>VDFB02026320.1:178118523-179590522 GCA_007258455.2 Sequoia sempervirens
ATAAGAACATATTTTGTCATGGAATAAACTTTAGAACACACATTTATGATATTTAACCCAGAAAAAAATCATTTTTGAAAAATATCATCTTTATCCTACTTTGTCATTGGAATAGACCTGCTCAATGATCGCCAAAGTCTTAATTCGCTTCAGTACCTAGAGAATCACCAAATGCAATGAGTCTGCAGTAAGACTGCATTTTGTAGCATCTAATAATATTCATTGCTTCGCCCATATGCAATGGGCTATAGAGAAATCAAACCAAGGATCTGTCACTGTTAAGGAAGTGATTACACACAACCTAAGCTTCTCCTACAAATATATCTTTTCTTTTGTTGTACAATTGACTCCACTTTCTCCTTTTCTCTACCCTCTTTTCTGATGATTGGAAAAAATTTATGGTTATTTTCTTTCCATGTCTTCTTCTTGTACAGAGCTGGCAATTGGTTGAATCAGCCTTCTTGGCTTTTATTTTGTGATAGTTTTTATGTCCAGAAGCAAATTATTTTATAACCGGTTTTGTATAAATGTAAAATATTTTTCTATTTTTCATTCCTGCATAATCTTTCAATGTGATTTTTAGTTACTATTGATTGGCCCTTTTGCATTTTAATGAATTACATAATTTTTTTAGCACAACTAGCTGAATGTTAAAAAATGTGATGTGCTTGCAGCTGGCGATGTTATTATGGAGTTACTTTTCTGTAGTAGTAACTGATCCAGGCGATGTTCCTCCAAATTGGAGACCTAAGATAGACGAAGAGAATGGAGAAGATATTCCATTAACACATGCTGAGTTGGTCTTTCAGCAACAGACACTCCCAAATGATTCTTCAAACTCAAGAGTCAGATACTGTAAGAAGTGCAACCAGTGGAAGCCTCCACGCTGCCATCATTGTTCTGTTTGTAAGTAAATACTTTAGCTGCTTTGCACCATGCTTTACCCAACTCAAGAAAGATCCATTCATTTAAAATAATATTGTTGGGTGACACATTTCAATCTGGTTGTACAACTTTCATGTATACCTCTTTGTTTTGTTGATACACTTTATAATGCCTCGTGGAACTTGGAATGTTGAACTTTACATTTTTAAATTTTTTGTCACTTCATATTGGATGGTTGTGAGTCTTCCAATTCAGCCTTGCAACTTGGCTTGATTTTCCAACAGTCAGTGGGAAAGTAGTTACAAATTTCTCCTGATATGACTTATACATGAAGTTGATCTTTGTAATTTTTGTAGTCTGGTGTGTGGATTGTTTCTGACTGCTCTTTTACTCTGGAGTTGCAGGTGGAAGGTGCATCTTGAAAATGGACCACCATTGTGTTTGGGTGGTCAACTGTGTAGGTGCTCGGAATTATAAGTATTTTCTTCTATTTTTGGTGAGTCAACTTCTCAGAAATGAAAATTACTTTGATTTTATTCTTTATGAATCACATAAATGATTGTCAAAGTTCAAACCCCATCCTTGGAAAGCAACAATATGTGCATAAAGTTGACTAAAAGCAATAGAAAAACATTTATGATTTGTTATCTCACACAATCTTGATGCATTAGATGACTTTCAAACGCTTATTGTAATAGGTTTTATGAAGCTGTGTGAAGAAAATCTACTATTTGTGTCACATTAATAACTGTCTGAATAGATTGAGTGCTCTTAAGGAAGTCACCTACAGTACTTGGGAGCTAGGACCCTGCAAAATATTTTTACATCGTTGTGTTAGGTTTTAAATATTTACATATGCAACTTAATTTTCATATAACAAAGACAAATTGGGATTTCAGTTTTAAGGTGTAGAGAAAAAATAAAGGGTCCCAACAGATTGTATGTGCAGAACATTTTAAGTGCTCAGAACTTGCCATACCCAAAACAAAGTTAAACAAAACCTTCTTTGCAGTATCTGCCTTAGAAATACAATGAAATAGCCTAAACTGATTTCTTTCAAGCACTACTAATTACATCAGTTATGTTGCAGTTAGTTTCTTCAAGTTGTAGCTAGCATTTGTTCACTTTCTTAAGTATACTTTAGCAGTAGTTGACACACAGTTAATAAGAAGCAGTAATTAGTGGTGAACTCAGAGATACATTATAGAATAAGTAACTTAGAATATAGATGCCTTGTCCTTTGTGGGTCTTGATCTTGGTTGAGTAGCATTGGTACTTTATGGACACTTTTAAGAATGACAAATAGATGTATCGAACTAATTTAGGGCATGCAATTATAAGATTCGCCCAATACGCTTTGGTTAGATAATAGAAAATGAAATGTATAATTAAGAAAAACAAAACTTTGCATCATTTAGTTATATTAGTGTCAAGAAATGAAGAGCATCTTGTAGATTTTATGACAAGTTATTCCATTGGAGAAGATGGCACAAAAATACTATTTTGCATCATAGTTATATGAGGACACCTATTCACCCCCAACTCCTGAAAACCTTGTATCCTTGGCTCTTGTTGTGACCTTGGAACAAAGGGATGGTGGGGGACAACCAGGCTACTAGGTTTTCAAGGATACACCCCTCAACCATCTCGGGAATATTTAGATGTCCTTGATTTTTTTTAAAGAACAATAAAATTTCAATTTTTTTTTTGCTGATATGCTTGAAGCAATGAAAATTGAACCTTGAATTTGATGCATGATGTGAATGTCTAAGCTTGAATTTTGATGCCATGTATAATTGAACTTGTAAAAGCTTGAATTTCCTAACACACGTGTGTGCATGCCCACACACATCCACACTTGCACATACACATGCACATCAACACCTACACACCCCTCCAGTCTCCAATCCCCCCCACTCTGCCAGCCAGCCAGCCAGCCACACACACACATGCATAGGTGTGTGCACACATTGATCCATTGAAACATTGTGTGATGAGCATAAGCTTATATTGAGAGGGGGAGGGGGGTGAATCAATATAAGACTATCTTTTATAATTTTCAAATAAACAACCACAATAATTTCAAATACACAATATCAATAAATGATAACACAAGAGGAACACAAGATTTACGTGGAAACCCTTTCGGGAGAAAACCACTATAACACTCTTTATCTAATCTACAGTTTAAGATTGGTAACTAACTACCAGATTCAGCTGAGGTGTAACTAACTAGTTTTCTTACTAGAGTTTCCTTTGCAATAACGAATAGAAAAGAAAAACAATCTGATCAATAACTACATAAACAATTCATCAACTAACTACTATTTTTCAATTTCAGCTGAAAAAGAAACAATTAACTGTTTATATAACCGAATCTACGGTTGATTAATAACTAACTTTTCCTTAACTTTTGAAATGAAAAGAGCATTTATTACAGCTATGAAATAAACATGTTAAAGTAAATATAACTGAAATTAAGAGAGAGAAAGAGTTACGTGAAAGTACAGTCTGAAAGATGGAATGCTTGAACATGACTCTGTCTTCAAGGGAAAAAGAAATATCATCAAGGGCTTTTCCGCCCAACCAAAGACCTACTGGTCTCCCGTGTTTCTTCAACTGAAGAAACCCGACCCTTAACAAGGCAATTAGTAAAGGATCATATAAATACCATCAAGCCATCTGAGCGTGGTGTCAAGAACCTATACTACCTTGGTCGATCCTTCACTATAGGGTACTCCTAATTAGAAAGACCATTCTAACCAGGCGTATATCTGGTTCTTGATAGCTAACAAATGCTTAATCTAAGCATTATAACATTGGCCAAGAATTTTATCAATAATGAGCACGTATCTCATGCTATCAGTACTCTCACCCTTGCTTGGCTTTTAAATTCTTAATCCAAAAAGGTTTATAATTTCAGAGACTCAACTTATAGCACTTTATTTACAATCAGATAAGATACAATTTCAGACTTTCTGAGAAGAGAAAGAGATCATAGGACGTACTCAAAATTTATTGTCTTGCAAAACAGAGGTAATAAACTTGATTCCTTCTTTCAAGAGAAGTGAAAGATGGTATTTCCACTGTAATGGAAAATTTTTAATATTTGTTAAGCTCTATTTAGTCCAAAAGAAAAGAGTATAAGGATCTGGCTAGGTTCGGGTAAAGGGATTAGAACATAATGAAACCATCCGAATACACAATAACAGAGTAAACTCACAGGCATTTCGAGAGCAAAAGAAAGCAATAACCCTGCTCGACAGGTAAAAGGTATTGCAGTAAATCACCAATTTATAGCTCTCTAGATTGATGGTAAACAAGGATAAGTTTCGACAATCATATTCCATTTCCATCAATGATTAAAGAGACAATAAATTATGCACGACTAAGAGGAATCAAAACTAAGACAAACGTGCCTGGCAAGTCATCAGAAACTTGACTATACACTTGACGTCTTCTTCCAACAACCCTGCGATCAGCTTCAAAATATTGATTTACTTTGTCGTTTAAATGATTGTTGTGATAGAGAACTTCACAAGAATGCCGAATGCCTTGACGTCTTAGGAAGCAGAATGAGGAAACATATAGAATGACGTTCGGTTCCAAGAAAACCAATGAAGAATGATGGGTCAAGGTTGCGAAAGACTATGCCAATGAGGAGAAAATGTAAGCTATTCACAACCGATGCCAAAAATAGAGGAAGTAAAGAGTGAAGCCCATGGCATAAAGCGCCAATTCACAACACCTTACACCCCTTAGCAGAATGGTGTAGTCGAGCGTCGCAATCGCACCATTACAGAAATGGCACGTTCTATGTTGGAACATAGACATGTTCCTAAGAAGTTTTGGGCTGAAGCAGTGTATACTGTTGTATATCTTCTGAACAAATCTCCTACTCATGCTGTGAAGAAGATGACTCCTGAAGAAGCTTGGTCTAGACGTAAGCCAAACATTAGTCATTTGAAAGTTTTTGGCTCCACCGCTCATGTTTGGATTCCTGATGCTCAGCGCACTAAGTTGTATTCCAAGAGCCAGAAGCTCATGTTTACAGGTTATAGTGAGAACCATAAGGCATACAGACTGATAGATACAGACACTGATTGTCTAATCTTCCTCCTGATTCTGATATTGGTTCATCTACTCTACGACCTAAATCGTGGGCTTCGACGATTGGTGCTCTTCATGATGATGAGTTACTAGAGGGTAGATTTGCTCCGAATAAGAGCAAACAGCAGAATACAGTAAATTTTGCTTTTATGGCCAACCTTCATAGCATTTCAGAGCCTTAGACATATACAGAGGCTAAAGGCACACCTGAGTGGCAACAGGGTATGATAGTTGAACATCATAGTCTCATGCAGAATCACACTTGGGAGCTTTCAGATCTTTCGCATGGGAGAAACCCATAGGCTGCAAATGGGTTTATAAGGTTAAGTATAAGGTTGATGGAACCCTTGACAAATACAAGGCTAGGTTGGTAGCCAAAGGGTTTTCACAGCAAGAGGGCATTGACTTTGAGGAGACTTTTGCTTCTACAGCCAAGATGAGTACCATTCGGCTTGTCCTCTCAATAGCAGCTCAGTTTGGATGGAAAGTCCATCAAATGGATGTAAAGAGTGCCTTCCTCAATGGTGATTTGCAGGAAGAAGTTTACATGACGCAACCTCCTGGTTTCAAGGTTGCTGGTAAAGAACACCAGGTATGCAAACTGGTAAAAGCACTCTATGGCCTTAAGCAGGCACCACGGGCTTGGTACATGAAGATTGATCAATACCTTATTGATCATGGCCTTCAACGAAGGCCTTTTGACTCTAATTTGTATGTCAATCGAATTGGTGATGCTATCTTGTTCCTAGTTGTCTATGTTGATGACTTAATCATTACTGGCAGTTCAGATCATCTGATTGAGGAGATTAAACGTAATCTCAGTCAATCATTTGACATGACAGATTTGGGACTCCTCCATTATTGCCTCGGTATAGAGGTTTGGCAGTCTACTGGCAGTACCTTCATTTCACAATCGAAGTATGCCAAGAGCTTGTTGGACAAGTTCCGAATGACAGATTGCAAACCAGCATCTACACCTATGGAGAAAGGGCTGAAGTTATCAACTCATTTGGATTCACCCGTGGAGAACGAATTGGAATTCAGGCAACTTGTGGGCAGCCTCATCTATCTCGCTACCACTAGACCTGACCTTAGCTTTGCACTGAGCTACATCTCTCGCTTCATGTTAGTCCCTAAAGCTGAACATTGGGTTGTAGCGAAGCGTGTGTTGAGATATGTGAAAGGCACTTCTGACCTTGGCATTTTATATGGGAGGTGCAAAGATCCAAAGCTGATTGGTTATACAGACTTAGATTGGGTAGGTTTTGTTGATGACAAGAAGTCTACTTCAGGGTATGTATTCAGTTTGGGTACAGGTGTAGTTACATGGACCAGCAAGAAACAGCAGGCAGTGGCTCTCTCCTCGACCGAAGCAGAATATTGAGGAGTTGTTAAAGTAGCTTGTGAGGCAGTTTGGCTTCGAAGGATGCTCACGGACATGCAAATGTCTCAAGCAGGACCTTCCCCCTTATATTGCGACAATCAAGGGGTGCTGAAACTCGCCAAGAATCCAGTCTTCCATGAACGGACAAAGCATGTTGATCTTCATTGTCACTTCATTCACCAACTTGTCGAAGACGGATCCATAGCATTGCAATATGTTCCGACAAAGGATCAAACTGCAGATATTCTCACCAAGTCTCTGAGCCCGGATAAGTTTGTTAGATTTAGGGGGCGTCTTGGTGTAATTGATAGGTTAAACATTAAGGGAGGGTATTAGAAATAGACGTAGTTTCTGTTTAATGCTTCTCTATATTCTTTTAGTTATGTCAATAATTACGTATCCGTGATTCTCTCCTTTTCTTTCTGTTTTGTCAATAATCACGTAACTGTGATTATAGGATCTTGCCTTGTAAATCTACATATGTAAATCTTCTGCTTTTGGTTAATACAATTTGATTATTGCACATACATCGGTTTAGCTTCTATAATATGAACAATAAACCACAAATAATCAACACATTAGAAACACAGAGAACACCAAGATTTTTACGTGGAAACCCTGTTAGGGGAAAAACCGCGGTAGATGTTAGTCCAAAATATTATACCCTATGAAAAGTATAAAGAAGAATAATGGGAGTGCACATCCATTTAGGCACACTGCCTAGAGCTCATTGCTCAAATACAAGAGGGCTCACTGCCCAAGGAAGACACACTGTCTTATAGAAATTCGGATTAGATCCGCAGGGTATGAACTGAGAAAATAACTTTTACAAAACCCTGATTACAGTTTCGGTTAAGCACATAAACACTCCTTCACACTTTGCTCAAACTTCTTCACACTCTACTCTGCAATCGAATGATTAGATCACTATTCGCACACTTGCTCTTCCTCTGCTCACACACACACTTTAACTTTGCACAAACAACCGTTCTTATATATCCTCAACATGGATTTACATCAACAACTCCGTCGGCCAAAATAGAATATGAAATATAAAACATATACACAATGTCGGCCCAAAATTTACAAGTAAATTTTCAATGCGAATCGAACACCGTCGGCCACAATATAATGAAGACTTAAAACAATATCCTTGAGCACGCCAAACATTCAAATTTTAATCTCCAAGGATCCACAACACGCTACAACCACCATGTCGGCCAAGAACATAAAAACCCGAACACACAAGAGAAAAATCATCGACCACGAGCACACTGATCAACGCGGACGTGCAACAAAGATAGAATATGATCTAGAAGCATCCACAAGCACCATAAAACACTAGAGAATCATCCGCAACAACTGAACTTACAAAAATCACTTGATCTTCATTCAGGAACACAACCTGAAGTAGCAGAAAAACTGTCAGAATACAAATCTTCATAACTTGCTCACAACTTCACGTGGATCTTTGAAACTTGACGTGGATAATCTAGATACATTCAGCAAGAAACCCTTTAGTCCACAATAGCTGATCATCACCGTACTGATCACACCAACAGACTGATCTTCACTTCTCCACTGACAACTTGTAGCACTTCTCATTACAATTTTCTCAAGATGCTCGACATATACAACTTACAATGCATCGGTGCTAATAGTGTTGACATCAATGACAACCACATATTAGCAACACAACCACAACATCCAACAGGGACGTCACCCTTGAAGAGACATGTCTTTATAACTATTAATTAATCATATGTGATCTGCTGCCTTCTATTAGTAATCGTTGCTCTTTCCTTAATCAATATTGAATTAATCATTATTGAATGCATTTCCATGATCGCTGTTTAAGGTGCTTTAAGTAGTTCTTATTGGATTGTTAGATTTGGGCCCCACCTTATGTGAATCGTTGTATGTTAGGGAGAGTCTAACTGCTTCCTTAATTAGTAGTCTTTATAACTGCTATAGTTATTAACTAATATTATTCTGTATTTTATATGTATATTATACTATATTCATCTAATATAGTGCATGTTTATTTTTATATCAGTCTTATATTATTATATAATTTAACATAGGATGATAATAATAATAATATTTTGATGATTATAATTATAAATTATAATATTATCTCAGGATAATTATAATTATAATAATACTAAATCTCTTTATATATATATATTTATATGTGTTTTATTTATTTTAATGTTTCATACTTTGTCATTTTAAGGGTATAATAGTCCTCCCCGCCCAAGATTGCTTGCCCTCAAGCAATCATAATCTAAGATGTGTAATTTTAAGATGTTGCTCCTTGTGGTGATGATATTAGCTTTGATAGGACTTGGAAGTTCTAACCCAAGTGAAGGTTATTTTGGTTATGAGGAGGGGGTGAATCAGTATTTCAAAGCTTTATAACTTAAAACCACATGAATCAGAAATTAAAGCAGACAACCAAGTAGCTCAACCAAGCAGGCAAGTAGCTCAACCAGGCAAACAAGTAGCTCAAGCAAGCAAGCAAGCAACCAACTCAAGCATAGAGGCAAGTAGTTCAACTAGGCAAACAAGTAGCTCAAGCAAGCAAGCAAGCAACTCAAGCACACAGGCAGGTAGCTCAACCAAGCAAACAAGTAGCTCAAGCAAGCAAGCTACCAGCTCAAGCACACATGCGAGTAGCTCAAACACATAAGCAAGTAGCTCAAACACCTTGACTTCAATGACAAAATACTCAACAACATGTCCATGATACATCCCAGATAGAAACAATATTGGTGCATTGCACACTACACCGTGGGTCCTATCCTTTTCTTCCATCTTGTGCACAATTGGACAAATGGGAAGAGGATTTGATGCATCCCATACTACACTACGGGCCTGTCCTCAACCCCATAAGGTTAAGTATACAGTTTGACAACTGGGACGGGTATTCGGTGCATCCCATACTACACGGCGAGTCGGCCTACCATCCCAAGGTCACCTAGTAGACACATGAGTACACAATATACACTTGAAGTCACAAAGAATACGCAATGTATACACTTGAATTCTCAAAGTCACAAAGTATACACATGGAAGGCGCATGCCTATAGAAACACATGGTTGGCCTACTTAAGAAGAGGGTTGAATAGTTAATTCTAATTGAATGGTGGTTAAAGTAGCTATGTCTCACAAGCTGGCAGGAACATGCTCTAATACCACTTGTAATGTCCCCTATTAGGAATGCCCTAAATTTGCCCTAAATCCTTAATTTTAAATGAACAAACGGGTTAGAGAATACCTTTCACCTGATTGAAGCCTTGCACACAAATTAGAAACCATTTACCACAATCACACTGATTAGCAAATTATAACCATTTACCACAATAATACTAATTAGCTGATTATCATAATTAAATATTAGTAAACTCAAGGCCAAATTACTAATCCAATCACAAAGCATTTAATATCCTTGGAGGGCTCAACCATTGGAGAGCATGGGAGAACATGACACGATGGGGTGCCTAGGACCCTTTCTACCCTAGGCCCAAGAGCGGCTGTCTTGGCCTCTACCTAGGAGGTGTCCCCCCCGTCTTGTCAATCATTTCCCTCTCTCTATGATTTGATCTCTTGTGCTGATTCACCATGATGGAGGAGTGAGATTACAGCAAGTGCCTTGGAAAATGCCATCTCTCCTAGGCCCAAAGGCAGTACCATTTGAGACAAAGGCAGTACCATTTGAGGCAAAGACAAGTACCCCTTTGGCCTCCTTGGGACTACTTGGTCCCCCATTATAGAACACACTGGTTCTCCCTTATAGGACAAATTGGTCCTCCATTATAGGACACTAGGTCCTCTATTATAGAACACATTGGTTCTCCATTATAGGTTACTTGGTCCTCCATTATAGAACACATAGGCTCTCCATTATAGGACACTTGGCCCTCGATTATAGAACACATAGGCTCTCCATTATAAGACACTCTGCCCTCCATTATAGAACACATAGGCTCTCAATTGTAGGACACCCGACCCTCCATTATAGGACACATAGGTTCTCCATTATAGGACACTTGGTCCTCCATTATAGAGGCATGCACTCCAGAGAGGCCCCTACTGTTATCCCCGGGCTATAATCTCCCTCTTCTATCATGGTGCAAATCCATATGCATATGAATCGATTAAATCTATACAGTAAATAATCACATCAGCAATCCATGATGCTGCCATAAGATAGAAATGATAATATGCATGAATCATACACTTACACAATACACTACAATCCTATATATATCCTATCACAATAATTATAAAATAATTTGAACTTATAGGCGCAACTCAAATAATTTGAACTCAATTCTGAAAACCATAATAATTTCTGGAAATCATAAATTAAATTGCTATACTGACTGGTAAGAATATGCTGATCGCTGCTCTTTTTCCTTATTCCTAATCCCATGCCTTTCCCAGCCCTGTTGTTTATATCTTTATATCCTTTATGCTGGATTGGAGGATCAAAACCTTTTTAAGGAGGAGACATCACCCCTTGAAGAGACGCCTTCATAACCCTTAATTAATCATATGCATCTGCTGCCTTCAATTAGTAATCACTCACTCTTCCTTAATCAATTGATATTGGAATGCATTTCCATGATCGCCGTTTAAGGTGCTTAAGTGTAATCTTCATTGGCTTGTCAGATCTGGGCCCCACCTATGTGAATATTCATATTGTATGTTAGGAGAGTCTAACCGCCTCTTTAATTAATAGTCTTTTATAACTGCTATAGTTTTTTTTTTTTCTTAGACTGCAGGAATCGGGTAGCACGAATTTACATAAACTGCAGTGTAAACTTTTTAATCGATCAAGTGGTACTGGCGCTGACACGCCTGTACTAATGGGTGGGGAGACTAGACCTCGTGAATTCAACCTCCTTACAGGAAAGATTTAGCCAACCGAAATTAGGCCCCAACCCCTTTATAACTGCTATAGTTATTAACTAATATTATTCTGTATTTTATATGTATATTATACTATATTCATCTAATATAGTGCATGCTTATTTTTATATCAGTCTTATATTATTATATATATATTTAACATAGGATGATGATAATAATAATAATATTTTGATGATTATAATTATAATATTATCTCAGGATAATTATAATTATAATAATATTAAATCTCTTTATATATATATATATATTTATATGTGTTTTATTTATTTTAATTTTCATACTTGTCATTTCAGGGGCGTGACAGTGTTGCCCTTCATAATCTGAAAATTGTCTTATTTTAGAAGGTTGACCACCATTGATGAAAACTCTTCATGCTTTCTACATTATGCTTAAATCTTTAATTTAAACATAGATCTCTCTAATTCGATCTTCCAAATATCCAATAGTGTATAATGGATAGCCTTTTAATGGTTAACTTCTTATAACGGGCCATTTCTCTTTGCCTTGATATTAATGACTTCATTTATAACACTGTGCCTTTGACATCAATGACAACATTTCCATCAATCTCCCCCTTTGTCTTTGATGGCAACACAAGCATAATTCTTTCCTTTTGCATTGCTCCCCCTTTCTTTATCTCTCCCCCTTTGACATCAATGGCAAAGGGACACTTAGTATACCACTTTCCTTTATGATATGTTTCTCTTCTTTATGATGTGATTCTTCCTCTTTTCTATGATGCTTCACCTGTCTATAAGGCTCCCTCTTTCATGGGCTTCCCTTTGCTCTAATTCTCTTCCTTTGTCTCTTTGTCTCTTGGGGTATGTTTTCTCTATAGCTGTCCAAAATTTGGATGATCTTCTCAGTTTTAACAAATCAGGAACTTGTTTTGCTATCCATCATTCACTATGCATCTTACAAAATGAAAAATGCTTTCAACTCTTCACAAAGAATATCCCCCTTTCTGTCATGCTTCCACTTGACATTAATGGCATCATTCTTCCATTCTATAACTCTCTCTTCTTGAAACTTTCTTTTTGATATCAGTGGTAAGAAATCTTCATCTATCTCTGTTTTTTCTCATCCACAGAGCTGTAGCTTTCAATCCTTCTATAATTCTCCATCTTTTTACTATAACCTCTGTGACTTTTCACATTGTCATCAACTGCTTTGTGACATTTTGTCATTCATACATGATCTTTCCTATTTGTGTATCACTCATATTATAACCTTCCTCTTCAATGTACTATGAAAAGTTCATTATCCCTGATTTGAAGACTATTGCCATTCTCAATGTGTCATCCTTCTTATGCCTTTGATGACTACATTGTCACCATTCCCACTGTACCTTGTCTTTCAAAAATGCTGCCATGCATCATTTGTCAACCATTCTGTCATACATGCTTTGAACTATACTTTACTGGATTGTATATGATTTTTACATCTTCTGTTTTTAACCTCCATCATCCCAAGAACATAACTCAATGATCTTGTTGTATTCTTAGCCATTCTTTAGTCTCTCTTTCTTTCTTCCAATCATATCTTTTCTTTTCTCTACTAATTCTTCCCTTTTGATCAATGACAATAGAATGCTCATATAGAATATGTCTTAGCTGTTTTATCTTGAATTGTCTTCTTCATGGAGCTAAAAGATAATGCATTGGTTAGCTCCCCTTGAACTCATACTTCTCCTCATGTTTGTGCAAGAAGTGCATTTTGTACAATCATAAATTCTTCTTTCTTCTCATTATCTTGCGCTTGTTTCCTTCTCCATACTTTTGTATTTTCTTCCTTTTGCTTATTCATGGCTTCCACTTTCTTGTTCTGCTTAGGGTATTCCACAACATTACTCCTACAGGATCGTGCCATATGCCCATAGTTGTTTGTAATATCCCCAAATAGGGATAGTAGAAAAATAACAATATTTTCAAAACTAGGGCACAAAAAAATCTGAAACTTAATTTGCATATACGAATTTAAATAACAAACTCAGATTTACAATCAAATTATTGATCTGATTTTTCTGAAGTTTATGAGTATTATTGAACTTAGGAAAAATATAGGAAATCCTTTTATTTCTGCCCAAAAAGTTTAGAAATGCATTACAATGATTTTTCTTTTATTTTTCTGAGATAAAACTAAAATGGATATGCAGATTTAAACATAAAATACCTCAGACCTTGATCAAACCCTAGCCATCTTCAAATATGGCGTCAACTTATAAAATAAATCAGCGCTAGGTCTGATTTTTTGTTGCCGTCCTCAAGAATGCTCAGAAATATGAAATACCATGCTGAAGTTACTCCAAATTTGAACCTTCAACTTTGAAGTTATCTCCAATTTGGCCTCCAAACTTGATAGACAATTGCAGCCCTGAAAATTGATGTGCTAGGGTTTCACAAACCAAAGTTCTTCCACCGAAACACACCCTTTTGACTAGGGGGAGTCCGTATGTATCTCTAAAACCAGGGATACTCAAGGGTTTCAGACCTTAAGCCAAGTTGCAGCAGCAATAAACAAAAAAATCACAACATAATGAGCTCTAAAAGACCCCTAGAGAGTTTTATGATATCTCCCAAAGAGATGCATTAATCTCAACCCTTGATTCACCACCTCTTAATCCAATGCTCCACATTGAAACCCTAAAAGTTGAACCAATAAGCTCCTAGAAAACCCGTCCCCTTTGCCTTTTTATCACATGCTTTTTAAAATCACTTAAAGTACATGAAAGAGGGACAACTTAAGTCTTTTGGCTAGGAGTTACTTAAGTTGCCTAAAATGACACGCCCACAACTTAAAATGACAAGTTCACTTAAGTTGCATAAAAAGATGTGCACACAACTTAAGAATATAATATAATACAAACCAAAGACTCCATACTTACCCAATAATGCTCTACGCCCTCTTCCTCTTGGGTAATCCAAGGAAAGGACAGCCAATGTGCTGCTAATCCTCATGATTTGAGTTGGGGACATTACATTGTTGCACTTGTAGCACACAACATTGTAGTCCACTAAATGACCTAAGGAATTATAGTTTCTTCTTGAAGACTCATAAGCACCTCTAATTGTGTTCCAACCATCATTTCTTGCTCGTGTTCTACAATCTCTTGCCTTATGACCAAAATGGTTGCATTTATAACATATGATGTCATCCTTTCTATTTGGCAACCCATAACTTCTTTTCTTAATCCAACCATTGTTTCTTGTATGTGTCCAACAATCTATTGCTTTGTAACCAAAATTATTACATGAATAGCAATAACCATAAAATGAATATTGAGATTTGTTCATTTGCGCTTGCCTTGGAGGATATGATCTTGTGAATTTCTTCTTGTTGTCTCTATGAGGAACATTAGTTTTCGGCGGGACATTGTTTTCTTTCCTCGTCTTGTTCACATTATTGATGGAACTCTTGAGAATATTTGCATAGCCTTTTGGTTTTTCCTCATTTCCTTTCTTTGGTGGCTCATTTGAAAGTTGATCCGTCTTTGAACTTTTCCCTTCTTCAAATCCAACCCCACCATTGTCACATGTGGGCTTTTGGTCATTTATGATTTTATCCAAAATTTCTGAGCTTTTCACATTCTTCAAATTTCAATTTAATTGCGCCATGGTCCTTTCTAACTCCTTAGTGTATAGTCTCAAAATCTAAATTTTCACAATTCTCTTCCCTTTCCTTTAACTGGTTTTTCATTCCTTCCTCGATCCTTTTTGCCTCTTCACACTTAACTTTCAGATCTAGGATGATTTTCTGGTCTTCTTCCTCATTCCTTTTTGCTTCTTCATATTGTACTTTTATGTCCATGATTGTCTTCTCGGCATCTTCAAGGGCTTGTGATATCTTTGTTTTGGATTCACATTCTTCTTGAATTTTTGATTTTAGACATGCATTTCTTCTTTTAAGTGAATGAATCTCATCTTTTGCTAAGTGAATTTCTTCCTCAAGATTCACTTCTTCATCATCCTCATTCTTCTCATTTTCCACATTCCTTTTATCCTCTATTGCCATGAATAGTATCTCATCTTGATCTCCGTAAAATTCATCATTGCTTTCTTCTGATCCATCATCATATTCATTGGAGTAAAGGCTCCTCTTTTGCCTTAGGAAGTTATTGTTTCTCTCAAATTGGTTGTGATAATAGCTCTTGCTTGGTTGTTGATATCCTCTTCCTCTGGTCATAGTGTAATTTTCTTCATTGTTGCTGTTCTCCATCTTCCCCTGCGGACACTTAGGAGCAAAATGTCCTAGTCTACTACAATTAAAACATACAATAGAAGACTTTCCCGTGCCCTTCTTCAGCCTCCTCATGAAGTGAGCTTCTTCTTCGTCTATCTCGCCAAATTCATCATTAGGTTCATGTACCTTGTCCTTTCCTTTTTGAGTACCTTGAAAGCTACCTCACTCTTTGATGGTTTATCTTCAATCCTCATTTCGTAGGCAGTTAGGAAGCCATGCAAATCATCCTTGGTCAATTTATCCAACTCTCTCATTTCTTCAATTGCTGATATTTTAGAATCAAACCTCATAGGTAGAGATCTCAATATCTTTTGTACAATATTTGTCTTATCGATCTTCTCAACAAGTCCCACCATGGTGTTAACAATTTCGTCAACCCGAAAAAAGCATTCAGCTATGTTATCTTCTTCTTTCATTCTAAGGCTTTCAAATCTTGCCTTGTGAGTTTGAAGCTTAGCCTTTTTCACTTTTGCATCCCCTTCATAAATACTATTTAGCTTATCCCATATTTCCTTTGCGGTTTTGCAATGCATTACTTTTATGAATTCAGATTCTCCCAATGCATATAATATGGCATTCATGGCTTTTGAATTGTTTTCACTTTCTCTTTTAGCATCTTTGTCCGTAAGATGTGTCATAGGTATAGTATATCCATCTTCCACAGATTGACAGATATCATATCCCAAAGCACTAAGATATGTCTTAATTCTTTAGCTCCAAAAGGCATAATTAGTTCCATCAAACAATGGTGCCCTGTTTGATGAGAATCCATAATTTTCTCGTTTGACCATTAGGGCTCTCCTCGAATGTACTTTCTAGTGGTTAGGCTATATTTGAATAAACCGCTCTTATACCAATTGATGAGCACACAGTTATATTGAGAGGAGGGGGGGTGAATCAGTATATTGCAAAATTTTACTTATCAATCAAAACTTAATCTATCACATCAACTACACATGCAAGATCTAGCAATTAGGAACACAAAGAGAACACACGATTTACGTGGAAACCCTTGCAGGAGAAAGCCATGGAAAAATATTGCATATATATATATATATATATTAATCTTCTTCTTCTTGTAGGCTCCATCCTACTATTAAAGTCTCCAATCTCTACACAAACTGAGCTCAAACTCAGCAAGAGACTCCAACCTCTATTTGATAGGCTCTAACCTATTGGAGGCTCCAACCCTCACACCAAGATTCAACCCAGCAAGAAGCTCCAACTACTAATTGATAGGCTCCAACCTATTAGATCTTCAATGGCTGATATAGTTTTTTCCACACAAATCTGATCCAAACTCTAAATCTTTTCACAATCCTCACAAATCTGATTCAAACTCCAAATCTTTTCATAGTCCTCATAAATTTGATTCAAACACAGATTTCTTCCTTCTTAAATTTGATTATAATCATGCACCAATCTATCTCACAAATTTGATCACTATCATATATTTCTTCTTTACAAATCTGCCTTCGAATTCCTTCCCAAATCTGCTATAGATCTCTTTAATTCTGCTATAAATCTATTTACATACTTGCTTGAAGATCTGCTTCCTATAGACCTCTTTCAGGTCTGCTCATAAACTTGCTCAAACTACTTTACAAACTGCTATCAATCTCCCTCTCACAACTGCCCTTATTCTTCCTCACAAATTTGTTATCAATCCTTCATAAGTCTGCTACATTCTTCATATTTATTTCTGCTTGATTCTGCTCAAATATTGAATGATATTACATTTTTAAATTGATATTTTTTCATCTCCACTTGTTCTTTTATACCTCGTAAACTCCCCATCGCACCTTTTATGAAAGGAGGTGATTCATCAAAGAGAGACGACTTGTCCCAAGGGTGGTGACTTCTTGAAGTAGTCAGCCTTCTTAATACAAATAAACTTATTTAATTCCAGCAACTAACTTGCTGCCCATAGTAAAGATATTAAATATTGTTGTCCTTGTTAAGCACTGCATCTCTTCATACATAATCGTTGCTCTTGGTAATTAATTGCTGCCATCTTCTATTTATCCTTAATATCTTTTATTCTTATTTTCATAGAGGTTGGCCCTAGTGCTTATCATAAAGGAGTCGGCCAGCATCTTATTCAAATATTTAAACTAAATATTTTCCTTAAAATGTATCTTTTCCAGCCATTCAAAATAATCAATATTTCATTGTTTGGAATTATTAAATCGGCAAGCTTTGGACTGAGGATAACTTTGATTATTTGTGTAGCCCTTCATAATCTGAAAATTGTCTAATTTTAGAAGGTTGACCAACATTAATGAAAACTCTTCACGCTTTCTCCATTATGTTTAAATCTTTAATTTAAACATAGATCTCTCTAAATCGATCTTCCAAATATCCAATAGTGTATAACGGATAGTCTCTTAATGGTTAACTTCTTATAACGGGCCATTTCTCTTTGCCTTGGTATTAATGACTTCATCTATGACACTGTGCTTTTGACATCAATGACTACCTTTGACATCAATGACAACATTTCCAACAGAATTTGTTCTCCTTGATAACCCTCCTTCAAAATCTGCCTTTGAATGATCTTCAATTAATGAAATAATTTATTTTCTCACAAATCTGCTGGTGTGTATATGGTTTATCAATCTATCTTCCACACTCTTCTCCACATTCCACAACCTCTATTTATACTTCCACCAAGGGAAGTGACTTCTTGAATGGATACATCATTTTACAAAGGGAGGCAACTTCCTAATTTATATGCACCTTTTTATACCCAAATTTGGGTGCTCCATTAGGGGGTCGGCCCCTATAAACAAAATACATTTATTTAAATTTTAACTTCTAAAACATGGGCACCACTATTGGGGGCGGGTGCGGGGTGTGTGGGGGGGTTGGCCCAATAAAAAATAATTTAATTTAATTTTTAAGACTCAAGACGAGGGCCCTAAATTTAGAGGAAGTTGGCCAGCATAGGTATGACTTCAAATTTGTTTTATTGCTGTCTTGAGGAGATAAAGACTGCCCTTGAAATAAGGTGAATTTGTAATGTTCCTTACCTAGTTTTGCCTTGGAACTTGCTTGCTTAGGGTTAGGATTGGTCAATTGGAAAACTCTAGGGTGGGATATTCTTGGCTGATCACCTGCATCCACAAAGTGAGTAATATTCCCACATATACATATGCTCATTAGCATTTATATCTAGGTATCCAAATACAAGCTAAGTCACCATATTCGATCGAATTTCAACATGAAATTCGAAATTCGTCGAATTTCAAAACAAGTGTTGAAATTCGTTCATATTCGAACAAATTCGTCGGTCAAATATGGGCGTTGAAAAATATTATAAAACGATTGATTTATTAGGGTTTTTTAGGGTTTATTCGTTATAAAATTGACGGCATTTCTTCTGCAACTCCCGCAAGTCACCGAGCTCGACGTATCCAACATCAACTGCGGACGGCGTTTCTTCTGCAACTCCCGCAAATCACCCAATTTCAGCCTGTGCGTGACAAATACTCTCGTACTGGACTTCACCATCCGGCGCAAGGCAGCCTGTGTCGTGGCTTCGTCGGGGACGATAATGGAAAGGGGTTTCGGGAAAAGCCTGAAATTTAATAACAAAATTAAAAGTGAAAGCAAACCGAAAATTTAATACTTCTAATCTGATTTATTTTTGTTTTTTATTCACAATGTTTTAATATTTTAAAATAAATAAATAAAACTTTTACTATATTAATTTATTATTTAATATATAATTTAATTTATTAATTATGTATATATTAATAATATTTAAAATTTAAATTATATTTTGAAACATATTTATTATTTATTTTGCTTTGTATTTATTATTATTTATATATGAATAATATTTAAAATTTAAATTATATTTTTAAATATATTTATTATTTATTAACTTTATTAATATATTTAAGCATATTAGTATATCAATATTATTTTTTAATTATTTTAAGTATATTATTTATATTTTAAAAAAATCAAAATTATATAAGTCGAATTTAATTCGAATTTTTTACTTTTCGAATTTTTCCCTTGTCGAATTTCATTCGAATTTCAATGTTGCCGAATTCGAATTCGAATTCGAACGCGGTGACTTAGAATACAAGTATAATCATTATTGCAATCATTAAGACACATGAGGAGTGGCATGGGTAGATCCGCTCGAAGCCCTTTTGCCTAGTCCAAAGGTTGTAACCTACAACCCTCCCTTCTTAGCGACTTGTACTTGCTTTCTCTACCCGCATGGGTAGATCTGCCCGAAGTCCTTTGCTAAGTTCAAAGGGTTGTAATCTACAACCTTCCCTTCTAGGTGGCTTGTACTTGCTTTCTCCACCCATGGCATCACCTCGGAAAACACATGACCTACTGGGGGAAGCCAATGGAGCTTATAAGTGGCCTAGGCCTACCACCCCTCCATGGTCGTAGTGGATCTTGGGTGGGACCCCTACCCCTCCATGGCCCAACCCATGCCTTGGGACTGGGCCGAACCTTAAGTGGTCTCTCCAACCCTCCATGGCCCATCCCTGCCTTCGGTTTTGGGGGCGGACTTGAGTGGGGTTTTTAGGCACCACTTTTCTTAGGCCCTTCCTCCCTAGTAGGCTTACAAGCACTTAGAAGACAATCTTTGATCACACACGATGTATACACTTATTGATTCATGACAATTTATCTCATAGATCATTATAAATGCAATAATCGTAATGAAGGAACTATAATCTAATTACTGGATTAATTGTAGCAATGATATTAAAGGATCTTTAGTACTGGTAATCAAACATAAGCACATTTGTCAAATAACCAAATCAAGGTTAATGAATAAACATACATCTACAGTATAAAGAAATAGCATATGGACGTAAACAACAACATTGAGGCAAGGCAAGGCTCAGAGCAGATCAGAATGAAGTTTATAGCGATCCTATGGAAGTGAGCAATAGTATGGGGCAGATGAGGCATTCGGATCAGTCAGGATGGAATTCGCCCCTGTACTAAGGCTTGATTTCTTTGGTCTGGGTTGCTGAGTTAGATCAGATTTGCACTGTATGTGATGGGCCAGGAGGATCATGGTGTTGCAGAAATCTGGTCGGGTTTAGAGACATAGATTACACAGGCAGAAATCGTAGTATCATCTTTTCAGCATATAGGCAATCACAGTCAGAAATCATTCATTAAACATATATCTGGTTACTAGATATCAAACGGCTAAGTGGGGAGATCCCTCACCTGATTCGCTGGATCTTATATGCACTCTGCATCCTTACTCCTATCTCTCTGCATTCATTATGCCTCATGATCGGCCCTCACAACCTCCATTTCTATGTTATGAGTAATCGCACCTTTTAATTCAGTCACATCTTTTGCTAATGGAGGTGCCTTTTAGCGATTTCAGGGTGCTTCATTAGTTTAATGTAATTGACCTTTTGTTAATTTTTTTAATACAATCGTTTAAGAGAAATTTGAGCGATTAGCACCTAATAACGTCTATGTGTAAACTACTTATTTTGGTAAATAAAAGATATAAAAGGTGAAACGTATTTATAGAATTATTTTAGTTCCATCGCTGCCTTTGGCCTTAAGTCCCTTACTTAATCACTGGCTTATGAAGACTCAGCCGCTGTCTTGAACATAGAATCAACACTGCTTGATACATTTTGTGTGATTAAAACTCTGGACACCATTTGCTGTTGCTGTGGATGTACTATAATTCTCAAGCTGCTATTTTGGGCAGCTGTTGATATAACTGGTGGCTTTAAGGAAGACCCACGGTCTCATGCAAAAATCCACACTGATAAAGAGTCGATTACTCCTTTATGATTGATCGACACTAATCATAGTGTGTTGAACATTATTCATTATATATGTGGCAGCGATCTCCAGTGTTTGCTTCAATATGTGCTTCGATAGAGCTTGCTTCCAAATACCACTATTTGCAGACTTCCGCATTTTCTGATTGATGTATATTGTTCCTAAAAACCGCATGGTCTGATATTAGCGTCCCACAATCCCTCAACCCCCACTATTTGATTATGTAGAATCATTGCTATGGAGGTGAAGAACAGTGGCAGCGGCAGTCTCATGGGACTTTGTCGGGACTCTAGTCGGCGATGAATTACCAGGCCTAGCACCCGACTGTCGATGGTAATACTTTAATATTTATGAACTGTGTAATACTTTAATAGTCATAGGCTCATTATTTAATATTTTATCTTATTTTAATATATTTATTTTATTTATACAGATAATAGTGTTATATTATATTGTCAATATTTATATTTAATATTTGACTATTATAATTATAATGACATTTTAAATTGTATTTCTTTATATTTATATTCTTGATGTTGATCTAGCATTTTAGTACTTCATATTTTGGTGTTATGGTTTTTGGGGACATGACAGAATTTCTTCATGATATCAATGATAATAAACTTGCCATTGAATTCCATACATCTTTGATATCAATGATAATAATTCTAACGTTGTGGAACCTAGTTTTACATAGATGAGAAAATTTTATGTACCACACTACAACTTTTACTAAATGAGAGAGAAACATTACTTTAAAACATATAATCACGAGGCTTGTCAACAT
This sequence comes from Sequoia sempervirens, assembly GCA_007258455.2. Taxonomy (NCBI): domain Eukaryota; kingdom Viridiplantae; phylum Streptophyta; class Pinopsida; order Cupressales; family Cupressaceae; genus Sequoia; species Sequoia sempervirens. Next base: position 178,140,666 of record VDFB02026320.1, read on the forward strand.
AAAATAGATGGAGTATGGTCATCTATTTATTAAAGTGTGAAAGAATCTTAAGTCGGAGAATAATCTAAAAATAAATAATTATTGTAAGTTGTAAAATCTCTTGCCAAATTTATTTACCAATTTTTTGTGCTCTTCCCAATGAACATTTTTGTCAAACAGTTTGCATGAAGTGAATATGGAAGGTTTCAGTTTGCAAATGGATTGGTTGTTGATTTTGCAGGGTTTACAATATAATATTCTCAATGTTTTGACATATATTAATAAAATAAACATGGCATAATACTTTCAAACATTGAGATTATACAAACAGCATTGGATATTTCAATAAACATTGACATTCTGCTGCAATTAGCAGCAGAGTTCACAGGAGTACAGATATACTTTTCTGACCTGATCAAATGCAGACTTAGGTACTGGAAACAACTCCAACACTAATACCCATGTCTCCCAGCAGAGTAAAGGTTGCCCAGCCAACACTCATTGCTGTAGGGACTCACACCACCCCTTTAAATGAAGTGCCCAACATCCAAAGTCCTCACACAGTGGCTTCGCCTCAGATGGTATAGATGTCACACCTACCGAGGAAGGCTTCAGATTTTATTTGTAGCAGATATACCTCTGTTGCGCAGTCCAAGTCTCATGTCCAGCTGGTATTAATATAGACAGCTAACATTCACGATTTTTGCAGTCACAATAATAAACACTCCAATCGATGCTTGGAACCTTTAGGAGATTGGCGTCCAACTCCCTTACTGTGATCACCCGGTTGCAATGAACCAATACTCTTCAATCAACCCCATTTGGTACTGGCATTATAATGTATGCTGCAGTCACAAAGGTTTGCCCAACAATAGATGTTCCCACGCTTTGCACGAGTGAAACAACCTCACACTCTTTCAATGGCGTCCAATAATCTCTTAACCCTCTCAGCTGTGAATACCCAAAGAAATAATCGCCCTGCCTTAAATATGAAGCATTCCAAGGATATAGTGAAACATGGCATCCATTACCAAGTCTCCCATCACCAGACCAATGAAGCATAATCTGAAGTTTGTCTTTGCAAAAGACTTCTCAAATTTCGTTCAATGAAGCACAATATGAATTCTGAAGTGAATCCACCTAGAGATGGTATTGGATTTTCGTCCAATCCACCTAAATTTCCAAGGGTTTTAACCTATGATTTTTACTGAACCTAAAGTGGCAGCTTGCAAGGAAAATCCAAAGATGAAAATGACAATTTGATATCCCCCAAAAAAGACCCCACGCCTCCTTTTAGCCACACATGAGCTTTCAAGGAACTCATTGAAGATTCATTTTATTTTTTAACTTAACTTTATGCTATGTTTTTCCTTTTTTAAAAGTGACTTATTTTAATTTATCTCTAACTTAGAGTAAAGTCACATTTACCATTAATAATAAGGTCCAACCAATTAATTAAATATAAATAACCCAAAAAAGGCTTAGGATTATTTAGCATTTAATTAATTAAATTATTCTGTATAATTCCCAACTTAGCCTAAATGAATAAAATTAGGCTAGTGGACTTCGTTGGACGATCACTCAGATAAAGGAGACATTACAGTCCTCCCTTCTAGGAATTGCTTGCCCTCAAGAAATTGCAAATTTGACTGTTGCAAAATCTGTTCACCTTCCCAAGTAGCATCCTCACGAGGAAAGTCTCTCCATCTAGTCAAATATTCCTTGATCACCTTGCTTCTTAGTCGACACTCCCTCACATCCAAGATAGCATTAGGCACCAAAATCAACTTACCCTCCTCATCTAATGGTGGAAGCTTTGGAGAAGATGAAATGTGCTGCTCAAGTGCCTTTTTGAGGCAAGATACATGAAATACATTATGAATTTTGCTAGCTTTAGGCAACTCTAGCTCATATGCCACCTCTCCAACTCTCCTCACAATCCTGTAGGGACCATAGAATTGTGGTTTTAGCTTTTCTACACCACTCTTCTTCAATGTAGATTGTCGCTATGGCTATAGGTGCAAGAAAACTAAATCACCAACCTCAAATGTTCTCTCAACCCTGTGCTTATCTACATTTATCTTCTATTGATTTTGAGCACTGTGTAGGTTCTCCTTAAGTACCCTAAGGATGTCCTGGCTATCTTCCATCAACTCTCTCGCCTTAGGAACTCGATTGTCATCAAATGCTAAGTCTACAAAAGACATAGCATCATACCCATACAAGGCTTTGAATGGTGACATGCTTATCAACATGTGATAGGTGGTATTATAACAATGCTCCCCAAAATATAACCACTTGATCCAAGCCTTTTGTTGCCCTGCAATATAATTGCGTAAATACCCTTCCACCCATTTGTTTACAATTTCTGTCTATTCATTTGTCTGAGGGTGGTAGCTAGTGCTCGAGGACAACTCAATACTAGCCAATCTAAATAGCTCTTGCCAAAACACTGAGAAATCTGCTATCTTGATCGCTAACAATGTTCTTCAGAAGTCCGTGAAGTCTAAACACCTCTCTAAAGAATAATTCTGCAACCTAAGGTGCCTTATAATCAATTGAAATAGAAAAGAAACATGCATACTTAGTCAATCTGTCAGCAACCACATATATGCAATCTTTGCCTTGGACCTTTGGAAGACCTATAATAAAATCCATAGATATACTCTCCCACTTCTGCTCGGGGATGGGCAATGGTTGAAGTAAACTTGCAGGAAAAGTATGCTCAGACTTGTTATGTTAACAAGTCATGCACTCTCTAACATATCGCAAGACATCATCCTTGAGACCCTTCGATGAGAATCTCTCCCTAATATGCTTGTAGGTCTTGAAGAACCCTGGGTGTCCTGCTAGAGGAGTATCATGAACAACCCTCAAAATCTTATCCTACATCTTAGACTCAGGTACCAAATATATCCTGTCCTTGTAATATATCACGTCACCAATCACCTTATACCTGTCATCTTGAATCTTGTCGTCCATGAGCTCACATGCAAATGCACTCTTGGAATACTCAACCAAAAGGTGAGCTTTCTAGTCAGCTGAAATCTCTAACATAGAGCAAAGTATGGGTTTCCTGGATAGTGCATCTGCTACAACATTCTTCTTCCCCTTAACATATTCAATATCAAAATCATATGCTTGAATCTTACTCGCCCACCTTTGCTGCCGCTCATTCAAGTCCTTTTGCTCTAGAAAGTATCTCAAACTGTTGTGATTCGTTCTGACAACAAGCTTTCCTCCCACCAAATACTATCTAAACTTTGCCAACGCATGCATGATGGAAAGCATCTCTTTATCATAGGTGGAATATGACTGCTCCACGTCTCTCAACTTCCTACTCTCATAGGTAATGGGATGCCTATTCTGGATAAGTACGACACCTATCCCTTTGCTTGATGCATCACACTCTAACACAAATGTCGAAGAGAAATCTAGTTAAACCAACATTGGACAAGTGCTCATCACCTCCTGAAGTCTATCAAATGTAATATGAACCTCATCTGACCATCTGAATGACCTTTTCTTAGTGAGATTTGTAAGAAGTGCAGCCAATTGAGAAAACCCCTTGACAAATCTCCTATAGTAACTGCATAACCCAAGAAAACCCCTCAAATCAGAAATGTTCCTCAGTGGTGCCCAATCTAGAATGGCCTATATCTTCTCCTGGTGCACCTTCACTCCACCAGCACCAATCACATGTCCCAAATTTAAGATCTCTGTCATTCCAAACTCACATTTGGATGCCTTCACAAACAGGGATTGTGCCTCCATAATGCCCAACACCTTATCAATGTGCATGAGGTGATCCTCCCATGTCTTACTATATATCAATATATCATCGAAGAATACCAATACAAACTTCCGCAACTGCCTATTAAATATGTGATTCATACATGGCTGGAAAGTTGTAGGAGCATTAGTAAGACCGAAGGGCATAACAAAAAACTCATAATGTTCGCAGTGGCATCTAAATGTTATCTTATGTATATCCTCCTCACAGGCTCTAATCTTATGGTACCTTGAACAAAGATCAATTTTCAAAAAGTATATTGTCCCATGTAACTAATCCAATAACTCATCAATCTTGGGTATAGGGTACCTGTTCTTGATGATCTTTTATTCAAGGACTGTAATCAATGCACATCCTCATCATGCCATCCTTCTTTACCAAGACTACTGAAGATGCAAGGGACTAGAGCTAGGTCTAATGTGTTCTATATCCCTATAACTCCTTTATCGTTTTCTCAATCCCTTCTTTGAATCTTTTGGGATGTTGATAAGGACTAGTAATAACGGGCTTGGAGCTCTCTAACTCAATCACATGCTCAAATCCACGATCAAGAGGTCTACTAGGTGGAATATTGCCAAACACCATATTGTGCTTATCCAAAACCATCTGAATGTCCACATGATAATGCCGATTGTCATTAGAGGAAGATTTGGAAGACACAAAACATTGGGCTGCCCATGCAACCTCACCATGTCTAAACAAGGCCTCCATCCTCTTTGCTGTCACTACCCTTGGCGCACCATCTGCCAAAGTTCTTAGCACTATCTTCTTCCCATCTCCCATGAACTCCAACTCAATCTTCTGAAAGTCTTGACTGTATTTGCCAAGTGAATGCAACTACTAGACTCCCAAAACAACACTAGTCTCACCAATCCCAACCACATAGAAGTCATCAGTGACTGTATAATCATCCAATTGAATGCTCAATTGTGAAATCTTCTTTGTACAACTCATTTTGAATCCATCAGCTACCATGACACTAAATCTAGGGAAATCTTCAACTTGCAATCCTCTCTTAACCACGAGACCCTCATCAATGAAATTATGAGTTGCCCCACTATCAACTAAACATGTAACTTGCTGTACCTTCAAGACACCCCTCACCCTAAAAGGGTGGTACTTAGGGACTACTAATAATGTAGGAATAGTACCCTGAGCCATCTCTCGTGAAGGAATATCATCATGCTCTAATTGTTGTTCCTCATGTTCACTCTCCGAACTAGTGTCTACTACCTCTTCATCAATGTAAGAAGTGACCTCGATATAATGTGCTTTGCCTTTCCCAAGGCACTTTTGACCGGGTTCCCATGGTTCCTTGCAAGAGAAGTATAACTTCTTCCCGTGCAACTCATTCCTCATCTCAAAATCCATCTCAGGTGGCGTATGCTTATGTAATGTCCCCTTATTAAACTTATCCTAGAAACATAAAATGCACAAGTAAGGACATAGAATTTGTTTTTACTAACACATAATTTTGCTCATGTAAATTGTCTTGAAAATCTGAACACATCATGTATTATCAACAAAGCACATAATTCCTTATTCATGATTAGACCATTTCAGATTGCGCATTTTAAGAATAAGATAAATGGAATGCATTATCATCTAGTGCATAAAGTAACATAATCTGATATGACTTATTACTGTTGATTGGAATAGATCTTCGCCTTGTTTCCTCTTTCCTAACCTCATTGGTGGATGGAAGGATTACTGTGCCAAGGGCACGTGAACGGTCTCCAATTGGACTCCCTCAAGGTTTCCTACCCATCTTGGGACCATCAATCAATTGACCGAATCACCAGCCTTTCCCTTCACAAACTTCTATCCTTAGTGGGTGCTAGCGAAAGGGAATTTTGGCCTGAAGTCTATTCTCATAGTGAAGTCATCATAGCTTAATACGACACAATAATTGCTGTAAGCAACATTATTGTGGCTTGACAAATAACATCCATTAATCTGCATATTGTCTTACATTGTATAGTAGACTTAATAAGTTGACATATATGTTTATTGATTTCAAAACGTATCAATTAGTCTCTTTATACAATCACAATTCATATTGTAGTAAATTGGATTCACAAATAAGGGAGTTCATAAATATTCCTTGATATTGTTTCTAAGCTATTACAAATCTGTTATTACACAGTATCCTTTTGTTGGAGAATTCGAATAACTTCCAAAATATGCAAGTTGACAAATCGGTGAGGTTACTTACCTCTGTGTGGCACACTTAATCTGAGTTCCTTCAAAACACAACTTTTGCTATCGATCTCTGAATGACGTGGTAATCTGGACCTTCCAGACGTATTCTTTTCTGAGCCGATTGGACTTCCTTCTGGGATACGATGATGATTCTTGATTCTTGACTGTTGATTGTCTTATGCTCTGACTTGAGCGCTCATTTAAAGACCTGAAGGGACGTGTTCTTTCTGTTGCTGGCCGATCGGTGGAGTCACCACCTTCCCAAACATTGCGTCTCAAAGGCCGATCCATGCCCGATCGTGACCAAGACACAAATCGCTTAAATGAACTTTAAATTAAGTTTGTTATTATATTAAATATAAACTCATAAGATCGCTTTATAAAGACAACAAGAAAAGTATTTTAATTTCTCATAATTCGATCATATTCATTATTCGAGAAATAGTTTATTTGGAGCTTATGCTGGTGATCATCGATTATAAGAACACTTTTTCTTCTTTTTAATGTTGTTAATTCTCCATTCGTAATTCGAGGGTTATGACAGCTTAGGCTGATTGAAAGTTCTCCTAAATGTTTTATTACTCTTGAAACCCTTCTTTCGGGATTGATGTGGAGGAGGTTTAGTCTCAAGATCAAGCTTTCACCAAACCTCGGAGATTTGCATTCAAACCCTCTACAAACAGCATTACAATTCTCTTTTCTGACATATCAGAAACCATAACAACAACCTTTTGGAACTCATTGATGTAGCTATCAACATTGCCACTTTATTTAATCAACGCCAACTCATAGAAATACATCTCTACATCCTTCTGATCAAATCTAGCAATCAATTTGCTGCTGAACTCATCATAGGACTGGATCAATGCATGGTTTTGTGTTACCAAACTATGATGCCACCAATCATATGCTACTCCCTCTAAATGTAAGGCTGCAAACCTAATTGCCTCCTCTTTTGGCATGGGTTTGAGTGTCAAAAATTTGTCAAGTTTGTGTATCCAAGCATGTGCTGCACTTTTCCCACTGCCACCAAATTTTGGAAGATTTATTTTGCTCAAGGCATGTTGATACTCATTATGTTGACCTCGTGGTTTTGGTTCTTGTTTTGCCTTTTTCTTATCCTTCTATTGGTTCATATATTGGTTAGATGATATCTCATTTCTGATTGCAGCAGGAAGTGTATGGTACTCATCATAAACTGTCACCTCATCAACCAATGGCTGCTCCTCCTCAGGTTGAGATGCTTCCTCCTCTTCCATTTGTATGAATGTGGGATGGAAAGGTCTATTTGAACCACCTGTACTGGCTCTCCTAGGAATGTGATTTCTTGCATTCCTCCCATCACTTGTAGTATTTTGATTCACTCTGATGTATTCATATTTTGTGACGTTTGTCCAATGGCTGTAATCAACTGCTGTTATGGCTGCATGAACTGTTGCATCATTTGCTCCTGTCCACGCGCAAGATCATTCAATATATTTTTCACACTAGACTGGTCAAATCTTCTCTCGGTCCTATGACGACTCCCATTACCGGAACCATCACCAAACTCCATTGATTCAATTTCTGTAACCGTTGTAAGTGGCTGCCTTGCCGCTTTTGCTGCAGAAAAAGTGTCTTCTTCTGGATATGGACCAGCAAACTGAAATTGTCTTCTCCTTTGTTCCCTCTCATAAAACTTTTGGCCCTATCACTAGTGCTCATTACCCTCCAGGCTGGCAGGTCTTTGGCTTTGATACCACTGTAAAATCCCTTGCCAGATTTTTTTACCAATTTTTTGTACTTTTTCCAATGAAACTTTTTCCAATGAAATTATTGTCAAATAGTTTGCATTAAGTGAATATGGAAGGTTTCAATTTGCAAATGGATTGGTTGTTGATTTTGCAGGGTTTACAATATAATATTCTCAATGTTTTGACATAATTTAATATAATAAACATGGCACAATACTTTCAGACATTGAGATTATACAAACAGCATTGGAGATTTCAATAGACATTGATATTCTGTTGCAATTAGCAGCAGAGTTCACAGAGTACAGATATGCTTTTCTGACCTGGTCAAATGCAGATATAGGTACTTGAAACAACTCCAACTCTAATACCCATGTCACCCAACAGAGTATAGGCCGCCCAGCCAACACTCATTGCTGTAGAGAGTCACACCACCCCTTTGAATGAAGTGCCCAACACCCGAACTCCTCACATAGTGGCTATGTCTCAGATGGTATAGATGTCACGCCTACCCGAGGAAGGCTTCAGCTTTTATTTGTAGCAGATATACCTCTGTTGTGCAGTCCAAGTCGCACACCCAACTGGTATTAATATTGACAACCAACATTCATGATTTCACACAGTTGCAATAATAAACACTCTAGTCAATGCTTGGAACCTTCAGGAGATTGGTGTCCAACTCCCTTAGTGCGATCGCCCCAGTTGCAATGAATCAATACTCTTCAATTGACCCCATTTGGTACTGGCATTATAATGTATGATGCAGTCACAAAGGTTTGCCCAACAATAGATGTTCCCACACTTTGCACAGGTGAATCAATGGTGAATCAATACTCTTTCAATGGTGTCCAATAATCTATTAACCCTCTCAGCTGTGAATACCCAAAGAACTAATCACCCAGCCTTAGATTTGAAGCATTCCAAGGATATTGTGAAACATGGCATCCATCGCCAAACTAATGAAGCATAATCTGAAATTTCAAATTTGTCTTTTCAAAAGACTTCTCAAATTTTGTTCAATGAAGCACAATATGAATTCTGAAGTGAATCCACCCAGAGATGGTATTGGGATTTTGTCAAATCCACTTAAATTTCGAAGGGTTTTAACCCAATACTTTTACTGAACCTAAAGTTGCAGCTTGCAAGGAAAATCCAAAGATGAAAATGACAAGTCAATATCCCCCAAAAAAGACTCATGCCTCCTTTTAGCCACACGCGAGCTTTCAAGGAACTCATTGTAGACTCCTCATTTTATTTTTAACTTCACTTTATGCTATGTTTTTTCCTTTTTCAAAAGTGACATTTTAATTTCTGTCTAACTTAGCGTAAAGTCGCATTTACCATTAATAATAAGGTCCAGCCAATTAATTAAATACAAATAACCCAAAAATGACTGAGGATTGTTTAGCATTTAATTAATTAAATTATTCCCTTATAATTCCCAACTTAGCCTAAGGGAATAAAATTAGCTAATGGTCTCTGTTGAATGATCACTCGAATAAAAGGGACATTACATAAGTTGCCATGACAAGAATCTATGCTGAGCCATAATAGATTTGTCAATATATGGTGTGCAGGTAATGGAGACAATGTGTGGAAGGTCAATTGTAAGAAGGAGAAAAAAATAAAGGATTGAAAAACAATTACAATTTACATACTTTGATGACCCATTTTTATAAGATCCTACAGCTAACAGAATAGTCTTACCTCTAAATGAAAAGAAAAACTAGTTGCAGTTCATAGTGCCTTGAGACTTCAGGATTGACAAATTACTGAGTATTGATAGACTCCAATAGCATGTTGGGATGTTGATTCTAGAGATGTTAGGTAGATTGATGAGGAGTGCAACTGGAATTGTTTGGGCTTCCATTGGATGAATGAAATATGCTAACCAATTTTTTTGATGAAGTAACACAACATAACTAGCACTTAACCAACTTGATTAGCGTTAGCTCCAAATAGAAAACCAAACTTGAAAAGAACTCACACCAAGAATGCACACTCAATCCCAATGTGGAATAGGTGTTGTCATATGGTGGAGGAGCTAAATGAAAAAATACTTGAAAGAAACTACTCAACGTCAAGAATGTGCACTCAAGATCCCACTGAGGGCGAGGTGCTAACATATGACAGAGTGTTGAATTGAAACTAGAAATGAATAGGCGGATAACCAGCCATGAAGAGCATTTCCACACTACCACCAAACAGTGGGGGGAAAAGATTACAATTAAAACAATTCGTCCGCTGCGGCGGGCATCCACAGAGTTGTGGGGATTCACCACTTGAGAGTGGGTACAAGAGTAATACAAATCCAATTATCCACACTGGCGGTAAACCATCCAGGGGTACTAATGTGAAATTAAAGAAAGAATTGCAGCAATAAAGGACTGGAACAGTACTACTGTTTACAGTCTTACAATATGGAAAAAGAGCTGCAAATTACATGAAAATTACAATAGATTCAATGTACCATGATACTGGATGATTCCATGTTAGACATCAACAATAAATGATGAAGAAAGGACTGAAGATTCAAACTTAAACAAGTCTGATGTAAAATAACAATTCTGGAAATTCTGATCAGCAACTGTGAAATTCAAAGAAATATTCACAACTCACTCAAAATACCTCCGTTTTGTGTGAAACGAAAACCAATGAGCTGCTGGAAGATAGGCGCCCAACATTAGATGAAGAAACAGCAACAAAAACTCGTAATTTAATTCTTACACGAATCCCAATGCAGCAAGAATGGTACGGCCTTCATGAGGGGCGATTTTGACAAGTAAAAATCAACAACTCAAAATTAAAATCTGAAACTCTCCAAAGATGGTCGCCTTGGGTGTAGGAATGGATTGGAAAAGTACCCACAAGCAAATTAAATTCACACAAAAAGCTGTATGCAAAAACCACTTTCAGCTGTGACTGCATCAGCAACTTCAAAACTGGAAATATCATTAAAAACTTCAACTGTTGAGCTCAATCTGCTAGTCTGGATGAGAAGCAGCAATGAAAACCAACTAGGTGTTGTATTTCAAACACGAAATTGGATTGAAACTAGGAGGTAAGCATCCCTCGAAGTAAAAACCAAGTTGTCATTTCGACAGCATAACATTAGCATAAATTCCTAGATAATCAGCTCTTCAAACAGCAGCAATATATAAGCTTTTGTTGGCAAATGAAGCAACAAGAACTCTTCAAATTCCAAGAAGTTGAATCACTTCAACTTCCAAAAGGGACGCCACCTTTTTGCCTTTTACTTTTTTGAAATAATAAAATATCATTCAACTTCCCCTTTTAGGCATCCATTTCATATTGCAACAATAAAGCATTTATTAAATAATTAAATGCTCACTTGACCCCTTTATGTCCCCTTCTTTAAAACAACTTGAAGTCATCAAGCCTAGGCATGGGGTACAACTTCAAGACATGAAAATTGACTAAGTCGAAACTTCTTCCAAGGAGAAAACCAAACCCAAAGCCAAAGGACTGATGGATAACAAGATGACTTGAGTTGAACTGTGATGATGCCACTACCAAAATTAGACTTACTAAAAATAGCCACTGCCAAAATAGTAAGTTTACCTCAAAACCAACAGAAAGCAGAACTGAGCTGGAAGCAAGACTTAATGAAAGCTGACAACTGAACCACTGTCAAAATTAGTATTTACTAAAAATAGTAAATACCTAGAAATGCCACAAACCGCCAAGCAAGGAAACCCTAATTTCACTTTTGATCAACCTACGGATTTCCGGAAATAGGCTATCAGTCAAAGAAGAGTGTATGGCCAAAATGGGGACATTACAATGAACCACTGCTTCAGCTAGAGAGCGACAGACAGTTCTTTTGATATTGATAATCCAGATGAAGCATAGTTGTAATATGAAGTGTGAGACTTTGAGTTTAAATTTTCAACTTTAAAATTTAAATGAAATTGAAATCAGAAGTTTTTTATTGCTGTTGTTATTACTGCTTTCATGATTAATTTTATTGCTGTTATACTGCTGTCATGATATTCATATATTAAATATAAATTTTATATATATATTTGAAAAATTCACACACCCAGCTACCCACACAGACATATATTGTTGTCCTCAAAAAATGACCCTTGGACTGCCATCCCTGAAATGTGTCCCCTGCTGTCCCACCACCACCTTCCCTGAAACACTGTGGAACTAAGTTAGATCTTTAACATAATGACTATATTATTAATCTTAGTGCAAGTCTGCCTGTAGGAAACAAATAAAGCTTCACTGAGGTTTTTGACTTTCTAATAGATTGGTCATGGCAGATTATCTATGACCATAATTGGTAAAGTTTTGAAAGCTGAAGGATTAAAATATAAAACTCACCTTACACTTTCTACTGGATTTTAGCTATACATGTTAATTTGTTTTTTCTTAATCTATTTGTTGTTCACTATATTCTGAATGTGTAGGCTTGTTGGCTATGTTCCACCAAGTCTCTAGGACGGGGGGATGCGTTTCGGGGACGGATTTTTTTTAGGCCATTTTTGGGGATGACAAGGGACGGCTATATAAAAATATAGAAGAGTTTAAAAATATAGGGAAGTTTCAAATATTCATATGATAACATTGATAAGGCATTCATCATATTGACATATACATTATAGAATCCTTAAAACACAAAAATAGAGTTCACATGAAAGTCGAACAAATTAATAATATAATATTTAATTGCTTCCATAATTCATTGTCAATGTGCATATGATATAAAATTAAAAAAAACTAAAAAGTAATACTGCATGGAAAGTATGAGGCTGCCTCTAATCAGCATCTCCCAACACTGCATCAAAATCAGAGTTTGACTCTGAGTCATTGCCACTATGAGTATGAGGGGTTGGCTCATTTAATGGGACTCCAACTAATCCCTCCTGTGTGTCCTCCTCATCAATTTGGGTGGCATCCTTTGGATCAACATCCCACCATAAAGTTGGAGTTTGCCGATACTCTAAAGTTTGATGATCCTGGAGTCACAAAGCACTATGCACGGCCACCAACTTCTCTGCATGTCTAGAGGTCAACCTATTCCTCTTGATAGAGTGAATAAATTTGTATGTGGACCAATTCCTCTTTGTAGCAAAGGAACTAGCAACTTGTGAAAGGAGGCGAATAGCAACCGTCCTCAACTTTGGTGCATCTTTGCCATGCCATGTCCACCATCCAATAGGATTCGTTTGAGCTAATGTAGCTCTATCTATTCGCCTTTGGTTTGCCAAATGTTGGACCACAGCGATTAGTAAAAACAAGCCATTGTGTGCGTAGTAAACTCGACTCCTCAATTGAATACATCTTTCCAAGGGCCCTCATTAACCCTTCGTTTACCTCTTCGTCATTACAAGGAGGCAACCTACCATCTTTTGGTGCATACCATTTGGGATTGAGAGCAAAGGCAGCCATATGAAGTGGGGTGTTCATGGTGTTCCACTGCCGCATCACAATGGGCTTAATGTGCTGCTCATACAATCCCAAATTAGGATCCCTCTTAGAAATTGCTTGTTTCATTTTTCCAAGCATGTTGTCGAATGTCACATAAATCTCTCCAAGATTGGGAGAGTCTGTATCAGCATATCTAATGACATCACAACTGGTGAAATGAAGGAGCAAATATATCTACAAGTGCAAACAAAAATTTGAAAAAAGACATTAGAAAATTAAAATCAGATTTTTTTTAATAAAATCAGCAATCAAATTATTAATTTTAAATTTATAAATAAAATGAACATCAGCAAGTTAATAAAAATAACAATTTTTTACGACATTGGACCACCAATCATCATTAAGAACTTTTTGTTTGATGCTTTTGTAAGAATCCAGGGGATTCTCAACCCCGAAACCCTAACTGAAATGCTGATTTTTGAGAGTTTTGTAGTTTTTTGTGTTTTTGATGGGTTTTTGCATAAAAACAAGAAATTGCGATTTGCTCTAGAAAGCTTTAAAAATTCATAAAAAATAAATAAATAATAACTACGCGTCAATATTGATCTCCAGATGAAGGCGCATTCATATATTCATTTCCAGAACTCAGATGACAAATGAAATCAATTACAGAGAGCGGAAAACAATATTTTATTTTGAAAAGAACCTGTAGACTTGCAGGCGCCAGAAAGCAAGAAGAAAGGTACGGCTGAAACAAAGAATGAATCCTCAGGCTCAGAAAACGTTGCTGGAGCTCTGTAAACCCTAGGCGCACCAGATCCAAGTGATAGAGACTGATAACTGGAGGCGTGGTTTCCTGAGAAAGATGGTACGGCCTTGCTGGTACAGAAATGTACGGCCCAGCAGCAGCATTAAATAAAGTACGGCCTCAATAAATAAGATGCCAGATCTCTGCAGTGTGATCTCTGTTAAGTCGCCTCAACCCACTGATGATAAATCTCTGTAGAACTTTGCCTGAATCGATCAATAAGCTCAAACTGTAACCTCTGTGTGAAGTCACCAAGAAGACAATCTTCAACTGGTATTGCATAGTCTCAGTATGCCAGATTCTGAAGAGGTATCGTTCTCCAAAATCGTTCGTCTGCTGAAACCCTAGGTTTTGCAAACTTCAATGCTCAAAGCAAATAGAAGACAAATTGAATAATCAAATCATAAGAGTTCGATTTGTCTTTAGCTGTGAATATATAGCTCTCTTGAAAAATTCGACCAAACCCTTCTTTTTAATAATCATTTAAATAAATGATTTAATTTGCCTGTTTGGACTTAGGAGAAATATATTAATAATAGGCGCCTTCTTTATTAATGAATAAATATTCATTCATTAAATTAATTATTCCACTTTATTATAAAGTATTAGAAATACTTTATAATATGCCAAAACCATTAATAGTTAAATAATTAATAAAGTGACTTTAATATAAAGTCTGAAACATTAATTATTTAATATAAATAAACCATTAATTACTCCGTTATTTCTCCATCTGACCAACACACTGATGAACTGGGTCAAATCTGAGCTAAACAGCTGAGCTAGGTGCCCTGCCCAAAATAGCAGCTTCCCCCTGTCCAACTTTCTAAAAATAGAAAGTCTCTGAAAAACCACTCTGAAGGATTCTGCGAAGGCCCAACCTGAAACAACTGCAACAGTGAAGCTCCAGAACACTGGGTAACTGCCTCAATTGATCCTCTGCACACATTTGTCAGCCTACAAGGATCGAAATAATAGGCTCACCACATATCCAGCTGCGCTGACTAGGATGGGGACATCACAACTTTTTCCTTCTGCAGTGTTTGAAGTAGACCATCTACTCCACTTTGAATTAATCATCATCAACTGTAGATGCTCTTGCACCTCAAGCATCCTCTGTAACAAAATAAAATAACCAGCATATCTTGTCTTCACAGGTTTGAGGAATTCCTTCTTTGAAAATGTCTTGAAAAGAGCAAGTGAAGTGTGATGGTTGCAAATAAACATCTGAATATCTCTAGCTTCTATCACCACTTGTTGCACCCATTTTATTTTCTGTGTCTTTTAATGCATTGTTCAATGCATGAACGCAACAAGGAGTCCAAAAGATGTGCTTGTAAGCACCCTCCACCATCATACCAGCTAATTTGCACACACATGTTGAATCAGTAACCACTTGCACAACATTGGAGGCCCCAACCTCCTCTATAGCGTCTCTCAAAATATGAAACTGAAATTTTGCATCCTTGCAGTTCCTAGAACAATCAATAGCTCTAAAAAAATATGAGCCAACTGAACATGTGACTATGATGTTGATAAGTGGCTGATGTCTAATATTGGTCCACCCATCCATGTCAATAGAGCAGCCCGTCCTAATCCAACACTGTCTCATGTCCTCCACCAAACTCACCCTGGAATATTCTTTGCCAAGGAGTGTAGTGTGTAGTTTATGTTCTCCAAGAGGGGTGAATGAGGAACCAACAACAGTTACATCTTTGAACATTTGTTTGAAGTAAGGAGAATGTGCTACATGGAATGGGATGGCATGGGCATAGAAAAACTTGGCAATGGAGGACTCTGCCACATCTCGTGCATGCACATTGAACAAACTTGCAACTGTATTTAGCTTCTCACTAGTAATAGTCTTCCTCTTCCCTCTTGTGGAAATATGAATATCACCACTAGCACTACCAACTATAGAGGGCATATGCATAGCTGATTGTGCGGATTATGTTGGCATTGGCAACCCCTTAGACTTTGATCCTGCCTCCATATGCAATCTATAACACTCCACCCTCACATCCTCCTTTATATCTTCACAAACCTTACCCCTTTGGCTTTAAAGCCCAATAGATGAGAATACACCCTTGTGGCAAATGTGACACCTCCACAATCTAGTACCCCCTGAATTTTTCTGTCTTTGTCTACGGCTGTCACCAATTGAAGAGGTTTTTTAGAATTAAAGGGGCCGGCCTTTTGCATAAGTTTTTAGAATTTCAGAAGGGCATTCAAATGGATTTTTTTGAGGCTGTCCCACTTCACCCATACCACTTTCATTTTCTTCTTCCCTCTCAACATGTCCACCACTCTCATTACTGCTGCTCATGTTTTTTTGTTTTGGAATTTATAAACTGAAAATTAAAAATAAAAATAAAAAATCATACATTCCATCTTTGAAACTTTGAAAAAAATTGAAAAAAAAAAAGAACAAATGGAAGATTAACATACCTCTCTTACTTCTCTTGCTGGTTGCTACCTCACTCCTCACCAATGCTGGTTTTTCCAACAGCACCTTCAAACCCTCCTCTTTGTCTTTCTAACTTGGCTGCAAATTTTTTCATGTAAAAGTGAACATAAGTGACAATAGGAGATAGTATTTCATTGCTTTAGGGTTTAGAGGGGTGTGGGGGCCCACACAAAGCAATTAAAAATGTTTTTTTTTTACTGCTAGGTGTTTCAAAAAAAAGAAGTGGTGGGGGCGATGTGGGGACGGCCAACTGCCTTGGGACGGTCAAGGGGCGTCTCAGATGTCTCTGGCCGTCCCTAGGATGGTCGAGGGGCGTCTCAGATGTCCCTGACCGTCCTCACCCTGTCCCCCTATTTTGGAAATGTTCCCCCCAAAATTTAAATTTTTGGGGACGGATAGGAAATGTCCCCGGTCGTCCCCACATCCCCGAAACATCCCCGGTGCGGGGACATGGGAAAAAATGTCGGGGATGCGTCCCTGTGTACCACTGCTTGTTGGCAAATGTAAGGTTTTCAATTTGTCCATTGCATACCAGTAAAACAAATTTAGTGTTTGTGGTATCCGATTTACTATGGTCTACATATCTTTCTTATTTTTTACTATTTTTGTTGCTATTGCAGTTCTATACTTTTTTGGAGACAACCCTTGTTTCTATAGCATTACTGCCACGTTTTGTTGCCTTCTTTAGTGAAGAGGAAATACCTGGCTCACCTGGATCTCTTGCAACTACCTTCCTTGGATTTGGTAAGCAGATTTCTTCATATGCAGTTCATAATAGTACTTACACAGGTTTTTTAACTTCTACTTACCTTTTTAAAATCTCGTTTGGGTAGTATTATTTGTTATTCACTTTTGCATATTATTGTAGTTTAAGTGAAACCTTTGTATTCTGCCATCAGTATTGAACTTGGCGTTTGCATTGAGTGTTCTTGGTTTTATCATCATGCACATTTCCTTGGTGGCTGGAAACATGACGACAATTGAGGTAAGTAGCCATTTCTAATTTTTTTAAAGTTCTCAACATGCATGTTTCCTTGATGGCTGGCAACATGCCAGGCAGTGAGAAATTCTTGCTTGTTAGACTAAGATGTTTTTTATAACATGGTCTCTTTCCATCCAGGCATATGAGAAGAAAGTCGCCCCAAAGTGGATGTATGATGTTGGGCGAAGAAAGAACTTTGAACAGGTGTGCTATTATCAGTTTCTGTTTTATACTGTGATCTGTGCATGGCTTCTAGGCATTCATAATTTTATTCCATCTTACAGGTATTCGGAACACACAAATTATATTGGTTAATTCCTTCATATTCTGAAGAGGACTTGAGAAGGATGCCTGTGCTGTATGGACTTGAGTACCCTTCCAAGCCTGATCTAGATGAACTGGAACTTTAATGTCTATTGAATTATTAATAATTATATTCTTCCATACAAGGGAACAAGTTCTGCTTCTCAACATTGTTCTTTTGCCATTATGTATCATAATTATGTGTGGCTCTTTTTGGATATAGTCACTTGTTTCTATAAGTACTAGGGTGACTGTAGCTAAGCAGCACCCCCTTTGTACTATATGCCCTTCTATATGTCATCTTTTATACAGGGTCATCCAGTATCGAGCCTTGTATGATTGAGCACAGCTAGCAAATGGAGATTGCAAGAGGCCAGGCTTAAGAGACAAGAAAATTCTGCATCTTGAAAGCCTTTTTTAGTTCTATGTAGTTAACATATGATGGAGAGAAATATCCTGTAAAGCGTTGCTCTTGTGGGCACTGAATGTGCCATTAGAACATTGAATATAATAGCATGCATTTTCTAGTGAAACTGACCCTAGAAAATTTCGGAAGGTGCAATCAATAAAGAAATTCCTAGTTGTTAGCTGTTTTATAACACATTAGCATCAAAAGAATCCCTGTGTCTTCATATTAATGCATCTTTGGGTGTTTGTAGTGTTTATTCTATATTTAACCTTTTCTGTTATCTCCCTGGACTGCATTCTAGATTGAACAGGCATGATAAACGTGAGGGAGGGAAGAATTGCTTAATGTTGAATGGATGCATTTACTTATGGAGACAAGTAAATGATCATATATGTTTCTAAACAGCCAAATCACACTCCAAGTCTCTAGCTATGATATAGTAAATCCTTTAGAACACCTCAACGTTGGGATGGTCTAGACACCTTGTTTGACTCTTTTTGTAGTGTGCAAGCAATTTCTTGAAGCTTCTCGTTTGTAAAAGAATAAGCAAGTTCAATTTTAGGTAATGTATATGGTCATTAAATAAACTAGATTTTGTGATATTGACTAATATTTGATGCTAGCATGAGTATTTGCAGCTATTACGAAGAGTTGTTCGGAATTAGGTGCCTGGAAAAACAAAAATGCAAGTAGAGTGATGGAATGAGCAATGAGAATTATTTGCTTATATGGGGGACAAAAAGGAAGAACAAGATGAAAAAGAAAAGATGTGATTGGTGGACATATTTCAGATGGGATGCAAAGGTTGGCAGGAAGCATGTGGATTAATTATATATGGTATACTGAAATATTTTGAGAATAGTAATGGTTAAAAAGTTAGGATTGGGACATTCATAAATGCCTTAAACGTATTAAATTACATAGTTCTAGGAGAGATGTATGAGTCTATGTGCTATGTTTCTCTCCGTGTTCATCAATTATCTAGATTAAACAATGTTTGATGCAATGCCTATGGATGTATGAAAGTTTTGTACACTAGGTGCTATCATTACAAGAACGAGGTATGTGTTATTGGGAAGCAAATATACGTAGTGTATACAATTTTGAGATACTAAGAATGCACAGGAGGAATAACTTTATATTTCAGCTTTTGTATGCTTTTTTAAAATATTGGAGTAGAAAGAGTACATAATACAGAGTGCCATAACAAGCAGCTTACAACTATCATCAAAACCATCTGCAACCAAAAAGCAAAGGACTAATAAATCATATCAGACCCAAGTAGTTGAAAACCAACCAAAAGCAGCCAAATACTCCCTAGAAAAGGAGTACCAAAACATTTGAAGCATTGCAATAGCAGAGTACTGAAACAAGAGTTTATAGGCTATAACAGGGTTCTTAATGAACAAAATAAAATCAAAGAGGGGAACTATTCCCTTTGGAGAAACCAAATCAGTGGCTTAGAGATCAGAATCATCAGATACATGTCCCTGTGCTGCAAGGCCAGGTTTCTTGGAGTCCAAATGTGTAGCAAGCATATTTGTTTGGGGAGCCTCTAGCCTCTCACAAATACTGGACATTTTTGCAACCATATCCTGCACCCTCCTTTCAATGATAATTTCCACAAATCTTGGAAGAATCCACCATAATCAGAAGTGGGAAGTGGTATATTATTATTTTAGCCAATTTGGAACCAGAACTTGCTTTAGAAGCCTCACTTCTAACTCATTAGAAGAATATTATGCACCACTACCCCCTCTAGCCTCCTCTTTTCCAAGTTACAAGCTGTCTCTAGTATAAGTGTTATAAACTTAATTGGAGTCATCTTCCTGCTCTTCTTTTATCTTGAAAAAATTCTTTCTGTGCTAAGCCCTGGTGAAAACTAGTAGTGCCTTGGCCAGAGATCTCCAATGGAGAACCACTCTTGTAGGAGCAAGGTCCTGTTGATGCCTGTTTTATGACACACCAAACACTCTAGAATAAAGTGTCCAAATGGCCAAGATCAAAATGAGATTAACGGCCCAAATTAAACATAACAAAACCCTAATTAGGGTTGCCTAAACAACAATCAGTTAATTGCAGAGAACTTCATGCACTGGGAGTTGCATCCTTATCCACTTGCAAAACACTACGTTCAGTGAACTTGGACACAATCATGCTGAATTCTTCCATGGTAATGTTAGGGAGCGCGTTAACCTTGTACTCTAGCAAGTCTAAACTTTATGCACATTCTGCAAAGGTGATCGTCCATTCTGATTCATGCAGCGAGAAAGTGTCTCGGACGGTCAGGAAGTTGAATGCTTTGGTCAAATTTTCCTTCATGATTGGCCCGAAAGTGGTAGAGAAAATTCTTTGAACTTTATCTTTTAAATTTTCCGGCTGCAAGTGTTTTATTCAGACAATATCTCTGTCAAACACATCCGCAACCATTTGGAAAATCTTACTCCGAATCTCCTTTTCTTGCTCTTCAATTTTGGTGCCATCTTCCTTTACTCTTTCCAGGACTTCTCCTTGTGAGATTAGTGCATAGTACCAGCTGCTGAAATCATATGCAACTCCTGCTTCAATAATCTTCTCATCAATCAATCTCTGCTTTGGAATGCCTTTTATTTCTCGAAGACATGGGATAATTTTATTTTGGATGTCTTGGAGGCCATCCCATGCTTCTGCTAAGTTTGCAACTCATGATAGCAGAAAGGAAGTTTGCTCATAAACATATGCCAACATCTCTGCAAATGCCATCGCCTCTTCTTTCTTTCCTACCATCCATTCTTTAGTTTCTTTGGTTGTAGTCAATTCCTCTTCAAAATTTCTGACCGGTTCCTGTGAAGAGTTTGGAAGTGGAGGTGTTGATTGGTCACCTTGATTGAGTGGCCTAGTTAAATGCTGGATGTATTCTTTTAGACGCTCAATCTCTCTTTTATATTCCCTTTTCTTTGCCACTTATCTCTCTAGCCTAGTCTTGATGGTGGCAACATAATTATCTAGGTCCTCAACTTCTTGTCCTTTTGTTGTCGAACCAATATCAATAGTTGTGATGGCATATTCATTTGGGGCAATATCGTCTTGGAATTTATCAACTGTAGGCACTGCAATCTGCACTGTGCAGTTACCAGCCTCATCTCTTTGTATGGCAGAAGATTTCTTGTCTAACTTTCTTGCTGCTCTAGCCTTGCCAAGAAGTCTGCGGTATCATCTTCTTCTGGTACCTCTACTGGCGCCTTTATCTTTAGTCTCTCTTTTAGCCAATCTGGGATGGTTGATTGTTCAATTCCTTCTTCCTGATGATCTTGGATGTGTTGCATATCCTGAACTTTTGGCATATCCTGAATCTCTTGCACAGATGGGTCTTCCTAGATTCCCTTGAGAGTGGAAATCATTCCCTCTTCAAAATTTCCATCCATGATATCCATGTCATTGTCTGACTCCAGAATCTTCGTGCCTGTAGGAGAGGGATGATCATCATCTTCCAATTGCATTGGCTCCATATCTCTTTCCAAAACTAGCGAGGGAATTCTGACTTGCTCCCATGACTCTTCTTCCATGATCAATATTTCATCTATATTTCTGGATGTAGCTGAATGAAGGGGCTT
The DNA here is from genome assembly GCA_007258455.2 of Sequoia sempervirens. Taxonomy (NCBI): domain Eukaryota; kingdom Viridiplantae; phylum Streptophyta; class Pinopsida; order Cupressales; family Cupressaceae; genus Sequoia; species Sequoia sempervirens. The sequence continues at coordinate 178,162,335 of VDFB02026320.1, forward strand.
AGATTTCTGCTTCTTTTGAGCGGGTCCTTCATCTGCTGTTTTCTTCTTGTTCTGCTTTGCAGAGTCATCAATCTCTTTCCTCTTATTCAGGTTGGTAGCGCCCATTGGTTCACCTCCATGAGATGCACCGACATTTGAGGAACAGGACTTTGCCTCAACCATTAAGTCATATGTGAATTGCACATTCCTCTGCCGTAAAGCTTGTACTTGTTGGTCCATCCACCATTGGGAATATTTGAATACAGGCCTCATGAATGTTGTCAGGTCACCAAGCTCAGGCTCAGACCACCTCACAGGAGGAAGTGACTGTCTTTCATCAAAGCCTGGTTGCACGTATACTCCATCATCATCTAGCTAATTAGGTACTCGGAAGAGTTCCGTCATCCTTATCATATCCAGCGGCAGCCTTGACCACAGTCTTTTTTTTACATCATATTCATCAGTGGCATTTGCCCAAAAGTCTTCTAAGTCAATTCTATGTTTATATTTCCCTCCGTCCACAGTTCCAATGTGATGAAGTGGATCGAAGTCAACTCTGGGCTTGTAGGATATGAACAGGTATCTTTGTATCTCCAATTGAGCACTCTCTGCTGCTTGCGCCGATGGACATAATTCTTCCATATTGCTGATGAAGAGTGGAAAAGTGACAACTGCTTTTTGCTTTGACCTTTGGATATTCTGATGTCTTCAATTGCCTCAGAACTTCCAACAAAACCATTTTGTTGGTAGGATAGATTGGCAGTTTGTATGGGCGACCTGTGAATCCTTGAATCCTGATGTATGTAAATCTGGGAAACTGGATGAACCAGGATCCATATTTGCCGATCAAACTTTTGGCCTCACGGGTGAGCCTTTGATGCGTTCCACCTTGGAGAATTTGAGTGATATACACAAGAAAGGCATCATGCGCCCGTCTGAAGTGTGACTTCTCCTTCAACTGCAGCTGCAGATAGCAATCGTAGGACTTGAACTCTCCTTCGCCATTGCCAACTACACCTTTGCAAATCAGGCCAGCATATCTGTAGGTCCTTGCAAACAGATATATGACATAAGAACTCATATGAAAGGTTTTGGTTCTTTCTAGGTTGACCAACTGCTCGTGGAGACTGCCACTGATCATTCTTGACCAGTTGAACATTTTCACCCCATAAGTTATTTCATCAATGAAATAATACATCTAGGTTTCAAAAGGTGCACCCTGAGGATTGCCTATAATTCTGTTTAGCAGCAAGACAATATCTCCGTATTCTTCTTTAAAATTAGTTCTGGACAATTTCTTCGACATTTTTTTGGCAGTAGGTCTGGGCTTTTCCAACCAGGACTTGTTCATATTTGATGCATAGAGGGCTTGTTGATCTTCATAAAGTTTTCGTGCATCATCCCTCGTTCGATAAGATGTCCGGTGGTAAGATGGAATTCCAAATGTCTCTTGTATGGTTGGCTCAGTCAAATATGCCAGTACTCTTCCATCAGGTGCCTCTATCTATCTTTCTTGTGCATTATAATGCAATGCACACTCTACCATGAGCTCTAGACATTCTTTTGCAGGCGGAAATCCAGCTACATCAACAATACTGTTGCGCATCATCCTTCTTGCAATTGGCGTAGGTAAAAATCCATCACTTTTGTACATCCTTTTCTTAAAATTATCAAAGTCTACATGGCCAAGGTCGGTGTCCACAATGTTTTCCCATTTGGATTTGATCTTGGACTGTGGCTGCGAACCCTTACTGTCGAACTTCATTTGTATTCTCTTGAAAATAAATCTGCAAGAATGTACAAAGAAAATATTAAAATACAAAAATTAAATTTAAATTACTTTTGAAAAATATTCCAGCTAAGTGACAAATCAAACTTCATGAAAGATTATGCTGGAAATGAAAGAATTTATCCAATAGATGAATGAAGTTTCTCGTGCCAGAATGAGGTGAAGAAAGTAAATCTGCCTGATACTCTGGAAAAAATAAAATGGACAAGATCACAGTGCTGGCTGGTATGAATTCGCTTCCTTCACTTTGCTTCAAACTTCTCAACTTTCTTGCCTTAGCCAAAAATTTCTCCTCACAACTTCTCTTTCGAAAGATGAATGGTTAAAAAAATGAGAAGCAAATTCAATTATAAAGATGAGAAGTTCGACCCATTTAGCAAAATTAAGTTGTTTCTATTAAATCAAGTTCAAACTTGGCTTGCACTCAGCTTCCGAATGGCAAATTTTATCTTCAGCATCAGGAAAGTTGCTAAGTTTGGGGCCAGTTCAATGAAGTCTTTTTTTTTTCCTTTTCCAAATCTGAGTCTTAGAGAAAATTTCAAATTTTATCTCTTTGGGTGTTGAAAACAAAAATAAAAATAATAAAAATAATTATTTTCATGTGTCATTTTTCAACCCCTTTATTTTAATTATTTTAATTATGGCCTTTTATTTTTATCTAAGGCAAATTTGATTTTTCTAAGTTATTTTCTTGCCTTTGCCTTAGACAAATCTTTTTCTTCCATTTTATTTTGCCATAATTTTTTATGTCTCCTTATGTCTCTGGCGAATTTCTTTAGCATCTAAGCATGTAAATTGACATTTTAATGTTCCAATGTTTAGACTTAGGCAAATATTTTCAATTTTCTCCAACTTTTCTAAGTAAAGGCGGACTTTGCATTATGTCAAGCCATTACTTTGTGAGTGGGGCGGACTTCACCAAATGTTGTGCTATTTGCATAGGGCGGACTTTCCATAGTGTTGAGCCATTCACATTTTTCCAAGGGTGGACTTAGCCTATAGTCTTGCCATTCATCTTCTACTTGGGGCGGACTTTGCTCATTGTCAAGCCATCTTCATAGGGCGGACTTGCCTTGTGTTCATGCCATCTTGGAGCGGACTTCACTTAACCTCTTGCCATGCATTTTATGTTGATGGGCGGACTTACCTTCATCTTATGCCATAAAGGTGGGCGGACTTTGTTCATGCCCAAGCCACTTTTCTTTCCATATGGCGAACTTGGCAAGGTGTTGTGCCATTTGGCTTCGGCAGACTTTGCCTAAGTCTAAGCCATTCCTCTCTTGTGAGTTGGGCGGACTTTGTCTTGGCTCATTCCATTTGGCTTGAAGCGGACTTGCCACCATTCCATGCCATTCCTTCTTCTCCATGGTGGACTTAGCTCATGATCAAGCCATCTAGCTTGGGCGCCATCTTCCACAGGCAAATTTTGCCATGAATTCCATGCTGGTTATTTCGCCATGTGCCTATTTCTCATTCCTTTTTATTGATTTTTCGTGATTTTCCATTGGTTTATTGAGACTTTTGACTGATTTTTTGAAATCCATGCACTTTCTAAAGATGGAAACCTTGCCAAAAATAGAAACTTTTCCAAAAATAGTAACTTTCCAAAAATAGCCCCTAAAAAATAGGAAGTCCAACATGGGCCAAAAATGCCAAAAAATGAAGTCCCTAAAAAATAGGGGGGTCCAGAGGGGAAATCCCCAAAAAGTAGATGTCAAAATTGACTGAAACGATAGTCGATCTTCGTCCCTCGGGCCTCCTAAGCATTGTGATGATGTTTGTACACTGATTCAGGCTCAAATTCTTCGCTTGACTCGGGTGACCATTCAAAAACTCAAACTCTAAACCCCCAAGCAGAGATCAAATGAAATTGAAGCGCAACGACAAAGTGCTAAAAAACAAACTACTAGGGTCCCCATTTGCAATGGGGCGATGTGTGAAATAGGTCACAACAGGTCCCCACAACTAGCAATCCTTCCTTGCTCACCATTCCCCACAACGATGCTGAAATAGTGGATCAAACTCAGGTTCGAATCAAGAAAATGTCAAATCTTAGGGAACCTACCATAGCTTATGGCTGGCACAACATTGTAATAAAAAACTCCTCCATTAAGAAACCTCCTGAAATTCGACTTGCTCACCCTTAACAAAAGCTCCACCTGCAGGGCCAAAACAAAAACAATAAGCTTTACTATTGAATTTAATAGGGGACCTAACCTCCTGTTTAAAAACATGTGAATTCCTTGCTTTCCATAAAAACTAGAGTACCTCGGGAAAAATCAGCCATAATGCCTTAATGAAACGTGTAACTTTCTTAACAAAAGAGTAACAAATAACTCTAAAAAGCACATCAAACGACAAAGAAATCTTATGTGTAAACAAAGACCACATCAATACAAGTTTTTCTCAAACTGATTTAGCAAAAACACAGAGAAGTAAAAACATGCACCATGGATTTGGGTTGTTCATGAACAAGACAACGACCAATATTCATCCCAACCTTCAACATCACTTAGAGTCTTTGTTGTAGCAACAAATTCCTAAAGCAAAATTTATCAGGTTATGAACAAGGAGTCCACACGAAAGTAATTTTTTATCAGTCCATATCCGAGGAGGATCAATTTTGCGACTAATATTCATCTCAACCTCCAACATCACTTAAAGTCTTTGTTGTAGCAACAAATGTCAAAAGCAAAATTTATTAGGTTATGACGAGGAGTCCACACGAAAGTAAATTTATGAGTCCATCTCCAAGGAGGATCAATTTTGCGACCAATATTCATCCCAACCTTAAATATCACTTAAAGTCTTTGTTGTAGCAGCAATTGTCTATAGCAAAGCTTATTAGGTTATGAACAAGGAGTCCACACGAAAGTAAATTTATGAGTCCATCTCCAAGGAGGATCAATTTTGCAACCAATATTCATCCCAACCTTCAACATCACTTAAAGTCTTTGCTGTAGCAGCAAATGTCTAAAGCAAAATTTAATTTATGAACAAAGAGTCCACACGAAAGTAAATTTATCTGTCCATCTCCAAGGAGGATCAATTTTTTTTTCTATTTTTACTATTTAGGATTCTTGATTACCTTCAAGAGAGTTGGCCAGCTTCAGGTTTAATTGTTTAGAAGAGATTCCAAACAATGGGGGACCCATAAGCCATCGAAAATTTTACACCCCTTTCATCAAGGCTTAGTGAACCCCACTGGGAATTTCTTGAGGACTTGAGCCAAAAGTGAGTTCGTTCTTTTTTGAGATGGATGAATCTTGTAGATGAAAACAAAGTCAGAGTGAGGAACATGTTTACATCAATTATATTAGAGGAAGGAATGCCTCTACCAAACTAAGAGCAGAGCACCGTATGGTATGTTGAAGGTTCCACCAAATGGACCTAAAGCCTCGACATTTCAAATCAAAGCTTGAAGACATATAAGTATCCATAAGGTACTTTCAACTTCCCAGGCTTTCCAAATAAAAGCAAATATGACTGATCTAGTGGGCACACTAGAGAAGGGCACAAGTGACAGTTCATTAGGTGAAGCCCCTTCCATTCTAAAAAACTTCACTGAAAAGGACATTCCAAAGCTCTTCCCTAAACAGGGTCCTTAAAATCCATTTAATTGTTGTGGAACCTTGAGTCTCAAATCCTTAAGCACCAACTACACAAGATCTTTAGGAAGTACATTTAAGCTTTTGGTTGTCTTTGCTTATTCCCCAAACTGTCCAACCATAAGATGTCTCTTATAATCTTGTGAAGTAGGGAGAAATTTGAATTTTGGAACAACCAACAAAAAGCATAGGACATGCCATAAAAAACCAACTTCTTAACAAAGAGTGAATCTTCTTAGAAAAGAGAGCAAATACCCTCAACATTTAACTAACTTCTTTAAACTTTTTCAATATCATACTCATATTTTTCAAAGAAGGGCTAAGGGCGAAAGGGATGTATAAATACCTCAACATTTTTAGGCCCATATGACACTTATCCTTGGTCTATACGTCAAGGAGGAACTTTATTCCAACCCAAGACGTTGGACTTGTTAATTAAAAAATGAAAATAAACTATACAGTGAATTTCTAGTCTCATTCAATTGCACAAATTCTCTTCTCCCTCACAGCAAGCAGAGACACATAGTTTCCAAGTTGAACTCCAATTGAGGGTTGATGATTAGGGGTAGACATGCCTTTGACCTGGAGCACAAGAGAAACATTCGTAAGCCAAAAATGAATTATCTATTAGGAATAATGAAAAAAGAATAAGTGGGTGAAATAGACTTCTATAGTTGAAAAAGTCCCTTATTAGCATACAGTTGATCATAAGTTTCTTTAAAACAAATTAACACCATCCGTATGAATTTCTCTCCAAGCCTTAGCATAAGCTCCACAAGTTGACATTCAATTCTATCATTGGCCTTCTCAAAATCTGTCAAACCTATACATACATTTTGGCCTATAGTTTGAGCCCAAGAGATACCTTCCTAGCTATAGATTAGGTTGTCTAGAATAAGTCCCCCTTCCATAGGTTCAATCTAGGTAGAAGAAACCAACTTAGGCTAAATCTTCACAAGCCTAACAACCAACACCTTAGTAAAATTTTTATAAGATATGTTAAGAAGGGTGATAAACCTTCAATTTTTAATTATAGATCCATCCCCCTTAATCATAAGTTTAATCACACTCTTGTTAATATCAGGTCCAAGGAAATGTCCTTATACGCTTCAAAAATATGGAAGTAATGTGGAAGCGTCTTTAGGAATGTGTGCATGGGATGATACATGATTGATGGATTTTGTTGCTTCATTTTATGTGACTCCTGATAGCGAGTGATTTACAAAATGTGGAAGTTATGATGGAGGTGATGTCTTCTTAGGTGATAACAAAACTTGAGATTGTTGTTGAAGTAAGATCAGATTAATGTTTAGAGATGGGAGAGTTAAGAAATGTTATGTTGTTATACTTGTTACATAATCAATTAGAAATTTAATTTCTATGAGAAAGATGCTTAATGTAAGAGTGGAGGATACCTTTGGGAAAGATAGGTGTAAAATGATAAGAGAAGCTATGGTCTTAGCTAAGGTGATTGGACATGAAATATTTTGCATACTTGAAATTAGTATTATGAATGGTGGATGTGATCTTGAGTTGCTTGCTATAAGGAAGTCTTGTGTGTTTAGATGAAGGACAAGCTTGAGGATATTGGGGTATTGAATGTGTGATCCATGTTGTAGTGAGAGTTGCTTGCAAGGATGTGGTGGTGAAGAATTTATTGATGAATGATATAGGTGTTGCTAATTTCACAAAGATATTAGTGAAGAAAGTTTCTTTGTGCAGGAAAGCTATGGGAATGACTGCCCCTAGCTACTAATATTTGTTTTGTTTAAACCCTTATGCAACATATATATTAAGAGAGACTATTGGAAATATGTGTGATACATCTTGCATAATATTCATGTAATGTTGATGTTGTTAGGAGGTGTATTGTGAGCCTTCTCAATAACATATTTTTTTGTTATTAGATGTGGTGCATTTAGTGTTAGAGGACACCGCACTTGAAGAGTCATAACACATTATTAGAATTTATGCTCCATGTGAAATGGGATGCCACATTTAGGGTATGTTACCCACCTTTCTCATATGCCATTTGTCAAGTGAATTTTGAGAAATCTGTGATAAATTTATATCACCGTGTCTTATTGTTCCCCAATCATTCTAATGTCATCCATTATTAACTGGAGATTAGTTTTCATGATTTTTTTGTTATGACCCTCATTTCAAATCTTGTTTGGTCAAATGTGTGAATCTTAAGGTTGCCTTATCTTTTTAAGAATTTAGTTTCCAACTTCTTTTCCATCATTTAATATAACCCATAAGTCATCACACCAAAGCTTTTATCCATTAATTAAAATAATTCAGTTTCTTTTCTAGCATTAAAAGAATGATAAATATGATCAGAGCCATAAAGATTTATAGAATTTCATGAACTAGTTGGTTCCCCTATAATAAACATATGTGTCCACTCCCCCTCATAATTATTGAAGCTTCCCCATACCTTTGATACCCCTTCTATATTTTTAAGCAAACTTATGTCATTAATATATGGCTATATGATAATGTTTTATGAAGGTTTTTAAGTTTGTGAAACTTATTTGTAGTAGAGGGAGGGTCTTTAAAACTCATGTTCAAAAATTGAAAGAGAAAGTGAGTGGGAAGAAATACATAGTAAAAGATGGTGTGTTTAAGATTCACATTATTTTAAATGGAAATAATTTCTAGGTGCTTGTTGTTGGTGTAAATAGGTGTTTTACTTATCTATGTCCTATTTACATGTTAAGTCCACTTAGGTCCTAGGAGGGAATTTTTCTAGATAGTGTTAGTTGTTACTAGATATTATCTTATCTTTTGGAATTTAATGCTTGTGTCCTAAGTCATTTAATATTTTTTGGGGTAGTTGTCTCATTATACAAGATTAAGACACATGTCAAGATCTTGTCTAGTCCTATCTCACACTTTGCCTTTATAAGAAAGGCATCATTTGTATATCTTTAACAATTCAGTTCAGATGAATCAATCCAATATCACTGCAATCTTGAGTATTGCATATTGACCATAATCCTGCATCCATTATTGCAATTTCATGTTCTTGCTTTTTGATGGCATCTCAGCTTCAAAATTGCAAAACCCCTTCTCAAATCCAAGGGTGATTCGAGCTTCAAGATTTTGCTAGGTGTGATTGAGGGGTTTCCTCTTCGCAACTTTGCATTGCAGTTTTATTTTGGAGCTTGTTGGTGCAAATCTAAGCTCACCATTGAGTTCAAAGGTTTTAAGAAAGTCATTTTTTCTTTTTGTTTCATCCAAATCGATCATCTAAGGCAAAATCTTTGAGGATCTGAAGAGGGAAGTTTGTTGCTAGATCTAGCAAGGAGCCATCATTTCAGAGCAAGGTCAAATTTGACTTTGCCATTGTGCCTAGAAGGCTCAAAAACCCTAATTTTCATGCATAATACTTCATTTTTGGCATCAAATTTTTTTGGTGTTTTTTAATTTTCCACCATCTTAAATTTGATGCCCAAACAACCGTCATCAAATGTGTGTTAACTTTGATAGTCAAATGACTGTTAGACATACTATCTTAAATTTGATAATCAAATGGATGTTATCTATCACTATGTTAAATTTGACAATCAAATGGCCGTCAATAGGTTGCTCCAATCTGCCCCCCTCTTCACCAACGGTTTTGAATTTGCAATCTGACTTCAACCATAACTTAGTCATCCAACCTCCTTTTTTCAAGCATTTTTTTTTAATTATTTAGGGTAGAATTTTGTGCTCTACATAGTGGTGCAACTATTTTTTGATTTTGGTGTTCATTTTTTTATAAATTGTAAATTCTCACAGGTGTTGTTGATTTGTTCTCATTTAGGAACTTCTGGGGCTCCGTTCTAGCTCCTATAGTAACATTTTTGGGCATTTTTTTAAAAAGTGCATAATTTTTTGTGTACTTTGTAGTGGTGTGATCAAATTAATCTCATTCTATGTAAAAATTTTACTTTGAACTTGTGGCCAAATTTGGCATCTATAAACACTAAGATCAAGTCCACTTTGCTATTTTGGAAAGGGGAACATGTAATTGCACTACATATGAAGTGCCATTTTTTTTTGGGGGGGTGGGTCTCATGATTGAATAATTGTGGGGTAATCTTGTGCTTTTGTTGGTTTGAGTCTCTTGATTGATCTATTGTGCGACTAAAGTTGAGAAGTTCATCATGGCTATCATAATGCATCCATCAATAAATGAATTGAATAAAGGGAACTATAAGGCTTGGCGAGATGGTATGATGAAGCATTTCAAATGGCTTAATCTCTTGCCCTTCTATGAAGTGGTTCCTAAGCCACCAAATGATTGGCAGAATAGAGAATTTTACTTAAGACTAGTTATATTCTTGGAACTATATGTCTTAATGTTGATACTAACACAATGGAGATCCTCTTACATTTTAAGTCTCCTATTTCTTCTTGGATGAAAATTTGGTTCATGTATGGAGATCCAAATAATGATCCACTCCTAGACGATCCTGTTTTGGATATGAAAACTCCCCTAGATGATCGTGATAATATTCCATATGATGAAGATACATTAGTAGTGCTCAATTATTCACAAAGTATTGAACATCAAAGGGCCATCATATCTTCTATTTTTCCTTTAGAGACTTCATGTACTCCAACATCAACTAATGTTAACACTCAAGAATCTTGTGTGGATACATCATTTGGGGAAGAAAATGTAGTCCTATGACATGCATTGAAATATCATCTCCATCTTCTATTGCATTTGATGATGCTCGTGTTGGCACAATTTTGGCCTCTTGTTATTTCGTGTAGCAAGATTTGCATCATCTTCCAGCTACATCTACTTGGGATGCATACTTGACATACATTTCTAGGTTGTTGAGTTCCATATTTTTGACTTGGGAGACAACATTGATTGCATACATATTCTCTTTGATGGAGTTGACCCTTCTTCAATTGTTGTGAGGGAATACTCCGACCCTCTTGTTCATTCTCTACATGATCATTCTTCACAATTTGACATGAGTATGGATACTTTTGGACAACATTTGGAGGAAACTTCTTTGTCTTCAGAGGAGGCATCTTTATCTTTGGAGTGTGTTGTACATCCGTCTCTAGGAGATTCTAGATTGACAACTTTAGTTGTGTGGCCTAGAATGCCTATTTGGAGTGTGTCAGCTTGCAACATCAACATGGAGACACTTGAGCATTGTTCAAAAACATCATATGTCATTCTTATTCTCACATCTTCCTTTCAGAAATGGGAAGATATCCTGCATATCATATGGGTTTTGTTTGTTCCTAAGGGGAGGAATGCTTTTCGACGAGATTGGATTTTCTTCAACATTCAGTGTCAAGCTTTGACCATTGTAGGAGACTCACCATTGAGGGGGGATTGCATGGTCTCTCTTCTTCTCTCTTATGGGGTATTTTTCCTCACATAGGTTTTTGTCCCTCTCATTCATGATTGAGAGCATTTTGTATTTCATCTCTCTCTTGGGTAGGAGTTTTGTCCAACTGGGTTTTCTCCTTTTCTCTATTTGTGAGAGATTGCATTGCATTTGTACATGGGTACCTAACATGGCCTTATAGGCGGGACCCTTCTTTGTGTCATTTACATAATAATACTCCCTAAGTTGTACTTAAGAGGGATGTTGGTGTTAATAGGTGTTTTACCTATCTAGGTCCTATTTACATGTTAAGTCCACTTAGGTCCTAGGAGGGAATCTTTCTAGATAGTGTTAGTTGTCACTAGATCTTCTCTTCTGGAATTTAATGCTTGTGTCCTAAGTCATTTAATATTTGTTGAGGTAGTTGTCTCATTCTATAGGATTAAGACACATGTCAAGAACTTGTCTAATCCTATCTCACACTTTTCCTTTATAATCAAGGCATCATTTGTTCATCTTTAACAATTTAGTTTAGTTGAATTAGTCCACTATCAATGCAATCTTGATTATTGCATATTGGCCATAATCTTGCATCCATTATTATAACTTCATGTTATTGCTTTTCTCTCTCGTAGAAGGTTGTTTTTGGTTTTTGCAAGTGATCTTGGAGGCTTGAGTCTTTGAGTGACTCTAACACTTGTTAGACTATGAAAGTGGGGGAGGCAAACATGAGTGTTAAAAGAGGATGATAGACTTCCACCATTAAAAAATATTTCCAAGGTGAATGACATGGAAAGTAGGGCTTGCCACAAATTTGTCTCTTTCAAAAACTCTTCTCTACCACCCCATTCATACTCTTTGATATTGCTTCTCAAACAACATCCTTACTTGGTGCATGGGCCCCCTTCCAACTCCATCATTATTGTTTTCTCTGCTTCCCAACTTTTTTGTCAAGCACATATGAATAAAACTTCACCACACACATATTAGAATAACATATTCCAATTGCTTGCGATTAGTGAGCGCTCTTGGTTACTGCTTTAGACTACTGTTTTAACTTTATTATGACTATATATATCTATCATTAGCATATACTAAATTACTTATGATGTTATGTGAGTACATTATTAAAAATAAGAAACCTAGACCTTCAATTGTTATGTCTTAGATGTTGATTACGCAAAGGCTATACCAAAGGGACATGTTATCTATAGGGGATTCAAGCAATGGTTGTTCGATCATCTTCATTTTTTCCAAACCGTTGTTATAGCATGTTGTTTCACTTTTAACTATTGTCATGTATTATTATGTTGCCTTCTTTGAACACACTTATAAAAATACAAGGTTTAGAAAATGGCCAAGTGAGAAATCATTTGACATTGTGTCAAACATAATGAAGAATAGTCAAACAGTTTGAAAAGAAAACATATGAGAATATTGTTTGCAAAAATATCTAATTTAACATTTCATCTAGATTTGGGATACCAAAGAGGATACTAGTCGAGGGGCAATAACTTTAGTCTTAAACGGTAGGTTTCTAATTCTATGTATAATATCTATCTTTTTTCTAATTTTGAAACTTGGAAAAATTATGAGTAATAAGAATTGTAGATGTTTTAGTGAATTTTCTTCTAATCACAATTCATTCATATGTAAGTCCATTGCATAAATGACACTTCCATTTCATATAATGCCTAAAGGTCCTCTCAAATAAGAAAAAAAAAACATTTCCTTGTTTTACAAGCTCCTCTTAGGTCAAAGAAGTATCAATCATATTGGATAGTCATAATTATTGTGAATGGTATGGATTCTTAAATCATTGAAGGACACTAACAAATTATTAATGAGTTCCAAAGAATTACTCAAGAGTTCATAATAATATTCTTGCATTGTTCTATTGTGTAATTTAGAGCTTTTTATCCCAAATAATCAAATCAATCAAGATTGTAGTTTGGTATGCATGATAGGAGTTTAAAACCATGTTTGTAAATCTGAAATACTATCCTAGTAGTTACTATTATCTTGACAATGTTCCCATCTTTGAACACATTTACAAAAAGGGAAAACATATTTTGTATATAGAAATTCAAAAGTGACATAACAAAGGGAAAAATATCCAACATTTAAAAAGTTCTGTGATCTTGAAATAAACATGAGAGGTAGATTGGTAGGCTCTATTTCTTTGAGGAAGGTCCACAAAAGCCTAGGAAAATAGGTAATTCAACTGAGGATTTTTTTTTTAAAAGATTCGTATTTAGATACACAAAATCCAAATGCACATGTTGAGCCCTTGTAATAGACAAAAATAGGATCATTTGATCATATTAGGGTCCACATATTGTTCTTAATATTATTTGGACCTAAACATATTCAAGCCAAACTTCTTGAGATTGATATTAAGCGACTTGACACACATATACACAATTAAGCTATTAACTTCATGTCATTTACTAACATAATAAAAAAATATAACTATCTGCACATTCATTGATTGCGAAAGATTTCATATCTTGTCATAAACTTTTAAAACAAGAGTTCACTATATTTCTATAATAATAGATAGACTAGGAAATTTGAAAGCCATTGTTAATTTTTTCCCCATTATATAGGAGTTAGTGCTAAGTTGACCTACATAATCTTGTAAGAATGTATTGTGACACTAGTGGCCATACGATTAAGACTCTTAACACAATCATTTTTGGCGTCAAACAACAAAATAATTAAATAAAATTATTATTAATGTAATGTTAAAAATTAGATATAGAAAATTGGAAAGTACATGACTTCCATATGAAATGGTAACCTAGACATATATCATTTAATTCCAAATCAATGTTACAAGTCATAGTTGGATATATAGGGTAGACTAGATGTTGGACAATTATTTAGATGATAAAATATTATGTGGAGGTAATTAAGAATTTTTTATATTCTAATATAGAAGTTACTTGCAACCCTACTAATTTAATGAAAATATTGAGAATATTTACTAGAAATTAGTAGGATCTTTAAAAAAAAGCCGCAAAATAATAGGAATGATGGAAAAAGTAAAATTTTAGATTGACGGTAAAATGTTTGGGGTGGTCTCTCTTTGAGAAACTCTAACTCTAGGGTAATGCAAGACTTAAGAGTTTTAGCCATGAAAATGGAAGTATTGAGCTGCAAAGATGTAGCAAAGATCTAATTTTGGGTGGTTGTGAAGAAGTCTAGATATTATGGTACATGTATTTTTGAGTGTCATCTTCAAACACTAAGTTAGAAGCAACAAGTAGAACATCTAACATTTGATGTACACGGGAGAAGGAAAGGCCTATTCCAAAGTAAGATGATCTAGAATATTTTTTCTTTATGACATACTTTCCCATTTTATTTTTTAATTATATTCATACTTGAATATTGAAGGGCATAATATGACAATATCATAGGTATTAAATTGTTTTTCTTTTGTATTTAGAAAATGGTATAAAGCTTTTGAGAATAATTTATGGGAAGTTGGAAATAAGAGATATATTTATCCCACATGCAGGTGTGAGAGAGAAAATGGATGAGAGGGTGCAATAGAGAAAAAAGTGGATTGAGAATGATATACTTGTGTAGAGACCTTGTATAATCATACTTTCTTGAATTGATAGAAATATTATGTGGTTAGGCTAACTAATATAAGGAAGAGTTATTATGAAGTAACATAATCCATAGTTTACCATACAAATAGAAAACAAAAAAAAAACAAAGTGTTTGGATGCCTATAAAATCCCATCATCCATGATTTGGTATCAAGTATATATAGTGAACCTCATGAAGTGCAACCACACATTTCTTCTACTATTATTAATATGAAAATCTATGTGAAAAAACCTAAAAAGAGATTCTTAATTTTTATGAGTTTTATCTCAGATTCTTTTTAATGTGTTACACAAGTAAATAGAGTAAATGAATAATTTCCACCTTAATCTAACGCTAAATAACTAACACTAGAGTTAGGACTAAAAAAATACAAGAGACCAAACTAGGAAACATAAATGCAATTATAAAATACAAAAAAATACTAAAAGAAGAGGAAAACAAAGTTTGTGCACATAAAACATAGAAAGTAAGTGAAAAACTATTTAGAATAAGATTGAGTACTTACCAAATATTTTAGAGACTAAGATCTAGTCCTTTTCAAAGCGGTGTAGGTCTACCATGTAAGGGTCACAACTATTTTTGGATTAAAACTAGATATTCCTAAATTTATAATATTTCTAGATATTTTAATCGCTTGTGCAAATCCTACATAGAAAGAGAGGAATTGTTAAAAGAAGGGTGTCAAATTGTATAAAATAAATTATAAATGTAAACCCTAATATATAATTTTGAGGTACCTATAATTAATAAATTATATAAATTCTTAAAACAAAGAGAAGTTTCCTAGAAAATTTAGGGGTCTTGAGATTTGACTTGTGCCAAAGAGGCACATGTGTTCTTTGTAAGGGGTATAATTATTCATTTTCATGGAGAGATGAATTTTTATGAGAATATTCATCATAGTCTACACTCACTTTTTTGAGACATGCACGAGCAATGCATTTGAACAAAAAGCCCTAAAAATGAGGAAAACCTACTAAAAAGAGTGTTAAAGGGGAGTCTAGCTCATCAACCTCCTTATGCATTTTTCAACATAAATCCAAAAGCATAAATTCTATAAATTTGATGAAAATAAGCTATGGCAATGACAATAAGGAAATGGGATGTATATGATCATTGAAACACTCAAAACCTATTGGCAAATGTGAAAAGCCCTAGGGTGTGAAAGAAGGAAAATAGTGAGAGAAGGAAAAAGGAAAATAAAAGGGATATGAGAGAAAAATGAGGGAAATGTGAGGTCAATGGATGAGAAGAGGATGGGATTATGTAGGTTTGGAAGTGAAATTGATAATCTAGTGGCTATGAGAAAAAAAAAAGGGCAACATAACTCTATAGGAGAGAAAGAATGGAAGGGAAAATCAAGGCTAAGACATAATCCACTAATGGCTACAAAATAAATCTCTACATAAAGAGAAATATCCATGCAACTCCAAGATCCAAGATCCAAGCTTTAGCAGAAACCTCAAATTACAATCATAAAAAGATAAATAGAACGAGAAGAATTACCCATTATGGATTGAAAAATGAGAGCAAGAGGGGGTCTATTTATATATTTTATAAGGGTCGTGGGAAAGAGATTGAAAAAAATGTACTAAATTTTTGATGAGCTATCAACCACTAAAATTTGGGGAAGTTTCCTACAAAAAAGGGTAATCAAATATTTTAAATGTTAGAACCCCAAATTTCTTAGGAATGCAAATAGGGAATGTACAAAGGCTAATGATGGTGATTGAATACAAGAAAATTTCATGAGACAATAAAAAAGGGAAATAATTTCCTAATGAAGAGTAAAAATGCATGAATAGAAACAATAAACATTGAATGAGTGGTTGAAAGGGATAACTATCACATAGGAAGGATAAACAAGGCTTAGAGGAAGGTATAGAAGCACATGGGAAGTGGAAAATGTCACAATAAAGGGAAAATTCTAAGGGATACAGATAAAATAGTGGCTAAACAAGGGCTAAAAAAGCGGTAAAAATATATAATAAAGGGAAACACTATAATGAGTGCAAAGCATAGTAAAAGGAATTGCAAGGTATGCACTTTAGCAAGCTAATGATGCTAAGGGAGAAGAAAACTAAAATAATAGTACAATATAGCATATATAATCATGTAAATATTAATTATACTATACTAAAGGAGATATAATAGCCTTCAAGTTTGTTCTTTGTTCTTATCCATATATTTGGTCTTGCATAACATCTAGAAAAAGTAGTAACTATATACATACAAGAATAATGCTACCCAATGAAATAGAGGAAATGGAAAAATGATAGAGTACACTTAGCATAGGAAGGTACATAAAAATTTTACTAGTACACAAAAGGACTACTCGTAAACACATTGCCATAGATCATAAACACTTGAAATGCAACAAAAAATATTTTTGACAAGGGGATATGTCTATGGAGATCCAATCCACCAAGGGAATTTGCAAGAAGAAAAAGTGGTTAGGACCCATAAAGAAGACATCTTGGTAGAGGTAAAATGGAAACTAGATATTAGTCAATGGTCATGATGATAAGGGCTATAAGGTAGTTTCTCATTCTAGGCTAGGCCAAATGATAAAAAACACATGTTAATGATCATCAATAAGGAAAAAGTGGTAAAATGGAAAATAGTAAAATGAAATTTAGAAGATCCAACCTTGGTTTGTGGTTGCAACCTTTAGCTATTAGCGATTGCCACCCAATAAAGGTAAGAAATTAAAAAAATGGTGATGTCATCAATGGTTTTCTAGTAACCACTTAATTGGATTGGAGGCCAAGATAGGTCCAAAGATAATAAGACACTACAAATAAGTATTGAAGAGAAAGATATATATATTATGTATGGCCCCCTTAAATTGATTAGAGAGAGAATGATTATGATAAGACCTTATCAATTTAAGGATAATAGTTAAGAGGAGAAATGATATACTCCAAGGATTTTGAGGAAAGATGATAGAATGAAAAAGAAGAGAAGAGGTCAACATTGTTGGTGATTCTCCCAAATGGTAAGATTGAGAACAAAAGGAGATAAAATGAATAATGCCCCCAAAATGTTCAATATAGTGATGTTGTAAAGAAATAAGGGATACATTGAGATCCTGTCTCTAGGAAAGAATAAAATGATCAAGTAATGTAATCATAAGTGTGATCAAGATACTATTGATTAGATGGTGAACAAAATAATAAGAATATTAAAGTATACACCCCGAAATCGATCCTTGTCACAATTAATTATTAGCTACAATCCACTATTTTCTAATTTCATGTAATTAATAAAATAATTTATTATTTAATTAGTTATTTTTTATCCTTATAATTAATAAATATTATTTAATTTTTGCCCGTTAAGGGGCATGGTTGGGTTGATCCAACTCCTTTGGAAGGTGACGAAGTAAAATGGGAGAAACCAGACGTAGGGTGGTGGAAAGTAAACTTTGATGGGGCAGCAAAAGGAAACCTGGGCCCATCAGGGGCTGGATGTATAGTCAAAGATTGGTGTGGAAATTTTATAGCTTTTGGAGCAATGAGGATACGGGATGGTACAAACAATGTGGCAGAAACTTCATCTGCCTTAATGGCAATTAAGTTAGCAAGGTTAGTAGGGGCTTCTAAGGTGCACCTGGAAAGAGAATCGCTCCTAACTATTCAAGCAATAAGCAAAGGTAATATAAATGCATGGCATTTGCAAGGGACAATAAAAAGGATAGAGGAGGAATTAACATATTTTGAAGAATATAGGGTGAGCCATGTAGGGAGATTGGGAAATTCAGAGGTTGACATGCTCTCAAAATGGGCTTTAACTTTGACAGAAATAGACATTGCAAAGTTTGAAGATCTAAGAGAATTAAATGAGGAAGATTTAGATGGGGGATTATAGGAGTATGAGAACAGTCTTTGGTAAGGCAAGAGGTACAATGGATTTTCAAGAAGAGAATGTCGAGAATTGGAAGAGTTGGCGGCTCAAAAGTACACTATCATTTAATGCTTCAGGCTGGCAATGCAAGATGAGAATTAATATCACAGTAATCGAAGTGGGTTTTAAGGTGATGGCAGGTGTGTAGGGTAACTATAGAAAATAGAGAATGGTATAGGAGCCGTTGGAGAGGTGATGTGACAATGGAGGTTGGGTTCTTGTTGTCGGCGCAGAAAAAACAAGACCCTTTCGCAGGAAAAGCCTTGATGAAGCGATTGCATGGGATATTCAAAGTGAAGGAAAAAGAAGCGGCATAGGTGGTAAAGATTATGCTAGATGTTGGGTTTGAGAAGATGACACACAAGTACCGAACGAATTCAAATATATATTCGTTGGTAATGGCGTGGGGGGTTGGAGATAGGGGAGCCTATGAAAGAAGTAAGGAGAGTAATGAAAGCTTTGGTGCCAGAAGAGTGCTTGGGAAATATGGATAAAATATTGCAACAAGCAATCCCAGGAGTGGGACTGATTAAGGAAGAGGGTCGGGAAGGAGGAGGCCCAGAAATGGAGAAATTAAACCATATGTTCATAAGATGGCCGAACGGAAGCATGAAGGACCTATGGAGAGAAGATGCAGAGCGAGGATGGGAGGCTTTGAAACTTTACGTAGAATTGACAACGACATAAATGACTTTGGCGGACCTCAAAGAGTATGTGAAGGAGGAAAGGTGCGCACTTAAAGGCCTACGGCCACGTAAAAGAGCGAAGCCATTGAATGAAATCTTATCATCGAAGCGGGGAGGCTCAGTAGGAAAAATGTGTAATTGACTATTCTATTTCTGGTTTTTTGAAGAAAAAAAGTGAATAGATATGGTAGTTGTTATAAGGGGAGCAGGGGAGTAGTATAGTCTTAGAAGTTTCGGGTGCTGGTATAGTTTGTAAAGAAGCAGGTTTTGGATTATCATTCTGGGGATATGGGTTTTAGTTTGAGGCTACTGGTTAATCACTTTTTTGATGCATGGGTTCTAAAGTTTTTATATGAAGTGTAAACTTTTTTCTGGTATTATCAATAAAATAAAAACATATTATCGATCAAAAAAAAAATCTTATTTAATTTACTATGTTTTCCCCTTCTTCTAAAGGTTGATTAATTTAATTAACCTAACCTTAGCCCCCACTCATTAATTCTTCTAAACTTGATTAATTAATTAATCCATCTTAATCATCATTAGCATTTTATTCAATTAAAAATTCCTCCAAAACCCTAAACTTTCCATCATGTGAAGCGTCCCTAACCCTTTTCACGCTCACACATGTGTGAGGATGAACAAGTCACCATCTCCTTCAACCTTATCTTTGACCAAAATCTCCTATTAGTTGCTCATACATGTGTGAGATCATCTCATAAATTTTTATCCACCTTACATTTCCTCTTCCATTCACATGTCACTCTTATCAATTTCTACCCTCTTTCATTTTCCATTTATATTCCACTTGTCAAACTCATGCTCTTCCCAGTGTTTTCTCACACATGTGTGAGCACACCTAGTTTTCTTCCCCATTCCACATGTCATTGTCTCAAGAATCCACCTTGTGACACTCATCGCGATGCTAAGCCTCCATCTTTTCCTTCAATCCTATCTCTCCATCTCATAATCAATCTCACCCATCCATTTGGGCCACTACAAATCTATAAGTTAGAGCCTCAACCATCAATCTTCATCCATCAATTTGTACTAAATATATATTTTCTAACTAACATCACAATAATCTAAGAGAACCATCTACATCCATAGAAGCCGAGCAATTAAGATAAGAAAATCAAGTGGATAAGGGTGTATCCATTATAGCTCAATGTAAGGGATGAGAAGGTAAAAAGTAAGGTAAAATAATTAGTCACTTTATCTTACTATTTGTGTCTTTTGCATATTTCCTCATCTTCATTTTAGCATGCTTAATGCGACCCACATCCCTAGAAACTAACAACTGTGTGAGTTTTGTTGTAATTTTTTACTTCATAGGTTCTAGAATAACACTTTGACCCATGTCTTAATGTTTTTGAGTGATAAGTGGTGCTTCCACGACTTGTTTAGCACCTTTGCATCCTAGAGATTCTAAACTAAGCGTTAACACAATTTTTTAACATTTCCTTTAGTTTTATGTATGTTGATAACAAGATTTTAATATTTTTTGTTTTTTGTTTCTTTGTTAAGTAGTTGTTAATCCTTTTTTTGTCCTTTTTTTTTATTAATCCTATATCTAATCATTTCTCACTCTTTGTGTATGTTTTCACTATATTTTACAAAAAAATAATTGTTTGTGTTTTTTTAGATTAGCATTATTTCCATGTGGATTAGTGCTATGCTATTGGAATAATTTTCTATATATATATATATATATAATTTTTTAGAGTCGTGCTTATGTTGAAAAGTTCTTGTGCTTGTATTGTTTAGCCCTTACAACCTATCAATTAGCATTTTTTGTTTCTATTTGTTATCTTATGTATTTATATTTTAAGCTAACTTTTCTATCTACTAACCAAGTGGTGCAACTTGTCCACATGTCAATTAGAGCATATAGGCACAACTAAAAAATTATTGTAGGTTCAATAATCAAAGACAGATCTCCACTAGTTTAGTTGCACTAAGGTTAGAGTAGTGGTTAATGAACATTTGTTTGTTGTGTTTGTAAATTGTGTGATTGGTTTATGCTCTCCTCTTGCTCCTAGTGTGATATTAGGGATCAAAAACCTCACTCTCTCTTTTAAAAAAAAATTATATCCCGAGGCATGCTAGCTTGTGTGTATGCTCTCCCCTCATGCCTATTGCAATCTTGGGGATAAAAAACCTAGCACTAACTTTTCCCATTATGAAACATAAGGTATTTCATCATCCCAAGGGATGATCTCAATCATGCATTCCAATGAGGTATACAAATAGGGAAGAATGAAATTTGTACCTCATTCTAGTCATGTTGTGTTTGGTGAATCCTTGGGGCCTGTGGTGATGTAGGACAAAAGATTAATGGTTGATCCAAGAGGTTATCTCTTGAACCACACTTGTAGATGGGAAAGTGTTTATGGATTGAGCCTCACATATCCTTGTTCTATTTTAAGGACTCCCATAAAGAACTTGTAAAGCCTAGATAAAACCTTTTGAATAAGGTTATAGTGATATATGATAATCTAAAAGTCTACACTAAAAACCCTAATGCTAAAGGCTATGTGATCTAGTTTAAGAGCAGAGTAAACCTCAAGCAAAAAAATTGAGAGCCTACATAGTTTATTCAAAGAGGACAGCCAAATATAACATATTGTGGTGATATTGATTGAAATTGAGTTGGCATCATGTGAGTCACATGCAGCTTTGTTTTGAACATGACATGAAAGTTGAGTTGTTATCATTCTTCCTTAAATTCTTTACAATAAAATATGGTAAAAGATAGAGCAATAAATAATAGTTGTGCAAGGTCTGTAGCATATAAAGGTTTTATATGTTGGGTCAGGCCAACAACCTTTAAAAGTGTTTTAAAACATGAACATACATATAATATAATAATAATATTTTTATTTTTATGAATCTAGACTCTTTTTTAGGCATCAAGTTTAAATATTTAATATTAATTTAAAAATAATAACCTTTTTTTAGTTTTTGGACCGACTTGGATATCTTTTTTTTCACCAACTTCAATTCAAATCGGTATAAATATGTTTTAGCTGGCCGGGCAAAAATATGGAAGAATTGATAAATTTTGGGAATATTTTCCAGAGTTGGTTTGCAAGACAAAAACCCTGGCAAGCCCTTAAGGTTAGGATGAAATCTCTAAACTTGTTTACCAATTTTCCTCTCTAATTTGTGTTTGTTTCAACTCTGAGTTTCCTTTTTCCAAGCACCATATTTGTTGTAATTTTAGTTATAATATGGACAAGATCCCTCATTCAGGCATCCACCGACTTGGGAGAGTTCAAAATAAGGCTTTTTGGGTAGTAGACCATCACTCTTGCTCTTTTGGGCATTACCAACCACAAGTGCTCAAGAGTTTTTATAGATATAAGGTTGTTGGGAGTGATTTTCTAGATCTATGTGCATCCAAAAGTGTAAATTCTATAGAGGAAAATAACCTTGTGTTGAAGGTAGTCGTTAGATCTCATATTTTCCTACTTGGAGGCATCTACAACAGAGATATCAAGCCCTAGGTGTCATCTCTAGCTAGCTATAATTGCCTTTTGGCAAGTCATTCAAGCCTAGACTATTGTAGCAGTGTCAAATGAGGCCTATGCGCTCATAATCACTACAAAATGTTGTAAATAAAAGTATTTCCATTATATTTATTTTGCTAGCTTATCAACCTGTAGTTTGAACTTGAATTTTATATCAAAAATATAAATTCAATATTGTATATTGTATATTGTATATTGTTCATTATTTTATTGGTTGAGTGTGGTATAGAATTTATAATCCATAATACTCATTGTTTTCACTAGAATATGTTGATGTGCCACTGAATATGAGTTGTTTAACCCTAACCTAACAATTTTGAAGTGGATAAAAAGCTTAGGATTATTAAAGTAGTATCAAAATAGGCAATCTTGCCAATATGCTAGGTGCTTTTGTGCATGTAATTAAGTCAAAGAAACCAAAGATCTTTAGAAAGAGAGAGGAAGAAATTAGAAGAAACCACACAAGCAAATAACAGTGGAAGTGAAGGAAAAAGTAAGAAGAAAATGATTGGTCAGGAAAATGATTTGAAGGCATCCTTGCAAAGACAAGAACAAGTGACACAAATATTTGTGCAAATGATGTAAAACCTAACCAACATAGTCACTCACAATGGATCTAACCAACAAATGTTGAAGGAAGTAATTCAAATTAGTACGGGGTTGGAAATCACATTGATAGCAGCGAACCCCCAACTGGATCAACCCTTAGACCATTCCGACCCACTTTTTTTCCTAGAGTGGAAACACCTTAAGGAGAAGAGAAAAATTAAGCTACAAATGATTTCATTGAAGATGAATATATGAGACTTGATCCAAATGCCAAAAGGGAGATTTCATTTGAATAGCACAGTACTTAATGTTAGATCAAGAAGCGAATCAAGGAGTAATAAGAGACAACCTATGCAAAAGATTAATAGAGATCTCCAACACAATGTAAGTAATTGACACTACCTATGTTTGATGGCTTCAAACATGTTATTGCACAAGCTTGGGTTCAAAAATTAGATACATATTTTTCACTCGGCCCTATGAAAAAAGTTGAAGATATCAAGTTTTTCATTTTACATTTGGAGGATATGGCTCATGAGTGGCAACATCATGGTGTGATTAAACAAGGGTTAAACCATATTGCAACATATGTTGATTTCATACAAAAAATCATAGAAAAATTTGATAAAAGAGATCCAAAGGTGTATTTCAAGGAGTTGACATGTTTGAGGTAACATGGTTCAGTGGAGGATTATCGATCATAATTTCAAAGACTTTTGGTTATGGTCCCAGATGTGATAGATAAGACATTCATGTTCTTGTTCATTGAGGGATTATCAGAGTCATTCTATGGTTTAGTGATGGATTTTGAGCCAATGACCTTGGAGGATGTTATTTGAAGGGCCTTAAGTTTAGAGGACTTAGTAGTAAAGAATAAGTATTTTCCCAAGAGTGCACTAGTAGGGTAGTAAAGGAATTCATTTCATAAGAATTTTTCCCAACCTAAGATCTTGCCTCTAAATCCTAGTAGGGCAGATGAATCTTAAATTGAGTTACATAGGAAAAAATATGTTTCATTTGTAGAGAGCCTTGGGTACTAGGTCATATGTGTTTGGGAAAAGGAAAAATATACTATATAGAGGTAGTCTCTAATAAGGATTCAGAGGTAGGAGAAGTTGAGCTCAAGGATGTTGTAGATGAGCTTGAGCATGAAGAGAAGGTAGAAGGAGATAATTCTACTCGCACACTTGCAATGATTTTAAGAACACCTCGATATCATTTCCTTTGTATTAGAGGAGTCCTACAAGGACAAAGGGTGATAGTTTTCATAGATAGTGGAGCCACCTGGAAGTTCATTGATGAGGGACTGGTGGCTAAGATGGGGCTAAGGATAGAAGAATTTGAGGGGTTTAATATCACAATAGAAGATAGGTATTATCCCATACAATTGAAGGATTCAATAGTTGGAGTTGAATCTAGGACACAATATGAGAGATTACTTCTATGTGATTGGAATTGGTGAGACATAATTGGTATTAGGGGTGCAATGGTTGCACTCACTTGGTGAATATAGACAAAATTATCATACCTTGGAGTTTAAGTTCAAATCTAATGAGAAGGAGGTAATTCTTCGTGGCCTTTCAAATGAGGGTCCTATGATGGTTTCAACTAAGAGGATGGAGAAAGATTTTCATAGGGAATGGGTGGCTTAGTGAAGTGTTTGATTACAGATGCAAGTTTATCCAAAGATGGGAGGTCTTATCATATTGACATATAGTCTGTCTTGAAAAAATGTTGCAAGGCATTTCATGAAATTCCTCCAAGTTTACCACCAAATAGGGGTTTTCAACATGTGATTGAGTTAGAGGAGAGAGAAAAATTAGTCATTAATACAACTTATTGTCATCCTAGGATTTACAAGGAGGAGATTGATAACACAATTAAGGAGTTTTTGGACATGGGACACATCTGATCGAGCTCTAGCATGTTTTCCTCTTTTGTCGTATCGGTCAAGAATATAAATGTACTATGAGGATGTATCTTGATTATAGATTCCTCAACAAAAAGACAATAAAAAATCACTACCCCATACTCAAGATTGATGAGTTGATAGATGAGATTCATGTTATGATGTACTTCTCCAAGATTGACTTATGATCGAGATATCATAAGATAAGGGTTAGAGATGAGGATGTGCACAAAACAAACTTCAGGGGTCACTACAGGAATTATGAATTCTTGGTCATGCCATTTGGGTTGACGAATGCACTAGCCACATTTCAATCTTGCATGAATCAAGTATTTATTTTGCAACTAAAGAAATTTGTGTTGGTTTTGTTTGATGACATCTTTAATTTCAATAAAACATGGGAGGATCACTTGAGGCACATAGATGAGGCACTTGGCATACTTGAGCAACATTATGTTGGCCCTCACAATTCTTTCCCTTGATGTCAACGACACACAAAGGTATTTGACAGGATAGGACTATAGACATTTCATTTAGTATGATAGTGCATGATCATGGAATTGATATGGTATCACTCAACATATCATTTGATACATGGGCATGACATGTTCGGTTTCAATATGACAATGCATTATAAAGGTTGATGGAATATTCTCAATAATGGTCATTTGATTCACCTGTGCTGAATATGCACCCAGATGGCATTATCAATGCTATAATAGTGGATGGTTTGGTTTATTGCAATGACAACTTGGTTGGCTTCTTAATCACTATTACAGTGACATTTGCTACAACACTATGGTACTTTATAGTTCTATCTCAACTTCATAAAGACAATGATATTGTGATAACAAATAAGACTTGTGTTTGATAAAAAGTGGTACTTGTGATCATGTTTCTTCATCATGGTGATTTCATGTCTATTTCCACACAACACTATTTGCGAAGGATGGGAAATTTGGTACTTGTCATATTAATGCGCAAGGTTTTGTTTTGGTTTACACTTATTGCTTTATCATTGGGTGATTTTGGCATTGGTATATAAGGTGCAATACTTTGATTGCCTACAAGGCATAAGGATTGGTGCAAATTTCAACAAGGTCGAAAAGGTAGTATATTTGTTTGTTTAACATGGTAGTCAACACCAACTACATTGAATATCATTTGGGAAATCATGACTGATATATTTGATTAGTTCAAAAGTCATTATACATTCGGGCTTTATAAGGTTTGAATACATGTGGAAATAAAAGGATTGACACCGACATAATGATAATTTTTTTTATTGAAAAAGGTTAATATTTTATTTGTGAAGGATATCGACACTATGATCGTGCCCTAAAATTTATCATCTGGAAAACAAAGAAACATGGATTTTAGCAACCGATTTAGGGCTTGAGAAACCTAGTGAGCATGGTGATATAAAAGCTTGGTGAAGGAAGTAAAACATGGAGGATAGTGTGGTTTTGCAGTTGGTTGTTCAGAAAGTGGTTTCCATGGCAGTTATGGTTTTCAATTGTGAGCGCATTGGTAACTCGTATCCTTACTCTCTATGATATTCGATTAAACTGGAAATGGTGTTGGTCATGGTCACATTGTTTTCAGAAATTGTTGTTGTGTATATAGTCAGTTGTAGTGTTTGTGCTTAGGTTTCCTTTGTTATATTCATGATTTTCCATCTTATGCACAATGGTTTATTATGTTGACTTAGGGTATCATTTATATTCAATATTTTTTATTGTGTTGATCTTGGTCTATCTGCAACAAGGGTATGCCTATTCTTTATCTCACGAGTTTATAGTTCTTGAGTCTTCAAGAACCTTCTGTTAGGTTACGCTATGAGCATATCTTGTGTTATTCCCTATTATTTCTTAGAGCACAAAGTGAATTTTTTTTAGTTTGTATAATGAAATACAAAGGGATTATTATTGTAATCATTCAAAGGGTTTATTGTTTTTGGTTTGCAAGTTACCCACTACTAGGGCATGAGGTCTAAACCATTTAGCATATTTGTTAAGAGTCTATGAACAGGTCGTGTCTTGTTGTTTCTGGTGTTGACTTGGGGACTTAGGTTAAATGTGACATTTGAGTTTGTCTTGTGTCAAAAGTACACACACAACTTTCATATTGTATCGACCATGGTAAAAGGAAAGTTAAAGTTGGTTGAACACAAAACCGTCTTGATGACACTTTAGAGGCAGTTATGAAACCGTTTGAACAAATTTTGAAGGTTACATTTGATAGTTTTAATGTGTGATAGATGGTAGCATTATGAGTACTATTGATTGTTTATATAAATAGTTATTTATCACTATTATTTGTTCAGTGCTTTTATCAGAGTTATCATGCTAAATGTGTACACAAAATTTTGTAATTGAAGTTTTGCAAACATGATGCAAAACAGAGTATATAATTGATATATTTGGTATTTTAGAGATTACAGTAAATGAATCTTTAAGATATTAAGTGTATTAGATTAGAGGTGATATATGATTTGTAGAGAAACATAGTGATCCTTTGTAGTTGAATTTTTTATTGGGAAATGTATGATAAAGTTAAAATGATCAAGTCAGTGAGACATATTGATCATAGTCAGTGAGGCAGATGTTTGTATGCCAGTGAGGCAAGTGTGTGTATGCTAGTGAGGCATTCTTGTAACTAGTGAGGTTCTTTGGTCAGTGAGGCCATTTTTTGCCAATGAGGCATTGTTTTGTTGCTAGTGAGGCAAATGAAGAAACAAATCTTAAGGTCATGTCATGACACACTACTTGCTAGTCATTCAGGGTACTACAAGACATATAAGCAAGTGAGGGAGCATTTTTCATGGAAAGGGCTCAAGGGTGATGTGTTGAACCATGTTAGGAAGTGTTTGGTTTGCCAACAAAATAAAACAGAGCAAGTATTTTCAACCGGTTTGTTGCAGCCCTGTCCATTCCAAATCATAAATGGGAAAGTATCTCCATGGATTTTATCACAATACTACCAAAGGTTTAAGGTAAGGATTGTATCTATGTGTTTGATGATATGATCACTAAATATGCTCACTTTTATGCTATATCTTCATAGTACAAGTATCCACAAGTGGCTGACCTATTCTTTAGAGAGGTTTTTAAACTTCTTGGGCTACCAAGGAACATTGTAAGTGACGCGGACAACATATTTATTAGATTTTTTGGAAATATCTGTTTCAATTAACATGCACAAAACTGACCTCGAGCACTAACTATCATCCTCAAACCAATGGACAAATAGAAATTATGAACAAATAAATATAAAATTACTTAAGGAACTATGTTAGAAGACAAAAAACAACATGATTCAAATGGCTACACCTTGGAGAGTATTGTTACAATTTTATCACCACATGTTTATAGGTATGAATTCTTTCAAGGAACTCTATGGTTATGATGTTATTTCATTCATGGATTTTATTTTTTTGGATAGTAGAGTACTAAGAGCTAAACATTTGATTCAGTGAAGCCTAGACATTGTGAAAGAACTCAAAGAGAGTCTATAGAAATCCAAATATAAAAAAGTGTATGCTAATTGTCACTGAATTGAGAGTTTTTAAGGTAGGAGATATACTATTCTTGAGGCTAAAACCCACAAACAATCTACCCTCAAGGGAAGTGGTGTTGAGAAGTTGAAACCATGACTTTATGTGTTGAACACACAAAATATTGAGGGGGGGTGAATTAGTATTCTATTAAACCATCCAATTATTAACCATCCAATTACCAAAACATACTTAATAGTTATAAGGAATGAAAGCATGAACAACCCATAACACACACAACACATGAACACCAATGTTTTTATGTGGAAAACCCAAAATGGGAAAAACCACAGTGAGGATTAGCTCACAATGTGTCATAACCGGGTATAAGATATTACAGAAAGGCTCACTGCTAGGTGGACTCACTGTCCAAGTGAACTCACTATCCACAGAGAAAAGAAAGATAGAAATAAATGGCTTCATAGCCAAGATTTGAACTAATAAAAAGTGTATCTAACATATGCTAGATTTAGTTCCTTTGAAGCTCAATACATTGATAATACTCTTTATTCAACACAAATTACAAATCTCTGCTCTACTCTATGTTCACACACCTTTTCTCAACACTCATAATGTATTCACTCAATTCTATAAAATTTCACATCACAACTTGCATTCGAATCATTTACACATTCATGTTTGATCATCACAAACTCAAATCAACCTTGTATATCTACCAAACTCCATCACAAACATCAATTAGGTTTTCCTAATTAGATGTAGCCCCAAATCATACAAAACATGCCTTGTCAACACCTAATTCAAATCAAAATGCCTTCATGCCAAAACATATGCAATATAGGTCGACATGGACCTATAATAACTCCCTCTTCCATTTAATCTCCACAACATTTTACATACATTAGGTCGGCTAAGCATAGGACCTAAAAGAAAAAATACTCCAACTAATCATCACCATAGGATGCATGGACCTCAAAACATCATTCCAACTAGAAAATGCAATTCTCTGACACGTGTTAACATTCTCCCAAAATTGCAAGGTCTAACTCAAATCCGCGGAGGAGTGCATACCAATTAGGTTATAGCTAATACACATAAAATTATGTAAACCTTATATGCTAGTCTTCTATTACTTGCAACTTTTGAACCACTTATCCAAATCAACTGAAATTCTAAATTAATATGCTACTGTTGTCCATGAAAAACATATTAGAATCACAGAAGTAGATTTTTGTGGGTGAATAAATGTGAACCAAATTACCGGAGGGCATTGTTGTTGAATCTGCCAGTGTAGAAACTTAGTAAAATTATTTAACTATTATGGTGTGTGAATCAAACTCTGTTTCAAAATACCTCTTCTACAATCATCCTTCATACTATTCTGACATCCATCATGTAGTGTTGACATCAATGAAACCTCATCAATGACAACCTTCTTTAGTCTTTCAACAATCTCCCCCTTTTTCATTGATGGCAACATGTGCGAAAACAAAACTTCGTTCCTTAACCATCTATCCCCCAACTATTTCTCCAAACATCTCTTCACACATATCTCTCCCCCTTTGACATCAAGGGCAAAGGGTGCGCCCCTCAAACATATATACAACACTTAACTAACTCCCCCTTAGGGAGTTAACCAAAAAATTCTAATACATCCACATATGTACAAACAAATATGAAAACATGAAAAACTAAAAAAAGTGTATAGAGATAGAAATATTCAACCCATAGATGTTGACCACTGAAGCTTCTGAAGAATATCCTACCATGCAAATTTTCCTTCTTCCCAACTCTTCTTTGTTATTGCAAGCATTGTGTGTAGAGACTCAAGCTCCACCAATGTTTCCTCTCCTTCTACAATACCAGGGGTAAGATTTAACTTTGATATTTTGTTAGTACTGGCAAGGGCACTTGAGATAGGTATGTGCTTTTTTTTTACTAAGTCCCTTAGATTCCCAAGTTGTTTGATAATTTCTTCCTTCTAGCTCAGCAAAGTGAAGAATTTGTCATGCAAGTCCATTATAACAATCTAGCTTTTATCATCTCTGTCTAGTGTTGGATCATAGGAACTTGATGCATTAGCTATCTGGGACTCAATCGAGTCCATTTCATCTTTTATTCCTTGTGTGGCATCCGACCACTTCATGAAATACAAAAACAATGTTTTTGCTCCTTCCTCACAAGCTTGTACTTCCTTCAAAAATTCTTCAACTTTGGTATGTGTAAATACACATTTATCTATGGTATCCATCAACTTATTCTCTGTAAGC
The DNA here is from genome assembly GCA_007258455.2 of Sequoia sempervirens. Classification (NCBI taxonomy): domain Eukaryota; kingdom Viridiplantae; phylum Streptophyta; class Pinopsida; order Cupressales; family Cupressaceae; genus Sequoia; species Sequoia sempervirens. The sequence goes on from VDFB02026320.1 coordinate 178,193,053, forward strand.
CTTGTCTCTACCTTTGTTTCCATTCATCCTTTCAATCCAGAGGCATATTCCTTGAAGGAATCAATCAATAATTTAAAGTTTTCCACAACAGATAAAGATGTATCAACGTTATTTCCTGGTGTGATCTCTTGTAATGCATTTCCAACTTCATCCATTGATTCACCTCTCTTTTGATATGTTTCAATGATTTATTTTCTTGCTAATGCATTAAACACGTCACCTAGATGCAACTTTTGTATTAGAGATATCTTGTCTAAATCAACATTGCCTTGTTGCATGGACAACTACAATAGTTGAGAAGAAAAAATTGGTTGGAACCTTAACTGTTTAGATAAAAAACCTTTCAAATGATTACTGGAGGAGGATTCACCAGGGGGCTTGGGTAAATCCTCAAAATTATTTTCTTCTCCATTCTTTCTAGTATCAAAATCTTCTTCTTCCTCTACCTTTTCTTCTTCTTCACCATAGATCTTTTCTTTATCTTTATCTTCATTTTTCTCTTCATCTCCTTCATCCTTATCCTTCTCTCCTTGCTTACTCTCTTCACTCTTATTTTCTTTACCTTCCTTCTTATCATCATTCTCTCTTTCCTGATTCTCTTCACTCTCATGCCTTTTCTCATTGATTGTATCATGCTTTTCACCTTCACCTATGTTCTGTTTGGTATCTACCAAAGGAATAGATGTCTTTGGGTTACCTTGATTTGCAGTCACCTGTGTCACTGAAGGAATAGGAGTGTTGTCCTTTGTGGTTTCCTCTTCGATAAAAACAACATTCTTATCTTTAGTATTTCCTTGCATTGGTTCATTTGTATCGGAAGGAGTATTATCTAGGCTTTCTTATGTATCAATAACTCATATGTTTTCATTGATCAAATCTTGTTCCTTGCTAGTAGAGGTAATGGGAATCATTTCATACTTCTATGCTATATCAATAATCTTTTCCTTTGTTTCCTTTTTCATTTTCTCAAATTGATCCTATTCTCTTCCCATGAAAAGTGTGACCCTTTATTTTGTTATGAACTCTTCGCTAAGAACTTGGGCCAATGTGGCCTTTTCAAAATTAGATAAGGAGAATCTAATTTTCTCCACAACATCTAATCTAATATTCTCTTCCTTTTCATTGACATATTTTCTTCTCTCCATTAATATTTTCCACACATCATCAGGAACTTTCTTCCTAATGTTCTCCATATCTGCTTCAATAGTGACAATGAATTTGATGGTTGCTTCTATTATGGTGGCTCTTTCCACCTCATTTGCATTTTGGTACATTGTTGTTGTCTCCAACATTTCATGACGTAAAATGTCTTGAAAAAGTGATTCCAACTTCATTGGACTGTGCGGTCTCTCCGAAGTTATCTTCTTTTACTTCTCCGATTCAATCACGTCTAATTTATTTTTCTTCCCTTCCTTTATCTGCTTATGCATGTGTATCTAGAAGGATTTCTTTCCCTTCTTAATCTCTTCTTCATTTGAGGTATCATAAATATCTATTTTTTATTTCTTTGAAATAGTGCTACTTTTCCTTAGGATCAATGGGGATTCTTCATCCTCTTTTTCTTCTTCAGAGAGTACACTCAAGTTATTTTTTCTTTTAGCTTTCTCTTTTCTTCTTTTTGATGTAGTGGCAATAGGGGTTGTTAGAGTAGTTTTCTTTCTCTTTTTAGGCCTTGTCACCTCCTTCACTTGAGGTTCCTCTAATACTGGAGCACCGGTCTTTGTTCTCTTGGTTTTGCTGGTGGTAGAAACTAATCCAAAGGGTTGTTGAATACCAAAAGGAATAGTGGAAGCAATTCTTTTGGATCTTCTAGGTTTGGTGGACCCACTTGTTGTAATCGCTTCTCCCTCTTAATTTTCTCGTAACACCCATATTTGTTATTTTGTGAATCCCTTGTCCTTGAGATGGTTATTTAGCATTTTGTCACCTTCTTTATTTCAAGCTCTCTCAGCTCCATATGCACTTTCAAGGATTTCTCCTCATATGTTCCATGTCTTTCTTGTGTAGGTCCTTAAGACTCTTCAATAATATATCAACATAACCATCTACTTCATTTTCATTAATCTCATATCCAAGTAGTAGAATCTAGACTGTTCTAGGTTCCACAACTTCAATAATGCATTCATTAGTTTTGACCAAAACTGTGATATCATCTCAATGTTTGTCCACCATGGACTTAGGGATCCTCTCCCTTTCATGCATTCTCTTCTGAAATGTTGCAAAGAATGCAGTAAGTGCTTCATCTTGAGCTTTCGTATCACCAATGTTGTGTAGATGTTCAAAGATTTGATGGGATACAGGTATGCTTTTATCCCATATAACATTACTTCTTCTTGGAAGCTCCCTCAGAAAGTAAAACAACAAAAAAACTACCAAAGAACCAAACTTGAAGGGGTATTTCTTCTCCTTGGTTTGCTTCAAGTTGTCAAAGAGTTGTTTCTCGAGCAACTCACACAAATCATAGTCCTTTCCCTTCTCCTCCATTTCATAGGCTACATGAATTGATGTAGTTGACGAAAAATTCTCTCTTTTGGTGTAATATATATTATATCCTATGACCATAGTTGCATACCTTACTTCAGGATTCCATATAATATTCACAGTGAGAGCCTTTTGATCAAATTTAGATCTAAATAATTCCATCACAGGTCTAGTGGCACAAATTCTACTAACTTCCCTTATGAATTCCTTAGATATCAAACCATACATGTCAGTCCATATGAAATTTTCATGCACTCTGCTTAATTCCATTCTCACATACTTAGTTTCATCGTCATAGATGAAGCATGGAAACCATTGCCAGACATCCAATTTCTTCTTCACTAGTTTTTCATATTCAGGTTTGATGTTGAAATCTCCAATCAATTGATTTGTCCACAGGTTTGTAAATTTTGTATGGTTATACTCTTCCATTTTCCCATGGATGTATGCCCTAATGTCCTTTGTAGGAAAAACTTTGTATGGAATGCTAAAAAAATATTTGAGCGGGTCGTTCTCAAGCACTTTCATGGGGAATTTCTTGAATTTCAGTTGGGGTTTCTCACTTACATTCACTATAGTAGGTGTAGCCATTTCTATTGAATTCAAATGTTTCGATAAAAAAACTCTATTACAGCTCTTTGGACAACAACAAATACCTTTTTCTTGTTCAACAAGAATTAGGGTTTGGATGCTCTGCTTCACAAATTTCCTTCTAACTATTGAATTCACTTCAATTCACTCTACTTGCTCTAAATGCATAAAATAAAATGAAATCGACAAATAATAGGTACATATAACCCTTCGATTATGTTGGATCTCAAAAATGCAAGTTACAAATCCTAAGAGGATGCCAAGCTCTATGATCAGACTTGCAATGTTTTTGAACCAATGAATGGAGCTAACCTATGTGGTTGATGACTCCTTGCACTTCAGACTCTGCTAAACCTAGGCGGGTGGACCTTGATAGTTGAAGCAAATTGTATGACTTATTTGTATTTAAGGATCTATCCACAGTGGCATAAAGTGTAAGATAGATGATGGCTTGTTAACTATTCTTATTCCTAATGTGATAATTGGAAATTTAGAGTATGAAGGTGGATAATTAATGTATAAATAAAATGTAAGGTAGACCAGTGCTTTATTGGGTAAGTAGAGTCAATGAAGTTTCATGATAGGTGATTGTTATTGGTTATAGTTCTATTTTTTTAGCACTTAGATTTGTTTATACCTTGTATAAATGTGCAAGAATGTGATTGACATACTCTTCTTATTGATCCAATTGATCCTATCAAGTTATTGCGATTTATTAAAAGGATTTTAATCCTTCCTTGAAGGAACCAATTAAAAGAATCACACAATGACAACAAATGTGTATTGACAAATGAAGTATATCCTCAATTTGAATAACAAGATACCATCAAGTTGGAGATAGTATGGAAATATTATCAATTACCTAACTCTTCTTACTGATCCAAATGTTACTTCCAAGTTATTGTAATCAATTAAAAGGATTTAATTCTTTAATGGAAACCATCAACTTGATTACACAATAACAAAAAAGTGTCTTGATGAAATTGAATATCAACATGGATACACAAATTCAAATAACAGAGAAATAACAATGTGGAGACAACCAAAATATTGCTTGAATCAACAAACAATAGACACCAATATTGAGTCACACAAAATTAAAGATCTTCCCTTGATTTTTTCCAAAATTCATGCATGCATCATGGTCCTTACAATCTAATATATTTGATAAACATTTTGAAAAGTATCTTCTATATATCTCCTATTCTCTCCCTATTCGCTCTGTGTCCTTCCAAAAATTTGTGACCATTTCATATTACCATCGGGCCAACATGAACCATCGCTAAGAGAATAAAATGTTGTTCTAATGCACTTAGTCTTCCTGATGTATTTCCTTTACAACTCATTCATTTGGAGTAGTCGGAAAGACTCTCCTCAAAACCTCCTTCATTGACGTAACCCATGTAATTGGTTAGATCTGAAGGATTCTCTCTGATTGTATATGTCTCTCCGATACATATGTTCTCTTGTTCATTAGTAAAATAATATATTTTTCTCACCGACGAGGAATCCATCGGCATGACTCACGGGCTCGGCATGATTTTGAAAACTTCGCTCTAATCATATTGCTCTGGCCGATAAGCTTTTATCGATAAAAAAACAAGCATTGTCTTCCCGATTATGCACACATGTAATCTTCGAGGTGTTTAATCATTGTGACTTGATTCACCTTTTCCTGATGTGCAAAAAAAGTTCAAATTGAAATATTATGACTTGTTGATCAGAAGGACTTACACATGATCTTCCCAATATGAAGTAGTTGCTTTTAAAGCTTTTGCTCAACAATGACCAAAAGGAAGCCTGTATGTCAAAGGCCAAATTAATGGGACTATTGGGTAACATGGTTTATGAAATGGATCTTGTCACACAAATCTCAATAATTTGTATTATTTATAAAATTAAGGTGAGAAAAATTTCTATGGTACATGGGAGATATGTGGGTGAAGGCCAGTAAAAATGTGATACAGTACTAACAATGGCTCCATCTAGGGATATGTATCCCTTGTGGGTATAGCAAGAATCCAGGTCTCTGGGGAAGCAGACCAAGTGTTTTATTCATATGGTATGGAATGGAAGTGAATTTAGGAATGGTTGGAAATGGAAGTGAAATGGAATCATATACTATTGTGCATGGAAGAAGATCATTTTAAAAGTCTCCTCAAGAATTGTCCATGCACTGGAAATTCTCGACCTTCTCCTAGACTACTGTGCATGGAAGATTAAGAAAATAAATGTTTTAGGAATTTTCCATGAACTGGCAATTCCTATTCTTCTCCTGTCATGTTCTGGAGATAATATGAATCTTCACCAGCTTTTCCAACAATGACAAATGGTCCTAACCATAAAGCTTCGAATTTCCCATGCTTTCCTTTGTCTTGGCTCCTAGCATTCCACATGAGAACCATGTCATTTACTTCAAATTTTCTGCTTTAGCCCTTTTTTCATATAAGTATTTTATCTATAGTTGTTTCTTTATATTGTGTTGTTGAGCTTGGTTCCTGACTTCATCAAGTTCCATTAAATCTTCCATCCTCTCCTCCATAGGCTCAAGAATGTCTAAATCTTCTTGTAAGATGAACTTACATACTAGAAACAAATTATGTAAAGGGATCCTGGCTTGAGTCCCATACACAAGTCCAAAGGGTGATTTTCCAATGGCCTTCTTTATAGTGATTCTATCTGCCCATAAGGCTAATATAAACTTGGAATCCCAAGATTTTTTGTTATTATCCAACATTCTTTTTATGATCTTCAGAATGCTCTTGTTGCTAGATTCAGCTTGCCCATTCGCTTGTGGATGATATGGTGAAGAATATGAGATTTCTATTCCATATGATTGGTAAAATACCTTAAATTCATCTGATCTGAAGCACATCCCATTTTTAGTTATGACTCTTGTTGGCACCTCGAACCTGGTGATGATGTTTTCCAGTAGAAAGTTTGTTAATACCTTACTAGTTTCTTTCTTGGTAGGTACAAATTCCACCCATTTTGTAAAGTAGTTTGTGGCTACCAATATCCATCTATGTCCTCCATTGATTTTTCTGCAATTTCTCCTATGAAATCGATTCCCCATTGATGGAATGGAGCCTCAACTTGCAAAGGTCTTAAAGGAAATGCCCCTTGATACTTCAATTTCCTAGAAAACTTTTGGCATGCTTCACATTTCCTGGTATAATCATAGGAATCATTGAAAATTTTAGGCCAATAGTAGCCTACCCTTAACACCTTATGTGCAGTGGTCTTTGCTAAAATATTCCCTCCACATACTCCTTCATGCATTTCCTTTAAGACATGCCTTGCTTCATCTTCATCTAGGCACAACAACAAAACACCATCCCTATTTTTCCAATATAGGTCCCCTTTCATGAATACATACCTTGAAGCTTGTAGTTTGAGTGTCCTCTTGTTATCATTAAATCCTTTAGGAAATTTCATATGCTTAAGATAATACACAATATCAGTGTACCATGGTGTGTGTTCAATACTAGTGATCATGTTATCCTCATCATTCGGATTGCACACTTAGGCAGCTTCAATATTCATTTCAGCCATTAATTTGGCTAATCCTTGTCCTCTTACAAGCTTGGTGATTTGAAACTTGATGTCAAATTATTGGACTCTATTTATCCACCTGCACCTATGACCAGTTGCTTCAGATTGTACAAACACATCTTTTACTACAACATTCGGTACATAGGCTCACTTTTGCTCCCACCAGATATGATCTAAATGCTTTGAAATTTTTTACTAATGCATATGCTTTCTTTTCTACAATGTCATATTTCAACTCAGCATTTTGGAGGGATTTGCTAAAAAAAGAAATAGGCTGTCTGTACCCCTCATCATTCTTCTATAGCATCACTGCAGCAATTGTGTGATAAGATGCAAATGAAAAGATTTGAAAAGGCTTATTAAAATCAGGGGACTTCAACACTGGAGCTTCCTTAATTGCTCTCTTGATGGATATGAATGCATCTAGGGCCTCAGCTGTCCAATCAATCTTTGCACCTTTCTTTAACATTTTTGAAATTGGCTTCACTATCTCAGCAAAATTTGATATGAATCTCCTCACAAAATTGATTTTCCCAAAGAAGGATTGGATGGATTTAACTGTCTTAGGAATAGGAATCTTTTCAATGGATTCCACCATTTCTAGATCAATCCTCACCCCTTCCTTGGACACTATATGCCCCAACAACTTTCCCTCTATTACTGCAAAATGACATTTTTTTAGGATTTAGAGAGATGCCATATTCAATGGCTTTGATGAATTTTTTTTCCAGATGTTCAACATGATCTTCAACCTTCTTTGAATATGCAATTAAGTCATCTTGGTACACCACCATTATTACATTGATTAGATCAGAAAATGCAACATCCATAGCTCTCTGGAAAGTTGCCCCAACATTTGTGAGTCTGAATGGGATTCTAACATACACATATGTTCCCCATGGTGTGGTGAAGGTTGTTTTGTACTGCTCTGATTCCTTAACTTTCACCTGGTTATAACCAAAAAAATCATCCATCATAGATAGCAGTTCACATCCAGTGACCCTCTACAACATGGCCTCCATTTTTGGGAGTGGGTAGTTGTCCTTAAGAGATGACACATTCAAGTTTTTGAAGTCTACATGAAGCCTTATATCTCCATTTTTCTTTTTGACAGGCACCAAATTACAGACCCAAGATGAATGTATGATAGGCTTGATGATACCCCCCTCCCTAAGCTTCATAAGTTCCTCATGCATTTTAGGTTCTAAGGTAGGATTTATGGGCCTTTATTTTTGTCTAAAAGGTTTTGCACCTAGTTCCAATGGGATCTCATGTTGGAAAAAATATTCTCTATATGCCTTGAGATCATCATAAGACCACACAAAGACATGCTTATACTTCCTCAATAGTGCAATCAACATATTCCTGATTGTTGGGCTTATCTTTTTCCCAATGTACACCCTTTTAGGGGCTAATTTAGTCCCAAGGTTGACTTCTTCATCGTCCTCTCATTTTACTGGTGTTTGTTTCATAAGGGCTCGGTCATTTTCATCAAACACCCTTTCTAATGCCACAAGTCCCTTAGGAAGCTTATTATTCTTAAGATGAACAACTTCTTTTCCAAATACAATCTGCTTGCCATCTACTTCTTCCACAAATGCATTAAAATCAATTTCTTGTGCTTCATACTGATCAATGCAATGTAAGAATTTGATTAAATTAGTATCATCATTAAAAACTTGTCAACTATAAATATTATCAGGGATGGCAGGTCTTGTTTTGAGCTCAACTTGTGAAATTCCTGCTAGAGTGACATCATCTCTCTTTAAAGCCACATTCACCAAGAAGTTTGCCATCAAATTCTTGGACCTATCTATCCATTCAACAGAGAAAGCATTGAACAACTCAATGGTGTCCCATACAAAATTTCTATACTATTTTAGCTTTTTGTTTTTTGTAGCATATTTTGATCTTACTAGTGAAATAACCAACTCAGAATCTCCAAACATAGTCAGTAGTTTTATTTTTTATTTGAAAACCATGTTCAATCCAATCAGCAAGGCCTCTCATACTTTGTTATATTATTTGTACACTCAAATATCAATAAGAATGAATATTTGAATTTAGTACCTTCAGGTGAGATGAAGACTACTCCGGATCCATTACCCTCTCTACTACATGCTCCATCAAAATATTTTTTTTGTACACCATGTTCATTCTTGGAGACATCCCTATCAATTGAATCAGTGTTCAACAATTCAAGCTATGAATGCTCTATTCTAAAACTTCCAAAATCCACATCACAAAAGCAATTTATCTAATTTTTATCAACATACTCCACAATTTGGTTCACCCTTGGTTCTCGATACAATTTAACTTCTTCACCGTTTATTGGTAATGTGGCATAGGACAAATCAAATTGCACATTCCCTCCTATTGAAGCAGTCCATTGTCTTGAAAAAAGCATCCCAAAGTGAGGGGGTGTGTCTATCACAATTATGTCAATTGTATATGTTGCTTGTGGGTAAGTGGCCAACTTTACTTCTACATCTTTCATGATTCCTACCACTGGGATAGGCCTACTATCCATAGCATATCATTTTCCACTAGTGGTATTTACCCACATGCCCAGCTATTTCATGACTCCTATTGGCATGATGTTAATAGCAACTCCTGAATCAATCATAAAATTCCTCACCAACTTGTTGTTTATGAGCAATGTAGTAAAAAATGGATCAACCTGTGGAGGATTCATTAGTGTATCTCCCAGAAAAACTTCAGGGACCTTTACATATTGTTTGTTATTACTGGTTTAGGTGATTTTTGTATTCTCCAAGCTTGCATTTTATTGGTTCCACTGGATATTAGCTTAATAGCACTATCTTTGTATTCTTTTATCTTCATCATTTCCAATAGTGGCACAAACATTTTCACCTGAGACAGTGCTTGTGTGAAATCAAATGAAGAGGCATTTTCTATTTTGGCTATTCTCCTTTGTTCTAGTGGTTCTCCTTTATTTCTTCTTTTTCCTTTTTATTTGTTTCATCATGTTTTTGTTTGCTTTTGCATAATTCTTTATCTTCTTCTTTAGGAACATGCTTTTTCTCCTTATTAGGTTCCTTATTTTCTGCCTTCTTTATTTTTTCTTGCATTGTCTCCTTATCTTTCACAAACAATCCTCTTGGAGTGCCATCATTTGCATTTGTTGTTATGTTTCTTAGCCTATAATTGCTTTTTGCTTGCTCTATTGTAGCAATGGTTAACTCCTTGATTTCTTCCTCTGTTGGCCTCCTCAATTTATATTTACTTGGCTTGGGTGGTGTATAAGGAGGTTGTGATTCATCATTGCTTTTATTCTCTTGATCAAAGAAGACTTGTTATGCCATGTGAATGTTGTATCTCTGATTGTTTACATCATACTTATAACCTTCATCTCCTGAGGATGAATATTCTTGTTCAACTGGATGTAGGGTATGTGAAGTTAGATATATTGTAGTATCTTTTTCTTCATTGTCATATGGAAAATCTTCTTATTGTATTGATTGTGCTACAACACAATGATCTTGGGAATGGGGAAAATTGCAAACTTGACACCAAGGGCTGTTATTGACCATGTAGGCTCCTTTTTTCTTTAAGGGATCAGGAGTTTCTTCATACTTAGGTCTGTCAGTTATGGGTTTTCCATCCTTCCAGTTTGTGTTGTATGGCATATCATGCAACCTTGGTCTTTCATTTTTTAATGAATTCTCCTACTTATTCTGGGAATTGTTAAAGTTTTGGGGAACTCTAAGGTTTTCTCTTTTTCCAGTCATCCCTATAGCCTTTTTATTTTTTTCAATTGTCAATGTTGTCTTTTGTGCTTCAGTTAAGCTTCTAGGGCATCTATTTATGAGTTCATACCCCATTTTTGGATCAAAGGCTTTCAAATAAATACTTAAGGTTGTTGGATCAGCTAGTTTGGACCCATGTGGTATTTTATTGTACAATTTGGAAAACCTCTTATTGAAGTCATAAATTGTCTCATTTTGGTATTTCTGAATACTTATTAATTCATGAAGGGAAAATTCAAGGGCACACTGATTCCCATATTGCTTTAAAAATTGATTGTGAAATTCTTCTATAGAATCAATTGAAGCATCTGGTAAATGATTGAACCAATCCCTTGCTTCTTCAATTAGTGACATCATGAATAATATCATGTTCACATCCTCGTATTCCATAGTAATATCCTGTATGAAGGCATTAAATTTTTTGATATGTTCTTCAGATGATATCACATTATTCCTAGTGAATTTGGTAACCATATTTCTCCAATTGTTGTCCATTGGGTATGGATATAATTGGTGTCCTGTTAAATCAAATTGCCTACATGTGCTCATGGGGTTATGTGGATGCAAATTCAGAGGTGGTGGATTGGGATGGTATTGATATCCATATTGAGGTTGATGGTAGACATTTTTTTGGATGTGTTGTTGAGGGTATATATTTTGATGTGATACATGTTGCTGATGTGGTGGGGCATATTGTTGGCCTGGTGGTGGATAATGTTGGGGAATATTGCCAGTATTTGGAGGTTGGGATCTTTGTGGTGGAAGATTATGTTGGGTGTGTTGTCTTGAATTACCACCTACATTGTGAGATACTTTTGAAGTACATGGAGTACCTGTGTTCTGAGATGTTCCCTGTGGATTGAAATTACCACCTTGTTTATCTGGAGGAACATATTTTGGTGGTTTTGACGCCTAGATGATCAATTGTGCCATTTTTTTGTCTATCTCTTGGCTTTCTTGTATCATCTGTTGTCTCCTTCTGAGTTGTTGTCTTTTCCATTATAAATGTATCTCAATCTCTTAGTTAGTCATACTATCAAAATCAGTGTGATCAACCAACCGTTCATGGTTTTGTTCTCCTTGTTGTGATGACACTTTGTAATCATATTCACTATGTGTTTGGATTCATTCTGCCTCAAATATGGCATTGAGCTCATATGTTTTCTTAGGGTCCTCATTCCATCTACAAACATAATGACTAGTATTTTCCTATTCAAAAGGGGTGAGGATCCTTTCTCAAGTCATCACCATGGAATTTTGATCCATGCAATGGATCAAAACTATTATTAATTGTAAGGAATCGTTTGGCCGAGTTTTCCCTACCTTCATTAGCTCCATCTATTGCTTTGTCTTTGTTATTATTTGTATCAGACTTTGAAGGGGAGGACCCATGTTTGTATGTCCACCTAACATTGTTTTTCTTTGGTTTGTCTTGGTGCAAAGATATCCTACCATTCATCTCATATGATGCTTTAATACTCGGACTTCTAGAGTTTGTCTTTGTTGATGTGTATTTTACTTCCCAGTCATGCACTTTTTCTTACAGAGTCACCACTCACTTTTGAGAAAAGCGAGAAAAGTTTGCAATTTCTTGTTCCCAGTGGAGTCTTGTATAAGGTGTTGACTCTATGATGAAGGCTTGGATTCAAAATTGACTTTTCCCTAGCAGAGTCACCAATCTATTGGATCTAAAAAATGCAGGTTACAAATCCTAAGATGATGCTAGGATCTATGGTCAGAATTGCAATGTTTTTGAACCAATGAATGGAGCTAACCTATGTGGTTGATGACTCCCTGCACTTCAGGCTCTGTTGAACCTAGGTGGGTGGACCATGATAGCTGAAGTAGATTGTGACTTATTTGTATTTAAAGATCTATCTACAGTGGCATAAAGTGTAAGATAGATGATGGCTTGTTAACTATTCTTATTCCTAATGTGATAATTGGAAATTTAGAGTATGAAGGTGGATAAGTAATGTATAAATAAAATGTAAGGTAGATCAGTGCTTTATTGGGTAAGCAGAGTCAATGAAATTTCATGACAGGTGACTGTTATTGGTTATAGTTCTGATTGTTTGGCACTTAGATTTGTTTATACCTTGTATAAACATGCAAGAATGTGACTGACAAACTCTTCTTATTGATCCAATTGATCCTATCAGGTTACTGTGATTTATTAAAAGGATTTTAATCCTTCCTTGAAGGAACCAATCAAAAGAATCACACAATGACAACAAATGTGTATTGACAAATGAAGTATATCCTCAATTTGAATAACAAGATACCATCAAGTTGGAGACAATATGACAATCTTATAAATTACCTAACTCTTCTTACTGATCTAAATGTTACTTCCAAGTTACTGTAGTCAATTAAAAGGATTTAATTCTTTAATGGAAACCAATCAACTTGATTACACAATAACAACAAATGTGTCTTGATGAAATTGAATATCAACTTGGATACACAAATTCAAATAATAGAGAAATAACAATGTGGAGACAACCAGATAATTGCTTGAATCAACAAACAATAGACACCAATATTGAGTCACACAAAATTAAAGATCTTCCCTTGATTTCTGCCAAAATTCATGCATGCATCATGGTCCTTATAGTATAATCTATTTGATAAACATTTTGAAAAGTATCTTCTATATATCTCCTATTCTCTCCCTATTTGCCATGTGTCCTTCTGACAATTTGTGACCATTTCATATTACCATCGAGATGACATGAACCATCACTAAGAGAATAGAATGTTGTTCTGATGCACTTAGTCTTCCTGATGTATTTCCTTTACAACTCATTCATTTGGAGCAGTTGAAAAGACTCCCCGAAACCTCCTTCATCGGCGTAACCCATGCAATCAGTGAGATTCGAAGGATTCACTCTAATTGTATATGTCTCTCTGACACATGTTCTCTTGCTCATCGGTGAAATAATATATTTTTCTCACCGACGAGGAATCCATCGACATGACTCATGGGCTCGACATGATTTTGAAAACTTCGCTCCAATCATATTGCTTTGGCCGATAAGCTTTTATCGGTAAAACAACATGCATTGTCTTCCCGATTGTGCACACATGTAATCTTTGAGGTCTTTGATTGTTGTGACTTGATTCACCTTTTCCCAATGTGCAGAAAAAGTTCAAATTGAAAGATTATGACTTGTTGATCGGAAGGAATTACACATGATCTTCCCAATATGAAGTAGTTGCTTTCAAAGCGTTTGCTCAAAAATGACCAGAAGGAAGCCTATATGTCAAAGGCCAAATTAATGGGACTATTGGTTAACATGGTTTATGAAATGGATCTTGTCACAAATCTCAATAATTTTTATTATTTATAAAATTAAGGTGTGACACATTTTTGTGGTACATGGGAGATATGTGGGTGAAGGCCAGTAAAAATGTGATATTTTTATAGTACTAACAGATTATACCCTAATTCGTATTATACACCAAATAATAAATTTGGTAAAAAACCTTTCTCTATGCAACAGTAAACCCTAAATCACTTTGTAAATCTTCGCAATTGCATATTTTATTCTGGAGTCTTCTCCAAAAGATCCATACTATCCATCTCCATCTCATATCTTCATGCCGAGCCATGAAACCTCATATTGGCAGGGGGTTATTTGATTTTTTTTATTGCTCCCCCTAAGCCATTGCGTAGGTTCAATTCCTAGAGGAATTATCTACACTGGAGGGTGGTACAAATTCAATTTTAGTATCTAATTTTTCCTTGTTCTCAGGATCCTCTTTCTTTCTCCAAATTTTCTCCATTTCCTTCTTTACTTCAATCGGATCAATATTTTTAACTGGTTCATTTCTCTTTACCAGATTATCCTTCCTTGTATTTCTGCTCCTACAAAATCTAGCAATATGTCCAAGTCTATTATAGTTGTTGCATATGACATTTCTCTGAGCATTATTCCTTTCATTCATTCTGAATCTACATTGATTAGCGTTATTTCCAAATCCATAACACGTATAAAAATAACCATTGAAATATTGAATCATTCTACCATTGTTATATTCATTCATCATTTGAATTTTGCATTCATTTGCTCTATGTCTAAACTGCTTGTATGCAAAGCATTAACCAGTAAAGGATTATTCTGATTCATTTTTCTTCTACATTCCATTGTTCTATGTCCAAATTTATTGCAAAAATAACAAATACCATTGAAATATGGGTACCTTTGAGCATTTGGTTGTTTGATAGGGGGCCTTCTAACATTGTTTTTTAATTCCAGAACTTGCCATTGTTCTTCTTGTCTTGATTCTTCTCTAGTTCACCGATCTTCTTTCCATTAGGTGTCTGGTCTTCTTTTGAGCTTTCTCCTTTTTCAAGTCCCAAACCACCTTTGTCTTTATATGCTTTATGACCTGAAATTAATTCATCAAGCATTGTATTACTTTTCTTGAACTTTTCTTCATGAATTCTTGCTTTCTCTAGATCTGATCTCATATTTACCACTTCTTGTTCAAGCCTTGTGCTTTCATCATTTTTTCTTTTTACCATTGCATTCAAACATTGCTCAATTATTTTCTTTTATTCCACTTGCACTTTCAGTTCAGTGATGTTCCCATTTGCTTGTTTTAATTATTCATTGACCTCCTTATGTCTTTCTTTGAACTTCTTGATTTGCTCTCTCAATTTTTTGATGTAGTCATTTGCTTCTTTAATATTTTCCTTCATATATTTGTTTTCAACTTCAATTTTTTCAAGGTATTCAAGAGAAACTTTGAGTTCTCCATCTTTTGCAAGCACACAATATTCTTCTATGTATCCAATAGCAAGAATCACTTCCAGAGAAATGGGACATTTTTTATCAGCCATGTGTTCAATTTCCAAGATCTTCCCAAAGCAGTCAAGCTTCTTCAAGGGAACCAAGCTCTGATACCAATTTTTGAATGTATAAAATACTGAGAGGGGGGGTGAATTAGAATTATATTAAACCATCCAATTACCAAAACATACTTAATAGTTATAAGGAATGAAAGCATGAACAATCCATAACACACACAACACATGAACACCAATATTTTTACGTGGAAAACCCAAAATGGGAAAAACCACGGTGAGGATTACCTCACAATATGTTATAACTAGTTATAAGATATTATAGAAAGGCTCACTGCCAAGTGGAATCATTGTCCAAGTGAAATCACTATCCATAGAGAAAAGCAAGAAAGAAGTGTCTTCACAACCAAGATTTGCACTGATAAAAGGTGCATCTAACATATGTTATATTTAGTTCCTTTGAAGCTCAATACATTGATAATACTCTTTATTGAACTCATATTACAAATCTCTTCTTTGATCTATATTTGCACACCTTTTCTCAACACTCACAACCTATTCACTCAATTCTACAAAATGTTGCATCACAACTTGTATTTGGATCATATACACATTCATGTTTGATCATCACAAACTCAAATCAATCTTGCATATGTACCAAACTCCATCACAAACATCAATTAGGTTGGCCTTATTAGATGTATCCCCAAATCATACAAAATGTGCCTTGTTAGAACCTAATTCAAATAAAAATTCCTTCATGCCCAAACATATGTAATATAGGTCAACATGGACCTATAATAACTCCCTCTTCCATTTAATCTCCACAACTCTTTACATACATTAGGTCGGCCAAGCATAGGACCTAAAAGCAAAAATACTCCAATTGATCATCACCGTAGGATATGTGTACCTCAAAACATCGTGCCAACTGGGAAATACGATTCTTTGACACTTGTTAACATTCTCCAAAACTTCAAGGTCTAATTCAAATCCGTGGATGAGTGTGGACCAGTTAGGTTATAGCCAATACACAAAAAACTATGTAAACCTTATATGTTGATCTTTTGTTACTTGCAATTTTTGTACCACTTATCAAAATCAACTAAAATTTTGAATTAATATGCTACTATTTTCCATGAACAACATATTAGAATCGCAGAAGTAAATATGTGTGGACGAATAAATGCAAACCAAATTACTGGAGGGCACTATGTGTTGAATTTTTTGGTGTAGACACTTAGTAAAGTACTTAACTGTTATGGTGTGTGAATCAAACTCTCTTGCAAAATAACTCTTCTAAATTCATCCTTCATAATATTCTAACATCCATCATGTAGTTTTGACATCAATGATAACTCATTAATGAAAACCTTCATTCTTTCAACATTATGGACCCTATAAACCATAAGGAGGATCGGTGAGGTTGCATATGAGTTGGAGAGCTTTCATTCAACATCAAAGTTTATAATATTTTTCATGTATCATGCTTGAAGAAGGCCCTTGAACAATAAGTTACACCATCACTTGAGCTGCCACCACTTGATGATGAAGGGAAATTCATTTTGAAACCAAAAGTTATCATTGATGTAGGAGAAAAGAAGTTGAGAAACAAAACTATTCTATAATATTTGGTGAAATAGAAGAACCTTCCACTCGAGGATGCTACATGGGAAGGAATGGAGGTTTTTGAACACCCGAATTTGAAGTTGCTTGAGGGCAAGCAAGGGAAGGGAGGACTGTCATATCATTGCCCTAGCTGGGTCAAACCAACAACCTTAAAAAGTGTTTTTAAATATTAACATATATATATATACATATATTTATATAATATTTTTATTTTTGCCAAACTAGACTCTCTTAGACACCAAGTTTAAATCATTTAATATTATTATTTTTTTGGTCCGACTTGGATTTCCTTTTTTGGCTTCAGTTTTAATTTAGATGGATATAAATATGTTTTTGTTGAATGGGTGAAAATATCAAATAATTGATATGTTTTGGGAATATTTTCATGAGTTGGTTTGTAGGATGAAAACCCTAGCAAAACCTCAAGGTTAGGATGAAATCCCTAACCTTGTTTATCAATTTTCCTCTCTAATTCGTGTTCGGTTCAACTTTGAGTTTCCTTGTTTCTAGCACCATATTTATCCTAATTTTAGTTCTAATTTGGATCATATCCCTCATTCAAGTAACTGCCAACTTTGGAGAGTTCACAATAGGATTTTTTGGGCAACAACCACCTTTCCTACTCATTTGGGCACTGCCAACCATAGGTGCTTAGGAGTTTTTGTAGATTTAAGGCTAATGAGAGTGATTTTGTAGATATCATCCAAAAGTGTGAAAATTCTATAGAGGACAACAACTCTATGGTGAATGCAACCATTAGAGCTCAAATTTTCCCACTTGTAGCCATATACAATAGAGATGTTAATACCTAGGTGTTGCCCTTGGCTAGTTAGAATTGCCTTTTGGCAGATCATTCAAGCTTGGACTATGGTAGCAAAGTCACATGAGGTTTGTGTGCTCATAATCACTACAAAATGCTATAAATTAGACCATTTCTATTGTATTTATTTTGCTAGGTTGTCAACCTACAATTTGAACCTAATTTTTATATCAAAAATTTGAATTCAATATTGTATATTGTTTGTTATTTTATTGGTTGAGTGTGGTCTAGAATTTATAATCTATTATGCTCATTATTGTTCACTAGAATATGTTGATGTGCCACCAAATATGAGTTGTTTAACCCTAACCTAGCAATTTTGAAGTGGATAGAAAGCCTAGGGTTATTATAATAAATTTTAAACTATTTTTCTTTTATCTTTTTCCTTTGTTTCTCCTCCATATATATATGTTCAAGGTTTTGATTCTTATGCATAGAGGTATTATGAAGTGTCAAATGTGAAATTGTTCTCTCATTGGTCTCACTTCCAAGATTCTATATCATTAGCATTTACTATTTATGCATAATTCAAAAAGAGTACATAGACTGTGGTTGCAATATATTTTCATATTGAATTTCATGTCTTTTCTATCCTACATGGTTGTGGAACATGGTTACAAGATATGATTTCAACTAATATGCTACATTCGACTTCTTGTGTAGTTAAATATTTTTCCAAATTGAACATCTACATGTCATGTTGAAATCCCACATAATAATCCTATTATTTGATTTGATCAAGTTAGAAACCCTTTTAAGAAAATAAATCATAAGATTTAAATTTATAAATATTTATTTTTGATCTTGAGTAAAAATGCATTCATGTGATGATGCTCAAGTTGCATGCTATTTAATCATTCCCATTAATGAAGCAACTCTACTAATGGCTACTCTATCCTTACAATTAAATTAAATTATGACAATTTTCAATAATGAACTTGCTCAATAGGATTTATGTTTTTAACCCTTGCAATTTAGTAACCTTGTATATTACCAAAAACAAAAAATAGATTAACACATGAAAGAAGAATCAAGTGTTCTATTGTCTGTAGATGCCTGAAATTGTCCTACTCTACGAGTAACACTTTTCTACTAATTTTCACCCTTTTCCCCTAATTATTAAATAATACCTTATTAGTTAATTATTATCAAAATACCATATTCTACTATTAATTAACCGACTTTATATTATTTAATTAATTCATTATCATTCACCATTTTTGAATTATTTAATGAATCCTATTTGTTTAATTATGTCATAATTATCATTAATCTTTCTGATCAATTAAATAAACCTTATTTATTTAATTACGCCATTAATTACACTTATTCTTCTATTTTAATTAAATAGTTATCATTAATTGTTAAATTAACATTCAACACCCTTCTCAAATTAAATAATTGTTATTCAGTTGACCACTTTCCCACTTCTAGATTAAATAATTAAATTAATTATTAATTCTCCTATTTCATCTCAACATTATCCATTAATAAACAAGCATTATATTTATTAATTAATCCTCATTTGCACGTTCCTCCAATAATTAATTAATTAATTAATTATGCTCATGCATAATTCCCTCAAACTTACAAACACTTGCTTCCACTCAATTGGATAATCAATTCTATTTCATTGATCAATCAATTTAGTTAACTAATTGTCAGTATTAGTTAACACTTGAATTGATTCTTCATGCAACCAGTTAATTGGAATCCTACAGCCAATTGTAGTTAGTTAATTGGGCAATCAATTCCTCTCAACAATCATCAACCATTGATCTTGATCTTGCACCTCTTGATCTAGATTGTTCATTTGAATCGAGCATTTCTATAAAATTAGCCCTCACATCTCTTTGATGGCTAACCACAAAACTTTTGTGTTTGCATCATTGTGATCACCTCATACACTTGAAGCTTAAGGAAAAAGAAGAGCATACCAATTTTTGAGAGAAAAAGAAAACAAAGGACAATGGAAGTAATCCATGACAAATGGTGAAGGTAAAAGTATTGATTGTTTAAATCTGATTTCATCCATGTTGCATGTTTTCCATTGAATAATTTGGATTTGCATTTGAGTAGAGGTTTGCAGATTGTGGTTGTTTGCTTTGATTTCCTATCTCTCTAATGGCATGAATGTCGATTTTCCAAGTTACATTTTGGTAAACCTCATGTGATTTTCATGTAATTAACAATTTTTGTATGAAATTTAGATTTTTTTGAAGCTACAGGAAGTGTGACGCATTCATCAAAAAATGTAATGCAATCCTCGAATCATGCACCGCAGTCGGCATCCCATTCAACACATCTGCTCACTCGTGTGACACACACTAAGTTTTTTGAGTCATATCTATCACATTTATTTCTCTATTTTTGTAGGTTAGAACCAATCCACCACAAACATTGAACCCTACACCACAATCAATATAATGTGCACCGTAGTTGACTCTCTATGCATTTCATCTGCTTCATCCTACACCGCATTCATCAAACCTTGCATCACAAATGACTATCACAAAAAGAAAGGTATAAAATATTGATCTATACTTTTCTATTTGTTGATTTTTCAATAGGGTAAGGATTTTGTGTTACCAATATTTTCTTTCTAGCTTGTGGTGATCTCTTGGATTATCTCACATTTCCTTTTAGTGCTTAAAATGAACACAATATCACACATTTCTTTTTAATGCTTAAAATGAACACTATCTCAAACATTTCAGTTTCAATGCTCTAAAAAGAACAATACAATCCTCACTTTGCAATTTGGATTTAAAATGAACAATGTGATTGAACATGCAATACTTCATTTGGTGCTATAAAATTAACATACAAATTGCACATTTACTTTGGTGTACATAAAATGAACAAGTGTATATTGTATTTGGTGTGCTTGTACACATGTTGTCAATCCACCAAAAGTAGGTGTTGTTTAAAGTATCCTCTCCCCTTGCGCACCTCGTGCAATCTTGGGTGACAAAAAATCACATTTGAAACTTTCCTTTTTTTAAAAGTAGGAGGCCTACCTTGGAATACATCTTTATTGAGAACCCAAGGGATTGACCTCTAGTAACATTTCTAGAACGCTATATAAATTGGATGAGAGAAAAAGTTTTAGTTCAATTCATGCATGTAGCATACTAGACTTTCACTAGGGGAACATGATTTTTTGAACCCCAAGGAGATGTGTAAGTAGTTAGCGGTGTTCACAAAGTTCCACCCACTAAGAACCCTTGTTGTAGAGGCATTATATTCCATTTGAATGTAATCTTGTAAAGTGGTGCAATGGATTTGGATCGTACCCTAAAGCTACTCACCATGTACTTTCTTAGGTTGAGATAGATCTTGTTGGGTTTTGAGAAATAACCTCTCAAGAAGAGAAAGAAGGTGTGCCCATGGTGTCTGTCAATGACCCTGTGTCACTAGACATCTACTATCCACCTTTGTATATAAAAGGTTTTGAAAAAAATTATCTCAATTGTTTCACTACCCGATCTTTCTAAGTATTTACCCCTTTAATGGGAGGTAGGCCTACTTAAAGATTACACACCCACTCTACTACTAAATTAAGTTATGCATGTTATTGAGTCTTGTTATTACCAATGTAAAAAAATGGCCTTAGGGCCTTATCATTGACACAAACTATAAAAAATCACAACTAATAAACATAAATAATTTGTTCTATATGTTTTCATAAACATTTTCAAATCTAAAATCAGAAAACTAATCAAGATTAGGGTTCCTTAGAGTGTTTTTTTCTAATTAAGCCTATGCATCACATTTGTTAGCCTGTGCATTGTAACTGTGTATATGAATAATAGAAACAATGTGATGCATCTGTTAGCTCATTTGACATAGTTTTTAGTTAGAAAGCCACGTCTCTCTGTCAATTGTAAATCTGCCTTAGTTAACAAGCAACAACACATCTGTGTCCAACACAATTGACAGGTTTTGCAATGCATCTATTGCAAACTGCACCGCAGTCGACATCTTTTGCACCAAATTTGTAGTTTTCTCTACCCTTTATATCTAACAAATTAAAAAAATCCTATTTTCAAAAGGTACATAAACCTAAACTTTTTACACAAAATTCAGAAATTAGAATAGTCATTTCCATGCATTTTATAGCAACCTTTTAGCTTTCCTAGATTAAACATCACATAATTTTAGCATCATATTATAAAAGTCCTTGAAAATTCATCTTCAACATCTTGAAATCTAAAATCTAAAAAAAAAAAGAAGTCAGGACTAGTGTCATCATTTTGAAAATAGTCAAAACCTCGTCTTTACAAAACTACCCCCATCAACAAAAGTAGGGTTTTCAACTCATAATTCTCGTTGAAAATTAAAATTTTCTATCAAACCACCATCATCACTAGAGGTTTAGGATTTTTTACTTGATTACGTTAGTCCAAAACTAAAAAAAATGTCAAAATTAATCATCTTTTAGGATCCAAAGTCAGTAAGGTCTTTGCATTAACATTTTTTTTCACAAAATCCAAAAATACTTAGTTCTAAATTCATTTTAGTCTTGCATCTCTCACATTCCTAAAAGAAAAAATACGAAAAGACATAGAATATATTCATTCTAGTTTACATCCATACCAAAACATCAAAATACCAAAAAATAAAAAATCTACAAACTACCAAAGGTCAAAGCACCATCCCTTTTTATGGTTGTCACATGATCACAAGTGAAACACAAAGAGATGGACTCATCATCTAATCCTATGTACAACCCATCAAGAAAAATGCACTTTGGTGAAAATCCTAGTGACCACACAAATTCACAAAATCTCCCCCCATTTGAGAGTTACACTTTGAATGATGTAAAATAAAGGCTCACACCTAAAGAGATTGATAATGCATCACAATATCCTAGGATCTTGAGAATTATTGATGAGTTAGTGTTAGCAGACCCTAATGAATACTTCATGCAACTTGCACAAAATATAGCTAGGCTTCCACCTAACTTTGTTATATCAACCATTATAGGGGAAGCTTCGAATATAGTGTCACTAGGATTAGGTGTTGTAAACCGACCTCTGCCATCGACACCTACTACATCACCATCCTCATCACAGTTGAACACGGGCATACTACCTGCTCAAATGACACATTTCACATCAACTGTTAATATTCCACCACCACTTACATTCACTAAACTAATGTTAAACCCATTTTCCTCCACTTCTACAATTGCAACATCAACCCACACTATGACTTCAGCTCAAAATTCTACCCATCCCACAACACCAAATAAGATATGAAAGACAAATCCTTTGTATTCAATACCATAAGTGGGTACAACATCCACTTCATATAATATTAACACACCTCCAGCAAGGACTAGATCCTTTTTCAAAGAGGGTCGAAATATTCCTCCACAACAACAACCAAACAATTTTGGTTTGTCATTCACATTTGGGTTTAATCAACCCCCACCACAACAACCAAACAATCTTGGTTCGACATCCACATTTGGGTTTTATCAACCCCCTCCACAAAAACCAAAAAATATTGGTTCATCATCCACATTTGGGTTTAATCAACCCCCATCACAACAACCAAACAATCATGGTTTTGTATACACAATTGGGTTTAATCAACCCCCTCCACAACAACCAACCAATATTGGTTCTATATTCACATCTGGTTTTAACCAACTACCACCACCATCATCATTTAATCAAAATCCCACATACACATCACAATTTCACCCACATTCAACCCATGCATCAACATCAAAAAATGCATGGATTCAATCCACAACACCACACTAACCCATTCAAGAACCCCTCACAAGGTTCCACACAATACATCCAACCCATCATAGTTCTGATCACACCATCGCCCATGGATCTGATGGCTCAGCAGTTACAAATGTTGCAATACTAGATGACCAACATGCACATAATTGGGAGTAGGAAAACCTACTCGGTAGAGGACCTATGTCCTTACCCTTTCAATAGGAGCATCCACGTGCCCCCTTTCCCACGAATTTCATTATTCCTAAATTTGACAAATATAAGGGAAAGGGAGACCTCTTTGAACATTTATGGGAGTTCCATACAACCTCCTTCGATGTGTCTCATGTACATACCTCATGAAACTTTTTCCATGGAGTTTGGGGGACCAAGCCCTCAAATGGTTTACACACTTACGTTTAGGAATACACACTTGGAGCAAACTAATGGATAAGTTCATTGCACACTTTTCCTATAATATATCCAATAATATTAACATTGTCAACCTATGTATTGAGAAACAAAAGGATGGAGAGACATTCACTTCATTCTTGCAAACATGGAGAAGCTTAGCCAATAAGTGCGCTTGCCATATACCAAAAAAGCAACTAGTCTAGATTTTTGTGGAAAACCTCAACAAGGAGGTGATGTTCCACTTACAGATTTATTGTTCAAATGTGTTTGAGGATGTTATAGAGAAAGGAATATCCATCAAAAAATCCCTCATTGCCAAAGGGCTTGTAAAAATCTTTAAGGAGAATACCAATTATTCTCATAATAATTCCAATGATGAGAAAATTTGGTCACAAAACAAAAAAGTGACAAATGACAAAATTGTAGATGCTAAGGTTGCAAATAAACCTCATCTTGTGTTCAGTATGAAAGAACCCATAGTGATGAAAAATAAAAAACCTCCGCAGAAGCAAGAATAAACTGTTAATGTGGCTCAAAACAACACACCATGTGGTCCTCCAAGGGCCCCCCAACCAAGACAAAAGTACACACCCTTAGGGGAAAAAAATGAGGCAATTTTGAAGAAATTGCTACAAAATAATGTCATCCAACTACCTAAAATTAGACATTATGAGCCAAGTCCATCCAAACCAACCTAGTGGAATGACAATGATTTATATGAATACCACAGAACCAAAGGACTTAAAACATCCGTCTGCTTTAAATTAAAGAACATCATTTGAGATCACATAGAGCAGGTGATATTCAAATTGATAACCAACCCAAAATCACTAATGCAGATTACACGATCTTTAAGGATCCTTTGCAAACCCATAGGAAGGGAAAAGCCTTAATTTTTAGACTAGGTGGAAAATTCGATGCAAATTATACTATTGTTTCCTATGAGTACATAGTAAACCATATCCGATCATTAGATCGCAACATATCCACTGTCACTATCAAAAATAAAAATCCTAAATGTGTGGTTACCACTAGGCGATCGAAGGTGACTCCAGAAGGAGCCCCATCTAAGCCTCGACTAACACATGAGTATAAATTACTCGACCAACTAGGAAAAAACTTAGATCAAATCTCAATTCTCGAGTTGCTACACACCTCTCTTGAGCATAGGGCTATTCTAGACAAAGAATTGTAGGATTCATCTATCCCCACAAACCTAAATGAGAATTAGTTTTAGGCCATGGTAGGGTTCTTGGCTACCACCCATCATATAACATTCACTGAGCATGATTGTATTTCGCATAAACCAAATCACAATAAACCTTTGCACCTTAAATTATATGTTAATAAACACAAAATTAGACAAGTTTTGATAGATAGTGGAGTTGGGTTGAACATATGCATGTTAAAACTAGTGGCTACCATGGGATTCTTTGAGGCTTTCATAAATGAGTCAAAGAGGATTGTGATACATGGATATGATGATATGGAATGTTCCTCCAAGGGATTTATCATTCTCCCAATTAGAGTGGGTCTTGTTGTACAGGATACGGTTTGTCAGGTTTTGGATTTGGACCTACCCTATAACCTTTTTCTCAGACACCCATGGATTCATTCCATGAAGTTTGTCCCTTCAAAATATCATCATTGTTTTAATTTTCCTTACAATGGTGTAGAGATTATTATTTTGGGTTAGGACAAAATATCATCATTGTTTTAATTTTCCTTACAATGGTGTAGAGATTATTATTTTGGGTGATCCTAACCCCTTTCAATGCTGCAATAACCTAATAAGTATGCCTAAGCATCATGTACCTAGCCATAGGGAAGGCTCATCTACCCCCTCCTCATCACACTACATTGACCTTGCTTCTTTGTCAAAAAAATTGGCTTTGCCTAATACTTTACCTAAAAGCAAGGTCTGGATCTAGGACGATGGAGTTCAAGAGTATAATATTGAAAGTCTGTTCTACATGGGGAAGCTACCGTTTGCACCTAAAAATTATAGCAAACCCCATCACATCAAGAAATATCCCAAGGTGACAATTTAGTATCACCCACCTACGACCTTCACAAAGTGGGGCAAATTAGAAAAGGAATGTATCGATGGAAACCTCTCTAAATGGATATATAGAGATGAAAATGATGAGATACATGTTGATCTACCTATGGAAAAATATGGCAAGGGTTTTGACATAATGAAACAGAGAGGCTACGATGGTCACAATCACCTTGGACTGTAGAAACAGGGTATGACCAAACCTATCCTAAAGAGAAAATGACCGAGAAATAAAGGGTTGGGATATTAACCACTAAAAGTGAAATCTCCTAGTACTACGATATTTCAGATGAAATTTGTTAACATGTCTGAAGTTGTCAAGACATCTAGAATTAGCCGAACTTGAATCCCTTACTAACGAAACTAAAGACCAAGCCTATATCGATACCTTTTGGGACCTTAATGATTCCTCCATATTTACCCTATCTACCTCATCCTTCAGCTTTGTTGATACTAATGATAACTAAAGAGCACAAAGATTTACTGAGAGGGGGGGGTGAATCAGTAAATCAATCAAATTTTCACTTCTCAATCTTTTCAAACTTATTACAATCAACTTTTACAACCTTCTAAACGAACTTAAACTCTTATCAACATCAACCTTTTGATATGAATCAATTTACACAAGTTGACACAAATTTATTGAAAACTTTAAATGACTTTTACAAGTGGAAGTACGCACCAACCTACTTGTTTTACAAAGAAGATGATTTAGTAGGTTGCAACCTACAAGGGACACCCAAACCTCTTAATTATTTAGTAGGCACCAACCTACAAGGAGCACCAGCCCCTAATGCAAGGCACCAACCTTGACTTGATGGTTGCAAGATGATGCCTTCAATCTGACCTGCACTATCCCAAACCTCCAATCTGCCTTTGGTGATGAATGATCTCACACTTAGCCCACACAAGGAGATGGGACTTCAGATTTAGAGTGATCACTTACCCAACCACACATTCAAATCAAAATGAATTGCAAATATATATTTTGATCCAAAACTGTGCCTTTTGATGAAAGATCATAACTTTTTCCTTTTCATCATTCATTCATACCCCTTCATTAACCTGATTTTTTTCCTTAATGATCTTTGACTTTGCTTTGATTATTTTGACTTAGTTGATTCTTTAATAACCAGATCGACATACTCTTCTAGACATACCTTTTGTTAATTAAATTTTGTATGCGAATAAAATAGAGTTATATCGTATATTCTCTTTAGACGTATACTTGGATTTTAAAAGATGCACCTCCCTTGGATAAGATCACGTCCTTTAAGAATATGAAGTTTCAGCCAATATGTCTCTTTGAAAAATGTAATGTCTTGTATAACAAAATAGATCTAATTTGTTATCTTCATCGGTTTTAGAGAAAAGTCGTGGCTTCTTGATTCGCACCTCTTAAAGAATGATTAGCAAAAACTCATAATTACGTATCTTTGTCATAATCACATCCTTTGAATAATCGTACCTTATGTCTTTAAATACATTTCTTTGTCTTAACAAATATTTCTTAACAAATTTGTAATCTGTTTGTTTCATTCTTTTCCAGCTCATTTTTTCATATCGTACTTTCCAATTTGTGTATTATAATATTTTGTAAGATCAATAGTTCGATGCTCGAAAGGCAAGCTCCGTAATTCTTGAAGGTTCCACTGAGTAGAGATACTATAATCACGTCTTTCATAAAACTCAGGTAATACATCAATTCCATGCTGCTTTATCTATCTCTAATTCGCCATCCTTAGAGTTTAGACATCCTCTGATTTGTCTCTTGCCTATAGCTGTCATTCCTCTCAGATACGTCTTCTTATGTTGAATTCAACTTTATTTGAGACATATGCGTCTCTCTTATTTCATGGCTCCCTGTTGCATATACCTGATCATTTCTTCTATGTTGACTCTGTAGATATCGCTGACTAGTCATTGTTCTTTTAAAAACTGCTTACTACTGCTTTTGACTTTAGATCTCCTTTGTCTATGATTTTGCTCAACCTGTTAGATACTCATTACTTTCATTAATTCTTGAAGAAATCATCAGATTTTGATCAAGGCTGAGTGTTGAATGAAAATCTGATCTGCAGCCCATCAAACTGAATGATCTTCAATATGCTCGACCAAACTTTCTAATTGTAAGTTAAATGACAATAATCCTGAAATTAATCAATCTGGTCTGATTCTCCATCTGATCTTCAGATTTGAAAACAGAGTGAACTTGATGACTGAGTGTGATATATGATCTTCTGAGTGTTGTAACTGATATGTAACTTGATCTTCACTGAGTTTGATTATGTGTGAAGGTCTGAGGAATATTTAAATCTAAATAGACTATCCTAGAATAAAACAACAACCTTGAGTCTGATTAAGTCACCAATGATTTGATCATTTTCAACCAACCATTTGATTAAGCAAATCTGATTAAGCTATTCTTTGTCTTGACATCAATAACAATACTTCAATAGTCTTCAAATCCTTTTAATCTGAAGATTGTAATAATGACATAAATCTATGTAATGACATCAATATGTTATCTTTAGTCATGCTCATCAATGACACCATCCTTTTCACTTTGACATCAATGACAACATTTCCAACAATCTCCCCCTTTGTCATTGATGGCAACATATTCTTCCTCATCACATCTAACTCTCCCCCATTCTACTTCTCTCCCCCTTTGACATCAATGGCAAAGGGACTTCATCTATTTTGCATTTTTTTGTTCCATGGAGCTACAAGATATTGTGTATAGCTCCCCATAAATGTATGCCCCCGTTTACACATACTCATATTTCTCTTTTCATTCCTTAACTTCTAAATAATCTTCTTCTTCATGAAAGCTTCTTCATTTTGACATCAACACAATTTCCAACAATAGAAGCCAATAGAAAATTTCTCATCATCTTCATTAGATATCAACCCATAAGTAGTTTTTCTCTTCAACACTATGAGATACTTCACTTTTCAACTATCTTTTCCAAGTGGCTGAAAGATAATGTTCAACATAGCTCCCCCTAAATTCATGCTTCCTCTTTAGAAAAGACATATTGAATTTGCATTGGATTCTTCATTTCTTGTATCTATCTTCTTTCTCCACATTTTTGTAAACTTTCTCTCCTTTTCCATGGTGTTCTTCTTCATATCTAGTCTAGGCAGTTCCATAAAGTCACAACTACAAAAACGTGCTATGTGTCCAAAATTGTTACACTTAAACACATAATGTCATGACTAAATGAATTATAGTCTCTCCTAGTGAAGCTTGAACCATTACTTGCTTGAAATCTGCAATTTATTGCTTTGTGTCCAAAGTAGTTGCATGAATAGCAATATCCATAGAAAGAATAAAACTGCCTAGAGTTAAATCTTCTTTCATTTTCTTTGAAACTTGTGACAATCTCATCACACTTATTACATTTCTCTTTTGGCTTATTCAATTCATTTTTCAGCATTACAACTTCTTGTTCCAGCTTGTCACACTCTCTCTCTTTTGCACTTATCTTGTTCTTTAATTCATTCTCAACTTGTTCAGCCTCTACAAATTTAGCCCTCAAATCTTCAATTATCTTGTTTAATTCCTCCAAACTTTTAGTTAACTCCTTGGTTTTTAGTTTATGCTTGGTAACCCTCTTCTTCAATTCTTCATTTTTCTTGTATGCATAATGAAGTTCTTCCTCTAGATCTGTTTCTTCTTCTTCTTCATTGCATTCTTGATCAATTTCTTCTTCTTCATCACATTCTTGATCAACACCTTCATATTCAGCGATGAACAATATTTCTTCTTCACCATTGCTAGAGCATCCTTCACTATGTTCTTCAGAAGTGCTGCTATCTTTCTTTGAATAGAAATTATTTTTGTGTTTTTGAGATCTCCTTTTTGACTTGTGCTTAGAATTTTTCTTCCCCTTTTTCTTTGTGTATATCTCTTCTTCATCCTTACTTGTGTCACTTGAGTTACTATCACTTTGAGGACAATTTGAAGCATAATGTCCAACTTCCACAATTGAAACATTTAAAAGGATATTTTCCTTTGTACTTTCCTTTTCCCTTTATAAGCTTCCTCATGAAATAGGCCTCTGATTCATTATCACCTGACTTCTTATTTGATGAACCATATTTAGTTTTTTCTTTATTAGATGCTTTGAAAGAAATTTCATTTTGTGGTGTCTTCCCCTCAATCCTCATTTCATAGGTAGCAAGAATCCCATGTAATTCATCTTTGGATAGCTGATCCAAGTTTGCTAATTCTTCCAGTGCTGCAACTTTGGCCTCAAACTTTGTAGATAGAGACCTTAGAATCTTATCAACAATAAAAGTATCCTCAATTTCCTCACCAAGTCCTTTCATGATGTTTACTGTTTCATCAACACGGAGAAAGTATGAGGCAATATCTTCATCATCATTCATCTTGAGAGTTTCTAATTTCCTTCTATGAGTTTGCAATTTTTCCTTCTTAACTTTTGCATCTCCTTCATAGATGTTTTGAAGTTTGTTCCAAATCTCTTTTGCTGACTTGCACCTCATGACTTTTGTAAATTCAGAATCTGTTAGGCTGCAAAGAAGAGCATGCTTAGCTTTTGCATTGTTCTCACTTCTCTTTTTCCCTGCTTGATCCGTTGGAGGGGTAGCTGGAGGTGTATACCCATCAACAACAGATTGCCACACATCAAACCCAAGTGCATTCAAGTATGCTTCCATCTTAATACTCCAAAATGCATAATTAGTCCCATCAAAGATGGGTGCTTTCACTGTGTTGTTATGATCTGCCATTAGTGCTCTTAAGGATCTCCTTCAAGTAGTTAGGCTTTCAAGAAAAACCTTGCTCTGATACCAATTGAAGAGCACCAAGATTTACTAAGAGGGGGGGTGAATCAGTAAATCAATCAAATTTTCACTTCTCAATCTTTTCAAACTTATTACAATAAAATTTTACAACCTTCTAAACGAACTTAAACTCTTATCAACATCAACCTTTTGATATGAATCAATTTACACAAGTTGACACAAATTTATTGAAAACTTTAAATGACTTTTACAAGTGGAAGTAGGCACCAACCTACTTGTTTTACAAAGAAGATGATTTAGTAGGTTGCAACCTACAAGGGACACCCAAACCTCTTAATTATTTAGTAGGAACCAACCTACAAGGAGCACCAGCCCCTAATGAAAGGCACCAACCTTGACTTGATGGTTGCAAGATGATGCCTTCAATCTGACCTGCACTATCCCAAACCTCCAATCTGCCTTTGGTGATGAATGATCTCACACTTAGCCCACACAAGGAGATGGGACTTCAGATTTAGAGTGCTCACTTACCCAACCACACATTCAAATCAAAATGAATTGCAAATATATATTTTGATCCAAAATTGTGCCTTTTGATGAAAGATCATAACTTTTTCCTTTTCATCATTCATTCATACCCCTTCATTAACCTGATTTTTTGCCTTAATGATCTTTGAATTTGCTTTGATTATTTTGACTTAGTTGATTCTTTAATAACCAGATCGACATACTCTTCTAGACATACCTTTTGTTAATTAAATTTTGTCTGCGAATAAAATAGAGTTATATCGTATATTCTCTTTAGACGTATGCTTGGATTTTAAAAGACGCACCTCCCTTGGATAAGATCACGTCCTTTAAGAATATAAAGTTTCAGCCAATACGTCTCTTTGAAATATGTAATGTCTTGTATAACAAAATAGATCTAATTTGTTATCTTCATCGGTTTTAGAGAAAAGTCGTGGCTTCTTGATTCGCACCTCTTAAAGAACGATTAGCAAAAACTCATAATTACGTATCTTTGTCATAATCACATCCTTTGAATAATCACACCTTATGTCTTTAAATACGTTTCTTTGTCTTAACAAATATTTCTTAACAAATTTGTAATCTGTTTGTTTCATTCTTTTCCAGCTCGTTTTTTCAGATCGTACTTTCCAATTCGTGTATTATAATATTTTGTAAGATCAATAGTTCAATGCCCAAAAGGCAAACTCCGTACTTCTTGAAGGTTCCGCTGAGTAGAGATACTATAATCATGTCTTTCATAAAACTCAGGTAATACATCAATTCAATGCTGCTTTATCTATCTCTAATTCACCATTCTTAGAGTTTAGACATCCTCTGATTTGTCTCTTGCTTGTAGCTGTCATTCATCTCAGATACGTCTTCTTATGTTGATTTCAACTTTATTTGAGACATATGCGTCTCTCTTATTTCATGGCTCCCTGTTGCATATACCTGATCATTTCTTCTATGTTGACTCTATAGATATCGCTGACTAGTCATTGTTCTTTTAAAAACCGCTTACTACTACTTTTGACTTTAGATCTCCTTTGTCTATGATTTTTCTCAACCTGTTAGATACTCATTACTTTCATTAATTCTTGAAGAACTCATCAGATTTTGATCAAGGCTGAGTGTTGAATGATAATCTGATCTGCAGCCCATCAAACTGAATGATCTTCAATATGCTCGACCAAACTTTCTGATTGTAAGTTAGATGACAATAATCCTGAAATTAATCAATTTGGTCTGATTCTCCATCTGATCTTCAGATTTGAAAACATAGTGAACTTGATGACTGAGTGCGGGATATGATCTTCTGAGTGTTGTAACTGATCTGTAACTTGATCTTCACTGAGTTTGATTATGTGTGAAGGTCTAAGGAATATTTAAATCTAAATAGACTTTCCTAGAATAAAACAACAACCTTGAGTCTGATTAAGTCACCAATGATTTGATCATTTTCAACCAACCATTTGATTAAGCAAATCTGATTAAGCTATTCTTTGTCTTGACATCAATAACAATACTTCAATAGTCTTCAAATCCTTTTAATCTGAAGATTGTATTCATGACATAAATATGTGTAATGACATCAATATGTTATCTTCAGTCATGCTCATCAATGACACCATCCTTTTCACTTTGACACCAATGACAACATTTCCAACAATAACATGTCGTTACTCCACCCCCAAATAATTAATTGGGACCAAAAAGGTCCACCGAGCTTGGACCTCTTCGAAAAAGATGAAGCAATTGTTGAGTTTATGGGGCTTAAAGAAGGTATATTGAGTGGGGATCACAAGGTTGGATTAACCATTGACCTCGACATGACTGCATACTATGGGGAGTCAATCTCACCTTCTAGCCACAAAATGAAAAAAATAAAGAAAAACAAGTTTGTAGGTGAAAACCGAAAGGTGCTTGCAGACATAGCAAAAGATAAGAAAAAGGATGTATCTGAAGGTGAAAACCTCTCTGAGGCACATAAGGATGGAAGGTTGGACCTACTCCCCACAAATCAATAGAAATCCCCAATGTTTTTTGAGAAATCATAAGAGGCAAGCATTAATACGCCTAAGGATCCTAAAATCATACACTTTGCAGCATCCTTGACAGATGCAGAGGCAAAATTTCACCAACTTTTTCTCTAAAAGGAAAATCAACTTCACATGGTCCTATGTGAACATGCCTGGGCTAGACCCTGAACTAGTCCTCCATCACTTACCTCTTCTTCCTAATGTTAAACCTTTTAAGAAAAAAATGTGGAAGATGTGCCCGCAAATTGCCTTATTAGTCAAAGCGGAGTGCAAGAAACTATTGGATGTTGGGTTCATAAGACCCATCGATTATGCAAAGTGGATTTAAAATTTAGTACCAATCACCAAGTTGACTGGGGGAATACACATTTGTACAAACTTTAGGGATTTGAATAAGGATTGTTCAAAGGAAATTTTCTCTTTACCCAATATAGAGATGATCATGGATCTTATGATAGGATATGAGATGCTATCATTGATGGATGGTTTCTTTGGCTATGATCAAATCAAAATTGCAGTTGAAGATTGGAACAAGATATCCATTACCTATTCTTGGGGTACATACTATTGGAATTTCATGCCCTTCGGCCTTAAAAATGTCGGAGCTACCTATTAGAGGGTGATGACTACAATCTTCCACAATATGATGCATAAAATAGAGGACTATGTTGATGACCTGCTAGAAAAATCCTTCACAAGGGACAGTCACCTGACAGTACTTGAAAAAATATTTATAAGGTTGGAAGAATATAAGGTTCAACTAAACCCAAAGAAATGTGTCTTTGGAGTAACTTCCGGGAAGCTCCTTGGATACATTGTTTTGCATAAAGGCATAAAGTTTGATCCTGCAAAGATGAAATCCATCATAGACATGCCACCACCTTCCAACCTAACATAGCTTAGAAGTCTACAGGGTAAACTGTAATCAATTTGTAGGTTTATAGTGCAACTAGTAGACAAATTCCACCCCTTTCAATATCTCCTTCACAAGGATGTTCCATTCAAATGGATTGATTCTTGTCAGCAGGCTTTCCAACAAATCAACGACTACCTACTATCACCACCAGTGCTAATGTCGCCCATTGATGGGAAACCACTCATCTTGTATGTATTAGCCACATCATTTTCCCTAGGAGATCTTTTGGAACAAAATAACGATAATGGGAAAGAAAGAGCAATATATTAAATCAGTTATACCCTTGTAGGATATGAACAAAACTATACTCCCATCACATAGGCGTGTCTTGTTGTTGTCTTTGCAATGCAGAAACTATGACATTACATGTTGAATCTACAGAGCAAGCTGATTTCCAAGATAAATCCTCTAAAGTATTTAATTAGTAAAGCGACACTAACATGCAGGTTATCAAAATGGGTAATACTCCTTAACGAGTTCAACATAGAATATGTGGAAAGGAAATAAATCAAGGGACAAGTCATTGTTGATCAGTTAGAAAATGCTCCTACATAGGCATTCCAAACTCTTATAAAAAAATTCCTTGATGAAACAATCTTCAAACTAGATACTTCTACAATGTGAAAGATGTACTTGGACAGATCCTACACACATCATGGTTTAGGAGCTGGTGTATTTTTATCACACCATAAGGGGACATAATCCCTAAATCATACATAATTTCCTTCTCATGCACAAACAACATTGTTGAATATGAAGCCTTACTAACAGGTCTAAGGGAAGCTATTAGATGGAAGATAAAAAATTTGCATATCTATGGAGATTCATAGTTAGTGGTTTGATAGGTCAATGATGAGTACGAGACAAAAGATGAAAAGTTGGTACTATACAAGAAAATGGTGGACAGTTTAAAGGAGTACTTCAACATCATTTTTTTTACACATATTCTAAGGGTTTAGAATAAGGTAGTTGATGCAATGGCCACCATTGGATCTCTCTTAGACATTCCAAAAAATGTGCATCAATGTGAGTTCTTGGTGGAACAACTTTTGATCCATATGTTCGACATCCCCGAATTCGAGCTCGTGTGTGAGATTGTTGGTCTTGACTCTCCCTGGTATAAAGACATATATAAGTACCTTCACGACCAAATCCTCCCTCCCGACTTGTTGAATAACCAAAGAAAAAATTCTACTCAATGAGTGGCTAAATATGTTATCCTCACCAATACCCTATATCAATGTAGTTTAGATAGTACCCTTCTTAGATGTCTTGAAATAGAAGAATCTAAAATGGCCCTACCCTAACAAAGAAGCTTATGCGCTTAAGATACTATTGGCCAACAATGGAACGTGACTCTTGCCACTTTGTGAAGAAATGCAAACAATTTCATATCCACAATGATCTAGTACACACACTAGCACAGGACTTCATCTGGTTACATCACCTTGGCCTTTCTCTCAATGGGGACTTTACCTCGTCGGAAAGATCCACCCTACATATATGAATGGCCATGAATTAATAATTACTACAAATGAGTATTTTACTAAATTGATTGAAGCCATTTTGATGACGTATATCACCAATAAACAAATATTAAAATTCATACTAAACTACATCATATGTTGGTATGGTGTACCATTGTTCATAGTCATAGATAATGGGTGTCCCTTAAAAATCTAGGATGTTCGAGAATTATGTGAAAAAAAAAATCCAAAATCACTTTTCCACTTTGTATTATCCCGGGTAATAGGCAAACGAAGGCGTCAAACAAAACCATTGTAAAAATCTTAAAAGATTGTCAATGACACTAGCTGAGACTAGCACATACAGCTAAATCCATCCATATTGCCTTACCGTACAGGAATTCGTACTCCTACTAGTGCTACACCTTATTCCCTTGTCTTCGATTCTGAAGCTATTCTTTCAATTGAGGTCAAGGTTCCATCCTTGAGAGTTTTCATACAACAGTTCATCAATGATGAAGACTACTGAATCTTTAGGTTACACGAGCTAAAATTGTTGGACAAAAGAAGATAAACTATGTTGGTTCACTTACAAGCATATCAAAATCACCTCAAATGTAGTCACAACAAGAGAGTCAAGGTCCAAAACTTTGACATTAGTGATCTAGTCTTAAAAGAGAACCCTAAGAACCAACTAGGAAAGAGAAAAACTAGGCAAGTTTGAGCCTAACTGGTTGGGTCCTTATATCATCACCACAACATATGGATCTGGTGCCTATCAATTGGCCACTCTTGAGGGTGAACTGTTACCTGATCCAAACAACAACATGCACCTTCAAAGGTACTATACATGATCTCTAGAGATTCCATAAAAAGCAAAAAAAATAAAAAAATAGAATGACAGAAAAGAAAACAAAAAGAGAAATAATTCGTCCTATAGTGAAAACCATTTTGGTGGCACTTTGGATAAGTAACATGGTGAAAACTTGACAAATAGGCACCATGTGTAGTCGGCTACTACTCTATTCGATTCCACCCATAATAAACCGATCATATTCTCTTTCATAATAAAAGCTTTCTTACCCCTTCTCATGGCTTGAGATTGATTAACATATAGTGTCAAACCGCTCATCATATTCACCCTTTCATAATAACTAGTCATGTTCTAGATTGGGGGACTCCTCGACCTATGGTTTTCAAAAGGATATTACACACAGTATCCAAGGACGTTATCACAAAAATACAAAAACATAAAAACATTCCAAAAATACAAAAAACATCAAAACATTCAAATATCATTTGAAAACTTGAAAATAGTCATAAAATATCAAAAAATTCAAAACAATGTCATTCCATGTTATCGAACTACTGCCTCTGCATGTGTACGTAGGCAAGATGAATCATAGATGAGCCCCTAAGGCATATGTTAGTCCTTTAGGGTCTATCATCATCGAATCTTCACCATAATCCACATTCTTGAATAAACTATCACATATCAAGGTCAATCAAACTATGTTGTCTCTGTGTGTGTCACATAGGCAAGACCATCATTGATGAGCCCTTGAGGAATAGGTTAGTCCTCCTAGGGGCCGTCATAATAAATTTTTCATCACAATCCGGACTCCATAATAAAACTATTCTTTGTTGAAAACCGACATGTTGGACACAAACAAATAGATTGCCCTACATAGAACCGAGCTTTACAAATCATGAAACAATAGACGAAACACCCAAAATAGTCCTCAACTAGGCTGATCAATTGTTTACAAATGTTACCTATCTTATAAAAAACATTTTTCTTCTAGGATGTTGCATTATCGAAACCAAACTAGGCATCGTACATGAAATGACTCACTCCTTAAAACAAACACTATCTTTTGAAAACATCACACTTATCGGTGGACAAAAATATCTAAATAGTTGTTGACTCATTTGGTCTAGTTAAGTCTTATTGATTTATCTCATGTCATATTCCTAAGATACTTGATGATATCCACAAGTGATATAGAGCAATGATGATGGATTATGACGTTTCTTTCTGTTAATTTATGCTTGTGGTTTGTCTTGGTAACATGATTGGGGA
Organism: Sequoia sempervirens; assembly: GCA_007258455.2. Taxonomy (NCBI): domain Eukaryota; kingdom Viridiplantae; phylum Streptophyta; class Pinopsida; order Cupressales; family Cupressaceae; genus Sequoia; species Sequoia sempervirens. Next base: position 178,230,716 of record VDFB02026320.1, read on the forward strand.
AACTAAGGTCCTTGTGTGTGATTGGGATTCTATTTGGAATAATCAAAACATCCTATGCAAGTCAAAGGTCATCTAACACTTTCTTGCATGAAGATTAACATGCTCTATGGTTATTTCCTCACATATTCCAACAAGGTTCTATTGTCGCTAATTTGAATCAGGGCACTCCTTGTCTAATGTGTCTAAATATTTGACAAATGGAATACTAATGTCACCAAGGTTTGTCTCAACTTGGTGTACACTAACCACTTTTACATATATCATAATCTTTAAGCAAATGGAAACAAAAGCTACCTTCACAATTAATGCTTAGGTATGCATACATCCGCTTGTTCCATAATAAAATGCTCTATGATGATAACACATGCAATGTTGAAAGCTCAAGTAATATCAAATACATCAATGGTGATTTGGATGAAACATCTATCTAACTAGTTCTTCACTTCTTACTAATTACTTATTCACATTAATAGTTCTTTTTTCAGTCCCACGATCATCTCGGTGGCGTGCTATGGCACACAAAAAAAAAAAATGAGTTGCATCATCCTGCATCCATAATCATGTTAAGAACATCATATCTCATGTGTATATGAAAATACAAAAAGATAGATAAATTTTCATCACATGCTAGAATCATTATCCATATAACATCATATCAAATATGGCATAATATGTCCTAAACATATAATGTCGTCATGCATATAGATCATATAAGCAGTCACATCATAGATCATAAACATTAAATATCCATACCTCATGACATACATATGAGCATAAATTAATATCATGTGCATCCATCAATACATGAGCATAAACATAACATCATAAATCCATAAACATCCATCACATAGAAACATGCATATACACATAATATGTCAGGTAGTCACCTCCAAAAAAATGATGTATCTCATATATATATCCAAAAAATAATTTGTCATAGTACAAAATCATGATAACTGCCAAAAATGTGGAGCTCGTAGGCTCGATAAAAAATGTAATGTCTATGTCTATGACAAAGATAGGCCTAGCTTGTGCTACCCCTGTCCCCTGAAGGTGAATGGCTAGAAGGAGGCCACAATCCTAATGGTCACGTCTGATCCTTGTGTGAGCGGTGAGGTGATTGATAGGGTGATGTCCTCGGCTCGCATACCCCTCCACTACTTTGCGGTTGGCGAGAGTGTGACCTGCTCTGTGTGTAACTAGGTGCTCTCTGGGAAGGTGGCACCACATGCTCATATAGGTCCATGTAATACCCGATCTCCTACCCTTCCTGATACAACATGCGTGCAAAATTTTCACTAGGCCCACTGACAGTAGAAATAAAATCCAATGATTGTTGCTCGGCCCTCTGTGTTCGTATCACAACCATATCACGCTCAACATTCAACTGAGCAACCTGCCCTTGCAACCCTTGGATTTGTGCCAAAGTAGCCTAAATTTGTGCCTGCATCACTACCATCTAAGGATCTGGTGTCCTCTCCTTCGCATCCTCCTCCATGTTATCATGGATGGCCTATCTGATAGGCACATTCTACCACCCCTCAACATCGATGGCTACCTCTTGAGTAGCCTCCTCTACATCCACCTCCATCTCAGCCTCTCCTCTTATCTCCTCCACATCCACATCGACACCTATGTCAACATCCACCCCAACCTCCTCCACCCTATACTTCACCACCCTAGCCTCCTCCACCCTGACCTCCTTCTCTCTCTCCTCCCAGATAGGAGACAATCATCTCAAAATCCAAGGCAGAATCCCACCTCTACTACCCTACCTCTATCTCCTCAGCCTTCATCCCCACCTCAGCCTCCACCACCTCCTCTATCATCTTCGTACCCTCGTCCTCCACCTCGACCTCCATCATCTCCTCTCCCCCGTCCTCACCCTCCCAACCTACCCCAAGGACCTATGTCAAGCTTCTCTACAAGAGCAAACCTATTTGGATCTGTAAATGGTGAGGGCCTATGTTGGGCCCATCATGCATTATACTTTAGTGTCGTACCTACTTTTTTCACCTCTATAGGGGCACCCCACTATACAAGCTATAGCAGATCAATATCCCAGATCACAACTTGTACGTTGATCATCAACCCCCACATAGCTACCTCTCGAGTTGATCGAGTAAACTCTGCTACTCCCACTGGTACATCCTATCTCTCTCCAAACTACCAGAGTACTTGCTCTGGCAACTATCACTCTATAATATGTTGGCTTTGTACTATGCGTCCAATCAAATAATGAGTCTTTCTGCAATACAGAAGATGATCCACATCATCCGCCCATGGTGCACAAAGCCGGTAAGGCCTCTAGATGAAAGAATCAAGAATATCTATAGCATGTCTCCAATAAGCAACATCCCCATCCTCCATAAATATAAACATACAACAACCTTGTTGGCAAGTCTCTCTCCACTAGCGGTCAAAACACAGCTATATGCTCCCATGCCCACACCATGACCAATGTGGTACCATACCCAATCGACTACGCTCTTTGATATGTGACATTGTGTAATTGGAAATATAGCATCGCAACCATGCAGGGACCCCAAGCATATACTGTAGCATGCTCCATCATACTTGCAAGCATCTCACCCCATTCGACATGAAATCCATGTCCTTGGAAATCATGAATCACAACGCCTCTAATGACACTACAGATGACCATAATGAGTAGATTGTATCTATTTTCCAGTGTGTCCCAACAAATCTCATAATCCTCCACACCTAGGAGGGCTACATAATTTGTATCAAAACATCTTTGGATAGCAGCTAATCCATGGTTGGGATAATATACAACACGCTCCCCATGGATTAGAAGCCAAAGAATATGCTAGACATCCTCAAGAGTAACATTGGCCTGTCTAGTTGGTAAGTGAAATGAATTGGTCTCAAAATACCACCTCTCAGCCAAGACGGTCAATAGACCTCGGTTAGCTAGAATCATGGGCATGAATGTGACATGATATAATCCCAAGGCATGCAAAACATCCCTCTCCTCATCATTCAGATGATCTCACAATTTGAATGAAGAAGGACGACTCTCTCATGTATAAATTGGAGGAAATCTCAACTATGCTCACAAGAAACACATTATGTCAATCGGGACCCTTAAACAAGCCTATTGAAACTTTTACACATTTTGAATTTTACAAAAAACTAAGTAAATTTTATTCATAGTTAGATGTGGTTCACCAATGCGGCATACATTTCATTTGCATATAGGCTAAACACATGTGGCGTACTATCAAACAGATGCAGGTTTCTACCTTACATATGCGGTGCAACATAACAATTGCAATGCACAAGACACTTGCGAGCAGCCTAATAGATACAGCTCTAGAGAACACTTGCGGTGCACCTGCCGATAGATGTGTCAAACGCGATAACAAATGCAGTGCAAAAACAACACCGCATTTGTTTGATCTATTTCATCCCCTAAAATCTAGCAAAAATTAAAAAAAAAATAGATAAAGGAAGGGTCACATATTGCGTTGCTCAATCCCTCAAGCCGCCGGAAGGTCTGAACTTGACATCTTCTATGCACAACGACTGGAATGGGCGACATCTCTCCAAGGTTCTGTGATAGAATCTCCACTCAAAGCTCTAAACATTTTGAAAGAAAATTGCACAAATGACTATTTTGGACCACCTTGGCACTATTTATAAACATTTTTTACCTAAGAGGACCCCCCTTGATAATTGGGTGCATCAACTTTAAGCTTCAAATGCAAATATAGACACCTCGAATATCCTAAAATCAAAATCTTTTGCTACTAGCATGATTAGCACTATAGAATTAGCTTACCAGAACAATTTCCCAATTTTTTTTATTTTTTTTTAAATTTGCAAACTTTTTCAAGGGGGCACCATGCTATCCCACCATCACTGGGGCATACTGGAGCAACTCTTGAGCACAAATTTTTGAATTTTCTTTGACACAACACTATAAAAGTGCATTGTATCAAAAAGGGGTAAAATGTAGATACCCGCAATTGTCCTAGTCTACGAGTAACACCTTTTTTCTAATTTTCACCATTTTCCCCTAATTATTAAATAATACCTTATTATTTAATTATTATCAAATACCATATTCTACTATTAATTGACTTTATGCTTTTTAATTAATTCATTATCATTCACCCTTTTTGACTAATTTAATCAATCCTATTTATTTAATTATGTCCTAATTATCATTAATCTTCTTGATTAAGTAAATAAACCTTATTTATTTAATTACGTCATTAATTACAATTATTCTTCTATTGTAATTAAATAGTTATCACTAATTTTTTAATTAACATTCAACACCCTTCTCAAATTAAATAATTGTTATTTAATTGACTACTTTCTTACTTCCAAATTAAATAATTAAATAAATTATTTATTTCCCCTATTTCATCTCAACATTATCCATTAATAAATAAACATTTTATTTATTAATTAATCATCACTTCACGTTCTTCAAATAATTATTTATTTATTTAATTAATTATACTCTCATGCATAATTCCCTCAAATTTAACTAACACTCTCTTCCAGTCGACTAGATAATCAATTCTAGTTTACTGATTAATCAATTCACTTTACTCCCACTCACTTCGAGTCTTCAGATCAATCAATTTAGTTAACTAATTGTCAGTACTAGTTAACACTTGAATCAATTCTTCATGCAACCAATTAACTGGAACCCTATAGCCAATTGCAATTAGTTAACTAGACAATCAATTCCTCTCAACAATCCTCAACCATTGATCTTAATCTTGCACCTCTTGATCTCAATCATCCATTCAAAGCAAGCATTTCTATAAAAGCAACCCTCACATTTCTTTGATGGCTAACCACGAAACTTTGGTGTTTGCATCATTGCGATCATCTCATACACTTGAAGCTTAAGGTGAAAGAAGAGCATACCAATTTTTTAGGGCAAAAGCAAACAAAGGACAATGGAAGTAATCCATGACAAACGATGAAGATAAAAGTATTGATTGTTTAAATCCGATTACATCCATGTTGCATGTTTTCCATTGAATAATTTGGATTTGTATTTGAGTATATGATTGCATATTGTGGTTGTTTGCTTTGATTCCTTATCTCTCTAATGATATGGATGTCAATTTTCCGAGTTACATTGTCAACAAATATACCCAAAAATAATTTACGTGTATATTGATTATCTTGTACTAGATAGACCCAATTTTGTGAATTATTTTTGGCAATTCAAAATTGGTTCTTTTGGTGACTTTGACTTATCGATGCAAGGGTTGGTTGGATTTGTGAATCCTAATGTATCCTTTATCCCAAGCTCTTAGTCCTATTTTTGTTTTATTTTCATTTGATTGGCATTCCAAGATCTTGCCTTATAGACATGAATGGCTATCTAAATTATGCCACTTCCTCCTAAGATCTCATGTCTATTATTTTCCCTTTCCATCATCCTTGGAAACATTTAATCTATTTGCCTTAATTGATTGGATAATCCACTTATCTAATGAATTTTAAAATAGTTGCAATGAAATCTTAGGATCCATGTTTGCTTCAATTTGTAAGTTTATTTATGTTACTTTGGTACTGCTGAGTTTTTAGCTTGAATAAGAACTTTCACATAGGTTTAGTGTGAATGTGTGGGGAAAAGTTCAAATGGTTCAAGTTAGTCTATTTTGTATTTCACTTTGATGATTAAAGTGAAAGTCTTTTATTTAGCTAAGTATTATAAAATGTAGAAATGTATTAGTGATTTAGACATTACATCTTTATAAGTATATGGATGTTTTTGTCATTGAAAATGATTTTTGGAAGATTATATTTCTTACATGAATTAGTATAAAGATAGTAGCAAAATAGAAGATTGTGGGCAATTCATTTAGATTATCTTTCAAATGAATGATAGACGAAGTTTACTTATGGACTGAGAATTGAATGTAAGATACAATTGATTTCCATGCAATTGTGGAGGTTGCCTTGTATGTTTTTTAAAGGAATAGAAAACGCCTTTGAAGGTATAATTATTTGTGTATGCTTCTACATTTGAAGTTTTCATTATTGTGTGATTTATGTAGTAGTTCTAGCATTAGGACACAATCACTAAATATTTTGAATAATTTTTTCATGGTATCAAAGTAAGGACACGAAGAAATTGCAGGCATGATTTGTATGAAAATGTGCAACTAATTTTTTTCAATAACTTTTTACTTTTAAAAATTATATATCGTAGTGTATTTGAGAGGAATTGCATAGGATTTTGGTCAAAAATCATAAGGTATTTTTTCATGCAAATCATGTTATGGTTTCAGGTTAAAATAATGACCAAAGTTGCAAGGAAAATCATGACCCTAGGAGAGTCATAGGCAAATTTTCAAGAAAATTGTGTCTAATTTTGAAGAAAAAGGGGCCAGATTTTTGTATAATAATTACAAAAGGTTTTTCTATGATAGTGTAACACTTTTTCCTACAATTTAACTTGCAATTGAGATTTTTTTAAAACTGGCAGTTAGGGTTTGATCTTTCAACAACTAAGGTAGTTACAACTGAGGTAGCAATATCTAGGGTTTGTTGTAGGGCGGTTTTAAGCCCAACAAGGGTTTCTAAAATATGATGGATGTAGCAACAAACTAAGGTTTGTAAACACCAACTAAGGTTTTTTAGGCCATTCTTTAAGGGACTAAAAAATGGTAGCTTGAAACCATGACTTGAGCACACAACAAACTAGCAAGGGATTTGCTAGGATTTGAAACAACAACTATGAGTGTGAATCAAGGTTTGAAGAAGAACTAGGGTTTACACAATGTAACCTAAGGATTTGAACAACAATTGAGTCAAACATCAAGGGTAAGGGGAAGAGTAAGGAAGCATCCTCGTAGCTAGAAAAGGACTAGAGTAAAAACCATGTGAATTGTTTGGTCAATATGCATCATAGTGTCCAAACAAGAAGAACCATGGAAAGTAGTAGTAGAAGGATGCAACAATCTTCGGAGAAAACCGAACAAGCAAGATTGTTGCCAAGTTTGAGAGAACTTTCTTAATGGTTTCTTATCTTCTAAGGAATGATTGGTATGTGGATAGTGGGGCCTCTAGGCATATGTCATTAGCCCAAGAGTACTTTATCAATTCTAAAGAACATAATTCTAGAGTTAAGATTGAGCTTGGTGATTATGGCAAGTCTTCAATAGGAGTTGGTACTATTTTTCTTTCAATTTCAGTCAAGTATCTCTTTGGAGGTTGATGAAATTCTGTTTGTTCCTATTATTGGGAAGATTTCACTTTTAGTTTCAAAGATGCAAAGGCTATGATGTTGAACTCAATAATTATTAGGTTCTTATTATATCAAAAAGATTTAGCCCAAATATAGCATAGGTGAAAATAGTTAGATAAGACAATCTTTATAGGTTATAGGGTGAACTAGTTCTAGCAGCATTGGTGAATAACATCAGTGATTTGGAGCCTTCCAACTTCTTAAAAGTTGTAGATCAACAAGTTTGGCGAGATGTCATGGTGTACACCTCTATCATGACAAATAATGTATGAGACATTACACCAAGATTGGAAGGGAAGTTAGTTGTGAATTCCAAGTTGTTCTATAAGATCAAGCATGTTATAGATGGCAACATTGAAATGTGCAAATCGAGGTTTGTGGTGAGAGGGTTCTCCCAAAAGGAGTTAGTGGACTATGAGGAGGTTTTTTCTCCAATTACCAAATATAGATCCCTTTGAACAATTATGTCTTTAGTTTCAGTCATGGACTAAAATATACATCAAATGGACGCTAAGACAACTTTTCTTAATGGTCTTATTATAGAAGAAATGTATATAGAACAACCTCAAGGCTGTGAGGTAAATGGGAAGGAATTCCATGTTTGTAGGCTTAAAAAATCCTTGTATGGACTCAAACGGTTGCCTATGATCACTAATTTGAAGTGCATAACATCTTTAGATCCAAAGGTGATCGATCCCACATTGTACAAACAAATAGTAGGTTCCTTAATGTATTTGGTCAATGCCAAACCAGATATTTGTTTTATAGTGAACACCTTGAGTTAGTTCATGGTGGAACCCAAGCAAGAGCATTGGGTAGCAACAAAACATGTCCTTAGATATTTGAAGGGCATTGTGTACTATAATTTGAGATATCTTGGAGATGGTGAACTGAAGTTGTAAGGGTATACAAACTCTGATTAGACAAGTAGTGGAACGGATAGGAAGAGTACCTCAAAGTGTTGCTTGGGTTCAAAAATGGTATCCTAATTCAACATGAAGCTGACTCCAATGCACTAAGCATAGCAAAAGTTGGGTATATGGCAATTAGTACCACTAGTTGTGAGGTCATCTAGCTTTGCAAGTTACTTGCACGGTTATTTGATCAAGAATTGGATCCCATGGTCAAAGTTGTGTCAAACTCTTGGAGAATGTTGTGTTTAGTGATAGGTTCAAGCACATAGAGATTAGATAGCAGTTCATCAAAGACAAGGATCAAAAGGGAGCAATTAAGCTCCAATACATCTTCAATAAGTAGGTAGTTAATATTCTAATGAAGCCCTTAGCAAAAGAGAAGTTTTTCGCTTTTAGAGATAAGCTTGGATTGGTGAAATAACATTTCCATGTTAAGAGAGCATATTGTGTTTTTAGCCTGGATAGGAACTTCCACACAAGTTCAATGTCAACGTGTAGGGAAACGTTCAAGTGGTTCAAGTTAGTCTATTATGTAATTCACTTTAGTGATTAAAATGAAAGTCTTTTATTTACCTAAATAAGTCTTAAAAAGTGTAGAAATGCATTAGTAATTTAGACTTATCTTGCATCACACCCTTACAAGTGAGATAAGGATGCTTTTGTAATTAAAACTGATTTGTGGGAGATTGGATTTATTTAGTTGAATTAGTATAAAGGTAGGAGCAAAATTGAAGATTGTAGGCAATTCATTTAGATTATCTTTCAAATGAATGAAAGACTAAGTTTTATGAACTAGAAAACTGGATGTAAGATACAATTGATTTTCGTGCAGCTACGAGTTGTAATTATTGTTGAGGTTGCCTTGTAAGTTTTTCGAAGGTATGGAAAACGGATTTGAAAGTGTAATTATTTGTGTATGCTTCTACATTTGAGGTATTCATTATCGTGTGATCTATCAATGCTTTCTAGCATTAGGACATAATGAGCGAGTATTTTGAATAATTTCTTTAGTACTTGAAGTTTAACCCCTATAGCAAATCAACTTAGAATATTCATGTTGGGATCTTAGATTATTTAATCTTCCACTAGTTGTTGGAGAGAGAATGTGCTTTAGTCGTTGGGAGAATTAATCGGGCATTATTGGGAATCTACAAGATGAACAGCAGATAAAAAAAGTGTACTTCATATCCTCAAACTTGTGTTCAGATAGATATAGCACAACCCACTCTGGAGTCTCGCGAAAATTAATTGATCTTCTACTTTGAGAGTGCATTGTTAATGTGAACCTCCACAAGTCATAAGAACCAAAAGCTTCATGTACAATAGGAGGACGTACCATATCAGAATCATTGCAAAACAGAGTTAAAAGTGTCTTATATTCCAATATAGAAAGAGTCAAAGCTGAAAACATCTATGGAGAAGACTTAATGCTAACTACCCATCTAATTGAAGAATGAAATTGTAGAATCTAAATATACAGACGACATCAATATACTCAACAGTAGCCTTCACTGGATCCTGTGCTGAAAAGGTAAGTTTTGATAAAAGTGATATGTACGTTTACTTACAAAACCCAGATTCAAAATATGGCTGATATACAAGATGTTGCTGACCCAATCTGAGTTGAATTAAAATACACATTATTGCTCGCTCAAATTTGAAGTAAAAAAGAACATTGAGAGTTGTTATGCCAATCGACACATCAAGCATTATCAGGCATAAATCAGTACAGTTATGTAGACCCAGTTTTATGTCAAACAATTTCTACAAAGGGAAAGTAAACACAAATCAGACACAAGAAAGTATATAAGAGCAGTTGCAGACCATTTTATTCTTATTAAAATGCAGTCCCACTGTGTCTATAATCTAAAATACATAATCTCAAAGTGAAATGGCTTAGACGAATGCGTATCTGGTCTGTGTGGTTAAGTCCTATATGAATATTGACCCCCAGTTAGTATATCTGCCTCAAAGTTCCTTCAAATTTGTACGTAAGATTCATCGAATTTTCTCCAAATCACCATTCTTTATTGCGTCTCCAAATGCACAACCTCTGAAAAGTGTTATTTTCCCCAAAACTTCTATCCCCCTAAAAAGGTTAAAATTACTTTTTTTTGTAGATGAAAAATCCTTCATGCAAATAGAATAAATTATCTATTTTTACTCAAAACTTCTCTTAATATTCTAAATTTATTATTTTATTTGATTTTGAGAATTTTGTGTGTGTAGTTTACTTTTAGTTATAAAAAAAATAAAATAGATCCACAGTTAACTCCCAAATATCCCATGCAATTCTGTTAAATCTTACATCTCTACTTGATTATTATCAAGATAAATTTTATAATTAAATTATTTTAAATTTATTCATACAATAAAAATCTAAATAAATAATATAATTAATCACTTTAAATTTAGGCATTCAAATTAAATAAATTATTCAGATTAGTCCAGTAGAAGTATTAGCATAATTAATTTAGATTAATAGTGTGGGAAAAGAGGGGTTATGACATAAGGTAGGGAGTTGTGATCGTGACACCATATTATTATCTTTAATAATCTAATAATCTAAAGCTGACCTCAGCTTGGTCAACGGGTCATTTGTATATGGATTTGGAAAAGACATTGTTGTAGTATGAAGTTATATTTTTGATACTTTTGCCATTTTCTTGGATTCTCTAAAGGTAGCTGCCCTAGCCACCAGTCTACGCTCCCTATACATCTCACCATACCCTGCAACTTCCTCTAATTGCAAGATTCACAGTGGGGTATGGAGGATAGGAGATGCAAACAGTGGCAGTAGCTACCTATTCACTGACCTCTATAGTGAACTTTGAGTGAGAATCTCCTAATATACCTCTGTTTTCCTATCCTTGAGATACCTTTATTTTTGGCTATCATGTTTGGAGTTTGACATGGATTGTGAAGCATGGTAAAGCTTGTTCGTGCTTGTCTACTCAAAGATTTCTTGCTCTCTCAAGTCGGTCTTTTGGTTTCCCTTTCACTCCTTTATGTGCTATGCATGTTATGGATTCCAGAATGGATTTATCAAAATGATCATGTGGCTTTTGGATTTAAAAGGCATAACTATACCCTAGTTCATTTGATGATATACGTGTGCATATGTATTGCTGTGGTTTTGTTCCAATTGCCCCATTCTTAAAGACGCAAGCCCAGACCCTAGTTAGCTATCATGAAAAATCCATTGTGATACACAAAATCTTTAGACTGATGTGAAAAAACTAGTGGTGTCTGCAGAATCTATCAATATATTTTGATGCAATGTTTGCTTCGTATGGAGCTGGTTGTATGATTTCAAGAGAATATTTTATCAATGAGAATACCCATGTTTAGTTGTCTGATTTTGTGGTGTTATCAAATGCATGATAGCTTCCTTTGGATGGGACAATCAACAAAAAATCAATCCATTTGGTCATTTGAATATGTAACTGGGCTTATGAGCATTCCTTGTGTCAGTTTCCTTCGAGTTCATTCAAGGCTAAATCCAGTGGATGCATAAATTCAGGATCCTTGAACTTTCAGAGGGACTGCAACTGACACTGTATGATTTTGGAGGCGAGTCGAATGGTGCCTAATTGGTAAAAGCTTCACGGTGCATAGCCCTGACTGTGTACTTCTTACCCCATGTTATTGTTTACTCTTCTTGGTCATGAAATTTCTGGGCATGACTGTACTAGGTATTGGTATGTTTACTTGTTGCACCTGCTATGTATTCTGTCCAGCCATTGTCAGTCAGATAAATTGAACTGCTGTTAATCCCTTTTTGTTGGTTTTGTGGAATTGCTTGTAATCCCTGCAAGTTGGAGGGGGTCCCACTATGGATCATCTTAAGGATGCCTCCAATAGAGCAACCTCACCCTTCCAGGCACTATCTTCCCGTGACAGGGCACTAACTGAAGTGTTCTTCACTTTGGCCTTGGATATGTTGTAACTGTGATAAGGCTTTAGAACTTGACTTTTATGAGGAGTTGAGGGTGTTGTGACAACTCAGAATGTCTAGCAAGCTCTATCAGAAGAATCCTCCACAGTGGTGTGTGGTCAACTGTTACTTAACTCCTAACAAAGACAAACTTGCCCCACCTTGGCTAACTGAAATCATCTTCATGGAGAGGATCCTTACCTGCCTAAGACTTGGATATCTCTAGCCTGTTATCTTCTTATTCTTCCTTTTAGGCATCTTTTGAATTCAAACTGCAGGTGTAATATTGAAGGCAGGTGATACTTGTTTCCCTCGAGACTCTTTTGCTTATCTTGCAGGAAGAAAATGTTCTCCATCTCGATTGTGTGTAGTTGCAATTGGTATGATTGATACAGAATAGAAATGACTAGTTGGGAAGTAAGGCACTGAATTCATTGTTGTGGCATTATGAGCCACACACTGAACTGTCTCTTTATATGAGAAATCTGATAAAGAGGTTCACTCATGTCAGTGGGATGAAGCTTTAAGTTCAAACAACAGTAAATACTCTCTCTTTGAGATATTTCATTGTATGAATGGTCAGAAGCTGTCTTATTTTTCCTTTCTGTGATTATTGTATGATCGCTGAATGCTGTTGAGAAGAAGCCCTGATGGGGAGTACCTAAGGTTTTGATGCTCACATAAGAGTAAAGAATACAGTATAGGAAGGTTATTCAGTGTTTCTTTCCAAAGAATTTGGCCAAAACAAACATATGACGGTTTAATTACCCATTTTAGCATTTATCTATTTGGGTCTGCATGTCTGGTTTTTGTAAGTGCATTAAATTTATGGGATCTCACACATTCTATCATAGTTTGAGGACTCTCCAAGTCCTGGAAAAGACTCTTGGGACTCCTGAGTCCTAGAGCTTGCCGAGTCAAATCGCCAAGGACTCCCAAGCCGAGTCTTGGAGAGTCCAGGCTAGGATTCCCGAGTCCTGGTGAGTGACTCGCACGAGTCCTAGAATTGGACTCCCGAGTCCCAACTTAGGACTCTTGGCATTGCCTGGAAATAATGAGTATGAATGTTTAAAACTTGTTTTTTGTTTGTTTTTTTCATTTGAAAATTTGAAACTATGAGTATGAATGATGAAATTTCAAATATTGAGAGTTTGAAGATCATATAACATGTGTAATATTTGAATTATAAGAAATTGATAACCAAATTAGGCTCTTATGTTCTCTAACTGCATTAATTTTTTTAATTTTTTTTGTAAAACTACGGTTTTCTTCTTTGTCGAGTCCTAGCCGATTTTTTTGCCAAGTCTGTGCCGAGTCCCAAGTCCGAGTCATATTTTGGGCTGCCGAGTCCGAGTTTTCCAACTTTGCATTCTATCTCTCTTCAGCACTTCAGATTCAAGACCCTCATTAAGGGTGAGTGAGAGTCACCATGGGACCATCTTTGAGTTGCAAAAAGTGTCTGTCAAAGCCCATCACTCAGTGGATGGCAGAAAAGCACCTCCATGATGTTCTTTCTCTCTTTTCTCTCTCTTGCAGGGTTTCCTCTCCCTCTTCGAGAAAAACTCCATGCATGGCAATCCCATTTGACACTAAACAGTGATGTACTTTGCATGTATACTAGACCTGTGTGGCACTTAGATACCAGCAACTATGGACTTGTTAGGAACTCTACTTGATGAGCATAGAACTTATATGCCGTGCATGTGTTGATGTACAGTGTAAGAGCTAGTCCAAGTCTCCAACACCTCTCATGTTTGGACCATCTGCAATGAAGAATATGTTATTTTATACCTGAAACATGTTGAGCCTGTGATGTATTATACTTTCAAGTTCTTCAATCAATTGCAATCAATTGTACTAGATCAACACTAAGTATACATCTTTAATAATAACTCAAAACAGAATCTGCATGGTTAAGGCAGAATGTACCTGGAATTAAACTTTTATATATTGGTACTGACGTAAAACTAGGATATGGGCAAGAACATAAAGTTGTGCTTCTGTTATAACTGAATACCAATACACCTTTAATAGAGACCTGCCCTTAAGGGGCATACACTTCCAAATCACACCTGTTGTATATTTCACTATAAATCACTATGGGATTAACTACTAATGTACAGAAACCCTATTGCAAGTCTGTGAACCCATTTATTTGCAATATGGACGATGCCCCTATATATATATATATATATATATATATACATATGTATGTATATATATATGTATATTACATATATATATATATATATATATATAAGAACTTGGCAGCATATAGATATATGTATATACATATATATATATGTATAAGAACTTGGCAGCATCTGATTTGATATACCCTTGAGGTCATCTAAACCTCATTTGTGTGGGTAAGCATATTTCTCACATTACCAATTGTTTCAGTGCTTCGATGAAATGACTTAATAAGTGAGCTTTTGATCTAGGGCAGTTTGATCTCACTACAAATCCTCCTCAATATTTGTGGAATAAAAACTCCCTTCTCCATTTAACAAATAGGCGATATCTATAACAATGATACAAATTACGCTTAGAGATCTGATTTGATCCTTGATAACTAAGTTACCTCGTGATTAGCTAAAGAATCCAATGGAAAGTTTCTTGATTGAATTTTTATCTTACATAAATTCTGTGAATGATGATTTAAAACAGCTAGTTGGATATTGTCTTAACATTATAAAATCCACATGATTGAAATTATGCAAGCATTCCTTCTTAGTTGCAAGTGTCTGGATGATTTTCTGATGAGATGGTTAGGGGTTAAAATGAACTTAGCCTCCTTAGGGGTTATCATAATGCCTAGTGGACCAAACTGGATGCTGGTCCCTGGTGTCTTGAGAGACCTCACATCAACTCAAAAAAATTGACTTTTATAATTCAGAGACGGGTTGCTACAATTATACAGATTGATGATACAAATGAGGATCAAACATCTAGTTCCAGTTCAAATTGCCTTTGAGTTGTGCCAGTTGAGAATTCTTTAGCTAATCACGAGGTTGCTTCAGCAAATAATAAATCAATTCAAGATTCAGATGAGGGATCAAGGTGCAGACCACATTGGTGCAGATCACCCCACACATGAGGGAAGTCCAGAGATTCCTACTTCTAGGGGAGAGTTAGTAGCCACAGGTGCCTCAATATTACTCTTAAGGAAGGAAATGAAAATGGGGGAGAATAAAGACACCAAAGACCTACAGTGGAAAACAAATGCTTTCAAGACCAGAGTGTTGGATGCGGAAGCAATGAACAAAGAGGATATGAAGAGAGCTCAGTTGTTGCTTTATTTCATACTTGTGCAGACAAATGATTTGTTTTTACAGTTGCATGAGATTCTTCTGCTACTGGAAGCTGTCATTAGAGGGGATGTGAAGACTCCTCTGGACATGCTAAAGTATAACAACTGCATGAAGAAGGGATTCCTTCGGTTCTTTGCCCTCATATTTGTAATGGCATCCAGTCAACGCCATAAAATTTAAGATGAGGATGTGATTTGTTCTAATACAAAATATCAATCTAAAATGGCATATGCAAGTTGGGAAGTGAATATTAATAGGATACGATAGTATGTTTGTAAAGCCCTCGAACCTAAACACAGCCGGGTTGTAGAGTCATTGCAACATTAAAATATAGATATTAACAATATAATGTTATTACAATTATAATAATATAATATTTATTATATATATATAGAAATAAATATATTAAAATAAGGAAACATATAATAATTAATATAAAATACATAACATAATATACATTAAAGAGAACATGCGGCGATTATGGCCATAAATACAAGATAGCAATGGAGTCTTACAAAGCAGCAGGCAGCGCTCATAACCCATAGGCAGCACTTATAATTCTTAAAGGTACATCGATTAAGTCTAAGCTGGCGGCAGTGTTAGCTAAGGCATAAGGTTTAGAACTCAGCGAGCACATAATGCAGCGCTTGGTAGTAATCAAAGACTTGGGCATTAGTATTGAATAAAGTAACGATTAGTTTTTAAAAAGAACATGTCCCTTCAAAGAGGTGTGCCCCACCATTAAGATATGAGGATATATAAGGGGTGGGGTATTGAAGGTAAAAGGAGGACAGCAGCAGAAATATATATGGGATATACATCAGCAGATCCAAAGAGAAATATAAAGGAACATTAAAATGAAGGAATAAGAAATCTAACAATAAGGGATATATGAAGGATATGCTAAATCAATAATAAGGGGAATAAGCCCAATATAATTACATATAAATAGATATATATAAATCAGTGGTACATGGGGATGCGTGCCCTAGGGTTTTGGGTACATTTTGGGATGCCCTGAGACATTGTGTCCCCAAAATGTATTTTTTTTTCAGGGGTGTTTTGGATTGTGGAGACATCCCCATTTTTCCAGCCACTTTTTGCATAAAAAGAAGCTCCAAAATTAAAAAAAAGATTTTTTGCTTTATGTTTTTAGGTAGACCCCACACCCTCCGAACCCTAAAATGCAACATAAAACTTGATTTCAAAGGCATTGGACTTCATTTTAACATTCCAAAAAAAGTTTGCAGCTAAGAGCAAAGTGAGAAAAGAAAGAGGAGGGTTTGAAGGAGCTGTAACACCCCAAAGACTGTTAAAAATCATGAACAAACCCACCCATCTTGAAACAACAGTTATGTACCTTGATGATTGATGAATAGTATGCTGGTATAGGTCTGATAAAGCTTTGGAAATGCACTGTACGGGTCTGAAAAGCAAGATAATCACTAAGAAATCACAACCAACTCACTCCCAGCTTGCCAATACTGAACATAGGTTGTGAATATCGACTCCAAGTATATTCAAACTTCACCCAGACACCCTTGAAGGAGTATACATCAGTTTGGAAATTGTATTTCATTCATTTCCAGGTCTGTTATGAAACTTCAAATGTATCAAACACAAGAAGTCCCACTTATAGATTTCAAATTACTATAAATATACCTGCTGATTTATAATTGATATGCAATGAACAGCCAATATGAAACCATATGACAGTGATTGCATTCAGATTTGAATAGTTTATGCTCACATATATCAAGTATAAATATTGATATGGCTGGAAATGAATATATTGGACTCTCATATGTAAGTAATCAACAATTATAAAATCCTAAGGTGTCAAATACACTAAAATCTCAACTTGTAACCCTGTAAAGGTTGATTTTATTTGATTTTGTAATAACTAGAACAATTACATTGACTGATATACAAGTTGGAAACACAATTTCAGACTTACAACAATTAGAAATTTCACTCATAGTAGATCAATGACTGAAAAGGCTGATGGTATAGCTATCCTTGTGAACAGCAAGAATGGCTGCTGGATATGACTGAAACAAAGTTATAACAACAGCAATAATCCTTCCACCATGTAGATCACCTAGTATGACAAGGCAGCTGGCTGGTATAGGGCTCCAGATGATTGACTGTTTGACTCTATAATGTATATGTCAATATGATTAGTGATTACATTTGCAACTTTATCAATGTTTATTGTTATGATTATCATTACTCATGAATATCTGAAATTTGAAATTTTCCTATATTTAAAATATATATATATATATATATAGCCGTCCCCTTTGCCATCGCCTGCCGTCCCCAAAGATCCCCTAAAAAAATCATGTCCCTGAAACGTGTTCCACTGTCCCGCCATCCCCCCGTACCAGAAACTTGGTGGAACATAGATATAAATATATAAGTACTTATAAGAATATACATTCATATAAAGTGATTATGGGAAGATTGAAATCAATTAGAAATAATTATATACATATGCGATTATGCAGTAGTGATGCTTGCAGCAATTATTAAGCCTTACAAGTCACTATGATTCTTTAATATGAGTATGAATAATAGAATCAATAATTGCGGTGTGATAATATGAAATGCATATTCTGAATTGTTAATCTATCTATAAAACGGCAAGTAATTATGTGGAGGAGAAGAGGAAATGCAAGGAAAGGGAGCAGATACGAGATCACCATCTAAGTAGGCCACCACATGCTGGATGTCCAATGAGCCTGCCACTTGTGGCCAAGAGGGTGAGTGTCCACTCTTGGGCTTAGATGGGAGGATTTTCGGTCACCCTATTGCGATTTCCTTTCCAAACTCTACGATGGTTGATTGTTGGAGAAATCACAAGTCATAAGAGGATGAATAAGAAGATATGAATAGGGAGGGTAGATACGAGCACCCACTAGGTAGACTACCCCATGCTAGATGTCCAACATGCTTGCCACTTGGGGCCAAGAGGGTGAGTGTCCGCTCTTGGGTTTAGTATGGGGTTTGCTTTGGGCCAACCTATCATTCTCCCTCATTCAAACCTATTGTGATTGAGTACTAAAAATAAGTATAGATGCAACCTGGCTTATCTAATGAGTTATGATGATTTTACCTATTGTACTCCTATGTGCGATTATTAACCCTAATAGAAATAATCGGATCTACGAATTATATATACATATGCAATATTGCCTAATATGATTGCTATCTTGTTAAAGGGCATTTAAATGGGTAAGTTATATCTCTAACTATATTACAATTCTTATTTAATGAAATTTGTGATTCTAGGGCAAGATTTAGGGTAATTCCCAAAAGGGGACATTACATGTGTTCTTACCCAATTGGACTCTAGATCCGCTCCTATCTAATCTTAGTTGCAAGGCTATGAGAGATCATATGTTATTCATGCAAATCTTTGTGATGGTCTTTGTTGTGTCATGATTCATGGATGGTATAACTCTTAGAATGCTAAAAGTCCCATGTCAGCCAATAGAATAAGATGTTGAGCTTTGTGGGGTGTACATCACGATGCTTTCCACGATATAGAATTAAACGTACACTGGTGGTCTATCAAAGATTGTTGATTGCAGACGAGATAAGTGTGTGTGTGCAATTGTGTTATGCAATGGAACAAAGATCACATATTTGTTATTTGAAAGTTGTTAATGCGGTTATATTGGTATCTGAAATGGAAACTTCAGAGTAGAATTTAATTACGAATAAGTAAGAGATTGTAAAGAGCTTGATATCTAGACGAGGCTAAGAGAGCATGGTAAAATGCATACTACAAGTACAAATCACATGTACAAATTAATACTAATCGCTTTAAAACAATTAATCTGAAGCATCGAGATAGTGAAAATTAATACTAGCACATCAATTACTAATTATTTGTAGCATAGTGAAAACTGACATCAACATGGCTAGAGGTATTGGCTCCAACGAATTTCTTGCACCAAATTGGTTGATGAAGCAAAGGATGCTGCAGCAAGGAACCATATAACAAGGCACCTTGTTGCGTTTGGAAGGAAGTGTCTTGCACGTGTAAAGAATCTAACATCAAGTGCCAAATAAATTATATGATACACCATGCTTAATTCAAAAAACTGTTTTTCGGAAGCCTGTGTAGATTTACAAAGTAGAATAAGATATTTTCAAAAGTACTATGGCAAATAATGGGGAATTTCAATGCAATACATCAGGAAACCACCAGCAAAGGTCATAAATATTTGTTAATATTCTTGCACAGCCAGAATGATCAATTGTTGATATGACTCTGCCACAACGATGAACTCTTCGTCCTGGAATTACCAATATGTTATAGACAATGCAAGCCACAGCAACCAATTTTCTGAATTGCAGATTAAAGTGTCAAAATGGCATATTATCTTCAAAATTCAACGAATTTCTTGTACTAGAAAGAAATCATTAGGATTAACTATTACAAGAATGGCATTTCAGTACTTACATTCAAATGGATCAACGTTTATATGTCATTTCAGTAGCTACATCCAAATAGATTGATACTGGTAATCAAAACAGACAATACTAACACCATTCAAAATGATTCTTGATTACTCGCTTAGATACAAACAAGCTGGGCAATTGGCGAAATTGTAGAGCTGGAAGAAAAAAAAAAAAATAGTAAAAAGTTTAACATTGTATTCAAGAAAAATCTAGATCCTAGGGGCTCCAAGTCGTCTGTTAAGCTTCAGGAATGATGGCCCTATTTTAGTTGTATGCGGCCTGTTTAGTCTAACCTTCCTGTTTTTGTATGTCAGCTTCTTGCATTTTTGTTTTCCTCTTGCCGTCCTCTAGCTGTTAGCCTGGGGTTTTTGCTATTAGCCTTCAGCTTGTGTGCAATTGGGCTCTCTGGTGAGTCCCTGTTTGTTTTATCACTGTACTTTGACAGGTTTAATTACTGTTTCTGAGTTCGCTCTTGTACAAGGGTTCAGACCCTTACAAAAACCCCCTTTACCTTCTAATTAAAGAACATTGTACCCGAGCAAAATCAAGGGCATAAATATAGGAATCAAAATCTTCGTCTTACAATAGATAAAATAACAAAAACTGACATATGTTAACTGTGATTTTGTTACTCAAGGTGAAGAAAAGGAGAGGAGATAAAATGAAGAAATTATCTGTTGCATTCAGGAGGCAGAGGGCGGTTGAAACCTCCTCGCCTATTCATGT
Organism: Sequoia sempervirens; assembly: GCA_007258455.2. NCBI lineage: Eukaryota > Viridiplantae > Streptophyta > Pinopsida > Cupressales > Cupressaceae > Sequoia > Sequoia sempervirens. The sequence continues at coordinate 178,251,329 of VDFB02026320.1, forward strand.
ACTGGCGGGGTTGTCTCTTGGTGACCACTCTCACCCCGCTTACATCAGCACCCGGCACAGGCTTCCCCTTGGTGGAATCAAACCCCGTTGGAAACCCCATCTTCTTCATTATTTCCATTTCTTCTTTTTCTTCTTCTTCTTCGGTTGCTCCTGCTCCTCCCCCCGCCATGCGCTTCTCCTGCTCTCGTGCGATTCCCTCCACGAACTCCGCTACCACGGCTGCGCGCTGTCTCTCCTGCTCTTCCTCGGCCTGCTTCTTATCTCGCCCGGGTCGCTTTCCCTCGGGTGTTATTGACCTGTGACTGTGGTGGCGGCGAGACCTGCTGGGCGACCTGGATCTCGACTTCGATGTGCCCGAGTATTTTTTCCTGCCCTCCGATGGCGACCTTGACCGGCGCTTCGACCTCTTCTCCACGGACCTCGACCGTGAGCGCTTGCTCCTCTTCTCTCGATCTCTGTCTCTGTCTCTGTCTCTATCTCTTTCTCTGTCTCTGTCTCTGTCTCTGTCTCTGTCGCCATCTCGCTCCCGCTCTCGCTCCCGCTCTCGGTAATGATCTCGATCTCGATCGCGCTCCTTATTCCTGTGTCTGTCCATTCTCGAATAAAGGTTATGCCACGAAGCTCGCCCAATGCAGTGCCCAGTCTGGTTGTCCGCAACCCAAACCCAAACCTCACCCTCACAGAAGTACACACAAGTTCTTCACTGCTTGCAGGTCCTCCTGTGCTTTGACATGAGATGGTTCGCGAGCATGGCCAAAATTTGGCAGTCGAACCTGTTTCTCAAGCAAAATGGAGATGAAAATAGTCTCAAGCAAGAAGCAAAATGGAGATGAAAATAGTCAGGTAAACAAGGCAGTAGAGGAGGAAGGTAATTCTGATTTTTACAGCCCCACCACAACGCCGCTCATGTGGTCCTCAGAGTTATATGTCAATGAGCTAATGGACATGAAGAAGAGACTCCAATCCTTGGAAACAAGAGGGCAATATGAAGACACCAAAGTGAAAGAGGTCATAGAAGTCAATTGGCAGTTAACAAGGGAGAACAATTTGCTCAAAGAACAGATAAACAAACTGCAAATTTCCATGGCAAAAGGGGAGCAAGAATTACTATCGTTAAGGCAAGTTTTAATTCAAATGGATGTAGCAGGCACAAGCAAGCCAAAAGAGGCAGCTGAAAGCAATAATTCGCAGTTAAAGGAAATACAATCAGTAATGGACAGCATGAAGATAAAAGAAGAGCAGCTAAGGGAACAATTGGAAGAGGCCAAATCTTGGACTCAAGTAGTAAGAGGATCATCGGATACACAAAGGGACGATATAGAAAAGCAAGTCAGGAGGCAGTTAAGAGAAGAAAAGGACAGAAATGATAGGACTTTGAATGTCATTGTTAAAGGGCTAAGAGATTATGGTGAGAATGAAACCACTAAAGAGTTGGCAAGGGATTTCTTTAAGGACGAACTTCAATGGTCAGGGGTTATTCAGCAAGCAAACAGAATTGGAAAATGGACGGAAGGTGGTAAAAATAGGCATGTAAGAGTTACTTTGAAGAAACTTGAGGACAAAAGCATGCTACTAAGGAACAAGAGGTTTCTTAAAGGTACACAAATTTACCTTGATGAGGATCTAACCATAACACAGCAAGAAGAAAGACGAAAAGAGTGGGAAAAAGTAAAAACAGCAAGAAGTGAAGGTAAATGGGCTTGGTTGCAAAATGGGAAGGCCCAAGTTAGTGACAGAGTTACACACCAAAAATAGGAACTCGGGGCCCCCCAGGAATATTTATCTATAGTAAGTTGGAACTGCAGAGGTTATCCTTGGAGAAGAGGACCTGGTTTAGGGCCCATAGCAGCAGGAAAAGACATTATTATTCTTACCGAGACTCATGAGCATGAAGGGTGTAAAATTCCTGATTTTGAAGGTTATAGAAAGGCCTCAATTTGGAATGAGAGAACAGAAAATGGCAAAGGACATGGTGGAGTTGCAGTCCTAATAAAAGAATCATGGGAAAAGAATATAAAAGTGGAGAAAGAAGATCCAAACAAACAGTACATATGGTTAACAATAACAGAAAATCAGACTACAATTAGATTGGCTGCTTGCTATTTCGCCCCAAAAGGCTCCAAATCATATAAGAAAAGGAGCCTAGATCGTGAGGACCCCTTTGCATCTCTAAAAAAGGACATTTCGGTGTTTAGCACATTGGGGGAAGTCATATTAATAGGTGATTTTAATGCTAGGACAGCTAGCAACCAAGCTCTTAACTTGAAAAGCCAAGATAAAGAGAAAGATGATCCGCTATGGCTGGAAGAAGAGAACCATCAATTATGGGAACGAACCTCTCAAGATAATAAATGTAACGTTACTCATTATGGGGCAGAACTGTTAGGAATATGCAGTCTATTCAACTTGGTAATATGTAACGGTATGAGATCATGGCCGGGATCGGGCAACATCACTTGCAAGACCTATAATGGTCAAAGTGTGGTGGATTATGTCATTTTATCTCGTAATTATACAGCAAGAATAATGGAGCTTGTGATTGGTAAATGTCCAATGGAGTTGAAATCGGATCATAATCCAATATATGTAAAACTTGACATTCGCATAATCAAGCAGCAAGGGGAACAAGTTCTTAACAGCAAGAACAAAGCACCCACACCGGGTAAAATTCTCATGAATCAAGAAAATCAGAAAATCTTCAAGACTGCCCTCAAAAATTTCTTTCAGGAATTGGAAAAAAAATCAGCTTACATAAAGATGCACTCAATAAACAAGAATACTTTGATTCCTCTAGTGCACAAAGCTTTGGGTGAGTGCAAGAGGTCTAGACCCAAGAGAGGCAGTACAAATACTTTTCCGGCAAACCCGTGGTTCGATGAGGAGTGCAAGTTAACAAAAAGGAAGCTTCGTGAGGGGGGAATGACAATAGAAAACAAGAAAGAGTATGAAAGGATGATACGAAGTAAAAAGGAAAAGTATGTAAGGGATAGAAGATTGGAGCTGATTACCCTTGGAAAGAACAACCCCAAAAAATTTTGGAAGGAGCTACAACAGAAAAGAAAACAAATGGAAAATAATATTACAAGCTCTCAATGGCTAGACTATGCAAAACTTCTTTATGAGCGTGAGCAGGATAAACATAGACCCCCAATAATCAAGGCAGCCACCGAACTTTTCACTGTAGAGGATATCAGTCAAGGCATAAGAAGGTTGGCAGGAGGGAAAGCACAAGATATTGATGGGCTGCAAGCAGAACATTTAAAGTGGGGTGTTGAGGTCCTTGCACCTTGTATTAAGAGCATTTTCAACAGGGTCAATCAAGAAGGCTTCCCAGAAGGATGGACCACTAGTGTTGTTATCCCCTTGCACAAAAATGGTGACATAAATAACCCATCAAACTACCGAACTATTATGGTTAACCCTCTTATGGGGAAACTTTTTGGAAGCATGATTGAACGCAGGATTAGCAGCTGGGCTGAAAAAGAGGGGAAAAGAGCAAAAGGTCAAGCTGGTTTTAGGCCCAAGCACTCCACTATTGATCATGGGGTTACCCTTAGATTTTTGATTGAAAAAATTTGGGACATTCAAGGAGACGAAGCCTATTGCTGCTTTGTTGATTTTAAAAAAGCCTTTGACACGGTCCCTCGGAACAAGCTATGGAAGAGAATGGAGGATTTGGGAGTTCCGCATGAGCTTAGGGCGGCTGCTCATAGGCTCTACGAGCAGGTCAAAGCTAAAATCAGAACCAATGATGGTATGTCAGAATGCTTTGGCAGTGACATTGGTGTCAAACAAGGCTGCCCGCTCTCCCCAACGCTATTTGGGCTTTACATTGATAAGCTGGAAGAATGGATTGACAAGGTTGGTGGGGAAGGCATCCTTTTGGCCAACTTTGTAATAAAATTACTGTTATATGCCGATGACCTCATATTAATTGCTAAAACTGCACATGATTTGAGAAAACATTTGAAGGCCCTTGAATCGTTTTGTCAAGAGGTCGGGATGCAAGTGAACACTTCAAAAACCAAAATAATGATCTTCTCACTGCGAAGAAAAAAACAGCAGATTGAATTTATCTTTGAAGGCAAGCCACTAGAAATAGTGGATGAGTATAAGTACCTTGGGCTTGATTTTCACAACAAGCTTAGCTGGGAAACATGTAGAGCAAAAAGAATTCAAGGAGGCTGGAAAGCGTTGTACTCTTTGCAAAATAGATGTAGAAATGCCGAATTATGGGATTGGAAAACTAAAAGAACGCTTTTTGGTCTTCTTGTTACTCCGGTAATTCTCTATGGGTGTGAAATCTGGGGCAGCAGCATGTCAGATCAGAAATGGAGACAAGTGGAAAGGATACAAAAACATCTAATTATATGCAGCCTCAAGCTTAAGACTGCAGTGCCTTATGAAATTTTATTGGCTGAGACCGGTACTTTTCCTCTGGAGGCCTCAGCGATGACCCGGTTATTAAGCTACTTAAAGAAGGTCCAGAATATGGAGGATCATAGATGGCCTAAGCTAATTATGAAAGAGGAGCTAACTAGAAGAAAGAACACATGGATGAAACTTAATATCAAGTGGATGAAGAAATGGGATATTGTGATGCATGAGTGTCCAAACACAAATGGAGAAATAAAAAATTACGTGAGAGAAAAATTTAAATATGGTATATGGACGAAAAAAATAGGGCGTAAAAAGGATTATTATATCAAAGAATTCAATCCCACAAGGGACCATGAAGAAAAGGCTTATATAGGAGTGAATATCAAATGGAAAGCAAAAATGTTGATAGCCCAATTGGGGACTAGTTCACACCATCTTAGGTGTGAAACGGGTAGGTGGGAGGTTCCTAAAGAAGAGTGGGAAAATAGAATATGCCGCTTTTGTAATGAAGGTATGGTGGAGACAGAATGACACTTTATCATAGAATGCTCAGCTTATAAAGACATCCGGGCCAGCTATGGGGATGCGGTGCAGGTTGACAATTTAAATACCTTGTTTGAAGATTCAAGACTCGACAAAATTGCAAACTTCATCATCAAAATTCACTCTCGAAGGGCTGATCTCGAACGACACCTCCATTGTGTCTAGGGCTGTGCTGTGTGTTGTTCCAGTGCTGATCTTGGGTCCCATAGGCTTCTTTGGCCTCGTGGACGTCATTAAAATATTTCATTCATTCATTCATTCATTCAAGCAAATTCTTTGTCACAGTTATCTATTTCTATTTAAGATTTCTTTTCGAATGTTACTCGAGTTATATTTTACTTTTAAAATCATATATTTTCATAAATTATATTGTCACAGTTATCTATTTTTAAAATTTCCCTTCAAATTATATTTTACTTTTAAAATCTATATAGCAAATTCTTTATCACAACTATTTATTTGTAGAGAAAGATTTCTCTTCAAAAGTAATCTAGTTATATTTTACTTTTAATATCTATATTTAATATACATAAAAAAAAAATATTTTAATAATATAATTTAAGAATTCAAATGTCATTCCATATTTTCGGTAGATTTAAGAAAAGAAATAAAAAAATAATTTAAATTTAATATTTTTTACATTTTTATAAAAAATAATCTAGAGGTCTTTAAAGCATTACTAAGGCTTATTTTGTTTGAAATATCTTTTATTTTTATTTATTTTTATCATAGTTCTTTTGTAAATATATAAATATTTTGAGAGTATAAAAGAAGTTTGATTTGCATTCATTGTGTTTGGAGTTAGGATACCAAGCTTAAAAATATATTTTATTCTCTTGACTTTATGTAGCTACTACTATTTTCAACATATTTTATCAAAATATTTATGGAGTTTGTTGAACCCCTGGAATATTGAGAGGGAGGGTGAATCAGTATTCTTTGAAACCACTTAAACATTTAAACATTCATTCCACATAGCATATTCAATTTGCAGTAGAAAAGGAAAGCATGAAAGCAACCATCAACATCACATAACACATGAACACCAGATTTTTACATGGAAACCCCAAAATGGGAAAAATCATGGTGAGGATTAGCTCACAATATATTATAACTGATTATAAGATATTACAGAATTGTTCACTGCAGGTGGACTCACTGCCCACAGAAAGAAGAAAAGATAGAAGAGAGAGGTGGCTCACAACCAAAATATGAACTATTACAAATGCATCTATAACATGTTGGGATATAGTTCCATTGAAACTCAATATACCGAATTCACACACTTCATACTAATTTGCACTAACATTTTGCTATGCTTTGCATTCACCTTACAGTCACACAATTTGCATTAACTGTACATCACCTTTTATTACCATCACCAAAACACCGAAAAAGATCTTACATATATATCTGCTTTATCTAGAAAACACCTACAACATCAATTTGGTCGGCCTAAATAGATGTATTATACAAAATATAACATGTTGGCTCAACATACACACATACACACTTTGCACTATGATTTAAAAATTATAACAAGTCCAAATAGGTCGACATGGACCTATAATAGCTCACACATAATGGATCAATACTTCTCAAAACTCCATAATACCCAAAATTTATTAGGTCGACATCAGTAAGACCTAACATCAAAATTCATCAACTGTTCAACCTCAAACCAACATGTGGACCTCAAAACTTCATGCCACTTGGAATATAGGTGCTACTGACACCTGTTAACATCTCCATAATTCTACAAATCCAAATACCAATCCACGAAGAGATGTGGATCCTCCAAAACATACATATTGTACTGGTAACACTGTAACTGCCATACTAGAACTTCTGTCATTCATATCTTCAACACCAGAAACTGAAACACTGTGAAACTCTGGATTTAGACTCTTCTAACATCCAACAAAGTTACCCCAAAATCGCAGAGCAATATTCTACACAACAAACCAATGTAGACCAAAATACCAAATGTCTTGTACACCGAGTTATATGTTTTGACACTTAGTCAATTTCTCACTTCAACTATCTTCACTAGATCAAACCTTGTAAAATTGCACTTGATAATCATCATTAAACATGCTCAAGCTATACAAATTGGTCTACATTGTGATCTTCATACCGAAATACAATGTTGACATCAATGACAACACTGAACCACACATACTATACAACTTATACTCCATGCTCATGTTGTCGGTAATCATATCAATGACAATCTTCTTATTCCTCCAACAATCTCCCCTTTTGTCATTGATGGCAACATGCCAAAATTTTCTCTTTGAAACTACTCTCCCCCTTTGACATCAAGGGCAAAGGGCACAAAACATGTTTCTTCATATACCAAAACTCCCTCTGATGGATATGTGTATATATATACAAGAATAACAAGCTAAAAACTTTATGACTCCCCCTAAGGGTGCTATTTACACTGAAAAATTGTCCTATACCATCTACATATGTACACTGAAATCTGAATAATAAATTGAAATGTATAAAAGAAAATACAATCACCCAGAAGAAGTGTTTGACTCGTGCAACTTCTCAAGGTGAGTTTGCCACTCATGCTTTCCTTCTTCCCAACTCTTCTTGGCTAGGCCAAGCATTTTGCTCTGGGTCTCAAATTCCATCAAGAGTTCTTCACCATCATCCAAAGTGATGGGTACCAGATTTAGCTTTGAAGCTTTGTCGGCACTCAACAAGGCACTAGAAAGCAAGAGTTTGAAGCAAGTTCATCCTCTCACTAAAGTGGGGGCTTAATGTGTCGCCAAAAAATGTATAGTTGACATTTTTATACTCACTAGAGTCTCTCTTATGGACTTTGGCTTGATTTTTCCTAGATTTAATGTTGTAATGTGGTCAACACATTTACATTAGGTCTTGGACCCTTGTGAATCATTAAGACTTCTAGGTTGTCTTGTAAAGGTGTTGTGAAGTGTTGTAACCCACTTTCACACTTTTCTAGAGCCCTTTCATTATAATTCACCTAAATAACTCTTTTTTTATCACTTACCAAGTCTTATTTCAAAGTGTTGTGAAGTGTTGTAACCCACTTTCACGCTTTTCTATACTTTTCATCACTAATTCAACCCTTTCTCATGTTTAGATGTCCCCTTAATGCACTTTCCGACCATTCTTAAGTTTTTTTTGAGGATATTCCCATTGGAAAACATTTAATTCCCCGTAATTCCTGACACCCACTTAATTTTCTTAAGTGGGACTAAGTCGCCAATAGGGGCGACTTAGTCCTTTTTGGCACAAAACTCAAAATTATTTTAAATTTTTGGCGGGATTTCATCCTCTAACCCATAACCACTTTTCCCTCTTTGCATGTGTGTTTGCAGACTTTGTAAGCAGATTTGTCAAAGAAATAGGTGTTGAAAAGTGGTCAAGAAGTCGTCAAAATTATTCAAGTCAACATAACCCTAATTCAAGCTTGGAGACTCTTTTTATCCCGTTTTCTGCAAAATCAAGAGCGGACACCTGTTAGAAAAGCAAATGCAGACCTGAAGCTACAAGATCCTACCTCAAGATTCATGAAATATGTAGGTGGACTAAGTCGCCACTAGTGGTAGATTAGTTCCATTGTCGGGCCTAAAAAGTGCTTTATGTATTTTTGGATACCCATTTGGCAAATTCCTGTTCCAGCAAGTTTTCCCAAAAACTAGGACTAAGTCGCCCAACCTGGCGTAAGTGTCCCAATCAATATTTTCAGGATTCCAGAATCTCTCCACATTAGATTTCAAATTCCAGGTGCACCTCTCCAATTTTGTTCTATTATTTCATCATTTACTTGCATTTTTAGGTGTTCTTGCATATCACAATGTGTTTTCCAGCACTTTGCATTTCTTAGGTGTAACATTATTAAATCATTTTATTTTTAGATCAGTGCATTAGTACATCATAATTAGACATATTAAATCTCATTTACATTAATCTTGAGTGTAGACATTTGCATTTTGGACCCCATCCCTTTCTCCTTTTTGGTGAAAAACCCTGAAAGGAGCTAAAGCAGTTGGGCAATCCAAAATCATTGTCCACAATATCTTGGATTTGATTTTGGTACTCCTTGCTTCAAATATACACTTTAACTCAGCTTTGAACCTATTGTCCTATCAACTTTGGCACACAACACTATCCTTGCACTATTATTTTGATTCTATTACAATTAGTTTGAAACTATTGAACAATAAAATTCTAATAAAGTAAAACTAATCCCAATATATGATGTATTGATATGCAACTTTCAAATGCTCTTCTCACTATGCTTAATTCTTCCCTCAAATATCGCATATGTAGCTATCTCAAAGATTACAAAACTAATGAACAATCTAAAGAATGAGTAGTTGATCTTTATTTATGCTAAAAATGGTTTACTTTAAAGATAGAAATCAGTTTAACTTGGAGGCTCAAATAGCTCTCCAAATTCCATGATTTTCCTATGTTGTCAGGCATGGGAAAAGAACAAACAAAATAGACTTCTATGCTATGCATATAAATGCCACCATTGGCATTTGACTAAGTCAATGCCACTAACAACCCACCATTGAAAATGTAGTTAAAAGGTGTATAACTTTATGTTTGAAACAACCCTCAAAAACTAGTTGAACTTCTCCTCTTATTGCCATGGCTGGATTGAAAATTAATATTTTGAGATATAATGCAGTTTAATGTTGCAAAAAAAGTCTCCTTATATGGCACGATAGGCAGTCAAATACCATTCAAACCTGCTTTCTTCCCAACAGCCCAATGTTGGGAATCAAGGTGTCTCAACCTTGGAAATTCCTAAGTTGTTTATTTATTATTACTTTAGTTTTCTCATGGATAAATATCACTTATGTTATTAAATAATTGTGCTCCATCAAAAGTGGCATTAGATTTTGAGTTGACACTTTTGCCACATGTTGGTGCCTTGAAAAATAAGTTGTTAGTTGTCAAAAGATGACCACTTAGTGGTATAACATGGAAAGCCTATTTTTAAGGATTTTATGATGGATTCTATGACAACTATAAAGGATAAAAGTGAGGGATGTCATTTTGGATGTGAGAATCATCTATGACACACGTAAGAGAATATTTGCATAACTATTGATGGTTTATGACACATGTAAGAGCATCTCCTATTTTTTAGGGATTCTTATGATAACTTGTAAGAGGGTGTAATGTCGTGTAAGAGACCATGTTTAGCATGTAAGGCGCCTAATGGATTTTTACCATGGTATTTTTGAACCTTTTTTTGACCCATGGTAATGTTTTATGGTGGTATTTTGAGCCCCCATGAGTCTATATATTGAGGGGTTGAGTTGGAGACACTATAAGATGTTTTATAGGTATACAAATGTTGCCAGATTGAAGAGGAGTTAGAGTGGATGTATTGTAAACATATTTTTTGTTAATACAAGCTATTCATCTCTTCTTTGGTGGAATTTTTTCCTAAAAGGGTTTCTCCATGTTAAACACTGTGTTATGTGTTCTGCTTTCCGTTGTTGTATTTCATTGTTATAGCTAATTTAAACTCCATATGGTTAACACTGTTAGATATAATTTACAATTGTTTAAACCTTCTATTATTGCTATTCACCTATCATTTTCTAACATTTGGTATCATATCCTAGCTAGTTTTGTGTCTTGGGTGGTAGAACGGAGGTTTTTTAAGCTATAGTGGGAGTTTTGGTTGATCTATTTTTTGCAGTTTTTGTGTTAAACCATGGCTGCAACTTCTTCTCATTTGGACTTAGAAAAATTTAATAGAGTGGGATTTGAGTTGTGGAAGTTGAAAATGGAGGATCTCCTTGAAGAACGAGATCAATGGGTGGCAATAACAAATGAAAAGAAACCCGAGAAAATGAGTGATGAAGATTGGGAGAAGATAGATAAAAAGGCACGTGGTACTATCAAATTATGTCTTTTTGATTACGTTCTCTTGAATGTCTCAAAAGAAAAGACTGCATATGCTTTTTGGAACTGGATAGGTGAGATATATCAAGCAAAAAGTCTAGTAAATAAACTCTACTTGAAGCGAAAGTTGTTTTCTCTTAAGATGAGGGAAGGTGAATCTATAACCGAGCATTTAAATTCTTTTAATTTGGTTTTGAGTTGACCAGACTCTATTGATGTTAATGTTGAAGAAGATAAATGCATTATGCTTCTTTGTTCTTTACCTGAGTCTTGGGATAACTTCATACTTGCTATCATTGCTAACATTGAAGATCCAAAGATAGATGCTCTTGTAGCAACTTTGTTACAAGAAATGAGGAAAAAGGATATGGATAGTTCAGGTGATGCTCTCAATGTCAGGGGAAGGTTTAAAGAAAGAGGGTATAAAGGAGACAAGAATGGGCCTAAGGAGAAGTCTAAGGAAAAATCTAAGACTCCTGGAAAGAAGAACAGAGTGAAATGCTAGAACTATGGAAAAAGAGGGCATGTGAAGAAGGAATGCAAAAATCCAAAGAAACAAGTTGTTTCCTCCACAGAGAAATCCTCAAATTTAGGTGATGAAGCTTTGGTTTCTTATCTTCATTCTACAACTAATGAACTTTGATTAATTGATTTAGGATGCTCATTTCATATGACTCCTCATAAGGAGTTGTTTTCCACATATGAAAATATGATGGAGGCGAAATCTACCTCGGTGATAATTCTTCATATCCTATTGTCGAAAGGGGTAAGATACGGTTGTGTTTTAGTGATGGGAGAATTAAAACCCTCCTTGGTGTTTTGCATGTTCCTGGAGTAGCTAGAAATCTGATTTCAGTTTCGAAGTTGAATGATTTGGGAATACATGTAACGTTTGATAAGCATGGTTGCATATTGGTAAGAGGAAATCTAGTGATAGCAAGAGGGACAAGGAAGGGGACTATGTTTAGGCTTGAAGCCACTACTATTGTTAACTCTACCAATGTAAATAAAAAATCTGAAAATACTTGTATGTTGTGGCACCGTAGATTGGGCCACATTAGTGATACTAGTTTTAAAACCATTTTGAATAGAAATTTGTTAGACAGTTTTTCATATTCTGATGAGAGTTTTGATTTCTGTGAACATTGTGTGTTTGGTAAACAAAATAGAAGATATTTTACTTCTGGTAGTACTAAATCTAAGAATAAATTGGAACTTATTCATTCAAATGTATTTGGTCCTGTGGATGTGGAATCAATTGAAAAATATAGATATTTTGTTTCCTTCATTGATGATGTTACAAGATATACCTGGTTATATTTTATGAGACATAAATATGAAGTTTTCACTAAGTTTAAAGAATTTAAATCCTTAGATGAAAAGAAAATAGATTATAATATTAAGGTTTTGAGGTCTGATAATGGAGGGAAATATTGTTCTAAGGAATTTGATGAATTTTGTAAGCATGCAGGAATTGTTCGACAAAAAACTACTACTTACACTCCTCAATAGAATGGAGTGGCAGAAAGGATGAATCAAAAAATCATGGAAAGATCCAGAAGTATACTAAGTAATTCATGGCTTGATAGATGATTTTGGGAAGAAGCTATAAGTACTGCTTGTTACTTGTTGAATATATTGTTGAGAAGTTGTTGAAATGATTTAGCATTGTTGTCATTGATGTCAAAACTTGGGGTCTAGAAGGTTGTGCTCCGAATGATATACAAAAATGATCTATCCTGACGAGTGCTATGATGTTGTGTAGTGTGGATGGTATCCTTGATCCAAATATGATTGTACTTCTTTTTGGACATCTGTGGAAGTCAGTTAATGTAGAATAATGAAGACTAATCTCTTGATGTTGGTTGTTGTGCTCAAAGCTTATTCTGGGTATCTGTGTTATCTGGACATTCATGTGCCATGTTACAAGTTTTGGTATGTCTATTTGTGTTTCTCTGGTTGATACTGAAATTTATGATAATCAAGATTTGGTCTTGGTTGTGGCATTCCCATCAGCTCCAGAATATATTTTGTAACTCAAAGTTTGTTATCTTATGTATGACCTGTTTATGGGTCCCTTAGTAATGTGGTAAGAATATCTTTATGTGTGACCTATCTTTTGGGTCTAGTGCTTGTGTGCCAAGCCTTATTGAATATTTCAAGGTTGCTCTTCATGCTGACATATTTTGTGGTGATCTAATTCAAATTATGTCTGGCCAATTTAGAAGACTATGAAGACATTGTGTTTTGGAATGGTATAAGTAAAATTTGATTTTGTTCAATGAAGTAAGAAGCATGGTGTGTGTGAGCAGATAAATGGGTGAGAAGGATTATGCGATAAGAAAGCTGCAGGAAAGTATCAGTAAGAAATAATATGTTTTGAATAGGTTGTGCAAGGAAGGTATGCAGAAGATTCTTGACCAAATTTAATGCAAACAAATATTGTGCTCTTAACTAGAACTGAATTCATGCATATGTAGATGCAACTTCATCAGTTCATTTTTTGTTAGTGAGACTATTTTGTAATCAGATGTATTAATTGAGCAATGAGCCCACCGGTAATGAGCCTTACCTACAATGAGAATTTTGCAGTGAGCCATTATAAAAATCACCTTAACCAGTGTCATCTTAACTGGTGTTTTATAATTAAGAATTAGCATTCTCTGTGGTTTTTCCCTTCTTGGGTTTTCATGTAAATTATGGTGTCTATTATGCATGGTATTGTTATGTGCTTTCATGTTCACATTTGTTTGATTATTATTTGATTGATATAAGCCTACTCTAGATTAACTAAAGTAAAGAAATTGTTTTATGATAAATTATTCACCCCCCTCTCAGTTATCTAGACTATTCAACAATTGGTATCAGAGCTTGGTCCCTTGGAGATAGAGCTTAACCGCTTGAGGGAGATCTTGGCAACTTGAAGAAGATGGAAGGATATTACTACTTTAAGGAAGAACTGAAGACAATATTAGATGATATGGAAAGCACAAAATCTGAAAATGAAGAATTGAAAGAAATCCTCAAGGAGTCAAATGCTTGTATTGCAAAGCTAAGGGAGCAAATCCAGAAATTCAAAGCAAGACATAGAGAGGTCAGCCAAGAATTAAAGGAGTCAAAGGAAAGTGTTGTGGATATAAAGCTACAATTGGATGAATGTAAGAAGGTTGAAGAAGATCTCAAAGATACCATCAAATAGAAAATGGAAGAATGGAAGAAAATTGAAGAAAATTGAAAGGATACCATCAAACAAAAATCAAAAGAAAATGAGAATTTAGATCAAGAGTTAAGAAGGCTGAAATCAAAAGCAAGGTTATGTGAAAGTAGCATAATTCTAGATCAACTCTTGTCCCTATATAAATGTCACAAGGATAAGGAAGGACTTGGCTTCTCCAGTGAAAGCTCAATCAGAACACTAAGGGTGAAGACAAATTAGTTGAAGCTGAAGTGAGATCTATTGTAACAAGCAAGGCTCGAACACATACAAAAAGACCTCCGATCAGGCAACCAAATTCTCAAAGGTACTTATCATTCAATGGATATTGTTTTCTATGCAAAAATTTTGGACATAAGGTTGTAGAGTGTAGAAGCAAGAAGGAACCAAGTACTCAATGCTTTAACTGTCACAAGTTTGGTCATAAAGCAAGTAATTGCAAAAGTCAATTATCTAATCTGGCTAGAAGGAATGGAATGAATAATCTCTTTCATGGTAATTGCTATTCATGCCATGGTTATGGTCACAAAGCTAATCAGTGCAAATCTAGGGTTAACTCAATTAAGTTAGAACAAAGATGTTACAAGTGCAGTCAACACTGACATTATGCTAACACATGCAGATATGTTGCTCCGAAAAAGTCTAAAAATAAAAAGAAGGTTGCAAAATCAGATGAATCTAAGAAGGTTGTCATGGTGTGGAAGAAAAAGGAAACAAGTGCGAAAAGCTCTTCTGTGGTACCGCATCCCGGTACATGCCCTACTAGAATTTGAGCCAACTGCCTTGGCTCAAGGAGAGTTTTGCAATGCATATCTTGTTGGTTCCCCCTCTCTAAAGTAATATTGATATGCTTTTGACATGACTAAGTTCAATCCAATTGGTGATATATGATGAAGCTTAATCCGGCTAATTGAAAAGCAAAGTATAAGTGATGGCATCATCGATGTAAGTTTTTGGTAGAAAAATCATCATGAGAAATTAAGGATAAAAGATGGAGTTTCAAATCATTTCTCAGAGCTTGCAAAAAAGGAGAAGAAGGTTTTGTTGAGCGGAAAATAGATTGAAGAAGCTAAGCATGATGATGGAATCCGTTGATAGAGAATTCAGTGGGGGTATTTGGCTGAGGCTGAAAGGAGTAGAGTTGGATGAATTTGATCATTAAAAGATGAAGGAAATGGAACTAGGGTTGAAGACTGATGAATCACATAATGTAAGTTCCCTAGGTATGGATCTATGGGGAGAATTTCCCTAGTTTCTAGACAGAGAGTCTATCTTATTCATGTTGAGTCGATTCAAGGATGGTAGCATCCTTTTGGAAAAACCCTATTTGATCACTAAGGAAGCCATTGAAGCTATTACTGGATTGTGCAGTGTTGGTGACCTCCCTGGGAAGAAAACGGTGAAATATAGAGACATGGAGGAACTTACTAGTATCGACAAAGACCTCCGAGCTCTACTAATAAATACCATTGTCAATCCTGCAATAAGGTATGTTGCTTATGGTATCACTTACAAAATTTATTTCTAAAATCATGAAGGTTCTACTTCGGCTATTGTTGTGTATCTTTCACATAAGATGGTGAAGGAAAATAAGCAGTTTGACTTGTGTAGCCTCACAATGGAAAACCTAATTGAAAATGTTAGAATGTCTCTGGTTGAGAGTTATCCTTTCCAGTTTGGGTCTATGCTCATATGCTTAGTATTTTACTTTCTGAGTTCACTATCATCAAAGGAGAATGTTAAGTGGAAGTCCAACAACCCTATTGGAAAGCAACTTTATAGATATTTGGACTGTATGGAAGATAAAGCAAGTGCATGCAAAGTTTATTTCTCATCCTTGTAGATGAATCTGTGCTCTAGTGTGATAGTGTCTAATGCTATGTCTATTAGTCAGTTTGAGGAGGGTTCCTCCTTCGGTAAGGAGTTAGAGGTTGTCATTGGTGGTTCCCCTCCAGAACCTAAAAGGAGGAAATTTAATACAAAAGATGTGTCAGAAGAGAAGGAGAAGGAAGAAGAGTCTCTTCCTAGATTTGACTCTTTCGATCTAGATTCAAATTTCATTCAATGTTGGATGAAGGTGATATGAAAAAGATTGGTGAAATGTGGTATGCCTACTCTCTGGTCAATAGGCTTAGAATCGAAGATGCCTTAGTTGATTATCTACACAAGAAGGGTATTGCTATTCTAGTTATTTCTGGCTCGCTACCAGATGATCTGGTAGAAGTTATTGAAGAAAAGTTGTTACAGGAAGGAGTTGAAGGTCATAAAATCCAAGCTATGATTGAGAGAAGATGTGTCAAATCCAAACAAAAATTATCTAAACACATTGGTGAGACAAGAGAATGCATTAAAGAGATGTCTAATATCTACAGGTATTGTCTTCGGTAGCCTGTTGTTGTTGATAATTTTAGAAGTAGAATTGAAACTATTGAATCTGAAATGAATGATTTTGGGAAGTGTTTTGACTTCTTGAAATATAAAGATGGAAAACAAAGAATAAAATTTGAAGAGTTGCAAGTTGAGTTATTATCTACTCAGAGGCAAAGGGGAGATTTGGTTAGAACTTTCTAGTTGGTCAAAGAAATTGTTGAGGTCTAGTTGGATCATCTCTCTGGGATACTTTCTAATGTAGAGGATTGTGAACAATAGTGCCTGTCTCCAGACTGGTCATCATCATTTACGTTGTTGACTCTATTGGATAGTATGTGTGCTAGAATGGTTTCTGCAATGCAAGCTTGGAAGAGGATTCTTCCAAGTGTGAAAGAAAGGTACAAGAAAAAAATTCATGTGAAAAATGTTATTTTTACTTGATCTCCTGAATATTCTTCTTTGGCCCTTTGCCTTTGATGGAAGAAAGGGGGAGAAAATGAAGATAAAACAAAAACAAGAAAATATATTGAATTGCTTGACAAAGGGGGAGCGCTTGGAGTTTTGGAGTTTTGTATTTTTGAGCTTTTGTTGTTTTTCCATCAATGCCAAAGGGGGAGATTTTTGAGAAGTTGTTGAGATGATTTAGCATTGTTGTCATTGATGTCAAGACTTGGGGTTCAAAAGGTTATGCTTTGGATGATATACATAATAGATCTATCCTATCGAGTGCTATGATGTTGCACCGTAGTGTGGATGTTATCCTTAATTTGGATATGGTAGTACTTCTTTTTGGACATTCGTGGAAGTCAGTTAATGCAGAATAATGAAGACTAATCTCTTGATGTTGGTTGTTGTGCTCAAAGCTTATTTCGGGTATCCTTACTATCCGGACATTCATGTAGCATGTTACAAGTTTTGGTATATCGATTTGTGTTTCTCCAGTTGATACTGAAATTGATGATAATCAAGATTCGAACTTGGTTGTGGCATTCCCATCAACTCCAAAATATATTTTGTAATCAAAGTTTGCTATCTTATGTATGACCTATTTATGGGTCCCTTGGTAACGTGGTAATATTTTTATGTGTGACCTATCTTTTGGGTCTAGTGCTTGCGTGCCAAGCCTTATTGAATATTTCAAGGTTGCTCTTCATGCCGACATGTTTTGTGGTGATCTAATTCAAATTGTGTCTAGTCGACTTAGAAGACTATGAAGACATTGTGTTTTGGAATGGTATAAGTAAAAGTTGATTTTGTTCGATGAAGTAAGAAGCGTGGTGTGTGCAAGAAGATAAAAGGGTGTGAAGGATTATGTCATAAGAAAGTTGAAGGAAAATGTCAGGAAGAAATACTCTATTTTGTAGAGGTTGTGAGAGGAAGGTATGCAAAAGATTCTTGATTGGATCTACTACAGAAAGATATTGTGCTCTTAATTGGAACTGAATTGATGCATATGTAGATGCAACTTCATCAGTTCATTTTTTGTTAGTGAGACTATTTGTTAATTAGATGTATTAATCGGGTAGTGAGCGTTACATGTAGTGAGCATTTTGGCAGTGAGCCATTGTAAAAATCACCTTAACCAATGTCACCTTAACCAGTGTTTTATAATTGAGAATTATTATTCTCCGTGGTTTTTCCCTTCTTGAGTTTTCACATAAATTTTGGTGTCTATTGTGCATGGTGTTGTTATGTGCTTTCATGTTCATATCTATCTGATTATTATCTAATTGATATAAGCTTGCTCTAGATTAACTAAACTAAAGAAATTATTTTATGATAACTAATTCACCACCCTCTCAGTTATCCAGACTGTTCAACAATTAGTATCAAAGCTTGGTCCCATGGAGATAGAGCTTAACCGCTTGAGAGAGATCTTGGAAACTTGAAGAAGATGGTAGGAGATTACTAATTTGAGGAAGAATTGAAGAAAATATTAGATGATATGGAAAGCACGAAATCTTAAAATGAATAATTGAAAGAAAACCTCAAGGAGGCAAATGCTTGTATTGCAAAGTTAAGGGAGCAAATCTGGAAATTCAAAGCAAGACATAGAGAGGTCAACCAGGAATTAAAGGAATCAAAGGAAAGTGTTGTGGATCTAAAGCTACGGTTGGATGAATGTAAGAAGGCTGAAGAAGATCTCAAAGATACCATGAAATAGAAAATGGAAGAATGGAAGAAGACTAAAGAAAATATCATGGATACCATCAAACAAAAATTAGAAGAAAATGAGAAGTTAGATCAAGAGTTAAGAAGGTTGAAATCAGAAGCAAGAGTATGTGAAAGTAGCATAATTCTAAATCACATCTTGTCCCTACATAAATGTCCCAAGGATAAGGAAGGACTTGGCTTCTCCGGTGAAAGCTCAAATTAGAAAACTAAGGGTGAAGACAAAGTAGTTGAAGCTGAAGCAAGATCTATTGTAACAAGCAAGGCTTGAACACGTACAAAAAGACCTCCGGTTAGGCAACCAAATGCTCAAAGGTACTTATCATTCAATGGATATTGTTTTTTATGAAAAAAAATTGGACATAAGGCTATAAAGTGCAGAAGCAAGAAGGAACCAAGTAATCAATGCTTTAACTGTCACAAGTTTGGTCACAAAGCAGGTCATTGTAGAAGTCAATTATCTAATCCGGCTAGAAGGAATCAAATGAATAATCTCTTTCATGGTAATTTCAATTCATGCCATGGTTATGGTCACAAAGCTAATCAGTGCAAATCTAGGGTTCACTTAGTTAAGTCAGGAGAAAAATGTTACAAGTGCAGTCAACCCAGACATTATGCTAACACATGTGATATGTTGCTCCATAAAAGCCTAAAAACAAAAAGAAGGATGCAGAATCAAATGAATCTAAGACGAAGACCATCATGGTGTGGAAGAAAAAGGAAATGAGTGTGGAAATATCTTCTATGGTACCACATCATGGTACATGCCCTACCAAAATTTGAGCCAACTTCCTTGGCTTAGGGGGAGTTTTGCAATGCATATCCTATCAGTTCCCTCTCACTAAAGTAATATTGATATGTTTTTGACATGAGTAAGTTCGATCTAGTTGGTGATATATGATGAAGCTTAATCTCGCTGATTGAAAAGAGAAGTAAAAGTGATGGCATCATTGATGTAATTTTTTGGCAGCAAAATCATCATGAGAAATTAAGGATAAAAGGTGGAGTTTCAAATCATTTCACACAGTTTGCAAAGAAGGAGAAGAAGGTTTCACTGAGTGACAAATAGATTGAAGAAGTTGAGTGTGGTGATGGAATCCGTTGATAGAGAATTCAGTGGCAGTATTTGGATGAGGCTAAAAGGAGTAGAGTTGGACGAATTTGATCATCGAAAGATGAAGGAAATGGAACTAGGGCTAAAGATTGATGAATCACAAAATGTAAGTGACCTAGGTATGGATCTATGGGGAGAATTTCCCTAGTTTTCTGACAGTGAATCTATCTTGTTCTTGTTGAGTCGATTCAAGGACAACATCATTTTGGACAAACCCTATCCTATCACTAAGGAAGCCATTGAAGCTATTACTTGATTGTGCAGTGTTGGTGACCTCCCTGGGAAGAAAAAGGTGAAATATAAAGATGTGGAGTAACTTACTAGTATCGAAAAAGACCCCTGAGCTCTACTGATAAATACCATTTTTGATCCTGCAATAAGGTATGTTGCTTATGGTATCATTTACAAAATCTATTTCTGAAATCGTGAAGGTTCTACTTCGGCTATTGTTGTGTATCTTGCACATAAGATGGTGAAGGAAAATAAGTAGTTTGACTTGTGTAGCCTCACAATGGTAAACCTAATTGAGAATGTCAAAATGTCTTTGGTTGAGAGTTATCCTTTTTGGTTTGGGTCTCTGCTCTTATGTTTAGTATTTTACTTTTTGAGTTCGCTATCGTTAAAGGAGAATGTTAAGTGGAAGTCTGGCATCCTTGTTGGAAAGCAACTTTATAGATATTTGGGATGTATGGAAGATAAAACAAGTGCATGCAAAGTTTATTTCTCATCCTTGTAGATGAATCTATTCTTCAGTGTGATAATGTTTAATGCTATCTCTATCAGTTATTTTGATGAGGTTTCCTCCTCCGGTAAGGAGTTAGAGGTTGCCATTGGTGGTTCCCCTTCGGAACCTAAAAAGGAGGAAAGTTAATACAAAAGATGTGTCAAAAGAGAAGGAGAAGGAAGAAGAGTCTCTACCTAGATCTGACTCTTTTGATCTAGATGAAGTTCTTTCAATGTTGTGTGAAGGTGATATGAAAAAGATTGGTGAAATTTGGTATGCCTGCTCTTCGATCAGTAGTGTTGTGCAGTTTTTGCACACACGCCCCACTTGGAGTAGGGACCCTCTTTTCGGATGTCTTTTGACCTTTGGTTTTATTGGATTTATCATTTTGGGGTCTTGACATGTTGGTCTTGCTAGCTTTAACCTTGCCTTGAGGCTGGAATTGATTGAAATTAAGTTTTAAGCCAAATCCGGGTTTTCACCTGGATCCGGGATTTTCCAGCTCTGGCAGATTTTCCCGGGCCCTGGTTCTCTGTCCGTTCCTGGCTGGATTCTCCGATTCCGGGTTTCTGCCTGGATCCGGGATTTTCCAGTCCTGGCGGATTTTCCCGGACTTTGCCAAAATCCTGATCTTCGCCATTTCCCCGGTTTCTGCATTTCCGCGAAATTTCTGTCCATTCGGATTTCCGCGTATTCTGAGATTTTCCGAAATTCCGTTTTGGGCTCGGGTTTATGGATTTGTCAGAAGTGTCTTGTCGCTCATTAATGCCGAGGTACCTTTGCTCAGACGAGTATATGGGCGGATTTAGGGCATTTTTAACATCATTCCGACTTCACTGCTCACTTGCTTTTGCTCGGGCGATTAGAAATTCTCATTTGTGCTTTGAAGATTGTTTTGGATTGCTTGCGTGCGAATTGATTGGAGCCCTGCTGGTTAAAGTTTTCATTGCTAAGGATGCACTTGTTTCGTGGTTTCTTCCTCAAGCTCGAATTTCATCTGCTCTGATCCATGGTAGGTTGTCGTTGGCCCCTTTCATTTATTTGCTTGATGATTGAGTGGTTTCTGCGCTGATTGATGGTAATTTCAGGTCGGCCCTTGCTTGATTTTGATCCCGTATTTATATAATCTGGGTTTGATCCATTTTCTTGGTGAAACCGTATTACCCATGCCCTGTGAGCTTGTATTTTCCTATTAAAACAATGGGTGCATCCATTTGAGGGGTTCTGGGTTAGATTATTTACCCTCCTAGTGCGAAATCTGCCATATTGTGCAAAGTTAGGGTTTTCTTTAGTGTTTTTCCTAGAGTAGAAAATTCGTTATAGTTGAGCGATCTTGTCCTTGTATCAAGCTGACCCCCGTCCTGTGGGAATTCAGAGTGCTTTAGGTCAATCGTTGATTGATATTTTAAATCTTGGAGTTCCCCTGGTTTTAATGCCGGAGGTCTGGTTATTTAAATTAGGGCATCGTTGTTTTGGCGTAGGGATTCGTCTTTTGAGAGCCTTCAAGAATTTGAAATCCTTTGCATTCTGAGTTTTGTTGATTATCGTTGATTTTGAGACCATTGGAACTCGGGTAGAGTAGATCCCGTGATCATTTGGCTGTTGGTTCGCGTTTCGCCGTTTATTGGGTTTCTGAGGTCCCCGCGGAATTCCTCCTCTCACAGATTTTCCCGATTTAGGCTTATTCCGCGGGCTGGGGTAATTCCCGAAACATTTTGAACTGTCTGCGAAAATCCGCCCCATCCGGATTTTTCCGGTTTTCCTGTCTGGCTTTGTCCCGTTTGATTTTTTAGGATAGGATTGATGGAGTGAACATTAAATGCTTATTTCTTGTTACAAATGCATGAATTTCATGATAATCTAATGATTCTTGGCTGTATTAACGATTTGTCTGACTAATCATGTCTTGGCGACAGGAATCTGTCTGGGTCGGATTTCTCCGAAATTTTGCCCCGACGGGATTTTCCCGGATTGCGGTATTTTCCCGGACTTCGTTGTTTTCCCGGATCTTCAAAGGATTAGCAGTTGTGATGGATATTGATTGATTTATATGATTTGTGCTAACCTTTTGCATAGGAATACACCTAATAATTGAATACTAATGGTGTCTTTTGTGAATGCAGGCCGAACCAAGCAAGGCTGCTACCAGAAAATCTAAGGGTGGCTCGGAGGGGTCATCTATTTCTGAGGTAGAACGATTGAGATTGGATATGAAGGGCCAGCTTCTTGAGAGCAGGATATCCTCCGTATGGTCTGAAGTATCTGATACCAATGTGGGAGCTTGGAGGTATGAAGAGTTCAAATAGAGGACGGCGGAGAAGGATCTGTCAGCCCTGCGGCAAGGAATGATGAAATCCGGACTGGTGCATGTGGCAGGCTTCCCTCCAGCAATTCAATGTTATGAGCTGATTCTCGAGTGCGCCAGGCAGTATGACTTTGATACACAAAGGGTGGTTAGTACCGATGGAAGAGTTCTGGCGAACTTCAGTCCTGTTTCTATTGCACAAGCTTTCGACATGCCGGATCTACCTTCTGTATGTGCTCTAAACATAGACACAACCAAAACATACTATGAGAATGAGCCAGCCAAGGCTCAACAGATGATTAACTCCTGGTTGGAGAAACTAAAATCACATCACTCTAAACTGCCCAAACAATTGCATAGGATTAAATTCAAATCACATATCTATGATGCAATAACATTTATAAGCAGGGTGGCAGGGTTGAAGACTGCTGGAGTACTGGAAAACTGGATGGTGCACGTGATTAGCAAGATTGAACAGGGCACCAATTATCACTGGGCCGGACTTATTAGCTCCGAAATTGACAGGCAACTGAGGAATGTCCTGGAGACTAAAAGATTTACTATGTCCTCATATGTGGTGTATGTACTAGCTCGATTCTACCCATACAGGGGTTTGAATCCACAGGGGACGTTGGGTCAGGACATAATCTATGAAGTTTATCCAGAGTTGCATCTTGGACATAAGGACTACCGAAGGGCTAACGATGCATTCACAATGCATATCACCCGAATGCTTCAGAATGTTGAGCACATGAGATTTTTCGATGGAGCCAAAGGGCTAATAAAGAATTACGGAGCCTGGTTCATCCAATTTCCCACGTTCACCTACATTCGGATTGATGGATGTCCAGTTGCTCCATATAGGTTACCTCGGTATCCTATGGATCATATTGTTTTGTTGGAGGTTGTGAGGCAGATTTGTGAGTTTGATGCCGTTGTGAAGAAGGAAAAGCATAAGGCGGGCTTTGGTGGAGACTTCCCTCTCGGGATTGGTGTGGCAGAAATGTGCCCTTCCATCCAATCAGCTCACACTGCAGGAGAAGAGTTGGCAGCCTATGGTCTCTCCTTCCATTCCAAAAGGATGAATTTCGACATCACAGGAGAGGCGCAGAGGAAAGCCACCAGGGAGTACCGGCACAAGGATGACCTGGAGGACTATTGGGCCAACGTCAAAGATGACCTTGAAGCTAGAAAGAGGAGGTATTCTAGGCTCCCTGTGGAGGCAATCAGACAATATAATGTCAAGTTGATCCCGGATCAACTAGAGGATGATGGGAACCTGGTACAGGACCACGCCTATGAAGCTGTGAAGGACAGGTCCATCGGAGAAATCAATTGGGATGAAGGAGAGGTCACGGAGTTGGAAGACCTAATGGCCCCGGTCATGAAATTTACCTCCTCTTGGCTGAAACATAAAATTTGGGAGTTGGAAAGTGAGAAGGTAACTTGTACCTTCGATTTGATGGGGAATCTCAATCCTATGTCCACTTCTGAGGAATCCGGGGAAGATGACCCCAAAGGGAAAGCTGCAAAGACCTCACCGTTCAAGATAAAAATCAGAGGACCCAAGGAAAGTGGGCTTGGAGCAAAAAGGAAGCCAAAAGGGAAAAGGAGGTGGCAGACTTTGAAGCTTAGTAAGTCCTCTGATGAGGAAGGATCGGAAAAAGCAGAAGAGGAGGATGTTCCTCCACCACCGAAGAAGGCAAGAACAACAAGGGTCTCCAAGAAGAAGGTCCAAGATGCACCTAAAGATGAGCCTCCGATTGTAGATGTGGAGAGTTCAGGGGGAGAAAAGACAAGAGTTTACACGAGAAGATCTAGAACTCCCTCTCCGAGGGACACTGTGCAAAGGGCGGATCCTTCGCTAAAATCACCAACCGCAGAATCATCCAAGGCTGTTTCTCCTCCACCAAGCGCACCTGAGCCAGAAATTCTGGAGGAACATGAAACCAGCGAAGAGGCAGAACCCTTCAAGGAAGGGACGCTCTTTGGTGAGGCAGTGGAGCTGGGAGTTGAAGAGGAGGAAAGGCATACTTACCCTTTGGTGATGTATGAGGATTCTCCAGAAAATAGCGGAGGCAGCGGATCTCCTGAGCAGAAAGAGGACGCCCCTGTTAGGACCCCATCACCAGTGTAGCCAGAGATGGAGCTTGAAGAAATCGATCTAGGTGAGCAGCTCCCTAAGGAAGAGGAGGATAAGGAAACTGCAGAAGAAGAAGAGAAAGCGACAGAATAGCCGGAAGAAATAAGGACAGAAGAAATCCGGGTAGAGCCTGCAGCCCCGGACTGGCTAGAAAAGGAGCTTGCAAGAAAGAAACAAGTGATTGTTGAGGATACTCCCTTGGATTGGGACGAAATGCTGTCAAAGATTGGCAAGGGGAAGAAAAGGAAGACAACAAAGGTGGTTTCAAGGGTGGAAAGAGATGAAGCGAATAACAGGGTAGTCCACATTGCCACTCCTGCTGCGGACAAGACAAGAGAAGAAGTTACTGGTCAAGACTACAATGTGCAAAATATTAACCTTGGACCGGCTTCCATGGAGCAGGATATAGAAGAGTTTGAAGGGTCCAGTGCAGTAATTGTTGGCAGGTTGAGGAAGGAGACCCATACCAAGCAGGAATTGAAGAAAGAAAATGAAGGGTTAAGGAAATGCTTGGAGGAGGTAATGAAACCCTTGCAGTCCCTCCATCCATCTTCTTTTGCCACTCGCGGATTTCTGCCCAAGGAAACTATCTCTGAGATTGAGAAAATGAAGACCTCTGCCCAAGCTATAGTGGATTGGCTGAAGGATGTGCAAGCAAAGGGAGATGAAACCATCAAGGGCATTCTGTCAGTTGGAAAAGATGTAGTTCGGGCTAAGGAACTATTAGAACATGTACTGTCCCAGGATAACGAGGACATGGACCTCCTATTGCAGAAATCAAGAGTTATCGTGGGACATGGTCAGGATCAATTGCTGGCAGATGGAATCCTTCTTTCCTCCAGATTGGATGAACCTTGGGAATGGTTCGAGGCTCTGCAGATTAGGCAGAAGGCCATGAAGAAGATCCTGAAAAGAAAGAAACAGATTGATGGGGATCTCACCGCAGTGTATGATGGATGCATTGCCTTCTTTGAGGTGATGATTGGAAGGAGGAAGATAGCCCCAAAATATCTAAGTCTAGAACAGCTGAGGGAGTGGTGGCATGAAGTTTATGCCCCTGATGCGGAAAGTGTTGTAACCAACCACCAGCTTGATGATGCAGCTACCTACTTGGCTGTAATGGATAAGTATCTGGCCAGCAAGGAAGATTGGAATAAGACTGTTGAACAGTCCCAAAAGGAGATTGACTCCATTAAATGCCGACTTAGGGTATTACCTCTGCCACCTGTCCCCGCGTTGGATGAAATATTCTTGAGGGTCCAAGGGTCATCGGTTCAGAGGAAGGATAAGGGAGGTGGCAGTTAATGCCTATTTTGAGATTTGTGCTTCCCTATTATCATAGGGCATGCATTGGACGGGGCTGCATTGAAGATTGTGTCAAGGCCGACCCGAATGGTGGCATTTAATGTGTGCCTTAGTCTGATTCTTCCTGAGCCGACCTGTTTTGGCAGTTTTTTTTATTTTTGTAAATGTTTGGCTGGGCCGACATGTTTTGAGATTTGTTATAAAGGGCATTCTTGCCTCATTGTGAGGGAGAGCTAGAAGAGACAGTAGAAATAAAAAGCAAAAGCTAGAGTATTTTTGTAATAGGAATAGTATTCAATTTCTTGAAGCAAATACTGTATCAGAACAGTGGAATTGTTGCGGCATTTTGGTGATTAATACAATTGAAGACATTGTGGTTTTCCTGGTGCAATCTTTTGTGTTATTCCATCTTGCATGGTTCCTATTGTTTTATCTTTTAAATTGCTTGAAGATTTAGGGTTAATGTCCAGAATTAAATTAGTTTTAATTTGGTGAATGATGTTTGTGATTTCATATTTGGAATGTTTGTAGCAATCTCTGGTCTATACTCCCAGTAACTATCTGATTGTAGTAGGCTGGTGAAGTCAACCTAGACCGAATATTTATTTGTGCTTAAGTTCGATTGTAGATGCATGTCTACGATTTGAAAATCTATATACCATAGAAGATTGCACCGTTCTTGTAAGATTGCATTGTGGGTCGATCAGGAACTGGTTATTTGAGATTGGTCCATTCCAGATATCTGTCATTTGCATTGTTCATTCTAGGAATAGTTTAGATTTTATTCAATCCTTGCACCTTTGTCTTTTGCTATTTCTTTATTATCCGGTTAGATTTAGGATTTAAGATCATCAAATTGCAAGATCTGATAAGTGGAAAGATACAGTTTGCTTTTAGTAAGGTCCGATTGTGATTACCAGCATTTCACATATTATCTGAGTTGTTTATGCATTGTTATGACCTAACACCCGAGAGACCTTGAGGTGATTTTTAGCGATTTATAGTTGAAAATAACCTTTCAAGAGAGATAGAATATTGCATTTTGTCTGAGTTGTTGCTGTGCAGAAAACACCATCAACAAGTAGGCTTAGAATTGAAGATGCCTTAGTTGATTGTTTGCTCAAGAAGGGTATTACTATTTCAGTTATTTCTAGCTCGCTACCGGGTGATCTATTAGAAGTTATTCAAGAAAGGTTGTTGCGGGAAGGAGCTGAAGGTCATAAAATACAAGCTATGATTGAGAGAAGATGTGTCAAAGCCAATTTTTTTTTATCTAAACACATTGGTGAGACAAGAGAATGCATTAAAGAGATGTCTAACATCTACAAGTATTGTCTCCGGTGACCTATTTTTGTTGATAATTTTAGAAGTAGAATTGATACTATTGAATCTGAAATGAGATGTCTAACATCTACAAGTATTGTCTCCGGTGACCTATTTTTGTTGATAATTTTAGAAGTAGAATTGATACTATTGAATCTGAAATGAATGATTTTGGAAAGTTTTTTGACTTATTCAAAGATAAAGATTGAAAACAAAGAATAAGAGTTGGAGAGTTGCAAGCTGAGTTATTGTCTACTCAGAGGCAAAGAGGAGATTTGGTTAGAACTTTTTGGTTGGTTAAATAAATTGTTGAGGTCTGGTTGGATCATCTCTCTAGGATACTTTCTGATGCAGAGGATTGTGAATGATAGTGCATGTCTCTAGACTGGTTGTCTTCATTTATGTTGTTGAATGTATTGGATAGTATGTGTTCTAGAATGGTTTCTACAGTGCAAGCTTGGAAGAGGATTCTTCTAACAATGAGAGAAAGGTACAAGAAAAAATTTCATGTGAAAAATGTTATTTTTACTTGATCTCTTGAATGTTCTTATTTGGACCTTTGCCTTTGATGACAAAAAGGTGGAGAAAATGAAGAGAAAACAAAAATAAAAAAAGGTATTGAATTGCTTGAAAAAGGGGGAGCGCTTGGAGTTTTGGAGTTTTATGTTTTTGAGCTTTTGTTGTTTTTCCATCAATGTGAAAGGGGGAGATTGTTGAGAAGTTTTTGAGAAGATTTAACATTGTTGTCATTGATGTCAAAACCTAGGGTCTGGAAGGTTGGGCTTTGGATGATATACAAAAATGATCTATCCTATCAAGTGCTATGATGTTGCGTAGTGTGGATGTTATCCTTGATCCTTATATGACAGTACTTCTTTTTGGACATTTGTGGAAGTCAGTTAATGTAGAATAATGAAGACTAATCTCTTGATGTTGGCTACTATGCTCAAAGTTTATTCTGGGTATCCTTGCTATCTAGACATTCATGTAGCATGTTACAAGTTTTGGTATGTCTATTTGTGTTTCTCCGATTGATACTGAAATTGATGATAATCAAGATTTGGTCTTGGTTGTGGCATTCCCATCAACTCTGGAATATATTTTATAATTCAAAGTTTTCTATCTTATGTATGACCTATTTATGGGTCCCTTGGTAACATGGTAAGATCTTTATGTGTGACCTATCTTTTGGGTCTAGTGCTTGTGTTCCAAGCCTTATTGAATATTTCAAGGTTGCTCTTCATGCCGACATGTTTTGTGATGATCTAATTCAAATTGTGTTTGGATGACTTAGAAGACTATGAAGACATTATGTTTTTGAATGGTATAAGTAAAAGTTGATTTTGTTCGATGAAGTAAGAAGCATGGTGTGTGTGAGAAGATAGAAGGGTGTGAAGGATTATGTGATAAGAAAGTTGAAGGCAAGTGTTAGGAAGAAATCATTTGTTTTGCAAAGGTTGTGCAAGGAAGGTATGCAAAAGATTCTTGACCGGATCTACTGCACACAGATATTGTGCTCTTAACCGGAACTGAATTGATGCATATGTAGATGCAACTTCATCATTTCATTTTTTGTCAATGAGACTATTTTGTAATTAGATGTATTAATCGGGTAGTGAGCCCATCGACAGTGAGCCTTATCTGTAGTGAGCATTTTGGCAGTGAGCCATTGTAAAAATCACCTTAACCGGTGTTCTATAATTGAGAATTAGCATTCTCCGTGGTTTTTCCCTTCTTGGGTTTCCAAGTAAATTTTGGTGTCTATTGTGCATGGTGTTGTTATGTGATGAGTTTCGTTGCATTCCTCATCATTTAATTATAAATATCAATCCAGGGCGGTGTCCATGGAAATATGCAAGAGGGAGAAGAAATCATTTGCATGACATACTTTTTCTACAAATTGCTAGAAAGAAATTGTTGGAATCAAATCTAATCTAAGAGCTTGAAAATGAAAATGCTGGAATCAAATCTATCTTAAGAAACTTGTAAAGGAAAATACTGGAAATGTAAAGAACTAGAAATAGATAGATTGCTAGAAAATAAACTAAGAAATGAAAACTATAGACAACTACACTACTGCTGCAAAATAAACTAAACTTTATTATTCTAGAAAACTTTTCTCCATTTGATTCCTTGATTACAATGAATTTATATAATTCTTATCTTCAACTAATCTAAAAGATGATCCTTAATTTTTGTGCAACAACTTGCTAGAAGATAGGAACATGTGTTGAGGAAAAAAGATAAGTCTTTCCTTCATCTTGTTGAGTCAATCTTCTTTGGTCGTCCTAAAAAAAAATGCCTATTTTGTAGCCCCTAAACAAGCTCCAAAAAGACATTTGACTGCTGAAAAAGTCATGCCTTTCCCTTGTGTATCATTAAAGCTCATAAAAAAGCTCCTAGATGGTTGTGAAATGGTTCAAACTGCCCAAAATTGTCTCCTAGATATGCTCCATTTGTTTGCACAACCCAACAACTTGCATTAATGCTTGGAACTGCCCCTTAGATGCTCTCAACTGTTGTCCCTTAACTGCTCATAGAAGCCCAAATTGCTCAACCTCTTCATAAATGATCCTTCACTTAGTTTCGGAAATTCCAGGGCATAGAAGCAAACAAATGAACAAATTTTGGAGCATCAAAGCAAATTTCTGAAGCATCAGACTAGTGAAGTTTTCTCTCAAACCATGAATTGGGTTTTCGTGAAATTTAATGGGTTTTTTTCCCTCTTTTTCCTAATTTCTATCCAAAAATCTCAAGAACCCAGATTGTAATTTTCAAGATATGATGGAATATTTGACTATTGCAACTGAAAATCTCTTACTTTCCTCATCATGATCAATCTTGATAAACTCCATAATTAAGAAAAATACAAGCTTTTATTTGGCTAATAGATGAGACATTCTTTTGTCTCATCATTATGTGCTTTCATGTTCATATTTGTTTGATTATTATCTAATTTATATAAGCCTGCTCTAGATTAACTAAAGTAAAGAAATTATTTTATGATAACTGATTCAACCCCCCCTCTCAGTTATTGTGACTGTTCAACATAGATCTCCTTGTAAGGCTCTTGAAACAACACCTTATGAAATGTGGACAGGTAAGAAACCTTCTATTTCACATTTAAGGGTATTTGGTTGTGAGACTTATGCTCATGTGCCTAAAGAAAAATGAACTAAGTTGGATCCAAAAGCTGAAAAAGTGCATTTCATTGGATATGGTGATAATGTAAAAGGTTATAAGTTATGAAATCCTCTAACCAAGAAAAATATATTTTCTAGAGATGTGATTTTCAGGGAGCTTAGTGTTATTTATGATCTGAAACAACCAAAAGAAAAAGATAAGGAAAAGAGAGTGCATTTTGAAATTAAGTAAGAAGATGCACCTTAGGAAGAATAAAGAGTTGGACTTGAGGATGAGGAGGAAGAAGATGAGGTATCAGATGAAGTTACTGATCAAACAAAAGAGCATGAGGAAGAAAATTAAGAAGAGGTTGAGAAAGGTCAAGAACAACAAGAGCCTCATACTCCTATTCTCAAAAGATCCACAAGACAACATAATCCAATCGACAGGTATAGCCCAGCTGATTTTCGTTATATTTTTCTGTTGTTGTGTATCGACGATGAACCGAGATCTTTCAAGGAGGCTCTCTCTTCAGAGGAAAATGAGTCAAGATTGGTTGCAGGCCATGCAAGAGGAGATGATGGCATTAGGTAATTGTAACACCTAGGATCTTCTTAGTTTTCCCAAAGGAAGAAAGCCCATCATATGTAAATGGGTATTTAAAAAGAAATTTGGAGCAGATGGTCAATTAGAGCGGTATAAAGCCAGATTAGTGGCTAAGGGCTACTTCCAGAGAGAGGGAGTTGATTTTGGTGAATTCTTCTCTCCTGTCACTAAATTAACTTCTATTAGATTCTTATTATCCATTATTGTTGCTTGTGATTTTGAGATAGAGAAAATGGATGTTAAAATTGCTTTCTTACATGGGGATCTTGAGGAGATTTATATGCATCAACCTGATGATTTTGTTGTGAAGGGAAAAGAAAAATTGGTTTGCAAGTTAAAGGATCTTTGTATGGTTTGAAACAATTACCCAAGATCTGGTATCATAAAAGAAAATTTGGTTTGCAGGTTAAAGGATCTTTGTATAGTTTGAAACAGTTACCCAAGATGTGGTATCAGAAGTTTGGTGCTTTTGCATTAAAGTTGGGTTTTCTTAGGAGCGAAGAGGATCATTGTGTGTAAATTAAGGTTATTGATGATCAAATCCTAATTATTATCTTGTATGTTGATGATATGTTGTTTATTGGTAACAACAAGGTGATTATTGGTGAGCTCAAGAAACAAGTTTGGTGATATGAAGGACTTGGGGGTTGCAAAATACATTCTTGGGATGGAAATCAACAGGGATCAAAGTCACAAAAAGCTTTGGTTAAGTCAAAGTATGTTGATACAATTTTATAGAGGTTTAATATGCATAACTGTCAATACTGATGATGATTTTGAGGATATGTCTAAGCTTCCTTATGCTAGTGTCATTGGTAGTTTTATGTGTGCAATGGTATGCACTAGTCCAAATATTGTTGGCAACACAAGGGCAGACAACTAAGAGGGGGGGTGAATCAGTTGTCACAGAAATTATACTTATTAAATTTATTCTTAGATCTAATAAATAAACATGAAAGTATGAATCGTCACCACATCAGAAACACACATAACACCAAGATTTTTACATGGAAACCCTATTAGGGGAAAAGCCATGGTGGAGGTTAATCCACAAGATTATACTCTGTTAAAAGTATAAAAGAATTATAAATGGAGAATGCACATGCATTCAGGCACACTGCCTAGAGCTCATTCCTCAAATACAAAAGGATTACTGCCCAAAGGAAGACTCGTCTTACAGAAACATTTGGATTACATCCGGAAGATTTTGAACTGAGAAAATTGTTGTCAATTAGATCTGCACCCGAACACTTGAATAGTTAAATTCAGCAATCTGTTGAAACATGGAATGATTCTCAGGCCTGTGGGTTGCCTAATTTCGAGAATCAATCTCCAGAGAGGGCTAGTTCCCTGATCAAAACCTCCTAAAAACTAATTGACTTGACTGGAAAAGAGATAGAAAGCTTGCTTGAATTGAAATCCTAAAGCTACGAGAGGTGATTGCACCTAAACGATAATGACTTGTAGCTATGACTCACAATAAACTTCTCAAAAACTCTAATCTGCACAACCTGATTTAATAATTTAATCACTTAAATGATTTCAATAGAGGCTTTGAGCTAATGCAATGTTGGGGGAAAATGACATTTTCACGACAAAATTTATTAATCAATTTATAAGCACAGTGCATAACCAGTGATCTTAAACTAAATTGCATACAAATATGTGAAAAAGATAGAAAAAATCAGAGGTTTTAGAACTGAAACACAGTAATTCTTCGATCAAATTCTTCACCAAAATGATGCTTGAAATCTAGAAGGAAAACTCTAAAGTACTGAAACTCAAAGGAATCTTCTGCAATTACACACTTTGAACCTGTAAAACACTGTTGTATTAATCTGAAAGCTGAGTTACAAGATGATTCGCTTTACAGAGTGCAAAGACTAAAAAACAAGAACTAAATTGAAAAAGATAAACTTTTTCAATATATACAATATGAAAGCACTCCAAAGTGCATGAATAAGCAACTGAAAGTGATCTGAAAGTGAAAAGATGATAATCCCAAAGTGAAATCCGAGCACAAGTAAAAATCCCTGAAAATGTGGTTCAAACTCATGCAAAAATGAGTGAACTCAATCTCGAAGTGGCAGTCATAAAGCATTGTAATTGATTTGCAACTTGAACCGAATTGAAATCCCTGAAAAAGTGGGCTAAAGCATGCAAAAACTACCTCGTTTGTATCAATCCGCCCATGCACATTTTAAAGTCCATCTTTCATATTTAAGTCTTCAGTTGAAACTGATGTAGAACTGAAGTAAAATATATTTTAACTTTACATAATATTCTTATTTGCATTTAGATGATAAATTAATTGAATGATTTATCTCATCATTTAATTAATCCATTTACATTATTTATACAAATAAGACTAAAAAGAATAAAGCTAATTTATATTTTATTTCGCCTCATAATCTTCAAGCTCCAATATCACATTTAGTATGTATTTCACACTTTCACTAAGACCACCATTTGACCACACTTGGCATAAATTTATCAATAATTTAAAGATTCTGCCATAACACTTTAGCATCAATCTTCATTGCTTGATAAGGCCGACCACTTGCTAGGCACATTTGATAATAATTAAAAAAAAATCAAACCCCATTTGACTTAGGGCGAATGGACACAAAGCCATCAAACCCTAAATACATTATCATTACTTACATTTGACTTGGAGAAGCTTCTGGAAGAAATCGGCTGCCACTGCTTGGTAGGGTTTTAACCCGAGAATGGTCGAATCTGCATCTTTTGAACACTTCCTGAGTTGAAATCTTGTTGAACTTCATAAGGTAAATTCGTTTTTATCAGTTTGAACTCCATTATGTAACATTTTATGAGGTTTTAAAGTCGTGGTTGTGCACAATGTTGAACAAACTTTATGATATTATCATTCTATTGCTTCCTTTGTTTTTTTTTTTTGTATTTGCTGATTCTACAATCTCTAGAAAGTTGGAGAAATTTGTTGGCATCAAACGGAACAATGAGAAAATTGGCCCAGAATTACCCAGAAGTTGTTAACAGCATCTGATATTCCCTTTAAGCAGTTGAATCTCTCATCTTATGGTGCTTCCAGCCCTATTTTCCTCATACGCCTCCTTCTAGGGTTCCAAAAGTGGCCACGACCCAGGATACTAGCAAAATGTGAGTTGTTTTTCTCTTTAAATAAACACGTTTTCCTGTGTATGTTGTGGCTACATCAATGTGACGCCCTATACTGTTGTATTCAGCAAGGAAGAAGCTCGCCTAGGGTTTCTCCTTAGTAAAATGCCTTTAATAAATAATATGTGACTGATTACAAAATCGTTCTTGCTTAGCTATCACGTTTTCCCCACTAATTCGCCCAAATTTATTTCAAGCACGAATTTGCAAGAGTCTCTTGCTTAGAAATAGTGTGCCTAAGGTTTGTATATTGAGAGACGCCTTCACTTGCATAATATTCTCTCCAAATTCGGCTAAATGAAGCACTAAAAACCTCAGTAAACTAAAATCACAAAAATCTAATCCTTGTCTTGCTTTACTTGCTCAAGCTCGATGGTTATCTTTATTGTATTCTTGCACAAATGTATGTTAGTCATAAAAACCTCCAATGCTCCTGTATATACTTATGATTTCAAAGTGAAGGAATTAAATGAACATCTCTAAATTTTGAAAATAGAAAGCTCTAGGCTGCAGCCATGATTGGAAACTAAACATCTCTTGTTGTATACCACGAAAATCTGTCATTGATTTTATTCCACAACTGAAAATGTAGAAACTTTATATTTCCGTATATATGAGGACGACTCCACATGGGTATTTGAGCTTTATTGCTTCCATTCAATCAATATATGAAATATTTGTTACTGTTAATGCAAGCCTTTTAAATCTGTGATATTCTCTCACTTTTGAATGCATTTGTCATTTAATTCATAAGCTGCTTCCTCCCTTAGTATTTATGACAGTAGAGTGTATTGTTCTCACAACTGTGATTGTCACTTGATAAAATATAAAAATTGAAAGCTAGTTGTAGCTTTAAACATATATTGTTGAATATTGTTGTTTATAATTGCTGCTCATGATAATTGCTTCTGAGTTTCTTTCATGCAAAACTGCTTCTCTATATCTTTGCAAATAAGAACTACCATTGAAAAATAGATGCTCCATTCATTGCTAATGCTGATCAACTCATACCTCACTGCTGTCTCACTGGCACTTGTAATAGTGTATACCTGTTTGATAAAAGACAATGTTTCATTTTGCATAATGAGATTCCACCACACTTTACATATCCTCTGCTAGCTTCAAGACTGGTAATAGCTGGAACTATCATTTGCTAATTAAAATTAGCTGTAAATATTGCTAAATCTGAACTTCTCTTAACCTTGTCAGTAGCAGTTGAAAATTTATCTTTTCAGACTCATGATCTTTCTGATATTCTCATTTGATACTTGAAACAAACATGCCTGTTTGATGAATCTGTACCTTCCAAACCTCTTAAATGCTGACTAAGGCAAAAAATTGTTGTTTTCTATTAAAGAGCCTGTAGAGAATTGGATTATTGCAAATCTGTTCACTTGTCATTATCTTAATTCTTTTGATCAGCTGAAACTCCTGCTGATGACTTGCATTGATTATGAATTATGAGAATGTTGCTTTTCATTTGTAAGAAACAATTATCTTGCTGAATACTCTGCTTTTCCTTCAGTATAAAGGGCTCAATGCCTTATTAAAACGTGAACATAAATGAAAGGAAGAGCTGAAACAATGTATGATAAATGCAATATATTTCTAATTGTTTCCTTTGAATGATGAGCAAAAACAATTGTGAAAATTTGTTTTACCATGCTGAATACTCTTCTTGATGACAGTCTTAGATGATAATTGTTTCTGTCCTTGATTAAATAACTCTCATGTATGATGCAAATATGAAGTGTCCTTATGATATGTCGGGCTCTACCCTTGTGGGAGCCCGTTTTACTCCACATATTTGATAAAATGATCTTGAACATGATGAACCTGTTCCTGCAGACTGAAACAAACATGTTAGCAAAATAAAAGAAGCTAAAAGCTTCTATTGAATTATGTTTTTCCTCTCAATTTTTGCAATCATCTGATGGATGCTTGATCAATTGTATTCTATATTTCTGTTGGTAGTGTAGGTATATGATAGGATATGATTTGTCATTGCTTAGAGACCATCTCTAATGCCATTTTTTATTGTTCTTGCATATGCTTTTGGAGATTGGAGACTGGAATTGGAGCTGAAAACACAACTGAAGACCTCGACTTGTCAATGATTCGTCATTCCAGGCAATGACAAATCACTTTCTACCCTATGCCTTCTTTATTCTCAGTTGTATAGTGTACTTTATTTTTCTTGTATCTATCATTTGATTGTGTAAATCAAATTTAGTTACTCTCACGGCTTGTGCGAGATTCGACATTTCCAATATGAATAAAAACAACATTCTTTTATGCAAATTTATGAGTTCCTTTGTCTGAGATTTGCATAATAACACTTGAAATTCATAAGTAATCAAAGTTCTGGAACATAATGAATACTTAAGTAGAAAATTGTTGTACCTTCTTTGATGGATGCAATTCAGCTCTACCTGTTTTGAGCTGTAGCTAAAAATAGGCAACAAATTGGCGACCTCTGCGAAGTGTTTGCTTGCTAAACACCATAGGCCAGTTGCCTCGTATATCCATTGGGCATGGAGTCAATATCTACTCTTGAAACTTCTGAAAACCTTGTGACTCAGCTTCAAAGCACACAAACTGGAAGAAACTACTGCAATTCTATTGAAGAAAAAATCTAAAAAACCAGGTGCAGCAACTGCACTTTATTGAAAACATGACAATACGAGACACTATGAAAGAATAACTGAAACTCTACCCTACCCTACACCAACTAATAGCGTTACTGCTCAGACATGACCATTCACTAGTTGTGAGAAATAACTGCCCTTTCTTAACAACAGAGGATGCTTCAAATACGTAAGATTAATTAAAAAGAAGTATAGACATTTGATTAACTGTTGCTCCTTAGTGGCAAAAACTGTCGTCAGCATAGTTTGGATCATCATAAAAAGCATACCTTCCTTATTTGACTGATCATTAAAGATGATAGTCTGAGGCATATGAATAAGATTAACCTGCTGCTCCTCTTGGCACGTTGCAGTCACATGCCTTGGAAAAACCATGAATTGTTGTAATTCTGTAGACTCCTCTTTGGAAAAATACCTGATTGGACACCCTTTTGAAGGCATAAAGCTTGGCCTCTTACTGTTGTCTTCTTGTTTATACACTGTTGGCACTCCATCTTGCTTATTAGACTACTCCACTTGCAGTGTAAGATTTTCCTCCTCCCTTCTTGTTGCCTCAATTTCAATCTGATCTAAAAGAGATGTTGATCTGTCATTAAGTAATGAAGGAATGTGTGGCTCTTTGATCTGAATAGGCTGATCATATGCTACTGGCTCATATAGCATCAAACTATCATCAATGTTAGAACAAAAAGTCTTTATGATGCCTGAAAATATATTCTCATCTAAATCATAACTGTGCATAAGGTCTAGATGAGCTTTGTCATTCTGCTGCTCAAAAGTAGGTACTGATATTAGCATGCATGTGATATCCTCATTTTCATCGACAAATTGAGGAAGTTCATCAAATAAATCATAATAATTCTGAGATTCACTTTCACTTTCAATTTTCTCTGCATAAACATGTTCAACTTGATCTTGTTTTCCATCTAAGCTTGAAATAAAGGATTCATGGTCATTCCAAAATGAATACTCATCAGAACTTTCTTGGTCCCTTGATAAAAAAGGAGTGGTTTTTACCTCATGAACCGTCCTTTCCTCATGTTTATTTTCCTTCTTCAGCTGCACGAAGACTTGATTATTACATTGATAGTCTTAATCAACAACTCATCACATTGTTTTTCATCTTCCTGCTCAATAAAGGAAGGTAATTCATCAGATAAGAACATGAAAGCATTGCCTTTCATACCTTTTTCAAGCTCCTCAACCTGCTATCCTGATTGATCATGTTCGTTCACCTCCTGCTGCAAGTCTGCTTTGCAAATGGTATCAGGACATGCATGCATAAGTTGGCTCTCTTGAACAAGAACATGTGACTATTCATGAAGATTCATAGCTGGATTTGTGACATGTACTTGTCCTTGCAATAGAAGAGGATCTCTAAAACTTGGAATGTGAGCCTCTTGAACTAGATTTGGCGTTTTGAAGTCAGGATACTTGGTCCAAGAAGGCTGCCATGGCTGTTTAGTAATTTGATTACTTAGCTCAGGTTCTGGACATGTCTAAAGCTGAGGATTAATGGATTGATTTGACAGATTTTGTTCATTCATGAGCTCCTGTAGGGGCTGATCCTGAACATTGGATTGAATATTACCCCTGTAACTTGGAATGTCAAGTCTAGAAAACTTACTTGGAGATTGTGTAGAAACTTTGAAAACCTCTTTCTCTGTTGGCTGATGCTTTATGGAAGAAACTAATTGGGCCTCAACCAATATTCTAATATGCTCTTCCTTAGTAGCAAGACCTTCATATTTTCTCCTCTGCATCAGCAAGTCTTGCTCGTAGAGATAGGCCTGATAGGCCATCTCTTCCTATTGTTGATCGTACTCTTGCTGCCTCTTGAACTCTTCTATTTGCTTTGCGATGTCTGATAGTATGTCCTTTATGTTATTCATGTTACTTTTCATATAATCAACCTCTTGGAGCTGATTTTGGACATTCAAAGGCTGAGCAGGGGGAGGGTGGGAGGTAAGCATGTTGCGCATGCTGATAGGTTGTTGTTACATGGTTGTTTGGGATAAAACCAGCAGCATGATTGGCCTAATATGGCTGATAGGGTGATTGGTTGACAGAATTTTCATGAAACGGAAGTGGGTATATATGCTGACTATGAAAATCTATCATTTTTACTCATATAAATGTTGAAAATCAGAATATTAAGCTTGAAATTGAAACATACCAGCACTTCATCTGTTGAAACTAGTGGATTGTGCTCGGAGTCGCCAGGTATAAATTTGTACCTTTGAAAGGTGAAAATATGCTGCTGTATATACCAGGACAACAACTTGAAAACTTTGAATCTCTTCTCTGAAGTGAACTTTAGAGTCCCACCGGGCATGCCAAAAACTATTGTCAATTAGATCTGCACCCGAACCCTTGAATAGTTAAATTCAGCAATCTGTTGAAACATGGAATGATTCTCAGGCTTGTGGGTTGCCTAATTTCAAGAATCAATCTCCAGAGAGGGCTAGTTCCCTGATAAAAACCTCCTAAAAACTAATTGACTTGACTGGAAAAGAGATAGAAAGCTTGCTTGAATTGAAATCCTAAATCTACAAGAGGTGATTGCACCTAAACGATAATGACTTGCAGCTATGACTCACAATAAACTTCTCAAAAACTCTAATCTACACAACCTGATTTAATAATTTAATCACTTAAATGATTTAAACAGAGGCTTTGACCTAATGCAATGTTGAGGGAAAATGAGGTTTTCATGACAAAATTTATTAATCAATTTATAAGCAAAGTGCATAACCAGTGATCTTAAACTAAATTGCATACAGATATGTGAAAAAGACAGAAAAAATCAGAGGTTTTAGAACTGAAACACAGTAATTCTTCGATCAAATTCTTCACCAAAATGATGCTTG
Organism: Sequoia sempervirens; assembly: GCA_007258455.2. Lineage (NCBI taxonomy): Eukaryota > Viridiplantae > Streptophyta > Pinopsida > Cupressales > Cupressaceae > Sequoia > Sequoia sempervirens. The sequence continues at coordinate 178,291,241 of VDFB02026320.1, forward strand.
AAATTTAGAAGGCAAACTCTAAAGTATTGAAACTCAAAGGAATCTTCTGCAATTACACACTTTGAACCTGTAAAACACTGTTGTATTAATCTAAAAGATGAGTTACAAGATGATTCACTTTGCAGAGTGCAAAGACTGAAAAACAAGAACTAAATTGAAAAAGATAAACTTTTTCAATATATACAATATGAAAGCACTCCAAATTGCATGAATAAGCAACTGAAAGTGATCTGAAAGTGAAAAGACGATAATCCCAAAGTGAAATCCGAGCACAAGTAAAAATCCCTGAAAATGTGGTTCAAAATCATGCAAAAATGAGTGAACTCAATCTCGAAGTGGCGGTCATAAAGCATGTAATTGATCTGCAACTCGAACTGAACTGAAATCCCTGAAAAAGTGGGCTAAAGCACACAAAAACTACCTCGTTTGTATCAATCCGCCCATGCACATTTTAAAGTCCATCTTTCATATTTAAGTCTTCAGTTGAAACTGATGTAGAATTGAAGTAAAATATATTTTAGCTTTACATAATATTCTTATTTGCATTTAGATGATAAATTAATTGAATGATTTATCTCATCATTTAATTAATCCATTTACATTATTTATGCAAATAAGACTAAAAAGAATAAAGCTAATTTATATTTTATTTCGCCTCATAATCTTCAAGCTCCAATATCACATTTAGTATGTATTTCACACTTTCACTAAGACCACCATTTGACCACACTTGGCATAAATTTATCAATAATTTAAAGATTCTGCCATAACACTTTAGCATCAATCTTCATTGCTTGATAAGGCCGACCACTTGCTAGGCACATTTGATAATAATTAAAAAAAAATCAAACCCCATTTGATTTAGGGCAAATGGACAAAAAGCCATCAAACCCTAAAGACATTATCATTACTTGCATTTGACTTGGAGAAGCTTCTGGAAGAAATCGGCTACCACTGCTTGGTAAGGTTTCAACCTAAGAATGGTCGAATCTGCATCTTTTGAACACTTCCTGAGCTGAAATCTTGTTGAACTTCATAAGGTAAATTCCTTTTTATTAGTTTGAACTCCATTCTGTAACATTTTATGAGGTTTTAAAGTCGTGGTTGTGCATAATGTTGAACAAACTTTATGATATTATCATTCTATTGCTTCCTTTGTTTTTTTTTTGTATTTGCTGATTCTACAATCTCTAGAAAGCTGGAGAAATTTGTTGGCATCAACTGAACAATGAGAAAATTGGCCCAAAATTACCCAGAAGTTGTTAACATCTTATATTCCCTTTAAGCAGTTGAATCTCTCATCTTATGGTGCTTCCAGCCCTATTTTCCTCATACGCCTCCTTCTAGGGTTCCAAAAGTGGCCACAACCCAGGATACTAGCAAAATGTGAGTCATTTTTTCTCTTTAAATAAACACGTTTTCCTGTGTATGCTGTGGCTACATCAATGTGGCGCCCTATACTGTTGTATTCAGCAAGGAAGAAGCTCGCCTAGGGTTTCTCCTTAGTAAAATTCCTTTAATAAATAATATGTGATTGATTACAAAATTGTTCTTGCTCAGCTATCACATTTTCCCCACTAATTCGCCCAGATTTCTTTCAAACATGAATTTGGAGGAGTCTCTTGCTTAGAAATAGTGTGCCTAAGGTTTGTATATTGAGAGATGCCTTAACTTGCATAATATTCTCTCCAAATTCGGCTAAATGAAGCACTAAAAACCTCAGTAAACTGAAATCACGAAAATCTAATCCTTGTCTTGATTTACTTGCTCAAGCTTGATGGTTATCTTTATTGTATTCTTGCACAACTGTATGTTAGTCATAACAACCTCCAATGCTCCTGTATATACTTATGATTTCAAAGTGAAGGAATTAAATGAACATCTCTAAATTTTGAAAACATAAAGCTCCAAGCTACAACCCTGATTGGAAACTAAACATCTCTTGTTGTATACCACGAAAATCTGTCATTGATTTTATTCCACAACTGAAAATGTAGCAACTTTATATTTCCGTATATATGAGGAAGACTCCACATGGGTATTTGAGCTTTATTGCTTCCATTCAATCAATATATGAAATATTTGTTACTGTTAATGCAAGCCTTTTAAATCTGTGATATTCTCTCACTTTTGAATGCATTTGTCATTTAATTCATAAGCTGCAGCCTCCCTTAGTATTTATGACAATAGAGTGTATTGTTCTCACAACTATGATTGTCACTTGATAAAATATAAAAATTGAAAGCTGGCTATAGCTTTAAACATATATTCCTGAATATTGTTGTTCATAATTGCTGCTCATGATAATTGTTGCTGAGTTTCTTTCATGCAAAACTACTTCTCTGTATCTTTGCAAATAAGAACTACCATTGAAAAATAGATGCTCCATTCATTGCTAATGCTGATCAACTCATACCTCATTGCTGTCTCACTGGCACTTGTAATAGTGTATACCTGTTTGATAAAAGACAATGCTTCATTTTGCATAATGAGATTCCACCACACTTTACATATCCTCTGCTAGCTTCAAGACTGGTAATAGCTAGAACTATCATTTGCTAATTAAAATTAGCTGTAAATATTGCTAAATCTGAACTTCTCTTAACCTTGTCAGTAGCAGTTGAAAATTTATCTTTTCAGACTCATGATCTTTCTGATATTCTCATTTGATACTTGAAACAAACATGCCTGTTTGATGAATTTGTACCTTCCAAACCTCTTAAATGCTAACTAAGGAAAAAAATTGTTGTTTTCTGTTAAAGAGCCTGTAGAGAATTGGATTTTTTCAAATCTATTCACTTGTCATTATCTTAATTCTTTTGATCAGTTGAAACTCTTGCTGACGACTTGCATTGATTATGAATTATGAGAATGTTGCTTTTCATTTGTAAGAAAAAATTATCTTGCTAAATACTCTGCTTTCCCTTCAGTATAAAGGGCTCAATGCCTTATTAAAACGTGAACATAAATGAAAGGAAGAGCTGAAACAATGTATGATAAATGCAATATATTTCTAATTGTTTCCTTTGAATGATGAGCAAAAACAATTGCACAAATCTATTTTACCATATTGAATACTCTTCTTGATGACAGTCTTAGATGATAATTGTTTTTGTCCTTGATTAAATAACTCTCATGTACGATGCGAATATGAAGTGTCCTTATGATATGTCGGGCTCTACCCTTGTGGGAGCCCATTTTACTCCACATATTTGATAAAATGATCTTGAACATGATGAACCTGTTCCTGCACACTGAAACAAACATGTTAGCAAAATAAAAGAAGCTAAAAGCTTCTATTGAATTATGTTTTTCGTTTCGATTTTTGCAATCATCTGATGGATGCTTGATGAATTGTATTCTATATTTCTGTTGGTAGCGTAGGTATATGATAGGATATGATTTGTCATTGCTTATAGACCATCTCTAACGCCATTTTTTATTGTTCTTGCAGATGCTTTTGGAGATTGGAGACTGGAACTGGAGCTGAAAACACAACTGAAGACCTCGACTTGTCAATGATTCGTCATTCCAGGCAATGACGAATCACTTTCTACCCTATGCCTTCTTTATTCTCAGTTGTATAGTGTACTTTATTTTTCTTGTATCTATCATTTGATTGTGTAAATAAAATTTAGTTACTCTTGCGGCTTGTGCGAGATTCAGAATTTCCAATATGAATAAAAATAGCATTCTTTTATGCAAATTTATGAGTTCCTTTGTTTGAGATTTGCATAATAACACTTGAAATTCATAAGTAATCAAAGTTCTAGAATATAATGAATACTTAAGCAGAAAATTGTTGTACCTTCTTTGACGGATGCAATTCAGCTCTACCTATTTTGAGCTGTAGCTAAAAATAGGTAACAAAAATAGCATCTATTAATGCCTGATTACAATTCTGATTAAGCACATAAACATCTGCTCACTCTTCTTCACACTTTACTTCTACCTTCGAAAGATCATAACATTATTCACACACAACACTCACACACTTCACACACCTCTCACATTATGCCTTCAAATGGTATAAACAATCAATCATATATATTCGCAACTAGGGATAACATCAACTACATGTTGGCTTAACAAAATATAAAATGAGTACAAACTGTCGATCCAAATCAATAAACAATTATTAATGCACACCAAAATTTGTCAGCCACAACATATTAAGGATCCAAAAAAACATCCTCAAACATGAAACACCTTAAACAATTATGCCTCGAAGATCCACAACACGCTACAATCACCATGTCAACCATGATCATGAAAAACATGAACACACAGAAGAAAATCACCAATCACGAGCACAACGATCAATGCATATCAACAACACAAATAGAGCACTATCTAGAAACATCCATGAGCATCATGAATCACTACAGAAGCATCTGCAACAACTCAAATTACTAGAATCACATTATCTTCTTTCATGAACACCAATTGAAGCAACAAAACTGTCAAAACACAAATACTCGTAACTCAATCAAATCTTCATGCAAACCTCTAAAACTTCATGTGGATAAACTAGATGTACTTGAAAAAAAACTGTTTAATCCACAACCTCTTATCATTAATGTACTGAGCTAGCCAACAACATGGTGGCTATACTGAACTTTATTGCATCACTAACAACCTGCAACATATTTTATTACAATTTTCTCAATATCCTCGACATATACAAACTTAAAGAAATTAATGCCAATAGTGTTGACATCAATGACAACCACATATCAGCAATATCCAACAATCTCTCCCTTTGACATTGATGGAAACACATGATGTGAAAAACACCATCAACGCAACTTTCTCTTAGCACTCTCGCCCCCTTAGATTTTGACTCTTTTCTCCTTAACTCTTTCACAATTTTTCACATGACTCTTCTCCCCCTTTGACAACAATGACAAAGATACAAATTATTTTTCTCCACACAAGCTTTGAACCACATTTTTGATCACTACTTCCCCTAAGTAGCAGCCACCACAACATCAATATGGATCATAAGATATGACTATGAAATGCACAGACTAAAGCAATTCAATGCATCTTAATTTTGATTAGGAGGCATAATCACCCCTAGCTTCCCTCTAAGATACTCCTTGAAATCATGAAAATCTAATCCTTGTCTTGCTTTACTTGCTCAAGCTTGATGGTTATCTTTATTGTATTGCTTACAATTTGTATGTTAGTCATAACAACCTCCAATGCTCCTCCATATACTTATGATTTCAAAGTGAAGGAATTAAATGAACATCTCTAAATTTTGAAAACATAAAGCTCCAAGCTACAACCCTGATTGGAAACTAAACATCTCTTGTTGTATACCACGAAAATCTGTCATTGATTTTATTCCACAACTGAAAATGTAGCAACTTTATATTTCCGTATATATGAGGAAAACTCCACATGGGTATTTGAGCTTTATTGCTTCCATTCAATCAATATATGAAATATTTGTTACTGTTAATGCAAGCCTTTTAAATCTGTGATATTCTCTCACTTTTGAATGCATTTGTCATTTAATTCATAAGCTGCAGCCTCCCTTAGTATTTATGACAGTAGAGTGTACTGTTCTCACAACTGTGATTGTCACTTGATAAAATATAAAAATTGAAAGCTGGCTATAGCTTTAAACATATATTGCTGAATATTGTTGTTCATAATTGCTGCTCATGATAATTGTTGCTGAGTTTCTTTCATGCAAAACTGCTTCTCTGTATCTTTGCAAATAAGAACTACCATTGAAAAATAGATGCTCCATTCATTGCTAATGCTGATCAACTCATACCTCACTGCTGTCTCACTGGCACTTGTAATAGTGTATACCTGTTTGATAAAAGACAATGCTTCATTTTGCATAATGAGATTCCACCACACTTTACATATCCTCTGCTAGCTTCAAGACTGGTAATAGCTAGAACTATCATTTGCTAATTAAAATTAGCTGTAAATATTGCTAAATCTGAACTTCTCTTAACCTTGTCAGTAGCAGTTGAAAATTTATCTTTTCAGACTCATGATCTTTCTGATATTCTCATTTGATACTTGAAACAAACATGCCTGTTTGATGAATTTGTACCTTCCAAACCTCTTAAATGCTAACTAAGGAAAAAAATTGTTGTTTTCTGTTAAAGAGCCTGTAGAGAATTGGATTTTTTCAAATCTATTCACTTGTCATTATCTTAATTCTTTTGATCAGTTGAAACTCTTGCTGACGACTTGCATTGATTATGAATTATGAGAATGTTGCTTTTCATTTGTAAGAAAAAATTATCTTGCTAAATACTCTGCTTTCCCTTCAGTATAAAGGGCTCAATGCCTTATTAAAACGTGAACATAAATGAAAGGAAGAGCTGAAACAATGTATGATAAATGCAATATATTTCTAATTGTTTCCTTTGAATGATGAGCAAAAACAATTGCACAAATCTATTTTACCATATTGAATACTCTTCTTGATGACAGTCTTAGATGATAATTGTTTTTGTCCTTGATTAAATAACTCTCATGTACGATGCGAATATGAAGTGTCCTTATGATATGTCGGGCTCTACCCTTGTGGGAGCCCATTTTACTCCACATATTTGATAAAATGATCTTGAACATGATGAACCTGTTCCTGCACACTGAAACAAACATGTTAGCAAAATAAAAGAAGCTAAAAGCTTCTATTGAATTATGTTTTTCGTTTCGATTTTTGCAATCATCTGATGGATGCTTGATGAATTGTATTCTATATTTCTGTTGGTAGCGTAGGTATATGATAGGATATGATTTGTCATTGCTTATAGACCATCTCTAACGCCATTTTTTATTGTTCTTGCAGATGCTTTTGGAGATTGGAGACTGGAACTGGAGCTGAAAACACAACTGAAGACCTCGACTTGTCAATGATTCGTCATTCCAGGCAATGACGAATCACTTTCTACCCTATGCCTTCTTTATTCTCAGTTGTATAGTGTACTTTATTTTTCTTGTATCTATCATTTGATTGTGTAAATAAAATTTAGTTACTCTTGCGGCTTGTGCGAGATTCAGAATTTCCAATATGAATAAAAATAGCATTCTTTTATGCAAATTTATGAGTTCCTTTGTTTGAGATTTGCATAATAACACTTGAAATTCATAAGTAATCAAAGTTCTAGAATATAATGAATACTTAAGCAGAAAATTGTTGTACCTTCTTTGACGGATGCAATTCAGCTCTACCTATTTTGAGCTGTAGCTAAAAATAGGTAACAAAAATAGCATCTATTAATGCCTGATTACAATTCTGATTAAGCACATAAACATCTGCTCACTCTTCTTCACACTTTACTTCTACCTTCGAAAGATCATAACATTATTCACACACAACACTCACACACTTCACACACCTCTCACATTATGCCTTCAAATGGTATAAACAATCAATCATATATATTCGCAACTAGGGATAACATCAACTACATGTTGGCTTAACAAAATATAAAATGAGTACAAACTGTCGATCCAAATCAATAAACAATTATTAATGCACACCAAAATTTGTCAGCCACAACATATTCAAACAGTCGACCCAAATCAATAAACAATTATTAATGCACACCAAAAAATGTCAGCCACAACATATTAAGGATCCAAAAAAACATCCTCAAATATGAAACACCTTAAACAATTATGCCTCAAAGATCCACAACATGCTACAATCACCATGTCGACCATGATCATGAAAAACATGAACACACAGAAGAAAATCACCAATCACGAGCACAACGATCAATGCAGATCAACAACACAGATAGAGAATGATCTAGAAACATCCATGAGCATCATGAATCACTACAGAAGCATCTGCAACAACTCAAATTACTAGAATCACATTATCTTCTTTCATGAACACCAATTGAAGCAACAAAACTGTCAAAACACAAATACTCGTAACTCAATCAAATCTTCATGCAAACCTCTAAAACTTCATGTGGATAAACTAGATGTACTTGAAAAAAAACTGTTTAATCCACAACCTCTTATCATTAATGTACTGAGCTAGCCAACAACATGGTGGCTATACTGAACTTTATTGCATCACTAACAACCTGCAACATATTTTATTACAATTTTCTCAATATCCTCGACATATACAAACTTAAAGAAATTAATGCCAATAGTGTTGACATCAATGACAACCACATATCAGCAATATCCAACAATCTCTCCCTTTGACATTGATGGAAACACATGATGTGAAAAACACCATCAACGCAACTTTCTCTTAGCACTCTCGCCCCCTTAGATTTTGACTCTTTTCTCCTTAACTCTTTCACAATTTTTCACATGACTCTTCTCCCCCTTTGACAACAATGACAAAGATACAAATTATTTTTCTCCACACAAGCTTTGAACCACATTTTTGAACATCTGACTACTTCCCCTAAGTAGCAGCCACCACAACATCAATATGGATCATAAGATATGACTATGAAATGCACAGACTAAAGCAATTCAATGCATCTTAATTTTGATTAGGAGGCATAATCACCCCTAGCTTCCCTCTAAGATACTCAAAAGTATCCTTAGGAAAGGGCTTGGTAAAGGTATTTGCAATCAGTTCCTTAGTGGGTGCATACTCCAATTTGACTTCTTTTTCACTCACCTTCTCTCTCAAAAAGTGAAACTTGATAGATATATGCTTGGTTTTTGAATGCAGCACCATATTCTTAGAAATGTTAATTGCATTTGAATTATCACAGAATATAGCAATAGGTTCATCATACACAACTTTGATATCTTTCAACATCTACTTCATCCACAATACTTGAGTACAATTATTAGCATCAACAATGTATTTTTCCTCTACAGTAGATAAAGAAACGGCATTCTACTTCTTACTTAACCATGAAATCAACTTCTTTCCCAAGAAAAATGCACCACCACTGGTACTCTTTCTTTATTCACATCTCCTGCCTAATTAGGATTAGTAAAAACACTCAAAGTAAGGTAATCTTCTTTAGGATACCATAGGCCAAAATCAATTGTCCCCTTCAAGTACTTGAAAATCCTCTTTACAGCTGTCACATGAGATTCCTTAGGATCAGCTTGAAATCTTGCAACAATGCATATGACATTCATGATATTAGGTCTAGTTTGAGTCAAATAGAGCAATCCACCAATCATGGATTTGTATCTAGTCTTATTTGTTTTAGGAGAATCATCATCTTGTGTTAACTTACATCCGGTCACCATAGGTATACCAACTAGCTTTGAATCTTCCATACCAAACTTCTTTAGCAATTATTTCACATACTTGGACTGAGATATAAAGATCCCTCTATCTAGCTGAGTAATTTTCAATCCCAAAAAGAATAATTTCATTTCGAAACAGTGTTGGACATTCCCTCAAGACCATTTTGCATCTCATCAACAAACTTCATGCACAAACTATTATCTCCTCCAAAAATGATATCATCAACAAAGACTTCAACAATCAAATCTTTATCATGATCAATCTTGAAATACAAATTACTATCAGTATTACCTTTATTAAATCCAAGCTTCAATAAATACTTGTCCAATCTGGCATACCATGCTCTTGGGGATTGCTTGAGTCCATTCAATTCTTTCTTCAATTAGCAAATCATATCTCTCTGATTAGTCAATTGAAATCCATCAGGTTGCTCAATATACACTTCTTCTAGTTCACCATTTAGAAATGTTGACTTGACATCCATCTGATAAACCTTGAAGTTTTTGTAAGCATCATAAGCAATAAATAGTCTCACAGCTTCAATCCTAGAAACATGAGCAAAAGTTTCTTCAAATTCAATTCCTTCCATCTACGAATATCCTTTACACACCAGCCTTGCTTTATTTCTAACAACTTCACCTTTCTCATTCAATTTGTTCTAAAAGACCCATTTAGTTCCAATTACATTTTTGTCTTTAGTTCTTCTTTCATTGCTTCCACCCAATGTTCATCTTTGCACACTTCATTGACACTATTAGGCTCAGTCTTTGAGATCAAACAGTATTCTTCTATAATTCTTCTCTTGGTTTGAGCACCTTTGTTCTTATCACTAATAATTAAATCTTCTGAATGATTTAGTCTTACATACCTTGGAGTTATAGGGTGTTCTTAAACTTTAGGCTCTTGTGATCTTACTTCTGCACTTTCATTAGTTCCTTCCTCTTGATTTTCTTGATTCACCGAAATGATCTAAACTTGATTTGTAGTTTGAACTTTATTTCCTTTATCTGAACTGTCATTTTGATCATCTGAATCATATCCACAAGTTCTAGATGGTCTAACTGTGTCTTCATCAACCTTGACATTAGCACTCTCAATTACTTTCCTCAATCTCTTATTGTAGCACTGGTAGGTTTTACTTTTAGTAGAATAACCAAGAAAGATTCCTTCATCACTTCTAGCACCAAACTTTCCTATATCTTCATCCCTTTTGATATAGCATTTACTCCCAAAGATTTTGAAGTATCTAACAGTAGGCTTATGACCATACCATAGATCATAAGGAGTCTTACCAATATCACCTTTGATTTGTGCAGATTGAGAGTGTAAGGCGACGAACTCTCTCTTTGATGAATGTGAGCAGCTCTAGCATCATAGTCCTAGCAGCTTCTTGATTGTCTTGTTCTTCCTTTCCACAACTCCATTTCTTTGAGGGTACATAGATTGCAAATAGTGTCTCTTATCCCATGCTCTTGTACAAAAGATTAAACTCCTTCAGAAATTGTTCACCACACTCTATCTAATCTCGGACATTTTAATCTTGAGACCCATCTTTGTCTCAACCATAGCCTTAAAATATTGAATTTCTCTAGAGCTTCATATTTTCCCATAAGAAAAGACATCATTTACAGAATAATCATCAATAACTAACATAAAATACATGTATCCTTGTAAACCTGACTCTAGAAGGACCACACAAGTCGTTATTAAGCTCCAACACTTCATTTGACCAATGTTTTTTTCTCTAGAATGAAACTCTAGTTTTCATCCCTAATTGACATTCCTTGCATATAGTATTAGTAGGTTTTATCAACTTAGGAAGATCTCTCACTACTTGAGTAGAACTTATCTTGATAATATTATCAAAGTTTACATGACACATTCTCTATGCCACAATAACTTTCATCAACGAGCAATCGGACAACTTTTACGGCCAACATTCAGGTGAAGATATTACCTTTTGTTTTTTGTGCCATATCACGATCACATTTTGGATCTCCCCATTATTCTACACTTTCCATCCTTGAATTGAAGATCATATCCCTTGTCAACCATCTATCTCAACACTTAAGGGTGCTAGCTGAGCCTTCCACATAGAACATCCTTGATGTGCTCTTACCATCAAGAGATGGATCCTACGCATGGATTACACCGACTTTGTCATCCGCAAATCCTTCTTACCGATCATTTTAAGCTCACAAATTCCGTATCTGTCATGTGATGAGGCATCCATTGTCAATCACCCATTCATCTTTTTCTTCAACTCAAGCAGCTAGAGCTTTCTCCACATTTGTTACCTTCGTGGGTCCAATAGGTGCTATATCATTTCTTATGATATAATAAATACATTGTCCTCACTTGCATTCCCTTTATCAGATTCATCATCTGTCACACCTTCATCAGCAGCATAATAACAATTCCTTTGAAATTTAGGCTTGTTAGGTCTTGACTTAGGAACTCTTTTCGGACACCTTGAGGCAAAATGACCTATCTTATTATAAGAAGAAACATTTAATAGGAAATTTCCCTTTATACTTACCTTCTCCTCTAGCTTCTCTCTTGACAATAAGTGCTTCAAGCTCGTCTAGTTTTATCTCTTCTTCTTCAATCTCTCTCATTTCCTGCTCATACTTGGACATTTTTCTAGAATAAATTTCTCTTGGATCATATCTCTGCTTATCTTTTTCAGAGATAGTAGCTTTGAATGCAAATTTTGTCTTAGGAAGAGAATCGCCAAACTCACTTAACTCAAAAGCAGTAAGCTTACCAATCAACATGTCTCCGGTTACATTTTTTCCTGATTGGGATCTCCTCAATGGTAGTAGTTTTGGCTGTATGTAGCGGAGGAAGGATAGACACTTGCCAACAATCTCTGATTCTTCCAATGTTCCAACAACACATCTAATACTACACACAAGTTCATTCACTCTTTGCATAAAAGAAGTGATGTTCTCATCTTCACCCATTCTCAACATTTCATATTTCCCTTTTAGGCTTTGCAACTGAGCAATCTTCACATGCATATCACCTTCATACAAAGTTTTCAACTTTTTCTAGATCTCATAAGCAGTCTTTAGCTCCATTACATTTGTCATCTCAGAATCAGTCAGAGCACTCAACAATGCTTCCTTAGCCTTGATATTGTACTTGGCTTCCTTAATCTCACCTGCAGTAGAAGGACCATTATGTGGGATGATATACCTACTCTTGTAATTGTCAATAAGGTTCCTGCCAATGCATCTCGGATAACACTCCCATTGAGTCTTCCACGAGGAGAATAATTGGTTCCATCAAATCTAGGACTATCGCTATATTTAGCCATCGGGATCACCTCAAGCTATTAAACTTCTTAAGACCGTTTCGATACCAATTATTTGGCAACACAAGGGTAGACAATAAGAGGGGGTGAACCGGTTGTCACAAAATTATGCTTATTAAACTTATTCTCAGATTTGATAAATAAACATGAAAGCATGAATCATCACCACAACAAAAACACACATAACACCAAGATTTTTTACGTGGAAACCCTATTAGGGAAAAAACCACGGTGGACGTTAATCCACAAGGTTATACTCTGTTAAAAGTATAAAAGATTTGTAAATGGGAATGCACATGCATTCAAGAACACTGCCTAGAGCTCACTGCTCAAATACAAAAGGCTTACTGCCCAAAGGAAGACTCACTGTCTTACATAAACATTCAAATTACATCCAAAAGATTTTGAACTGAGAAAATAGCATCTGTTAATGCCTGATTACAGTTCCGGTTAAGCACATAAACATCTGCTCACTCTTCTTCACACTTTACTTCTACCTTCAAAAGATCAGAACATTATTCACACACAACACTCGCACACTTCGTACACCTCTCACACTATGCCTTCAAATGGTATAAACAATCGATCATATATATCTGCAACTAGGGATAACATCAACTACATGTCGACTTAACAAAATATAAAATGAGTACAAACTGTCAGCCCAAATCAATAAACAATTATTAATGCACACCAAACAATGTCAGCCACAATTATAAAATGAGTACAAAGTGTTGGCCCAAATCAATAATCAATAGTGTTGACATCAATGACAACCACATATTAGAAATATCCAACAAATATAGCCCAAGCAGTGGGAGTTATAAGCAAGTTTATGTCTAACCTGGGTAAAGAGCATTAGACTTTTGTTAAGAGGGTATTTAGATATTTGTGAGGTACTTTTGATTATTGTTTGCTTTATCATGGTACTAATAATGTGGTCAAGTCATTGGACATATAGGGATTTGTTGATGCAGATTGGGCAGGTGACTTGGATAGTCAAAGGTCCACTAGTGGGTATGTGTTTACTCTGTTTGGAGCAATGAGTTGGATGAGTGAAAGGAAACCTATGGTTGCTTTATCCACTACTAAAGTAGATTATATGGTTGTTTCCCATGTTTCTAAGGAGGCACTATGGTTACAAAGGTTGTGTATAGGTATTAGTTTTGATTGTAGGATAGTTCAGATTGGTTGTGATAGCCAGAGTGAAATTCATTTAGCCAAGAATCCTATGTATCATGCTCAGACAAAGCATGTAGATGTACAATACCATTTTTTTTGAGAAATGGTTGCTAATGGAAAAATTGAGTTGAAGAAAATTGACACTGAGGTTAATGTTGTAGATTATCTTACCAAACTTGTGAGCACAAATAAGTTCATTTGGTGCAAAGAGGTCACCGACCTTGTTTCTTGTACCTAGTTGATTCCATGATGGTGTGATTCCTCAAGCTCTTGCAAGGTATTCAACAAGTGGGAGAGTATTAGGAATCAAGGTGTTTCAACCTTGTAAATTCCTAAGTTGTTTATTTATTATTACTTTAGTTTTTCCCATGGATAAATGTCACTTATGTTATCAAATAATTGTGTTCCATTAAAAGGGACGTGAGATTTTGAGTTGGCACTTTTGCCACATGTCGATGCCTTGAAAAATAATTTATTAGTTGTCAAAAGATGCCCACTTAGTGGTATAACATGGAAAGCCTATTTTTAAGGATGTTATGACAGATTTTATGACAACTGTAAGGGCTAAAAGTAGGGGATATCATTTTGGACGTGTTAGGACTAATAAAATTGGCTTCAACTTCCCACAAAACCTCCATGGTCCCGTCAAATATCCTATCACCTAATATGTCATTTAAAACTTTATGATTCAAAATAATCCATTTACCTGCCCTATAGTTATCATCTTAACAAATTTGCATTCATCATCATACCCATATGTGAAGGAAGTCACGTCGGGAAGACTACATTATATCGGTAGGAATTAGTTTAGAGTCCCTTCAATGGAATGATGAAGAAAGGCAATGTGAACATTATCGAGGAGACTTGTTTTAGTGTCCCTTCAACAAATCAAGTGAAACCTTATTGAAGACACCTTAACATATCGAAAGGGAATGTTTTGGGGTCTCTTTGATAACTCGATACATAGACCACCAAGGAACATAATATTTTAATGTCTCAAAATACTATTACTCTGGCATGACTTGCAGAATAATTACACCTCAACATTCAGGAAATTGAAAACATCTCTCAGACATGATACGACAATATATCAAAGTGACAAAAAAAATTCAAAGGGACAATACTCGACTTATGCACCAAAAGAGTTCAAAGGGACTCTTGAATATCGAAGTGAAGTAGTTCATAGTCTCTCCGAAAACCCGTAAAGGAAAGAGGACATATCAATCAGAAGGATATCGGGGGGAAGGACATATATTAGCGAGAACCAAATATCAGTCCCATCAATATCCCTAAAGAAAACAAGCAAATGATCAAACTAAGGATTTTGTTGAAGGGAAGAATGCATATCGGCGGGACAAAGACACTAGTCCCTTTGATGAAAAGATAACATTTATTGCCTCAGCTTTGACAATACAAAAGGAGAAAAGGATTAATAAGCCTATAAAGGTATCAAAGCGACAAAGGAATATCTAAGAGACTACTTACAAGGATGAGTTCGAGAGGATACTGTGATATCGGAGTGGAGCTATTTGAAGTCCCTTGAAAATCCTGAAAGATAGCAAAGGCATATTATTGAGAAGGGTATCGAAGGGAAAGACATATATTGATTATTTATAAAGAGAAATTTTAATATTTTAATTGGGAAGTGAAAACATTTTCACCATGGAGTTATCTGAGTTCAAAATCTTGGAGCGGTGATTATTTTTACCCAAAGGAAATTTTTATGAAGTGAAAATGCATATAGGTAAATGTAAAGTGAAAATCGCCATCGAAAGAAGAATAATGATAATCATTAAATTGATTTTCATGGGATGCAAAGATAAAGGAGATTAAAATTAAAATATTTTAATTTACCAAAGATAATTAATACAAATTTGCATCGAGTGGATATGCGAAGGGTCATAACCCTTGAAAATATAAAATATATAAAATAAAAAGAGAGATTAGTAGGAATCATCATTAAAGATCAGTGAATAGTAGAATAGAGTAGAAGAATAGAAAATCATTTTGAAACAAATTCTTTTGGTATGAACTGTAAAATATTTTGAAGCATTTTAATGGAGAAGAAATTATAATATGGTGGCTACAATTCTGGTGTTCAATTGTTTGTTGATGTTAATTCATAGAAGTTGTCTTGCTATCTCCAGAGTGGTTTTCTCTTGTTATTCAGATTGAATGTATCAAGCATATGTTTAATTTTTCAAGACACATTTGTTGCCTTTGTGTGATTCATGTTGATTGGTTTTTGCAAGAAAGAATTAAATTCCTTTTAAGTGATTCCTTTTAATTGGTTTCTTCCAAGAATTAAAACCCTTTTAAATAAATCATTTTAACTCGTTTCCTTCAAGTAAAAATTAAAATCCTTTCAAATAGTCATAGTAACCTGGGGAGATATCAATTTTAGCAAGGTCATATAGATGAAGTTAAATGGCCCTAGGCAAGAGAAGGAGCGGGAGTAGCAATTTGAAATCCTCAGGCAATGCAGGCGAGGGAGACGTTGAATCAGAGGAAGACGACAATCTTTGACTCGACGTGGGTTTTTTTCCTAGTTTCCTGGTGCTGGGCATTGGCAGGAGGCTACGTTGGCTTTTATGGTCTGCTGCTCTATTTGTGGTGGCCTTTCTGGTGGGCGGGTCGTCGTTCCTTGTTGGCGTTGTAGATCTTCTATTTTCTGGTGGTCTAATGGCTCTTGCTCCTTTGTTGTTTTCTTTTTGTTCTATGTTTTTGGTGGGGGGCTTTGGCTTCCTGTTTTGGTAGGCTCCTATGCTTTTTCTTGTTGATCTTTTGGATTTTTTGGGAAGTTCTTAGTTAGGGATTGGGGCAGGGTCTACCCTTCACTCTTTGGTGTTTCTCCTTTGCAACGCTTTTGGCTTTCTATCATGAGCTTGGTGTGTCTCGAGAGGGATCTGCTTCATGTTTTACTAACTTGAGAGGTTGTTGTTGCTTTGGTTGTTCTTCGGGTTTGTGTTGGGTACTCCCCTGCCTTGGTGTGGCCTTTTTTTGGGTTCTTCCTATTGGAGGTGTCATACTCTTTGTTCTCTCTAGTTTGTGGGGAGTCATTGTTGCTTTTGTCTTTGTGTCTCTTCCTATGGTTGAGCAGTGTTATGTTAAGCTCTTTTTCTGTGCCCAGTTCGTGGATAGGGGTGTTCCCCATGATGGTTGAGTCCTTTATGTTGTTTATGCTTAAGGATTAGATCTCTTTTCTCTCTAGGATGTTTCCTATGGAATGTTTTTTGGGGGTTGCTCAGTTAGTTTTTGGTTTTGGCTCCATGTTGGGATTTTGGCTCTTAAGCTCTTTTGAGTCTCCTTTGAATGGGCTGCTCTTATTGTGTATATGGTGTGCCCATGTTCTTTTGTGGTTTTGTGTGTTTTGTCCTTTCCTGTTGTTTCTCTTGTTGGCTCGTCCTCTCGAATTGTCAGTAGATGTCTTGTTTGTCCTTGTTGTTGGTTGGGTGGCTCCTTTCTTGTTTCTCTAGTCTATCTTCTATTGAGATGAAGGCTTCTTCTACCATGGTGGAGTCCTCTCTTTTAGAGGTAGAGAGGGGGTTTGTGGATTTTTGGAGGTGTTTCCCATGTTGTTGGCTTCTACTATTACAGTACCCGTTGAGGTGGTATGTGTTCCTATAGAGGTGGAGTTGTTTGTTGTTATAGTGTGGCAATAGTGATGGTAAGGGTTTTCATGGCATATGCTCCTATAGAGGGGAGCCTACTCCTTTTGAGGTGGATTATGATTTGGATATTCATGTTTGGTGGTGCTACAAGAGGTTTTCTTTTGATTCTTGCTTGGTGGAGCTAGGCTATGTTTGTGTGAACAATGGGTTTAAGGTCCCTGTTAAAACCTGGTTTGTTACTGGATGTAAGTGAGTTCAGGTTCCCTTTTAAACCTAGCTTGGGTTCAAGTTCCCTTGTAAAACTTGGCTTTGTTGGGTTTAAGATTCCCATTAAAACCTTTTTTCTTGTACAGTTTTGGGTAGTCTTGCTATTATTTTTGTGATTTGCTGTTGGTTTGCTGCTGGTTTTCTATGTTGATTTCTTGAGCAGATTGTTCTTCTCTATGTGGGTTTTGGGTCCCAGTCAAAACCTATTTGTTAATGGTTTTGGCTCCATTCAAAACCTGTTGGAAATGGTTTTGGGTCCATTCAAAACCTACTTTTCCCCCTTAATCAAAACCTGGGGAGATATCACTGAGATTTGTAAGAACTTGGTAACTAACAACCTTGCATGTTTATACAAGGTATAAACATCTAAAAGTGTCAAAAAATTCGAGTTAAGCTAGAAAGGGGGACACATACATCATTTACATCTTGACTCCAATGCCCAGTAGAATAAGGCACTGATCCATTTTAATTAAAACCATATTTCACATAACTTCATTCACATATTTCTAGTTTTCAGTTATAAAAAATAGTAGGGGTAGAAGTAGAATTTAGTTTTCAAGTTATCTATCTCAAAACCCCCATTCCATATTGAAGTAGATAGGAAAAATAGTTTAATTAAACCATATTAAATCTGCTTAAAACTAGAACAAAGGAAATCACATTCATTAGTAATCAAGGTACACTCACCTAGGTCTAGCAGAACCTGAAGTGCAGGGAATTCCAACCATCTTGGTGGATTTTGTTCATTGGAAAAAACATTATTAAATCTGACCATAGATCCTAGCATACTCTTAGGATTTGCAATTTGCAGTTTTGAGAACCAACAAATTGGTGACTCTACTGGTGAAAAAACCTAAGAAAACCTAGTAGAAGACCATTTTACTAAAGTCAAGGATTGGAAAATATAACTCTGTTGGTGGAGGAAACTCATAAGACAAATTATTCCTCTTTAAGAGAGGTGGTGAATCTAGACAAAAAAACTCTGTTGAACAGTACATGTGTGATCAATCAAATATTAGATCAGAAAGACTAGATTTCAGGCATCAAAGTATTACAGTTACACCCAAAATGGATGGTAGGAGGTCTCTGCATAAGGGAATCCCAAAGAAAAACAATGGAAAATGGACAGACAAACATGGGTCCCCCCCTCACTTCAAAGATCACTACTAATAAGGAAAAGACTATCTCAAAGCCACCTGAAATCACAGAAGTACAAAATGATGTTCACAATGATCAAGGAAATATGCCTTAGCAATGGGGTGGGGGTCCTAGCTCGGTTGGCTAAATCTTTCCTATTGCAGGAGGTTTTTCACGAGGTCTAGTCTCCTCCACCCTCATGGTACTGGAGGGCGTGTCATGCCAGCGTCGCTAGTCATGTTAAAAATTTTACTAGGCACATTGCAGTTTATAGGGGGTCATGCTACCCGATTCTTGCAGTCTAAAAATAAAAAAATATGCCTGAGCAATATTTCACAAATAGCCCTATCCATGAAACATAGTTCCACAACAATGAAATGTAAGACCCTCATTCCCTTTAGTAAAACGCTCTATCTGAATCCATTCAAACCTCCAACCATGACTTTTATGCTCATGTGGAAGTAGAAAGGATATGAAACCAAAGAGAATATGATGATAGAATAGCAAAACAATAGGGTGAGAAATCTCAATATGAATTCATGGATCAGACTGCACCCACTGAAACTCATGTTTGTCTATCCAAAGACAAATGAATTGCTCAAGAAGTACAACAAAGCATACAAAAACTATGAGTAGATCTCGAGATAGCCAAACTATTGAAAGAGGAGGAGCAGATGAAACAATAATTATAGCAAATGAATTCTCAGCGTGCAACAAGCAGCTCAAAGTATATACATCCCCACAAGCAGGGTGGGCCTGCAAACATAAGTAATTCACAAGGGTCACATTAGAACACAAGTGGCCCTAATATTTCAAAAGCATCTCACAATGCAATAGGAAATCCAAGAAACACTAATTATGTGCAATAGAATGTTTCACCACAAATCCCAAGACCACAAAATGTTCCTACAACTTCCCAACCCATGACTAACACCTACCCACCTCCTAGTCAGAATTATGTCACACCTCATCAACATCAAATACCCCAACAAAATGTGCAAGGCAATGTATACTCTCACCAAAATACACAAAAAAATATGCCTCACCATCAGTACCAACAAGGCTCTTAGTATCAACAATACCAACCTAACCAAAACCCTTTTTTGAGAGGACCCCTAAAAATAGATAGATAAAGGCAACAAGACTTATCTGGATTTCAAATCTTCCCAAATCCAATTAGCAATGATCTGAGAAATGCAATCCCAAAATTATCTAGGAATCATGTTATTTCAGTAGAAGAACATATAAGAAATTTTGAAACAGTCACAGATAGATTTGATGTACAATATGAAGATGTACTCATGAATTTTTTATGCCATCCCCGATTGAAGATGCAAGGGATTGGTATAAGAACTTACCTGATGCTTCAATTAATTCTTGAGCAGATTTCAAAGATCAATTTAAGGAACAATATAGAAATCATTATGACCTAAAATTTACCTTGCAAGAAATAACAAACATCCAAAAGAACTATAATGAATCAGTGGTTGATTTCAACATGAGGTTCAAAAAAGCATACAATAAAATCTCACCTGATTTAAAGCCTCCAGATGCTATATGCCTGGTCTTTTACCTAAATGCTTTTGATCCTAAGACTGGGTATGAACTCAGATATAGAAATCCCCTTACTCTTGCAAAGGCTCATAAAGTCGCTTTGAACATTGAAAATAATAGAAAGGCTACAGGGAAGATTGGCAGGAGGGATGATGTCAGAGTTCCAAAAAATCCCAGTAACCATCAAACCAAGTAGGCCAATCATTATAGAAATGAAAGGCCTAGACTACACGATATGCCATACAAAATGAATTGGAAGGATGGAAGGACAATCATCAATGATCAAAGGAAAAACATGGGTAAAGAAACTCCAGATCCACTAAGGAGGCATGGGACCAATATGGTGGGGAATACTCCATGGTGTGTAGCATGTAATCTACCCCGTGCTCCTGAAAATTATGTTGTTGCACAATCAATTCAGGGAGATGAAATGTATTATGAGAAATAAAAGGTGGATCACATGGTAAATATGATGGCCTTTAGCCCTTATAAAATCTAAGAGGAATATTCTTATTCAAAAGCAGAGGGATTTGAATATGATGTGAACAACCAAAAATATAATGTTCACATGGGCCAATAAGAAGTATTTTTAGATCAAGAAGATGACAACATAGAAGGATATCAGTTTAGTACTACCAGACAATAGCCAAACCAAACCCAATTAAGGAAGCCAACTGAAGAAGAGATGAAAGCTCTTACAATGTTGTTGTAGCATAGGCTAAAAATAATTATAACCTGAGGAATAGAACCATAAATCCATATCAAGGAACGCCAAGGGGCTTATTCATAAAGGATCAACAAAAGCATATAAAGGATACTTCAGATAACTAAAAGAGGGGTGAAAAATAAAAAACTCAAAAACATGTACCAAAGGAGACAACAAAAATTGACCAAGATAAGATAAAGGATAGTGTTAAGTTGCAAACTAAGAAGAAAAATTACAACAAGACAGAAAAGGCAAAACAACAGAGTGACTTCCCCCTCCTTTGACATAGCACAAGCATTATCTCAAATCAAGATGTTAGTTCCACTATTAGAATGATGAAGGTGGATGAATATAGAGATAGTGCCCTCAAATTGATTTCAAATGTGCCCAACAAGCAACAAAACCAAAACAAAAATAAAGATAAGTCAGAAAAGGGTGAAACCAAGGTACACAATGTTGGACAAGAATGCATAAAAACTCTTGAGGTTTATCTTGGAGACACCTTGACAAAGAACCCTTCCCAAGTAGATACATTTTATACTATATTATTGATCAACAATAAACTACTAAAAAATTGCATGATTGACTCAGGAGCATCAATAAATATCATTCCTATGGCGGTCATGAAGGAATTGGGCTTATGGGTAGATACTACGTATGGGAAGTGTTATGCAATGGACAACAAATTTGTCCATGTTGTTTGAGTCATATGGGATGTAGAATTAAAGTTAGCCTCCTATGCTGCAGCTACTTACAGAACTGATATTACTATAGTAGACACCCCTCCATACTATGACATGTTATTATCTAGACATTGGACTGCTGTAGTAGGGGGAAATGTCCAATTAGACTTGTCATATGCAACAATACCAGTTAATGGAAGAGAGGTTAAATTGTATAGAGAACCAAGATATGAACATATCATAGAACATCTTGACCCAAATCAGATGAACTATTTTTGTGTTGTAGATCTTGGAAGCTTCATAATTGAAAAATCACAACTAAAATTGCAAAACAGTGACCCAATTGGCACTATGGCCCATTAGGATGAGCATGGCATTTGGAAAATGTATTTTGACAGTGCTTGTAGCAAGGGTGGAAATGGAACAGGAATAGTGTTTATCTCACCAATGGGTAAAACATTCAAATAATCATTCTTACTAACATTTGAATGCACCAACAACATAGTTGAATATGAGGCATTGTTATTAGGCCTGAACATTGTGACACAGTATGGAATAAAATTGTTAGCGATATATGGAGACTCGAAATTAGTTGTCTCACAAGTCAGAGAAAAGTATTCATCAAAAAAAAATACTTAAGCAATACAAACATGTTGTTTGGGATACCATAAAACTTTTTGATGCATTCTAAATAGATTGGGTGGAGAGATCTAAAAACATAATGAAAAATTTATTGGCAAATGTAGCCCTAAAAAGGGATGATATTATGTTGGTGGGTATAGCAGAGGTAGAATTTAAGTCTAGATTTGTGATCCCTGATAACATTTACAATTGGCAAGTATTCAATGATGATGAGGACTTAATCAAGTTTCTCCACTGTATAGATCAATATGAATCTCAAGAAATAGATTTTAATGCATTTGTTGAGGTGGTAGATGGTAAGGAAACTGTCTTTGGACAAGAAGTAGTACAGAGCTTAGAACAAATAAAATACTGAAGGGTTTGGTGGCTCTAGAAAGAGTATTTGATGGCAATGACAGATCTCTCCTAAAGCAAACACTAGTGAAACAAGAAGATATTGAGGAGATTAATCTTGGGACTAAAATGGCACCTAAAAGGGTGTATATTGGAAAAAGGATTAGCCCCAAGGTCAAATAAATGCTTATAGCCTTTCTTAGGAAGCATAAGCATGTGTTTGCTTGGTCCTATGATGACCTAAAGGCTTACAAAGAGGATCTATTCTAGCATGAAATCCCACTAAAACCACATTCCAAGCCTTTTAGGTAGAAGCAAAGGCCCATAAATCCTACATTGGCACCCAAAATGAAAGAAGAACTAATGAAGCTTCAAGATGGTGGCATTATCAAACCCATTAGACATTCTTCTTAGGTCTCAAACTTGGTATTGGTAAGGAAGAAAAATGGAGACATAAGGTTATCTATGGACTTTCACAACTTAAATGTTTCATCACTCAAAGACAATTATCCTCTCCCAAACATGGAGGAAATGCTACAAAGGGTGACAGGTTGTGAGTTGGAGTCTATGATGGATGGATTCTCTAGCTACAATCAAGTAAAAGTTAAAGAATCAGAACAGTACAAAACTGCTTTCACCACACCTTGGGGGACATATGTGTATGTGAGAATTCCCTTTGGCCTCACAAATGTGGGTGCTACATTCCAGAGGGTCATGGATGTAGCCTTTTTTTATTTGATCAATACCATAATGGTAGTCTACTAGGATGATTTGACAACATATTCCAAAAGGGAAGAAGACCACTGTATACACCTAGAAAAGATCTTTATCAAAGCACTAGAGTGTGGCATATCCCTGAATCTAAAGAAGTGCCATTTTGTTGTGACAAAAGGAAAGTTGTTGGGATATATAGTCTCAAAATATGGAGTAAGGATTGATCCTAAATGAGTAGAGGCTATTGATAAGATTCCCATACCAAAAAATGTAAGGGCCATCTAGTCTTTCTTTGGACAAATTAACTTTGTCAGGAGGTTCATTTCAAAAAAAATTGAGATTGTAAAGCCAATCTCAAAGATGTTGAAGAAAGGTTCAAAGGTTGACTAGATAGAAGAAGCCATTGATGTATTTGTGTCAATCAAGAGAGAAATTAAGGAAGTCCCTATATTGAAATCCCCAAACTTTGATAAACCATTTCAAATCTTCTCCTTTGCATCATTTCATACAATTGCAGCTATAATGTTATGGAAGAATAAAGAAGGGTATGAGTAGCCTATCTCATTTTTTAGTAAATCACTTCAAGGGGAAAAACTAAGATATGATATCATTGAGAAGCAAGCCTACGCACTGGTAAAGGCATTCAAGGCATTCAGGCCTTACTTGTTAGGGGCAAAAGTGATTGCATATGTACCAAATGTTGCAGTTAAGGATGTTTTTTCACAAATATAAGTCATAGGGAGAAGGTTTAGATGGATAAACCAAATCTAGGAGTTCAATATTGATATTCAAATTACCAAACTAGTGAGGGGACAAGGATTTTAAAAATTGATGGTCGAGTCCAATTTAGAAGTAGCACAGGTTTGCAATGTGGAGGGAGAAGAAAAGTGGGTATCAAGCATTAAGCACACATCCTGGTACACAAATATAGTATACTATCTCAAATATATGAAGTGTCTTGAAGTCCTAAATAATAATTAGAAAATAACTTTAAAGCTTCAAGAATTGAAATATGTCTTTGTGAATGGAGACTTATATTAGAAAAATAAAGATGGTATCTTATTGTTCTACTTAGATGAGACACAAGTAAAGCGAATTTTAAAAGAGATGCATGAAGGTGTGTGTGGAGGTCACTTCTTAGAAAAAACCACTGCCCATAAGATACTGAGAGCGAGTTACTACTAGCCTAAAGTCTTCAATGATGCCCACATATAGGTAAGAAAGTGTGAAGTGTGTCAAAGGTTTTTTGGCAAAGTAAATTATCAAGGAGCCTTACCATTAAGACCCATACAGATCGAGGCCCCTTTTCATCAATGGGGAATTGGCTTTATAAGAGATATTACAAATAGGTCTAGTGGCAGACATAGATGGATCTTGGTTGCTACCGATTACTTTAGCAAGTGGATTAAAGCAATACCAACAAAACAAGCCACTAACAAAGTTGTGATTAATTTCCTATTGGAAAACATCATCACTAGATTTGGGGTTCTTGTGAGGCTCATCATAAATAATGGCATGTGCTTCAGGTCTAAATAATTCAAGAAGTTTTGTGACTTATATTGCATCATGATTTCATATGCCTCACCATACCATCCTCAATAAAATTGACAAGTAGAGTCTAGCAATAAAAGCATCATGAAGATAATCAAAAGGATGTTGGATAATAACAAGAAGGCATGGGTTTCTAAATTAAGACTAGCATTATGGGCAAAAAGAATCATTGTAAAAAAGGCCACTAGAAAATCCCCTTTTAAATTGGTGTATGGATCCCAAGCTAGAATCCCAATGCACAATCTCTTACCAGTCCACAAATTTATTTTACAAGAAGATATGGATATCCCTGAACCCATGGAAGAGAGGATGGAACAATTGGCTAAATTTGAGGAATTCATATCCCAAGCACGCATAATGAAAAAGTATAGTTGCAGATGAAACATTTATTTGACAAGAGAGCAAAAGATAGGAAATTTAAGATTGATGACATGGTTCTTATGTGGAATGCCAGAAGCCAAGATAAAGGAAAGCATGGGAAGTTTGAAGCACTATGGATGGGCCCATTTTTTGTCACTGGAAAGTGTGGTGAAGACTCATACTACTTGCAAAACATGATTGGTGAAGATCAGGAATTGCTAGTGCATGGATAATTCCTGAAATACTTCTTCTCTTAAATTTTTCCATGAACAGTAGTTTAGGATTTTCCCTTTTTCCTTTTTCTTTTTACCATCTCCACCCTTGGTTTGCATCCCAGAGAATACTTCTAGATTCTTGCAATGACCTAATAGCCATTCATCTACAACTAGAGCCACTGTTAGGACTAATAAAATTGGCCTCAACTTCCCACAAAACCTTCATTGTCTCATCAAATATCCTATCACCTAATATGTCATTTAAAACTTTATCATTCAAAATAATCCATTTACCCGACCTATAGTTATCATCTTAACAAATTCGCATTCATCATCATACCCATATGTGAAGGAAGTCACGTCGGGAAGATTACATTATATTGGTGGGAATCAATTTAGAGTCCCTTCATTAGAACGATGAAGTAAGACAATGTGAACATTATCGAGGAGAGTACATATCGAGGAGACTTGTTTTAGTGTCCCTTCGACAATCCAACTGAAACCTTATCGAAGACATCTTGACATATCAGAAGGGAATGTTTTGGGGTCTCTTCGATAACCTGGGACATAGACCACCAAGGAACATAATATTTTAATTGTGTCAAAATACTATTACTCTAGCACGACTTGCGGAATAATTACACCTCAGCATTCAGGAAACATAAAAACATCTCTCGGACATGATACAACAATATATCAGAGTGACAACAAAAATTTGAAGGGACAATACTCAACTTATGCACCAAAAGAGTTTGAAGAGACTTTGGAGTATCTGACTGAAGTATTTCATAGTCTCTCTGAAAACCGGAAAAGGAAAGAGGACATATCAATCTGAAAGATATCGGGGGGAAGGACATATATTGATGAGAACCAAATATCAGTCCCTTTAATATCCCTAAAGAAAACAAGCAAATGATCGGACTAAGGATTCCATCGAAGGGGAGAATGCATATCGGCGAGACAAAGACACTAGTTCCTTCGATGAAATGATAACATTTATTGCCTCAACTTTGACAATACGAAAGGAGAAAGGGTTTAATAAGCATGTAAAGGTATCAAAGTGATAAAGGAATATCAAAGAGACTACTTGTAAGGATGATTTCGAAAGGATATTGTGATATCAGTGCAGAGTTATTTGAAGTCCCTTCAAAATTCTGAAAGGAAGCAAAGGCATATTATTAAGAAGGCTATCAAAGGGAAAGATAGATATTGATTATTTCGTAAAAAGAAATTTTAATATTTTCACTGGGAAGTGAAAAAAATTTCACTAGGGAGTTAGCCGAGCTCAAAATCTTGGAGCAGGTGATTATTTTTACCTAAAGGAAATTTTTATGAGGTGAAAATGCATATATGTAAATGTAAAGTGAAAAATTCCAATGAAAGAAGAATAATGATAATCATTAAATTGATTTTCACGGGATGCAAAGCTAAAGGAGATTAAAATTAAAATATTTTAATTTGTTGAAGATAATTAATACAAATTTGCACTGAGTGGATATGTGAAGGGTCATAACCCTTGAAAATATAAAGTATATAAAATCAAAAGAGAGATCAATAGGAATCATCATTAGAAATCAACGAATAGTAGAATAGAGTAGAAGAAAAGAAAATCATTTTGAAACAAAGACTTCTAATATGAATTGTAAAATCTTTTAAAGCATTTTAATAGAGAAGAAATTATGATTTGGTGGCTGCAATTCTGGTGTTCCATTGCTTTTTGATGTTAATTCATAGAAGTTATCTTGTTGTCTCCAGAGTGGTTTTCC
This sequence comes from Sequoia sempervirens, assembly GCA_007258455.2. Lineage (NCBI taxonomy): Eukaryota > Viridiplantae > Streptophyta > Pinopsida > Cupressales > Cupressaceae > Sequoia > Sequoia sempervirens. The sequence goes on from VDFB02026320.1 coordinate 178,318,510, forward strand.
ATTTTTATTCAAATTGAATGTATTAGGCATATGTTTAATTTGTCAAGACATATTTGTTGCCTTTGTGTGATTCATGTTGATTGGTTTTTGCAAGAAATAATTAAATTCCTTTTAAGTGATTCCTTTTAATTGGTTTCTGCCAAGAATTAAAATCCTTTCAAATAGTCACAGTAACCTGGGGAGACATCACTGGGATTTGTAAGAAGAGCCTGGTAACTAACAACCTTGCACATTTATACAAGGTATAAACATTTGAAAGTGCCAAACAATTTGAGTTAAGCCAAGAAGGAGGACACATACATCATTTACATCTTGACTCCATTGCCCAGTAGAATAAGGCACTGATCCATTTTAATTAAAACCATATTTCACAGATATTCATTCACATATTTCCAGTTTTCAGTTATAGAAACAACAGTAGGAGTAGAAGTAGAAGTTAGTTTTCAAGTTATCTATTTCAAAACTCCCATGCCATATTGAAGTAGATAGGAAAAATAATTTAATTAAACCACATTCAATCTACTTAAAACCAAAACAAAGGAAATCACATCATTAGTAATCAAGGTACACCCACCTAGGTCTAGTAGAACCTGAAGTGCAGGGAATTCCAACCATCTTGGTGGATTATGTCTGTTGGCCAAAACATTGTTAAATTTGACCATAGAGCCTGACATACTCTTAGGATTTTCAATTTGCAATATTTGGAACCAACATGACGTGAGAATCATCTATGACATGCGTAAGAGAATCTTTGCATAGCTATTGATGGTTTATGACGCATGTAAGAGCATCTCCTATTTTCTAGGGATTCTTATGACGACTTGTAAGAGGGTGCAATGTCGTGTAAGAGACCATGTTTAGCATGTAAGGGGTTGTATGGATTTTAACCATGGTATTTCCAAACCTTTGTTTGACCCATGGTATTGTTTTATGGTGGTATTTTGAGCCCCCATGAGTCTATATATTGAGGGGCTGAGTTGGAGATAGTATGAGATGTTTTACAAGTACAGAGATGTTGTCAGATTGAAGAGGAGTTAGAGTGGATGTATTGTAAACATATTTGTTGTTAATACAATCTATTCATCTATTATTTGGTGGATTTTTTTCCTGACAGGGTTTCTCCACGTTAAACATTGTGTTATGTGTTCTACTTTGCATTGTTGCATTTCATTGTTATAGTTGATTTAAACTCCATATGGTTAACACTGAACATTAGATCTGATTTATAGCTATTTTAAGCTTCTATTATTGTTGTTCACCTATCATTTTCTAACACCCAAGTCGTGGGCTGCACAATAATAGAAGCACACGAATAATATCCTCCATGTCACCACCTTTATGTGTCTATTTAAACAACTTAGAAAGTGTAACATTCAACCACTACATGACAATGATGAAAATTTGATAAATGCATATGGTGGCGCCTATGTTGGGTGACCACTCTACTCTCTATTATGTTTGCCATATACCTTGTATACATGTGGCATATCAACCACTTATCATGGCTTTCAAAATCATTTAAAATATATTATATAATTATATATATGATAATATATATACATATACATTTCATTTATTTATTTTGCATATACATATATGTATATATGTATGCTCATACATGTAAATATTATTATCTACATATATTCATACCTACATACATACATATATATGCTTCATCTTATATATATATATATTCATATATATTATTCAAATATACAATACATGTTATATACTCTACTTATAAAGAATATTTGCATTTTAATTTAATTTAATTAAATGGTCAAGGAGGATCAAACATGACAAAAGCATAATTTTCCCTAACGACTCACAACCCTATCGACTTAGGTTCAAGACTTACCATTACGAAACTCAAATTGACTTGACGAGATTCCATTAACCTATGTAAGTGAGTGTGTGTGTCTACTCAGATAACAATACCAAACATTCCAAACACAAATCTCTTATCCTGGGTGATAATCTCCCTCCCCCATTGGAGGGTTTGAAGTTTCCTACATCCAACTTAGAGCAACATGTTTCTAGTTAGCTAATAGCATACATATTATATTCACCATACAACTTAAGCATCATTAAAGAATTTATAAATAGTTTCATCACATTGCAAATACATTTCATTCAACCATCAAATATCATTATGACATAATCATATATTAAAACCATATTTGCACATAAAGGTTAAAGTATTTGATAAATTAACAATGGGGTGTAACATAGTCCTATCTACGTTTGACAATATGATTTTAAAGAAGTTAGATTTGGGGTATTATAATATTCCTTCTATTCCTAGTTTTATGATTAAATTTTCTTGAATAAGGTGCATAGAGCTAGTAAATGGCCTCCTCCTATGTTGGGAATTTTTATAAGGATGGTTCTTCATGAGGTAATCCAGGTGGTGTAGGGATTGGTGGAGTTGGGAGAAATAATGTTGGGTTAGTTTACTCATTTTTCTCTTCAACTATGGGGATTAGTATTAGTAATCAAATGGAGGCTTAGGTTGTCCTTGTGGTTGTGGAGAAAGCTTGTGAATTAGGCTAGAAAAATGTTACATGTTAGATGGATTCCGTGATTTTGGCTTCCCTTCTAAATAATTTTTTTTTTAAATTCTTTTTGGAGGTTTTCTTTGTATGTGGAGCACATTCTTTACCTATCGTGAAATTTTGATTTCAACTATTTTATTCATATTCTAAGAGTGGAATATTGTTGTTGATTATTTGGCTAAATGGGCATCCGATGTTAATCATTAACTAAAATGTTATAGACTGGCCCCTATCTTTAGATCAATCTCTTCAACCTTTAAAACTCCTTTAGAATGATTTGGGCTGATGGTTTATCTTTTTATTTATGTTTTTTGAGCCTTTTTGCTTTTGTGAGTTCCTCTAAGTCCTCAAGGTTGTGCATTTGTAGTAAACCTCCTTGGATTTTTACTCTTTGGGATTTAATGAGTACAATTGGTGTTTGGAAATCTTTATGTAAATTTTTCAAATTTTAAAATTAATATATTTATCTTTTTTTTATTGAAAAATAAAAAATATTTTGCTCTCTTTTAAGATATTTGATTTCTTTCTCACTAAGAATCATCAACCACTAATTTGAATGTGTGGGTTTGTAAGATAGAATCTCTGATACTATTTTAATAAACCTAATGAAAAATTTATTATAGTATTCTTATAACTAAAACACTTAAATAATATTTTATGATTAAATATAAATATTCAAAAATTTGAAATAGCCACAATAGTTTAAAAGAGTTTTCACTCAAATCTATTTGAAGATTAGACATGTATTCCTATGCTCAAACAACTAGTTTTAATTAAAAAATGAAATGAAACTCTTATGAAACCTATAGAAAATCATATAAAGCAATTTTTATCACTTTTTGATCACTAATATCCAACTACGGTAAGGTGATATCATATGGTGAGAAATAGTCAATTTAATTAATGTAAATTTACACATAATTACACCAAATTGATGAATGAATTTGCAAATATGAATTTAGAAATTCACTAAAATATTGGAGATGCTACATTATGATAAAATATATTTAAAAATATTGATACACAATATAAATTATAATAACACCAATAAAATTGAAAAATTACAAACTAAATCTTTAAACTAGCAAGTTCTTGCTTCATAATATTGTCACAATCTCTACAACTCATATGCTTTCAATAGAAATGCAATCAATAGATGAAATTGCACTAAGAAAGTAAAGGGATTTCATTATTTGGTTTTAAAACTCAAAGATTTTTATCCTCATATGAATAAATAAACACAAGGCTCAACTATTTTGATAAAATTTGGTATGATAGACAAAGATGACTAAAAATAAAGAAATTGTCTTGAATTTATAAAGGGCCCAACATGGGTACTTGAATTACAACACCAATCTAATAAAAAATAGATGGTAATTCTATTGGAAGAATACAAAGATTGTCATTGATATGATTATCAGAAACATGAGCATGGAGTACAAGTATAAGTTGTATAGTATGCAATTCAGTGTTGTCATTGATGTCAACATTGTATTCTGGTATGAAGATCATAATAAAAACCAGTTTGTATAGCTTGAGAATGTTTAAAGATGATTATCAAGTGTAATTTTGCAAGAAGGTTTGATCTAGTGAAGAAAGTTGAAGTGAGAAATTGACTGTGTCAAAATAGGTAACTACGTGTACATGACATCTGATATTTTGGTCTGCATTGGTCTGTTGTGTAGAATCCTACTCTACAGTTTTGGGGTAATTTTGTTGGATGTTAGAAGAGCCTAAATTCAGAGTTTCATAGTTTTTCAGTTTCTATTGTTGAAGATATGAATGACGGAAGTTCTAGTCTAGTAGTTATAGTGTTACCAGTACAATATGTATGTTTTGGAGGATCTATATCTCTTCACGGATTGGTATCTAGCTTTGCAGATGTGTGGAGATGTTGATAGGTGTCAGTAGTGACTATATTCCAAGTGGCATAAAGTTTTGAGGTATGCATGTTGGATCGAGGTTGAACAATTGATGAATTTTGATGTTAGGTCATTATTGGTGTTGACCTAATAAGTTTTGGGTATTGTGGAGTTTTGAGAAGAATTGATTTGTTATGTGCGAGCTACTATAGGTCCATGCCAACCTATTTGGACTTGTTATAAATTTTGAATCATGATGCAAAGCGTGTATGTGTGTATGTTGAGCCGACATGTTATATTTTGTATAATACATCTATTTAGGCCGACCAAATTGATGTTGTAGGTGTTTTGTGGATAAAGCGGATATATATGTAAGATATTTTTCAATGTTTTGGTTATGGTAATGAAAGGTGATGTACAGTTGATGCGAATTATGTGACTATAAGGTGAATGCAGCTCGTAGAGTAGAGTATTAGTGCAGATTAGTATGAAGTGTGTGAAGTTGGTATATTGAGCTTCAATGGAACTGTATACGAGCATGTTGTAGATGCATTTGTAACAGTTCAAATTATGGTTGTGAGTCGCCTCTCTCTTCTATATTTTCTTCTTTCCGTGGGCAGCAAGTCCATTAGGACAGTGAGTCCACCTGCAGTGAGTAATTTTGTAATATCTTATAACTAGTTATAATATATTGTGAGCTAACCCCCACTGTGGTTTTTCCCATTTTAGGTTTTCCATGTGTTATGTGATGTTGATGGTTGTTTTCATGCTTTCCTTTCCTACTGCAAATTGAATATTCCATTTGGAATGAATGTTTAAATGTTTAAGTGGTTTCAAAGAATACTGATTCAGCCCCCCTTTCAGTATTTTGAGTGTTCAACAATTGGTATTAGAGCTTGGTTCCTTGGAAGGAGATTAACCACTTGGGGAAGATCTTGAAGGTTGAATACATGGTTATTAGAATATTTTCTACTCCTCTAGAAGAGATACCTGTTGTTGGGTTTACAGAAGAAGAGTGCATGGTTGACATGAATGGAGAACTCAAAATAACCCTTGAAGATCTGGAAAGGACTGAAAGTGAGAACAAAGATCTGAAGGAAAATGTCAAAGAAGGAGATGAATGTATTAGAAAGTTGAGAGAGAAAATCAAGAAGTTTAGGGAAAGACATAAGGAGTTCAATGAGAATTTGAAGCAAGCTAATGAAATAATTACCTATTTGAAAGAGCAAGTTGAAGAAGGAAAGAGAATTGAAGAATGTTTGAATGTCATAGTGAAAAGCAAATCTGAGGAATGTTCAAAGCTTGAAGAAGAAGTTGTGACCTTGAGATAAAATCTTGAGAAAGAAAAGAGTCATGAAGACAAATTCAAGATGAGTTCCACAAAGCTTGATGAAATGATTGCAAATCAAAAAGGATCCAGAGACAAAGAAGGATTAGGGTTTGAGAAAGGTGAAAATTCAAAAGCAAATTAGACACCAACTACTAAAAAGAGCAATGAACAAAAGAAGACTGAGGACAAGAAGATAAATGGAAAATAGGTCCAAAATCAAAGGAGAGACTTCAAAAGACCACCTATTAGACAACCAAATACACAAAGGTACCCATTTTTTAATGGTTTTTGTTATTCTTGCAATAAATTTGGACATAAAGCTATGGAATGTAGAAGCATAATGAATCAGAATGTTAAATATTTTTTTGGTCAGTGCTTTACATGCAAGATATTTGGTCATAAGGCTAATGAATGTAGAAGTCAAATGAAGAATGACTATAACAATGGTATGAGGGAGAGAGGTAGGAGAGAGTTGGAGAGAGTGGGAGAGTGGGTGGGAGAGAGTGGGAGAGGGTGGGAGAGGGTTGGAGAGAGTGGGAGAGAGGGTGGGAAAGGGTGAGAGAGGGGTGGGAGAGGGTCAAAGAGAGTTATTTGGTATGAGGGTTCAATATTTTAATGGCTATTATTATGCATGAAATGGATTTGAGCATAAAGCTAATCAATGTACATCTAGAATGAATGGAAGCAAGCTTGTTCAAAAGAATGTCATATGTTACAATTGTAATAGACCTAGACATATCTCTAAGTTTTGCAGAAGTAAGAATGTGAAGAAGAACAATCTAATAAAGAAGAATGATCCAATGAAAAAGGTTGATCTAGTAGAGATGAAGAAAGAGATGGATAAGATTTGGAAAAAGAAGGAAGACAGTGAGGTTAATGTTGAGTTTGTACCAACATTTGGTGTAGATGTTTCCTCCGGAAACTAAATCAAGAGCTTTGGCTCAGAGAGAGTATTAGCATAAAATATTTTATCCCTTGCCAAAGAAATAATGTTGATGCTTCAACATGTGGATATGAGGTGTGGGTCAATATGCTTGACCTATTGGAGAAAGAACCAGTGGAAAATATTAAATTGTGGAAGTTTGCGAAGCATTTGAAGTTGACTGTGCATACAGTTAGAGTTTTTACTAGCTTTTCAAGTTGTGTATCAGGTCAATTTCAAAAAGGGTTATAAGTGATTTCACTTAATCAAAATAATTTCCAAACAAGCATTTGAGAAGAGCAGAGTAGTGAAAGAACAACTTGTGAAGTGATCAAAGTGATTGAGATTTGGTACAAGCTAAACCCTAGCCGAAAGCGATTCAAAGGAATTTATAGTTTCCATTTGCCCTAGTTTTAGGAAGTGATTTCAATTTGCTACAAAAATATATACACCACAAGTTGTAGAGGTTACAGATCATCCCCACACTAAATTTAAAAGGCATCCTGAAAAATCTCTGGTGGATGATCCAGATGGTGCATTTTTGCACATCTCGTATGGTGTTTTGCACACCGAAGATGTTAGGGAATATATTCATGTTAAGATGGAAGAATACAATCATATAGAGCTGAGTGATGTATGGTACAAAGAACTCACCAAAGATGATTTTGAGTTGAAATTAGAGCTTGAGGTTTTGGCAGAGAAGAAACTCAATGTCTAGAACAAGTTCCCCATATTTTTCTATGTAGATGAGTGGGTGAGATACGCCATGAGCTATATTCATGACAAGTTCCTCTGGTTGGACATACCACATTTGATGAACAAAGAGGCAATTAGGGTTGTCACAGGATTGTGCTCAACTAAACTAGCTCTGGTTCTCAAATCAATGAAAAATGAAATTGTGATGGAGTGAATGTGTGTGAAGTATGATAGAAGGGAATTAACAATAAAGGACATTAGAAACCTAGCAATGAAGTATGCTTAAATGATGATTGGATACAAAATATACTTCACCAACATGGAAAATTCAGTATTAGCAACTACCATCAACACTGCATATGAGATGGTTGAGAAGGGTGAATACTATGATCTTTGTGAGTTGTTGAGACAACAACTTCTAGAAAATATGAAGAAGACAAAGGACTCTAAGTATGCTTTCAAGTTTGGCACTTTGATTGCTTGTTTACTATTCTACTTTTTGAATGAGGTTCCTGGAACAAGAAACATTGTGTGGCTAAAGGATAGACCTATAACCCATCAGATCATAGATTATTTGATGAGGTTGGGAGACTTAAAGCATAGAAGAATGCCCTTTGGGGGTTCTTCAAAAATTTTCAAGAAAATATGCAGGCAAGAGAGAGGATACCAAAAATCATGGTAAAAAAGTACAAAAATGACATCACTTTGCTTGTTACCAAAGATTGTTGCATCGTATAGGCTATTGAGCCTAGGACTGTTTAGATCCTAGAGATGGGATATGAGATTACAAATGATGAAATCACTGGCTCAATAGAATCTATGTTGAGCAAGCCAAGAAACACCTTTGAAGAGAGGTATGGAACTTATGAGGAGAAATCCATGAAGGTGCACATGGATCAAAGGAAAAAATAAATAAAGAAGACTGTTGAGAAGATGACTACAACAATTGTAGAGGCATTTGGAGTGAAGGAGGACATAGAGAAGGCTAAAGCTATGTCTGATGCTCTAATAGGTTTATCTAGCAAAAGGAGATCTAGTAAAACAACTACCACTCCTTTGGTTTCCCCAAAGTCCTCTGAGACTAAGCCTGCTACAGGGGAGAAAAGAAAAGAATCCATGAGTGCTTCGGTAAAGGAGAAAACACCTTTGGTGAAACAACAAAAAGGGATTGAAAAAGAAAAGGTTGTTGCAGCAACACACCAAACAACATGCGCTGTGAGAAGAAGAACAAAGACAAAAGCTACAAGGGAAAAATACATGGGAGTAAATGTAGAAGATGAGGAAGAAGAAGAAGAAGGACCATAATTGGTCCAAAAAAGGAAAGCAGAAGATTCATAAGGTGAAGCAAGTACAAAGAAGCAAAATATTGACATTATGGATTAGATGATGAGGCATAGGTAGAAAAGGAAAAACAAGCCTTTGTGATCCACATGAGAGAAAAGAAAGTAGATTCTAGCAAGAAGCAAACACCAGAAGACAAGAAGAAGAAGAAAAAGGCTGTCAAATGTATTTTTATTGGTTATAGTGTTGGCATAAAAGGATACAAGCTTTGGAATCCTGATACGAAGAAGGTTCTATACAACAGAAATGTTATCTTTCATGAGCTGAAGCCTTCTACCTTGGATCTGCAGTCAGAGACAAAATCATAAAAAAAAAGGATGTAGTTGAAATTCCTCCGACACCAGATAAAGAGGAATTGAAAATTCAAAATGTACCTGAAACTGAGGAGAGCTCAAGTAGTTCTGAGAGTTCTGATGAAGAAGAACAACCTCAGCCTCAGCAAGTGAGGAGGTCAACTCATGAAAGAAAGCAACCTGATAGGTATGGGTTTTCTTTGATAGATTCTACTTGTGCCTATGCTTTAATTTCTAGCACTGATGAGCCTAGGACTGTGAAAGAGGCATTTAGAATGTTGATTCAAACTCTTGGTTGGAAGCCATGAATGAAGAAATGTCATCATTAGAAAAGAATGATACTTGGAGTTTGGTGCCCTTGCCTAAAGGCAGAAAAGTTGTTGGCTGCAAATGGGTATTTAAAAAGAAAATTGGTCTAGATGGTAGTGTGTAAAAGTACAAAGGCGAGGTTGGTTGCAAAGGGTTATTCCTAGGTAGAGGGAATTGATTATGGGGAGATTTTTTCTCCTATAGCTAAGCTGACATCTATCAAATTCCTTTTGTCACTTGCAGTATGACTTAGAGATTGAATAGATGGATGTGAAGACAAAATTTCTTCATGGTGATCTTGAAGAAGAAATTTATATGTCCCAGCCAGAGAACTTTGTGGAGAAAGGTAAAGAAAAATTGGTTTGAAAGTTGAAAAAATATTGTATGGATTAAAGTAGTCTCCTAGAATGTGGTACCAAAAGTTTAACACTTTTGTTTTTTCATTAGGATTTGTAAGATCAAAATCTGATCATTGTGTGTATTACAAAGCTAAAAGTGATCGAGTTCTTATTATTGCTCTCTATGTTGATGATATGTTGTTCATAGGCAATAGTAAGTTAATGATTTCTGATATTAAGTCTCAATTGTCGCAAAGTTTGAAATGAAAGATCTTGGTGCAACAAGGTATATTAGGAATGGAAATAACCAGGGACAGGAATAGTAGAAAACTTTGGCTCAGTCGAGTAAGTATACCAAGACTGTTCTAGAGAGATTTTGCATGAATGATTGTAAGCAGCTAGTTGTTCCAGTTTTGCAGGGAACAAAGCTATCTGTTGAAGAATGTCCAAAGTCTCCTCTGAGATGGAGGACATGACCAATGTACCTTATGCTAGTGCGGTTGGCAGTCTAATGTATGCAATGGTCTGTACAAGGCCAGACATTTCCCAAGCAGTGGGAGTACTTAGTTGGTTTATGGTTAATCCTGGAAGGACACATTGGGATGTTGTGAAAAGAGTATTCAGATATTTGAAGGGAACTTCTGAATATGCATTGTGTTACCATGGCAACTTGGTTGAATCACAGAGGACTCTCAGTATTTGAGGCTATGTGGATTCTAATTGGGCAGGGGACATTGACAACAGAAGATCCACTAGTGGATATATTTTCATGATGAATGGTGGTGCAGTTAGTTGGATGAGTAAGCGACAAGTTGTAGTTGCTTTGTCCACTACAGAGGTAGAATACATGGCAGCAACACATGCATGTAAAGAAGCATTTTGGTTAAAACATTTGTGTTCTAACATTGGTTTTGATGTAGGGCAAATAATAATTTACTGTGACAATCAGAGTGCTATTTGTTTGGTGAAGAATCCTACTTTCCATGCCAGGACAAAACATATTGATGTGCAATATCATTTTGTACGAGATATGGTGGAGGATGGAAAGGTCTCTTTAGAAAAAGTGGATACTCTGGAGAATGTTGCAGATGCATTGATGAAGCCAGTGAGCACAAACAAGTTCAGGTGGTGTGCCAGTTCAATGGGCCTCAGTGCCCATGAATTTTAGTAGTTTTGTTGTGCTCTAGAGGTGCATGTGTGATCTTCGTCAAGTGGGTGATTGTTGGAATAGTGTGCCTCAATCTCATAGGCTGAAACTTCTAAAAGAACCAAGTCGGTGTGACATCCTTATTGTCTGGTTGACTAATAGTTGTGCAACCTTGTGGAATGTTCAGGTCATCGAGACCTTGTTGCTATCTTACCGACTGGAGCTGTCGCTATGACATTTCTTGTCATTGTGATCTCTCTCCGCCCGATAAGAACTCTCACCGACTGTGGTTCATAGTTGTTGTCAGGGAGATTGGTGGCGACAACAATTATTGGGGAAAGATATGAACATTCGGTATGAAGTCTTACCGACAAGAGATGTCTCACCAAATGGTTATACACTTGGAGGTTTGTCTCGCCGATGGTGTAGTTTGTTGTCGGAATGACTTGAGGGCTCGTTATGTCTCTCGCCGATGGGAATACTGGTGTCGATGTGAATTTTGAACATCAGTATGATCTCTTGGCGAAAGTGGTAGTCTCACCGACTGTTATGAGCTCAGTGCGATGTCTCACTAACAGCGGTAGTCTTATCGATAGCGCTACATGTGTTGGTGATCGGTATGATGTCTCAGCGATATGGCTTGTCTCACCGACTGCTTTTCTCGATGGATATCGGTATGACATAAAGATCTATGAGATTCTTGGCGATAGGAAAACTCTTGCTGATAGAGCTTCACAATATGGATTGGCGTTCGGTATAACATCTTGCCGATGGTCATGAATCTTGGCGATAACGACAATCAGGTTTTGTGGCATCGGGGAGACACTGCTAGTGTCTCACCGACATGCAAACATAGTTTGAATGCCTTGAATGATTGAAAGACTATCCTACGTGGTGTGACTTTGACCAATCAGGGAGTAGAATGGGAACCGTTAGAAGTTAGACTGTTGTGGCCATTCCTGTGAGGAAGTTCAACAGACCAGGGACAACATGGATATACTCAGAGATTGAAGTTGATGATCGGTTTGGCATACAGTTTGTGTTGGACGATCAGTGGAATGAATAGTTCGATGAACAATTGAGTAATCAGTGTGAATTCAATTCTAAGAGCATTGTAACTTGAATGTTCTGTATAGGGTTGGCCATTGTGTATGCTGTTGTAATTTGACATCAGAGAGTGAAGCCCGTACTTTGTATGTAATTCCATTACTGTAATACAAAGGGGTTTTTCTTGGTGTGGTGGGTTTTTCTCCCGTAAGGGTTTTCCCATGTAAATCTGGTGTTCATACATGTGTGTATGGTCATTTCTTTATTTCTGTTATTTCTTTTAAGTGTATCTTAATTGGATTGTAATTGAAAATTTAAAAGCACCTCTGCATTCTTCCCTGAGGTTTTGATGTTAGGAGAGTTAGTTCCGCACCTTAGCTTTCCTTACAAATAGTGTTGACATCAATGACAACCACATATCAGCAACACATCCACAACATCCAACAATCTCCCCCTTTGGCATTGATGACAACACATGATGTGAAAAATACCATCAATCCAACACACTTGCTTTCCCTTTGGTTCTAACTCCTCAATTTCTCTTCGACCCTTAAAAGGATTTTTCACATTGCACTTCTCCCCCTTTGAAATCAATGGAAAAGGTAACCATACATGCTTTGAACCACATATCTACACATCTAACTACTCCCCTTGAGTAACAGCCATGGATACATCAATCTGGATCAGAATATAGCAATGTAGCTCATAGATTGATGCAAGTAAATGCATCTCTTAGTTCTTATCAGGAGGGGTGATTACCCCTAGCATTCCTCTTAGATACTCAAAAGTATCCTTCGGCAACAGTTTAGTAAATATGTCTGTAATCTACTCTTTGGTAGGCACATACTCCAATATGACTTCTTTCTCATTCACTTTCTCCCTTAAGAAGTGGAAGTTGATTGATATATATTTAGTCTTAGAGAGAAGTACCAGATTCTTTGAAATATTTATTGCACTTGAATTGTCACAGTATATGGCAATAGGCTCTTCATATACCACCTTGATATCTTTCAACATTTGTTTCATCCATATTACTTGAGTACAATTGTTTGCAACAACAATATATTATGCTTTAGCAGGAGATAGAGAAATGGAATTCCACTTCTTGCTCAACTAGGATACCAACTTCTTCCCTAGGAAGAAAGCACCACCACTAGTACTTTTCCTGTCATCTACATCTCCAACCCAATCAACATCAATATATGCACTCAAAGTGAGATCATCATATTTTGGATACCAAAGTCCAAAGTCAATTGTTCCTTTCAAATATCTAAAGATTCTCTTGACAACAGTCACATGTGATTCTTTTGGATCAGCCTGAAATCTAGCAACCATACATACAACATTCATAATATCTATTCTAGTCTGGGTTAAATAAAGCAATCCACCAATCATTGACATATATCTAGTTGATTCACCTTAGGAGAATCATCATTCTATGTTAGCTTACATCCGGTCACCATGGGAGTACCAACATCTTCCATCCCAAATTTCTTCAGTAGCTCTCTCACATATTTGGACTAAGATATGAAAATTCCCTTGTCTAACTGGGTCACTTATAATCCTAGAAATAAATTCATCTCTCCAATCATACTCATCTCAAATTCATCCTTCATTTCATCAGCAAACTTCATACATAGATTTCCATCTCCTCCAAAAATGATGTCATCAACAAAGACTTCTATAATTAACTCTTTATCATGATCCAATTTGAAATATAAGTTTCTATCAGCAGTACTTTTAGTGAATCCAAGCTTTAGTAAGTATTTGTCCTAGCTAGCATACCAAGCTCTGGGGGCTTGCTTAAGTCCATATAGAGCTTTCTTTAGGAAAAAAACCATATCTTCCTTGTCAATTAGCTGAAATCCATCTAGTTGTTCAAGGTATACTTCTTCTAGTTCTCCATTCAAAAATGCTGAATTCACATCCATTTGATAGACTTTATAGTCCCTGTATGTAGCATAAGAAAGAAATAATCTAACAACTTCGATTCTAGCAACAGGGGCAAAATTTTCTTCAAAATGATCAACACCTTCCATTTGAGAATACCCTTTACATACCCATCTTGCTTTATTCTGGACCACTTCACCTTGTTCATTCAACTTGTTCCAAAAAACCCATTTAGTACTAATCACATTTTTGTCTTTAGGTCTAGGAACCAATATCGACGTGTCATTATTTTCAATTTGTGTCAGCTCATCCTTCATAGCTTCCATCCAGTGTTCATCTTGGCAGGCTTTACTGACATCTTTAGGTTCAATCTTGGAAATCAGGTAGTACTCTTCTTCAATCTTCCTTCTAGTTTGCAATCCTTTATTCTTATCTCCTATAATTTGGTTTTCAAAATGATTCATCTTTACATACCTTGGAGTTTTGAAATTTTCTTGAACTTCTGATTCTTTTGATCTTCCTTTTGCACTTGCACTTGTCTGTGCTTCCTGACTTACTTGATTTACCGGAGGTTGCTTTGCCAGAAAATATGGAATAATCTGAAGTAGATTTGGTGTATGAACATTTTTCCATTTGTTTGTATTGTCTTCATTTGAATCATATCCACAATATCTAGATGATTTAGCCAAATCCTCATCAACTCTAACATTTGCATTTTCAACCATCTTTCTCAGTCTTCTGTTATAGCATTGGCAGGCCTTGCTTTTAGTAGAGTATCCTAAAAATATTCCTTCATCACTTCTTGCATCAAACTTGCCTATATCATCTTCTCTCTTGATATAACATTTGCTTCCAAAGATCTTGAAATATTTAACAGTAGGCTTGTAACCAAACCATAGCTCAAAAGGGGTCTTACTAGAATTGCCATTAACATTTACCCAGTTTAAAGTGTACATAACAGTGCTTACAACTTCACTCCAATAGGTCTGGGGCACATTTCCTTCTATCATCATTGTTCTAGAAGCATCCAGAATTGTTCTATTCTTTCTTTCTACAACTCCATTCTGTTGAGGGGTTCGGGGAGCAGATAACTATCTTCTAATTCCATGTTCTTCACAAAAAGAGTTGAACTCCCTAGAGGTGAACTCACCACCTCTGTCAGATCTCAAACACTTGATTTTCAGACCTTTCTCATTCTCTACCATAGCCATGAAACTTTTGAACTTTTCCAATGCTTCACATTTTTCTCTTAGGAAGGAAACCCATATCATTCTAGAGTAATCATCAATAATCAACATAAAGTACCTTTCTCCATGAATACTAATGAATTTGGAGGGACTACAGAGGTCAGTATGTAGTAGCAACAACAAATAATTTGAATGAAATTGTTTGCTTCGGAAGGAGACTCTAGTCTGTTTACCCATTTGACACTCCTTACAAATTGTGCTAGCAGGCTTCACTAACTTAGGTAGATCTCTTACTACTTGAGTGGAACTTAATTTGAAAATGTTATCAAAATTTACATGACACAACCTCCTATGCCACAACCAGATTTCATCTACTTGAGCAATTAAACAACTCCCACTAGCAGTATTTAGGTGAAAAATATTACCTTTTTTCTATTTTCCTGTAGAAATCATATTGCTGGAACTTCCACGTATCTTGCATCTTCCATCTTTGAATTGTAGATCATAGCCTTTTCCCACCATCTGTCTGACACTCAAAAGATTGTGCTTCAAGCCTTCAACATAAAGAACATCATCAGTGTTATCCTTACCACCAAGACAAATAGAACCTCTGCCACAAATCACACCAGCATTATTGTCTCCAAATATTACAACACCACCATCATACTTCTCTAGACTTACAAATTTGTTTTTATCACCAGTCATATAATGTGAGCATCCACTATCAATAACCCACTCATCCTTTTCTTCAACTTGAGCTGCAAGAGCTTTCTCATCTTTAGTAGATTCAGTAGCCACAAGACTATTTTCAACGGTAGCAATGAAAACCCATTTGTCTTCATTTCCATTATCTTTATCAAACTCATCATCAGTTACTCCTTCTTTAGAAAAGTAACATTTCTTTTAGAATATAGACTTGTTAGGCTTAGTTCTAGGAACTCTTTCAGGACATATTGATGAAAAATGACCTATTTTACTGCAAGAAAAACATTTAATAGGTAACACTCCTTCATACTTACCTTTTCCTCTGCCTTTTTTCTTTACAATCAGTGCTACCAATTCTTCTACTTCTCTTTCTTTATCTTCAAGTTGCTTCAGTTCTTCATCATACTTGAATATATTTCTGGAACATTCTCCCAGACCATATCTTTTCTTGTTACTTCCGGATATAGTAGCTTTGAATGTTGATTTAGTCTTTGGAATAGATTCACCAAATTCACTTAATTCAAAAGCAACAAACTTACCAACCAACATGTCTCTTGACATCTCTGTTACTGATTTGAGCTCTTCCATAGCGCGAGCCTTCACTTTGTAGGAGGGAGGAAAGGATCTAAGTATCTTAGGTACAATTTCATCCTCATCCAGAGAACCACCGACACATGTAATACCCATCACTATTTCATTTACTCTTTGCATAAAAGAAGTGATATTTTCATCTTCACCCATCTTCAAATTCTCATACTTTCCTTTTAAAATCTGTAACTTAGCCATCTTCACCTGTGCATCTCCTTCATACAAATTTTCCAACTTCGTCCAAATCTCATGAGTTGTCTATAGTCCTACCACATTTTCCATCTCCGAATGTGTCAGAGCACTCACCAAAGCTTCAATATCCCTAATATTGTTTTCAACATCTTTGATCTCATCAGCAGTGGAGGGATCATTATGAGGGATAACATATGGATCTTTTGTAATATTCCAGTAGGCTTCACCAATACACCTTAGGTGACATTGCATCTCGACTTTCCATTGTGAGTAGTTAGTTCCATCAAATCTTGGACTCTCCTTCTTGAATGTTGCCATCTCAGATCACCTCAAGCTTTTAGACTTCTTTAGAGGAACCTGCTCTGATACCAATTGTTGGCAAAACAAGAATAGACAACTGAGAGGGGGGGTGAATAATTTGTCATAGAATGATATTCTTTTCAAACTTTACTTAAGATTTGATGAATAAGCAATTAACCATAAAAAATTAACACGTCAGAGAGATAAAGAACACCAATATTTTTTACGTGGAAACCTTGTTAGGGAAAAAACCACGGTGGATGTTAGTCCACAAGATTATACCCTGTTAAAAGTATAATGAAATCAATAAATGGGAATGCACATGAATTCAGGCACATTGCCTAGAGCTCACTGCTCAATTATAGAAGGGGCTCACTGTCCAACAATATAGAATAGGATTAAAATTTAGAGGGTATGAACTAAAAAATTAGCTTCTGCACAAGCTTGATTACAATTCCAATTAAGCACAAAAAACTCCTCTTTTCTCTTCACACTTTGCTCTGCAATCGAATGATATTCACACATACACACATAAGAGCACACCCAACACATGAATCACCTTTTCCACACACTACACCGATGAAACAATTGCACTTATATATCCACATCATGAGATTTCATCAACTTAGTCGACCAGGAAAATAAAACATATTTGTAATGTCAGCGCAAATTTACAAATAAATTTTTTAATGCGAATCCACCAAGGTCAGCCACAACATAGTGGAGACCCAAATTAACAAATCCAACATAAAAATACTTCAATTAATTCCTCCTCGAATATCCACAACTCGCTATCACCATGTCAGCCAAGAACAAGAAAAACCGAACATATGCAAGAAATTTTTTTGACCACGAGCACACCGATCAAGGTGGATGTACCACAATGATAGAGAATGATCTAGAAACATCCAAGAGAACCAAGAAACAACATAGAAACATTCACAATAACTAATATTTCTAGATCACACAAACTTTACTCAGGAACACTGACAGAGACCACAGAAACACTGTCATACCACAACATGATCAAATCTATATGCGTACCTCTGAAACTTCTGATAGATGATCTAGATACACTCAACAGAAAACCCTTTAATCCATAGTATCTGAATTTCAATGTACATAAAAAGACGCCTTCATGACCTGCACAGTTCCACTGGGAACCTGGAACACTTTCTTTTACAATTTTCTCAATATCCTTGACATATACAGCCTCTGATACACCAAATGATAATAGTGTTGACATCAATGACAAGCACATATCAACAACAAATCCACAACATCTAACAGGATTATCATAAATGCGCCCGACTATGTAAAGAGGACCATCAGGAAGATTTGGAAGAATATCTTTAGAAGAGAAAGTAATATCAAGATTCTTCTTAGTTGGGCCCTTACAAGGGATGAAATCTATCGCTCCTACCATTTCTTCCATATGATTAATAGAAGGTGTAGGATCAGGATGTCTAGTCTCTTTATGAACAATCATCACATCACTATTTTGAGTTTCATTGGCTTTGATGAAGGACACGTTATGTTTAGGCATGGGATTGGTAAAAATTTGAAAATTTTGATTGGGTGGGGCAACAAACGTATTTCCTTTTGCATTAGAATTTGAAACAGATAGACAACCAGAATCAATGAGGTCTTGCACTATGTGTTTAAGACACTTACATTGTTCTGTGTCATGTCCATTTTTTATGTGAAAATGGCAATAAGCATTAGGTTGGAAGGTTGGAGGTAAAGGTTTAGTTGTATCTAATGGTTTAATAGGAGGTAAAGAAATCATTTTCTACTATATAAGTTGGGTCATGGTGTTATGAATAGTGTCTGGTAATGGTGTAAACTGTTGTTTTGGATCTCCATAACTATAAGGTATCACAACTTTAACAACAACTACTTGGTTATTGACAGGTTGAGGTGGTTGTTGAGGAGGGGGGTTGAATTGTAAAAACCCTTTTTTTGGCTTGCAAAATGGTTGCAAATTGTTTGAAGTGCTAGGTTCAAATTTCTTAGTTCGGTTGGAAGTGGACTTTGCATCACGACTACTAACTAAATTGTGATAATCACAAAGGGTTGTGCATAAGTGCAAGAAAGAAGGAAATTTCATCATGGTCAATTTATCCTGAATGTGAGTTTGCAAGTTTTCTATAAACATCGTTTGGAGATGTGAATCAGGAACCTTGACATCTACTTGAGCATATAATGATTGATAGCATGAAATGAAATCTATTACTTTTTCATCCGCATTTTGTTTACATCTCATTAAATCAGCCATTTTCTTTTTGGGAGTCATATGGACTTGGAAATGACTTATATAAGCATCAACAAGTTCATTAAATGAGTGAATTGAATGGTTGGGCAAAGAGGAAAACCAATCCAAAGCAGTATCCTTTAAAGTCCTAGGTAATAGTTTAGCTAACAGTTTATCATCAAGGACAAAATCACTGCATAAGGATGTATAGGCATTGGAATGATTAGTAGGGTCTCCTTTACCTCTGTACTTCTCAAACCTAGGTATTTCAATTCCTTGTGGCATCGGTGTTCTTAAGATTTCCAAAGATAATGGGCTACTATGGACATAGTAGGTGGGTGGTATGATTTGGTTTTGGTTTATGGTAGATATTTGTTGTTGCATGGAAAAAACAGTGTGGAAGAGTTGTGATGCAGGAGCATCCAGTGGTGTAAGGGCAATCTTGCATCACCCAAAAATAGTTAAATTTCAAGTTTCTCAGTTTTTAGATATTTTTACATTTTTGGATACCCTTTTCATCATAATGAAATTCCCAATTTACGGTTTTTATTTTCTATTCCTGGGTTGAAAGATATTGCAGTTTTAGTTTCTCAGATTTGCACCTAAAAATCTTTCGAGTTAGATTTGAGGCACTTAGAGTTCCTGGAACGGCCCTGAAACTTGCCAAAATTGGCATAGTAGATTTTGAGCGCATTATTGACTTCGAGACCTTTCCAACGGTTTGAACGGTTCGCGAATTGGAGTCCCGGATCAAAAGTTTTGGCCCCGGGAAGTTGGCACACTTTCTAGAAGATACAATTGCAAATGTTATTTTGAAATTTGAACTTCAAGTTGTAATTTTTTGGCACCAAACCGCCTAAACTCAAATTTGAATGTTGTTTTTGCTCCAAATTAAAGAGGAGCTCTATTTATGGGCAGGTTTCTAATTTTTGGGTAACTTTTGGGGGACAAGCTCGCATATTGCGAAAGGGTGATTCTGTAGCTTTCTGTAACTTGCATGCATTGTAGAACTTGGGGATTTGAGATCCTCTGCATGTAAGAAGCTCAATTTTCTGAATAATAAAATTATTCTCTTGTTTATGGGTTATTTTCTAAGTCTCGGGCTGCGCCTTCATCAAGTGGTATCAGAGCGGGTTTTCTTGAGCGTGTGGACAGATCGCCGATCGTGAGGCAGTTCACACTAGGACCGTGGTTGTGGGTCGAGGTGGCATAAATGCTGGTGGAAGAGATGCACTGGCAGCCCTCCAAAGACAGATTGATGAGTTACAAGAGCAGTTGAGAAGAGGGTTAAACCTGAGGGAGGAAAGTGAGGATGAAGGAGAAGAAGAAGGTTCAAATGTAGAAGAGGAAGAAGAAGCAATTAATCAAGTCTAAATGCGGCTAATAAGGGCCATTTCGAAGATCGGGAAAAGACCCAAAGCAGAAGTCCCCAGTTATTCTGAAAGTCTGAACTCGGAAGAGTTGATCGACTAGATCAACAAGCTAAAAAAATATTTTGAGTATGAGGAAATAGAGGACCCAGATCGGGTTAAGTTTGCGAAAATGAAGCTGAAGGGCCATGCCAGTATTTAGTGGAAAGAGGTCCAGTTGGAAAGAAATCAAAGAGGAAAAGGAAATATCACCAGATGGGATCACATGGTAGAGAAACCGGAAGAGGCAGCTCATACCAATGGACTACGAAGTTAGATTTGTTGGAAGAAATTGCAAGGGTTGAAGAAGCGTGCTAGATCTGTGAAAGAATATACTGAAGATTTTCACAAGATAATCATCAGAACGAGTCACATAGAGGCCAATAAGGAGAAGGTAGTTCGATATCTTAATGGGTTATGATCGAGCATTCAGGAGGAGTTAAGCCTAGTCAAAATGACCACCATTGAGGATGTGTATCAGTTTGCTCTAAAGGTGGAAGAGAAGCTGAACAAAAGATTTGATGGCAAGCAAAAAGGACGAGGAGGTCAAAGTGGAAGGGGCAGTGGAAGACCTTCAGGAAGCCGAAATGATGATGAAAAGAAAAGTGAAGATGTGGGTACTAGCCGAAGCCAAAGGAATGACAACTTCTACTGCCCTCGTGATCAAAGAGGTAGAGGACGGGGGAGATATGGACAAAGATCTAGAAGAGATGGTTTCAAAGGAACGTGTTTCCAGTGTGGTGAAGAAGGGCATCGAGCCTATGAATGTCCACAACACCAAGGAAGGGCAGACAAAAGGCCAGAAGGTTGTGGAAGGGTTGCGCATGCAGATGAGGAGGCCCAATCTGAACATTTAGATGATGCTAAAAGGGGAGAAACCCTAGTGATTAGGAGAGCCCTAGTGACTAGGGAAAAGGAACCAGAAAATAGGAAGAATCTGTTTCACATAAGGTGCAAGTGTGAAGGAAAATATTGTGATGTCATTATTGACAGTGGAGCACCGGTTAACTGCGTCAAGAGATGGTCACAAAGTTGAAGCTGAAGAGGGAAAGACACCCGCATCCGTATCGAATTGCCTGGTTGCAGAAAGACCACAAAGTTTTGGTCAATGAGCAGTTCCTAGTAAAGTTCAAGATCAGGAGCTACCATGATGAGGTACTCTGTGATATCATCCCCATGGATACATGTCACATGTTGTTGGGGAGGCCGTGGCAGTTCGATAGACGAGCTATACATGATGGCCATGCAAACACTTATTCCTTGACAAAGGATGGGGTTCGTCACAAGTTGAAACCCCTGAAGGAGACCGAAGAAAAGGTATGCAGTAGTGCTAGAATTTGTTATGTAGATGGAAGAAATTTTTTAGAGGGTATGAAGCATGAGTGTGTGTGTTATGCATTGATTCCTAGAGTGAGTAAGGAGGATAGTGAGAAGGTTCCAAAAGAAGTTTCTAGGATGTTGGATGAGTTTCAGGATATTATTTCTAATAATGTACTTGAGGGTTTACCACCAATAAGGAAGATCAGTCATCAAATTGACTTGATTCTTGGAGCCGCTTTTCCAAATAAGGCAGCTCTATTAACGACTCCAAAGCAGAAATGAGGAGTTGGAAAAAGACAAGTTCAAGAGTTGTTGAGAAAGGGTTTGATACGGGAGAGTTTGAGTCCATGTGCAGTATCTGCAGTACTAGCACCAAAGAAGGATGGGGAGTGGAGGATGTGTATAGATTCCCGAGCCATAAACAAGATAACAATCAAGTACAGATTTCCCCTACCAAGGATGGATGACCTGATGGACTGTTTGAGTGGAGCTCATTACTTCACAAAGATTGATCTGAAGAGTGGATATCACTAGATCCAGATTCGAGAGGGAGATGAATGGAAGACTTCCTTCAAGACCAAAGAGGGCCTGTACGAGTGGTTAGTCATGCCTTTTGGATTAACCAATGCACTAAGCACATTCATGCGGCTCATGAACGAGGTACTAAAAGAATTTTTGGGAAGTTTTGTTATTGTGTATTTAGATGATATTTTGATTTTCAGTAAGACGTTGGATGAGCATCTGATGCATATTCGGAGAGCCTTTGAGGAGTTAAGAGAAGAGAAATTGTTGATTAATCTGAAGAAGTGCGGTTTTGTGAAGAGGGAGTTAGTGTACTTGGGGTTTGTTGTCTCAACAGAAGGTCTCAAGATGGGCCTAGAGAAGGTGAAGGCTATTCTGGAATGGCCTACCCCGAGAACTGCTATCGAGGTGAGATCTTTCCATAGTTTTACTAGTTTTTATAGAAAGTTCATTAGAAACTTCAGTAGTATTTGTAGACCCCTAACTGAAACAATGAGAGGGGATAGAAAAGAATTCAAGTGGAGCACTGGAGCAGCAAAGAGTTTTGAACTGTTGAAGTAGAAGGTAACAGACCAACTTGTTCTAGCCCTCCCAGATTTCAACAAGGTGTTTCAGGTGGATTGTGATGCTAGTAGTTGTGCCATTGGAGCAGTGTTGAGCCAAGAAGGTAAGCCCATTTCCTATTTCAGTGAAAAGTTAAATGATGCCAAGAGAAAGTATTATGTATATGATCAGGAATTTTATGCAATAGTTCAAGCATTAAAGAAATGGAGACATTATTTGTTGCTGAAGGAATTTTTTCTATATACTGATCATCAGGCCTTGCAGTACCTAAATAGCCAGGGAAAATTAAATCAGAGGCATATGAAATGGGTAGAGTTTTTATAGAGTTATACCTTTGTTTTGAAACATAGGAGTGGGAAGTCAAATAGGGTTGCAGATGCCTTAAGTAGGAGGCATACATTGATGACAAAGATGTAGATTGAAGTGGTTGGGTTCAATGAACTTAAGACATTGTATGCAAAAGATCCTAATTTCGTAGAGGCTTGAAAAGCTTGCAAGGAACCTGTTACAGTGGATAGGACAAGGTGGCTGGATTTCATAATCCAGGATGGCATGTTATTTAAGGGAAGTCAATTGTGTATCCCGAGGAGTTCCATGAGGGAGAACCTGATAAAGGAGAAGCATAGTGGAGGAATGGTATGACATTTTGGTCGGAATAAGACCATTGCCATTATTAGTGAGCATTATTACTGGCCTCAGTTGTCATAGAATGTGAAGAAGTTTGTACAAAGCTGTAGGGTATGTCGATGGCTAAAAGAGTGAGCCACAGAATACGTGCTTATATCAGCCCCACTGCACTCAAAGAGGCCATGGAGGATATAAGTATGGACTTTGTTCTTGGTTTTCCAAGGACACAAAGAGGAAATGAATCAGTATTTGTGGTGGTTGATAGGTTTTTCAAGATGGCACATTTCATTCCATGTCAAAATACCCATGATGCAGTCCATTGATGACTTGTTCTTCAAAGAGGTGGTGAGGCTACATGGTTTGCCAAAGAGTATTGTTTCAGATCGTGACACCAAATTTGTGGGGTACTTTTGGAGGACCTTGTGGAAGAAGTTGAAGACAGAGTTGAAGTTCAGTTCTGCACACCATCCACAAACAGATGGGCAGATAGAGGTTGTTAATAGGAGTTTGGGTAACCTACTGAGATGTTTGGTAGGAGATAAACCCAAGGGATGGGACTTGATGTTACCCCAAGCATAATTTTCTTACAACAATTCTGTCAACAAAAGCATTGGTAGATCATCGTTCCAGATTGTGTATGGAGGTAGCCCTAAAACAGCTCCAGAATTGAGGAAGATGGAGCAAGAGAAGAAAATAAGTTTTGAAGCCGAAGATTTTGTAGAGCACATCAAGAATATACATGAGAAGGTACAAGAACACATTAATAAGATAAATATGCAATATAAGGCTAAGGCAGATCAGAAAAGGAGGAATAAGTAGTTTCAGACTGGTGATGAAGTAATGGTCCACTTGAGGAAAAAAAGGTTTCCCGTGGGAACCTATAACAAATTGAAGATGAAGAAATTTGGTCCCTGTAATATTTTGAAGAAGCATGATTCAGGGAATGCATATGAGGTAGAGTTGTCTGATGGAATCAACATTTCCCCTATGTTCAACATTTTAGATTTGACAGAGTATCATGAAGGTGGAACAGAGGAAGCACTAGCAATAGGGCAGTATGGCATTCCAGCACCTACTTTAGAAAGGGAGGAGATTGAAGCAATCTTGGATAGTCGTGTGGGAAGGAGTACCAAAAATAGGCAGTATGAAGAATATCTGGTGAAATGGAGAGGAAGGCATGTGGAAGATTCATCTTGGCTATCTAAGGCAGTGGTTGACTGGTTTGGTTTTTCTCAACCATCTAAGATGTGACGGGGTCACTTCTCAAATTACCCTGGGTGTCTGATGTAGGAGCATCCAGTGGTGTGGCAAGCAATCTTTGCATCACCCAAAAATATTAAATTTCAAGTTTCTGCTTTTATATGTTTTTACATTTTGGATACCCTTTTCATCATAATGAAATTCCAATTTATGATTTCTTTTTATTTCTATTTCTGGGTTGGAAAGATACAGCTTTTAGTTTCCCGATTTGCACCTAAAAATCTTTCGAAAGTTAGATTTGAGGCACTAGAGTTCCTTTAATGGCTCCCAAAACTTACCAAAATTGGCATAGCATATTTTGAGTATGTCATTGACTTCAAGACCCTTCCAACGGTTCAAACGGTTCGCGAATCAGAGTCCCGGATTAAAAGTTATGGCCCCCGAAAGTTGGCGCACTTTTCAGAAGATACAATTGCAAATGTTCTTTTGAAATTTGAACTTCAAGTTGTAATTTTTCGGCGCCAAACTGCCTAAACCAAAATTTGAATGTTGTTTTGGCTCCAAACTAAAGAAGAGCTCTATTTATGGGTAGGTTCTAATTTTTGGGTAACTTTGGGGACAAGCTCAGATATTGCTAAAGGGCAGATTCTCAGAAGCCAGAATCCTGCATGTGCTTTTCAGGTGAACTTGGGGATTTTAGATCCTCTACATATAAGAAGCTCCATTTTCTAAATATTAAAATTATTCTCTTGTTTGTGGGTTATTTTCTAAGTCTCGGGCTATGCCCTCATCAAGTTGTGTAATGAGAGGGTCAGTGTAGGTTGTATGAGGTGGAAGAGAGAATGGTGATGGAGTATATGTAATGTTGGGACAAGTGAAGGGGACACTAATAGGGGTGAAGGTGGTGGAGGATGGAACATTCAATGCCACAAAATAACTAGGAATGCTAGTTGGAATAGTGAAAGAAGTCACATGACTAACTGGTTTCCTGGTTGCATGGTTGTTGTAACTTGAGGAGTGGTAAAGGTAGGTATGGATGCTACAGTTGAAGGAGGAATGTGAGATCCTCCTTGGCTAACCATAGTGTTTGCTGGTTGAGATGTGCTAGAGGTTGAAGAAGCATGTTTTTGGTATATGTCAATAATTTGTTTCATAACATCTAAGCCCTCATCACTTTCAAGCATTCAATGGATGTTGTCTATAGCGGGAATTGCAGTGGTTGAAATGTTTTCAAGACACAAATTTTTGTTGCAAATGTGCTAAATCCTCATGAATGTTAATGACTTTATCTTGCGGGAGGGAATTAATGTTTGTGTCAACATGCATTGTATGTGAAGGTAAAGGTGTAGTAGTGGTAGTATCTATGCCTAATGCACCATTGTCCATACCAGGAGTAGAAGCTCGAGACAACCCAAGGTCTCCAATGAGTGTGTTATCATAGGATTCCATGAGTCGGGAACTTCGCCTCACTAAAGTATTATCAATAGGGCACCAAACACTCATACAAATACCACAAGAGGTGGGGTGGATGAAAATTCAATATAATCTAGGAATGATAAAATGCAAATGACAAAATTTTTGTAAACTAGAACATGAATGCAATACTAGAAAACAAAAATGTAGAAAATTCCTAGAAAATACCAGAAATTACAGTGCAAAATGTGCAAAAGGACTAAGTCGCCCAATGTGGCGATTTAGTCCCAGTGATAATTTTTTTGTGATTTTTCATAAATTTTGAATGCAATTTTATGTCTTTCGAATGCACAAATTCAACTACAGTATGAAATGCATATTTTTTGTTGTTTTCAATGCAAAAATGCAAGCTATTTGAGCTTTTGCAATTTTGAAAACCCTAGGATGCAATTTAAACAATGCAATATCTAATGCAATGATAATGCAAATGAAACTTAGGATGCACTTAAAATCAGAAGTGAATGTGTTCAAAAGTTGAGTTCACCAAAATGTGAACAATGATTTTGGATTGCCCAACTGTTTTAGCTCCTAGGATTTTTCACCTAAAAGGAGAAAGGGATGGGGTCCAAAATGCAAATATCTACACTCAAGATTAATGTAAATGAGATGTAATATGTCTAATTATGATGTAATAATGCATTGATTTGAAAATAAAATAATTTAACGATGCTAAACCTAAGAAATGCAAAGTGCTCGAAAACACATTGTGATATGCAAGAACACCTAAAAATGCAAGTAAATGATGAAATAACAGAATAGAACTGGAGAGGTGCTCCCAGAATCTAAAATATGATGTGGAGATATTTTGGAATCCTAAAAATTTGATTGAAAATATTGACTGGGACACTTACACCAAGCTGGGTGACTTAGTCCCAGTTTCGGGGAAAACTTGCTAGAACATGAATCTGCCAAATGGGTATCCAAAAATAAAGAAACCACTTTTCAAGCCTAGAAGTGGGACTTATCCACCACTAGTGGTGACTTAGTCCACCTGCAAATTTTAGGAATCTTGGGATAGGATCTTGTAGCTTCAAGTCTACTCTTGCTTTTCTGACAGGTGTCCGCTCTTGATTATGCAAAAAAGGGATAAAAAGAGTCTCCAAGCTTGAATTAGGGTTATGTTGACTTGAATAATTTTGATGATTTATTGACCACTTTTCAACACCTATTTCTTTGAAAAATTTTCTTACAAAGTATGCAAACACACATGCAAAGAGGGAAAAATGGTTAAGGGTTAGAGAATAGGGGTTTGCCTTGGTCAAACCCCACTTTGGTAATCAAACCCTAAATAATGAAATGAAATGGAAAGAGAATGATAAATAGATAACATGCAAATGTCATAAACTTACCAAAACCTTTGATGTATAAATCTGAAGATATGCAATGAAGTGCTCCAATGAATGACTTGATTATGCTTAGAGTACTTGAATGCTTGATAATTGCTTGAATGATTGGATGAGTGAATGCTTGAATGAATTAGGTGTTAATATGAGAGGAAAAACCTGTATTTATACTTGATCTTACTAAATTTCCTGAAAATAACACATCACAGGCTAACCTTAAGGGTTAAAGGATGAAATCCCACCAGTAATTTAAAATAATTTTGAGCTTTGTGCCAAAAAGGACTAAGTCACCCCTATTGGCGACTTAGTCCCACTTAAGCAAATTAAGTGGGTGTTGGGAATTATGGGGAATTAAATGTTTTCCAACAAGAATATCCTCAAAAACACACTTAAGAATGGCTGAAAAGTGCATTAAGGGGACATTTAAACATGAGAAAGGGTTGAATTAGTGATGACAAGTCTAGAAAAGAGTGAAAGTGGGTTACAACACTTTGAAATAAGACTTGGTAAGTGATAAAAAAAAGTTATTTAGGTGAATTATAATGAAAGGGTCCTAGAAAATTGTGAAAGTGGGTTAAAACACTTCACAACACTTTTACAAGATAACCTAGAAGTCTTAATGATTCACAAGGGTCCAAGACCTAATGTGAATATGTTGACCACATTACAACATTAAATCTAGGAAAAATCAAGCCAAAGTCCTTAAGAGAGACTCTAGTGAGCATAAAAATGTCAACTATACATTTTTTGGTGACACATTTAATTTCAAGCATGATTAAAATGATTCTCCTTCTTTCTCTTTAAAATCTAATAAAAACACTTTTAGTATTTTGAGTTTGCTTTCGCTATTGCTATGTGTAAAGTGTGGCTATTTGAGAAAGTATATGAATGCATGTATGAAAAGCTTAGTTTATTTATGCAAAATGCCAATTAAAAATTTAAAGAGTTAATAAGAACTAGTGTAACCAGTTGGTTAGTTCAAAGTAGTTTTCTATTAAAATCTTTGTTAAAATTGTGTTTGATTTACATGATAGTGAATTAATATATATTTGATATAGGGCTTCAGTGAAAAGTTAAGACTCTCTTTAAAGTTATGTTTAACCAAATGACCATCTTATTAAACCTAAGTAGCGAAGAAAAGCTAAGTATGGGAATATGATATTTATCCCAATAAGACAATGTCTTATATATAATATTTTCGAATAAGTTTATATTGCATTTAAGTAAGAGGGTTTGATAATGTATTAAAAGTGAATATGTCTTTATTATATTTTGAAAGTTATTATCTTATATAATATACCAAGAGTCTTTATTATTACCTATGCACGATAATTTAATCTTGAGAAGAGGACTTACGTTTTCAAAAACTCAAATGCCTTAAAAGTAGGAGAATAGATTGTTGGTGTAATTAATTATTTAATTACACTTTAGCATAAGTTTACTTAGGCATATTTTATTTCCTAAGTTTATTATTATCCTTATCTTGTTGAGCTGTCTTTTTGCTCAAGATAAGATTATGGTTGTTTTTTCTTGTTTTATTGCATCATTTCCTTTTTGAAAGCTTTTGTATTATTTGTAAAACAATTACATTCATTAATCAATAATGCTGATTTTTGCTTGCACACATTGGCTCTGAGGGTTTACAAAATATCTTTCTTTTTGTTCTGAATATCTGTTACATGTGATAGGTGATTGCTTGCAGGTGATTCTTGGGGACTACGAAGTTGGTTTTTCAACTTCTACATGGTATCAGAGCTCCAGACCTGTTGCTGTCTGTTCGTGTTTTGAAGATATTCTTTCATAGTATTTTTGTTGTATAAGGGATTAAAGCCGTTTTTTATTTTTATTTCAGAAATCCAGCTTCCACTCAATTGTAGGAAAAATGATTTATGGGTTTTGTAGCCAGGGTTGAAATCTGAACTGGGTATCTTTTATATTTTTGATATCTTGTACGAATTTAGAGAAAATATCTATACAAAAATTAGTGCGCGTCATTTTTCTCTTGGCTGAAGGTTTTAAAAAAATATTTTTTTCATCTTCTATTTGTTGGATAAAAAAACGATTTCTGGGTTTTGTTCTCAACTTCAAAATATTTCTGGGTTTCTATTTTTGTCCACTCATTGTGAACAGATTTTTCAAAAATTAAATCAGAAGTAAACCTTTTTTTGCTAGAAAACCCATTTCTTATAGGCTAAATTCAATTTTTTTTTAAAATCATAACTTTTGGCCATGGTGTCAGACTTTCGCAAATGAGATATCATCAGAAAGCTGGTTCTGGCCTCTACATAGATCTGAGGTCCTTTTTAATCATGGAAGTAGATGTGAACATTGGTTTGTGCATGCACTCATTTTTGTTTTCATGCACTATGTTTGCATTTTCTCTTTATTTTATGCATGTTTTGCATTCTCTCCTTTTACAATCATTGGGTTATTGTAATAAATGAACTGAGATAAAGTTCCACTGGGTTTTCCTTCTCTACCTCATCATTACATTTGTAAAGAAGTACCTAATCAGGCCTTGTTGCCGAGACTCATCTTTGCATAATAATTTGCTTCTCCCTAAGTTGCACTTATGGGGGGGTGTTGGTGTAATTAATTATTTAATTACACTTTAGCATAAGTTTACTTAGGCATATTTTATTTCCTAAGTTTATTATTATCCTTATCTTGTTGAGTTGTCTTTTTGCTCAAGATAAGATTATGGTTGTTTTTTCTTGTTTTATTGCATCATTGTCTTTTTGAAGGCTTTTGTATTATTTGTAAAAAAATTACATTCAATAATCAATAATGCTGATTTTTACTTGCACACATTAGTTCTGAAGGTTTACATAACATCTTTCTTTTTGTTCTGAATATCTGTTACATGTGATAGGTGATTGCTTGCAAGTGATTCTTGGGGACTGTGAAGTTGGTTTTTCAGCTTCTACATAGATTATTCCCTTGTGTCTAGGTAAAATACTTGAATAAGAGGCAGCTATTAGACCCAAAATGTTACAAGTATCTAACAAGGTATTCAAGATAAACGAGTCAAACCTATTTGGTTGAATAATCAACACTAGTGAGTCATCACTATTGAAGGATTCTATTTAAGTTAGTTAACCTTTGGGTCAAACCAAAAGAAGAGTTAACCAAAGGTCAATAGGATTTCCAAGTTGAATTAGAGGTGGGTGAACTTATGACACTGCTTCCTTAGAAAGTAGATTAATTAAATATATCAAACTTTGGCCAAAGTAAGTGTAAAATTCGATGCTTGCACTTATTGGTTCACTGTGCTCTAGGTTTACATAACTTGTCAGCAAAGCCATGCATAGTTGGAGAATATATATAGTTGTATGGTCCTATACATGTTATGTATGACACAACACTAGATACACAAATAACAATACTATGGGTTCCCATACCAAAATA
The DNA here is from genome assembly GCA_007258455.2 of Sequoia sempervirens. NCBI lineage: Eukaryota > Viridiplantae > Streptophyta > Pinopsida > Cupressales > Cupressaceae > Sequoia > Sequoia sempervirens. Next base: position 178,349,332 of record VDFB02026320.1, read on the forward strand.
TTCATCGAAGGGCAGGGCCACTTCTAGTAGGAAGGTGTGCGGGGGACCGTTGGTCTGTGGTTGGAGGTAAAGCACTTGGGTGATGTTCTCTCTCTTGCAGATGACATGCCGAGACTTGTGAAATAGATGAGTAATCTAGATAAGGATACCTTGACCTTGTTCTATTGTAAATTATGAAATTATATATATGATCAAGAATTTTATTTATATTGTATTTGAAAAGATGAGTTTTATTTAATTGAAGTTTAGTCATGATGTTTAAATTATGCAAATGTTATATGAAGTTCTTTATGCATCATGCAAGTTATGTTATTGAAAAAGGAAAATTTTATTTCCTATTTTTGGAAAATATTAAATAATTCACTTAATGAGTTAAAACTTAGGTGAAAGCTATAGAGTAAGGATTGGGTATGTTGTATACAACCTCCATAGAGCATTTATCTAATAAATTTTCTTTAACTAAATCTAAAATATTTTTCCAAATATATCCAATAAGACTCTAATAACCTTGGAAGATTCTATGATTTATTTCCAATCAAATTTGTCAAATAATGAAAATAGGACCTATATCCTAGGCAACTAACAAAATTGAAGTTGAAGTTTGATACATGAAGGTAAGATAGCTCCCAAAATGTGTGACGGTGAATGAGCTTTACTAGGGTTTCTTTTGTTTGCGATCATCCTTGGACCCTCTTGTGTCATACCACGCCTTAGGTGCAAGATTTTCCTTTACTGTGTGTACGTCTACATTTACTGTAGAATTTTTGGTTTTGTTATTCCTTCAACTAGTTCTAACCCAAGTTGGTCATTCAACGGATTTGTTCAATGGCTCCCCCTCTGAACAAGCGACCACAAAAATTTGTTCCGAAAGTGTTTCACGAGGTAAGTCTTTTGACTCCCTGATTGATGTGGTTTTACCCTTTTCAAATTTTGATTATGCATGTCAATGGCTTGAGCAACATACTCTTGTTGGTTATTTTGTTGGGAGGACTCCCCTTGAAAGTGTGCTTAAAGAATGGGTCCACAAGGCCTGGGTCCCTCATGGGGTTCACCTTGACGTGGTCCAGAATTTAACCAAGGGTTTTTTTATTTTTCGCTTTGCGGAGGTCAGTCATGTTCAGGAAATCCTAAATCATGGTCCCTAGTATGTCTAGTCATCTTTGCTTATTTTTCAGTCATGGACCTAGGACTTTGTTGTCCCAAATGGCACCAAGTTGTGGGTCCCAGTCTGGATTGAGTTTTTGGGTTTTCCTTTGCCTTGTGTGCCTTTTTTGAACCATATTGCGTCTTCTCTGGGAAAATTCATTTGTATTGAGCCAAATAGGTTCTTTTAGGCTTGACCCTAGAAACAGTCTTTGTCGAAGTGGACCTTTCACAGGATTTGAAGGAGTCTGTTAATATTCAAATTGGAGCTCTCCATCATACCCAGAAAGTGACTTACTTTAATCTACCAAACATGTGTTATAGATGTCAATCCATAGACCACAAGATTAAGGACTGCCCTTTGGAAATTCCTTGTACTCCTTCGCTGCTGCAAGATTATGAAAAACCCCATCAGGCAAAGACTTTTTCTACCAAAACTGAGGATAAATGGAAAATGATTACAAACTATAAAAATAAGTCTTATGGATTTGGGATGTTTTCTAAAGTCTCTGAGCCAACTAAAGAAGTTTCAAACCATTCAACGAAGGGGAAAGAGGCCCAGGTTGGGTCTGTTAGTACTTTAGTGTGGCCAAGGCCTAAGGCTATGCCTCAACCTACTGCCGTCATGATATCATAGCCGACTGAATCTCCTCCTGTCTCAGGGAGCTCAAAGGCAGTCTCACAACCCTTCACCACCTCTATAAGAGGGGAAATATGTGCAAGAGAAATGGAGATTTTCTTCTCCAAACATTCAAATTGGTTCAGTTTCACCAAATTTTTTGTAGAATCACTTCTCTACTTTGGTTGAGGAGCCAGAATCTGACGATATGGAGGAGTTTCACTCATGAATTTCCTCTCATGGAATGTTTTAGGTCTGACAGACCTCTCTAGAAAGTATTTCGTTAAGGATACTATGCAAAAGTATATTGGTATTGAATTTATTTGTCTTTAAGAAGTTAAAATCACTAGTTTTTTGTTCGCGTCAACTTGTCGGTTGGCCAACCAGTAAAATGTATTGTATTGATCATGAGGTTGGATGTGGCAGATCAGTCACCCTTTTCTCCCCATGATGGCATGCTTGTGTGGTTGATCATGGGTTTGACCCCACACATCGGCTCGTCTAGATTCTGCTTAACATTGATAATCATTCTTTTGGGCTTATTAATGTTTATGCCTCGAATGATGCTATTGAAAGATCTCTGCTTTGGCGTTGGATTGTTGATTCACTGTCAGTTTCTACCTAGCTTTTATGTGGGGATTTCAATATGGTTGAGATGACATACATCAAAGATGGTACTCTACCATTCAAATGGGTAGTTGGTGAATGAGAGGTGTGGTTTTACATGCGTAATAAATTGGGGCTTTTTTATCCCAATATTGGCCACCACCATTCTCATTCTTTCTGACACACTTGGTGTAATTACCACACTGGTTCTAACAAGATATTTAAGTGCCTTGATCGTGCCATGATCTTGGCTCAATATTTTTTCTCCTTTGACAACTCTTCACTTTGGTTAAGCCGTTAGTGGATGTGACTTTGTCAGACCATTTCCCCATCTCCTTTTGCATTGAATGGGAGTTAAGACAGCCTCATGCCTGCAAGACCCAGTTCTTCTTGAACACATCTTTGTTGCATCATCAGCCCATGCTAGCCCAAATTCATACAGTTTGGAATTTGGAGTGTAGGCCACCTCACAATATAGGCTAGATTGCTTGGTGGAATGATTCCATCACTTGCACGACAAGATTTATTTGCATTTATGGGTGCGAGATGGACATCTTTTGTCATAGATCTTATGAGGCGACCACGACTAATATTTTCTCAGCTACCGAGGATCTAGTGACTAGCCCTTTCTCCCCATCATTACAAGTCAAGGTGGTCGAATTAAGGCACAAAAATCAAGTTGTAGATAATTATGCTGCTAGAGGTGCGCAAATCAAAGACATATTGCACTGGTTAAAAATTGGTGATTGTGCCTCCAAGGATTTTTTTATGGCCCTTCGTGCTAGACACTCATCTCCTAGTATTAAAAAAATTAAAGAAGGCACTTAGGTGCTCTCTGAGCTACTTGACATTCTTCAGGCCTTTGTTAGGCATTATGAACAAGTTTTCACTAGTCAAGAGTATACGCCAAAGCGAAAATAAGCTCTTTAGGATTTCCTTACTATTGTGCCAAATAGGCTATCTTCAACCCAGAAAGCTTTTTGTGAGCAATTACTCATAGTTGAGGACCTCAAGGAGGCTGCACACACCATGGTGGATGATAAGGCCCCAATGTTGATGGCTTCCCGTGTGAATTTTACAAAGCCCTTTGGGATTGTGTTGGGCACGGTTTACACAAAGTTTATCTTGAAGCATTTCATTCTAAATCCCTTGGAAATATAATTAATAAAGGAAATATTAAATTCATACCTAAAACCAACGATCCCGAGGATATCTGCAATTGACGGCCTATCACACTCCTCAATGTTTCATACAAAATTATTGCAAAAGACCTTGCTTTGAAAATATGCCATCTTCTACCTTAGATTGTGCGCCCAGAGAAAATTGGTTTCATTAAATCCAGATTTATTCTAGATAATATCATTATCATGTGGGAAGGAATGGAAAGGGCCAGACACTCTAACTAGAAAGCCATTTTTCTCAAAATAGACTTTGCTAAAGCTTATGACTGAATTGAATGGAATTTTATTCTCTCCATGCTGGATGCCTTGGGGTTTGGGCCTAACTTCATTCAAGCTGTCCAAATGATTTTCTTATAAGCCTGTGCTTGCATCACCATTAATGGCTGCCAGTCCCTTGCCTTCAGCTTGTTCCACTCCATCAGGCAGGGTTGCCCACTTGCCCACTCTCTCTATGTGCTTGCTATTGAAGGGTTTGGTTACTTACATGCTAATGTGATTTCCTAGCATTGGGTTAGAGGCATTTCCCTACCCAACTCGCAGGCTTAACTTATCAATGGTCATTTTGCTGATGACTCATTCCTCACCCTTTTGGAGAATGAACACAACATTAAGGTGGCTCTGGAGTGCCTTAAAAAAAATTTCCTTGCTTTTGGTTTCACCATTCAGTGGCATAAAACCTTGTGCTATAGGTAGTCTATTCTTCCCACTCCCCATTGGTTTCAAAAAATGGTTGGAAATGGATTGGTCCAGGGGAAATATTTCAATTTTTGGGCATTCCCTTTGCCTTCCAAGCTTCCCTAGCCTAGTTTTGGCAAGTTGTGCTCTCTAGGATTGAGCAAAAGTTGGTGTACTGGATTACTAAGCCCCTCTCTCTGGCTGGGAAATTTTAGGTTTGTTCTAAAATCTTGGCTGCTACGCATATCTATTATTCTATTTTTTGGGATCCTTCGAAAGTTGCTTATGCTAAGCTTGAAAAACTACTACACGATTTTATTTGGGCCTCCTTTGAGACCCATAGAGGGTTTCACCACGTAGCTTGGAAATTTTGTTTCCTTCCTAGAGATTTTGGAGGGCTTGGTCTGCTCTCAACTCAACAACAAGGGACTACCTTGTGTGTGAAATGGATAATTAGAGCTCTTACTGGTGATGAAGCCTAATTTTTTTTCCTTAGGTATTGCATTAAGTTTGGATTTCTTGTTCATAGACCAACTTGGAATGGGATTTGTTTTCAAACCTTTTTGGTTATGAAGGAACTAGTCCAGATTGTGGGAAATTTCATGGAAAAAAGCATTTGGAGAGCTTGAGAAGTGGTTAAGCCTTGGCTCCATTGGGATGGCTCTGGTTTTCATGATGGGCTTTCACTCAATCAATAGAATGTGTGGTGGTCACCTCTCTTTTCCAGTAATGGTTAGCCACTAGCCAAATCTTCTTGGCTTAAGGTGTTAAGATTCCACAAGAAAGGTATCTAGACCTTGCAACATATGTTTCATAGACCCACAATGTGTATTATGCCATGGGAATATTTTTCGTGCTCATTACAGACTTCAAAACTAGGACTATGATACTGATGATGGTCTGGTGAATGCTATTCTAGCATATATGCTTCATAAGGTGGGAATTCATGGTACCGAGCCCTGGTGGAAGGACTGAAGTGGTGTCCAGACACCCCTTTCAGAAATGATAAGCCTAGGCTTGGTTATATGTGGATTTCACCGCACTTTCCTATGATTGAAAGTCTGAACCAGTGGTGGCATCTTCAGTCTTCTATGTGTGTCTTGTGAAAAATATTCTCTACCACTTGGTCTGCAAGTGTCGAGCGTAAGCTCACCCACTTTTCTTGGTGTATTCTTTTCCAAGAATTACCAGTGGGGTCTCGGCTTGTTCACTTGGGGGTCTAGGACCCTTAATGCTTGTTTTGTGGGAAAGCAGAGTCTTTTAAGCATCTCTTTTGGTTTTGCACCAGAGCCTAGCAATTTTAGAATTGGATTCATGACTTCTTTCGACCTTTCTGACTGGAGCCATTTTCTTGGCATATGATTCTGTTGGGTGATTCATCCAGGATTCCCGCTAAGTATACCCCAGCTTTGGCACACTTTTAGGGTGGAAATCCGCTTTAGTATCTAGAAAAATAGAAATTCCTACATATTTTCTCACAACCAAATGGATAAAAATGTTTTTTTTTTGTATTCTAAAGCTATTATTTTCTTTAATGTGCTTTTGTAGATTCAAGTTCAAGCTAATAAAGTTGCACTTGAGGTCTCTCACCTCCAGGTGCTTCTGGATAATTGGGGTAATGCCCCGTGTACTGTGGCTCGGGTGCCTTCCTCACCCCACTCTTCCCACAATTGGTCACCCTCACAGGGCCGATGGCGGAGTGATTCCAATTGCACCCACTCTCAAGCTCCTCCTTAGCATGGCTCCCACCCTCCTTGGCAGTCACGTTCTCTTCCTCCGTGGTCTAACTTGGGGTGGCCCTCTAGAGGGGGGTAGGGAGTAGTGGTGGCACATCTAGGTGGCCCTTTGATAGTGCTCCTGGTAGCATCTCTAGTTGGCTAGACACTGGTAAATGCATCCCGTGTCTGGCACTTGCAATCTCGCCTCAATGTGAAGAAAAGGAAGAAGATAAAGCTAAAGAAGATGATGATGGCTAGGGTCCTCCTGACATCACTCTAGACCCCGCTGATGTTTGGGGGAAAAAATGGATGGCAAAGACCCTCTTGGATTTGCTGGCACTACTCTGGCTACTTAATGGCCTTTTATTTTCTTCATGTTTGTAATGTTTATGGATTTTTGGGCTAGGCCTATGTGACTGTAGTTTTTTTTTTTTTTTTTTCTGAGCTCTACCCAAGTGACTTTTGGGGTGTGCCTTCTTACCACCCACCCTTTTTTTGTGAATATGTAACTTTATCTTTATTTTTAGTATAAATAGCTACCTATTCATAAAAAAAAATTGAAGTTGAAGTAGGTCACCCCAAGCTAGCCTAGAATTCAAATAAAGTAGCATGAACAAAAGGTCAATTCCAAATAAACCATCATTGCTTCCAAAGGCTTCCAAAGGCCCTCAAAAAAAGAAAACTAGAAGAAAATATGAGAAGTACAATCCTCACCATCCCAACAAAAAACATGTTGAGAAGGACCCTAGAAACCTCCTTTTCTCATGTTGTCCCAAGTGAGACATTTTTTTTTTGACAAAGAAGCCAAATAAAGAATTTATACTTTGGCCAACAATAATTATTCTATATTTTTTGCCACCAAGGGAAAGTATCATCCCCATTTCTATCATGTTATAAGAGTTAGTATCCCCTAGACACCATATAAACTCCCTTTGGATCATAACCCCAAACAAGGGCATCAACCTTCTCCAAAGAATAAGAATTATTTTTCAAATAGAAAAAAGAGCAACCTGATAATTCAAATAACCTCCACTAGCCAATAGATCAAATCAGGTCCAAAAGTAAAGACTACTTTTCTCCACCAATTGAGATGTATTGAAAAAAAAATCTTTAGACCAATCCACCTCCAAAAATCCTTACTCAAGGATAGAAGATGGGGACATGATGTGAGAATCAAAGAGTAAAGATCCTAATAATATGTTTGAAAAAAAGCATTGCATCCTAAATTGATAATCCAAAAGAAACCCTGCTTAACAAGAGATGTTCCCTTTTTAACAATATTTGAAATTATGGATCCTTCCCAGATAAACTCATTCTTGTAACCTCCTCAACAACAAAACCACATAAATATTTATGGTAAAGAAGTTTAGCCCAAGGTTGATTTTGTTGTTGACACCATCTCCAAGAAAATTGGTAGCTATTAAACTTAGAATTCTTAAGACCAAGGACTCTATTTTTCTTGTGCCTACAAACACAATCCCAACTAATAATACTCTACTGATGAGAATCCAAATTCCTTGCCCAATTTTTTTGGAATAGAGAATCAAACTTCTTTAAAAAATTAGGAGTAGAAAGCACCAAATCTATAGACAAGAAGAGTCTACAACATGATTTCAAGAGGGTAAGACAACCACTTAAAATTCCAATGATTAGCCCTTGTTCTAAACCTATCAAGAATTTGACTCTATTAGAGGTGATTAAGTAGACCAATTGATACCAACTAGAATTCTTAAAGAAGTTACCCTATCTTGAACTAAAAAATATAAATAATTCTTTGTTGAATATCTAAAAGATATTGAAAAAATAAATATTTTGACTTATCCTCATTAATTTGTGGACTAGAGGTAATAAAATACATATCTAGAGCTTTCCTAAAATTAATTTCCTTAGTAATAGCAACAACAACCATTTAAGAAGTATCATCTACAAATTGAAGATGAACATGAAAATCAAGATCTATTGCCACTTTCCAATGCTAAATTTACTACATGCAACTCTCATTTGTGTAAAATCCATCCCAATCCCTTAGCTAGACTAATGAAAAGGTATGGTGAGAGAAGATCACCTTGTATCAATCCTCTTAAAGAAGAAAATGTAGAAGATGGGTTTCCATTAAGCACACAACTCATAACCCATTTAATATAGTATAAACAAAATCCAAATCTAGACAAATCATTTCTAATAAAAGACCATTAGACCCTATCAAAATCCATATACATGTACAAATTAATAAAATAGCCTTTTTTAGAATACCTCATGGAATGGATAGTTTCTAATGTGATAAATATCCCATCTAGAATTTGTTGCCCCTTCATAAAGCCCCCCTACTTAGGTGATATATGATGCAGGAGCATCCAATGGTGTAAGGGCAATCTTGCATCACCAAAAAATATTGTATTTTGATTTTTTTTGTAGTTTCCTTAGTTGTTTTGGGGCCCATGGTGACTCATACAGTCTTTGGGATAGGTAGAAGTTTGAAACAACCAAAAATAGTCACATACTATTTTTAGTAAGTCAACCTATTCGGGTTCCTATGGACACAAAGAATTGACCCCAAGGAGTGAAATTGGAAAATAAGATTTTTGGTGAAAGAATCATCTCAAAATCTTGTACCGTTTGGAAGATATTAAATTTTCATCCCAAGGAATTTCTCTAATAAGTTTAAAACTAAAAATTGAGGCCCTTCAGAGCCCCAAAACAGGATGTGCAAAATCTCTGATCTCATAGATTTGGTGAAAGATGGTTGTAGATCTCTTCACAAGATTTTCAACAATATATAAAATAAATATAAAAATATATAAAAATATATAAAAATAAAAATAAAATATTCTAGAGTGGGAAATAAATGGTGGAATTTTTGGCGCCAAAATGGGGTTACACCTTTCAAAATATTGTAAAGCAATTACACTTCTTGGATAAAGAGGGAGAACACAGGTTACAAAAGAGAGCTCTAGTAGTGTAGATTGTGGATTTTGGCTTACAAATTTCTGTAATGAGAAGACCCATGTGGCTGTAGTATGTTATTTTCTAAGTATTGTAATTTCACTTCATTAAGATAATACAAAGCAAGTATTTATTTATTGTATTTTTTGTTTATCTCTCTTATTTAGTTATGTGTGTGTGGTTTAGTAAGGGGATTACCCTCATCAATTGGTATTAGAGCAGGATTTCCTGAGTGTGTAGATAAATTGCCAAATGTGAGGTAGTTTACACCAAGAATTGTGGTTGTGGGTTTGTGAGAAAAGATACATCCATGAAGAAACCGTGGTGGGAGAAATGTTGGGGTAATAGAAGAGGGTTTTAGAGCCCTCCAAAGACAAGTTCAAGCACTACAAGAGGAGTTGTATAGAGGAGCTGATGTCAGAAGAAGAGATGAAAGTGAAGATGATGTTGAAAATGAAGAGCCATTCGAAGAAGAAGCACATGATGTAATATATCCTAGAGAAGTCAAACTGCTTAGGGTCATTTCCAAGATTGGAAAGAGGCCAAAGATAGAAGTTTCTATTTTTTATAGTAACCTAAATATAGAGGATTTGATCAATTAGATCAATGACATGGAAGAGCATTTCGAGTATGGGGAAATAGAAGATCTGAAGAGGGTTAAATTTGAAAAGGAAAAGTTGAAAGGCCATGCTATCATATGGTGGAAAGAAGTCCAATTGGAGAGAAACCGAAGAGGTAAAGAGAAGATAACCAGATGGGATCAGATGGTGGAGAAACTAAAGAGGCAGTTCATTCCTATAGATTATGAATTGGATTTACTAAAGAAGGTGCAAGGATTGAAGCAAGCAAGGATGCCTGTCAAAGAGTACATAGAAGAATTCTACAAGGTTTTGATTAGAACAAGCCATTTTGAGGCCAACAAGGAGAAGGTTTCCCATTACATTAATGGGTTGAAACCAAGCATCCAAGGGGAGTTGAGTTTGTAAGGATGTCTACCATTGAATATGCATATCAATTTTCTTTGAAGGTAGGAGAATAACCTAACAAAAGGTTTAAAATCAATCAAATAGATGGAGGTCGTGGTGGAAAGGCTAGTGGATGGTCATATGGAGGTCAAAGTAAAGATCAAAAGAAGACTAAAGGATCGAGTAGCAGTCAAGACCAAAAGGGAGATAATACCTACCATCCTTGAGATCAAAATAATGGAGACCAAAAAGGAAGAGGAAGATTTGGATGAGACTGGGAAGAGGAGGCTTCCATGGAACCTCTTTTCAATGTGGAGAAGGAAATAGAGCCTACGAGTGTCCTCAACATCAAGAGAGGAAAAATAGAAGACTTGAAGGAAATGCATGAGTTGCGCATGTAGATGAAGATGCTAAGTCTTCACATTTTGAAGACACTGAAAGAGGAGAGGCCCTTGTTATTAGAAGAGCCTTGCTAAATGAGGAGAAGGAACAAGATCAAAGAAAGAACCTACTCCGCACTCGATGTAAGTGCAAAGGTAAAGTTTTTAATGTTATCATTGATGGAGGTAGCACTGATAATCTTGTTTCAGAGGAAATGGATACTAAGTTGCAGTTGGAGAGGAGAAGGCATCCAAATCAATATCAAATCATATGGTTGAAAAGGATCATAAAGATTTGCTCAATGCACAATGTCTGATAAATTTTAAGAACTATTAGGATGAGGTTTTGTGTGACATTATACCTGTGGATGTTTGTCACATGTTGTTAGGCAGATCATGGAAGTTTGATCAGTGAGCGGTGCATGATGGACATGCCAACTCCTATTCCTTGAAAAAGGATGGCATTCATCATAAGTTGAAGCCCCTGAAGGAGGCAGAAGAAAAGGTATGCAGTAATACAAGGATTTTTTTGGTTGATGGAAAAAAGTTTCTATAAGGTATGAGACATGAACATATGTGTTTTGCATTGATCCCTAGAGTTGATAAAGAAGATACTAATGAGGCACCTATAGAAGTTTCAAATTTCTTGAATGAGTTTCAAGATATTATTTTTGATAATGTTCTTGAAGGTTTGCCTCCAGTAAGGAATATTAGAAATTGGATGGACTTAATTCTTGGAGCTAGTTTTTTGAATAAGTCAACTCATTGTATGATGCCAACAAAGAGCAAAGAGTTGAATAGACAAGTGCAAGAGTTGTTGTGAAAGGGATTGACTAAGAGAGTTTGAGTCCATGTGCAGTACCTACAGTACTAGCACCAAAGAAGGATGGGGGATGATATATGTGTATAGATTCCAGAGCCATCAACAAGATCACAATCAAGTATAGATTTCCCTTGCCAAGGATAGCTGACATCATGGATTGTTTAAGTGGAGCTGAGTACTTCACAAAGATAGATCTAAAGAGTGGTTATCACCATATTTAGATTAGAGAAGGAGATAAATGAAGACAACCTTCAAGACCAAAGAGGGCTTGTACGAGTGGTTAGTCATGCCCTTTGGACTAACCAATGCACTGAGAACCTTCATATAGCTCATGAACGAGGTACTGAAAGAGTTTTTGGATAAATTTTTCATTGTTTATTTGGATGAAATTTTAATTTTTAGCAAGACATTAGAGGAGCATTTGATGCATATCATAAAATATTTTGAGAAGCTAAGAGAGAAGTTGTTGATCAATTTGAAGAAGTGTAGTTTTGTGAAAAGAGAGTTGGTATACTTGGGATTATTTGTCTTAGCATAAGGTCTTAAGATGGACACAAAGAAGGTAAAAGCTATCATTGAATGGCCTACACCAAGGAGTTCTATTAAGGTGAAATATTTTCATGGTTTGGCTAGTTTTTATAGAAAGTTTATCAAATTTTTTAGTAGTATTTGTGCAACTCTAACTAAAAAATGAGAGGGGATAGACAAGAGTTTAAGTGGACTACAGGAGAAGCAAAAAGTTTGATATGTTGAAGAAGAAAGTTACAGAGCAACCCGTTTTGGCACTTCTAGATTTCAATAAGGTATTTCAGGTATATTGTGATGCTAGTGGAAATTCCATTGGAGCTATTTTGAGTCAAGAAGGTAAAATCATTGCCTATTTTAGTGAAAATTTGAATGATGCAAAGAAGTATTATGTTTATGATCAAGATTTTTATGTTATAGTTCAGGCTTTGAATAAATGGAGACACTATTTGTTTCCAAAAGAGTTTGTTTTATTTATTGATCATTAGGCTTTATAATATTTAAATAGTAAAGGGAAGTTGAATCATAGACATTTGAAATGGGTTGAATTTTTGCAAATTTATACATTTTTTTTGAAGCATAGGAGTGGAAGATCTAATAGAGTTTTAGATGCCATAAGTACGAGGCAAAGTTTGTTAACGAAAATGCAGATTGAAGTTGTTGGGTTCAATGAACTCAAGAGCTTGTATCTTGGGGACCTTGATTTTGTAAAGGCTTGGAGAGCTTGTATGGAGCCTATCACTTTGGATAGGATGAGATGGTTGGATTTTACAATCCAAGATGGTATGTTGTTTTGAGGGAATTAGTTGTGCATTCCAAGAAGTTCCATGAGAGAGAACCTGATCAAAGAGAAACACAATGGAGGTTAGCTAGACACTTTGGTTGAGATAAGACCATTGCTATTGTTGGTGAGTGTTACTATTGGCCATAGTTACAATAAGATGTGAAGAAGTTTGTGCAAAGTTGTAGAGTATGTCAGATGGCGAAAGGGGCAAGTTAGAATACTAGATTGTATCAGCCATTACCTGTACCTGAGAAGCCATGGGAGGACATTAGTATGGATTTTTCCCTTGGAATTTAGAGGACATAAATAGGGCATGATTCCATATTTGTAGTGGTGGATAGATTTTCGAAGATGGCACACTTCATTCCCTTTCATAAGACTAGTGATGTTCATGTTGCAGAGTTATTTTTCAAAGAGGTGGTGAGACTACATGGTCTACTGAAGAGCATAGTTTCAGACCGAGATACCAAGTTTGTTGGGTATTTTTGGAGGACACTATGTAAGAAGTTGAAGACTGATTTGAAGTTTAGTTATACATACCATCCACAGATTAATGGAAAAATGGAAGTGGTGAATAGGAGTTTGGGTAACCTGCTGAGATGCTTAGTAGGAGATAAACCCAAGGGATGGGATTTGATTTTACCACAGGTGAAATATGCTTATAATAATTCTATCAACAGGAGCACTGGTAAATCACATTCCAAATTGTGTATGGGAGTATTCCAAGAACTGCTTCTGAATTGAGAAAGATAGATAAGGGAGAGAAGAGTAGTGCCGAGGCTGAATATTTTGCTGAGCACCTGAAGAATTTGCATGAAGAGGTGAAGAAACATATCAATAAGATGAACTCTCAGTATAAGGATAAGGAAAATAAAAAAAGAGGTATAAGGAGGTCTAGGTAGGAGATGAAGTCATGGTTCATTTGCGAAAGGAGAGGTTTCCAATTGGTACAATAAGTTAAAGATGAAGAAGTTTGGACCATGCAAGATCCTAAAGAAACATGATTCAAGAAATGCTTATGAGGTAGAGTTGCCAAGTGAGATTTATGTTTCACCTATGTTTAACATTGTTGATTTGACATAATATCATGAAGGAGTTAAGGAGAATGAATTGATAGAGGCACAATGGAACATTTCAACACCTACATCAGAAAAATAAGAGATAGAAGAAATTATGGATAGTCATGTGGGTAGAAGCACAAGAAACAAACAATATGCAAAGTACTTGGTGAAATGGAGAGGAAGGCCTATTGAAGATTCATCATGCTTATCTAAAGCTGAGGTTAACCATCTTGGTTTCCCTCTATCACTCGAGAAGTGACAGGGTCACTTTTCAAATTACCTCAGGTGTTTGATGCGGGAGCATCTAGTGGTGTAAGAGATATCTTGCATCACCCAAAAATATTGTATTTTCATTTTGTTTATAGTTTCCTTAGTTGTTTTGGGGCCCATGATGAATCATGCAATCTTTGGGATAGTTAGAAGTTTGAAACAACCAAAAATAGTCACCTACTATTTTTAGTAATTCAACCTATTTGGGTTCCTATGGACATGAAAATTGACCCCAAGGAGTGAAATTGGAAAATAAGGTTTTTGGAGAAAGAATCATCTCAAAATCTTGTACTGTTTGGAAGATATTAAATTTTCATCCTGAGGAATTTATCTAATGAAGTTTAAAACTGAAAATTAAGGCCCTTCCAAGCCTCAGAGTAGGGTGAAAAATCTTTGATCTTATAGATCTGGCAAAAGATGGTTGTAGATCTCTTCACAAGATTTCTAACAATATATAAAATAAATATAAATATAAAATAAAAATCTTCTAGAGCGAGAAATAGACAGTGGAATTTCTAGTGCCAAAATGGGGTTACACCTTCCAAAATATTCTAAGACAGTTATACTTCTTGGATAAAGAGGAAGAACATGGGTTACAAAAGAGAGCTTTGGTAGTGCAGATTGTGGTTTTTGGTTTGTAGATTTTTGTAATGAGAAGGCCCTTGTGGCTATAGTATATTATTTTTTGAGTATTGTAATTTCACTTCATCAAGATAATAGAAAGCAAGTGTTTTTTTTGCATTTTATTTTTATCTCTCTTGTTTAGTTGTGTGTGTGTGTGGTTTTGTAAGGGGAGTACCCTCATCAAGTGAAATTAGAGCAAGAGTTATTGAGTGTGTAGATAGATTGTCAAACGTGAGGTAGTTTACACTAGGACTTGTGGTTGTGGGTTTGTGAGAAAAGATACCTTCACAAAGAAACCGTGGTGGGAGAAATGTTGGGGTAACAAAAGAGGGTTTTAGATCCCTCCAGAGAAAAGTTCAAGCACTAAAAGAGGAGTTGCGTAAAGGAGCTGATGTCAGAAGAGGAGATGAAAGTGAAGATGAGGCTGGAAATGAAGAGCCATTCGAAGAAGAAGCACATGATGTAATAGATACTGGAGAAGTCGAACTACTTAGGGCCATTTCCAAGATTGGAAAGAGGTCAAAGATAGAAGTTTCTGATTTTTTTAGAAACTCGAATCTATAGGAGATGATCAATTGGGTGAATGACATGGAAGAATATTTTGAGTATGAGGAAATAGAAGATCTAAAGAGCATCAAATTTACAAAGGCCAAGCTAAAAGGCCATGCTAGCATATGGTGGAAAGAATTCTAGTTGAAGAAAACCAAAGAGGTAAAGAGAAGATAACCAAATGGGATTGGATGGTGGAGAAACTAAAGAGGCAGTTCATTCCTATAGATTATGATTTGGATATTTGTTTTTAAGTTTTTTGAATACAATTTCAATCGATTCTCTCAATGGAGTGTATTCACATCAATTATATCATTTAGGTTGACCTTTGGGGATAACCAAATTGTATTGGGTACCTTGACAATTTTTAGATGATGGTGGAGTTATTTGAATGTTTTGGACATGTTTAGAATCAATCACACCATCATTGACTATGTTCTTGTTCTTAATCCAAAAATGGGATTTGTCACTAAAATGATTATTGTCTTTGCTCTCCTTATAGATATTAATTAGTCATTTAGCAATAAGTGATCTCTCTTTGGAAACTCCCTTTTTTATGATTTCATTGAAGGAGCAAGCATATTGCATTTGTAAATGACAACTCATTTCTGATTGGGTGATTGACAGTGGTTGTTCTAACTACATGACTGATGACAAGAGAAGGTTCATCAGTATTAAGAAGGTTAATGGTGGAGTTGTTAAGTTTTGTGGTGATGAGTCAATAAAAATTTGTGGAAAGGGTGCTATAACAATTGATGGAAATAACATAACTAAGGATGTACTCTATGTCAAAGGTCTGAAGCATAACCTTCTCAGTGTTAGTTAGATGTGCAACAAAGGATACGATATTAAATTTCATGCTAATGGTTGTGAAATTAGGAAGGCAAGGTCCAAAATATTAGTTGTAGAAGGTACAAGGAAAAATGTAAATGTCTATCATCTAAAGGAGGCAAATGGAAGAATATTTTTACTGGCTCAGTTTGGAGAGTTTTGATTGTGGCACAAAAAGATGAGACACATCAACTTTGACAATATGGTAAAGACCAGTTCTTCTCATGTTGTGAGAGATATGCCTAAGATAACCAAGCTTGCAAAAAATTTATGCAAGGAGTTTCAAATGGGAAAGAAAAAAAGGATAAATTTCAAGAGCAAGGAGTGCTTTTCTACAATACCATTGGAGCTAATTCACACTAACCTATGCGGACCTACAAGAACAAGGAGCCAACAAGGTGAAAGGTATTTCATGTTGCTTATTGATGATTACACTAGAATGTTTTGGATTACATTTTTAAGAGATAAATCATAATCTTTTGATAAGTTTAAAATCTTGAAAGAAAAAAGTAGAGAATGAGATGGATGCTAAGATCAAATAGAGGAGGTGAATTTACTTCAAATGAATTTGAAATTTTTTGTGAAGATCATGGCATTAGGAGACATATGTTTGCTCCTAGAATCCCTCAACAGAATTGGGTAGTGGAAAGGGAGAATAGGACTATGCAAGAGATGGATAGGGCTATGTTGAAAGATGTTGACATGTCTATAATGTATTGGAAGAAAGAAGTTCACACTGCTATCTATTTTCTTAGTGCAGTTGAGGGTCAATAACACTAAGACCCCTTATGTGATGTGGTATGGAAGACCTCCCATTGTCAAATACTTCAAAAAAATTTGGTAGAAAATGTTATATCAAGAGAGATGAAAAAGACCTTGGAAAGTTTGATTCAAGGCATGATGAAGGGATCTTTCTTGGTTACTCAACTAGGAGAAAGGCCTACAAATGCTATAACAAGAGATTGGGAAAGATGATTGAAAGAACAAATGTTAAGGTAGATGAAAATTTGTATTAGATATCATAAGAACAAGAGGTTTGCAAATCTGATATATCTCCTTGGATTGAAGAAGAAGACTCCAATAAAGTATGTGCAGAGGAACATTTCATCAGATTAGATCATTGGAGACAAAAATGAAGGTGTGTTGACTAGAAGAAGGTTTGTAAAAGAAAGTGAGCAAGTAAATCTATGTTTACTGTCAAAGGTTGAGCCCAAGAACTTTACTAATGCTAGTAAAGATGATGGTTAGATAAAGGCAATGGAAGAGGAATTGGATTAGATAGAAAAAAACCAAACATGGGAATTTATTCCTAGAATAGTTGATAAGAATGGTATAGGAACAAAGTGGGTGTTCCAGAACAAGCTAAATGAAGATGGTGAAGTTGTAAGGAATAAATCAAGATGGGAATGTAAGATTTATTCATAGGTTGAAGGTATTTATTTTGAGGACACTTTTTCTCTAGTAGCCATAATGGAGGAAATAAGGACATTTCTTGCTTTTGATACTCACAAGAAATTCAAAGTCTATAAAATGGATGTCAAGTCATCCTTCTTGAATGGTGATCTAGAGGGAGAGGTATATATTGAGCAACCAGATGGTTTCCTATTATTAGAAGATATGGATATGGTGTGCAGACTCAAGAAAGCTTTGTATGGAATCAAGCAAGCTCCTAGAGCTTGGTATGCTCGGTTGGATAAGTACTTACTTCTGTAAGGATTCACGAAAGGTACTACAGATAGTAATCTCTACATTAAGGTTCAAGAAGACAAGATTTTGGTTGTGGTTGTATATGTTGATGAAATAATATTTGATGAAGATGATGATATTTTCAAGAGGTTTGCAGAAGAAATGCAAAAAGAGTTTGAAATGTTTATGATTGGTGAGTTGTCTTTCTTCCTTGGGCTTCAAATTGTTCAACTAGATGATGGTATCTTTATTTCTCAGGCTAAGTGTGTAAAGGAGATGTTGAAAATTTTGGCATGGAGGATTTCAAACTAGTATGTACTCATATGGTGACTAATTGTCACTTGAGCAAAAATGATGAGTCTCTAGAGGTTGATCAGACTCTTTATAGATCTATGATTGGAGGTTTGTTCTACTTGACTGCTTCTAGACTTGATATTATGCATGCAATATGTTTGGTTTTCAGATATCAAGCTAATCCCAAGAAAATTCATGAGAAAAGTAGTGAAAATAATATTCAAATATTTGAAGGGAACTTCGGATTATGGTTTGTGGTATAAGAAGGATGAATTTTTTTCATTGTGTGCTTATACTAATGCTAATTGGGTAGGATGTGTGGATGAATGGAGAAGTACCAATGGTAGTGCATTTTCTTGAGAGAAAAATTGGTCTCTTGGTTTAGTAAGAAGTAGGATTCAATGTCCTTATCCATAGTAGAAGTTGAATATATTGATGCAACATCTTGTTACACCTAGGTGCTTTGGATGAAGCAAAATTTGAAGGATATAAAGGTGGTTTATGATGAACCTATTCCTATATTGTGTGATAATACTAGTGCAATTAGAATTTCCATGAATTTGATGATGCATTTAAGAACCAAACACATTTATATCCGGTATAAATTTCTAAGGGAGTTTAGGTTGCAGAGCAAGAATTCAGAATGGAGTATGTGCCTACTAAGGATCAGGTTGTAGATATCTTCACTAAGGCACTGTTAAAGGATACTTTTGAGTATCTCCGACATAAGTTAGGGGTTATTGCCCCTCCTTTATCTAACTAGATGTGTAATTGGTGTATCTATCTAAGGGGAGTAATTTAATATATATCCTTATACCTAGACTGATGGTGGCTTCCTCTCAGGGGGAGCTGGTAATGGTTGTTGCTGATAGGGGGAGCCTATTAGGTGATTTGGAATGAAATAACTTGCATAATAGAATAATATGATATGCAATATGCTACAAATACTTGATAATAATTGAGAATAACAAGCCACTTTCAAGGGGGAAAACCTCTAAATATCTCCAATGAGAACATAATTCACAATCTGGTGATGAAATAAGGCTCACAACCTCCTATATATACCTATTTATGCCTAGGATATCACCTAGGCCAACTTAGATAACCTTATATAAGCCCTAGGCTGGCCTAATCAACTAAATAATAATATAATATTAATAATATGACTTAATTAGGAGTTAAGATAGCCACAAGATGACTATTCATAACTTGATGTACTCTAATATTAAGGGTGTAGCATGCCCCCCTCTTTAGATAAGCACTATCCTCAATGCTAGGAAATTTTGAATGCTTTTGAATGAACTCCTCATCCTCCATTGTGGAATATTTAATTGGTAAATTGTTCCATTGGATGAGATATCGAGTGAGTGTTCTAGTCCTTAGCTTCCTTGTGCATTTCTAAAGAATACAGTTTGGTTCCAATATGATTCTTCCTTCTTCATCAAGCTTTGGTAATATTGTCTGAGTAGGGATATTATTCCAATTACCTTCTTCAAATAAGAAACATGAAAAACTAGATGTATCTTTGTTGTTGATGACAATTCAATCTTGTAGGAAACACTGCCTTTCTTCTGCATGATTTGATATGGGCCATAATATTTTAGAGACAACTTGTTATTCTTTGAATGTTGCTTCAGTGACATTTTCTTGTAAGGTTGCAATCTCAGGAAAACCCAATCCCCAACATTAAAACTTGTTTCACTATGGTGTTGGTCTACTTGTTGCTTCATTCAGTTTTGTGTCATGATAGATTCTCTTTAAGTCCTAAAAGTATTTGTTGCTGATGAATCATTTGGTCCTCCACGACGTGAACTCTTGGTGACACCTTCAATGATGATGTGATGGAAGGAGGATGATATCCATACAATGCCATAAATGGAGATATTTTTGATGAGCTATGGAAGGGAGTTTTATACCACAATTTTGCTAGTGGTACCCAATCTACCCATTGATATTGTTTATCTAAAGTGAAAAAATGTAGATATTCTTCCAAACACTTACTAACTACCTCTATTTTCCCATTAGATTGTGGATGGTATGAAGAATTGTGAGCCAATTGAGTATCCAAACATTTGAATAAATATGTTCAAAATTTACTAGAAAATATAGGATCACGGTCACTAACAATAACCTTAGGTATACCATGTAGCTTTTGAATATTCTTAAAAAATACTTTTTCCACTATACTTGTTGTAAAAGGATGTGATAATGTAATAAAATGTGCATATTTAGTGAGGCGATCCACTATTGCCATGATAAAATTATTACTGTTGGCCCATAGTTGTCGTTGCACCAAAAGATTGACCTATTAATGCCTGATAAAACTACTAGAGTTAACGGATCCGTGGGAGGTGGTTAGTCCATGTCACGAATCCCGAGGGGAGTGCTGATCATCTGCCAACAAAATCCCCCTTAGTGTTACCTAAGGTGATTTAAACCCAACACCTTTGGCTTTAATACCAATTGTTGGCCCACAGTTGCCATTGCACCAAAAGATCAACCTATTAATGCCCGATACAACTGCCAAAGTTAACAGATCCGCGAGAAGCGGTTAGTCGATGTCACGAATCCTAAGGGGAGCACTGATCATTTGCCAAAAATTACCATTAGATCTTGGAAGCCCTATGATGAAGTCCATGGAGACCTCTTCCCAACGTTGGATAAGAATAACTAAGGGTTGCAAGAGACCAGGTGTCTTATGTAAGGAAAGCAATAGGTGTAGAAGCAACTTTCCTAATGTCAAAACCACAGGGAAGTAGAAGATAGTACTTTTAATTTTCAAAATTACAATCCAATTAAGACACACATGAAAGATTTATAGAAACAAAAAAATACTCAATGACAAATGAATACCAGATTTACGTGGAAAACCCTTTTGGGAAAAAACCCACCACACCAAGTCGAATCTCTTTGTATTTCAGTAATCAACAAATTACATACAATGCAGAGACACAACTCTCTGGTATCAGTTTTACAGTTTCTTCATTCACTATTCTTCCTGTTATAGAAATGCTCTCACAGATTCTCTATGTCCAACTCAGAATGCTATCCTTTAAATATTACCACATTCTGATTTTTTATCTTCGGTTCATCCTTATCCGCCATTGCCCCATCGTAGAAAGTTTCCTCTTGAGCATTGATTTTTCCCTGCATGCAGTTCAACTCTAGCGTCGCAATTGTTGCAAAAATCTAACTGCCATCCATTTGAAATTCGCTTCCTCTAATTGGTCCACGAGGCTCCACATAGAATGGTCAATTTGGTCAAAGGCATTCAAACTTTGTTGGCATATCGGTGAGACACTAATAGTGTCTCCTCGATGCCATAAAGTCTTCACTATCGATATCGTCATAGGTTCCAACAGTCGGCAAGACGATATAGCGAATGCCATGAGTCATACCGAATCCATCGACATCCATTGCATTTCTATCGACAAGAGTTTCTCCATCGGCAAGACATTTTACCGAGCTCACAAGTTGCATCGACTTCAGTTTTCCTTTCAGCAAGACTATCGCTCTTTGGTGAGACCACATATCGATATCCTAAGTCACATCGAAGAGTCATACTGTCGGAAAAACATTTTTCTCTCACCAAGACCTCCCATCGAGTCTTCATGTTGTTCCGAAGCATTCACCAGTCGGCGAGACTCATCGCTTTCACCAAGACTTCATGCTAAGGTCCTAAGTCATACCGAGCACCCCAATCACCAGTCGGCAAGACTTATCACCTTCGCCGAGAGTTCTTATCGAAATCATATGTTACACCGATGACCATTTACTATCGGCAAGACTCTGCTCAAGTCATCAAAATGTTGGATTTTCCATCGGTGAGACCTCACAAGTCTCCAAGACTTCATACCGATCGCTTTGAGCTACTCCGATGACTTTAGTTGTATCCCCATCGGCGTGACCTTCCATTCTCGCTGGACATCTTACCGAAGCCCTTGTGTTAGCCCGATGATCTATCGGTGAGACTCCCTTCAGTCGCTGGGACTTCATACCGAGCAATCAAATCACCCCGAAGACCCCAGTCGCTATGAGTCTCCCCGACACCCGATAAGAAACAACACTATCGGCTAGAGGTCTCCTACTCGACAAAAGGTCACAGCAAATGCTTCTAGTCACAGCGATAACATCATTCGGCAAGACATCTGCTTTGTCTTAGCGATATGAACATTTCAAGAGAATTCAGAACAGCTAGTCGGCCAGACATGATTAATGTCACAACGACTTTTCCCTCCAAGAGTTACATGTCAGTATGGATTGAGGCAAATATTCCAACAATCTCCCACTTGATGAAGATCTTACTGACACCTCTAGAGCATAATAAAACTATTGAAATTCATGGGCCAAGAGGCCCATCGAACTGGCACACCACCTGTATTTTTCTGTGCTCACAGGCTTCGTCAATGCATCTACAACATTCTCCAGAGTATCCACTTTCTCCAAAGAGACCTTCCCATTCTCCACCATATCCCATACAAAATGATACTGTACATCTATATGTTTCGTCCTAGCATGGAAAGTAGGATTTTTTGCCAAACATATAGCACTTTGAATTTCACAGTAAATTGTAATTTTTCCTGCATCAAAACCAATGTTAGAACACAAACGTTTTAACCAGATTGCTTCTTTACAGGAATGTGTAGCTACCATGTATTCTGCCTCTGTAGTGGACAAAGTGACTACAGCCTGCCGCTTGCTCATCCAACTCACTATACCACCATTCATCATGAAAATATATCCACTGGTGGATCTCCTGCTATCAATGTCCCCTGCCCAATCAGAATCCACATAACCTTGAATACTGAGAATCCTCTGTGATTCAACCAAGTTCCCATGGTAACACAAAGCATATTCTAAAGTTCCCTTCAGATATCTAACCACTCTCTTCACAACATCCCAATATGTCCTTCCAGGATTAGCCATAAACCGACTAAGTACTCCCATTGCTTGGGAAATGTCTGGCCTTGTACAGACCATTGCATACATAAGTCTGCCAACAACACTAGCATATGGCACACTAGTCATGTCCTCCATCTCAGTAGGAGATTTTGGAAAATCCTCAGTAGATAGCTTCGTTCCCTGCATAACTAGAACAACTAGCTGCTTGCAATCAGTCATGCAAAATCTCTTTAGAACAGTCTTGATATACTTACTCTGACTGAGCCAAAGTTTTCTATTCTTCATGTCCTTGGTTATTTCCATTCCCAGACTATACCCTGCTGCACCAAGATCTTTCATTTCAAACTTTGCAGACAACTGAGACTTAAGATCAAAATTCATTAGCTTACTATTGCCTATGAACAACATTTCATCAACATAGAGAGCAATAATAAGAACTTGATCACTTTCAGCTTTGTAATACACACAATGATTAGATTTTGATCTTACAAATCCCAATGACAAAAAAAACGTGTCAAACTTTTGGTACCACATTCTAGGAGACTGTTTTAACCCATACAGAGATTTCTTCAACTTGCAAACTAGTCTTTCTTTACCTTTTTCCACAAAGTGCTCCGGCTGGGACATATAAATTTCTTCTTCAAGATCACCATGAAGAAACACTGTCTTCACATCCATCTGTTCAATCTCTAAGTCATACGTTGCTGCAAGTGACAAAAGAAATCTAATAGATGTCAGCTTAGCTACAGGAGAAAAGATTTCTCCATAATCAATTCCCTCTACCTAGGAATAGCCTTTTGCAACCAGCCTCGCTTTATATTTTTCTACACTACCATCTAGACCAATTTTCTTTTTAAACACCCATTTGCAGCCCATAGCTTTTCTGCCTTTAGGCAATGTCACCAAACTCTAGGTATCATTCTTTTCTAATGATGCCATTTCTTCATTCATGGCTTCCAACAAGAGTTTGAATAGACATTTTAAATGCCTCTTTCATAGTCCTAGGTTCATCAGTGCTAGAAATTAAAGCATAGGTACAAGTAGACTCTATCAAAGAAAACCCATACCTATCAGGTTGCTTTCTTTCACGAGTTGACCTCCTCACATGCTGAGGTTGAGGTGGTTCTTCATCTTCTTCAGAACTTTCAGAGCTACTTGAGCTTTTCTCAGTATCAGGTACATTTTGATTTTCAATTCCTCTTTATCTGGTGTCGGAGGAATTTCTGCTACATCCTTTTAATTTTCTAATTTCTTCTCTGACTGCAGATCTAGTGTAGAAGGCTTCATCTCACGAAAGATAACACTTCTGCTATACAAAACCTTCTTAGTCTTAGGATTCCAAAGCTTGTATCCTCTTATGCGAGCGCTATAGCCAATAAAAATACACTTTACAACTTTGTTTTCCAACTTAGATCTTTTTTCAAACGACACATATGCATATGCCTCATAGCCAAAGACACGAATATGTCTCAGAGAGGGATTCTTTCCAAACCATGCTTCCAAAGGCATCTTCTCAACAAGAGCAGAGTTAGGAGAACGATTTACCAAGTAATATGTTGTAGAGACTGCTTCAGCCCAAAACTTCTCCTCCAAGCCAGCACTACTCAGCATACTTCGTTCTCTTTCCATTACTGTCCTGTTGAACCTTTCAACAACTCCATTTTGTTGTGGAGTGTAAGGTGTAGTCTTATGTCTTTTAATCCCATGATCTATATAGTACCTTTTGAATTCATCTGAACAAAACTCACCGCCATTGTTAGTCCTTATACATTTTATTTTCCTACCAGTCTGATTTTCAACAAGGTTTTTAAATTCCTTAAACCGACTAAACACTTCTGATTTACTTTTCAGAAAATATACAAATGCTCTTCTTGAATAATCATCAATAAACGA
Organism: Sequoia sempervirens; assembly: GCA_007258455.2. Classification (NCBI taxonomy): domain Eukaryota; kingdom Viridiplantae; phylum Streptophyta; class Pinopsida; order Cupressales; family Cupressaceae; genus Sequoia; species Sequoia sempervirens. The sequence continues at coordinate 178,373,804 of VDFB02026320.1, forward strand.
TACATAGTGTTGTGCAATTTTCGCACACACGCTCTGCTGAAAGCAGGGACCCTCTTTCGCTTTGGTTTTGGTTTCTTGGCCCTTTCTTCTTGAGGTTTTATCTTATTTAGGCATGTTCTTAAATGTTTATTTTTTTATTGCCTAAGTGTTTCCCCTAGGTTATTCATTGAAAATCCTAAGTTCTAGATAAATTTTGGGTTTTTACTCGGATTCGGGATTTTCCACCCTGGTCGGATTTTCCCAGATCCTGATTGGACTCCGACTAGACCCTGTTGTTCAGGGATTTTTGGTATTCACGGATTTCCACGTGGGCCATATTTTCCTGGATTTCGCCCTGTCATCGGATTCTCGGGTTTTCTGACTGTCTTATCAATTACATTAATGGCTTCATACGTGCTTTGAAGGACGGATTTAACTTGATTTTTTAGGTCTTTTATGCTATCATGCTTATTGTTTTCCATCATTTGAGTTGAGGACTGCATCCTTAGGGTTTGTTCTTTGAGCTTTTGATTCGATTTGGGACATTTGGGCTTGAATTGATCGATTTAGTGGTGATTTCTTGCGCATTCTTGCCCCTGTTCTTTGTGGACACCATTCTCTTCACATTTGTTGATTCTGGGATCGAGTTCCGCTTTATAATGGTATGTGTTTGATTGCTCTGCTTTGAATTGATGATTATGGGTAGTGCGTTGATGTTATAAGAGCTTCTGGTACTCGAATTCCTAAATATTTGATTGCTTCATGACTAGGGTTGCGTAGCATTGATTATCTTATGATCTCCCAAGTAATTTCTGAGTTTGTTGGTCTATTTTCATTTTGGTGTACTTACTTGAGAATCACAATATTTTTTCCCCTAGTATGGTGTCAGCATTTGAATTACCTGAGTCATAGGTTTTCCTGTATGTTAATGGCAGATGTATAGGGTTTAAACCTAGGGCATCACCATTCATCTTTAGTTTTCTCTCAAATGGGCCTAGAACGCAAAGAAAATATTTTGAAGGTCCATGCATAACTTTCCCTAAGCTTAAATCATTGAAATTCATGATTAATGAGATGTTGTGTGTGAAATCATGATTTCATGTCGCAATCCATTTTTTGGACTCAGTCCGGGATTTTTCGTTCCTTTGGGATAATCCATCTCTGGCGAATTTTCCCGAAATTGGGTGAGGTGCAATAAAATTATAGCTATCATATACACCATTGGCAAGACAAGCATTCATCGGCAAGAGGTCATAGCAGGCTTAATTAGTCATACCAATATTCTTTTCCATCGCTGAGACCTCCATCTTTCAGCGAGACCTTTCACCGAGCGCATTCTGCTTTCGTCGAGCTCCCTTCATTTCAGTCAGGGAGACCCTGCTTGGTCGGTGAGACCTTTTGGCGAGCTCACAACTCTTGCCGAGACCTTCGCTTTCGGCGAGACTACCAATGGTCGCCAAGGCCTCATGACAAAGCCTTCCTTTCTTGGCGAGCTCAGATCTTCTTTCGGCAAGACAAACATGTTGTCAACCAGAGGTTATGCCGATGGATCTCCATGTTGGCGAAACATTACGCAGTCGGCAAGACCTCTTGCCGAATTCAAAACCTATCGCTGAAACATCCATTTGCTTCAATGAGACTCCCCTTCATCGGCGAGATGTTACACTAAGACCACCTAATTTTAGGAAAACCTCATCCGATGACATCCACTTTCGGTGTGACCTCCCGGAAGTCGCCAAGACTTCTCAGCAAGATGACTAACTCTTGTCGAGACCTTCACTTTCAGAATTTTTCCTTATCCATGGATTTTCGTTGACTCTAGATTTTCCCGAAGTCCTTGGTTCCCTATTTTTTTTGGATTTTGCGAAGTGTCTCTGCCTCCGCGGAAATCCGTCTCTGGCAGATTTTCCCGAAAGTTGATGAAATGTAAGGAAATATGGAATAACATGATGTGTTAGTGATTTTCAATGCATTTTATGATTTATTCATGCTATCTTATGATCTCCCATGTGGTTTATTGATGGAAAATGATCAGATTTAATTGTTAGTAGGTGTTTTATTGATTATTCCGCTAGAATCCATTTGGCCCGAAATTTCCCAAAATTCCTCCTTGGCTCATATTCCCCAGATGGTTATGAAACCCGAAGTTTATCAAAAGCATTTTAAATGAGTTTTAATAACACCTTGATTGTATGAGGCTTATTCTAACGGTGTTCTTATGGATTAACATCCTCTTTCCTATGGTTCTTATTATGATTTCCATGTTGAGTGCAGGATGAATCTAGCAAGGCAGCAGTTGGGTCCTCAATGTCTGATGCAGAGAAGATCAAAATGGACATTAAGAGCAAGATCCCTAAGAGTAAAATCACTTCAGCTTGGTCAGAGGTGACTGATACAAATGTCAGATCATGGGATTATGAAGAATTTAAAGGAAGAATGGCAGCAAAGGATTCTCCTTTGGTGGCTAGAAGGATGATGGAATCAGGCTTGTCGCATGTTGCTGGTTTCCCTTCTATGGTGCAGTGTTATGACCTGGTCCTTGAATGTGCTAGGCACTATGATCAAGATACACAAAGGATTATTGGTCCTCAGGGGAGGGTTGTAGCAAATCTCAACCCTGTCTCTATTGCCCAAACTTTTGATATGCCAGACGGGTCTCATGTGGTGGGATTCAACATGAGGGCAGCTCAAGAGTTCTATGATGAGCAGACTGTGAAGTCACAACAGTTTATCAATTCCTAGCTGGAGAAGCCCAAGTCTCACTATTCTAAATTACCCAAGCAGCTATTCATGATAAAGTTCAAGAAGGAATATTATGACGCTATCACTCTTCTTAGCAGGGTGGTTGGATTAAGGAATGCTGGCATGTTTGAGAATTGGATGTGCCATGTGATTGTGAGGATGGAGCAAGAGAAGATTAACTACCATTGGGCAGGGGTCATTAGTGGAGTAATTCATGAACATTTGTCCAATGTGTTCCAAACAAAGACCTTCACAATGAATTCATATTTGGTCTACGCACTTGAAATATTCCACCCTTACAAAGGATTGAGCACGAGGGGCACCTTTGGATAGGATATCATCTACAAGGTTTACCCTCAGTTGCATCTAGGAAGCTCGAGCTATAGAAGGGTGAATGATGCATTCACCATGCATATCACTAGATTGCTTCAAGGTGCAGAGCATGTCAGGATTTCAGACCAGGCTAAAGAACTAATCAAGAAATATGGGGCATGGTTTATTCAGTTCCCAACTTTCTCCTACATTCGGATTGATGGCTGCCAAAGAGCTCCATACAAACTTCCAAGATACCCTACCGATCACATTCTACTGTTGGAAGTCACTAGGCAAATCTGTGACTTTGATGCCATTGTCAAGAGAGACAAGCATAAGACTGGATTTGGTGGAGACTTCCCCTTGAGGATTGGTACTGGAGAGGCTTGTCCTTTCATTGGTTCTTCCCAAGCTTCAGAAGAAGAAATGAGTACTCTTGGCTTGTCTTTCCACTCTAAGAGGTCCATATTTGATATTACAGGAGAAGCTCAAAAGAAGGCCAGCAAAGAGTATTGCCATAAGGTGAACTTGGAGGACTACTGGGCCAACTACAGTGATGAATTTGAGGTTAGAAAGCATAAATTCTCTCGGCTTCCAGTTGAGTTAGCCTGACTATACAATATAAAGGCAGTTCCTGATCAATTGGAGGATGATGGAAACTTGATCTAGGATCATGCTTATGAGGCCATAAAAGACAGACCAATTGGTGATGTGGATTGGTTGGAAGAGGAAAAGATAGAATTAAAGCAACTAGTGGATCCAGTTATCAAATTCACTAGGATGTGGCTAAAGCATAAGCTATGGGAGTTGGAAAATAATGGTGTATAGTGCACCTATGCTCTAATGGGAGATTTGGATCCCCACTCCACCTCTGAAGAATCTACCGAACAGGATCCTAAGGGCAAGGGTAAGTTGGATTCTCCATTCAAAATCAAAATTAAAGGTGTTCAAGAGGAGGAGGTCCAAGGGACAGAAAAATAGAGAAAGCCAAAGGCCAAGCAGAGGACAAGGACTAGGAAGTCTGATAAAAAAGAGACTAAAAATCAGGGTCCTGAGGTTGATGTGTCGGTGCCTAAGAGGAGAAGAATCATAAAATTTTCAGAGAAGGCGAGCTCCAAGGTAGGGGAGGAAGAAGTTACCCCACTAGTGGTAAATGTTGAAAGTTCAGAGGTGAAGGCCAAGGTGTATACAAGGAGGTTTAGGACTCCTTCTCCCAGGGATAGTGTACCTAAGGTTGATCTTCCTCCGGCGGTTTCTCATGAGGAGCAGCATGATGATGTGCCTCCCGCTCATGAAGCTCAAAGCAAACCAGGTGAGTTGGAAGATGTTGAAGATCATCCGGATACTGAAGGAGAGGAGTTTCATGAAGGTGATCTTCATAGTGCAGAGGCAGAAATTAAAAGATAATACAATCCCCTTCGGTTGCACATGTGAATTCCCTTGTTAGAACTAAAGAAGTCCCTCCAAGAGAAGGGGAAACAATGAAGGATCCATCACCTGAACAAGAAGAAGAGCATGCTGAGGAGAAGGAAAGCAAGACAAATGAGACTCTTGATAAATAGAATTTGAGTGAGGAAGCACCTAAAGGTCAACAAGAAGAGGAAAAATAGGCTGAGGTGCAATTGGAATCCACTATCCCTGGTTGGTTGGACAAGGAGATAAGGAGAAAACAAGTTGTTGTGGAAGATAGTCCACCAAATTAGGATACACTACTAGCCAAGATTGGAAAAGAAAAAGGTAAGAAGAAGGCTAGGGTGATCTCAAGGATCGAAAGAGATGAAGCTCATAACAAGGTTGTTCACATTGCAACCCCTGCTCTAGATAAAAAAAAAGATGATGTGGCTGGAAAGGATTATAATGTTCAGACTTTCAATCTTGCGCCTACATCCGTTGAGCAGGATATTCAGGATTACCAGGGTTCTAGTCCAATCATCTTGGGCAGGTTGAGGAAGGAAATAAAGACCAAATAGGAGCTAAAGAAAGAAAATGAGAATCTCAGGAAATGCTTGGAGGATTTGATGAAGCCCCTGCAATCTATTAATCCCTCGGTTCCTGCTGCAAGACCTTTACTTTAGGAGACCATCACCGGGCTTGAAAAGATGAAGGCTTCCACTCTTGCCACTACAAATTGGTTGCAAGGGGTGTGAACCAAGGGTAATGAGGCTATCAAGGAGATTTTGTCAACTGGAAAGGATGCTATCATGGAAACTGATTGGCTGAGGGTGGTGTTGGCACAGGATAGGGAAGATACAAATCTTTTGCTACAGAAAAATAGAACTATCATGGAGTACACTCGGGATAGGTTGGTAGGTGATGGAATTCTTCCTTCCTCCAGAGCTGTTGAACCATGGGAGTGGTATGAGGCATTGCAGATTAGGCAAAAGGTGTTGAAGAAGATTTACAAACAAAGGAGGCAGATTGATGATACCCTATCCGGTGTTTACAATGGATCCATTGCCTTCTTTGAAATTATGACATGAAGAAGGAAGATCGCGCCCAAGTACTTGAGCCTAGAATAGTTGAGGAAGTGGTGGCATGATGTTTATGCCCCAATTAATGATGATTCCATTTCTGAGCATCAGTTAGATGATGCGGCCACATACATTGCCGTCATTGACAAATACCTAACATGTAAGGTGGATTGGGATAGGTCGGTAAAGCAATCAAGGGAGGAGATTGCATCAATTGAAAGACGGCTTAGGGTTTTGCCTTTACCACCTATGGCCGACTTGGATGGGGCACTCTTGAAAGTCCATGAAGGGCCGGATCGGAATAGAGACAAAGGGGAAGGCAGTTAATGCCCAACTACATCGAGATTTGTGCTTCCCCATTATCGCACTCTGCATTGGTCCGAGCTACATTGGGAATCCCGGGCTGACCTGGGTGTAGTTCGCGCATTTAATACATTCCTTCGTTCCATTTTGACTTTCTCTTGGCCGACTGGTGGTGCCTAATTAATGCTGCGAAGCTCTTGCTAGGCTGACGGGTTTTTCTGGGGGGATTCTATATATTTGGCATTTCGCCTCATTTGTAAGAGTTAGAAGATAGGGTTAGAATATAGAGATTGATATAGAGCAGAGGTATTTAGAAGCGAATTAAGTGGAGCAAGTTAGCAAGTAGTTGTTCTCAAGCAAATATTGTAACAGAAAGCTGAAATTGTTGCTACAGTGGACAATTTGAATGCAAGAAATGACATTGTGATTTGGTGCCATACTTGTTTTCTTTTGTTTTGCATGGTTCTTTTTATTCTATCTTTAAAATTGATTTAAGGAGATTAATATTTAGATTAGATTTGATTCAATAATGTTTGTGATTTGATACTTGAATGTTGTAGCAATCCCTCAGTCCATACTTTTCGTAACCAATTGATTGTTAGATGCTTTGCAAAGTTAGCCTAGACTTAATATTCAGTGCGCCTAGTTCGATTGTGAGGACTCGTTCATTTCAATTGCAATAGGGTTGTCTAAATGAATGTTCATGATTTGAAAATCCTAACTCCTTAGAAGATTGCACTGCTTCTATAAGATTGCAGATTTATCTAGGTCAAGTAGAGATCAGTTTTGAGGGATTCGTCCATTTCGAGTGTTGGATATTCTCATTGTTAATATTAGGAGTAGTATTAGATTTAGAAATATTTTTAAAACCCTAATATTTTGTTATTTCTTTATCATTAAGTCAGATTTTGAATTGAAGTATCATTATATCGTTAGATCTGATAAGTTGAGTTTCAGTATTTTGCTTGTAGTAAGGTCCCATTGTGATTACCAGCATTTTCACATTTTATCACTGAGTTGTTTATGCATTGTCAAGACCTGACATTAGAGACCTTGGGGTTATCTCTTGGGGCTTGCTGATAGATATTTACCTTTCAAGTGAGATAGGATATTACATTCTATCTGAGTTGTTGCTGTGCAGAAAATATCATCAACACATAGTATCTTGATTTAGATAAAGAAAAACATTCACTGGACCAAACACATTAGAATGTATATAATCAAGCAAACCAGAAGATTTATGGGGACTGGAATAAAATGAAACACGGTGCTGTTTACCATATATGCAATGTTCACAAAATTCAAACTCAAGGTTACAATCTTCAAGCCCTTTTACCAGGTTTTTATTTTTCAAGGTTTTTAAACCTTTCTCACCAATGTGGCCTAGCCTATGATGCCAGAGCATTGTATTTTCTACTAAAAGTTTAACCTCCATGGAGTTTACACCATCATGAACGTTTCCCTCTTTTCCTCCATGAGTAGCCTTAAGTGACTTTGCAGAGACATTGTTGCATTGAATAGCTTGTGCATCCAGCTTATACAAGGTACCAATATGAGCACCCCTTGCTAGCACCATAGAGCCTCTAGTCATCTTGCAGCCATTTCCAGAGAATGTGACATGCACTCCAATATCATTTAGCTTACTTACAGAAAGAAAATTATGAGCCAGACCTGGTATATGCATCACATCATTGATTCCCTTCACTCTACCATCAGGTAATTGAATTCTGACTCTTCCACAGCCAACAATTTCCAAAGATGAATCACTTGCCAAATACACCTTTCCACCATCATAGTTTTCATACTTCGTGAACTAATATCTATAAGATGTCATGTGGAAAGATGCTCTAGAATCAATCAGCCAGACATCATCAGATGCCCACGTAGCCAAGGCTACAATGAAGGCGTCTGCATCACTCTGAGAAGAATCATTTTTAGAAGAGGTCTTCTTCTTCTTCTTTTTCTCCTCCTTGCAATCCCTTCGGACATGACCAAGTCACCCACAATTCCAACATTTCACCTTGGAATTCTTGCCAGGAGACTTTGATCTCCCTTCTAATTTTGATTTGGATTTCTTGTCCTTCTTCTTGCCCTTTCTCCTTCGATCCGCCTCTAACAGCCAGAGCCTCCTTTTCCATCTCAAAATATTTTCTTCTCATCTCTTTTGACAACAAAGAAGCATCAACATCTTCCATCTTGAAAGTGGATTTCATACTCCCAATAGCCATCACCAGATGATCCCAAGAATCTGGCAAAGAACATAGCAGCAGCATGCATCAATCTTCATCTTCAATCTTCACACCAATAGATATTAACTGAGCAATCAACATGTTGAATGCATTCAAATGATCAACAACTGATCCTCCATCCTACATTCTCAAAGAGTACAGCTTCTTCCTAAAGAACAATTTTTTCACTAAGGACTTGTCCTAATAAATAGATGCCAGTCTTTTCCACAAGGAAGATGTAGTCTTTTCTTCATGCACGTTTAGAAGAACAGAGTCTGCCAAACAGAGCCTTATCAACCCTTAGAATTTCTATCTGCAAGATCCCAATCCTCTTGCTTCATGCCTTGAGGCATCATTCCAGACACATCAAGCCACATATCACGATCCACTAACATATCTTCCATTTTGAGTTTCCACAGCTCAAAATTGCTACCATTGAATTTCTCTATTTCCACCCTTCCGGATGTGCTCGCCATCTTAATTTGTAATTAAACTATCAGACCTCTACCAAACTCCCACTAAAAAAGAATTGACACAAAAAACCCAACCCTCTCACAAGGATAACACAACTAGCTAGGCTCTAATACCACTTGTAAGGAAAGCAATAGGTGCAGAAGCAACTTTCTTAACGTCAAAACAATAGGGAAGTAGAAGACAATACTTTTAATTTTCAAAATTACAATCTAATTAAGACACACATGAAAGATTTATAGAAACAAAAAAATACTCAATGACAAATTAACACCAAATTTACGTGGGAAACCCTTTCACGAAAAAACCCACCACACCAAGTCGAATCTCTTTATATTTCAGTAATCAACAAATTACATACAATGCAGAGACACAACTCTCTGGTATCAGTTTTACAATTTCTTCATTCACTATTCTTCCTGTTATAGAAATGCTCTCACAAATTCTCTATGTCCAACTCATAATGCTATCCTTTAAATATTACCACATTCTAATTTTTTATCTTTGGTTCATCCTTATCTGCCATTGCCCCATCGTAGAAAATTTCCTCTTGAGCGTTGATTTTTCCCTGCATGCAGTTCAGCTCCAACGTCGCAACTGTTGCAAAAATCTAACTACCATCCATTTGAAATTCGCTTCCTCTAATTGGTCCAAGAGGCTCCACATAGAATGGCTAATTTGGTCAAAGGCGTTCAAACTTTGTTGGCATATCGGTGAGACACTAACAGTGTCTCCTTGATGCCATAAAGTCTTCACTATCGATATCGTCATAGGTTCCAATAGTCGGTAAGATGATATAGCGAATGCCATGAGTCATACCGAATCCATCGACATCCATTGCATTTCTATCGGCAAGAGTTTCTCCATCGGCAAGACATTTTACCGAGCTCACAAGTTGCATCGACTTCAATTTTCCTTTCGGCAAGACTATCGCTCTTTGGTGAGACCACATATCGATATCCTAAGTCACACCGAAGAGTCATACTGTCGGAAAAACATTTCTCTCTTGCCAAGACCTCCCACCGAGTCTTCATGTTGTTCTGAAGCATTCACTAGTTGGCAAGACTCATCGCTTTCGCCAGGACTTCATGCTGAGGTCCTAAGTCATACCGAGCGCCCAATCACTAGTTGGCAATACTTATCACCTTCACCGAGAGTTCTTATCAAAATCATATGTTACACCGATGACCATTTACTATCGGCAAGACTCTGTTCAAGTCATATTGAAAAGTTGGCTTTTCCATTGGTGAGACCTCACAAGTTGCCAAGACTTCATACCGATCGCTTTGAGCTACTCCAATGACTTCAGTTGTATCCCCGTCGGTGTGACCTTCCATTCTCGCTGGGACATCTTACCAAAGACCTTGTGTTAGCCCGATGATCTATCAGTGAGACTCCCTTCAGTTGCTGGGACTTCATACCGAGCGATCAAGTCACCTCGAAGACCCCAATCGCTGTGAGTCTCCTTGACACCTGATAAGAAGAAACACTGTCGGCCAGAGGTCTCCTACTTGACAAAAGGTCACAGTGAATGCTTCTAGTCACAACGATAACATCATTTGGCAAGACATCTGCTTTGTCTTGGCGATATGAACATTTCAAGAGAATTCAAAACAGCTAGTCGGCTAGACATGATTAATGTCACAGCAACTTTTCCCTCCAGGAGTTACATGTCAGTATGGATTGAGGAAAATATTCCAACATCTTAATTGTCTCTCCTTTATTTCATTGACAAATGAAACACTCTGCCACAAATTTTTGAATATCCCCTTTTAGCCCTTCCCAAAAGAAACCTTTCTTGAACCGATGATATGTCTTCAAAAATACTAAATGACCACCCACTGGAGACTCATGTATCTTTTGGAGAATATTTTTTTTGAGAGAGGAATTCTTGCAAAGATACAATCGCTCTTTATACCACAAAGTATCTCCCTTCCAATTTTTTTTATCTAAACTAGTAGGATCACTTTGTAATTGTTGAATGAGATTACTAGTAGCCACATCATTTTTCCACTCTTATTTGTCTTCTTCTACCCAATCTTGTTGTAATATTAATGAAAGGGCACACAATAAATCTTCATCCTTCTCATCCTTCCTCAGCAGTGCATCTGCCACATCATTTTCCTTCCCTTTCTTATATATAATCTCAAAATCGTATCCCAACATCTTAGTGACCCATTTTTGTTGTTCTTCATAAGATAATATTTGTTCCAAAAAATATTTTAGGCTATCATGATTTGTCTTAACCTTCAAGTGTCTACCCATAAGATAAGGTCTCCAGTATTTTATTGCATGAAGAATCGCTAGCATTTCCTTCTCATAAATAGGTTTGAGTTGATTCTTACCCTTTAATTTATGACTCTCAAAAGAAATGGGAAAACCCTCTTGCATGATAACTACGCCTATACCATTTCCTAAAGAATCACATTCCATAATAAAATCCTTTGTGAAATCGGGAGTGATGCACATAGCCTCCTTTAACATTTCAAATGTTGAATCAGTCTATTCATTCCAATGAAAAGAATCCTTCTTCAATAAAGTTGAGGGGTGTTGTAATACAACCATAATTCTTCACAAATATTCTATAGTATCCAATCAATCCCAAAAAATCCCTCAATTTCTTAATGGTTTTGGGAATAGGCCATTCCATGATAGTCTTAATTTTGTTAGGATCCACCTTTACTCCTTCATGTGAAACTATGTGTCCCAAGTACTCCACCTCATTAAGACCAAAATCCCACTTGGATGGCTTAGCATGGAGTTGATTCTCTTCAAGAACTTGTAATATTTGATTTAAATGTTGCAAGTGTTCTTCATATGTCTTGCTCTAAATCAATATATCATCAAAAACCTCTAATACAAACTTCCTCAAGAACTTTTTAAACATGGAATTCATCAAACTTTTAAATGTAGATGGATCATTAGTAAGACCAAATGACATCACCAAGAACACATAGTGACCCTCATAAGTCCTAAATGATGTCTTACAAATATCTTCTTCCTTAATTCAAATTTGGTGATAACCGGATCTAAGATCTAACCTTGTAAAATACATCGCTTCATTCAATTCATCTAGAAAATCATCAATGAATAGAATAGGAAACTTATCTTTGATGGTGTACATGTTGAGCACTCTATAGTTTAGACACATGCACCAAGTTTCATCCTTCTTCCACACCATCACCACATGCGAGGAGTAAGCACTTTGGATATGTTTGATAATTCCTGCCTCTAACATCTCCTCAATAATATTTTCTATCTCACTTTTTTGTATATGTGGGTATCGGTAAGGCCTAATGTTGAGGGATTGGATCCCTAGAACTAGTTGTATGGCATAATCATGATACCTCTTAGGAGGAAGTCCTTTAGGCATATCCCCAAAAACCACTGAGTGATGCTCAATTATTGCTTGTAAATTTGGATGGGTAGGAGCATTAGATTGAGAGACTTCTAATGAACATATCTGGGCCACAAATATATCAACTCCTTTCTTAAGCAACTCTTTCATTTGATGAGAGCTAACTATTTGTGGGGACTTTTCCTTCAACCCTCTTAGCTCTATTGTCTTTCCTTTTGATTGGAATCTCATGAATAATTCTTGAAAGTTCATCTCAATTGTTTCCAAAATAGTATGCCATTGTACTCCCAAAATAATATCTACTGCACCAATGGAGATAACATACATTGGGCTATCAAGGTGATAATCTCCCATGGATAATTTAATGATATGACACTTTCTAGAACAATTGGCAGTACCACCATCTGCAATCAAGACCTAAAATTTTGGAGTTGTATATATAAAACAATTTAGATGAGTAGCCATCTTTTTGTTAATGAAATTATGAGTACAACCTAAGTCGATCAACACAATTACTTTTTACTTCTTTAAGAATCCAACTACCTTGAAAGTTTGAGGGGCACGAAAACTAGAGAGTGCATGAAAATAAATGATTGGTTTGGAATCATGTGATTCATCATCTAAATCCCTATCATCCTCTAATATTGGTTCATCCTCTTCTTCCCCACTCAATACTTCAATATAAAAAAAATTCTTTTCACTACATCTATGCCCTCAACTATATTTGTTGTCACAATTGAAACATAACCCTTTTTCTCTCTTCTCCTCAATTTGTTATGGAGTCAACCTAGTAGGTTGTGGTAGTGAATGTGTAGGAGATCTCCTTTTGTTGAAATTTATATTCCCTTGTCTCCTACTAGCCAAATACTTCTCTACTTGTCTTGCCATTATTATTGCTTCTGATAAGGATTATGGTTGGAACAATTGTACTTCATATTTTATGTGATCCTTTAAACTACCTAGAAATAGTTCCTTCATATTTTCTTCTTCCACATTCTCTACTCTTAGAGAAAGGGTTTGAAATTTCCAAATATAATCCTTGACCATGCCCATTTGCTTTAATTTAGTGAGTTGGTAGAAGTACCTATCCATAAAGTTATCTCCATAATGGGTAGCAAGTTCCTCTTGAAAAATTGACCATGTGACCAACCAAACCTTTTTCTCTTCTCATCACATAGCTAATGATACCAAATAAATTGATCCAGTTCTAGGTATTATGATGCCATAGCCACCTTTTGTTGACTAGGAACATGATGAATATCAAAGAACTACTCCATTTGGCATAACCAATTGGTTGGATTCTTGCCATCAAAATTTATCATATCCAACTTAGGTATGAATTGCCTTGGCATATGATTATTAAAGGAAGGATCCTTCTTGAAAACAAAGTCAAGTCCAAGGAATTCATGTCCAACAAAAGAATTATCTTCACCTTACGAGGTGAATCTTCACCCTTACACCACATACCTTGAATAAATGATTTTAATTCACCCATTTCTTCCATAATCTTCTTCTCTAATGATGAAATTTCACCCTTGACTTTTTTTTATTTCATCCTTAGGGTTAAATTCCTCATTTTCTACTCCCTCATTCTCTGAAGATTTCACCAGTGTGGTAGCATCCTTTTTGCCTCTTGTTGCAGGTTCTGTCATGATGGTAGAAAATAATTTTGCAATAAATCACACAAATAAATTCAAAATAATTTGAAAATTTCACTGACTTAACAGGTCCTAGACCGCACTCCAATATAAAATCTCCCAAAAAATAGGTGATTTGCAACCTTGAGAGCTAATTTTTTGAAAACCCTAATTTCCTAATAAATAAATTATTTCTTATTCAATTTCTCTAAAAATTGAACTGTAGCCTCCTCTAATATGTCTCAAAAAATCAAGAAGCAATTCATTAAGATGTGGGAGATATGTGTTTTCCAAATAAATTGGATAGAAACCCTAATTATATAATAACTCACTCAATTCTACTCCAATTCTTCTAAAATATGGATTGTAGCTTCTTTAAAATGTCCTTCAAAAACCCTTTAAAAATTAGACAAAAAATCACCAAAATAGGGGAGATATAGTTTTCACAAAATGACCTCCAAAATTGAAAAAAATGCCTTGTTGTAATGGTACCAAGATCATGCTTCAATTGCCACTTGCAATGAAATAACTTGCACAATAGAATAATATAATATGGAATATTCTACAAATACTTGATAATAATAAGCCACTTTGAGGGGGAAAACCTGCAAATATCTCCAATGACAGCACAATTTACAATCTGATGATGAAATATGATTCACAACCTCTTATATATACCTATTCATGCCTAGGATATCACCCAGTGTAACATGCCCATTGTTCTACATAGTAATTTTCCTATGTTTTACCCACAAGTGAAAATTTTATACATCTAAACTTTAAGAGTAATAAATTTTTTATTTTCCTTTGAATAATAAATGCACATTTGAAACACATTTCAACTTTACCATTTCATACAAAATAATTCCTTTCATTTATTCAAATAATGATGATACATGATTTCCATATGGCATATCATATTTTCAATTCCAATGGAAATGGATACAAAATACATACATAGCTTAAACAAGCTTATAACAATTACAAAGTACAATGGTCTAGGAGATCCCCCTCAAATCTTGGCCACCAACTAAAGAGGAGAAGCATCACTCAAGCACTTTTCCACCAACCTTAGACTTATTGTGGTCCCCTGCACATCTACCTAATTGGTAAGATGGCCCTACCCTTTGACCAAGAGAAATTGGTTTGGTAACCTCATATCAATAGCCTTTTCTGAGCTTAGTGTTGTGTCCTATATGTTTCTAGACTAACATACAGTGGTTACAACTTACATTTATGAACATCCCATGGCTACTACGCAATCTCGAATCACAGTGATTTCGACTATGTAAACAATGGCTACTTGCACTACTTTGGCCAAAGTTTCCATTACCCTTAACTTAGGGTAGATGTCACACATTCACCCACCTTCGTAGCTCGATTTGGTTTAAAATGACCATTATACTCTATAACTAGGTTATCCCCTTTCCCATAGAATAACCCCACATAAACAACCCATAAAAAAAATTATAATACCAAAGTGTTTAAACAACATCTTACATAATGCTACATATGTCTAATATAGACTCCCTACATATAGCGAAGATAACTACACATAGTATAACTATGTTGCACTCAATAACTCCCATATATAGGGTACATAAAAACATAATCTACAAAATAGGTTCTACAACATATTGCATAACCATGAAACAAGCAATCTCATACAAACACCACAACATATTCATAAAACACTCTTTTCCCAAACATAGTAAATAATCTATTTTATCCTTTCCAACATAAAGACAATGGTATAGAGACTAGCATGCCTATATAAGCTCCAAGTGATTTAAATCCTTCATAGTATGAATCCACCAATTGATCAACACCTCCACCAAGTTCCACTTGACTATTCCCTTCTAACTTCTCACAAGTCTCACAATAACCACAAGTACAAAATACCAAAATAACTCTCAACTCACAAGCTCTCAAGCTCACAACAAAATAGCATCAAAATAATTAGAAGGATAATTGTAGCATTTGGCATAATGGGCTCCTCTATTTATACTAACTTGTGAGCAACCAAAGGCTACAAACAAGAAAGTATCTCTGCCATATTTCTTCCTCATGCAATGACTCACTCATAGATTTGTTACACATGATTGTTCTTAAGCTGAGTCAAATTAGAATTTGGGACAACAAGTAGATAATAGGTTTCCTAAATTGAATTCTATTCCAAAATGATGCTAAGTTTGCACTTGACTTATTCAAAACACTTTTTTGTAGGTTTATTCGAATTCATATACTTCTTTTGCATTGCAACCTCTTCTAAATATGGCGCCACCTCAAAGCTTTGGCGCCACCTTCACAGGCGCGACATGTAGACTTATTCTTTTTTGCACACAAATTTTTCTTCCCTTTTTAAGTGCTTAACACAGATGCATTGTTTCATATGTTCTTTTCTTTAATGTTTTACTTGGTCGCATTTCACTTTATGCATTGGATTATGCACCATATAAATTTTTTCTTTATGCTTCATGCACCCAATGGAATATATTATATGCATTGCTGCATGATATTACTAATATTATGATCAACACTATCTTATGTGCTTTATGATATATACTAATAACTTCAATTATAATATATATATATTTCATATGGTTTACAAACATATTTATATAAATAAAGAATAGTATTATGCATATACATATATGTATGATTATATATATATTAATAAATATATATGTTATGATAACATTACACTATTAATATATATATATATACACACACACACACACCACCTATACATATATACGCAATCCTATTTCATTATCTTTATAAATGACTCATACATTCAATTCCCATTGATTGACATACATACATGGGACGCACACACACACACACATATATGTCAATTTAGTCCAATCGGTGTCCCCATGCATATGGGTGATCTGTCCATGAGCATGTGTAGGTACGCCTACCTACATATACTCATGTATGTATTCAATCACATGTATGAGTCTACCGTAGACATGTACACATATACATACATATACATCTTATGCATGTATCTCATCGATACCACAATAAGCATACAAGGAAAGACTGATACAATACATCAAGAATTAATCACAATTCTTAATCACAACATTCCCAACATTTATATTACTTACCTTTTCCCAAAACTAACTTGACTCTCTATGACCAATTAGGATGTGAGTGTGTGATTGCTCAGTTTAGGCTCATTAAGGGTTACCAGACCAAGTTCTTCTCCTGAGTGATACTTCCCATCTCTTTTGGAGGATTGAACCTATTCCTGTAGACAACTTGGCACATCATAACCATAGTTAGCCAAACACAACATAATCATATGCATGATACATTTCGTAGTTAGAAACATTATAAAATATCAAAGTGCATCAATCATTCATTCATCATATTTCCATTCAAGATTTAGTAAAAATATTCATATAAATATTAATAAACACATTCATGTAGAGATCCATAAAACACATTCATTTATTCAATCAATTTAACAAAAAAGGTAATAGTATATAGGTAATATCGTTTGGGGTGTAACATATTCCCCCCCTCATGAATCATCATCCCTAATAATTTATTATGTATCGACACAAACATAATATAAAACATCAAACACTAATCATCACATTTCAACATATTGTTTTTTAGAGTTTTCAAAATCTTGCAAGACTTGTAAAAACTTATTCTTCATCTCAACATAATCTTCCCAAGTGGTACGATCTTCTACATACTGGTCCCATTGGACTTTGCATTATAGAACCTCTCTATTATGTAAGTGGAGCTTACGTGCTCCAAGCACCTTGAGAAGCTCGATTATTACCACCCCTGGATCGTGCACCTGTAAAGTATTCCAATCAATAACATGGTTATCTCCTAGGGTATACTTCTTAAGATAAGATACATGAAAAACATTGTACCAATCCTATATGCTATAGGGTTGATCTCTTCAAGAACCTCAAAAGGACCTACGTAGCATGGAGCTAGTTTGGATGATTTTTCAAACTTGATAGAACTCTTATGAGGCTTGACCCTTAACAAAATATTTTCTCCTACTAAGAAAATTTTGGGCACCCATTTGGCATCTGCATAACTTTTCTGCCTATCATTAGCTTATGCTAAACCTCTGCTTAATAATTCCAACTTGCTCCTCTATTTTAGATAACATCTTTGGCCCAAGGCTTATCCTATCTTCTAGCTTAATCCAGCTTATAGGAGTCTGACATTTCCTGCCATTTAATGCTTCAAAAGGAGTCATCTTGATTGCAGAATGATAAGATTTATTATATGCAAACTCAACCAATGGTAGGTAATCTTCCCATTTGTATTTATGATCCATGCAATACATCCTTAGTAGGTCCTCTAACACTTGATTTACCCTTTCAATTTGTCCATCTATTTCTAGATGATATGCATAACTTATATTTGGTTTTGTTTCAAGTGCGGAAAATAGGGTTTGCCAAAATCTAGATGTCACATGAGCATCCCTATCAGATATAATCTTCTCAGGAATCCCATCTAATCTAAATATCTCTTGATTTTTTTTTTGAGCTATTACATGATCTCCATCAATTAGATTTCCTAGTATAAAGTGAGCTACCTTGGTGAGCTTATCCACTACTACCAGAATATCATTGTGCTTATTCCTTGACATAGGTAATCCTTGCATAAAGTCCATGCTAATGACTTGCCACTTACTTTTCAAAACTTCATGTGGATATAAAAGACCTGCAGGATGATGATGCTCTATCTTCACTCTTTGGCACTCCAAGTAACTCACTACAAACTGTAGTGTAGGAAAAAGTATCCCTTTTTCAAACTTAATTTGGGGAAATAATATTAATAAAAAGGACTAAATGATGCCTTAATTTAGTGTTGTAATATATGTATTTTACATAATCACATTAAGTTTAGGGCCTTATTAAATAAAATGGACTTAATTGTGCCTTATTTTTTTGGTGTTGTAAGGTGTACATTTACACTTTCACACTAATCTAGGGCTTCATTAATTAATTGAGGTTAATTATGCCTTAATTGCCCCTTTAATTCAAATCCAAGCCTAATTAATTGTAATTTCTGAGAGATAAAAATCGACATTCATAAATGCCATAGCATAATGTTTAACATTGAACAATTTGTGTCTTAGGTAAGTGACCTAGGACCCATTCGCCATAGGGCGAATGGGTCCTTACATAGAACTAGGAGCCCCCTTTAAAATATGTTTTTGTTGGTATTTTACTAATTTCAAATCCATATTTCAATGTCGACTTGTGATATTTTAATTAAGGATAAATTACTATAAATACAAGGCTTTTTCATCAAATCAGGTCTATGTTCTAGAGAAGATTTCCATTAGATTTTTGAGAGATCAATTACATGAGCCAAGATTATTGTCAAGAGTATTCAAGGGTAGATTTCTTCATCATTTTTTGCAGCAACCAATCATTATGTCAAAGTTATGTGGAGTCATGCATGTTTTTGGAGCTAACATTGTGATGTAGGTTTCATGATTCAATTAAGCATTCAAAGTATCATTTCAAGCAAAGATTCAAAGTCAAGATCCACATCCATTGAAGACATTTCATGCAAGTTGCAGATCTCCATTATCAAAGGTTCATCCAAGGGTTTGGTCAGTTGTGACATAGAGTTGTTCATTCATCATTCCTTTCATGCTTTTATCTCATTTCAAGGTTTAATTACCAAAACGGGGTTTGACCAAGGTAAACCCACATTCACCTAAAAAATAACATTTTTCTCTCTTTGATGTGTGATTGCAGATTTTAGGTGAAAGATCCTTTGAAGAGAAAAATTAAAGAAAGTTGCAATGTTGTCAAAGTTGCAAGGAATGTTTTCATTTCATTGAAGCTCCAACAGTGAAAATTGAGAATCTGGGAGTGTAGACATAGGAGAACAAAACCTAGAAACAAATTTCAGAGAGCCCTAGCCAGGACCCATTTTCCATAGGGCGAATGAGTCCTTAGTGAGCTTCAAAAAAGCACTTTCTGCAAAAGGTACACAAGATTTACCCCTTCCAAATTCTCCCTAAAGTTTGTAGGTTCCATCAGTTTTCTATTTAAGATTCTAAATGCACTTTATAGATCATAATTTTGAGTTTATTTTCCATTTTTAATCTTTCTCCCCAAAGTGCTACTTGACTCATATCCCCATCCTTGTATAGAGAGGAATTTGCTGATTCATACCTTGATTTGACTCACCTTTTTGGTTGTTATTCATCTCATTTCCTTAAATGAAATTAGAGAAATAGGTCCTTTCTGGTGAACCCCCCTTTCATAACATTTCCCCTAACCTATTTTTCGTTATTTCATTTTAGTGAACCTGAGCTTGTACAACAACATTTCTAAAAATTGGAGTCCTTTTAACCCTAGATCTAAGTTTTACAATAGGTTGCATTAGGTTTGCATTATTTGTATTACATTTAGGATTCTTTACATCTTGCATTAGTTTTCATTTCATATAGGAGTTTAAATTTTCATTTTTGCATTGTTTAAATCTAAAAAATTAAAAATTTTGCATGCATATTACATTAATTTTGCATAGTGTTTGCATATAAGTGTACTTTTCATCATTCATATTAAAAAATTGGATCAAAATTGCATTTCAAAAAGTGTCATTTAGTTCATCATTTGTCCTTCATTGCACTTGCATTTACACATCAAATTTTGGAAAATTATGTTATAGAAATACCAGTTTGAGACCTGAAACAAAGAACACATATAATCACTCAAAAATTGCATTTTTCAATTTTAAAAAACCATGTATTGGGACCCATTCACCCCTGGGCGAATGAGTCCTTGGAGGCCTACAAAAACCAACTTTTTTGAGCTTTTTTGTGCTTTTCTACACTTCCTAGGCCTACTAGTAACCTATAGTATCAGTTTGGAAAGTTTCAATTTTTTTTGTTTTATGCATCTAGGTCTAATCATCCATTTAGTGTAGGCATTTTTAAATCATTCCAAAACTTATTTCAGTAGTGAAAATCATTAGATTTGTAGGACAATTGTTTACATCTTTAAGCAGTGCATAAGTTGGATAGATTACTTTTCACAATGTTAGTATCTTTCCTTTCCAAGTATGCCAAAAAAAATCTCATCAACAAGCATGTTAGTCATTCCTCCAATGTATTTCCTAGTTATAAGAGTCTCTTAGTGCAAGAGAGTGAAAATGTTGACACATTCCTTAATTCCACACCCCCTCATATCTCTCCTATCTATGGGAATGATGTGATAGAAGAAGATGAAAGCATAGACAATCATGATAATCATAGTTTCTCTTCTCCCAATACCTCTCCTACTTGTCACGAAGGTATTTTGGTGTCAAAAGATACACCCATTGAGAATCATGAAAATGTTGAAAGATCCTCTTCTATAAACTCTCCTACTTTGGAAGATATTATGGAATAAGAGGATGAGATCATTGAAACATTTCTTAACATCACTTTACCTAGTCTCCATTCATCCCTCGCTTGTGAGAATGCTTTAGAGAATGAGGATGAAATCATGGACAATCATGGCAACCGAATTTATTCTTCTCCTAATATCTCTCCTAGTTGTGAAAAATATAGTTTGGTGTTAGAATATACACTCATTAAGAGTCATGGGAGTATTGTTTTTACCTCTCCTAATGCTTCTCCCACTTGGGAAACATCTAATTGAACAAAAGGACCCAATCATCGATAGTTTTTCTTCTCTTGATGTCTCCCTTATTTGTGATGAAGTTATTTTACAAAATCTAACCATAGAATGTGATGAACATCTTGTTTGCTCCTCTCCTAAAAGCTCTCCTACTAGGGTAGATATCATGGTGCAAGAGAATGAAAGAATTAATGCATTCCTTTCAAACAATAGTAATGTGGCTTCCTTAGATGAAGATGATGAAGTGACACTAGACTCCCCTTCACTAAAAGATCATGAAAATAAGGATAAGTTTGTTGAGGTTATGAACATTAGAACTCCCTCAAGTCCTCTAATTCTTAGACCTAAAAATCCTTTAATTATTGGACCTCCTAAGCCTCAAATTATCATTTATCCACCTCACAACAACCACAAGTTCAAAATAAACCCATGCTTATCTTAGAACCACCTACAAGACAACTAGATAATGATAATGTTTCACATCAACTGAGTTACAATACTGTTGCTCATACATATAACACTAGGAACAATCCAAAACCAAGACAAAAAAATCCAACATCCCTTCCATTACCTCAACCTATCTTGACTAGTGCTCCTTGTTTTCCTTTACAAAGTGGAAAGGAGTATGATCTTGTTGAACAACTTAAAAATACTCCTGCTAAGATATCCTTATGGGATCTTACTCAAGCCTCACCTAGTTATCGTAACATGATTCAAAGTGCTTTGTAACAAGTTCCTACCCCTCCTAATGTGCAACCAAATGATGTGGCATGCCAAATTCAAGGTATGAATTTGATCAACTTGGAAATTACTTTCCATCAAGATGAATTACCTCCATTAGAAGTGCAAAACCAAAATGAAGCTTTCATGATAGTAGCTTGATATAATAGGACGGGGATAAAAATAACCCTTGTTGACAATGGATCAACCCTTAACGTGTGTAGCTTAAACCTTTTGGAAAAGATTGAAGTAGACAAAAACCAAATACAACCAGATTCTTTATCCATTTATGGGTTCGATAACGTAGGTAGGCAATTTTTCTTGGTGTGAAAACATTTCCTATTACAGTTGGAAAGGCCACATTACAAACTACTATCCACATTATGCCTCATGATCTTTCATATAATCTTCTCTTGGGTAGGCCTTGGATTCATGCAATGAATGGGATGCCTTCTACTCTTCATCATAAAATGAAGTATGTCTACAACAAAAAAGTGTATGCAATCAAAGCCGACCCTAAACTAGATAGTTTGCTCAATGAGAAAAACAAGAAAAGTCCTTTGAAAACTTTAACACCAATTATACAAGTGGAACCTGTGAAAGAGAAAGAAAAAGCAAAGCATATTGAATAAGTTACAAAGTTATTGGACTTGATGATTGAGGTTCCTTATATTTCACACCTACATTCATGGGAGAATACAAGTTCATAAACAAAGAGTCTAAAAAGGGAAAAGAAAAAGTGATAATGTCGACACAAAATTCAACAGAATCTTCAAAAGCATCCAAATCAACCACTTTAGAAGAAGAACAAATTACACAACAAGATTTTATGAAGTTTATTATGAACAACCACCAAATCCAAAAGAAATGAAAAATATTTATGGAAGAGGTTATGAACTTATGAAATAACTTGGTTATAGTAGAAAAGGATGTGGTGCTAGAGAACAAGGTATCCATGTCCCTATAGAGCCTAATACACAAGAAACAATTAGTGGTCTTAGTTATTGTCCCTCGAAAGAAGCAAACAAACCTTCACTCAATATAAACACTCTTACAAAGGATTCTTCTAAGCCAAATTTAACCTTGGTGCATCTTAAACTGATAGAAAATAGTGATCTTGGTTATTTTCCTTCGAAAGAAATGAAAGAATTGAATAAATCTTCGCTTAATGTCAATGTAATCACGCAAAACACTAGCGATTGGAGTTCATTATATTTTACACCCTCCTTTCAAGGAGAGTACAAAATCTCGCAATCTAAATATTCTTGTGTAAGTATGACACCTTGTACTAAGCAAGTGATATCTTTGTCGCAAAATAAAGGAACATCTTCTACTATTGATCAAGAGGGTATCTTGTCGAGACTCCTCCAAGATCATTTGATATCTCTCCCTCCAAGAACACGAAATTATTTTTACAACAAGAGTTCATTTTGTGCATATCATAGAGTTCATAGTCATTCTACTAATGAATATAAGGCTTTGGGTAATAAAATTCAACATTTTAAGAATTGTGGTGCTCTTCCTTGTGTCGTAGCACTTGGTTCCTCTAGTTGATACTGATTTTCATGTTTCTCATCAATCAGCTTGGCTCATCCTTGTCTTGCACTAAGTGGGAGAAAGGGATTAGGTAGCCTTGTCCTTGTATGGCACTTGTTGTTGTCTCTTTTGGCTAGTTGACTTCCTTCCAGGTATATATAAGAGCAAGCTTGGGATGTGAAAGACATGCCTTAAGTTGGCTCACATGTGACATGCTTTTCTTTCTATGTTTAGCATTTCATTTTGGGGGAAACCCTTTATTCATGATGTAGTTTCATTCGAGAACATATGACTTGGCATAGGGATTTCCGAATAAGCTCTCATGTATTCTTCTACTTTAAAGTGGATTTCTCACAACAATGTTGTTAGCAATCACTTGAAAGTGGGGGCTTACATCAACACACATGTTTCTTTGTGTGATTTTATTTCTTGTGATGTGTCCTTTTCTTGGTGGTGTCATTAGGTTTGATATCCTTCGAGAGCATGATATGTCTTTGACTTGTCCTCTCTTGGAGACATTAGGCATGATGTTCCCTAAGAAGAGAACTTACACGAATTAAGAAAGATTCCTTTGAACAAACCTCTACTCACATGTTGTTCATAAGTTCTTAGCATAACACAACTTGTTAGGCCTTGTGAAGATCGAAGTTTCATGTTATGGCGCCCTATTGAAGTTATCAAAGGGATAGATTTGGTATGGTTAGTATGGTGAGAAGCCTAGACAGAGGCATGACTTTCTCATTGTATGGTGAGAAGCCTAAACAAGGGCATGAATTTCTCACTATTCCAATTTTTTGGGGGCTCACCTAGTGGATGACCTGATGTTCCATTAGCTCAGAGTGAGCGTGCGTTGTCATTTTTTTATTATTTATTTTCTCCTTTTTCTTTCTTTCTTTCAGTATTTGACATTGTATGTTTGTGTATCTTATTTTGTTGCTTCATATCATACACCTTGTGTATGTCCCTTTGTGATTATGTTGGTTTGACATGGGATCTTGGATCCTAGGGGCTTGATCACCCTCCTTGATCTTTGTCATCCTATACCATCCACATTGGTACACTTGGACCCCTCTTGAATGTCTACTTTAGTGTGAGTTTGATGCAAGTTCCTCCTCACACTAAAGTGGGGGATAAATGTAGTGTAGGAAAAAGTATCCCATTTTACGCTTAATTTTGGGAAATAATATTAATAAAAAGGACTAAATGATGCCTTAATTTAGTGTTGTAATATGCATTTTACATATTCCATTAAGTTTAGGGCCTTATTAAATAAAATGGACTTAATTGTACCTTATTTTTTGGTGTTGTAAGGTGTAACTTTACACTTTCACACTAATCTAGGGATTAATTAATTAATTGAGGTTAATTATGACTTAATTGACCCCTTTAATTCAAATCCAAGCCTAATTAATTGCAATTTTTGAGGGATAAAACCTAACATTCATAAATGCCATAACATATTGCTTAACATTGAGCAATGTGTGTCCTAGGTAAGTGACCTAGGACACATTCTCCATAGGGCGAATGGGTCCTCACTTAGACCTAGGACCCCCCTTTAAAATATGTTTTTGGTGGTATTTTAGTGATTTCAAATCTATATTTCAATGTCGGCTTGTGATATTTTAATTAAGGATAAAATACTATAAATACAAAGCTATTTCATCAAATCAAGTCTAAGTTCTAGAGAAGATTTCAATTAGATTTTTGAGAGATCTATTACAAGAGCCAAGATTATTGTTAAGAGTGTTCAAGGGCATATTTCTTCATCATTTGTTGTAGAAATCAAAATCCAAGTATTATGTCAAATTTATGAGGAGTCATGCATGTTTTTGGAGCTAACATTATGATATAGGTTTCATGATTCAATCAAGCATTCAAAGTATCATTTCAAGCAAAGATTCAAAGTCAAGATCCACATCCATTGAAGCCATTTCATGCAAGTTGTAGATCCATTATCAAAGGTTCATCCAAGGGTTTGGTGTGTTGTGACATAGAGTTGTTCATTCATCATTCTTTGCATGCTTTTAACTTATTTCAAGGTTTAATTACCAAAACGAGGTTTGACCAAGGAAAACCCCTATTTACCTAACATGAACAACATTTTTCTCTCTTTGATGTGTGATTGCAGACTTTAGGTGAAATATCCTTTGAAGTGAAAAATTGAAGAAAGTTGCAAAGTTGTCAAAGTTGCAAGGAAATTTGTCATTTCACATAAACTCTTCTACATGATTTATTTATGGCTGCCCGACAGTGAAAATCAAGAATCTCATAGTGATTCATACCTTGATTTGACTCGCCTTTTTGGTTGTTAGTCATCCCATTGTTTGGATTTCACTTCCTTGAATGAAATTAGAGAAATAGGTCCTTTGTGGTGAACCCCCCTTTCATAACATTTCCCCTAATCTATTTTTAGTTATTTCACAAACCTTGTAGCATCTCCTTTCGTACCCTTCTAGAAATATAATGAATTTACATTAGCCAACATTTTAATGACACTAGGATGTATTGAATATGGTGCGTTATGAACTTCTTTCCATACTAAGTTCCTCAATTCACCATAACGCACCATACCTTCATACCTTCAATCTTTAGGATCATCTAAGAGTGCTTGCTTGACTTGATCATAGAACTCACCACCCTTGGATTATTGCAACACTTGACTCTTAAAGTTAGTTTGGATTAACACCATTGAGGAGATATGCCTCCTACGACTCAAAGCATCACAACTCGATTGTCTTTCCCCTTGATATAACTAATGTTGAAATCATAGTTTGGTATTAGTTATAACCATCTTATCTACCTTGTATTAAGATTAGGTCGGGTAAACAAATATTTAAGACCATGGTGATCGATCTTGAGTTCAAAGGGTTTTCCCAACATATAATGTCTCCACATTTGTAGTGCATGAACAACTGTTGCTAACTCTAAATCATGTGAAGCATAATTTTGTTCATAGGGATTTAGCTTCCTTGATTCATAAGCTATGAATTGCCCCTCCTACATTAAAACTCCATCCAATCCTTCTCTAGATGCATTCGTAATAACAAAAAAGTTACCATCCATATCTGGTACCTTTAGTATTGAAGTCGTGGTCAACTTTTCTTTAAGTAAATCAAATGTCGCTTGACATTTCTTTGTCCACTCAAACTTCTTACCTTTCCTTTGCAAATATGTGATGCGAAATGCTATCCTTGTGATGCAATCAGGGGAGGCTTGCACACACACTCAAACACAAAATGAATCAACAAAACAACTATTAGATCACCAAGTCTTCATATTATCTTTATCTCGACCAAATCCCTCTGTTTTTGTTGGTGTGAATAAATGTCTTGTACCTAGATAATTCAATCACTAGGTAATTAGGGGACATATTCACATGGTTAAGTTTACTTAGGAAAAAAATTATGTCTAGAAGTCTTAGTTGGCTTATCTAGAACTTATCTTATCTAGCTAGTAATGCATTATTTCCTAGGTGATTAGTTTGTTAGTTGTCTCATGTCATAGGATTATGATATTTGTCAACATCATCTTCATTACTACATCTCGACCTTGCCTTTATATGCAAGGCATCTCATGTACATTTGCATCAATTCAATAATATTCAACCATTAATCAATCTTGCATTGTGAAGCAATTTTTTTTGCCATTCTCTCTCTTGTGGAAGTGGTTTTGGTTGCAACTATTCCTGGGGGTGTTGGGGAGTCACCATTTACTCCCACAGTTTCCTTGTAGCATTGTAAACCCACTAAATCAGGTATAACTTCACAAAAACACCCTTTTAGTTCACAACTTGACCCACTTTAGGGATCCATTTTGACACTCAACAACATACTTACAAATCACCCTTGACTCCTTTTGAACAATTTTCTCAAATTTGGATTTTCTCGCCTTTTAGGGCTCAAATTATCCCTCTTTTCCAAAGAGACTACCCTCAAAACTCTTCCTAACTTTTCAAACTCCTTGGGGCAACAATTCTTAGGTGTTCAAGCTCAGGATTCCACCACTATTTTTCAAAGATTCACTTACCCAATAGCCAAACTACCAAACCATCAATTTAAGCCTAGAAACCCTAGGGCCTATTGAAAATGACACTTTCCAATCTCCCCAAAACCAAAAAACTACTCCAACAGGTCCAAAATAGTCTTCTCAAGCTTAATTCCACATAAAATTATGCTTCGCAACACAAAAACTCAATTTGACTCATCAAAACCTCTATTTTCATAAGGGAAAACTCAAATTCCACTCTTAGGGTTTCACACCCAACACCATTCTAGACCTCCCTTGATCTTACTAACCATTCTCACACCTTTCTAATGATGGTGCAGACCCATTCCTCAAGCAACAGTGATCACAATATGAGGAATGGGTCAGTTCTTCATTTTAAGACTTACAAGCCTTAAATCTGTGTAATCAGGTCGGTGTTAGAAAATTGCTTATAAATTCACCAAATTCAACAAGATGCCTTCAAAATGGACTCAAACTAAAGATAAAACAAGCCACTATACTAATCCAAAGCCAAATGATTCAATGGAGTACTATATGGGCCATATAGATTCAACAATATTTAGAAAAATACAAAAAATTGATGCAAAAATAGAGTTTTATTGAATCTTCAATCTTCCAAATGGTTTCAACAAACTTCATTTCGAGTTCTACATAGCTTTTAATCCTCCATGCTTGTCTTCATCAGGTTTGTTGTGTCCTTGGTCTTCACTTCCCTTAGCATCCTTGAATTTTCCTCCATTTAAAACTTGCTCCTCACTGTCACATTGTTGGATGTTGTGGTTGTGTTGCTGATATGTGGTTGTCATTGATGTCAACACTATTATAATTCTTGCATTAGAAGCTGTATATGTTGAGGATATTGAGAAAATTGTAATAAGAAGTGCTACAGGTTGTCAGTGGTGAAGTGAAGTTCTTTCTATTGGTGTGTTTAGTACGTTGTTATTATGAGATTTTGGACTAAAGGGTTTCTTGTTGAGTATGTCTAGTTTATCCATGTTGAGTTTCAGAGATCCGCATGAAGAGTTGATTGAGTTATGGGGATTATCATTCTGACAATTTTTCTGTCACTTTAGTTAGTGTTCCTGATTGAAGATTCTGTAATTTCAGTAAGTTCAATTACCGTGAATGCTTCTTTGATGTTTCATGATGCTTGTGGATGTTTCTAGTTCGTTCTCTATATTTGTGGCATGTCCACATTGATCGTTGTGCTTGTGATCTAATATTTTCTCTTGCGTGTTCATGTTTTTCATGTTCTTGGCCAACACGGTGTTGAAGCGTGTTGTGGATCTTCAAGGAGAAATTAATTGAAGAGTTTTCATGTTGGAGATGTTGTTTTCGGTCTTCACTATGTTGTGGATGACCTTGGTTGATTCACATGAATAATATTTATTTGTTTTGGGCCGACTACTTGTAATTATTTTATTATCTTTTTGTGGCTGACTTATAGTGATGTAATTTCTTGTTGCGGATATATAAGAGCGATTGTTTGAAGAGTGAAAAGGGTGCAAATGCAAAGTGTATGAGTCCTGTGTGCGAATAAAGTTTAGATCATTCAAAGCCTGAGTAGAGAGTGAAGAAGAGTGAAGAAGAGTGAAGAAGTGTTCATGTGCTTAACCAGAAATGTAACCAGGCATTAGCAGATGCTATTTTCTCAGTTCAAATCTAGATGGTTTTAATCCGAATCTTTCTATAACAGAGTGTCTTCCTTGGGCAGTAAGCCTTGTTGTATTTGAGTAGTGAGCTCTAGCCAGCGTGCCTGAATGCATGTGCATTCCCCATTCATATTTACTTATACTTTTAACAGGGTATAATCTTGTGGATTGACCTCCATCGTGGCTTTTCCCCTAATAGGGTTTCCACGTAAAAATCTTGGTGTTATGTGTACTTTTGATGTGTTGTTCATTTATGCTTTCATGATTAATGATAAAATATGAGAATAAGGTTAATAAGTTCAATAAGTTTGAGATTCGGTGACAACTGATTCACCCCCCTCTCAGTTGTTTTCCCTTTGAGTTGCCAACAATTGGTATCAAAGCTTGTGGTTCCTTGGAAGAAGTTTAACAACTTGAGGTGATCCGGGATGGTGACTTATAAGAAGGATAGTCTTAGATTTGATGGAAAAAACTATTCTTTGTGGAAAGCTCGAATGGAGTGCCATCTGAGATGCATTGGTGAACCCTACTGGAGCATTACAAAAAAAAAAAATGTTATTCCACAGAATGGTCCTACTACTTATGTTGAGATCAGGGATGTTGAATATAATATCAGGGCTAAGGAGGCATTGTTGAGTTCTTTGACTAATACTAAGATGAAAAATGTGATGGATCTGAAGACTGCTTATGAGATTTGGAAGAAGTTGGAGACCTTGTATGAAGGTGATGCAAATGTGAAGATTGCTAAGCTATAAAGTCTGAAAGGAAAATATGAAAAGTTGAAAATGGGTGATGATGAAAATGTTACTACTTTCATGCAAAGAGTAAATGAACTTGTGTGTGGTATCAGATGTGCTGGTGGACAGATAGACGAATCAAACATTGTTGCTAAAGTGCTTAGATATTTTCTTGATTCTTACAAAGTCAAGGCTAGTGCTATTGAAGAACTCTGAACTGTGACAAATGTTACCAGAGATATGTTGATTGGTATATGTTGATTGGTAAGCTTACTGCTTTTGAGTTGAGTGAATTTGGTGATGCCCTTCCTAAGGTTGAATTTTCATTTAGGGCTACTACTTTTGGAAGAGATAGACAAAGATATGATTCGGGTGAAAGTTCATCAAGAAAGACATTCAAGTATGAGGATGAAATGAAATAGTTGGATGAAGAAGAAAGAGAGCTTGAATAACTTGAAGCATTGATTGTGAAAAGAGAAGCCAGAGGACAAGGTAAGTATAAGGGAAAGTTTCCTATTAAATGTTTCTCTTGCAATAAGATAGGTCATTTTGCATCAAGGTGTCCTAAGAGAGTTTCCAATCCAAGATTTAACAAGCCTAAATTCCAAAAGAAGTGTTATTATGTTGCTGATGAAGGTGTAACAGATGATGAATTTGACAGAGGAAATGCAAGTGAAGATGAATTTGTGTTTATTTCTATCAAGGAAAATAATCTTGTGTCTACTGAATTTGCTAGTTGTAAAAATGTGGAGAAAGCCCTAGCTGCTTGAGTTGAAGAGAAAGATGAATGGGTAATTGATAGTGGTTGTTCTAATCATATGACAGGAGATAAAATTAAGTTTGTGAATTTGGAGAAGTATGATGGTGGTGTTGTGAGATTTGGTGATAACACAACTGGTGTGATACGTGGAAGAGGATGCATTTCTCTTGATGGTAAGCATAACACTAATGATGTCTTGTATGTTGAAGGTTTGAAGCATAATCTTTTGAGTGTTGGTCAAATGGTTGATAAGGGATACAATCTTCAATTCATGGATGGTAAGTGCAAAATATTGGGAAATTATGGAAATGTGATTGCATCAAGTACACAAATAAAAGGTAATATCTTTCATCTGAATGTTGTGAGTAAAAGTTGTTTGATTTCTCAAGTTGATGAGAGTTGGTTATGGCATAGGAGAATGTGTCATGTTAACTTTGATAGCATTGTCAAGATAAGTTCCACTAAAGCTGTAAGAGATCTTCCTAAGCTGATGAAACTTACTAATGCCATATGCAAATAAAGTTAGGATAGCAAACAAGAATCTCATTTTGAAGTAAACAACAAAACTCAAATGGATTGTTGGAACTTGTGCATACTGATTTATGTGGTCCTGCTAGAACTAGAAGTTTACAAGGTTACATATACTTCATGTTGCTTATTGATGATTATTCAAGGATGATGTGGGCTACTTTCTTAAGGGAGAAATTTGAAGCTCTGGAAAAGTTCAAGATCTTTAAGGCTATGGTTGAGACAGAGACTAGTTTGAAGATTAAGTGTCTGAGATCAAATAGAGGTGGTGAATTCACTTCTGGTGAGTTTAATTCTTTTTGTGAAGAGCATGGAATAAAGAGATAGTTATCTGCACTGTGGACCCCTCAACAAAATGGAGTTGTGGAAAGGAAGAACAAAACAATTCTAGATGCGGCTAGAACCATGATGTTGGAAGGAAATGTGCCTCATATCTACTGGAGAGAAGTTGTGAGTAATGTTGTGTACACACTTAACTGGGTACAAATCAAAGACGATATTGGTAAGACTCTTTTGAGCTATGGACTGGTCAAAAGCCTACTATTAGATACTTCAAAATTTTTGGAAGCAAGTTTTATATCAAAAGAGATGAAGATATAGGAAATTTTGATGCTAGGAGTGATGAAGGAATCTTTCTGGGTTCCGCTAGTAAAAGTAAGGCCTGCCGGTGTTACAAAAAAAGATTGAAGAAAATGGTTGAAAGTGCAAATGTTAAGATTGATGAAGACATAGTTGCACTATCTAGAACCTGTGGATATGATTCTAATGATCAAAATGATAGTACAAGCAAAGGGAAGCAAGGTTAGACTGCAAGTCAAGTTCAAATCATTCCGGTGAATCAAGAAAATCAAGAAGAAGGAGAAACTGATGGATGAACAGAAGAGAGATCAGAAGAGCCTAAAGTTGAAGAACATTCTAAGAAGACTCTGAGGTGTGTGAGATTGAATCATTTAGAGAATCAGATCATAGGTTATAAGAACAAAGGTGTTCGGACTATGAGAAAAATTGTAGAAGAATATTGTTTGATTTCAAAGATTGAGCCTAACAATGTGAATGAAGCATGCAAATATGAGCATTGGATTGAAGCAATGAAAGAGGAAATCCAACAAATTGAGAAGAATGATACATGGATTCTTGTTCCCAGACCTAAGGATAAGAATGCAATTGGAACTAAATAGGTCTTTATAAACAAACTGAATGAACAAGGTGAAGTGGTTAGAAACAAAGCAAGACTGGTTTGTAAGGGATATTCTCAAATGGAAGGTATTGATTTTGAAGAAACCTTTTCCCCTGTTGCTAGAATTGAAGCTGTTAGATTGTTTCTTGCTTATGTTGCTTATAAAGACTACAAGGTTTATCAAATGGATGTCAAGTTTGCTTTTCTAAATGGAAAATTGGAAGAAGAGGTATCTGTTGAGCAACCTGATGGATTCTAGTTGACTGATCAGGAAGATATGGTGTGTCGATTGAATAAAGCATTGTATGGTCTTAAGCAAGCCCCTAGAGCATGGTATGCCAGATTGGATAAGTACTTGGTGAAACTTGGATTTAACAAAGGTACTGCTGATAGTAATCTATATTTCAAGAATAATGATAAAGATTTGATTGTGGAAGTTTTTGTTGATGATATCATATTAGGAGGAGATGATAGCTTGTACATGAAGTTTGCTAATGAGATGCAAAATGAATTTGAGATGTCAATGATTGGAGAGATGAAATTATTGTTGGGATTTCAAATTACTCAGTTAGATAAAGGGATTTTTATATCTTAGTCCAAGTATGTGAAGAAATTGCTAAAGAAATTTGGTATGGAAGACTCAAAGCCTATTGGTACACCCATGGTGACCGGATGCAAGTTGACAATTGATAATGATTCTCTGAAAGAAAATCAGACAAGATATAGATCAATGATTGGTGGATTGCTTTATTTGACTCAAACTAGGCCTGATTTCATGAATGTTGTATATATTGTTGCTAGATTTCAAGTTGATCCTAAAGAATCTCATGTGACTATTGTGAAGAGATTTTTCAGATACTTGAAAGGGACAGTTGATTTTGGTCTATGGTATCCCAAAGATGATGATCTTACTTTGAGTTCCTTTATTGATGTTGATTGGGAAGGAGATGTGAATGACAGGAAAAGTACTAGTGGTGGAGCATTTTTCTTGGGAAAGAAGCTGATTTCATGGTTGAGTAAGAAGTAGAATGTTATTTCTTTATCTACTATAGGGGCATAATACATTGTTTCTACTAATAATTGTACTCAATTACTATGGATGAAACATATGTTGAAGGATATTAGAGTTGTGTATGATGAGCCTATTGTTATATTCTGTGATAACTCAAGTGCTATTAACATTTCTAAGAATCCGATGCTACATTCAAAGACCAAGCATATATCTATAAAATTTCACTTTTTGAGAGAGAAGGTAAGTGAAAAGGAAGTCAGATTCGAGTATGTGCCTACTAAGGAGCAGATTGCAAATATCTTTACAAAGCCATTGCCTAAGGATACTTTTGAGTATCTCAGAGGGAAGTTAGGGGTGATTACCCCTCCTAATCATAACTAAGATGCATTGCATTGCATCAATCTATGCATTTCATGGTCATATTTTGATCTGGATTAATGTTGTGGTGGCTGCTACTAAGGGGGAGTAGTCAGATATTCAAAAGTTCAGATATGTAGTTCAGAGATTTTATTGAAGAGATCTTTGTCATTGATGTCAAAGGGGGAGAAGAGTAATGTGAAAAACAAACTGCTAATTATCTTAGGAGAAGAACCTTGTGGGGAGAAGATCATGTGAGGGAAGAAAATTTAGAACTTAAAGGAAGAGTAAGCGTACTTGTGTTCACGGTATTTTTCACATCATGTGTTGCCATCAATGTCAAAGGGGAAGATTGTTGGATGTTGTGGTTGTGTTGTTGATATGTGGTTGTCATTGATGTCAACACTATTAGCATTGTTGCATTAGAAGTTGTATATGTCGAGGATATTGAGAAAATTATAATAAGAAGTGCTACAGGTTGTCAGTGGTGAAGTGAAGTTCTTTCTGCCAGTGTGTTCAATACATTGTTGTTATGATATTGTGGACTAAAAGGTTTCTTGTTGAGTATGTCTAGTTTATCCATGTTGAGTTTCAGAGATCCGCATGAAGAGTTGATCGAGTTATGGTGATTTTCATTCTGATAGTTTTTCTGTTGCTTCACTTAGTGTTCCTGATTGAAGATTTTGTGATTTCAATAAGTTCAATTGTCGTGGATGCTTCTCTGATTTTTCATGATGCTTGTGGATGTTTCTAGTTCATTATCTATCTTTGTGGCATGTCTACATTGATCATTGTGCTCATGATCCAAGATTTTCTCCTGCTTGTTCATGTTTTTCATGTTCTTGGCCGACAAGGTGTTGAAGCGTGTTGTGGATCTTAAGGAGAAATTAATTGAAGTGTTTTCATGTTAGAGATGTTTTTTTCGGTCTTCACTATGTTATGACTGACCTTGGTTGATTTGCATGAATAATATTTATTTGTTTTGGGCCGATTGCTTGTAATTATTTTATTATCTTTTTGTGGCCAACTTATAATGATGTAATTTCTTGTTGCGGATATATAAGAGCGATTGTTTGAAGAGTGAAAAGGGTGTGAATGCAAAGTGTATGAGTCCTATGTGTGAATAAATTTTAGATCATTCGAAGGTTGAGAAAAGAGTGAAGAAGA
Organism: Sequoia sempervirens; assembly: GCA_007258455.2. NCBI lineage: Eukaryota > Viridiplantae > Streptophyta > Pinopsida > Cupressales > Cupressaceae > Sequoia > Sequoia sempervirens. The sequence continues at coordinate 178,408,590 of VDFB02026320.1, forward strand.
GTAAAGGAGTGTTCATGTGCTTAACTGGAACTGTAACCAGGCATTAGCAGATGCTATTTTCTCAATTCAAATCAGATGGTTTTAATACGAATCTTTTTGTAAGATAGTGTGTCTTCCTTGGGCAGTAAGCCTTGTTGCATTTGAGGAGTGAGCTCTAGGCAGTGTGCTTGAATGCATGTTCTTTCCCCATTCATATTTCCTTATACTTTTAATAGGGTATAATCTTGTGGATTGACCTCCACCATGGTTTTTCCCCTAATAGGGTTTCCACATAAAAATATTGGTGTTATGTGTGCTTCTGATGTGTTGTTCATTTATGCTTTCATGATTAATGATCATATATGAGAATAAGGTTAATAAGTTGAATAAGTTTGAGATTTGGTGACAATTGATTCACCCCCCCCTCTTAGTTGTCTTCCCTTTGAGTTGCCAACACACACAACACTGTGGGGTGTTTGCCAACTTTTCCATCTTCAAATACTATCATTTCACCTTTCTTTTCATCTGTGCTCTGACCTCCAACATCTGCCTTCACTTTACCTTTCTCTCCATGCATCATCCACAGTCCAATACTCATGCCAACTGTGCTTTCCTCACTATCAACTGTGCCACCATACCTCTTTATCTTTGTCAGACCTCTACTTGCCTTGTTTACTGTCCTATCAATATCGAAAGCCTTTATCTCCTTATCCATTGTCTTACCATTCTCCCAAGATTCTGTGTCAACATCTTTATACTGTATTTTCATTGTACCAACAACTTTCCAATTTACTGTCCCATCACAAACCTTTATCTTCTTGTCTTCTACCTTACCAATCTCAGTACTTACACCTTTGAACTATCTTTTTACTTGTTTCCCTACTACTACAGGGCACTCAACTATCCCAATCAACACACTGTCACTCTCTTCTTTCCTTCCCAATGGCCTTCTATCCTTACACTGCACTATATCTTCCTAAGACTCACTTACTTCTACTTTCTTGTTCCATATGAAGGCATTCCTCTTTATCACTGCCTGCACCTTGTACTCATTTCCCTTGTTGTCTGCACCTTGTCTTGTTTTGCATTGGATGTCAAATCTACACTCTTACCTTTACCAACAGTTATAAACTCCTTTCTCCCTAACATAATAATCTCACCATATTCTTCTATACCCTCAACCAATGGAGTTAACATGAACTCTCTCTCATCCTTTTCAATGATGTAAGTATTTTTCCTACCATTATACAAGGTTGGCCTGTCAAACTGCCAAGGCCTTCCTAACAACATATGACAACAATTCATAGGTAATATATCATGAAGTACTTCATCTTTATATGGACCTATCTAAAATTCAACGCTTGCTTGTTCACTCACCACCAAAGATTGACTATCACTAACCCATGACACCCTATATGTGTTGAAAATTGAGGTGTTTATGTAGCTTAATACTTTGTAAAACTTTATGATTGCTGATATAAATATGTATTCTTTGTGGGTGATTATTTGATTAATTCATTTTATCATTTGTAGAATGAAGAAAAAAGTTGTAGAAGAATTAGACAAGATATTATAAAGATTACACAAGCATATACCATGGAGAAACCCTTTCGGGAAAAAACTCCACCAAGAATTAATCTATTATTCAATCTTTGAAGTAGATTACAATAGCTCCAATTCTTGCTTGAGAATGCTTCTTTTGCCTTCACCAAATATTTTCACAACCTGCAATAAAACTGATAATAAATCTCTTCAACTTACTTGAGATAAATAGGCATTAAACAACTTTGTAAACTCAACATGAGTGACAATTACAATGCTCAAGCCCTATCCCTAAAAGGTATGCCTATCTCTTGCAAGTAGAGTTATGCCATGAATAACAATGTCAAATCCTCAAAGTAGGTGCCCAAGAGTGGGCCCACTTAACTTATCCTTCTGAAATATCTTCCCATGCAAAGGAGTTAATTCCAAGAAGCCAACTTGGGCGCCCAAGTTGGGTCCAAGTCATTTCTTGTTAACTCAAACATTTCTCAACACCATTCATTCAAGAATGGTCATCCCCTGTTAATTGAAGGTAGTCCCTATTATTTGTCATGCAACTCAAGTAATTAGACATGCATTCCAAGTTAACTGAAGTCAACTAGCATTCAACTAAAACTAACTGAAGATAACTGAACCATAACTGAACTAAGCTGAATTAAACTTAATTGAACTGAACTGAACTAATTCTAAACTAAACTTCATGCATGCAAACATCAAACCCTAACTCCAAGGATCTTTACATGCATTCAAAAGTGTTATCTCTTACTTCGAATAGTTAACTGAACTCAAGGTGAGTGTCACCTACCATGTGGGCGCCCCATGTGCCCCTATTATTTAGGAATTCATATTGGACGCCCTCACATGCTCCTAACATTTAGAATCAATTACAAATGTCAATTAACATGATTATTTCATCAAATATTAATCTCTCTCTAATCCTAATGTTTGAGAACACTTTCCAAGGACTTAGGAGATAAATGAAATAAATAATGTTTAGTATTGCAATTAAATGGCATCCTATTTCCAACAATATGGCTTTTCTCTAGGTACCCTTTGCAAATGCAACTTTTCCACCATTTGACTAGACACAATGCTATATGTACAACCAGAGTCAACAATCACTTTGCCTACCTCATCTTTACATCTACAGGCTGTCCTGAACAAAACTTTTCTTTGAAGCAACTCTTCCTCCTCTTTCATCTTCAAGATTTGTTTCTTCATCATCAACATTTCACCAACTTCAACCCTTCCAACCAATCTATTTGAACTTGAACTACTTTCAACTTCATCTTCTTGAACTATTTATGCTCTTCTATCAGGTTTTCTTTCTCCTCCACTTGAAGTTGAATCAACCTTCTCAGGGAAATTCTAAGTAGGATGACAATATTCTTGAAAATGATAACATATACCTACAAAAGTGTTAGAATTCCTTCCACCTCCAAATCTGCCCCCTTGTGCCTTTATATCCACCTATAAAATCTGCAACTTGTTCATCTCTCTTGCTTGGTTCTTCTTGAATTTCAGTTGCTTGTATTGGAGTAGAGAAAGATCCTCTTCCTCTCATGGTGCTTCCTCTTCCTCTTACTATTTTCTCTTGTCTTCTTTTCACTTTATCTTCAGCCTTCAATGCCATTTGATAACATTCCTCCACACTCCTAGGATTTTTCAAAGCCAACTCATCCTGTATGTTCATTCTCAAGCCACCCAAGTACCTAGCTATCTTCTCATCTTCATTTTCAATATGGTTAGATCTCATACACAATTTATAAAATTCTTCAGTGTATTCCTTTACATCCATTTCCTTTTGTCTCAAATTTTGCAATCTTTTAAACATTTGAATTGAATAATCTGAAAGGAGAAACTTACCTTTTAACTTTGCTACCATCTTATCCCATGCCACAATCTTGGACTTACCTTGTTTCCTTCTTTATGAATGCAAATAATCCCACCATGCAAGTGCATGACCTTTTAATTTTGTTTTTGCAATCTTGACTCTCTGCTCCTCGGGAATCTCTTCACATTTAAAATAGTTGTCCAAAGAAGATATCCAATCTAACAATTCTTCTTCATTCAAATTTCCACTAAAATTTTTCACATCAATTTTTATCTTATACTTTTCACCTTTCACTGCCTTCAACAACTTGGCCATTCTCTGATCTTCTAGATCAAGTTCTTCTTCAACATCGTCAAACTCTTCATCATCTTCTTCCTCTGTCTCATTGCTTTCAACTACTTCTCTTCTCTTATTGGTTTCTAAGGCTTCCAATATCTTTCAGTTCTATGATCTCTCTTATGTACTGAATCTTCAATTCATTCATCTCCTTTGTTGTATTCTTTCCTTTTGGAGGCATCTTCACAATCTTGTCTCTTCACCTTCCAAGATTTCTCTCACAATCTGCAACTTTCTTCCACACATATCTGGTACCTTTTCTCTGATACCGCTTTGATGCAATTAGAGGAGGACTACACACACACCCAAACATAAAATGAATCAACAAAACAACTATCAGATCACCAAGTCTTCAAATTCTCTTTATCTAAACCAAATCCCTATGTTTCCTTGTAGCATTGCAAACCCACTAAATCAGGTATAACCTCACAAACACACCCTTTTAGTTCACAAACTGACCCACTTCAGGGACCCATTTTGAAACTCAACAACATACTCACAAACCACCCTTGAATCCTTTTGAACAATTTGCTCAAATATGGATTTTCTCACCTTTTAGGGCTCAAATTAGCCCTCTTTTCCAAAGAGATTACCCTCAAAAATCTTCCTAACTTTGCAAAATCCTTGGGGCAGAAATTCTTAGGTGTTCAAACTCAAGATTCCACCACTATTTTTCAAAGATTCACTTACCCAATAGCCAAACTACCAAACCCTCAATTTAAGCCTAAAAACCCTAGGGCTTATTGAAAATGACACTTCCCAATCTCCCCAAAACCAAAAAACTACTCCAACAGGTCCAAAATAGTCTTCTCAAGCTTAATTCCACATAAAATTATGCTTCCCAACACAAAAAATCAATTTGACTCATCAAAACCTCTCTTTTTATAAGGGAAAACTCAAATTCCACTCTTCGGGTTTCACACCCAACACCATTCTAGACCTCCCCTACTCTTACTCACCATTCTCACACATTTCTAATCATGGTGCAGACCCATTCCTTAAGCCACAATGATCACAGTATGAGGAATGGGTCAGTTCTTCATTTTAAAAGACTTACAAGCCTTGAATATGTGTAATCAGATCGGTGTTAGAAAATTGCTTATAAAATGTACCAAATTCAACAAGATTCCTTCAAAATGGACTCAAATGAAAGATAAAAAAAACCACTATACTAATCGAAAGACAAATGATTCAATGGAGTATTGTGTGGGCCGTACAAATTCAACAATCTTTAGAAAAATACAGAAAATTGATGCAAAAACAGAGTTTTATTGAATCTTCAATCTTCCAAATGGTTTCAAAAACCTTCATTTCGAGTTATACATAGCTTTTAAACTATTTCTCTCCCAAACCAAATTGATTCAACTTCCCAAACTAAATTTTAAATGAGATGACCGTTGGTCTTCCTCTAAAATGCACTTTTACAACCTTACATTATTTCAATTTGACAACTTTGTATTTTTTTTGCACACCTTGAAATATTTACCACCTAGACACCTAAAAATTATAAAAAATGACTTATAACAACATCAAATGGTCTTAGTGACCTTATTTTAGACAAAATTCTTCAAAATCTACAACCTAGACCTAATAACCTTCAATTGGCAAAACTTATTTACTGGTGCTCTTACACCACCTTGAAAAATTCTCTACAAACTTATGGTAATACGAAGCCAAACCCATAAATTTTTTACTTTAGGTACACTCTTGGGCACCAACCATTCTAATACTACTTTAATCTTCACATGATCAACTACAATTCTATAAATTCCAAGATTACATGTCCCAGATATTGTATCTCTTTCTGGTAAAAGGTACACTTTGAGAGTTTCCCATACAAATTATGTTATCTCAATTGTTGCAACACCATCTCCAAATTTTTATGATGTTCTTCCTCATTCTTTTAGTAGATTAAGATATCCAAAAATACCAACAAAAACCTATCCAAGTAGTTTGTAAATACATTGTTCATTAGATTCATGAATGCCCTTGGTACATTCTCTAGTCCAAAAGGTAAGATAGTGAACTCATAATGCCTGTATATAGTTCTGAAAGTTTTCTTAAACTATCTTCATCCTTGATTCTTAGTTGGTGATATCTAGAATGCAGATCAATCTTTGAAAACACAACCGCACCCTGCATTTGATCAAAGAGATCATCAATATGTAGCAATGGATACTTATTATTTACCATTGCTTTGTTAAGAAAATGATAGTCTATACATAAGCACAATGTACCATCTTTATTCTTAACAAAGATTACTGGTGCTCCCTAGGGTGAAACACTGGGTCTTATTAATCCTTTAGACAATAATTCTTCTAACTATGCCTTCAATTCCATCAATTCAGTTGTGGCCATCCTATACTATACTTTTGATATAGGTTCCAACCCAAGGACTATATCAATGGAGAGATCAAACACTCTCTTAGGAGGCAATCTAGGTAGTTCATCTCGAAATACATCCACAAAGTTCTATAGGATTGGATATTTCTCCATATCCATTTTCCCTATTTCCACCACTTCTCCTTCTCCAACCTCTTGAGAATATTGAGGTCCATAATACATGACATCATCTTGAAGGATGACTTCCTTATATTCCTCAATTTTATCCATCTTTATTGCGAAGAGTTGACAGCCTTTCTTTTTCTCCCTATGCATTTGCACAACTGAAATCTATCACAGTTTCACTTCTCTAGGTGTAACTTGTAAAGACACTTGGTAACCTAGGTCATCTAAGCATTCTATGGTTTAGTATGGAAATCTACTTTAGCTCTATATTTCCATAACCATCTCATTCCTAGGATGACATCAAAATAACCTAAAGGAGCTATGTACAAATTCACCTCTATAGAGAAACTTGGAAGTTCTAACCTTTCTTCAAATAGACATTGACTCACCACAACTCTTGTCTAGTTTGCACACTCCACAACCCAAAATTTTTCCATAAAACCAGCCTTTCTAGACATTTGAATTTCTATTTTAGGAGAAATTAAAGTTTTTGTGGCACCAGTATCTATTAAAATTGAGATAGGAATGTCAAACAAAGTACTTGAGACTTCTAATAGTGTGATTTGATACTCAACCTACCGATTGTCTACCACAACATGTATCCTTTGCTAAAAAGCAGCTTGTTGTGGAGGAAGAGGATTCCCACATGGTTGAGATTTCGTCGGCTTATTAGGACACCAATTAGCATAGTGATCCCCTCCACATGTAAAACATTCATTCATTGGTCACTTCCTTTTCACGGGTCTACTAGAGTTATTAACATTTCCGCTAGCTCTACTATTGTTGTTGTTAGTTCCTCTTTGATCTCTTCTTGTTTCATTCCACCTTTGTTGAGTTCCTTTGTCCCCTTGATTCTGAATTTTTTTCCCTTCATTGGGTCTTCTTAGTGCTTGATTAGCCTGTGCCAAGTTAAACTTATTTTTATTCCTTTCCTGGTAGATTGAAATAGACTTAAGATTTTGTTCCTACTTAATCTCTTTTTAATACTCCAATTCCATAGTTGTTGGACCATGTACGTCTAATTCTCCACCTATTTGGGCATTAAGACCCATAATAAACTTCCTTATTCAGAATCGCTCATCCTTTTGGTACATGGGTACGTACCTCAAGAGTCGGGTGAACTTTTCCCAATATTCATTCACTGAAGAATCTCCTTGCTTAAGATCTTGGAAATCAACGAGCTTCTGATCATATAAGAGTTGTGGTAACCACCATTTCCAGAATATCTCCACAAACTCACTCCATGTTAGCTTCAAGGAACTGAGTCCTAACTCCATTTTCACCAATTGGATGCTTCTCCTGCCAACTGGTAAGCTCCCTAGATGGCTTTAGTGACTTTGGAGTAATTTCTAATCTCAAAGTACTTTTCCATATCCATAAGCCAAGCTTCAACCTCATCCCTGGTAATACTAACCTCAAATTTAGGAGGTGTGATTTTCTTCATGTCATGGAACAAATCATTGTCCAATCACTTCCTTTTAATTCCTTCCTAATTTGAATGTGACTCCTCACCCTCTTGTTCAATAGAATGGATGTGATCACAAGAATTCTCCCCTTCCTCTTCATTATGAGATACTTCATCATTATTAGGGACTTCTTGTTCCACTCTTTCTTTACCCCTTACTTATTGTTCAAGGTTTCCTATCCTTGCTCTTGTTTCATCCATTATAGACAAGATGCAATCCAACTTAGCTTCCACATTCTCAGTACCTTGTCCTACTTCTTGACTTCCCCCAATGTTGGTTCGTGTTCTAACCATTTTCCAAGAATAGTTTACCTGGAGGTTTCATTTAATTATATCTAAGAAAGTTTACTTATCGTTATACAAGATCGATCATTCATACAAAGAATATCATAAAGAAAATTTACACATTTTTTTCCAAAAATATGTTTTTATTTCAAATTGATGAAGGATTTCAATATCCTTAAGTTTACATAGAATGACTATTAAGATAGTCTAAGGGAGAGTATCCCTCAGATTCACTTTTTGATACATAGCTATGTGGGGTATAACCCTTTGATTTTTTCTCATATCTATCCCAAAAAGGGTAGTATCCCTCAGATTTATCTTCTGATACATAATTTTGGGGAACATATTCCTTCAATTCGCCACTTGAGGCAATTACAATAATTTTAGACATAGGTATAACATGAGGGTCCGTAAACAACATTTTTTGATTAACACTACATTATGAGGGCATATCCCTAAAAAGTGACAAATTTTTTGACCTCATCAGAGAGATAGGAAGTAAGTGGTTGAAATTGGATTCTTCTTTCATCCTTCTCTTCTCTTGGTTGATACGTGAAAGGGCATGACTGATAGTCTCAGTATCGCTTATCCAAATGGCATTGTCATGGTTGGTTCCTTGAAGGGTACGAACAAGGGCTTCTCTTTCCTTCTTGGCCTGTAGGTAGCGCTCATTTCTGATCACTCACTTCCTTACAGTCATCCTGAGATGTACCATTTTAGCTCAAGAATTTCCAAACATTAGATTCTCATAATGTTGGATTAGAAACATAGTGAGCACATAGGTTCTAGAGCTGAACTTGATAGCTCTAATACCACGTGTAACATTCCCATTGTTCTACACAATAATTTTCCTATATTTTACCCACAAGTGAAAATTTTATGCATCTAACATTTAAGTATAATAAATTTTTTCTTTTCCTTTGTTCATAATAAATGCACATTTGAAACACATTTCAAACTTTACAATTGCATACAAAAGAATTCCTTTCATTTATTCAAATAATGATTATACATGATTTCCATATGACATATCATATTTTCAATTCCAATAGAAATGGATTCAAAATACATACATAGCTTAAATAAGCTTACAACAATTATAAAACTTACAATGGTCCAAGAGATTCCCCTCAAATCTTGGTTGCCAACTGAAGAGGAGAAGCATCACTCTTGGCACTTTTCTGCCAACCTCGGACTTACTGCGGTCCCTCATACATCTACCTAGCTGGTAAGATGGCCCTACCCTTTGACGAAGAGATTGGTTTGGTAACCTCATATCAATAGCCTATTCTGAGCTTGGTGTTTTGTCCTATAAGTTTCTAGACTAACATACAATGGCTACAACTTACATGTATGAACATCCCATGCCTAGTATGTAACCTCGAATCACATTGAATCCGATAGTGTAAACAGTGGCTACTTACACTCTTTCCAGCCAAAGTTACCATTACCCTTAACTTAGAATAGACACCACATGTTCACCCACCTTCCTAGCTTGATTTGGTTTAAAATGACCATTATATTCTATAACTAGGTTATCCCCTTTCTCATCGAATTTGACCAATCCTAGGAATAACCCAACATAAACTACCCATAACAAAACAACTATAATACCATAGTGTTTAAAAAACATCTTACATAATGCTACATACGTCTAATATAAACTCCCTACGTATAGCAAAGATAACTACACATAGTATAACTATGTTGCACTCAATAAACCTCCATATATAGGGTACATAAAAACATAATCTACAAAATAGGTTCTGCAACGTATTGCATAACCATGAAACAAGTAATCTCATACAAGCACCACAACATATTCATGAAACACTCTTTTCCAAAACATAGTAAACAGTCTATTTTATCCTTTCGAACATAAAGACAAAGGTATAGAAACTAGCATGCTTGTATAAGCTCCAATTGATTTAACTCCTTCCTCATATGAATCCACCAATTGATCAACACCTCCGCCAAGTTCCACTTGAATATTCCCTTCTAATTTCTCAAAAATATCACAATAACCACAAGTACAAAATACCAAAATAACTCTCAACTCACAAGCTCTCAAACTCACAACAAAATAGCATCAAGATAATCAGAAAGATAAGTGTAGCATTTGGTAGAATGGGATCCTCTATTTATACTAACTTGTGAGCAACCAAAGGCTACAAACAAGCAAGTATCTCTACCACATTGCTTCCTCATGTAAAAAATCACTCACAAATTTGCAACACATGACTGTTCTTAAGCTGAGTCGACTTAGTATATGGGACAACAAGCAAATGATAGGTTTCCTAAATCGTTTTCTATTCCAAAATGATGCCAAGTTTGCACTTGACTGATTCAAAACACTTATTTGCACGTTTATTCAAATTCATAGAATTCTTTTGCATTGCAACCTCTTCTAAATATGATGCCACCTCAAAGCTTTGGCACCACCTTCACAGGCGTGACTTGTAGAGTTATTCTTTGTTGCACACAACATTTACTTCCCTTTTTAAGTGCTTAACACAACTGCATTGTTTCACACGTGCTTTTCTTTAATGTTTGACTTGGTCACATTTCACTTTATATGTTGTATTATTCACCACATAAAGTTGTGCTTTATGCTTCATGTACCCCATGGAATACATTATATCGATTGCTACATATTACTAATATTATGATCGATGATGTCTTATGCACTTTATGATATATATCAATAACTTCAATTCTAATATATATATATATATATATATATATATATATTATAAATGTATATATATATATATAATTTATGTATATATATATATTATTTATGTATATATACATGAACCATAGTATTTATATATATATGTATCGATATACATATTTATATTAATATATATATTTATTTCATATTATTTACAAACATATTTATATAAATAAAGAATAGTATTATGCATATTCTTATATGTATGATTATATATATATATAGATGTTATTATAACATTATGTGCTATTAATATATATATATATACCACATATACATATATATGTAATCCTATTTCATTATCTTTATAAAATACTCATACATACAATTCCCATCAATCGACATACATACATGGGATGCATACACACACATATATGTCAATTTAGTCCAATCAGTTCCCCATGCATATGAGTGATACGGCCATGAGTATGCGTAGGTATGTCTACCTATGTATACTCATGTACGTATTCACTCACACGTATGAGTCTATTGTAGACATGTACACATATACATACATATACATCTTATGTGTGTATCTCATCAATACCACAATAAGTATACAAAGAAAGACTAACACAAGACATCAGGGTGATCCCACAATAGTGGTTTACAATTTTTGGCCAAACTCGACACTAAAATTATTTTTCCTAACTAAATCTTCACTTTTTGGCACCTATAGCGGCTAAACCATGAAGAATTTGAAGATGATGCAAACTAGTGATTTGTCATATTTTTCTGTAGATTCCAAATACATTTTTTTCAACAAATTTGGAATCAGATTGCACTTCTTTTTCCATCTCCTTTGAAAACTAGTTTTTTTTAGTAAGGAACATTTTTAAGGAGTGACACTCACCATATAACGCGTAACTTTTTTTCCATGAATGATAAAATTCTAATTCTTTCGAATTTAGATTTGTAACTATGATATCTAGTGCTTCCAATTGGTTAGATAGTGTTTTATTGAATATATTTTCCTTAATCAAGTTTCGAAGTCAAACCAATTATAATTCAGACGTAGGCGGATTGTATAATGCATAACTTTTTTTGTATGTATTCAAATTCAATTTTTTTTGTTGGTTCAAGGACTTCAATATCTAGTGCACTCATATTTTTCAAATTTTTTTTTGATAATCTGTTATTTTTCCACATGTGCAGAACATAGAGCTTGATTTTTGGTGAAAAACCTATGTTTAATAAAACTAAAAAAACAAATACATAATAAAACCAAAACATATTAAAATTATATTCGTTGGATAGCTCGTTCTGAGGACTACCATCATCCAGTTGGGTCTGTGAAGTCTCCTCCATTTTCATCCTCAACCTGACCTTCGAAGCGCAAAATTCTAGAGTTTTTTGGTTCTAGATGGTGAGAAGGTGGGAAAAGGGGGGTTCGGGCAAACCAAGGTTCATTTGAACCCTAGTTCATTCAAACCCCCTTTCAAATATTGTTTTCTTTGTGTTTTTTGGTGGGAATGGTGGGACCTAGCATTTAATTGGTTCGCTCAAACTAGGGTTCATTCGAACCCTTTTTGGTTTGCTCGAACCATATGGTTCATTCGAACCCCAAAAACCATTTTTTTTTGCATGGGGTTGGTTTTTGCAAATTTTCCTTCCTCACTCAAATTGTAAACCACTTTTGTGGGTTTACCCATCAAGACTTAATCACAATTCTCAATCACAACATTCCCAACAAAGATTACTTACCTCTTCCCAAAATTGACTTGACTCTCTATGACCAATAAGGATGTGATTGTGTGATTGCTCAGTTAAGGCTCGTTAAGGGTTACCAGGCCAAGTTCTTCTCCTCAGTGATACTTCCCCTCTTCTAGAGGATTGATTCTATTCCTATACTCAACTTGACACATCATAACCATAGTTAGCTGAACACAACATACTCATATGTATCATACATTTCATAGTTAGAAACATTATAAAATATAAAAGTGCATCAATCATTCATTCATCATATTTCCATTCAAGATTCTATAAACATATCCATATAAAGATTAATAAACACATTCATGTAGAGATCCATAAAAAACTTTCATTTATTCAATCAATTTAATCATGCAAGGTAATAGTAAATAGGTAATATGTCTTGGGGTGTAACACCCAGGCCGACTTAGATAACCCTATATAAGCCCTAGGTCGAGCTAATCAACAATAACAATATAATGTTGATAATATGACTTAATTAAGAGTTAAGATAGCCACAAGCTGGATATTCATAACCCAATATGCTCTAATATTAAGGGTGTAGCATGCTTCAAGAAGGAGTGCATGTACATCAAAGGAGGAGAATTTTGAAAAGGAGAAAGAATGTGCTCCTTAGGGGGTGCTTGAAGAAAATGTGCAGCTGTTGAGCATGTATAGCTATTTGAAGAAGAAGTGATGTTGGTCAAAGGGGGAGAATGTGCTATTGTTTTTAATGTGTAGGTGTGTGTGGCCCTTTGTCCTTGATGTCAAAGGGGGAGAATGAGAAGGTGTTTGTTTCCATCAATGCCAAAGGGAGAGATTGTTGGCACTAGTTGTCATTGTGGTTGTCATTGATGTCAACACTTGAGGAGATTGTTGCATTGGTTGTCAACACTTGGGAGATTGATGCACATGTTTGTGAGATTTTTGTTGATTGTAATTCCAGTGTTGTTGTCATTGGTGTTTAAATTTGTATGTTGTTGATACTCTATGATGATAAGTTCATGGTTGTATGTCATGCCTTGTTTGATGTCAGTAAAGATGTATTGAGTATAGTTGCCTATGATATCATGATGATGCATTAAGATGATGGTTATAAATAAATTTGGTGATGGAGATTTGTTGTGGATGGTCTCCAATATGTTGTATGTTCTTGAGGAAGTATGTGTTGAGCTGCAAAAAATTTTTGGTCTCCACAAGTTGGTGAAAGTTTTTGTTTTAAGGAAGTTGCTATGAAGACTGTTTGGGAGAATGCTCCACATTTCTCTGTTGTTGAAGATGTGGTATTGTGGGTTGGGATTTAGTGTTTATGTTCTGTGGATGTTGCACTCCTATCTTTTCAGGTCACCAATGTTTCTAAGGAGGTTTTTGCTATATGTAGTGTTTTGGCAGTTTTGTTAGTTATCTGGATTGGTCCGAAAAATACTTCGCATTTCTCCACATTTATGTTTTTTCTCTTGTGGCTTGGTGGGTGTGCTCTCAGTTCTTGTGTAGTGCCTTAGTTTTTTTTCATGTAATAAAGTGGTTTGCAAGTTGGTTTATCAATGCTCTATATCTTGGTGGTATCTTTTGTGTTTTTGAAATGAAGTATTTTGTTGTTGTTTGGTTTGTGGTGGTTGTTTGTGGCATAGTAGTGTGAAAGAAGTTTTGGAAGTGTTGGTGGATGTTCATGGAACATCTCTTTGTAATTTGTATCTCATTGGTTGACCTCTTTGGTGCCACATATTGTGTTAAGATGGTTTTCTTAGAAAAGTGTGGATATCTAGTTGACTGGGCTTGTTATCTTGCTTGTGTCGTGTGCTTGGGGGTCTATGCCAGTGCATATGAAGTGTTAAGATACATTTGAGTTTTGACCTATCTTGTTGAGAACCGTATTGAGTAAATTTAGTTGAAGTTATGATTTTGGGCCGACTAGTTTAATGTGCTACACATTTCCTTGTTGCCGACTTGGGTCGATGTGCACCAGCATGTGAGTTGTCTTGGGTCACTTTGGAAGATGTAATAAGATTGATTTTGGAACTCTCTATCTTCTGGATAGGAAGTTTGCATTATGTTTTTGTGGCCGACTTGTTGAAATCATTGTTGTATTTTTTTTTGGCCAACCTAATTGACGTTTTGAGACCTTGCAGAGGATATAAATGCAAGAAATATTTAGTTGCAATTAGTGTGCACGAGGGTTTAGAGATGTGCGAAGATGATTTGATGTGCAATGAGTTGTGAAAAGAAACAAGTCATGAGCTTTAGTGCCTTATTCAACAGACTGTGTTGTTGACTTGAATGTTGTAATATCATATTCTTCATGTATCTTGCTTTGGGATAGTGAATCTCATCAGATCCTTGTAATTTCTATCTTTCCCTAGAGTTGTGCACCTTAGTATTGCAAGTCCCTTGTATCTTGCCCTAAGGTTGTGTGCCTTAGCCTGCAAGTCCATTGACAGTGAGCCTTAAATTATAATTCTGCAAGCAATTTAAGCTTCTATATTGTGAGTTAAGTCTCATTGCATGATTTTTTTCTCTTGGTTTTTCCATGTAAATTTGGTGGTATCTTGTGCATGTGTGTTCATTGCATTATCTTTCATTGTTGTTGATTAGATTAAGTATTGTTGATTTGCAAATGTGTTGTTGATCTTGCTGAGAGATTGAATTTGTATATTACTGAAGCGTTTATGATCTGAAAGGGTTTAATTTTTTGAGGATACTAATTCACCCCCTCCTCCCCCCCCTCTCAATATCTGGGTGTGTTCAACAAGGCCATGTTTAAGGTTGACCTTTGCATCATGGCTAGCTTCAACTAAAGGCATAAACCCTTAATAAAGTTTTTGGATTGTATCAAGCAAGTTTCTGTAAGAGAATCAAAATTCTTACCTCGTGGAAGACTTTAGGTGCAAACTTCCAGGGCCGCTTGCTTGGTGGAGCTTTTGTCTAGAGCCACCCAACCATCAACACTAGCAAAAATTGTTGTGTTGATACAATTTGAAGCCATACTAAGGGTCACCTGAAAATACTTGAAATAAATGTGATAGATTAAGAGTTTGTGCACGTCAAAGACGTGACATTAAAATGACAAAATATTTTAAACAAAGACAAATACTATTAGAATTTCATTCATTTTTTCAAAATATAGCTTTTGAGATTACATCAATATTCAATTTCCTTTAAAGATGAATAAAACCTTTTAAATCACTTGAAAGAAAATAAAATTGTAAGATTATAACCTTCCTAAATTTAGTCCACAGAAATAATTATGGATACAATGTTCTTTATATATTTTTTTATATATGGATTTACATATAAGATGAAAATCAAACTTAAATAAATTCAACAATTTACACCTACGCTACGTCCCCAACGCTTGCTTAAAAACCAGACGCTTTGAAGTTTGGAAGTGGTGAATTTGAACGCGCGACGTCCTACTGAAGCAAGACATACTTTTGCCAACTTTTATGTCGAGTATGAGAAATAAATGGCAACCAGACAGTTGGTGTGCATAATTCAAAGAAAAGAGGACAAAACAAAAATAAAATGTGTTGAAGATTGTTGGTAATGCATGCTCTTACTTTGAGAGTGGCATTCAGACAGGCCCGCAACGCGGAGCTCCGGGCCCACCTATAACCTCCTTCCAACTTTAATATACACTAACTTCCACGTACTCTCCAGCCATGAAATCTTAAACTGAGTTAGGCAGTGTTTAGAGAGGTGTTAGGCAGGGTTGCATGGGTGGACGTAGGTGGCAACCATGCAGGTTAAGTGGACACGGCTAACGACGCCGCTTCACGTTTCTGAGAAAGGACGTTCGACTCCACTGTCGCATGGAACAGCCGGCGAGCCGGCGGAGAGAGATGTGACAGGGCCGGGCGATATATTGGTCTCTTCCCTTTGTTTTCAAGCGCCAGGATTCTCTCTTGCTTTGACTGATTTACCTTATTAAGGAGAACAATGGGCCGACTGTTGGACATTATTCAATGCTCTGCTCATCATTCACCCACTGAGTTTGTTATTTTTTGAAAAGATTACTTTGTTTTGACTAGCCGAAGTTTGCAGCAGCCATGAGGCAGCATAAAGGTGGCCATAAATTAGCTGCTGGGTCGACTCAACAAAAAGTTAAACGGATTCGAAAGAGGTTGCCCAAGGAGAAGCCCGCCACCAGCAATGCCGGCAATCGAAGTTCGATCTACAGAGGGGTCACCAAGTACGTACTGAAAACATGTAATTTTAGCTAAATCGACTTTTATAATTTCTGTTTTTCACTGAAGTTGTTGCCTTTGTAGTGAAATCACTTCACTAACTAAACCATGCAAGAGTGTGTAATTTCTCGTGATCAAAGAGGGATTTTGGGTAGTGGCTTTCATTCTGAAATGATTTGTTCCTCTTCAGGCACAGATGGACTGGTCGATACGAAGCACATTTGTGGGACAAAACTTGCTGGAATGAGTCCAAGAACAAGAAAGGCCGGCAAGGTGAATGCATAGTTTGAATTTGTATCGCAACTACATTGAGGTTTTCATCAGTAATCCGACAATGTTACTGACTTAAATCGTGATTTTGTGGTGTTGTGTTCATCTTTTTCGTCTTGGCTGTGACGGTAACGGGTTGCCAATCATACAGTTTATCTGGGTATGCAACGAGACAATATTAAAGTTCTTTTGTTTATCTGAGTAGAGTAGTTCCTTAAACTGACATTGTTGAATAAATGGCTTTTCCACAGGAGCCTATGAGGACGAAGAGACCGCAGCACATGCATACGATCTGGCTGCTCTCAAGTATTGGGGTTCGCAAACAACATTAAACTTTGCTGTAAGAAGATCCTCCTCCAACAAGATGCTTCTTTTGTCTCTATGCTATTTGCCTCTTAAAATACTCTTTCTTGGCTTCCACAGTCGAGCACGTATACCAAGGAGCTCGAGGAAATGCAAAACATCTCGAGAGAGGAGTATCTTGCTTCTCTCAGAAGGTAGCCATATTCTCTGCCAAATACCATGAAATTTCCACAGCTTTCTGGATTTAGAAAGTGCCCTAAATAACCTTAATTTCTTGTGCAGAAGGAGCAGCGGTTTTTCAAGAGGTGTTTCAAAATATCGTGGGGTTGCCAGGTAATCATTATATGTGACAACATTTGTGGTGATGAAGGTTGGTTAGAGCTAATACATGCATTATTGTGAAGCAGACACCATCAGAATGGACGTTGGGAGGCTAGAATTGGCAGAGTATTTGGTAATAAATACCTTTACCTGGGAACATACAGTAAGTGCACTTGACCCCTCACAATCTTTTTCCTAGTTTGCATAACTTTTTCTATAGTTGTCATGTGGGCAATGTGAAAATATAGGTACAGAGGAGGAAGCTGCTACTGCCTACGACATGGCTGCAATAGAATATAGAGGACTAAACGCTGTTACAAATTTCGATCTCAGCCATTACATCACATATCTTCGTCCGGGCCAAAACTGCATTGTCCCCAACACAAGGGAGAGTCAGAATGATGATAAGAAGAAGAATAATGATAGCCTAGAAGCAGGAAGTTCATCCCCATCCGCTTCTACAGCTGTGGAGCTGCTGTTTCAGTCGAACAAATTCAAGGAAATGCTGGAGAGGACTTGTGGACATGGTATGGATCAGCCGGAGACATCTGAAGGAAAGCAGGAATCCAGCTACTCAGATGACATTGACTTTCTGTTTGAGGCCTCCAACATACTTAATCTCCAGTCTGATCAAGATATCGGCTGTCTTGGTGAGATGACAGGAAATAGTATGGACATATTTCATGGCATTCAAGCAGATATGCAAGTTCAAATCCCAATTGGCTTACAGATGTGCGAGCTTGAGCTGGATACTCAAGATTACTCCCTCGTGCAGGACTGCCATACAATAATCAGCACCTACTCTTGATATTGAAATTGTTACAAACCTATCTCAACTTGAGAGGATGAAATACAAGCGGATGATTTAATAATCAAAGCTATCAAGCCTCTTAGTCTCCAAGCTCATCTGTAAAGGAAAATTATTCTATCTTTTCCTTGTTTACATTACCTGGAATCTAACTCTACGTGCCGGGTGTGCTAGATGTATATGTGCATGGACGCTGTTTCATTGTTTTGTGGTTCAGTTAATCTTGATTATTTTTCTGTAATGCTGAATAGTGTATTCTTTATCATAGTTTACTCAAGCTTGGGCGACTACTGTTAACGTTTACCTAAGTCACATGCATAGCTTTTTATTTACTAAAGTCTCAGCCCAATGGGTTTTTGAATATTTGAATACTTCCAAACATTACTACCCCCTTACGTCAAGGACAATCAAATATCTTTTCCTTTTTCTGACGATCATATTAAAGCCTGTTAAATCTCCAATTGTCCTATCCTTTCATTTGCAACAGCTAAGATTAAAATGACTACAACACACACAATAAACCTAGACTCTTAAGATCAAGAAGATGAATCAACCAAGTTAATTTGTAATTGACAAATAATGTCGTGCATGACCACTTAACACTAAGATGATAACTTAAGGAGTGACGTAATAATTGGTATAATTAATGTTTAGCCAAACAATATATTACACTTACAAGTTTAAATATAGGTTGGTTTGATACTCATACATCTCCATTCTTTTATCCTTATAACAACTAAAACATGATCCTTGTTGCTACTAAATCATGACTGACCGATGCCTTCTTTTATGATAACCTCCCCTCCCTCTATGTAAGGATATAACAATTCCATTTTTCTATCCTTATCATGACTAAATCATGACCCTTGTCGCTACTAAATCATGATTGTCCGATGCTCTCTTTTATGATACCCTCCTCTTCCTCTATGTAAGGATAGAAAATTTCATACTAAATCATGATTGTTCGATGCTCTCTTTTATGATACCCTCCTCTCCCTCTATGTAAGGATAGAAAATTTCACAAAAATCAAGACAAAAAATGAATTTGATTTCTATATACAAAATTGATCATTTTAAAATAATTATGTTAAATATCACCATATCATAAATATGCACAAATCAACATTATTTATAATTTAAACAATAATAATTAAATAGTAGACCTTTATGGGATATTGCATTAATAGTGGTAAGTTACCATATATCATGTACTAGTAGTGTTGTGTTCAAATCCATTTGAGAACAAGGATGTGCTCTTAGATTATCCAGAATGTGTTCTTAGATTATCCAATTAATTAAATTTATTATGATATTGCTACTAGGATTCAATTGTGTAGTTTTTTGAGTCAAACTCATTATATCTAGGTGATGCTCACAAAGGTTAAGCATTGAGCCTTTTCGAGAGGTCACCCATCCAAATACTACTCCAACTCAAGCACGCTTAACCATGGAGTTTTCCGCAAGGTTAAGCCCACTTAGCTTGCAACACCATTTGCAAAACCTTCAAAAAGTGTTATGCCTTATGAACCATTCATTATAGACCCCCTTTAGCTCATCAATTGATAAGTAGGAGGTATTTTCCACAACACATCAAATTATGATATTGCTATTAGGATTCAACCGTGTAGTTTTTCAAGTCAAGCTTAATGACTCATGTTTCATGAGTAGTGGTTCACAAGAACCCATCTCTCATGATAATGAATTGTCTAATTAGCACTCATTGCATCTAAGTGATGCTCATGATAATGAATGGTCCACTTAGCACTCATTACATGAGTTGGAGTAGTATTGGGACAGGTGACCTCCTAGGAAAGACCAATGCTTCATCTTTGTGAGCATCACCGTTGTGGACCATTCATTATCATGAGAGATGGGTTCTTGTGAACCACTACTCATGAAACATGGGTCATTGAGCTTGACTCGAAAAACTACATGGTTGAATCCTAATAGCAATATCATAATTTGACGTGTTGTGGATGTTGAACATCCGGAATACGAAGAGGGGGGGTGAATTAGTATTCCAAAAAACCATAATAAAATCCACTTAAACATTATCACAATTCTAACTGAATCAACAAGAGAGAACATAAAAACAAGTCAATGCAACCATACACATGAACACTAGGATTTTTACGTGGAAAACAAAAAATGGGAAAAACCACGATGAGGGATAACTCACAATATATTATATCTGGATACAAAATATTATGAGGCTTATTGCTAGGACTCATTTCTTGAGTACAAAAGATGGCTAACTGCCAAGATACAATGATACTGGCTCACTGCCAAAAGGTTAAACTAATAGGATACACCTTCAATGTGTAGGGTTCAGTTCCACTGAAGCTCAGAATAAGAAGTACTACCTCACACAACAGTTGCTCAACAAAACTATACTAATCACAACTGATAAAGCATTTAAGCTCCAATCTTCTCCTCTGTTCGCATTCACTTCTCCTTCTCACTCATACACATCTTACTTCTATCTTTAATCTTATATATATACAAGTATATCTTATCCATCAATTAGGCTGACCTAATTAGATGAACACAAAATAATCAAAACCTTCTTCGTCGGCACCATATGAGATTTTAACATTTTATCCACGTCTGTGCATTATACCAAGTCGACTATCATCCATAAAACATAACTAGTCTTCATAATATATTGCATTCATTGAGCGGCCAAGACTAGAACATAATTCTCCAAACCAACAAATAATCCTCAAAACAAATACCTTCCAGATTTGAGAACACACTAATTTCCCATCATACTACCAACAAAGAAACTATCAACAAAATTGTAGCATAAGAATGTTCACCTTAATAGAATGTGGAGTCTCCCACACACTATGCCAAACACAGAGCAATAGTAGGATAGAAAGTTAAAATCTGTCAGAGATAACTTTTTTCTCACAACAAAAGACGTCTCAAGATATAGGATATAACTGTCTAAATGAGTCAAGAAAACATGGTTAAGAGATTAGAGTCATATAAGATCTTGCGGTGAATTCTGGACTCAAATACCAACACACAGATCCATCACAAAAGGGTATTATTGGCAGAGAACAACTTTTGGTAAATCAAGTAGACTTCCCATATAGTTATCACCGTGTTGACATCAATGACAACATAGGAATAACCAACACAACCATCCATAATTCATGCTTATGTTGCAAAGCTTCCAACAATCCCCCCCTTTGGCATTGATGACAACATGCATGATTTTTTTTCCAGTATACCGCAGCTAAATAATCTGACTACTCCCCCTATCAAAATTGTTCTTCAAAAAAATGTTTTCTCTCTATCTCTCTATCTCTTTATCTCTCCCCCTTTGACATCACTGACAAAGGAAAGGGTTTGATATATATGTAAATATGCATCAAAATGTAACCAAAACAATATGAACATAACCTTGAATTAACTTGAAGAAGAACCTCTGAGACTCTCCAAGATAGCCTTCCACGACGCTTTACCTTCTTCCCATCAACCTTTTCACTGACAAGAGTCTAGTAAAATAGCTCAAGTTTAGTTAAGGACTCTACACCATCTGTTAAATTATTGGGACTAAGATTAATCTTTGATAATTCACCAATACAACCAAGAGCACTAGAAACAGAAGTATGTATGAGTTTAATCATGTCTCTGAGTGCCACAAATTTCTTGATAACATTTGTCCATCGATCCTGTAGAGAGAAGAATTTTTCTTGAAGTTGGACAATGTAGGACCACTTTTGATTATATTTATCTTCTGCTAACCTGTATGTATCTGCCCGAGTGCTCAATTAGTCCGACTCACTCATCCTTATCTCATTTCTCATATCCAGTGTACTACCAGACCAATCTAGGCAAAAAGAAAGTAGTTCTTGTGCCTCTTTTTCACAACCTTGTACATTCTCCAATTCCTTCATTACACGATTGTGTGCATTCACACATTTTCCTTTGATATCTTCCAAATTTCCTTCATCAGACCTAATTCCAATAGACATTTCAATTTTAGAGATGTAGACCTTCAAAGAATTAATCATGCTATGAAGATTCTCCACAACAAAAATAGATGAATCAAAATTAGCATCATGAATAACCTTCTACAATTCTTCCAAAGCTCTCTGAATATTTATTCTTTCATGCTCATGTTCAAGCTCACTTTCTTCTGCACCTTCTTACTTAACAACACTCTTCCTTTTCTTCCCTGTTCCGATCATGCTACCGGAGGTACCTTCTTCATTGAGATCCTTAGGGATTTCCAAAATAATTTTAGCGTATTTATCAACTTCAGCCTCTGTCACTTCATAATCCAAATCAGATATCAAAACTAACCTTGATTCAACTTCTTCCATGTGACAGAAATTTGTAGACACAAGAAAATTTATGCTTCTGAAGTATCTTTCCACAACACTTACTGGAATCCTAAACCTTTTGTTCATATTCATCTGAAATGTTCCAAAGAATGTAGCAAGGGTAGACTCTTGCGCATCTAAACTACCAAGATTTACCATTAAGTTCCTGATTTGATAGGAAATAGGATCTGAATTTGACCATTCTATCCTTCCTATTACTGACAATTGGAACTAAAAAACTAAAAGAGTAAACAAACAACCAAATTGTCATACTAGAATTTATTCTTCTTACTCTTCTTGATCTCCTTTAAATTCTTCAAAATATGTATATATGAAGTAATTCACACAAGTCATATTCCATACATCTTGTTACCATATTAACAACAGTATGCACCACAATAGTAGAAATTGTAAGATCATTGTTAGGGATACAAACTTTGTGATGACCATAGCAACATATCATATTACTGAATCAACAATCAAACTCAAATCAATTTCTTTCCCTTTAGAACTTGCACCTGTAACCTCAATTATTTCTTTTTCATTCATAGCCTTCAGTTTGGGAAATGGTCTGGAGCAACACAAACCAGTCACAACTCTATTAGATTCTCTGGAAATCAAATGCACCTCATCTATCCACACAGATTCATCATGAATTTTGCTCAACACTATTTGAATATACTTCTTCTCAAATTCAAACAAGGGAAATTTCCTCCAAACATCCAACTTTTTCTCAACTAATATTCTGCAGGCATCATGGCTCTCTTTCAATTCACTTTCCCAAAGCACATTCAACTGAACTGAAGACTTCTCTTCAATCTTACTGTAAACATATGCATAAATATCTTCTATAGGAAACACTCTCGAAGGGATGCAAGAGAATGCACCAACAGACTCTTCCGACACATTCCTCAAATATCTCTTCAACCTCTGATAATGCCAACAAGAAATGTATAGATATCCTCCTTCGAGAGCTCACTTTGAATCCATCTTTTATCTTCTTCAAACTTTGAAACTCTGAATTTCCTTCTAAACTTCCTTTGCACACTTCTTTGAAAATACATAAGCCTAAATAAAATTATCTGAATTTATTCCCTTTCATTCTAAATGATTTTGCAATAAATGCTTCAACTTGTAAGTAGATTGCCTCAAAAATTATGTATGCCTCCATTCTTTCAAATTATGCAGACTTCATCCTTCACACATGCTACTAAGAAAATGCATTAACCTTGTTACCACATTAAGTATACTTCTGTCATGATATGACACAAGTACCGATGAGGGGGTTTATTAGATTTTCTAATGATCACCCCCCTTAGCCACTACTTTTATTTAGAGATCGACAGGAGTAAATTTTCACTTGAGGTTGGCACATATAAGACTGATGATTCTTTTCTCTGAATCCTTTTCATTTCCTTTCTTTCTTCTTCTAGATCAAACGTTTGAACATTCTTTTTCGTCAGATAGATAATTTTCTTTATTCTGTTGTTACTACCAGAGTGTTCTGGATTTTTGCATTTACAACAAACAACATTCTTCTTTCCATTTTATCTTTTATCAAACATACTAATTTTATAGCCATTCTTCTTTCTCTTAGAACATTTTCTAGGAAATGATAGAGAATCATTCACTTTACTTTTGCAGTCCTTTGCCTTATGACCAAATTTCTTGTAGGAATAACAAATACCATTAAAGGATAGATGCCTTTTAGCATCATATTGTTTGACTAGAATTTTTCCGGAGTAGCTTCTTCGCTCCTTGATTTGTCTAATTTTGTACTGCATCTTCTTTCTAGTGGATTACTTCACTTTAGAACTCTTACCTTCCTCAAACCCTAAACCACTCTTACCCATTTCCGGGCTTTGAGAGGTAATCAATTTAGATGTCAAGCATCGCCAAACTTATCTCAAATTTGTCTTCAAAACTTCTTGCCTTTTTCCGGATCAGATCTCAAGCTTTTTGCTTCTTCTTCTAACTTTATGCATTCATTCATCTTCCTTTGAATTTCAATTTTCTAACATTCTTCAGTTCTTTTCTTCTCATCCAATTATTACAATAGGCTAGAGATGATTTCTTCTCCTTTAGTCAACATATTGCATGCTTCCATACTTTTACTTTACAACGTTTCATTGTACTTATTTTCTTTTATCAACTTTTCCTCCAGAACTTCCATTTCTTCTAAATATTCGACAGAGACCACTTCCGAAGGAAAAAAATTCTCATAATCAAATTTTTAGACCTTCCTCAAGCTGTTAGGCTTCTTCCGAGGAACCAAGCTTTGATACCAATTGTTGAACATCCAAAATACTAAGAGGGGTGGGTGGGTGAATCAGTATTCCACAAAACCATAATAAAATCCACTTAAAAATTATCACAATTCTAAATGAATCAACAAGAGAGAACATAAAAACAAGTCAATGAAACCATACACATGAACACCAAGATTTTTACGTGGAAAACCCAAAATGGGAAAAACCACAATAAGGGTTAACTCACAATATATTATATCCGGATACAAAATATTACAGGGCTCACTGCCAAGACTCACTGCCTGAGTACAAAAGATTGCTAATCGCCAAGATACAATGATAGTGGCTCACTACCAAAAGGTTGAACTGATAGGATACACCTTCAATGTGTAGGGTTTAGTTCCACTAAAGCTCAGAATAAGAATCACTACCTCACACAACAGTTGTCCAAAAAAATTGTACTGATCACAACTGATAAAGCATTTAGTCTATGATCTTCTCTTTTGTTTGCATTCACTTCTCCTTCTCACTCATACACATCTTACTCACTTCTATCTTTCATCTTATATATATATGTAAGTATATCTTATCCATCAATTAGGTCGGCCTAATTAGATAAACACAAAATAATCAAAACCTTCTTCATTAGCACCATATAAGATTTAAACATTTTATCCACGTAGTGCATTATACCAAGTCGACTATCATCCATAAAAAATAACTAGTCTTCATAATATATTGCATTCACTGAGACGGCCAAAACTAGAACACAATTCTCCAAACCAACAAATAATCCTCAAAGAAAACACCTTCCGTATTTGAGAACACATTAATTTCCCATCATACTACCAACAAAGAGACTATCAACAAAATCGTAGCATAAGAATGTTCACCTTAATAGAATGTGGAGTCTCCCACACAATATTCCAAGCACAGAGCAATAGTAGGATACAAAGTTAATTTTTGTCAGAGATAACTTTCTTCTCACAACAAAAGATGTCTCAAGATCTAGAATATAGCTATCTGAATGAGTCAAGAAAATATGGTTAAGAGATTAGAGTCATATCAGATCTTGCGGTGGAATCAAATACCAACACACTGATCCATAGCAAAAGAGTATTACCGACAGAGAAAAACTTATGGTAAAACAAGCAAACTTCCCATATAGTTATCACCATGTGTTGACATCAATGACAACATAGGAACAACAAACAAACCATCCATACTTCATGCTCATGTTGTAAAGCTTCCAACAATGGAAAATACCTTTTATTTATCAATTGATGAGCTAAAGGGGCTCTATAATAAATGGCTCATAAGGAATAACACTTGTTGAATTTTTTTCAAATGGGGTTGCAAGCTAAGTGGGCTTAACCTTGGGGAAAACTCCATGGTTAAGCGTGCTTGAGTTGAAGTAGTATTTGGATGGGTAACCTCCAGGGAAGGCTCAATGCTTCACCTTTGTGAGCATCACCTAGATACAATGAGTGCTAAGTGGACCATTAATTATCATGAGATGGGTTTTTATGAACCACTACTCATGAAACATGGGTCAATGAGTTTGACTCGAAAAACTACACAATTGAATCCTGATAGCAATATCATAATTTGACATGCTATGGAAAATACCTCCTACTTAATAATTAAAGTTATGTTCAAATTTTTTGAGAATGAGATCGAGAATGTTGTCCTTAATTTAAAGTCACATTTAAATCCTTTTATAGTATATCTAAGTTATAACTTTCCTAAATTTAATTTAGAGAAAAAAAAATATCTATACAAATTTTCTTAGCATAAATCTTTATAAAAATTATAGAAATAATATCATTATAATTTTTTTGAATTTGTATATAAAATAAAAAATAAACATAAATAAATTTAACAATTTGCACCTATACTACATCTTGAGCACTCTTTTTATAAATTAAATGCAATTCTCCAAACCAACAAATAATCCTCATAGCAAACACCTTCCGGATTTGAGAAAACATTAATTTCCCATCATACTACTAGCAAAGAGACTATCAACAAAACCGCAACATAAGAATGTTCACCTTAATAGAATGCAGAGTCTCCCACATAGTATGCCAAACACAGAGCAATAGTAGGATACAAAGTTAAACTCTGTCAGATATGACTTTCTTCTCACAACAAAAGACATCTCAAGATCCAGGATATAGTTGTTTGAATGATTTAAGAAAACATGGTTAAGAGATTAGAGTCATATCGGATCTTGTGGTTAATTTCATACTCAAATACCAACACACTAATCCATCACAAAAGAGTATTACCGACAGAGAACAACTTTTGATAAACCATTGAGCAGATTTCCCATATAGTTATTGCCATGTTGACATCAATGACAACATAGGAACAACCAACACAACCATCCATACTTCATGCTCATGTTGCAAAGCTTCCAAAAATATCCCCCTTTGGCATTGATGGCAACATGCATGACAAAAGAAATTTCCAGTATACCGCAACTGAATACTCTGACTACTCCCCCTATCAAAATTGCTCTTCACAAAAAAAAATTCCCTCAGTCTCTCTATCTCTTTATCTCTCCCCCTTTGGAATCAATGACAAAGGAAGGGGTCCAGTATATATGTAAATATGCATCAAAATGTTTAACCAGAACAATATGAACACAACCTTGAATTAATCTAAAGAAGAACCTTTGCTCGACTCTCCAGGATAGCCTTCCACCACGCTTTACCTTCTTCCCATCAACCTTTTGCACTGACAAGAGTCTTGTTAAATAGATCAAGTTTAGTTAGGGAATCTACACCATCTGTTAAAGTATTGGGACTAAGATTAATCTCTGATAATTCACCAATACAACCAACATCACTAGAAAAAAAAGTATGTCTAAGTTTAATCATGTCTCTGAGTGCCAAAAAATTCTTGATAACATATGTCCTTCGATGGACTGTAGAGAGAAGAATTTGTCCTAAAGCTGCACAATATAGGACCACCTCTTATTATCTTTATCTTCTACTAACCTATATGTATCTGTCTGAGTGCTCAATTGGGACTCACTCATCCTTATCTCATTTCTCATATCCAGTGTACTGCCAAACCAATCTAGGAAAAAAGAAAGTAGTTCCTGTGCCTCTTTTTCACAACCTTGTACACTCTCCAATTCCTTCATTACACGACTATGTGCATTCACACACTTTCCTTTGATATTTTCCAAATTTCCTTCATTAGACCTAATTCTAGTGAACATTTCAAGTCCAGAGATGTAGACCTTCAAAGAATTAATCATGGGATGATCCCACAATAGTGGTTTACAATTTTTGGCCAAACTGGACACTGAAATTACTATTTTTAACTAAATCTTCACATTTGGGCACCTATAGTGGTTAAACCGTGGGGAATTTGATGATACAAACTAGAGTCTCGTCACATTTTGTCTGTAGATTCTAAAAATATTTTTTTCAAAATTTTGGAGTCAGATTGTACTTCTTTTTTCATCTCCCACGAAAACTGGCTTTTTTCATAAAACAACATTTTTAAAAAGTGGCACACACCGTATAACGCATAATTTTTTTTCCATGAAGGATAAAATTCTAATTCTTTCAAATTTAGATTTGTAACTCTGATATCTAGTGCTTCCACTTGGTTAGATAGTTTTTAATTGAATATTTTTTCCTTAATCAAGTTTCGAAGTCAAACCAATTACAATTTAGACATACCACGACTGTATAATGCGTAACTTTTTTTGTATATATCGAAATTCTTTTTTTTGGTTAGATCAAGGACTTCAATATCTTTGCACTCATATTTTTCAATTTTTTTGATAATCTGCTATTTTTCCACATGTAGAACAAAGACCTTCATTTTTGATGAAAAACCTATGTTTAATAAAACTAAAAACAAATACATAATAAAAACAAAACATATTAAAATTATATTAGTTGGATAGCTCGTTTAGGACTGATTCTAGTTGGGTTTGTGAAGATATTCCTCCATTTTCATCCTCAACCGAGCTCAAAGTGCCAAAATTTAAGTTTTTTTGTGTCTTAGGGGGGGGTGAGGGATAAGGGGGGTTTGTACGAACCCCTTTGCTATGCTTTTTTTTTTTTTGGCGGTCAAAATTCAAAGGGGTTCAGTTGAACCCTAGTTCAAACGAACCCCTAATGGGTTCGATCGAACTAGTAGGTTTGTACGAACCCCCAAAATCACTTTTTTTGCTTTGGGGTCATTTTTTGTGAGTTTTCCTTCCTCACTTGAATTGTAAACCACTATTGTGGCTTCACCCCATGCTATGGAGATTCTCCACAACAAAAATAGATGAATCAAAATTAGCATCAGGAATAACCTTATGCAATTCTTCCAAAGCTCTCTAAATATTTATTCTTTCATGCTCATGTTTAAGCTCGCTTTCTTCTGCACCTTCTTGCTTAACAACACTCTTCCTTTTCTTCCCTATTCCAGTCATGCTACCGGAGGTACCTTCTTCATTGAGATCCTTAGGGATTTCCAAAAGAATTTTAGCATAATTATCAACTTTAGCCTCTGACACTTTCTAATCCAAATCAAATATCCAAACTAACCTTGATTTAACTGCTTCCATGTGACAAAAATTTGTAGACAGAAGAGAATTTATGCTTCCAGAGTATCTTTCCACAACACTTACTGGAATCCTAAACCTTTTGTTCATCTTCATCTAAAATGTTCCAAAGAATACATCAAGGGAAGACTCTTGTGCATCCGAAATACCAATATTTATCATTAATTAAGTTCTTGATTTGAGAGGAAATAGGATCTAAATTTGACCATTCTATCCTTCCTATTACCAACAATTCTCTCAAAAAGTAAAAGAGTAAACAAACAACCAAATTTCCATACCGGAATGTATTCTTCTTACTCTTCTTGATCTTCTTTAAATTCTTTAAAAGATGTATACAAAGTAATTTAGACAAGTCATATTTCATACCTCTTGTTACCATATCAACAACAGTATGCACTACAGCAGTAGAAATTGTAAGATCATTGTTAGGGATACAAAATTTGTGACCAATGACCATAGTAGCATATCATATTACTTTATCAATAATCAAACTCAAATCAATTTATTTCCCTTTAGAACTTGCACTTGTAACTTGGACATTATTTCTTTTCCATCCATAGCCTTCAGTTTGGAAATTGGTCTGAAGCAACACAAACCACTCACAACTCTAATAGCTTCTCTGGAAATAAAATGTGCCTCATCTATCCACAGAGATTCATCATGAATTCTTCTCAAATTCAAACAAGGGAACTTTCCCTCAAACATCCATCTTTTTCTCAACTAATATTCTATAGGCATCATGGCTCTCTTTCAATTCACTTTCCCAAAGCACATTCAATTGAATTGACGAATTCTCTTCAATCTTATTGTAAACATATGCATAAATATCTTCTGTAGGAAACACTCTCGGAAGGATGCAAGAGAATGCACCAACAAACTCTTCTGACACATTCGTCAAATATCTCTTCAACCTCTAATAATGCCAACAAGAAATGTATAGATATCCTGATTCTGGAGCTCGCTTCGAATCTATCTATTATCTTCTTCAAACTCTGAAACTCTGAATTTCCTTCTAAACTTCCAAAAATACATAAACCAAAAAAATTATCTGAATTTATTCCTTTTATTCCAAATGATTTTGCAATAAATGCTTCAACTTGCAGGTAGATTGCCTCAAAAATTGTGTACGCATCCATTCTTTCAAATTTTGCAGACTTCATCCTTCACACATGCTACTGAGAAAATACATTAACCTTGTTACCACATTAAGTATACTTCTGTCATGATATGACACAAGTACCGATGAGGGGGTTTATTAGATTTTCTGATGATCGCTCCCCCTTAGCCACTGATTTTATTTAGAGATCAACAGGAGTATCTGCACCGGATGTCAGGACAAATAAGACTGATGATTCCTTTCTCTGAATCCTTTTCATTTCCTTTCTTGCTTCTTCTAGATCAAAGGTTTGAACATTCTTTTTCGTCGAATAGATATTTTTCTTTCTTCCATTGTTACTACCAGAGTGTTCCGGATTGTTGCAGTTACAACAAACAACATTCTTCTTTCCATTTTCCCTTTTATCCAACAAACCAACTTTATATCCATTCTTCTTGCATCATATCGTTTAACAGGAATTTTTTCGGAGTAGCTTCTTTGCTCCTTGATTTGTCTATTTTTGTACCACGTCTTCTTTCCAGTGGATTGATTCGATTTAAAACTCTAACCTTCCTCAAACCCTAAACCACTCATCCATTTCTGGTCTTTGAGAGGTAATCAATTCATCAAGCATCGCTGAACTTATCTTAAATTTGTCTTCAAAACTTCTTTCCTTTTCGAGATCAGATCTCAAGATTTCTACTTCTTCTTCTAACTTTATGCATTCATTCATCTTCCTTTGAATTTCAATTTCCTGAAATTCTTCAGTTCTTTTCTTCTCATCCAATTGTTGCAATAGGCTAGAGATGATTTCTTCTCCTTTAGTCAATAAATCGCATGCTTCCATACTTTTACTTTGCAGCTTTTCAATGTACTAATTTTCTTTTATCAACCTGTCCTTCAGAACTTCCATTTCTTTTGAATATTCGGCAAATACCACTTCTGAAGGAAAAAAATTCTCATACTCAAATTTTGGGACCTTCCTCAAGTTGTTAAGCTTCTTCTGAGGAACCAAGCTCTAATACCAATTGTTGAACATCTAGAATACTAAGAGGGGGGTGAATCAGTATTCCACAAAACCATAATAAAATCCACTTAAATATTATCACAATTCTGACTGAATCAGTAAGAGAGAACATAAAAATAAGTCAATGCAACCATACACATGAAAACTAGGATTTTTACGTGGAAAACCGAAAATGGGAAAAACCACGGTGAGGGTTAACTCACAATATATATATTATATCCAGATATAAAATATTATGGGGCTCACTGCCATGACTCACTATCCTTAAAAAGGCTTATTTCCTGAGTACAAAAGATGGCTAACCACCAAGATACAATGATAGTGGCTCACTGCCAAAAGGTTGAACTGATATAGGATACACCTTCAATGTGCAAGGTTCAGTTCCACTAAAGCTCAAAATAAGAAGCACTACCTCACACAACAGTCACTCAAAAAAATTGTACTAATCACAACTGATACAATATTT
Source organism: Sequoia sempervirens (assembly GCA_007258455.2). Classification (NCBI taxonomy): domain Eukaryota; kingdom Viridiplantae; phylum Streptophyta; class Pinopsida; order Cupressales; family Cupressaceae; genus Sequoia; species Sequoia sempervirens. The sequence goes on from VDFB02026320.1 coordinate 178,440,608, forward strand.
AGGCTCTGATCTTCTCCTCTGTTCACATTCACTTCCCCTTCTCGCTCATACACATCTTATTCACTTCTATCTTTCATCTTATATATACAAGTATATCTTATCCATCAATTAGGTCGGCCTAATTAGATGAACACAAAATAATCAAAACCTTCTTTGTCGACACCATATAAGATTTAAACATTTTATCCATGTAGTGCATTATACCAAGTTGGCTATCATCCATAAAACATAACTAGTCTTCATAATATATTGCATTCACTGAGTCAGTCAAGACTAGAACACAATTTTCCAAGCCAAAAAATAATCCTCAAAGCAAACACCTTTTGTATCTAAGAACTGACGAGGGTGCTAACCCAAGACACAAAATATCACACATAAAAACTAGAGAATGTTATTTATTCATAATAATGAAATGCTTACATGTAGAGGATCCCCAAATCCTCGAGTTCTACAATACATGCCAGTTACAAAAAATTACAAAAGTTCCCTTTTCTTAGTATGCGCTCTTTCCCCAAAAAGCTACCCAAAAATTAGAAACTGGCCCATAAATATCTCTTTTTCCATTTGGAGCCAAAAACAACATTTGATTTATGATTTTTAGCAGTTTGGTGCCGAAAATTACAATTTGAAATTCAAAAATTGAGTCCTAATTCAAAAATTGAGAATTTTCCAAAAATTGACCAACTTCCAAAAGCCATAACTTTTGATCTGAGACTCTGTTTGACGAACTGTTTGAACCGTTGGAAAGGTCTCAGAGTGAAGAACGCGCTAATAATTGTATTTTCCAGTATTGATGATTTATGGGCCCATACAGGACCATTTAATGTCTCAAACTAGACTTGAAAGATTTTAAAGGGCAAAAAGCAGAAACTAAAACTTGAATAACTTTCAAACTGGGAATAATTTTGACCTGATTCTTTTTCCAAAGTGCTTATTTTTCTATCCTGAAGCTTCCCTTAAAAAATTTCTTCCTCATGCCTTCAAATTCACACTTGCTAAAAATAGTAGTTGAGCAGAAAAAGCAGAAAAGCAATTCTGAAAGTTGGGAATTCTTATTCAATGAAAAGGGTATCCAAAAATGCAAAAACATTTAAGAAAATACAAACAGGAAATGAAAATATTTTTGGGTGATGCAAGGTTGCCCTTACACCACTGGATACTCTTGCATCAAGAACACATTAATACTACCAACAAAGAGACTATCAACAAAACCACAACATGAGAATTTTCACCTTAATAGAATGCGAAGTCTACTACACAGTATACCAAACACAGAGCAATAGTAGGATACAAAGTTAAACTCTGTTAGAGATAACTTTCTACTCACAAGAAAAGATGTCTGAAGATCCAGGATATAGCTTTCTGAATGAGTCAAAAAACATGGTTAGGAGATTAGAGTCATATTAGATCTTGCAATGAATTCCAGACTCAAATACCAACACACTGATCCATCTCAAAAGAGTATTACCGATAGAGAAAAACTTCTGGCAAACCAAGCAAACTTCCCATATAGTTATCACCATGTTGACATCAATGACAACATAGGAACAACCAACACAACCATCCATACTTCATGCGCATGTTGCAAAGCTTCCAACAATGGAAAAAACCTTTTATTTATCAATTGATGAGCTAAAGGGGATCTATAATAAATGGTTCGTAAGGAATAACACTTGTTGAAGGTTTTGCAAATGGGATTGCAAGCTAAGTGGGCTTAACCTTGGGGAGAACTCCATGGTTAAGTGTGCTTGAATTGGAGTAGTATTTGGATGGGTAACCTCTCGGGAAGGCTCAATGCTAGTTCACCTTTGTGAGCATCACCTAGATGCAATGAGTGCTAAGTGGACCATTCATTATCATGAGATGGGTTTTTGTGAACCACTTCTCATAAAACATGGGTCAATGAGTTTGACTCAAAAAACTACACAGTTGAATCCTGATACAAATATCATAATTTGACATGCTATGGAAAATACCTCCTACTTAATAATTAAAGTTATGTTCAAATTTGTTTGAGAATGAGATCAAGAATGTTGTCCTTAATTTAATGTCACATTTAAATCTTTTTATAGAATATCTAAGTTATAACTTTCCTAAATTTAATTTAGAGAAAAAATAAATATCTATACAAATTTTCTTAGCATAAATCTTTATAAAAAATTATAGAAATGATATCATTACATTTTTTTTTGAATTTGTACATAAAATAAAAATTAAACATAAATAGATTTAACAATTTGCACCTATACTACATCTTGAGCACTCTTTTTATAAATTAAATGCTTTGAATTTTCAACTATTAGAAAGGTGAGTTTTGAATGCATGACCTCCTAATTATTCCTATAGGTGTGTACCTTTAAGAATGGGAGAATACTAGCTTGCACAAGAATGTATTATTGGGAGGGATTCAAATCTTAGTGTCACATTCTATATAGAATTTACATTTATCTCATGGGCCTTCACCATAAAGCACTAAATCTTGCTTTAATATTTATTGCCCATTTTTTAACAATGCTTTTGTCTTGAATTCTTTAATGGTGGCATGTGAATGTGCTCACAAATTTAGATTTATAAAAAATAGCCACAAAACCTTGGACTAGTAAGTAGTAAAAGTTTGAATTGGGAAAGTATTAGTATTTAATGGCTTAATGTATTAGTATATTTAAAACAAAACTTATATTCAAATTAAGAGAAATCTCTCATGGTCATATTGTATATTGAGTATAATATATTATAAGACATATATTGTTAAACTAAACTCCATTTACTTCCATCCTATTTATTGATTAAAAATTTAAAAATTTAAAATATTTATGTTAATGTAAGTGGATATGACATAGATTTTACAAGATAGGAAAGATGCTTTATCAAAATTGACACATTGAACAAATCTAAATGTAAGATTTAGTAATTGTTAGGAGGGAGAATCATTATTTGTATACATTTTAATAAATTTGTTAATTTATAAGAACTAAACGTTAAGTTCTAAAAAATCATTAATGCATGAAATTATATATCTTTAAAATAAGAAAATTGATTGGACACACATTGAATTATTATTTTCTTTCAATGTACCAAAAAGTCATAGATTTTAATGATAGTGTGTGTGAATGCTATGAATGAGAGACACAAGGTAGAAGACTACATAGTCTAGATGCCTCTATTCAAAATGACATAGAGTGTCTCATAGTTATGACAAATGGATGTTTAGATAACAAAGTAGGAGGGTGTATTTGGGAGTAGGACAATAAAGACCACCATATCCAAATGTGAATTGATTGTGGTATGCAATATATGATGTTTTTAGATTTCCTACTATTTTTACTCAAAATTTATGTTTGTATGTTATTTTTACTTTCTTTCTATAAAGTTTATTATCAATTATCTTGGTAAATATGAAGTGAATCTTTCATAGTTAATTTTTTTAATACGAAATGTAACATACAAAGATTAATGAATAGTTAAAGACACGTTTTAATTTTGATTGTAATAGAATCCTAACAAAGAGAGTATTAATAAGGTGAAACATAAAATGCCTCTAATATGTGAGGACAAATATTTCCATGGGAAGTAAAATGTTTGGCTAAAAATATTTTAGAAGGGAAAAATGACCTTCACAAGAGTAGTAAAATATGGAGCAAAAAAAACTACACAAGGAATTACATGTGTAGAGAAATTATATAAGGGTATTTGTATCCTTAGGTGAGGATTTTTCATAAAGGTTTGGATGTTTTCTTTCTACAAAATTATTAAGAAGGAATTTTTTTTGCTTATAGGGGCAAACAGTGATGATAGGAAAAAAAACTTGTTTTCACTTAGTCAAAATCACCCATCAATCATTGGTTACTCCTGATCTAAAGCACCCTTCTTTCATTCATGGATAGATCTAATCATTTAAATCAATAAGAACACCATCATGGACCGAAATCCGGACAAATCAATCTTGTTAAGAGAGACTACCCAAGGGGAAAAGGAGGTTACTTCTAGATTGGGGGTAATAGGTAGAATGGAAACCAGATGAAATCATATATTGAAACAACTTCTGGCATCACCAAAGGGATTGAAACCGCATTCATGGGCCAAAAATTTCTCTGGGTAAGTCAAACCCTTACTTAACCCTACTCGAGGGCCTAACCTATAATATACTACACTCACAAGCCTCAACTCCTAACTGAATCGATCGAGTCCCCATCCCCCCATATAGATAGAGGGAGATAGGGAGATATAAAGGTCCTTGTCCTAGATTTGATCCCCTATAGTTCTATGACCAATGACATAGTATAGGTTAACTACACTTGATCCATATGGATTCAAAGCATATTTAATCCACTAAGTATCAGTCCCAATAAGATATTTAATGTAAACAAAAATAAAGAAGCTTCATTAAAACTAACATTCTAAAATATGAAAGCTTGATAAACATCTACTCTTTAAGACATTGAAACTTATCCTATTGGGGGAGTAGTGTTGCATTGATGTGGAATGGGGACCCTTTCCCAATCCCTTGGATAATGAGCTTGTTTCAATCAGTTTTATTGAAGAAAACTAATGAAACCCGTGAAAGAGTAGTTGTAAAATATGATGAAAGCTAATTTAACATGATACATGCTAAGATGATCGATGTAAATGTGTGAAAATCTATTCTAAATTTATGCAAGGTTTAAAAATGCAAGTCTTAATTCCAAAATATGCTAAATTAATGCAACTAAGTTACCATGGAAGCCATTAATGGATGCTTTAAGCTACTATGATCAAGATTTAAACTAAAAATGCTAAATATGTGCTAAATATGGATGCAAATAAGAGTGATTTTAATAGTATAAGTTTACTATTAAAATATGGATCCCTATTTAATAGATACAAGGTCTATTTATATAATAGGTAAAAGGAAAGCGATGGTCAAGATTGAAAGAATCAATCAATGGTCAGGATGGAAAGAAGATAAAGGCATGGATCATAGATTCCCATAAAAGGTTGAGAATGCAAGTTGATATTTAATCAAGGGTTCACAATCATGCAAAGAAGCACACTTTCAAAACTTTCTCAAGAAGTTTGTTGAAAGTTTGTTACAAGGTTCAGAATATTCCTTTTTTCAAATGAATGAAAAGGGAAAAAACATTCCATAAGAATATTCTCTTTTGGAGGAAAATTAACATTTAGTTAATTAAAATCAAATTTTAATGTGCAAAAGGGGAAGGAATATTCCATGAGAATATTCCCTTTTGGAAGAATGTGCAAATGAGGAATATTCCCTTGCAAGTGGGAGAGTTAGAATTAATTAGTAATTTGATAATTAAAACAAAGTTTGAATTATGCAAATTGGGGGAATTTAGGATATCCATTAAATAATTAACTTATTTAATGAAAGGGGGTCAAAATGACATTTAATTAAATAATTAAGATTATTTAATTAAATGAGAGGACTTAAGGTGTTAAAATTGAATATTTTGATTTATCCAATTTAACAGGACAAAAGGTTAGCATGAAAGGGGTAGGAATTAACCTAATTAGATTAATTAGATTAACAGATGAAAAAAAGGAATTTAATTAAATAGCTAGGCTAATTTAATCAAATAAGCGAAAATAGGATGGATTTCAAGATGAAACAATGTTAGTATATCATATTCAAGTGTGTGAGATCATTCAAGACAGTTTTAAGGGTCTACAAGAGTTCTATTTGGCCCCCATATATGGATAGGGGCACGAATGGAAGAAAATACGGTTGCCTCATCTGGTGGAGGGGTTGTGAATGACCCAAATTTGGTTGCATGACTACAATCTATCTCGCCTATATCCATATTGCATACTACATAACATTTAGCTGATTCGATGCATCTATCCAACTCGATACAATATATGGTTGAGGTTGAGCCGAGATCATAGATTAGCACAACTCAGTCTAGCCAAACAACTAGCCCCACCCCATATATAGATAGGATATAGGGGCCATCTCCTGAATCTACACCTGCTATACCAAACTGCAAGATTGAATTAGCTATTAAAATGGTCCCCTCAACTACTTGGGTACTTATTGATAGTACCAACTATATTGAGGTGGGGCATGTTACGTATAGAATATGTCACTATCACATCTACCAACTATCTCCCCCCACTAATATTTGTGGACCCCACCGACCAAGGCTTCACCCACCGCCCCAAAGGAATATATGGTCAATGGTGGAGCCTCAGTCGGTGGGGTCTGGCTTATGGATGGTGGATTTGTTGGTAACTTGTTTTCACAGTCAAAATCGTGAAATAAATGTATGACTTTTTACTTGATTTGGATGAAAAGTATATTTTGCTTTGGTAAAAACCAATGAAAAATGGATATCCATTTATAACAGATAACTGCTATTTAAAATAACATATATCCGATTGTAAACTATAGTACGAATATTTGATTTGTAAACTGCATAACATATACAAAATAAATTTATATTATGTGATACAAAACAGATATCCATTCTAGATGATCCTCACATACAATATATTTATGAATTATATAAAAAATATAAAAAATATTATATATTATATAATTTATATTATTATATATTGAAATTATTATATATTATTATAGAATATATATATATGCACTACCACGGGGGTAGCTCCCTTTAATTGATATCAAAAGCCATGATTACATACTACTCATTTCGAGCTTAACCAAATTGCCAAGGCTCCCAATATATCACGTATAGACACCTTATGCCAATTCAATCGACCGCAAATTTTGCATAGGGGATAGCGGGTCACCGTTGTTGCTTACATATTCCAAGTATGTATCCATGCTTTCGACATCCATGCCCTTTTGACATAGACGCAGAGCTTTGGCCATTTTGGTCTGTTTGTTTGTAGCAGCACACGCCTCAAATATACCAGCAATGAGTCCTGTCAGCAAGTAAGGGATTCTGAATTTCAGTTCCCTTGCACTCTGCAAGTTCAGGAGAGGAAAAAGGCGCTGAACAATTATGCGCCAACCAGTCGCCTCCACCAGATTTGAAATTAAGATTTTATAATCGTTGCTAACATGAACATGCCCCAATTTATTTCTTTATCGCTCGCACCAGCTCTCCTGCACGCGCCCTAAAGAGTCTCCGACGCTTCATTCTTGCATTCATATGCAATTGTCGAAAAATCCCCCGCAACCATATTTGGTCGTTGAACTAGTCTCACCCACATTCCTTATTTATAAGCTTACACTTTGTTTTCGGTATGTGATTTTGTAGCTCTACACATACATCTGAGTAACACTAGTATCTTCTGATGTGAGCCAACACATAGCTTATGACACCCAAACCATCGATGTGGAGCATCACTCACTACATCCCCATCCCGATGAAGATCGTATCCAATTTCCTTAAAAATTGGGCGTTTGCTTTGTCAATTCATAACGAGCATATTTTTATATGTACCCAATCTGTATATTTTCCATATGAATCATCCAATTGCATCTTCGAACAAAACCAATCTTATGTCTGCGGTGGCACAATAATTCTAGTACCTCATCCACTGTCTCTATCCATAATTTCTTCCAGATCATCCCATTTAGTTTCGTCAGATGATATTTGAATGTCTACATTACATGATATGCCTGAGTTTGCAAGGAGGTCAACAACTTGATTAGTTGGAGAGGGGCTTATAGTGGGCCACCCTAACTTTGTGTTTCTCAAAGTCTTATGTGAAAATTTCAAATCACTCCCAAATTTGTATAGCAACTTATTTGGCAAGTCCTCTGCTTATAAAAATTGGTTTTCAAGGCCACATCATCATTCTTTTTGTCAAGGTATCCAAAAAGCCCCCAAAAAAAAGGTGAGATCAATAGTGGGACACTAAGTCGTGTATTATTGGTGCATTGATGTGACATCACATGATTTGTCAATTTGTGTACTTTATGGATAAAAGTGTTTTGCAATTGGATATTAAGTGTAAGTTTATTGGATATTAAACCTACCCACTATAGGGCCCACTTAAGCCTACCTCTATACCCACCATTGGACCCCTACCCACTATGGACCCCTATATCTCTTACATGTGTTATTCAAAAAATCCATCAGTTTTGCTAACTTGGACCAGATTACATTAATCCACCTCTCTAGGCATAAATTATTTATTACATTGTAAGGCGTTTCACTGCAGGGGCATTTTTGTCGTGTACATCAAAACTCCAAATGCCATTTTTTCGTGTATAAGAAAACGGTGGAGCGGTGTAAATATTTTTCGGAGGGTATTTGTCAGAGGATGTGCTTAAAGAAAGTCATTATTATTTCATTAAATACCAAACTGCCTCCATGTCCGATGAATGAATGAATGCTTTTAATTACGTCCACGAGACCAGCCGGCCTATGGGACCCCCAAAACAGAACTGAAACCACAATTTGACACAAACCGAGCAGCCGCCGACCTCACCGAGTACTTATGTTTCCCTTTAACTCTTTGCTAATTTTGTTTCTTCTACTGTGTATTTTGATCAGGTAACTTGTCGTTTCAGCGATCTTCTCCTCTTCAAACAAAGCCTCTAACGATTTGACTTTAAACAGATCCAAGTAGCTGCACCTAATGTCCTCGTAAGTTTTACACTGCATGACGTAGTGCCATTCTGTTTCCACCAAACCCGAAGAGCAGAAACAGCAAATCCTATCAACCCATGCCTCCTTGGGTGTTGTCCATCTCCCCGTTTCACATCTCAAACGATGAGAGCTAGTTCTCAACTGGGCTATCAACATTTTAGCCTTCCACTTTATATCTGCCCCCACGTAATACTTTTGCCCATGATCACAAGTGTGGTTAAAGTGCAAAACATAATATTCTCTTTTTCTACTAAGTTGTTTTGACCACAGAATTTGTTTGGCTTTCTCTTTCACAAACCTTTTAATTTCTACATTAGTGTTTGGACACTCCTGCATGCTTATCCCCCATTTTTCCATCCACTTGGCATTTTGCCTCATCCACGTGCTCTTCCTTCTAGTTAAGTTTTCTTCCACCACAATTTTGGGCCACCGGTGTTCCCCCATATTCTCAATTCTCTTCAAATAACCTAATAAACGGATTAATGCTGCCATTTCCATTGGGAAAGCCCCCGCTTCAGCTAGGACAATCTCATACGGGACTGTACTTTTTATTTTAAAATTGCTGGTGATTAGGTGCTTTTGTAATCTTTCTATTTGCCTCCATTTTAGAGCTGAAGTGTTGCAGCCCCAAACTTCACAGCCATATAATACTACTGGGGTGACAAGCAGCCCAAATAATTTCTTCTTTGTTTTCCAGTCCCATAGCTCAGCTGATCTACATCTATTTTGAAGCAAGTAGAGGGCTTTCCAACCCCCTTGAATTCTTTTTTCCCTACAAGTCTCCCAACTGAGATTGCTGCAAAAATCGAGACCCAAATATTTGTATTCATTTACCACTTGCAAAGAGCTTCCCTCAAACATAAAATTTAATTGTTTCTTGGCTCTTTTCAACGTAAAAATCATGACCTTGGTTTTGCTGATGTTCACTTGCATCCCTACATCCCGACAAAATAGCTCTAAGGCTTTTAGATGTTCTTGAAGACTATTCTCTGAATTTTCCATTAAGGTAAGATCATCTGCATATAGCAGCAATTTAACCACATAAGTGGCCAAAAACACTCCATCACCACCCCTCTTGTCTAACCATTCTTCTAACTTGTCTATGTACAGCCCAAATAAGGTGGGAGATAAAGGGCATCCTTGCTTGACCCCAATGTCGCTCCCGAAACACTCTGAAAGACCCGCCTTTGTTCTGATTTTGGTGTGGACCTGATCATAAAGCCTATGAACAGCAGCCCTATACTTTTCCGGAATACCAAGTTGTTCGATTATGTCCCAAAGTTTGCTTCTAGGGACTGTGTCAAAAGCCTTTTTGAAGTCAACAAAACAACAAAAAACCTCATTACCTTGTTTATCCCAAACTTTTTCTACCATGTGTCTGAGAGTGATGCAATGATCAATTGTAGAATGCTTTGGTCTGAACCCAGCTTGCCCTTTCGCCCTTTTACCTTCCTTCTCAGCCCAACAACTGATTCTACGTTCCACCATGCTCCCAAAGAGCTTCCCAAAAAGGGGATTAATCATTATGGTGCGGTAATTTGACGGATTGTTGACATCCCCGCTCTTGTGAAGAGGGATAACCACACTTGTTGTCCAATGTTTTGGAAACCCATGTTGAATGATCCTATTGAAAATCTTCTTGATATGCGGTGCCAAGATCTCTAAACCCCATTTCAAATATTCAGCCCGTAAACCATCGATGTCCCTAGCCTTCCCCACTGCCAAAGCTTTAATACCAACCTTGATATCCTTTGTGGTGAAAAGTTTATCATTAATGTTTATTGTTGGAGGTAAGGTTTTTTCTTGGTCTCTTTCATACAGTATTTTTGCATATTCTAACCATTGAGTGTCTATGATGTTATTCTCATTAGTACTTCTAGCCTGCTGCAATTTTCTCCAAAAACCCTTCGGGTTGTGCCTTCCAAGAGAAATTAGTTCTTTCCTTCTTATTATCATGAATTCCTCTTTTTTTAATCTTACTAATTTCTCATACAATTTTTTGTTTGCATGTTCCTTTCCAGAAATTTTCAAACCCCTTTTAGCTGCCTTACACTCTTCGTCATACCATGGATTAGCTGGAAAACTGCATTTGGAATTTCTTCTACCCTTAGCTCTTTTGCATGATGTGAGAGCTTTGTGAATGATTGACATCAGCTTGCTACTGTTTATAAAGTTTTGGTTTTTGCTGGGGCTGCCAATGCTTTTTATTTCTTTTAATTGTTTTTCAAGCATGTTTTTAAATATGTCTTGATTCTTGCAGGTTAGCAGAATTTTATCTTGAAGATCCCTTCTTTTGTCAGGTTGCGAACTAGTTCTCAGCTGGGTATCATTTTCCATTCCAAGTTTAATGTAAATAGGACTATGATCAGATTTTAGTTCTAATGGACAGCCCCCTATTTCAACCTCAATTATCTTTGGTATAATACTTTGTGAACCAATGACATAGTCCACCACGCTTTGCCAATTATAAGTGTGACATGTGAAGGCCCCTGATCTCGGCAATGTATTTATGCCATTACATATGATTAAATCGTGAAGACAAAAAAACCCCAACAAGTTTGCACCGAAAGATGAAACACCACCTTTTGAGTCCTGAGATACCCTTTTCCACCTCTGATTTTCTTCTTCCTCTAACCATAACGGATTACTATTCTGCCTCTCTTCTTTACTAAAGCATAAAGCTTGGTTATTTGATGTTCTTGCATTAAAATCTCCAAGCAAAATGATCTTGCCTGTAGCACCATACTTTGTCATGTCTATTTTTAATGCTTCATATGGATCTTCTCTATCTAGGCACCTCTTCTTGTACACTTTAGAGCCATAAGGGGCGAAATAGCAAGTTACGATCCAAATTGTAGACTCCCCATCAGCCACTTTCATCCAAATGTATTAGTTATTTGGGTCTTTTTTTCAATTTTTATGAATTTTTCACATTCTTTCCTAACCAAGATTGTCACCCCACCATGTCCCTTGCCACTTTTCGTTAACTCATTCCAAACTAAAACTTTGTTATAGCCTTCAAATTCAGGTATCCTGCAGCCCTCATGTTCATGTGTTTCCATGAGAGCAATAATATCTTTTCCCTCTGCTATGGGCCCCTACAATTCCAACTTACCATTGAGAGGTGATCCTGGGGGCCCCCGCTTTCCTATTTGTTATGATTCGGGTTGTCCCTGAATTGGGCCTTCCCTCTGTACAACCAAACATCGTTCCCTGCCTTTCTTGCTGTTATAACCTTCTCCCATTCTTTCCTTCTTTCCTCTAGCTGCAATGGTGTTAGATCCTCATCTATATAAAATGACGTGTCTTGGAGGGACCTTTTGCTTCTCAAAATTTTGTTCCTATCTTCTACACACTTCAAGGTTACCCTTATATTTCTGCCCTTTTCTCCTCTGTTTGCTTTTCCAATTCTATTTGCTTGAAGGATATGTCCTCCCCACTGAAGTTTGTCCAAAAGAAAGTCCCTTACTAGCCTGCTAGTGACTTCCCCCTCACCATGTTCTTTCAACCCTTTAACTATTATGTTTGCTGCTCTACTCTGCTCTTCTTTTTCCTCCCATATTTGTAACTTGATTTGTTTCCTTATATCTTCTCTTTGCATCTCCATTGACCCCTTTGTCGCTTGTGCCCATGATTTGACCCCTTCTAAATTTTCCATTTGTGCCTTTTCCTTGGCCTCCTTGCTTGCTAGATTTGCTGCAGACTCTCTGGAATTATGGGAATCTTGTTTTTCATCTGCTTGAGCCTTGTCTTTGTGTTTGATTTGGCTTAATTCAGATTTTAAAGCCAACACCTCTCGCTGCCCTGTTTCCATAATGTGTTGAAAGCTGTTTAGTTGGTCACTAAACAACTTATTTTCTTGCACTAATTGTTGGTTGGCTACTGAGAGCAGTTGTAATTCGTTATCCTTCACCTGTGCTCTCTCTTCCAACATGGCCAGTCTCCCTTTTAAGGCCAATAGTTCCTTAACATATAGCTCAGAGGACCACGTTAAAGGTGTTGACATGGGGCTGTATAGGCCCTGACTGTCCTGATTGTCCTCTCCCTCTTTTAAGATGGTCTCAAAGCACCCCTTGGACCCCTGCTGCTCTGATTCCTCCGCCAGCCTTATTGATGCACCTATTTGTATTTCTTTCTCTGCTCCCAGTAGATTTGACTTCACTTTATTCTCACCCTGAACTATCGCATTACCCTGATGTATGCCTTCCACTAAAGCATCTTGAGTATTGTAGGTTACTTTGGGAAGTATAGCTACAAATTTTTTGTTTCCCAACCATTTTAGCTTCCTTGCAATTTTAACCTGCCTACGCTGCAAGATCCTCTTATACTGTTTGGCATTGACAAATGTTAGGTTTGACCCCATGTCCATTTCTTTTGGTTGAGTTTGATTCTGTTTTTGATATTGTAGCAATATTGATTCCAGAGCTCCTGTGGTAATGAAAGAGTATTTTGTAGAGCTATCCTGATTGTGGGGCATGCCATAAGGAACCAGCATGCCTGCGTTACTGTCCATTGGGCCCACCCCTTGGTCCCCACTTTGCTGCTAAAATATTCCCCTTTGATAAACCACTGACTGTGTGACTTTTTTCCCATGGTTTGTTTTAAAACTAACGAGTTGTCCAGTTTAACAATTTCAAAAAATCCCTTCTGGTAAGCCACTGATTGTGTGATGTTTTCGGTGGTTTGTTTTAGAGCTAACAAGTTGCCTAGTTTTTAAAAAAAGTGTCAATTAACGTGGAAAGATTGTTGAAAGAAAAGAGGGGTTAAGTGAGTTTTAACACTCACCCAAGATTTGTGTGCCCCACTTTTGCTTTGTTTTGACCCCACTGCTGCAGACAGAACCCTCAAAGGCCCACTTTCATCGCTTAGCGCCAGTCGCTGCTTTGTTTGACCCCACTGCTTGCACTTTCCCCGCACGCAGCCCCCACTCTGCCTCGAATGCAGCCTTCCTCAGATTCGCCTTCCTCGAATGCAGCTTTCAGATTCACCACGTAGCCTTCAGATTGAGAGAGAGGACTGCGCTAGGATGAACAGGGGCGCAAATATTGAAGACCTTTAAAAACATTAAGTTGCAGATTTAGTCGGACGATGGAAGTGAAAGTAGTGGTGGCTGACGAATTAATAATGTCCTCGTCCCTACCACGCCTACCCTTTATACATCGGTTATTAATTGCTTCGTGACAACCATCCTTTTACATTCATTATTATTTGTTACTCTAGCGAATGGCTCACACGTTTGAAGGCGAAGTCCAAAGCAGAAGCCAACAAGCGTTTTACCAGTTATGACATCTACATTTCTCGAATCTGTTGAATCTTGACGGTTTCCATGGAAGAGCTTGGTGGGTTGTGTTTTTATGGGAATTTTATTGAATCAAACGTTGGATTGCTTTATTGCCTTTGAAGTTGGAGGAGAGGCTTTCAGTTGAAAACTAGGTAGAGACTAACCAAACACAAAACTTTTATCTTGTTGAACCAGGCCAAAGAAGGGTAGCGATTGGGAAGAGGTGAAAGAGAAGTGCCAGAGAAGGAAGGACACAAATGCCCAAGTTGAACCTTGGTAAACACTGCTGCTTCTGTCCATGATACCATAACTTGAAAAATGTTTTGTTTCCTTTGTCTATGATTCAAAATTCCACATATTACATCAACTTGCAAATTTTTTAGGCTTCTTCAACAAGCCCCACTTTATACCTATTTTTAAATCATTGTAATGATTTTTTCGTGGGTGTAAGATCTTTTAACGGAGTCTTTTTTACAGATTTAGTTGGAGTTTCAAATAATATGTGCCTTGGTGCAACTGCTTTGCTTCTAGCTGTAGTATTCATCCCCTTTGAAAAAGTTAGGTTACTTCTGAAGGGTTCTCGTTTTACAGAGTGATTTTTTTAATCCGAGGTGTGGAAAAGGTTGGAGTGACTTTATCCACTACCACCGTACACTTACATTTGAGTTGATCTTGGGCGGTGGCTTCTTCATGTATGTAGCAGACGCTAGGGTTTATCCACAAGTATACGATAATATAATCAAAGGTCTTTTTGAAAGAAATATTTTCTCAACTTTAATGAATCTAAGCTAGAGTAGTAAGGGTTTGGGGTTTAGGTGCTAAGGGCACGGTCCCATGGAGGGGGGCTTCCTAAAAATCCGGGGTAGAATCTGCTTAGAATCTGCTTAAATTTTTACCAGAATTTTTAAAGTTGGTGGTCCCATGAATATTTTGAATCTTCAAAATTGAAGTAGGCTGGTGGTGGAGTGGTGGTGGGATGGTGGTGGAATGGCATGATGTGAATAAAAAATTAATAAATAAACATCATTTCCCTCCAAAAGTGGCAGGAAGTACATTTAAGCAGGTGGGGCAATTTCTAGCCCCACTCCATTTCCACCAACTGAAATTTTCAGCCACCTACTTATTTGGGCTAAAAAAGATTCTATTTAATCCTGTAGCAGATTTTTTTTTTTTTGCCATGAGACCACCTGCTTCCGTGAAAATAGGAGCCCAAGCCCCCCCATGGGACCGCAAGGTAAGTGATGGAGTTTTGGTCTTTTTTCTTTGATGCATTTATTTTTGGGTCATTATTTTGAGTTTACTTATCCTATATATGGTTTTATACATATTATTTGTTAGAAATGTTGTATTTGGAACTATTTGTTGTTGCATTTGTCTTTCACTTGCCAATTGTTTCTAGAGGTAGAATTATTTTTGTACAATGATATTTTGTTAGTTGGTTGTTAATACTATATTCAGAGGTTGGTTGATCTTATTACGAGTGACACGCTTCTGCTTTGATGCACTCCATTTTGACCTATTACTTCACGATACAAAGAGGTTTTAGTGCTCTATTTAAAATGAGTGATAAAATGAAAATGAAATAAAGATAAAATTTAAAATATGAAAACAAGTGATCAGTAACTACTATATATATAAGTATCTTTAAAGATTTCTATTGAATTATAAGCAAAGCAAGTTTAAATATTAACAAAATTAAATAAGATTAGTGGGAAATTTATTGCATGTTGCATGAAAGGTGAAGGGAAGAGTTGTACCTTTCCATATTTGGAGGGGGCATTCAATAGTCCACTCATTTGGCCATTTTGCATGCATATGGAGCACTATGTGGGAAGGTGAAGAGAGCGAAAGGAAAAGGACCTTATGCGGCAGCCTTGATGCATGTTAGCACATATCACATCTATGGTAAGACATGGAGTCTGGTCGACCTTATGAAAAAGAACGTTGGATGTTGAGGGGGGAATCAATTAGAGAGCATGCCCAAACTCATATTCATAACACAATAAGAATGCCTTTTACTTTTGATGAGAAGAATCCCCAATGAATTTTGTGAATCTATGTGTGTTGCAGTATCAATGTTAAGGTAAATTCCTCTTCTAATTAAGGTTTGCTTCTTTTGTAATTGTGCATGCATATCAATCCAGATACTCTCAACCTTAGCAATAGATGAAAGAGATACGCGGTTATAGTAAAATGTCTATTTTTATGTTGTCAAAAGGGGATAAATCAAGTGTAGAGATAATAATAATCTTCTCTTTTAAAAGAATGTTGTCTCTCTCAAAGTTGATATGGGAAAGTGGATTGGGATGCATTTTGAGTACTTGTATTTTGATCAAGATTGAGACATGAATTTGTTGTTGGGTGTTTGGTGATCTTGATATTCAAACATTTTGGATATAGAGAGGGTGTCCAGTTAGGTGAGGAGATTGGTTCTTTTGTTGGCGTCTTTTTTATTTTTTTAATTATTTGTTAGACACCGATTCAAATACAATGACATCTTGTATCAGATTCAGTGAGGGTGATTGGTTATATCTGTATTTTCTTCTTTATCTTTTGGGTTATAGTGTTTCACCTCTAGGGTTTTGGGTTGTATCAGGTTGTTAAAAACAACTTATCTTTTGACCAATTTTCTTGAGAAGTTGTGTTAATCAGATTCCATCATTTGTCCTTGCTTCCTCTCGTCACAACTAATAAAAAAATTCCCTTCAATTATGCAATGGTGGATGTTCATACCCAATTCCAAAACCCTCATTCTAGCATGGACGAGGAGATTACGAGGAAAGGTCAGTGGGTCTGGCCTTACATTCTCCAGTTGCACTTGCTTGTAAGTTTTTGAAGCCTTTTTTGAATCCATTTTGAACTTATCCTACAATTATGACATTCCATGAGACCATTTTTCTTTGAGGAATTTCGCCAATTGGTTCTAGTGTCTTGTCTATGCTTCTTTTTGCATGCATCCTTTATGTTTAAGATGGATGTGCATACCCTATTCCTAAGTTCATCTCCGCATTTTTTATCTCTCTACTTGGACAATGTTGGAATTGACTGATTCAATCCACAACTCCCATGAAACACCTGCAAGCAATTAGCTATAACAATAGAGAAGATCAAAAGAGAGATTGTGCTCAATAACCTAAGAATTGTATTTGCAAATAACCTAGATGAATACAAAAGAATGTGCATGCTTATATAAGAAATGCACAAACAAACCCTACACGCGGATTAACAAGATAGTGACAAGTGTTTTAATATCATGCAATGAGACAACTTGTCCTAAATTTAGTCCAATCTAATAATAAGAATCAAACTAAAGATTAAACATCAACTCCTAAGTTTAGCTTAAGTAAACTAAAGTTAAAAAACCTCTAATAATTAGTTGATGATTAATTAATTATCAGATAATGACTTGTTTACTCCAATAGACAATGCCATTGACTTCAAGAAAAAACTGCTCTACCTATTGTTCATGTTGCAATTCTTTTTTTGACTTCTTGTCCTTGAGAGAAATATAATTCATGACATATGAGACTGTTATTTAACCACTAATGTATTTATAGCAGCATTGTTGCATTAGTGCAACGATTGTATATGCATATGCTTTGAATTTAAACTCGGTTGTCAAATTTGGCATTCATTACTTACCTAAGCACAAATCACCTCAATTTGAACATAATAACATAATATGAGTCAATGAAGATCAACTTGAAACTATGCAAAAATGTTGACATTATTACGTAATTTGATACACTTCAAAATCACCACCTTACACATAATATCAAAATCATGTTAGCATTTAGTGACTATCTCATATGACTTGAATTTTACGAGGGGTTGAAATTTTCTGCTTGCATCAATGGAGCAGGGATGTTAGTTTGCATAACTTATTTTAAAAGCTCGAGGTTGAATAATATTCAGACGTTATTGCATTTGTATGTTCCATCTCTAGCTTGGCTCTAATGTTGACTATGCTTCTCCAGTAGATTAGATACTCAGTTTTGTTGTGATCTTTGAGATAATCCTCTAGACCAAAATAGTCTGTAGGACACATGAAAATGTTTACTCAATAGAATATAATGAGGGGTCTTCACGCATTCAAGTATATTTATATTCATATAGATTTTATGATTTTTAAATGGGCATACCCTCATACAATAGTTTGTGTTGTTGAATATTTGATTTATTCTTTGCAAGTTCTAGACCCGATCGCATCTAGTGGAATCAGGGGTTGTTCCTTAGCCATGGAATTTGAGAAACCACAATAATGTGGACTATTATAGGTAGTCTTTCAGAGTTGTATTATATATTTATGTTTTTTATTATAGTGTCAACCATATAGATTTATCTTGATGTAAGAAGAAATGTAGCTATGACATCAATTCTATTGATTTAGGTAATAAATACTATTAATTTTATAGGAAATTCTAAGATAAACTTGAATAAACATTCTCGTGTCATCCTTGTTAAATATTTTGATGGTCAACTGTCAAACCTTATCATTACAATTAAAATATTAAATGTTGCATAAAAAGGAGAATACTAATGCTTATAACATTAATATCACGAGGTAGAAAAATAATATACCGTAAAGGAACAATTTGCATGTTTATAACTAGGAGTATGTAAATAGCATGACCTTTAAGTATATTTTATCATCATTATGTTAATAGGATCTGAATTGATGAAAGGAGAGAATCTAATCATTTTCTTAAAAGGATAAGAATGTTTAATCATTTTACCATGATTATCAAGTATGCTTTTGCATTCTACAATGTTCTCTTACTGTGATGCTGATGTATTCTTTATCATATGTGTGTCTAATTTTATAAGAATTCATACACATAAAAATATATATATTATCACTATATATATACACATGTGATATACCTTCTTAAATTAATATTGCATGTTCTTATATTGATGAAATTTCTATAATTTTATGATTAGTGAAGCTCAAATTCAGTTATATTCGCACATGTTTGTACATGCAAATAGATAAAATAATTGAGCTGGAAATACATTCATTTCATATGCTAAGACCGTGTCTCGTTATGTTGACAGGCAATGGCATTAAAGGTGAATTGTTATGTTGCTTTACATGATTGATATATGCATTTAAAAGAGTTCCTTGTTGTGTTTAAAATTTCCTATTATCATTAGATGTAAAAGTGTCTTGCACCACTATTCCATTACTCTAGTCAGATTTGCATGGCTACTTTTCCTTGTGTTGGGTCAGGTATTCTTCTTTTAGGAAGAATTTTGAGGAAGTGAATCACTTTGTGGTAGGGTGGAAACACGCTCCAGCAATGTTCTCGCCCTTCATGTTTTTGGAAGAGCAAAATTTCAAAAGAGTCTATCAAAAGAGCATATGCATGGCATGTTAAATAAGCATTGAAATTCTAAGAATTGACCCAAATTTTGCATGGTGTGCATATAAAAATATTGAAGGAAAAATTAGATGATAAGAGTTAAAGAGGTGCATAATGATAGTGATGAATTTAAAAGGACTCATGTGCATGAGAATATTGTTATTGATGTACTTGCTTGATGTGCATGGAACCTTGTTCATGTAAGGATGAATTGTTGCATGTATGAATGAAAGTGTTAAAATATATGTAAATTTGACCTAGTAGATCATTGGGGATGAAGACTTAAGTCCCTAGATTGCATTACTCATAAGTATTTGTGTAAGAACCTATGTGGTTAATTCCTTGTAACATCTCGAGGAAGTTTACGTGGGTCAAGTGTGACTGTTTTATTCTGCATTTGTGGCCATAGATGGTATTAGCCTAACTTTCTTATTGAGCTATTGTGTGTTAAAGAGGATCCTACCTTGTGTGTAAATGACCCTACCCTACATAGTGGGGGTAACTAAGTTTATAATGTAAATTGTAAATCATGATGGTATTGTGTTGGTCGAGCCTAGTGCCTTTGTTATGTTGACCTTGATAAGTATGTGGATATTATTGAATCATCCTTGTGATGTAATATTGTGTAAGTCCCTTATGTGGGTAGTTCTTGCATGGTAGAATGATTAGTCATCCTCTGTATAAGTTAATGTGCTCTTGTTTGGAAATCATAGTACCCTTGTATGACCTTCTCTTGCGAGAAGGAAATAGAAGTGATCATATGCAGAAGGTCCTTGAGGTTATAATATTCCAAGTGAATGTATCATACTAAGAGAGTCTAACTCCCGCATATAAGGTGTGAATTCCTTTTTCATGTCTTCTTGTAGTGTATCGAATTAAAATAATTGCATGTTAAAAAAGTGTATGGATGCATGTATTGATATTAGAATTAATGCATGAAAGTGAAGTTGAAGATGTCAAATGATGTGTGGAATGTTTGGGTAATTTCCCTAGTGCACCTTGGACGAAAGGTGTCGTGTAGCTATTTACTCCCATGTGACTAGTGTTAGTCACTTAGTTATGTGAAGTGTTTCAAGTTGATGATTTATTTTGATGAAAATATTTCTTGTGTTACAAGGAATGACATTTGTATTTTGGGTTTTTCTTATGATCGGAATTAGTCACCAACTCTTTTGACTATCGACTTCACGACCCTTGGTCATACTTTATTTTTTGTTGAAATTGTCAACATTTCCTGACTTAGTGTTGAATTTAATAATTCTTCTCTCTTTTGAATTTTATTTTAAATCTCCTAGCGACTATTCCAAATGTTTGGCATCGTTGGTTCTATGTTGTGTTAAGTGTTGTAACCTATCAAGTTCACCATGAACAATGATAGAATGTTTGAGGGAGTAGATTGTGGAGAACGTATCGATTTTGTATTAATATCATGATTGAATTATTCGTGTGATGAGTGGCATATATGTTTCTATGTATGATGAATGATATGATATACATTGTGTGGATAATCATGAAAAGATTTAAATTCCTCTATGTGATTGATATTAATGTATTTTTTCCATTCATGCAAGATGTGCTAAATTAAGGAAAGATTGTCTTCTTTATGTGTAATAAAATAACTTGCACAATAGAAGAATATGATATGAGATATGCTGAAAGTACTTGATAATAACTGAGAAAAACAAGCCACTTTGAGGGGGAAACCTCAAAATTTCTCCAATGAGAACACAATTCATAATATGATGATGAAATAAGACTCACTACCTCCTATATATACTTATTTATGCCTAGGATATCACCCAAGCCAACCTAGATAGCCCTATTTAAGCCTTAGGCAAACCTAAATAACTAAATAATAATATAATAATGATGATATGACTTAATTAAGAGTTAAGATTATCACAAGTTGACTATTCATAACTTGATGTACACCAATATTAAGGGCGTAGCATGCCACCCCTCTTCAAAGAAGCATTGTCCTCCCATGTGGCATCTTCAACTGGTAAATTCTTCCATTGGATGAGATACTTAGTGAGAGTTCTATTCCTCAACTTCTTCGTGTGTGTTTTACGAATGCACTCTGGTAGTACTATTTGAGTTAGAATATTATGCCCAATTACCTTCTTCAAACAAGAAACATGAAAAATTGGATGTATCTTTGTTGTTGGTTGCAACACTAGCTTGTAGGAAACACTACTGATCTTTTGCATGATCTGGTATGGGCCATAATATTTTGGATACAACTTATTATTATTTTTATGGTTCTTCAGTGAGATTTTCTTATAAGGCTGCAATCTCAAGAAGACCCAATCCCCAACTTCAAAACTTCTAAATCACTACTATGTTAATGCAATCCAAAATTGAGAATCCATAGGATCGTCAACTGTTGCAGAAAAAAAAACAACTTTGTATTTTTGAAAACCATTAAATGGAGAACATAAGAGATAATAAATTTGAAATTTTATTCATTTCTAGAATACTTGCAACCATAATGTATTACAAATCTTCCACATTCTCCAAACTATGTCAATCCAGCAACACCAACTTACAGGAAAAAAAAAATGAACTTCATATTCTCTTAAAATTTTCTATGCATTCATTTTCCTATCCAAAAGATTTTTTTCATGTTGCCACAAAAAAGCTCGTCACATTTTTCTATCACCAATGTTTCATTACAACAAATTTTCTTGAATGGTTTCTGGGTTTTGTGCTCCTCCTTCCCATCTTTCTCAAACATTTTGAATTTTTCAATTTCATTTTGAAATGAGAAATTTATGCATTTTTTTCTAAGACTAGTTCTCACAGTCACGACTTCTGACAATCTCTCTCCTCAAATGCCAGTCAAACTTCTAGAATGTTCATTATTCCTTCTTAGGTGTGGGTTTCCTCTTCTTGACATGTGCATTCAATGTTCAATTCAAAATTTCCTTCCTGCTCTCCAATCCACTCTCTCCACTCTCCCCAATGCCCTGCATTCCAATCTTGCAACAAAATGCAAATTCAAATTTTCAAACTGGGGTTACAAAGCATATCAAGTTTCTACTCCAAGATTGGGTGTGGGATTTTCCTTTTTGGAAAATTAATATCTTTCAATAATTTAAAAATGAATCAATTAAATAATTTTATTTTCTCACAATCTGTCAACAAATTCTACTATGTTGAAGGAGTTGAGAATTTCAATAAATTGTTCTTGCAACAAAAAAATCAAAACAAAACACAAGCATTAAAATTTAAAACCTTTTTTGGTTGTGCACGATTGTCCACACACCTGAATGCTCCTGCATCAAACAACCCGAGTAGAAGAAATATTTCATGAATGAAGATCATGAACATTTGAAAATCATGTGTTTGTTTTGGATCCACCATTCTTTCTTTCTTTTTTGAAATTTATTCTTCCTCTTCTTCCAACATCTCTGGTCACCATTCTTCTTTTCTCCCATGGATTTGTATCCACCACGAGTCATCCTCCTCTTCCAATATTTCTATTCTTTCCAAAAAATAGACTAAATCTAATCCACAAACAAGCTACAGATGATCGAAGCTTTCTTTTCTTTCCTTCATTCTTTCTCATCACTTTCATGTGTGTTCCTTTGTGCTTATGATTGGTTTTCCATGGGATCTTGATCTTGGGGGCTTGATCATCCCTCTTGATTGTTGTTGTCTAATCTTACCAAGTATTGGTACATTCGGACCCCTCCTGAGATGCATTGGTCTACTTTAGTGTGAGTTTGAAGCAAGTTCATCCTCTCACTAAAGTGGGGGCTAACTGTGGACACGAAAAAAGTAACCCTTTTACTTTTTCTTGTTTTGTCTCTCCTTGTGCTTATTTGGCTTTATTTTACCTTGATTTAATGTTGTAATATGGCCCACATATTCACATTAGGTCTTGAATCTTTATGAATCATTAAGACTTTATGATATCTTGTAAAGGTGTTGTGAAGTGTTGTGATACATTTTCACACTTTTCTAGACTCTTCTTATTATAATTCACCTACATACCCTCTTTTTATCACTTACCAAGTCTTATTCTAAAGTTTTGTAAAGTCTTGTAACAAACTTTCACACTTTTCTAGGCTTGTCATCAACAAATACACCTTTCTTATGCTTTATTTGGCCCCTTTATGTATTTACAGGCTTTAATTAAGTGTATTTTTTAGTACAAACCCGACATACAACATTAAAGACAACTTAATTCCCGACACCCACTCATATTCCTTGAGTGAGACCCATTCACCCAGGGTGGCAAATGAGTCCCTTTTGGAACAAAATTCAAAATAAATTCATATTACTACCAGTTTTTATTCATTAAGACCTGAGGTTAGCCTATGATGTATTTTCGGGAAATTAGGGCATAATTGTGTATAAATACATGCTTTTCTATTTATTTTAACCCCCATTCATTAAAAATATTCATTCTTGCATTCAATCCATCTAAGCATTCACTTAAGCATCATAGCATCATTCAATCAAACAATTATCAAGCATCTTGGAGCAGCCATTGACATATCTTTAGACTTCATCATTAAGGGTTTGGTAAGTTTATGGAATTGCATGTTGTTTATTTATCATTCTCTTCTTATTTCATTTCATTATCAAGGATTTGATTACCAAAAATAGGGTTTGACCAAGGCAAACCCCTATACTCTAACCCTTAACCATTTTCCCCCTCTTTGCATGTGTGTTTGCAAGTCATGTAGGTAGATTTCTCAAAGAGAGAGGTGTTGAAAAGTAGTCAATAATTTATCTAAGTCATCATAGTCGACATAACCCTAATTGGAGCTTGAAGATCCTTTTCAGCCCATTTTTTACAGATTCAGATCTGACAACCCGACAAGTAGAAAAGTCAAGACCAAGACCCACAAAGTTGACCTTTGACTTTTCATAAATCTGTAGGTGGAATGATTCACCATTTGTGGTGAATGAGTGCCACTGTTAGGCCTGAAAAGGTGTTTTCTGGAGTTTTGTGTTCCCGACATCCTGAAACCTGTTCTGACATATTTTACCAGAAACTAGACTGATTCGCTATCTATGGCGAATGAGTCTTAGTGGGCATCAACATTGAATTCTACAACATTCCAAAACCTTCCTAGATCTTCTTTCAATTTCCAGGTGCACCCCATTCAGTCTCATTCAATTTTGTTTTCATTTGTGTATGTTTCTAGTTCATGTTTGCATACAACACTGTGCTTTCAAACACTTTACATTTCTTAGTTTTCATTCAATTAGTGATCTATTTTATCATTCATTTGCATTTAATTTATCTCATCTAGGCATAATACACCCACACAACATCAATATTTGAATTTAACATTGCATTTTGGCACCTAATCTTATCTCCTTTTAGGTGAAAAACCCTAGGAGCATAAAGCATTGTGGTTTTGCCAAAATATTTGGTTATAGTTCTCCAAGCTTCAAATAGATTTTTTTTTACTTTGAATGATCTTCGACAATTTGATGACACTTTTAAGACCTATCTCTTTGACAAATCTGCATACAAGACCTACAAAACACACATGCAAAGAGGGGAAAAAGTGTCAAAGGTTAGAGTATAGGGGTTTTCCTTGGTCAAACCTCGATTTGGTAATGAAACCCTTATAAATAAAATAAAATAAAGAGAGAATAATCAACAAATAACATGCAATTTTATAAACTCGCCAAACCCTTGATGTTGAAGTCTAAAGATATGCTACTCCAAGATGTTTGTGTGCTTGATTGAAAGATTAAGGATGCTAGAATGCTTGAATGCTATGATGGATTGAATGCATGAATGAATACTTGAATGAATGGGGGGAGGCCTAAAATAAATATAAAATTATATATTTATACACAATTATGCCCTAATTTTATAAAAATACAACATCACAGGCCGACCTTAGGTCTTAAGAAATAAAAACCTGCTAGTAATTTGAATTTATTTTGATTTTTGTGCCAAGGGGGACTCATTCGCCCCTAATGGTGAATGGGTGTTAGGAATTAAGTTGTCTTAAATGATGTTTGTCTAGTTTATATTTAGAAATACACTTAATTAAGGCATGTAAGTGCATAAAGGGGCCAAATAAAGCATAAGAAAGGTGTATTTATTGATGAAAATATTAGAAAACGTGAAATTTTGTTACAACACTTTACAACACTTTAAAATAAGACTTGGTAAGTGATAAAAAGTGGGTATGTAAGTGAATTATAATAATAATATTCTAGAAAAGTGTGAAAATGTGTTACAACACTTCACAACACTTTTACAAGACATCATAAAGTCTTAATGGGGTGATCCCACAATAGTGGTTTACAATTTTTGGCCAAACTGGATACTAAAATTATTATTTTTAACTAAATCTTCACATTCGGGCACCTATAGCGGCTAAACCATGAGGAATTTGAAGATGATGCAAACTAGAGTCTCGTCACATTTTGTTTGTAGATTCTAAAAATATTTTTTTCAATTTTTTTGGAATCAAATTGCACTTCTTTTTCCATCTCCCACGAAAATTGTTTTTTTCAAAAAACAACATTTTTAAAAAGTGACGCACCGTATAACACAACTTTTTTTCCATGAGGGATAAAATTCTAATTCTTTCAAATTTAGATTTGTAACTCTGACATCTAGTGCTTCTACTTCGTTAGATAGTTTTTTATTAAATATTTTTTCTTTAATCAAGTTTCGAAGTCAAACCAATTACAATTCAGACACAACGCGACCATATAACGTGTAACTTTTTATGTATGTATCAAAATTCAATTTTTATTTTTTTGTTGGATTAAGGACTTCAATATCTGGTGCACTCATATTTTTCAATTTTTTTTTTGATAATCTTCTATTTTTCCACATGTGCAAAACAGAGACCTTCATTTTCAATGAAAACCTATGTTTAATAAAACTAAAAAAACAAATACATAATAAAACCAAAACATATTAAAATTATATTCATTGGATAGATTGTTCCGAGGACTACTTGATTCTAGTTGGGTTTGTGAAGAATCCTCCATTTTCATCCTCAACCCAAGCTTCGAAGCGTAAAAAATTAGGTTTTCAAAGTGCCTAAGGGAGGGAATGAGGGCAAAGGGGGGTTCGGTTGAACTAGTGGTTCGCTCGAACCCAGGTTCAGCCGAACCCCCTTCCCAAAAGGGTTTTTCAAACTTTTTTGTCTGTGCATGCATTGATTTGATTCGGTCGAACCCTGGTTCGACCGAATGTTTTTTTGGTTCGTGCGAACCTACAAGTTCGTTCGAACCCCCAAAATTAAAAAAAAATTGTTGGGCTCATTTTTTGTGAGTTTTCCTTCCTCCATCAAATTGTAAACCACTATTGTGGCTTCACCCAATGATTCATAAAGATTCAAAACCTAATGTGAATGTGTGGGCCACATTGCAACATTAAATCAAGTTAAAATCAAGCCAATTAAGCACAAGGAGGGAAAAAAAAAAGAAAAAGTAAAAGGGTTACTTTTTTTGTGTCCACATTTAGCCCCCACTTTAGTAAGATGATGATCTTGCTTCAAACTCACACTAAAGTAGAGCAATGAATCTCAAGAGGGGTTCCATTGAACTAATGCTTAGCAAGATGAGACAACAATGATCAAGAGGGATGATCAAGCCCCTAGGATGAAGATCCCAACTAAACATAAGCACAAAGAACACACATGAAAGCAAAAGAGAGGAAAATGAAAGAGAAAGATGAAATAAAGAATCAGATCAAGCTTTGATCGTTTATTCAGCCTGTTGTGGATCAAATCTAGGTTGTTTGTATAGAAAGAAAATGCATACTCACTCTAGGGAAATAGAATGCATGCCTATCGACCGAGTGAGAAAGTCCAAAAGGTGAGAAACATACACTCATGGCTGGTATGCACTCACAAACATGCAGGTGGCTATGGGGAAAGTTGTGCCTCAGAATGGGCTTCCTGCTCAACCAGAGTTATACCTCCTAATAACTTTAATAAGGCACCACAAAGGAAAATGTATTTTCATGCTTCATGAGACAAGCAAAGATTTGTATGCTTAGGACTCATGAACAAACATGATGGCACCATAGGAATGCAAGTTGTGTTATGCAAGGTGGCCATATAAATAAAAAATGTAACACACAAAGAATGTTCAAAGAAGTCTTGCTTAGTTCATGCGAGGTCTATAAGTTAGGGAACATTGTGTCTAATGTCTCCAAAAGAGGACTGATCAAAAAATAGAATATTCACAACTTAGGGGATGTGGTACATCACATCATGCAACTAAGAGGAATGTAATATGCTAAGATAGATTACACTTATGAAGGATACTATACCCAATGTCATCCATAAAGTGACAAATGCATCATATGAAATAAGAAGGTTGCACTAAGAACCAAGAAAAAGAAAAATGCAAAATGAATAATTCCAATGTATGCCCCCACTTTAAAGGAATTGCTACACATCGTTTTATGAGCAATTACTTTAAAGTAGCGAATGAAAAATGCAAAAAGAAATAAGACATGAGAGCCAACTTGGAAAGCCCTATGCCAGGTCATATTTTTTCAAGTAAGGTTGCATCATGCAAATGAAAAAGGAACAAGAGAAAGAGGGGTTGCCCCAAGAATGAAAACACCAAACACATAAGGGATCTATGGATTTGGGGTCAATATGTTTGTTGCTATAATGTTTTGATTAAAGAGCTCAAAACTATCATCATTCCCCAAATACATAGAATTGGAAGAATGACACAAAGAGAGCAAAAATAAAAGAAAAAGAATCTGTTTTGGATCAACATGGAAGAGACATAGGATGTCTCAATGTTTTGCATCATCCCCAAAAGGAAAACACAAAATAAAAGGCGAAAAGAGAAAGTCAAAAGACAAAATGAAAAAGAAAGCCTTGTGGGTCAACATGAAGGAGACATTTTGGTCTCAATGTCTTGTGTCATCCCCAAAAGGAAAACATAAAACAAAAGCGAAAAAGAAAATAGAAATACCTTTTGAGTCCACATGGAAGAGACATAGGGCGTTTCAACGCTTTGTGTCATCCCCAAAAGGAAAACATAAAACAAAAGCGAAAAAGAAAAGCGAAGGAAATGTACGACATATAGAAGAATGAAGGGACAAATAGAGGAATTGCACAAAGAGAAAGAGAACATCAAACAAAACATCAGGAGAGATCACATTACGCACATGCAATCACACCAAAGAAAAGAAAAATACTCGTAATTGTGGACACGAAAAAAATAACCCTTTTACTTTTTCTTGTTTTGTCCCTCCTTGTGCTTATTTGGCTTGATTTCACCTTGATTTAATGTTGCAATGTGGCCTACATATTCACATTAGGTCTTGAACCTTTATGAATCATTAAGACTTTATGATGTCTTGTAAAGGTATTATGAAGTGTTGTAAGACATTTTCACACTTTTCTAGACTCTTCTTATTATAATTCATCTATATACCCTCTTTTTATCACTTATCAAGTCTTATTCTAAAGTGTTGTAAAGTCTTGTAACAAACTTTCATGCTTTTCTAGGCTTGTCATCAAGAAATATACCTTTATTATACTTTATTTGGCCCCTTTATGCCCTTGCATGCCTTAATTAAGTGTATTTTTTAGTACAAACCCGAAAAATAGCATTAAAGACAATATAATTTTGAAGACCCACTCAAATTCCTTGAGTGGGACCCATTCACCCAGGGTGGTGAATGAGTCCCTCTTGGCACAAAAATCAAAATAAATTCAAATTATTGGCAGGTTTTAATTCCTAAAGACCTAAGGTCGGCCTGTGATGTATTTTCAAGAAATTGGGGCATAATTGTGTATAAATACACGATTTTCTATTCATTTTAAGCCCCATTCATCCTATTCTCCTAATCATCTCATACACTTATTCATTCAAGTATCATAGCATCATTTAATCAAGCAATTATCAAGCATCTTGGAGCATCCATTGATATATCTTCAGACTTCAACAACAAGGGTTTGGTGAATTTATAACATTTGCATGTTATTTGAACTCGTCATTCCTTTCTTATTTGATTTCATTATCGAGGGTTTGATTACCAAAGTGGGGTTTGACTAGGGCAAACCCCTATACTCTAACCCTTAACCCTTTTTCCCCTCTTTGTATGTGTGTTTGTAGGTCTTGTGGGCAGATTTGTCAAGGAGAAAAGGTGTCAAAAAGGTGTTGAAAAGTAATCTAAGTAATCAAAGTCAACATAACCCTAATTGGAGCTTGAATACCCCTTTTCAGCTCGTTTTCTGCAGATTCAGATCTAGCAATCTGATAAGCAAACAAGTGTAGACCAAAACCCACAGAGTTGACCTTTGACTTTGCGAATTTTTGTAGGTCGACTGATTCACCATCAGTGGTGAATGAGTCCCACTACCAGGCTATAAAAAGAGTTTTCTAAAGTTTTGAGTTCCCAGCATCCTGAAACCTGTTCTGACATATTTTACCAGAACCTAGACTAATTCGCCATCTGTGGCGAATGATTCCCAGTGGGCATCAACATTGAATTCTACAACATTTTAGAACCTTCTCAAATATGATTTTAGTTTCTAGGTGCAATCCATTCAGTCTCATTCAATTCTATTTTCATTTGTGCATGTTTCTAGTTCATGTTTGCATACAACACTGTGTTTTCAAACACTTCATATTTCCTAGTTTGTATTCAATAATTAATCCATTTCATTAGTTTTATGCATTTAGTTCATCTTATTTAGGCATATTTCACCCACATCATATCAATCCTTGAATGTATACATTGCATTTTGGCCCATCTTTCCCCTTTTAGGTGAAAAACCCAAGAAGGGCTAGAAAGACATTTGAGTGCCAAAATCTTTGTTTACATTTTGGTGAACCAAAATTTAGAGAATTTTTACCTCTAATTCTAAGTGCATTTTCATCCTAGGTTTAGCTTGCATCATCATTGCATTACATTTTGCATTGTTTTGCATCCTAGAGTTTTCAAAAAATTGTATTAGTGAAAACATCAGATAGCTTTCATTTTTTGCATTTCAAATCATTTAAACACATTGAAATTCTGCATTTTCATACTATAGTTGCATTTGTGCATCTAAAAAATATCAAATTGCATTTCAAATTTCTAAAAAGTTAAAAAAAATCATCCTTGGACTCATTCGCCACCTTGGGAGAATCAATCTAGTTGCACATTTTGAATTGCATTTTCTGGCATTTTCTGGGCATTTTCCGCATTTTTGTTTTTTGTTATTACATCTCTATTATAGATTCCCGAATTTTTGTTTTTAGCATTTTATTACTTCTAGTTTACATTTCATTTAAATCCACCCTACCTTTAGTAGCCCTTGTATGAGTGTTTGGTGCCCTATTGATAATACTTTAGTGAGAAGTTCACTATAACAAATCCCTGTGATTTGCTCCATTTTTTGCTTCGTTTTTTGCTTCCACCTACCATTTTAATGTATTTTTTGGAAATTTTTTGAAAACGTCAGCGCTATTTATCGGGATGGCACATTTTTTGGCATTTATTACATCGATCAGTACAAGTCGGCACTAATTTAGGCGCTAATTATTGCCTAAAGTAACATTGCCTTTAACGTCGATATTAGCTTCGAGTGTAGCGCCGCCTTGAGCACCGCCTTTAGCTCTAAGTTTAGCTTTGACTTTAGTGCCACTTTTAGCTCCAACTTTAGCTTCGATTTTAGCTCTAGGTTTAGCGCCGGTTTAGACACCCCTATGTCAAAGAGACTTATTTATATGTCTCATCAACGATGTAAAACAGTCAAATGTCAACAAGATATGAGCATATCGAGGAGAGAATCACTTATGTCACATCGACAAGGTATATCTACAAGTGCTCTACGAAACACAACTCTTGGATATAACGAAGTAATGTCGATGAGACATTGAGATATCGGTAAGACAAATAAGATTGTCTCATCGACACTCTTCAAGTAATGATCAAAATCATACATCGCTATACCGTCGGAAAGGCGAGCAACATATGTGGTAGAGCGGTATACACCACAACCCCCCAGCAAGAATCCTTGAGCAAGGTGGTAGTGCGGTAAATAGCAGAAGGGAATCGCAAAACACTACTATATCACAGCGATAATCACAAGTCTCCCCGACATGGCAGAGTTACACCGATATATAAAGAAATACCGCCGAAGGAAAATACCAATGGGACAGTGGCATATCGGCAAGAGATATTAACTTGTCTCATCGACACCGGCAACCAACATCAGAGGAACATAAGATCTAATGTCGATGAGACATTGAGATATCGGTAAGACAAATAAGATTGTCTCATTGACACTCTTCAAGTAATGATCAAAAGCATACACTGCTATACTGCCGAGAAGGTGAGCAACATATGTGGTAGAGCGGTATACACCGCAACCCCGCAGCAAGAAGCCTTTTTGGGAAGGGAAAAACACTACCATACCACAACGGGTATAATAAGAGACAGTGGTAGTACAATAATTGTGGCATCATTACAATTTACACCAATGCATGCAAAAATCACATCAGTTGCCAAAATTAAATGTTATTAAATTATTGAGAGTTGCCAAAACTAATATGACTGAATACCGTGCCATCCAAAGATAAGTGAGTTTTCCCAATATCCCATTCAATTACAGTTCACTAGCTTGGAAGGAGCTAAGGATATAAGAAGAAGTCTTGCAAGCATGAAATACTCGAGTAAGTGCACGACAACTCTCTAAAAGAGCTCTGTAACATATAAAAAATCTTTCAAGGTTTTGTCATCTGAAGCCACAATAGAGAAAATTGAAATATGCCTCCTAAAAGGAAAGGATCAAAAGTAAAAGAAAGTCGGCCTAAAATTAAAGATGAAGAACCTAAAGTAAAGAAGAAATCACTCCATCCTAAAAAAAAAACAATCAGAAGTAAAATAAAGTTAGCCTAAAATTAAAGATGAAGAACCTAAAGTAAAGAAGAGACCACTCCATCACTCCATATTAGATATACTTCCAGGGTCTACTAAAGAGGGTAATAAGAAGTTTCTCGTGGAAACCACACAAAGTTGTAGGGATGCCCTCATTTCCAAATCTGGATGGGACCTATTTTGGTATTTTTATAGTAAGAGAAATAAGAAGATTCTAGTGTTAAATGCTTCGATGTTGGATATAGCAAGGTTGATTGTCCCAAATGTGTTTGTTGATGTAGAATTTATCAGACTGTTAGCCAAACACTATCACTTAGCTACCAAAACAATAAGGTTTCCAAACGACACAGTATTGGTAGAAGTAACCAGAAAATCCATCATTGAGTGTTTTGGATTAAACAAGGAGGCTCTTACCAAGATAAACCTGTAGAAAAGTGAGGAGGATTATGCTAGGTTAAAAAAGACTTATAGAAGTGATGAGGTATCCCTATATATGAAAAGAAGCATTGGTAACAGAACATTCCCCATCTCTATTGCCACTACTGAACCATTTAATGTGACAGATTTTTAGTATTACTTTGTGAATACATATTTAGCTCTTTTCCAAGTGTTGGGGATAGATGCTCAAGATAAAATTCCAATAGGCCTAATGATGATGGCCATGAGAATTCAAAACCTTGAAACTAATATTGAATATGACTTTGCTTCGTACCTTAAGAAGGCATTAGATAATGAATTCTCCCAAGTTATAGAGGATAGAGCACCGATTACATTCAGACATTATTCCCTACTGTGTCATTTGATATTGTACTAGAATAGGGACCATTGGGCTAAAAGAATGGACTTGGATATAGTAGATGAGCAAGGGAATCCCACACCTGTCCAGAAATGGTGCTATATTTGGGACAATCGGTGCACAAATTCAAGCTTTGTTGTATTCTATGAAGACTTTGTACATAGAATCCTTCAAGTTCTTGGGTATGCAATACCAAGATTTCCAACCAAAATGTTGCAACTAGTGAGACCTTTGGCTTTAAGACCATAATAGGGTCGTACACACAATTTTGGAGATTCGTTCTTCCTCCCGGAAGTTACAATAATAAGAGTTTATGGATGCCCTGTTGCTCCACACATACTGCCAAAATTTGTGCCCCTCGTATTAGCATTTCTTGAATTTACATGGAAAATGATGTGGATGGAGAAAGATGTAATGCACAAGTAGAAGAAAGGCACTTTCTTGCCAAACCAAACCAAGTGTGAAGATTGGACTGTAGGCTCAGACACACTAGAGGAGTTACAGTATTATTTGAAGACAAGATATGCATTGAAATCTGGAAAAGAAAGAGCCTTTGACCCTGAAAATCATATGAACAACATAAGGCACAATCTTCTTACCAAAATGACAGTGCCACACCGAGTGGATTTTGAAGAAGATGTCACAAGGAACTGCATTACTTATAATGATGTATTTAGTAGAAGGAAAAAATGGGAATATATGAAGAAGGTTGAAGAAAGGACGAAACGAAGGTCCAAGGATTTCCTAGGATACTTTTTTGAGGAAAAGGAACCCATCAAGAGGATAGAATTGATAGTTGGTAGATTTGAAGAATTGTACAGAAAGAAGGAAGTATATCTTGAAGAAAATAATAGTGGTGCAACTACAGAGCATACCCCAGGTGAAACCTTTGAGCCTCCCATGGAGTAGTTACCTCCCAAAAGACAAGTAACATTGAACAGTTAGTACCTTATGAGGATATTGAAGAGGTGGGCGATATTGAGGGAGTGGCTACAGTATTGTAGTCATTGAAAGGTGATATTGAAGTTGATCAGACCATCCTTGAGACTAGTGCCCATAAACATAGGTGGGTGATGTAGAAAAAAAAAATGCATAGGTACATGAAGATAAAAGGGAAATTGCAGCCAGGAGATTCATAGAAGATGATTCCTAAGTCTAAGGATTTCTGAATGAAGATGAAGATAAAAGAATTTCAAGAGAGGATGGAATCAGCTGAAGCAGGAATTGAAGAATCAGAGAAAAATGAAATGGTAGCATAGACTTTCTAGGAATTAAGAGTTGACAACATTGACATTAGCCCCCAAAAGGCTAGAGAAATGGTCTTGAAGAGCAATATGCTCATTTTCCCTGGCTAGGAATTAAATAAAATGTTTCTTCTTGATCAAGTGTGGGCTTAGGAGATAGGTTGTGACTGGATGGCGATCAACGAGTCTGCGTGCCGAGCTAGGGCGTCCGTGCCCTAGCTCATTCTCTGCTTCTGCTTGGTCCTGCGTTGGGTGGGGGTCTGTGTATGTTTTTGGGGGCGTGGGTTAACGTTTTCTTCACCTCTATCTCTTCTCAGCCGCTTCTCTCTATTTTTCCTGCTTGGGGAGTTTGCTTCTTAGCGCTGGGGGGCGTGTGGTGAGCTATTGGAAGCTGCGAGTGTATGGTGTGGCTTGGGCCTTTGTGCCTGGATTTTCTCCTTCTGTATGGCCTCTTCTTGGAGTTGCCTTCTTTGCGCGCTTCCATCGTTTTGCTGTGAGCGTGGGGTGGGGTTTTTGAAACCCTTGTTTGGATTTATCTCTCGAGTGCTTGCATGCCCATTGTGGGCTGGGTATAATGCAGTCTGGGGAGGCCTCGGGTGCTAGCCCCAAAATGGATTTTCGATCTGCAATTGGTGCGAAGTCTCCTCCGCATGCTTCGAAGGTTTTCAATAATAATCTGTATTTTTCAAAATTTGGGCCAGATGGAGTGGGCTCGTCTAGTGGGGCTTGAATCACGAAAATCAATGGTTGTCTAGAATGCTACAAGGAGAGGCCAAAACTCATCATCCCATTGGAGATGGTTGTGGAGGATATCGAGTATTACTCGAGGCACTCTTTTTATTGCAAGTTTTTGGGTTTGCGGATCTCGATGCAATTTCTGGAGTCTTGGGCCCAACGGACTTGGATGCCAGAGGGTGAGATGGATATAAAGCTCCTAGCAAATAATTATTTCATGGTTACCTTTGACTGCATGGCTGACCGCAATAAGGTATTTGAAGGGGGGCCCTATTTTTACAACCAGGTTGGTTTGTTTATTAAACCGTGGCATGTTGGTTTCAACCCTGCTGAGGAGCTTCCCACTCGAGTCCCTATGTGGGTTCGGCTTCCACACTTTCCAGTTGAATGTTGGCGGGATGACATCTTGCATTTATTGGGGTCGATGCTCGGGAAGCCGGTTGGTTCTTCGCAACAGACTCAATTTAAAAAGGTGATAACTTTTGCTCGTATTTGTGTAGAAATCGACTTAAGTAAGCCATTACCAGATTCTTTGGATATGTCGGTGGGTCCTCACTCTTGGGCGCAGTCATTGGACTATGAAACTCTCCCATTTTGATGTCGTCTCTATCATGAATATGGTCACTTACAACGAAGATGTCCAAAGGCTAGGCCTGTGGTGCATCCGACTTCCCAAACTGATCACAACCCACCTAGGGAGGATAAGGGAAAGAATCCCATTCCAGGGGATGGGATTGGTCCCGATGGCTTTGTCCCTGTAAGAAATCGTAACAGAAACCGAGGCCAAAAGAGGACCTTGAAGGAAAGACAAGATGAAGATTCCTTTAACAGATTCAAGGTTTTGGATGATCTTGGCCAACAGGAAGTGAATCCGGGATTGGTGAATTTGGATCAGGGTATGGTGTGTTCGGAACATGCAGATCCTCCTTTTGGGGTTTCTATGGATACACAAGTTACGGGAGATGTGCAAATGGTGACCGACCTACAAATGGATGGTCAGGTGGGGTTGGATCCTGCTGCTGAAATGAAGAAGAATGAGGGAGTTGGTACTATATTGGCTCTGCATGCAGGAATGGATGCCGGGAAGAATATCAAGTCTTCTCCTTCTCCTTTGGGTCTCCATCAAAAGGATATCAAGAAAGGATTGGGGGAGAAAACTTCAAAGCTTGGAAGGAAAAAGGATATGGAAAAAATTAAGTTAGCCAGGGAAACTTTGGTGGAGTCAGGGTCGGTTAAGACTCTGGATTCACACTTCTCAAGCTCATTGAAATGATTGTATTATCATGGAATGCAAGGGGCTTGAACAATAGCCCTCGACAAAAGGTTGTTCGCTAGTTGGTTAGAAGTCAATCTCCTGATGTTCTGTTCCTGCAGGAGACTAAGTTATCTGTGGAATGTATGCTTGGTTTATCTCCTAAGCTGTGGAGAAGCGCCGAATGCCAGTGCATTGGTGCTCAAGGGTCTGCGGGGGGAGTGGCTTGTCTTTGGAATCCCTGGAAGATCCGCCCTCTTTGGTGGATGTCCTGCAAGTCCTCTATCTCAATGATTGCCTCTTGTTCTGAGACTGGGGAGTCTATTCTCCTCTCCAATATCTATGCGCCTATTGAGATTCAAGGTAAGAAACTTTTGTGGAATCATATTAGATTTGTTCGGAGTATGGTTCCTTTTCTTCCTTGGATTTTGGCTGGTGACTTTAATGCTATTTCTGAGTTGGTTGAGAAGCGAGGTGGTATTGCAAGGTTGGAGCCTTCTGCAATACTTCTTCAGGATAAAATATCTGCTTTGAACCTAATAGATGTAAAGCCTACTGATGGTCAATTCACTTGGAACAATCGTAGGGTTGGGGATGAGTGCATCTCTAAAAGACTTGACCAGTTTCTGGTGTCCTATTCTTGGGTTGGTGGTTTGTGGTCTTCTAGCTCTGAAATCTTGGATTGGAGAGGGTCGGACCATTGGCCTATCAAGCTTGTTGTCTCTTCAGTTCGTGTTCCCCGGTCACCCCCTTTCAAGTTCCATATTATGTGGCTCCGTGAGCCCTCTCTTCATGACTATGTGGTCGAATGGTGGAGACATGGTAGACCTGCTTATGGCACAGCAATGTATATTTTCTCTAAGCTTCTCCAATTTTTCAAATATCAGCTTAAGTGATGCAACCGTCAGTGTTTTGGGAACATTTTTCATGCTAAGGTTGCTGCCCAGGCTGAGCTGGATAGTATTACGAGGGTGATTAGGGAAGATGGTGTGACTGCCAATCTACTCCAAGAGGAGGCTAGGGCCCTAAAGGTGCTGGAGGAGTGTGAATTGCGGGAGGAAATCTTTTGGAAACAAAAGGCTCGAATTGAATGGCTTCAAGAAGGGGATAAAAATACGGCCTTCTTCTTCAATTCAGTCAAAGCCAGGCACCATGGGAATTCCATCTCTGTTCTTGTTAATAACACTGGTGAGCACCTTTCCTCTTTTAAGGATATTTCATGTGAAGCTGTGCAGTATTTTATTTCCCTATTCAGGGAGGATTCTCAGGGGGTTGCAGATGAGGAGGCCCAAGTTTTGTCTTGCATCCCTTCTTTGGTTACTATGGAGATGAATGAGCATCTTATGGGTGATATCTTGATCGAAGAGCTAGAGCGCACGGTGTTCTAGATGAAGAAAGGAAAAGCTCCTAGCCCTGATGGCTTCCCAGTGGAGTTCTTTCAAGAATTTTGGGATATTATTAAGTTGGACTTATTGGCGGGTGTCCAAGAATCTCAGAAGAACAAGCAGATGTTAAGGGCTCTGAATTCTACTTTCCTGGCTCTTATCCCCAAATGTGATGGGGCAGATAGGTTAAGCCAATTTAGACCCATTTCTCTTTGTAATGTGGTTTACAAAATTATCTCTAAAATTATTGCCGACAGACTAAAAAAATGGCTTAAAGTGCTGATTTCTGAGGAGCAGAGTGGCTTTGTGACAGGCAGACAAATTTTGGATGGGGTGGTTATTGCCACAGAGACCATTCATTCTATGGACAGTTCCAATGATAAGGAAATGTTCATCAAGTTGGACATGGCAAAGGCGTATGACAGAGTTCGATGGTCCTTCCTTTGGAAGATTCTTGGTGCTTTTGGTTTTGGGGATGATTGGATTCAATGGGTCAGGAGTTGTGTTACTTCAGTCTCCTTTTCCATTCTAATTAATGGTGAGCCCTCTGAGCTTTTTGGTGCCTCTAGGGGATTACGTCAAGGTGACCCGTGGCTCCGTATCTATTTCTGCTTTTTGTTGAAGGTTTGGGAAGGTTGTTGAGAAGGAATGTGGAGAGGGGTCTCATTCAGGGATGGCGATGGGGAGGTAACATCCCCCCTCAGTCTCATCTGCAGTTTGTGGATGATACGACGCTGATGGGTATGGCTACAATTAGGGAGGCTACTAGCTTGTGTGTGGTGTTGGATGTCTACTTGACTGCCTCGGGTCAATTGATTAATGAAGATAAGTCCTCCATCTTCTTCTTTAATACTCCTGGTCCCATCCAAAGGAGGATAACCAATATCTTGCATTTTCAGGTTGGGTCCCTTCCTTTGACCTATCTCGGGATTCCTATCTCTGTCAAAAGGATGCCTAGGGAGTCATGGCAGAACATCCTGGATAAGTTTCGGTCAAAGGTTAACCATTGGAC
Organism: Sequoia sempervirens; assembly: GCA_007258455.2. Classification (NCBI taxonomy): domain Eukaryota; kingdom Viridiplantae; phylum Streptophyta; class Pinopsida; order Cupressales; family Cupressaceae; genus Sequoia; species Sequoia sempervirens. Next base: position 178,479,084 of record VDFB02026320.1, read on the forward strand.
CCATAGATGGTTATCCTTTGCTAGCCGGGTTCAGCTGATCAAATCTATGGTTCAGGCTCTCCCCATCTATAGGTGTATGCTCCAGGTGGCCCCTGTCGGCTTTGTTCAAGAAATGGATGCTTTAGCCAGACAGTTTCTATGGGCAGGTAATATTTTGTCATCCAAATGGAGTTTGGTTAGATGGGAGCTGGTGCGTAGCCTGCGGCAATATGGCGGTCTTGGATTAAGGCAGTCATCTTTGTCTGGGATTGCACTTGCTGCTAAATTGTACTGGAGATGGTGTGTGGAGCAGGACCAGACTTGGGCCAGGATCTTATCTCATAAATATTTCTCGGGGATCCCTCAGATGGATATTCCCTGCTATCCACTGGTGGGGAAAGGATCGGTGATTTGGGGTACGCTTAAGAAGGGGGCTGCTCTCATCAAGGATGGTTTATTTTGGATTTGCAAAAGTGGATTGGAGGCTCACTTTTGGTTTGATTCTTGGGATGGCTTTCCTCCCCTTGTTTCCCAGTTTCCTAACCTGTTGCCCCTCTATCATCGATTCATTGAGGCTAGTTGGAATAGGGTGAGAGACTTTAAGTCGGTGTCCTCTCATGGTCAGTTGATGGTGGCTAGGTGGAAGACTCCTGAGGAGTGGCCTGTGGTTGGTATGGAGGAGGAGTGCACGGAATTACAGAGTATCCTTTCTAGCAGGAGTTGTAGCTCCCTCCTAGATGGTGATGTTTTATCTTGGTCTCCCAACCCTAAAGGTGTTTTTACTGTTGCCTCTGGGTATCAGGTGCTTTTATCTCACAAGCTAGATGGGGTGGAGACTCAATGGTGGAAGAGAGTTTGGAATAAGTTTTCTTGGCCAAAGTGTAACTGTTTCATGTGGACTTTGGCCTAGAACAAATGCTTGACTTGGGATAATATTCAGAAAAGGGGATTTCAGGGCCCATCCATGTGTGTATTGTGTAGGACTGGGGAGGAGGACTCTGCTCACTTGTTTTTTCGATGCCCCTTTGCCCTGAGGCTGTGGCATTTTTGGTGGGAGGTCTGGAAACATCCTTGTGTTCATGCGTCCTCCCTGGTGGATTTCTGGAGTAGTCTGGGCAGACCTCCCACTATGGCATCTTTCTTACAGGACATGTGGTATGTTGGGCCCACCTTCCTTCTCTGGAAAATTTGGCTTGAGCGGAATCGTAGAATCTTCTGAGATGAAAAGATGGTTGCTCAGCGGATCTAGCAGAGAATTTTGGGTATGGTTCAGGAGACGATGGAAGCGAAGTGCGAGGTGGCGTATCCCTTGGAGAAAGAGGATGCTGAGAAGGTGGAGAGATTGGGACTTCGGGAGCTGTCTTTGGCCTCTGCTTGTGTCCGGAGGGGAAGGCGGGCAAAAAAGAAAGTCCTACGAGTGGGTAAATGGATTCCCCCTCCTACTGGAATTCTGAAGATTAATATTGATGGGTCCTCAAAAGGAAATCCTGGGCCAGCTAGAATTGGGGGAGTTGGTAGGGATTCTTCGGGAATGGTGGTTCTTTTCTTCTCCATTTATGAAGGGGTGCAGACTGTCAACCTTATGGAAGGTCTGGAAATCTTATCCGCCCTTGAGCGGGCCTATGCTTTGGGGTGGACAAAGGTTATCTGTGAGTCTGACTCACAGGTTTTGGTTAATTTGCTTAATGCTCGGCAGGTGGTTGATGTCAATTGGCAGTTGGCTAGAATGGTTCAACAGATTTTGCAGATTAGTTCCTTGATGGAAGTGGTTTCTTTTGTCCATATTCTGAGGGAGTGGAATAGGGCAGCGGATTGCTTGGCGAAATGGGCTTCAGAGCATCTTGATGGGTGGAAGATTGAGGGGTGGGAGCAACTTTCCTAGGAGCTCTGCCATGATTTGGAAAGAATTATTGCGGAGGATGGAGAGGAGATTGGGGATGAATGATGTGGGTCCTTGCTTTTTCTATTTGCTTCTTTTGGTCTTTGTGGGCTTTGGCCCTTTGCTTTGTTGTAATGCTCTTTTCTAAATTTCAATAAAGTTTTTACCCCCTTTATAAAAAACAAGTGTGGGCTTAGGAAAATCCAATGCTAGTTGCAGAATTTGATTCCAATGAAGGTGAGTGGAACTGGGTATAACCCAAAGACTGAAACCCTGGCCATATGGATCAAACAGAAAAATACACAAAATCCAAAATTATTGGATGTAATTCAAGGGATGAAAGGGGCAGAGATGGTAAGGACAATACAAGATACCACTCCTTTGGAGGCAGCCACAATGACCATGCATTTGGCCATGTTCACTCAAGCATTTTTTAGGGGATTAGAAGATAGATTGAAGGAGTATGAAAAGGAACAAAGGTTCCTAAATGATGAATTTAATAAAATATTCATCGAGAATGTCAAATTGAAAGAACAATTAAGAGGAGCAGGACCCTCACAAAGCAAGGAGATGGTGTTATACAGGCCTCCTATTGCTCCAATGGATATTGTGAAGAACATTTATGCAAAACAGGTAAAAACTCTAGAGAAGGAAGTGGATGATGTAAAGAAGGCCAACAATCAAACCCAGGATGAAGTGAAAAGACGAATTTGTGAAGTTATGGAAAAGATTCTTGAGCACAGGATAAAATCAGTTATGGATAAACTAGAGAATGTGCATGATAGTTATAAAACACTTCAGCAGACAATGGATCAAATAAAGACACATATGCCTGTATTAGATCCTTTGTTCAAAAGGTGGCAGCCTATTCACCACACTTTGGCTAAGTTATGCAAAGTTCTACAAAGAAGTCTTGATGCACCCACAACATTAATGCCAACTAAACAAACTGTGAAGATGATTATTGATGAATTTTAGTATGTACAAGGGTTTGATAAAAAGATTGTAACATGAATTTATTTATTCCATACCTGCAAACAATGGTATATACCTGAAATGGTGAGAGATGGTGATCAGTTGAAGGACTTGGATAAGTGGAAGAAAGAATTCAATTAGGTTGTTCATAAGTGTGTAACTCATATACATGAGGATGATGATACCAGTCTTCCCAGGCTAAATCAGATCATGGATGGGTTGATTGTTCTTGATGCGGGATACCTTAAGTTTTTCAATTATACAAAGGCATTACTAGATAGTTGAGGGGAAACTCGTCTTGCAAACATGCAAAAGATCCAAGAATATAAGTGGCCATTAGATTTTATGGTGTATCAGTGGGAGGAAAAGTATTTGGTTTCAGAAGAATAGGACACTGAGGTGAGAGCATTTGGACGTTCATCATGGAGAGGAATACTTTTTCAGATCAATAATCACCGGTCTTCTACGTTGAATAATGGAACCATATGTCAAAATGTCTTAAGTCTTGTTATTTCCTTAATTATGATAATTACATAGTTGTTAGTAAAAGAAGTAGTTATGAAAGGTTGTTTCTTTTTGCAAAAGGCTTGTAGCTTGTTGCTTCCTATATAAATAGGAAACCAAGGCATAGTTTTGAATTATCATCATCATATATCATTTCCATTTTGAAGACTTATGTTATTAATATATATCAATTGAAGCAATATAATGGAGAACATCTTATTATCAGAGATTCTCTATGACTATGTTATCATTTTGTATTTTTCTTATGTTTTCCATACTTATTTCTTCTTATATTTGAATGAATATTAATTATTGAGCCTCAATACTGTGCTTATGTGAATGAATATGCTGATACAGTAAAATATTTATTGTGGATGTTGGTAGAGCTACTAATGTTTTTGAAAATTTGAGCTTATTTTTCCTTGTTACATGTTCAACATAAAAATGGAAACTATTTAAAAATAATAAAGTTAACAAAGTTGCTTATTTAAATAATTGTGAGTTACGTGCGTTAATATTTCATTAACTTTTGTGTCTTCATGAACATATGTTGATACAAAATGAATGGAAGAAGCATCCAAGTAATCCTAATTTTTTCTACCAACAATTCATACCAAAGATTGAACAATTTAAAGATATTACAATAGGAAATTAAGGATATGATGATGATGATATATTCTTGTACTTGTATATTCTATGAAACATTCCTTATTTTTTATGAAACAGTGTATATATTCTTGTACTTGTAAATATTCTTTTACTGTTATGTCTATTAAATAAAACAGAGTTTGAATAAAAAATGCTTCACCCTTTTTTGTAAGTGAGTATGTGAATTATTGTTTAAGGAAAAATATTACAATGTTTACATTTTCATTTTACTAGTTTCAAATCTTCATTTGCTATGTATATAAAATTGTATGTGCTCTTTATCTCGAATGGCATAAAACAATAATATCATCAGAATCAGGGTTTTCAATTTCAGCATCATCATTGTCCACACTTTTCATATCCTATTCACTTTTAAGTACAATCATCAAAATTTTATTTTTATTTCTTATCCCGATTAATCTTGATTCCTTTCAGCACAACACAATAGGTTGCATGTTAAATTTCAAACATTTTCTAGGAATTTTTTTGTATATATTATTTTCTCAGTGCATCATTATGTAACAACAATTTCCCTTTCAAGATATATAGTAAAAATAAATGAAAGCACATGTTTGCTTTGTCAAGGGAAATGTATGGTGAATACCCTATGTATTCCAGATAAGTGTGCAAGAAAAATAAGACATAATCGATTGAATCTGATTTTCTACTATACAATTGTTTTTTTATGTGTTTTTTACTTTTTGCATGTGGATTACCCTCAAAAAGAGACTACTTATCTTTTCTTAAATGAATCATTTGCATTTATTGTCTACAAAAGGAATTTACTGCTTGACAACAGGTTCGTGAACTTCATCCAAATTAAGATTGGTGTAAAAGGCCATCCCCACAAATGTTGTTTGGCCTAGAATTATAATGGAAACTAAAAAATCTTGCTAGGAGAATAAAATAGGTTTTCAATTGTCCAAGTACAACATAATATTACTGAAGCATTTCAAATTTTAGGTCATAAGAATCATCCTTTTTTAAACATGGATTGCAAATAATTCTAAAAATTTAGAAGTCTTGGTCATTAACATTATTGTCTGCTACAATGTCATCCAGTGTATCATTGTCAATGTTCATATGTTCTTTCAAGTATTCAATATTATCATCATTGTCATCTTGACCTGCATCATCTTCATCACCATTGAAATTTTACTGTAGACCATCTATTTTGTTACCAGATGTATTTGAATCATCATTTTCTATACCATCCATATTGTTGTCTTCCATAACATCATCTAACTCTGGATTGTTGTCTTCTTGTGCTTGAGCATAACCATCTTCAACATCATCATGGATGTCAATTTCTTCGATGTTCTCTAATCCCTCTCTCTCATTTCGTTGGCTATCATTGTTTTTCTCAGTATCCACTAATGCATCGTCAAATACATGTCTTAATCTTGGATCATAATGTATGAAAAATATCCATTTCGGGTCCAAAATATCTTCATAGAAAAATACTTGCACATGAACGTCATACACATATTATACATTATATAAATTGTATGAACGTATATACATCAAATGAATAATGGAACGTTATTTTATAGACTACCTTTTTTATACAATAAATGTTATAAAACACAATTTTGACAACATAGTTTATAAAACATCAATCCAGTACACTCATTTATTATTCTTTGGTTTTCTTCCCTTAAGAACATCCTTAGGGAGACCTTGTTCTTCCCTTTTTCACACAAGAGTGAATTTTAAGAAGGGGTAATCAATCAATAACTCATCCCCAATGGTAAGGTCCATAATAGCCTCAACCATTATCAATCTATCAACCTCTCTTTCCATATCTCCATCTTTATCATTTATAACCTCAACAAATTGACAATTCGGTCTTACAGTAGGGTCCCTTCCCTTACTACTATTTATAAATCCTACAATATTTTTGTGTGTGCATGCACATCCATCTATATACATAAGATGACCTCTATTCATTTCTTTTCCACTTTCCAATTGGATATGATGTGTATACATATTCGAATTTAGACCATATGCTGGCATGCTAGGCTTATATTCTACTAGCCTTCTCCATTCACCACTGTAATATGATGGACCATAATATGGCATTAATCTCCTAGTGGTTTGTTTTGAATTGTTTCTATGTTTGGATCCCACATGTACATGTCATATCATGTAGTTGTATCCCCAAAATTGAAACACCTCATACACTCTAGGTAGTTGTTGATCACTAGGCCAAGCGCAATATAGTCGACGATCAAATGTCTCTTAATTGTAAATTGATCTCAAACTCAGGGGAAAATCATCATCTCCATCACATTCATTCTCATAGGGTATGTAGTCCACCTTTCCCCTGTCTTTAAGCAAATTATGCATCTTCACACCGGTTCTTGTTCTATTACTTGTTTTTATCAATTCCTCATCTTTTGAGTTGGTATATTGGCACATATTTTTGTTAGATGTATCATTTGATAAATGATCATTTCCCTCTAGGTTGGAAGTCGGTGATCTAGGAAAATTTAAACCAAGAACTTTATCCTGCAAGTGTCCATTAAGAAAAAATTAGTTATTTAAATAATATAAAACAATGTTTAAACGAAGTATACATGTTATTTATATCAAATTGGAAAATTCCTCACCACAATTCCTATTGGATTTAAATCGATTATAGGAGGCATACTATCGATTGGAAGTTCATCATATATGTAATGTCTTTGTACAATTTCTCATTTGAATTGTTTCTTTCCACGGCAAACAAAACATCCACATACAACAATTTTCTCAATGTATTCATCCCATGTACTATAGTCCTGACCTACCTCTTCTTCAATGCAATCATTTGTTGTGTCTGCAGTATCCATTGTCATATCCTCTTCTACCCACTGTCGTCTATGTGATTTAACAGTTTTAGGTCCACGTCCACATACATATCTTGTTCTTTTTCTAGTTGAATGCTTAGGCTCTGCATTTGCTCCAATCTCCATCTAAAATAATCAACAACATGCATTAATTTATGTCAAGATTGGATAATACATTATAAATTTCAATAATACTGTGAAAAAAGATGGATGTATCACAAAATTCCATCAGATCATTTTTTCCTAAGTTAAGTCAAAATTTAAGTACCTGATGTCTCGCTTCATCTGTTGTGTCCTCATTTGATATGACATGATCTATTGACATGGCCTCGTCTTTCCCCTATAACACACAACATAGCAAATAATGTTTAGTACACCAATTATATCATTTCAACGAATATGCTATCCAACACAAAACCTCAATTTAGTCATATATTTGATATATTGATATCATGTTTTGGCTATCCTAAATTTCAAAATTTTCCCTTGATCATAGAATCACATTTAATCACCATTCTTGTGCATTTTCAACCAATAAGTTTGACCTCAGAGGCCTCATGGACAAAAAAATGACTTTATCTCCTCTACGTTGTAGCATTTGTGAATTCATAAACACCTTCCTCATTTGGTTGAGGTTGCTTTCTCTTTTTACCTCTATTGTATCTGTAGATTTCGTTGTCTCATCTATTTCCACCCACTTTCCTCTCAGTGATTTATATTTCTACATCGTCCACGTCCTCTCTCCATGGTCTCCTCTGTGAATAAAAATGTCGCTATAAAAGCTTTCACTGCACTACTGCTAAGAAGGAAAAAGCAATTTGTGGGACCGTGGTAAAAATTGCTCTACCACACTAAGTTGATGAAGGAGCCGCGAGACAGTGGTGGTCACCGAACTACTGTATGCCAATGGTAGAAGACTTGCAGGACTGCGGGAGTCACTGCAACACTGCCAGGAATAGAAAGAAGACTCGTGTGTTGCCACAGAAGCTTTCACCGCACTACCACTGAGAAGGATGAAGCACCTTATGGGTCCACGATAAAAACCACTCTACTGCACTGAGTTGATGAAGGAGCCATGGGCCAGAGGTGGTCACAAAAACAAGGCAGGAGTTGGAATTATTTCCAACACTTTGGATCATGTGATACACAACAATGAAAATAGTCATTATACAACAATGATAGGCACTAAATCAGGTGCACTTGATGCCACCTTATACATCCCAAACAGATTACATTAACAGCCAAAATTCGGTGCTAAATTTGGCGTTAAATAACACTGACTAAAGTGTCGACTAATGAATCAAAATTTAAAATTTAAAAATTTCCAACGTGCAGGAAAAAATCAAACGACAAAAAAGGGAAAAACATCGCGCAAAGGAAGAGAGTAGGGCGCTACCAACAACTGATGAGAAATTCATTTTAGTTTGTGACCCCATAGGTAAGGTTACAATTTTTTTCTCTTAGTTGAATTCGTGATTGTTTACTGCTCTTTGTATTGCATTTGAATTCGTGATTGTTTACTGGTTCGTGGCCTAACCAATCTAGGCAACCTCTAAATTGTCCCATCATTATAAATTGTAAAACCTTTGAGAAACCAACAAAAAAATTTACCCTACCCATTTGAGCTTTGGCTCAAAATATTATAGCATGAAGTGAGGATGACTCTTCATTCTTTCCCTAACCTGGGTATCAAGGAAATAGTGAACTGCTTGGAAAATCTGGGAATTGGGTCAGTCACTACTGAGAAACTGTTGAAAATAAACACAAAAACCGCTTGGTTTTTCCCAATCGTGCCATAGTCACTGATGCCATGAAAAATTTATGCAAGATTGCATTATGAAATATTTTTCATGATAAGGTTATCAACAATAAGCAAACTGAGCAAACATATTTTCCCTAGGTTATCAACACTAAGCAAACCCAATGAACATATTTTCCCACAAAACAAATCTTTCATACCACAAACTGGACGAAAAATTTTATACCTAACAGTGTGTACTTTGTTTGCCTCCATAGACTGGACAGAAATAATTTTCCCTAGGTCATCTCAAAATATCAAGCAATAGAGGGAAGCAAGCATTTTCAGCAAACTCTGGCCACAATGAGGTAATTCCTTGTCATTTTATAGATTTGTAAATGTTTCCATTGTTTCTTTGAATTTTAATTTTTAGTTTTTTACTTCTAAATTTAAAAGACGAAATATAATTTAAATATATATATATAGGGACATGAGACTGACAAAGATAAAGAGGAATTGGCTTCCATATTGGGGGTAGAGGTAGTGAACAAATTGGTTAATGTGGACTGGACAACACTTGCCAGATACATAGAAAAATAATCTATTAATGCCCCTCAAACATTGCAAACAAATCAATTGTGTCAAAGGGAATCAATTGATTCCCCAACTAGTCCTAGATTGAGCAAAAGATCCAGGAGGAAATCAGTGATAGTAAACTCTAGGAATGTGGAATAGGGAGTAGAGACTTCCACTCATGGGACACAGACTTCTTCCACCGTGCCATGTTTTCAATCTTGCATTGGTAGCTACAATACGAAGATAGAATACGAGGTGGTTTCAGGGGAAGTCTGAATGACTGATGTTGGGAAAACATTTGTGAGTAGGTTGAAGGAATCATGCCTTCAATGGTTCAAAGACCATCTACATTCTAGAAGATACCCATGCACCTGAAAAAAGAAGTTATCCATTACATGGAGAATGAATTTGGCACAAGTTGGTCTGTAAAGAAGATAAAGCTATGAATGTCTCAAAACTACAAGAGATTTCAGTGCAACCAAACAAAGAAGATAGAAAAAATCCCTCCTAAGCTAAGGTAGAACAAAAGGCCAATTGATGTAAGTGTGAAAGTATGGAGAGAGCTTATAAAATCATATGAGAATTTTGATGCACAAAGGAAGTCTGATGAGGAGAGTACGCGGGTATTTGAATTTTCTCATAATATTATATCAAATTTATTAAACGATATTTAAATTTTATTTGTGCATAGTTAAATTGAATTAGTATATGTTTCAGGACAAGGCCTCCAAGGCTAGGCTTGAGAAACTTTGTGCCACACATCACAATGGGTAGAAAGGTTTACAGGCCTTGATCTGTACATTTGTAAGTATATTTAATATGCTAAATGATTTTTTTTATTTCTTTGGAAAAAGTAAATGATTGCATATTAATTAGTTTAACTAGTCCATGTAGCATGTTTTGACATGAGGAGAAATATAGTCACCATCCAAAGCAATTTGAAAAGAATATGTTACAAAAATAAAGTGGAACGATTTTGTAATCTAGATGGAGAATGAGGTATCAATAGTTGAGTTTCAATAACTTAGTTGGATATTGTTGTGTTAATATGTAAATTTGCATCTCTTGTGTTGAGTTGTTTATTGATGCATAGGATGAGTAAATAGAGCTCAAATCTTATGATTACAAGATGACTGTTTATGTACATGAATAAATAGTAGAAGTATGTAGATGAACTCAATTCATTTGAATTTATGCCTCTTGGCAGGCATTCCTCTTGAATCTCTAATATCAAGTGCCCAAGACTTCCCTGTCGATTTTACCTTTCGTTGTCGTATTTCCTCTTCACTGTTAGACTCATCTCCTTTTTCCTTATTTGCATTTCTAATGCATCCCATGTTTTACCTTCATCCTCTTCAGAATCCTCTTCTTTGTCATCCTCCTTTGACTCCACAAAGATTCATCTTCTTCCTCTTCTAATTTTGATTCCTCTTCTACATTAGAGGGTTCATATCCTTGATTTGAATTTTTTGAATTATCAGAATAAGAATCACTAGCTTCCATATTAAAAAAATTCCCAACCAACATCTTCAATAAATTTATCTGGATCATGAGTAATAGTCTTCAAAATTCGCCGCCAATTCAAGTTCATTCCGCTTTCACAATACTTTATATCCATGGAGTTTAGCCATTCCTTGATGCCATCAAGTGAATATTGAGGAATGGCATCAATGCGAAGTACATCCCACTTGAAGTCTTTGAAAATAATAGCCATATCAAATTCCTTTTTCCCAAGTCATACTCTCTCAAGGTTAACAATCTCAATCTCACTAATAGTGATTACTAAGAAAGGTAATTCCACCAACTCTACCAAACAACTTATTGTAGGAACAATAAAAGAAGAGGATTTGAAAGGAACTCCATAAAAACCAAGCTCTCTAAATGGTATATTAAACTCTAGTTCAAAATATTTTAGATGAGGTTGCTCCCATAGCTCTCTTGCTCGCTTGAAAAATCCTTGAAACTCTGTATTGATTTTATTTTTCCTATCCCTTTCTTGTTGTTCTTCCTCAATTTCATCAGGATCATGCATTGACCTTCTTGCCCCTCCTAAATTTTGGACCACATCCATTACCTCCACATAAAATTGGACATCCTTGGTCTTCTTGGTTCCCACGTCATGATATGGTTATGCAAATGAAAATGAAGCAAAGTAATCATCTCCTTCTCCACTAGGTGGAAGAATGCATGCTTAATGTTTTGATACATGATATCAGCTCTCTCTTCTACTCTCATGGTTAAATACCAAAATCTAGTATGGTGGGCCTCCAGAGTTCCAGTCATCTTTCTTCCTCTTCCACCAAATGTTGGCCTAATCCACACGTCTTCCAGCCTAAGTGGCTTTGTTTTTGAAAGCTGAAGTTTCTCCTGAGTCACCAGTGTAGCTCTCTCTTCCTTTTCAAACTCTTTCATTGCTACAAATCGTCTCTAGGATTTAATCATTTGTACCACATGGTTGATGTGCTTTGAATCCTTGCATCTAAAGGAAATTTCCTTAACATAAATACTGCTAAGGAATTTCAATATTGCCATTGTAGTTGGCATTAAGGCCGATACCTGAAACATTGAAAATTATCCTTATATAAGAATTCCCTCCATCTTGTTCGCTTGTAACACTCTTGATGATGGCTACATGAAATTTTATTATGATTCCTCTTCTACATCAGAGGGTTCATATCTTTGATCTTACTCTTCTGAATTATCAGAATCAGAATCACTAGCTTCCATATTCAAAAATTCCCAACCAACATCTTCAATAAATTTATCTGGATCATGAGTAATAGTCTTCAAAATTGGCCCCCAGTTCAAGTTCATTCTGCTTTCATAATACTTTATATCCATGGAGTTCATCCATTCCTTGATGCCATCAAGTGAAGATTGAGGAATGGCATCAATGCGAAGTACATCCCGCTTGAAGTCTTTGAAAACAATAGCCATATCAATACCTTTTTCCCAAGTACTACTCTCTCAAGGTTAACAATCTCAATCTCACTAATAGCGATTACTAAGAAAGGTAATTCCATCAACTCTATCAAACAGTTTACCATAGGAACAATAAAAGCAAAGGATTTGAAAGGAACTCCATGAAAACCAAGCTCTCTAAATGGTATTGTTGATGCCAAAAGTTGGCAAGGTAACAACCCTATTATGGGAAACTCAATTTATGGTGGATCCATTGTGCTAAACTAAGTGACCTCTAGATTTTAAAGAAGTTGACTTCTTCTGTAATTGGGGTTTGGAAAGGGAAAATGAAATACATATAAAATAAAAGTCTAATCTAAGGTGACGCGCCAAGACTTAGATAATAAGCATGATAAATCATAGATCTAAGGGCCCGATTAGCAATTTGCAATGTCCCAAAAAGGTAGAAACTGAAGATTCAAGTATAAACAATTCATTCATTGACATAAAATAACTTTGCACACATATTTACTGATAAGAAGAGTCAAAAGACATGATCTAGACCAGAAACCTTGCATTCAATTTATAGAAGTTCTACAAATGAATCATCAAAAAAATAGCAACATAGTCTAAAGTTAATCAAATATCATAGGAAAATAGAAAGGTTGAATGATTGGCATAGTCTGTGAGTCTTTTGCAATAATTAATAACAGTAACAAAGGCCTGGTGTTTTTTTAAAAAAAATTGTGTTCTTTATGCAAATCCTGGAACCCCTCCTCTGAAACATAGAAGAGTATAGATGGCCAAATGCTCCCTCTGCCTCAACGAGCAGTAACAAAAAAGATTTTGAATCCTTGGCAATGATGCAGAATCAAAGATTCCTCCTAGACGTTGTAATAGAAAGATTTCAGCCAAAGTATCTAGTCGCTCCAAGTTCAGGTGCATACTCTACAAATGATGGCAGTGGTCCTGGAAAGGTAATGTAGACAAGTGTCGCTACCCTACTAAAGCAGTTATGACACACAGAAAGATTTTGTGGTCCCTGGCTCGCTCCATCTATCTTTCAAAAGAAAAACGTATCGAATAGACATGTGTCGACATTGCACAACATGTGCTCATCTTTTTCTTTTGTTGTTGAAAACTTGCACCAAGGAGACATGTGTAACCTACCTTATCCTTGGTATCGAATATGAGGCCTGCTAAAATATGTGAAGATGAAGCCATGTGCCATGCAGACAAAGCCTAAATTAAAAGCAAAGGGAAGCGGCTTTCAATTGTGTACAAAGCGGACATGTGGCAGCGCAGTGGGGCCATTTTGAAATGCGAAGGGAAGAGATCCTTCAGGGAGCATAGAGCAGACACGTGGCAAGGTAGCAACATTTACCAAAAAGGGTTGAATGAATTTTAATGCAATATATGGGCTGATACTTGAACAAAATAAAGCCCAAAGGGAGCTCAATGAATAATTATTCACAACTTTTGGCGACTATCAGGGGCGTTTCACTCGAGGAAAGGAGAACCCCAAATTTCTCTGGCTACAGAGCAGAGTCTTACCCATTGGGTGACGGCTTCAAAGCTTAGAGAGGGTGTCCTACAATGGTATCCAATCAACCTCGAATGGTTTTGATATGTTGCACAGATTCTCTTGCGCTCCGCTGAGATCAAGCATTTCTTTATAAGGCAGCTCTGCTGGTAGACTGGCCCTAGACTCGCATAGGAAGAGTAGTTTCCCAACTGGATTGATAATCCCTTCAATACCCGTTGTTGTGGGAGGGTGGCTAAAGTTTTGTAAGGCAGTTGTGTCCTGCCACTTTTCTTCATTTTTCGCTGCAAGCTGCTTAGTAGTGGTCATGGATCCATCCTCAAGAAATGGGGAAGTCAAGCACATCTCAGTCAGCTAAGAGAAGCTTTCTCGCATGCTATCTAGAGTCAAGCCCAAAGTGGTCGTGCATGCCCTGGATCGTTTTATGGTTGAGTGGAAATGGATGAACTTGTTTGCCATCTTAGCAGTAGCCTTTCGATCATTGATTCCTGCTCCAGCTAGTCCTTCATCAAAGACTAAGTACAATTTGGTTAGCAGCCCCTGGGCCTCAAGGACCTTTTCCATGATGAACTGTGGGAACTCCCCCATAGTCCTTTGAACCTTCTAGTTCAAACTTGTTGCCTGAGACATGTACCAGAGTATTGGTTGTAACATCAGACAATAAAACTTAACCTTCCCCCAATATGAAGTGTACAGCTATTGTGTTATTGGGATGAGATCTAGTTGTGCAACAGGAGCCTAAGGAGCATCCTTTAAAAGGGTGATCTCTGCATCCCTTGCACTGACATCTTGCACTAGCTCCGCGATCCTTTTGTTGGAAAATGCCAATTGTTCCTAAACATGAGCTAATTCTTTAATCCAGCTCTCCTTTGCCTGGCTATGGTTTTCCAGTTCCGTGTGAAGGGAACACTTTACCTCTTGAAGCTCCTCTTCTATTTGGGCCTTGCAACCCTCAAATTTAGCATCCTTCTCTTGTAACTTTTTCTCATATTGAACCCACTACTGATCTAGTGCCTCATCTTTTTGCACCATTCCTTTCTCATATTCAATGATCCACCATTCAAGATCCTCATTCCTTAGCTGTAGATTTTGCTCTGCTAGAGTCGATTGGCTCTGGTATTCCTAATTCTTAACACGCAGCTTGTTAATTATAGCAGGGTCAATGGATTGAACCTTTGCAAGTTCTTGTTGAAGTCTATTCCTCTCCACCTTTGCTATCAGTGATCTCTCTGTTAAGTGCGCAATATCCACTCTGATCCGGTGGACATTTTTCAGTGGAAATTGAAGTGTCTTGTTTTTCTCCAGAATCAGCACCATCAGAAAGAGCTCAGTGTTCTGATTCCAACGCAACTCGAACGAAGTAAAAAGGAGTTCGTTAGCACGAGTTATGGCCGGTCAAACCTTCGGTCAAACTAGGATCAGAGGCGTCCAAAAGGCGAAAAAAATGGCATCGTCAAAAATATTCGAAGTCGGCGTCATCACGAAGAGCTCGTCGCAAGCTTTCCAATGCAACTTGTTTCATCGAAATCCGACATCGTCAGTCAAATATCGTGCAATGAATGGTTGACTTTGACCGTACGGATGCTGATGTCAGCATTCCGTACGGTACGGACAGTGACTGGACTATTTGGAATTCGGAATCCACATCATCCATACGGAACTAATCAGGAGCTAACATGTGGCAGTCTGTACATAGTTGACATGGCATCCATGTGGCGGTACAGTCAGCGACAGGTGGCAGTGAGTCATCGTACACGTCGGCATCTGAGTCAGCACGCCACATCATCAGTTTGCACAGTCAGTTCTCTGTCAGTGGACACGTCTTCAAGATCAGCGAATTTTAATCCGCCACGTGGCACATGCTTGGCATGCCACGTGGCCCTGGTCTCGTGCACTCGACGGTTTTTGAATTTGTTTCAAAAAACGTCTATTGGGGAATTCGAACCCCTATTCTCCCGCGCGAGAGTTGGTTGACTGGCCGTTGTGCCACATTCGGGCCGCTAACAATGTATGGATTCCGATTTGTTTTGTTATTGTTTGATTTGAGTTTGTTTGTTAAAAATGCCTACGGCTGGGAGTGGAACCCGGGACTGCTGGGCTCCCAAAAAGGCATATCACCAACGGGCCACGGAACAGTCTTTAGTCTTTATAGGCGTCGGTTACTTTTATTGAGTGTTTTGGTGACCGAATGCCTTATTTTTAAAACAAACTCCTAATTTAAAATAAACAAACAACTATTAAATCCTTTAAGGATAAGAATGTAACCTCCAAAACTATATGAGCCCGTGAATAAAAAACTAAAAGGGCTTAAATTTGATATTTTTTGGATTAAAGGGGATATTTTGAAGATTTCTATGTATTTTGGAGAGATAAGGTGGATTTGTAAAATCAATTGGTTAAAGGCCAATTTGAGTTAGTTTTTTGTATAAAAAGGGGTGTGAGGTGAGAGTGAAAGGCATTAAGTTTTTTTTTTAGGTGATGAAGTCTTGAAGCTGAGGTGATACGAAAGAGAGGTGTTGGAGTTTTTTTCAAGCCATTTTTGTACGTCGGAGCCTTGTTATGCTGCCAAACTGATGGTCTTGGTGCATCATTTGTAATTGATTCTTGGAGTTAATCGGATCGGTCTCTCTATTGGAGTGGACCCGGAGACGTAGTCTCATTTGTGACGAACTCTGTTATCAACTGTTTGCACTTCTCTTCTTCTCTCTCTTTCTTTCTCTCATTTCCTTCCTTTCTGTTATAATCACCTTGTTATTAATTTCATTCTGTTATTTCCTTAAGTTAATTTTGATTTAATTAACCTTGGAATAATCATTGTAAAAGCATTGTAAAAGTTAAGCATTTAAATACTGCAATCTAGTCTAGATCCTATACAGATCAAGTTGGTATCAGAGCTTTTGGGTGACTATTATTGCAGTTATTTGTTTTTTGAATGCTAACGAGATCTAGGATTCAAAAGGGTGAAGGCAAGCTCGAAGACTTTGATCCTGAGATCGGGAAGCGTAGAACATTTCCGAAGATGTCAGTTTCTGGAATGGAGGTTCCTGAAGAGATCAGTGAGCAGGAATTTTGAAGAGCATTCCTTGAGATGAAGGCAAAGGTGGATATTCTTTTTCAAGAGAGACAAGAATGGAAGGAACGTGAAGAAGGTTCGTCGAGCAAGAAGATCGCAAAGACAAGAAAGGGAAACAACATGGAGATGGTGGCAAGCAACCAAATCACCCCTTTTCTTCTTCTCCTCCCTCTTCTCCTTCTCCTTCTTCTCCATCTTCTCCTCATTCTATTTCTTCTAATCCTTTCAAGGTGGGTATAAGCCTAAAATCAAACTGGATGTAAAATTTGATTGCCTAAATATTATAATTGACTTAATGCTGAAAAATTGGATGATTGGATTCAACAAGCTGAAGTTTATTGTAGAGTCCAACCTATTAGATGATGTTGATAGGATCCAATTAGCTACTCTTCGTTAGGAGGATGCGCTTTAACTTGGTGGGAGAGTGAAGTCTAAAGAAGTTTCAACATGGTAGAAGTCAGGTTTAACTTGGGCAGAATTTATTAATGCTCTTAAGAAGCAATTTTATCCCTAGGACATGTCACCTTGATTAATGATGGGTAGCAAATGTTTGACAAGAAGAGTCAAGCTGTCCAAGAGTACACTATGAATTGAGGGGAAAAGAGACTGTACTTTGAATGTTCCTTTGTATACCCAAGACACATTGTTGAAGTACATAGGAGGTCTTCATTCCTACCTTAGGCATTCTATCCTGGTTTTGAACCCTTGTAATCTGGATGAAGTGTCTGTTCAAGCTACACACTTAGAGTCAAGGGGTAAAGGATCTTTCATTGACAAGTTTGATAATGATGTAAAGAAATCTTCTAAAAATGCAGAGACATGGAAAGGAAAGAAGGCAGCTACAGTTAAGAAGGATGAAAAACTTTCTTGCTCACATTGTGACAAGAATGGTCATGATGAAGAACATTGTTGGAAGTTGCATCCAGAACTAAAGCCTAAGTGGGCTCAAAGACGTAATCAGAAACAGAAAGGTAAGGAGAAAGCCACGAATGTTGTTATGGATCTTGGTTCAGATTCAGATGATGAGACTAAGATAACAACTATGGGTCTAAAAGGTAAAGCTCCTATTTCTGGTGTTTCTATTCATAGTTGTGCTTCTTCATCTAAAGATAGTGATGTCTCTGAAGATGTGAAAAGGAGTGAGCTATTTCATTTAAGGGTTGTTGCTAAGAACAGTAAAATTGATGCACTCATAGATAGTGGTTCTCAAGTGAATTTAATTTCAGAAAGTGTTGTAAAGAACTTGGGATTAAAAACTACACAACATAAGAAACCTTATCCACTAGGCTGGATTTGTGAAAATGATAAGTTGCAAGTAACAAGACAATGCACCTTAAGATTCGCAATCAACAGTAAATTTGTGGATGAAGTACAATTTGATGTAGTTCCACTGGATATCTGTGGGATAGTGCTTGGAAGCCCTTATCTTTATGACAAAAAAGAAATTTTCTATAGGGAAAAGAATCATTATCACTTGTTTAAAGATGGCATTCAGTATATTGTACATTCTCACAGGATTAAGACTGATCGTTCTTTTGCAAACACAGGGCAGTTAAAGAGGGTAATTAATGCAAGTAAAGAATTAACTCTTATGTCTGTCAGTACAGGTGATTCTACACTTGAACTTGGAGTAGCTAACCAGGATCAGATGTTGCAGGATGCACTTGCAGTACAGCATGAGAAAATGGTGATTGAAAACATTGATGGATCCTTGGGTAAAAATGTTCCTGTTGTAAAGGATCGATTTGTTGTTGACTTATTTTCTTTCATTTCTGCATTATTGTTCAGCTTGATGCTAGTCAATTTTTGTTGGTTAGTGGCTATGACATTTGATGTAGAAGCTTATGGAAGTGATAAAGTTATGTTTATGATCAACAATATTTCTGCAGTCTTCATTGTGCTTGTGAGCCAGGTATTCAGATGTACAGAGGATACAGGACAAGTGGGGAGGCCAGGTCCTCACTTATTGTCAGAGTAAATGCCACTTTTGGAGGTCCAAAAGGTCTTCAGTGGGGAGGCCTGATCCGGTGGACATTTTTTAGTGGAAATTGAAGTGTCTTGTTTTTCTCCAGAATCAGCACCATCAGAAAGAGCTCAGCGTTCTGATTCCAACGCAACTCGAACGGAGTAAAAAGGAGTCTGTTAGCACGAGTTATGGCCGGTCAAACCTTCGGTCAAACTGGGATCAGAGGCGTCCAGAAGGCAAAAAAATGGCATCATCAAAAATCTTCAAAGTCGGCGTCATCACGAAGAGCTCGTCGCAAGCTTTCCAACGCAACTTGTTTCATCGAAATCCGACATCGTAGGCGCAAGATATCGTCAGTCAAATATCGTGCTATGAATGGTTGACTTTGACCGTACGGATGCTGACGTCAACATTCCGTACGGTACGGACAGTGACTGGACTATTTGGAATTCGGCATCCACATCATCTGTACGGAACCAATCGGGAGCTGACACGTGGCAGTCCGTACAGAGTTGACATGGCATCCATGTGGCGGTACAGTCAGCGACAGGTGGCAGTGAGTCATCGTACACGTCGGCATCTGAGTCAGCACGCCACGTCATCAGTTTGCACAGTCAGTTCTCTGTCAGCGGACACGTCTTCAAGATCAGTGAATTGTAATCCGCCACGTGGCACATGCTTGGCATGCCACGTGGCCCTGGTCTCGTGCACTCGACGGTTTTTGAATTTGTTTCAAAAAACGTCTATTGGGGGATTTGAACCCCTATTCTCCCACGCGAGAGTTGGTTGACTGGCCGTTGCGCCACATTCGGGCCGCTAACAATGTATGGATTCCGATTTGTTTTGTTATTGTTTGATTTGAGTTTGTTTGTTAAAAATGCCTACGGCTGGGAGTGGACCCTGGGACTGCTGGGCTCCCAAAAAGGCATATCACCAACGGGCCACGGAACAGTCTTTAGTCTTTATAGGCGTCGGTTACTTTTATTGAGTGTTTTGGTGACCGAATGCCTTATTTTTAAAACAAACTCCTAATTTAAAATAAACAAACAACTATTAAATCCTTTAAGGATAAGAATGTAACCTCCAAAACTATATGAGCCCGTGAATAAAAAACTAAAAGGGCTTAAATTTGATATTTTTTTGGATTAAAGGGGATATTTTGAAGATTTCTATGTATTTTGGAGAGATAAGGTGGATTTGTAAAATCAATTGGTTAAAGGCCAATTTGAGTTAATTTTTTGTATAAAAAGGGGTGTGAGGTGAGAGTGAAAGGCATTAAGTTTTTTTTTTAGGTGATGAAGTCTTGAAGCTGAGGTGATATGAAAGAGAGGTGTTGGAGTTTTTTTCAAGCCATTTTTGTACGTCGGAGCCTTGTTATGCTGCCAAACTGATGGTCTTGGTGCATCATTTGTAATTGATTCTTGGAGTTAATCGGATCGGTCTCTCTATTGGAGTGGACAGGAGACATAATCTCATTGTGAAGCGAACTCCGTTATCAAGCTATTTTTGCACTTCTCTTCTTCTCTCTCTTTCTTTCTCTCGTTTCTTCCTTTTACCATTATATAATCACCTTGTTATTACTTTCATTAGGTATTTCCTTAAGTTAATTTTGATTTAATTAACCTTGGAATAATCATTAAAAGCATTGTAAAGTTAAGCATTTAAATCTTTTGCAAATCTAGTCTAGATCTATCTGATCAAAGTTGGTGCTCAGGAAGACTTTGAATTTGACTATTCGGTTATTTGTTTTGGTCACTACTTGAGATCCTAGAGATAAAGGGTGAAGGCAAATTTCGAAGACTTTGATCGAGATGGAGAGAGGCGATAGAACATTTCGAAGATGTCCGGTTCGGAATGGAGTTCACAGAAAAGAAATCAGTGAGCAGGAATTTTGAAGAGCATTCCTTGAGATGAAGGCAAAGGTGGACATTCTTTTTCAGGAGAGACAAGAGCGAAAGGAACGTGAAGAAGGTTCATTGAAGCAAGATGCTCATGAAGACAAGAAAGGGAAACAACATGGAGATGGTGGCAAGCAACCAAATCACCCCTTTTCTTCTTCTCCTCCCTCTTCTCCTTCTCCTTCTTCTCCATCTTCTCCTCATTCTATTTCTTCTAATCCTTTCAAGAGTGGGTATAAGCCTAAGAATCAAAGTAGGATGTAAAATTTGATTTGCCTAAATATTATAGTGAACTTAATGCTGAAAAGTGGATGATTGGATTCAACAAGCTAGAGGTTTATTGCATGGAGTCCAGGGAACCTATTAGATGATGTTGATAGGATGCAATTAGCTACTTTCTTACGTTTAAGTCACCCGAAGCTTTACTTGGTGGGAAGAATGCAGTCCTAGTAGGAAGTTCACAACACATGGTGGAGTCAGTTCTAGCAGTAGAATTTATTAATGCTCTTGAAACAATTTTATCCCCTAGGACATATCTCAGTGATTAATGATGGTACAAATGTTCCAAACCCAAGGAAAGTTATTCCGGAATTTTGAATTAGGAAAAGAGACTATTGCTTTGGTCATTCCTTTGTATATCTGTAGGACACTTTGTTAAGTACATAGGAGGTCTACATTCCTACCTTAGGCATTCTATCCTGGTTTTGAACCCTTGTAACTTAGATGAAGTGTCTGTTCAGGCAACACACTTAGAGGCAAGGGGTAAAGGATCTTTCATTGACAAGTTTGATATTTGTGTAAGAAATTAACTAAAAATGTTGAGAGAGGCAGGGAAAGGAAAGAGGCAATGGGATTAGAAAGGATGAAAAACTTTCTTGCTCACATTGCTGACAAGAATGGTCTGATGAAAAGAACATTGTTGGAAGTTGCATCGAACTAAAGCCTAAGTGGGCTCAAAGACGTAATCAGAAACAGAAAAGTAAGGAGAAAGCCATGAATGTTGTTATGGATCTTGGTTCAGATTTAGATGATGAGACTAAGATAACAGCGATGGGTCTAAAAGGTAAAACCCCTATTTCTGGTGTTTCTGTTGCTAGTTGTGCTTCTTCATCTACAGTTAATGATTTCTCTGAAGATGTGAAAAGGAATGAGCTATTTCATTTAAGGGTTGTTGCTAAAAACAGTAAAATTGATGCACTCATAGATAGTGGATCTCAGGTTAATTTAATTTCAGAAAGTGTTGTAAAGAACTTGGGATTAAAAACTACACAACATAAGAAACCTTATCCACTAGGCTGGATTTGTGAAAATGATAAGTTGCAAGTAACAAGACAATGCACCTTAAGATTCATGATCAACATTAAATTTATTGGATGAAATTTTCGTAATTGATGTAGTTCCATTTGGATGCTCTGTGGGATAGTGCTTGGAAGCCCTTATCTTTATGACAAAAAGCAATTTTCTAGGAAAAGATCATTATCCTTGTTTAAAGATGGCATTCGGTGTATTGTACATTCTCACGGGATTAAGACTAATCGTTCTTTTGCAAACACAGGGCAGTTAAAGAGGGTAATTAATGCAAGTAAGAAATTAACTCTTATGTCTGTCAGTACAGGTGGTTCTACACTTGAACTTGGAGTAGCTAACCAGGGTCAGATGTTGCAGGATGCACTTGCAGTACAGCATGAGAAAAAGATGATTGAAAGCATTGATGGATCCTTGGGTAAAAATGTTCCTGTTGTAAAGGATCGTATTATTGTTGACTTATTTTCTTTCATTTCTGCATTGATGTTCAGCTTGATGCTAGTCAATTTTTGTTGGTTAGTGGCTACGACATTTGATGTAGAAGCTTATGGAAGTGATAAAGTTATGTTTATGATCAACAATATTTCTGCAGTCTTCATTGTGCTTGTGAACCAGGTTTTCAGATGTACAGAGGATACAGGACAAGTGGGGAGGCCAAGTCCTCACTTATTGCCAGAGTAAATGCCACTTTTGGAGAGTCCAAAAGGTCTTGATCAAGGGAGGCGATCCAGTGGACATTTTGATGAAAGTGAAGTGTCTTGTTTTCTCGAGAATGGCACCATGAGGAAAAGAGCTCAAGCGTTGATTCCAACGCAACTGACGAGGTAAAAAGAGTCGTTAGCACGAGAGAGTTATGGCAGTCAAACCAGTCAAGCGGGATGGAAATCCAGGAAGGCAAAAAAATGGCATCATCAAAAGAAATCTTCAAAATTAGAAACGTCATCACGAAAGAGCTCGTCATAACCAAGCATAACTTTGTTTCATAAAATCCGACATGCGTAGAGAAACAAGATATACGTCGATCAAATACTCGTGCTATGAATGGATTGACTTTGGCCCAAAATGCTGGATCTTTGGCGTCAACATTTACGTCTGATGCGGACGGTAACTGGACTATTTGGAATTAAGCATCCACATCACGTCACGGAACCAATGTCGGGGCTGACCATTAAGCGTCCGTCTGAGTTGACTATAGCATCCATGTGGCGGTGATTCGGTGACAGTGGCGATGAGTCATCGTGCGTCGGCGCTCGAGTGATACCCGCGTCATCGATTTTATAATCGATTCTCTGTCAGTGAATGAGGTGTTGCCACGTGGCGGTGGTCTGTCGCACCATGTGTCCCATCATTCTCTCATCCTCCATCCGGCGGTTTGGATATGATTTGTTTGTTAAAAGGTTGGTCGGGGGATTTGAACCCCCAACCCACATCTGCCGAGTTTAACTCCTCGCCGTTCCGCCACATTCATTGGCTTTACTATGTATGGATTCCGATTTCTTTTGTTATTGTTTGATTTGAGTTTGTTTGTTAAAAATGCCTGTGGCCGGGAGTGGAACCCGGGACCGCTGGGCTTCCAAAAAGGCATATCACCAACGGGCCACGGAACAGTCTTTAGTCTTTATAGGCGTCGGTTACTTTTATTAAGTGTTTTGGTGACCGAATGCCTTATTTTTAAAACAAACTCCTAATTTAAAATAAACAAACAACTATTAAATCCTTTAAGGATAAGAATGTAACCTCCAAAACTATATGAGCCCGTGAATAAAAAACTAAAAGGGCTTAAATTTGATATTTTTGGATTAAAGGGATATTTTGAAAAGAATTACCGTATTTTGGAAGGAGATAAAAGGTGGGTTTTAGCCAAAATCAATTGGATTTAAAGAGCCAATTTGAATTAATTTTGTATAAAAGGGGTGTGAGGTGAGAGTGAAAGGCGTTAAAGTTTTTTGGTGATACGAGTCTTTGAAAGGGTAATCCCGAAGAAGAGGTGTTGGAGTTTTTTTCAAGCCATTTTTGTATGTCGGAGCCTTGTTATGCTGCCGAACTGATGGTCTTGGTTCATCATTTGTAATTGATTCTTGGAGTTAATCGGATCGGTCTCTCTATTGGAGTGGACCCGGAGACGTAGTCTCATTTGTGACGAACTCCGTTATCAACTGTTTGCACTTCTCTTCTTCTCTCTCTTTATTTCTCTCATTTCCTTCCTTTCTGTTATAATCACCTTGTTATTACTTTCATTCTGTTATTTCCTTAAGTTAATTTTGATTTAATTAACCTTGGAATAATCATTGTAAAAGCATTGTAAAAGTTAAGCATTTAAATACTACAATCTAGTCTAGATCCTATACAGATCACACTCCTAGGGATTTCTCCCTTTTTTCCAAGAAACTAGCTCTTTCTTTCAAGGTTTTCAGCTACTCATCCCTCTTCCTCAGATTGCGACCAATTTTAGTGAAATCGGAGGTGACCACTCATTGTGTTTCCTCCATGAGCTCAAATTTATCCTGTGGACAAGCTACCTTCATGTCAAGCCCCATGGTATATAGAGAATAATATTCTGGATGCATCTCCCCCTGTTGCTTTTCCATAGTCGAGTACATGGTTGAAAATTTTAGCATTTGTTGAGTCTCATCATAGATAGTATGCATCTTCAGTTTCGTCGGCTTACGATCATCCTTGGCTTTTCGCTTTTGAATTCTACTGGTGTGTGCCTCCTTTGTAGCATCATTTTGTGCAATCAAATGGGCTGGCAACAAGAATATCCCACCTACAAAAGGAGCACCAGGATGTAGGGCATATGGATAGGTAAGTTTAATAGACTTGGGTAGTTTCTTCTTTTGGAGAGTGACGGTCTGCGGGGAGAAATGAGGAACATGCCAAATCTTGGTTTGTGAACCAAATGAAGGGCTTATCATTTTCCAAGGCTCCTTTGGTGAACTGGTGGGAGGACTCATGGGTTGCAGTGGTGAGGGAGTAGTCATTGTAGAGTCCACTTGTGAGAAAATGGGAGGATTCACGGTGATAGTAGCAATATGGGCGCCAATAGCATGTAAGCCTTCTAAAAGTGAGGCAAAAAGGGACTGAGCAGCAGCAGCTTGTGTAAGGGTTCACAGAGGAGTAAAGGCGAATGGATTCGCCCATGTAGACTAGGAGAAACCTCTCGTAATCATTGTATCAAAGGTGGGAAAAGAAGGTTCAATACACATGGTGGGGGGTGTCGTGGAGATAGTGGAGGATACCAAAGATTAAGAGGCAAGAAAATCAGGAGCGAATGTTACTTGTTGACTGGTTGACGACAGCTCTTGGCTTGTTGTGGTATTCACATCCTTTTTGGGCTCTTGGCTGGCCATGAGCACATGGCTTGTAGCAAGTTCTTGTGAACCTTCTCCGACAATAGTTTTTGTGCATTGTCACTTTGCGAACGGGGTTTCTCCAACCTCAACAGTCTCTATCGGCTGTGGCTGTGACACTCTTGTTGATTTAGCGTCCCAAGTGAGTGTATGTGGGGCCCTCGAAACATTGAATCGCACATTTGAAGCTACATAAGAGGGCCACCCCACGGAGCTTTTCTCTTGCTAAGCGAAGGACGTTGGGGTCCCCACTACTTCTTCTCCTTGTTGTTCAGATTCATCTCCTAGGCTGTCACTCCCTCCGACATTTGAGTCGGAGGCTCCATGTCCATCATCCCACCATTTTTCAAACTCTTCATCAGCTTTCAAGCTTTCATAAGGGGCTTCAAGTTGTTTTTTTTCCTAGCGATATACCCAAAAGGCTCTCATTTTTTCTAGAGTCCATTTCTCTGTATGTCATAACTTCTTGTACATGGTGCTCCCCTTCTTGACATTCTCATCAGCTTCCGCTACAATGAAGTAGAACTTATGTCATGGCTCCCTATTATCCTCTGTGGAAATATGCACCAAATCAACCAAATATTTATCCTTATCCTCCCGCGGATTGCACCTCTTTTCCCATTAGGGTCGAGGAGCATGAGTAACCCTCATGTGCGCATGTGGCATATCATTGAAATGATTACACTGTCATTTATTGCATATCAAAACCAACCCTAAATGAGCTAGCTTATCTTGCAATAGTGGGTGTGTCAGACTCTTTGCCAGGGTCACTATTTTGAAACTTATGGGTAACTGGAGCCATCCCTTCTTCTTAGGAGATCCTCCACACAATTTGTAATTGATAATGCATGCCTGTCGATACATTTCAAGAGCCAACACTCTATTTGTGACATAGGTCAGGAGTCGAAATGGTTGGTTAGTGAAACCCCACATCTGGATGATTTTGAAATTCATGTCGAAGAACCAGTCGCATGTAGGAGTAAAGACTTGCATATATCCTGTTTGATCCATGTTGAGTCAGACCATGCCATCTTCTCCTTGCAAATCTTGCAAAATCAGAGTTAGAAAGAAATCTGAAAATGCATAGTAGTCAAATGTTGCAGAGAGGAGAGGTGTCCATGTAGATATCAACTTTCTTTTTCCCCTTTCATCAAAAATAGACAAACCCACATACATACTAAAGAAATCAAGGTTTTGATGCAAAAACATATGGGCAAGAAAAGAGAGGAACCTGAACTTTCATTCCTCTAGGTAATTCTCTATTTTCCCTATCATTTCTTCTACGAGGAAGTTTGTGAAATCATACCAAAATAAATTATGTTGCTTGTGAAATTGGAAACTGGGCCCTAATTGAAAAGCGTGCACCTCTTGGTCTGTGTCCAGGCCATAAACAAATACTAGCATTGAAAATGTCTCCTTTAAGTTGTTCTCAAACAAACCGTGCAGCACCGGGATACTTGGCGGGTTTTGGCTCGTCACTCCCTGCTTGTCGGTTTCCTTAATTAAAAACTAAGGGCCCTTCCTCATTTCCCTCCATGTGTTTTCTCCTTTCTCAAGAGTGAATACATCAATTCTCACTTCTGGTGGTCGGCTCGGGGATACATAGCATATGCCAGATAGCCTATGGGTTGATATTAACCATTAAAGTTCGGCCCTCAATGTTGTGGGTGCTCGGGTTGTAACGTTGAATGGCCACATTAACCAACTCTAGGAAATAGTGCACTAATGGGACCATGTACTACGGGAGCCCACTGAGCCATCTCTTTTCTATCATTGATATCTGTCTCTTGGATGCCTTCATCCTTTCACAGGCCCCTTCTCTCAAAGACTTGGGGTTTTTTGCGAGGTGTGGGTCATGAATATTGTCCCAATCCTCCTAGACCTAAGCCTAGTTTTTGTAAATTTTGAGTTTCTCTAGTTCTAGCATGTTCACCCATTTTGGCTTGTCTAGTATACCAGGCGTAGTGCATATGAAATGTTTTCATAGACATTAACATCATGTGATGCCTGTATAACCTTAATCAAAGGTTGTGTTGCCTCCCCTTGTATCTCTTGCTGTGAATTCTCTACCATTATCTCTTTCAATGAGAAGCTTTTGCGAGACCTGAATTCTCTGCAACTTTTTCCCCAGCTCTAGATATGCTAAACACCTTCACTCGCTCGGCTTAGTATATTTGAAAAGACTCTTAGGTGTTTAAAATTTTGCATGCGATACTTAGCTATCTTTTCTCAAGGTGGTAGACGAAAGTGGTTTTTTGCATTTAATTCAGCATGTACTACCTACCCTTTGGATCGTGCAAAAATGAATTACTTTCCATTTTGAAGTGACAAGAATTCATAATTGCATTTGGTAATCGTGTGATATGATGCGATTTCCTTGGAACTTGGGTCGGCAATTTGCTCTTAGCTTAGCATTTGTATGCATTGGCAATTAATATCCTGAATGGAATGATTAAGCCAAAGCAAATGATCAGCACCTAAAAAGATATGAATCTTTCCTTAGGTTTTGGGAAACGCCTAAAAAGTGACACAACAGCCTTTGGACCATGCAGCTCACCATCAATGAATGCCACCATCTTAAGCTAATTAATTAGCTCTCATTAACTTTGCACGCATTGAACCGTACTTAGCAGGCGCAACTGGTCAGGAAATTTGAGCAAGCATAGGCATAGTTCTCAAGTTAGCACTTGATTATCATCATGTTTTTGGAAATCCCATTACCACACCTTTCCTCACTTTTTCTATAAATAGGCATCTAAGTGGTAACGAAATCACAATTAGCATTTAAGCATATTTAGTAATAGGTTATTCACTTAGTGTTTGGCTTTGGTAATTGGTGAATAGGCTAGGCTTTAGGTAGTTTTCAGGAGTAGTTAGCAGATAGTTGGAGTGTATCATTACCATGAACAACCTCATTATGCTAGTGTCGCACAATTCATAGACGACCTTTCTTGGTAAGATTTCCACTAGACATCTAAAAAGAATGACAAAGAACAAACACTCCCTCGCTATAATAGCCATGAAGTGGGTTCTGGGTTAGGATTGTTTGGAGTATGAGGACAAGTATCGGGTTAATATTGACATCTCTTCGCACTTTGTCGCGTCCATGATAGATATCGGCATCCCCAAGCCATTGGTGTTGAATTTGGTTAAAGAGATTTTCCCCAAGAAGTATTTGAATGGTCTTGGTGAGGTTGTCGCTAACGCTGCATATGGGGTAGGCCTGCCCACGGCGAGAGACCTTAGGCGCTACATTAAAGAAGAAGCAGTCGTCTCGTGGCTATCATTCCTGAGCGGATTTTTCCTTTAGTCACAAAATGAACACCATCAAAGGGTCACCCATGCATTCCATTTCATCTTTCACATCTACAATGTGGTGGTGTTCTACCACATTGAATGGTATACAAACATTAGGAACTTGGTGTTCCCTCCACCGCTAGCCATTGTTCCTGTTGATATCACTGCTACTTTTGGTGGTGCACCTACTAATGAAGACATAGTGGATGTTGCAATTGATGCATCCATTTTTGTTGTGCATGTTTTTGGTTGAAAATGCCTCTTTCTTTGCTTTCTACTCTTAAGGATACAATACCCATTTCCTAGTTTTTGTGTATATGCCTGAAAAAGGCCTGCGTATATCATATATGAAAAGTAAACAACATATAGTCATATAATTTTTGAATTACGACCCTTAGCAATTTTTCCATGTAAATACAAAAGCATATATATAATGAAATATAGCTTTATAATATCCTTGGCTTCTTTTATTCTTGGTTTTCTGCAATATGAGTTTTCGTTATTTTCAGCATATGTGTTTGATTTCTCCTTATATGTAGGTATTATTTTCTTCCTCCACTTTGTTATGGATTTATATGTCCTACTCTCTGCAATAAAGGGTTACTTCTCCACCCTAAGACATGAATTAATTTAAAAAGACCGGCCAACAGAACAAAAAGGAAAGAAAAATAAAAAATACTATTAACATATTTACATTAGTAAAAGAGTGCAACTTAATGGAACAATTTAAGATGAATCTCGTTGACTAGAATTCCTAATGCCTCTTGTTCCATATTTTCCAATTCAAAGGAATTATGCTCTTTGCACTTAATTAGTTTAAAGGGGCCTTCCCAAAGGCTATCAAATTTCTTGTGCTAACATGGCTTTGTAACCCTTTCATTGAATTTCAGCACTAAGTCTCCACACTTTAAGCCTTGGTTGGACGCCCTTTTATCAAACCATTGCTTAACCATCTGCTAGCGGTTAGTCATGGCTATTAGGGACTTCTCCCTTTTTTCTTTTACTTCCAATAATTCGGCCAGCCGAACCTCCATGGCACCATTTTTCTCTATCTCAAGGGATTTCAGCAATTGGAGCGCTGAAATCTCCATGGATATAGGCAACAGTGCTTCTTTGTCGTACACCAGCTCATAAGGTGAAGTTTTAAGGACTTGTTTAGGAGTTATGCAGTCTACCCAGAGCACCGTTCGGAGGTTTTTATGCCATTCTTTCTAATGTTCTGAACCAATCCTTTTGAGGAGTCGGACCATGTTCTTATTTGTCAACTCAGCTAGGCCATTACCCTA
Source organism: Sequoia sempervirens (assembly GCA_007258455.2). Taxonomy (NCBI): domain Eukaryota; kingdom Viridiplantae; phylum Streptophyta; class Pinopsida; order Cupressales; family Cupressaceae; genus Sequoia; species Sequoia sempervirens. The sequence goes on from VDFB02026320.1 coordinate 178,508,833, forward strand.
TGGGTAATAATTTGACAATGTCTTCAAGAATATTCCATTTATTAGTGCAAAGTGACATACCTTTGTCCCTAGAAAAGCCTTTATGTTGTTGGAAATGATAGTTTTCGGAGGACCGAACCTTGTCACCAATCCTTTGAGGAAATCCACTATCTTCATCTCTATTGCATTTTTAAGCGGTGCAGCTTTTGTCCACCTTGTGAAGTAATCTATAGCCGTTAGGATCCACCTGTGTTCAGCGTTGGAAGTGGGATTGATCATTCCAATGAAGTCCAGGCCCCATTATGTGAATGGCTCGTCTACCACTATAGGTTTGAGGGGCATCATGGAATTCTTTCTTCTCCCTATAAAAAAAATGGCATTCTTTGCAAACCTTCACCAAGGAGTGTGAGTCATTGAAAAGTGTCGGCCAAAAGCAACCCGCACACATGATCTTGAGGGTGATGGTTTTAGCGGAGAAGTGTCCGCCTGCAGTGCTACTGTGGAAAGTGTCGAGGATTCTCTTTGCTTGCCCTAAGGTAACACATCGCAGGAGGATATCGTTGAAGTTCCTTTTGAAAAGGACCCCTTCAATTAGCGCATATCTGCAATTCTACAGTCGATAGTATCTCGTCTTTTAGGGGGAAAGACTTGGTGGATACTTCCCCGTTTGCGTAAATCTCACTCTGTCTGTCAACCAACAACTTCTGAAATCTGACTCATTTGCCAGAACAAGTTCCGGTTGCTCTTCTTCAGCATCCACTTCTTCGTCATGTGTCAGGTATTCGCACAATCCTCTTCCTCAGATGGTCTTGGTGGGTTTGACTTCAATGTCATATTTGAGGATCTTGGCGATCCAATTAGCTCTTTTTTCTATGATTTCTCCCTCCATGATGTATTCGCGCACATTGGAATGCATGACATAAACTATCACCTTATTGTAGGAGATTAGATGGCGGGACTTCTTAAGTCCCTTTACTATTGCAAATTCTTTCCTTTCGATGAAATTATAATTCGTCTCATATTCCTTCAGGGTCCAAGAGTAGAATGCCACTAGATGTTCTCACTTTCCTTCGTTGTCCTTTTGAGTTAAGACAGTAGCTAGACTTGACTTGCTACTGAATACATACATTATGAAGTCCTTAGATAAGTCCAGATTAACCAATACTGGAGCTGAGGAAATAGTATCCTTAACATTCTCAAAGGCTTCTTTGGCTTCCTTTTTTCACTTAAATGCTTGATCCTTTTTTAACATCAGGGTGATTGGCCTGATTATTCCTGCGAAGTCATAAATAAATTTGCTAACAAAATTTACCTTCCCCAGGAAAGATTGGATGCCTTTCTTGTTAACCAAAAGGGGAAGCTCCTTGAAGGCTTTCACCCACTCAGGATCAATTGAAACTCCTTCTTTGGATACCACATGTCCCAATAGCTTTCCTTGCGGCACTCCAAATACACCTTTTTTTGGATTCAGAAAAACCCCAAACTCCTAGCATTTCTGAAAAACCATTTATAAGTGATCAAGATTATCATCCTTAGATTTAGAGAACATAGTAAGATCATCCAAATAGATTAGGATCATCTTATTAATTAATTTGTTGAAAGCAATATTCATTTCCCGTTGGAAGGTTGCCCCTGTGTTGGATAGGCCAAAAGGTATTTTAGCATACGCGAATGTCCCCCACTTTGTAGAGAAAGTAGTTTTGTGTTGATCCTCCTCTTCAACCCGGATTTGATTATAACTTGAGAAGCCATCGAGAAGGGAAAAAAAAATTCATCCTACCACTGTTTGCAGGATTGACTCCATAGAAGGCAGTGGAAAATGATCCTTCAGGGATGCTCTGTTTAGGTCTCGAAAGTCCACACACAAGCAGATATCTCCATTCTTCTTTCAGACTGGGACCAGGTTGGATACCCACATGCTATGCTTGATTGAAAAGGCAATCCATGACTGGATTAGTTTTGTTAGCTCTTGCACCATTAGTGCTTCAATCTTTGGGTTTACCGGCCTCTGCTTTTGTCGAACTGGTTTTGCACCTTCCGCCAGCTCGATTGTGTGTTGGATGATGTTGGGATCATATCCCTTTAGATCATCATAGGACCAGGCCACTACTCCTTCATACTTCTCGAAGAAATTAATGAGCCTTTGTTTATCATGATGTGGTACATCCTTCTGGACTTTGAGTTTCCTTCCATCTGTGACCTGAAGATCTGTGTAGTCATTTTTTTCTACCACAAACTTCCTCTTGTCATTTCTTGCATCATCACAATCGAAAAGGTTTTCGAGAGTGACCAATCCCCTTGGAATATTGTTAGATTTGAGTTGAATGATTTATCCCTCATAAGCCTCAGCCACCTTTGGTTGGAGCTGATCAGCGAATTCTCCCAACTGCTGGATGAACGAGGCAATGTGTTCATCACTTTCAAACACTTGCCAGCTTTGATCGTTATTAGGAATTTTTGGTCAGAATATCACTCATACAAAGTGCTTGTTGTGACTAAGGTTGGAGGCATGATCAAATTGCGATCCAACTGCTACCATGTGATCCGCGTCACTATTTTGTTCTCGGGGAACGATCTAGATGTTGAAGGCTTCAAAACCCTCAACTAGGTCCTAGACCCAGTGCCGATAGGATCTCATGCAAACATTCTTTTCCACGGAAATTCCCCGGACTTGGTTGACCACCAGTTCGAAATCTCTGAACACCATTAGTTGCTTGATTCCCATCCACTCTGCAAGGCTTAAAACTTGTACTAATCCTTCATATTTAGCTTAATTGTTCGAGCAAGAAAACTGGAAGCGGAAAGACCTTAGTGTCTTTTCATTTTGTGGGGATATTAAACATATCCCAGCTTCTGCACCATTCTTGCATCTTGCTTCGTCAAAGTGCAACGTCCGCAATTCAAATGCTTGACCGCCTTCGCATCCTTTAGAAACCTTTGGGAGCACTTGATCTTCATTGTAGATGACATAGGTGCCTAGCCCAATAGCATGGTAGTTGCCAAAAGGGTCGTTTTCCATATGTTTGTTCAAGAGAGCATCTTCCTGATCATTTCGATCTCTGGTCACCTTTTCATCTTCTAGTAACTTAGCGCAATACATTTCTTGCTTGGTGATAGAGGTAAGCACAACTTCAAAGTTGATCATGGATTCATCGGCTACATGTTACGAGTGTAAAGATTCAAATTCTATCTTCATCTTCGCACCGTGCTTGGTTCTAAGGATCAAATGCGACCAATCCAAGAACAGACATCCACCCACTTTTGAAGTAAATTCTTGGGATAGGCAGAGGCCAAACATGGGGGGAACATCTATGATCATAGTTTCTTGTGGCACTGTGATACTAGGGCAAGAAAATAGAGTTAAGGGGTGATCCCATAATAGTGGTTTACAATTTTTGGCCAAACTGGACACTAAAATTATTATTTTTAACTAAATCTCTGCATTCAGACACCTATAGTGGCTAAACCATGAGGAATTTGAAGATGATGCAAACTAGAGTCTCATCACATTTTTTCTGTAGATTCTAAAAAAAAAAAATTCAAAAATTTTGGAATCAGATTGCACTTCTTTTTCCATCTCCCACGAAAACTGGTTTTTTTTTTAAAATAGCATTTTTAAAAAGTAATGCACACCGTATAACGCATAACTTTTTTTCCATGAAGGATAACATTATAATTCTTTAGAATTTAGATTTGTAACTCCGATATCTAGTGCTTCCACTTGGTTAGATAGTTTTTTATTGAATATTTTTTCTTTAATCAAGTTTTCAAGTCAAACCAATTAAAATTCAAACATAGTGCAACCGTATAACACACAATTTTTTTTTGTATTATATCAAAATTCAATTTTATTTATTTTGTTGGATCAAGGACTTCAATATATAGTGCATTCATATTTTTCAAAAAAAAAATTTGATAATCTGCTATTTTTCCACATGTGCAGAACAAAGACCTTCATTTTCGATGAAAAACCTATGTTTAGTAAAACTAAAAAAACAAATACATAATAAAACCAAAACTTATTAAAATTATATTCATTAGATAGCTTGTTCCGAGGACTACCTGATTCCATTTGGGTTTGTGAAGATTCCTCCATTTTCATCCTCAACCCGAGCTCTAAAGTGCCAAAATTTAGGTTTTTTTTGTGTCTAAAAGGGGGATGAGGGATAAGGGGGTTCATACGAATCCCTAGAGAGAACCCTTTTATGGTTTGGTCGAACCAATAGGTTTGTACAAACCCCCAAAATCACATTTTTTTCCTTGGGGTCATTTTTTGTGATTTTTCCTTCCTCACTTGAATTGTAAACCACTATTGTGGCTTCACCCTAAGGGGAGTGCCTTGATGACACCTACGGTTTTGAATTTGTTTCCATCAAACTACATCACTCCCCTTTTTAAGGGCTCATAGTTGAGTCCTAAAGCTTCAGCTATTTGTTTAGGTAGAACCGTGGTGCTAGCACCAGAATCAATCATGGCATTGTGTAATAATTTCTCCCCTACAATAAGAGTTAAGAAGAAGGGTTGAGGCTTTAGCTTATCTCTTGTTTTAGCAGGGGCTTCCACTGTACTATTTGTAAGAACTTTGGCAGAAGAGGGTTGATCAATAGCCTTTACTTTGGGCAATTGCTCCATCGGCGTTGCACTGACCTCTTCCTGGAGAGCCTTCTATAGTAGTGTCTTCTACTCCAGGATAGCTAAGATGTCCCACAGGGACACATTAGCAGAGGATTTCTTTAACTGTTCCACCACATTGAAAGGTGGAAGATTCATAGGTTTCTGCTCCTTTTCTCTTGTTATAATAATTTCCTTCCATGGCTGATATTGCGACATTACTGTTGAGGTACTAGACGTTAGGTCAAAAGCATTTTTAGGTTGTGGACTAGCTAGTTGCGGAATAACTGATTCGCTTGGAAATCTCCTTTTTGAGCGAGTGTTGTAGTCAGATTGTACTTGTGTCATTTTATATGTAAATGTATCATTGGAAAACATTGCTTCTTATTCCATCCATGAAAAGAGTGTGGTTGAGAGCGATGTCCACTTCTTGTTCTAGTGACATCCCTTGCATTTGTGCGGTGAGCACCACATTGTCCATTTGCGAAGAGGTATACACATAGCTTTTGGGGGCTAACATTGTCGCTTGGTTGTGCTGCTCCACCACCTTTTGTTGTAAGTTGTCATGCGGGCAGTTCTAGGGCATGTGTGTGTCATTGCAGGGGAAGCACTAAGGATTAATATCATTGACAAGGTTATTCTGCCCCGCAGTCAATTCTCTACTCGAGCTTGGCGGAGCACCTGTCAGTGGAGTAGGTACCGACACTATCTAGTTAGTTGTTTGAGCTGATCGATTAGTGCGTGGACCACCCTGGAATTGATTTTTCTGATATGAAAGTCATTCTCCTTGGTAATTCTAGTAGGCAGGCTTTGGAGGCATCGAATGGTTCCGCTTGAGGGTGGTTATGTCATTTTTCATAGTCTGCAGCATTTCCTTGAGATCGTTAATTTCATCCTTAGAAGAGTCAGATGTAGAGGCAACACTTTGTGGTGCTATCGCATATGTGTACAATGAATGGGGAGGTGTGGGCGTACTAGTTGATATGACTTCTTGGGTAGGCATCGATATTTCAGGGAATATCGACATGATGGGCCAAGGCGGAAATTTTCTGGCATCTATCAAATTATTCTCTGCTTTAACGGTGAAGTTGTAAGCGCCTAGTAGAGTGGTCCCTCCCAAAGATTGGATCATCATAGAAATGTCAGGGTTGATATACTTTAGGTAGAATATGAACACCAACTCAAGAGGCGGGCGGATAGCAACTTGGATCCTCTATCAGTTTTTGTGGAATTGGGCATTAAATTCCATCATAGCCTCTTGGGGGGCTCACTTTATGGTAGATAGTTGATAGGACAATGAGGAGCGATCCCCGTCATTTGAAAATCTCTCATAGAACAGGTCTCTGAGCTCATCCCAGGTACGAACAATGTTAGCTGGAAAGGATCGGTACCAATCCAATGCCTTGCCTCAGAAAGAAGTTCTGAGGAGCCTTAGCGCTACATTTTGAGCGATGATTCCATGCACCAAACATATGTCTACCACATCGTGTAGATGTTCTGCGGGTGTTCTTGACCCATCTCTGGTAAACTTGGGTATAGCCTTCAAAGTCGAGGCCAGGATAGTAGCCCATACAGTAGGTGCTATTGGTGCTACGAGGGGACTTTCAGTGTCCCATGCCACATAATTTCTATTGGCACCTGGAAACATGGTTAGCGGAATGGGTGGAGGAAGCGGAATGGTTACCAATTGATTTGCAGCCTGCATTGTTCCTAGTGGCAGTACTAGTAGACTAGGGTTTTTTGCGGTTTGGGATCTAGGTACAAGCTAATGGCTCATACACCCTCTTTAAGCACAAATTCATTTAAGTTTGGGTCCCACCGGGTGTGCCAGAAAAAGAATAAACTGTTGATGCCAAAAGTTGGCAAGATAACAACCTTTTATGGGAAACTCAGTTTGCGGTGGACCCATTGCGCTAAACTGAGTGACCTCCAAATTTTAAAGAATTCGACTTCTTCTGTAATTGGGGTTTGGAAAGGTAAAAGGAAACATATATAAAATAAAAGTCTAATATAAGGCGATGCACCAAGACTTAGATAATAGGCACAATAAATCATAGATCTAAGGGCCTGATTAGCAATTTGTGATATCCCGGAAAGGCAGAAACTGAAGATTAAAGTATAAACAATTCATTCATTGACATAAAATATTTTTTCACACATATTTACTCACAAGAAGAGTCATAAGACATGATCTAGACCAGCAAACTTGCATTCAATTTATAGAAGTTCTACAAATGAATCATCCAAACAATAGCAACATAGTCTAAAGTTACTCAAATATCATAAGAAAACATAAAGGTTGAATGATTGGCACAGTTTTCGAGTCTTTCACAATAATTAAATAATAGTAACAAAGGCCTATTTTTTTAAGAAAATCTGTGTTCTTTCTACAAAATACTAGAACCCCTCCTTTGAAATAGAGAGGAGTATATATAGCCAAATTCTCGCACCGCCTCGGCAAGCAGTAATAGAAAAGATTTGTGAATCCTTAGCAATGATGTAGAATCAAAGATTCCTCCCAGCCATTGCAACAGAAAGATTTCAGCCAAAGCATCTTTCACTCCAAGTTTAGGTGCATCCTCTACAAATGATGGCAGTGGTCCCAACAAGGTCATGTAGACAAGTGTCGCTACCCTGCTAAAGCGGTTATGAAACACGACAAGATGTCGCGGTCCCTGGCTCACTCCATCCATCGTTCAAAAGAAAAACCCGTTGAATAGACATGTGTCGACATTGTACAGCTTGTGCTCATATTTTTCTTTTATCATTGAAAACTTGTGTGAAGCAAACACGTGTAACCCACCTTATCCTTGGTACCAACTGTGGGGCCTACTAAAATATGTGAAGATGAAGCCACGTGGCATGCAAACGGAGCCTAACTTAAAATCAAAGGGAAGCGACTTTCAATTGTGCATAGAGTGGACGTGTGGCAGCGTAGCGGGGCCATTTTGAAATGCGAAGGGAAGGGATCCTTCAGGAAGCGCAAAGTAGACACATGGCGAGGCAACAACATTTATCAAAAAGGGTTGAATGAAGTTTAATGCAATGTGTAGGCCAATACTTGAACAAAATAAAGCCCAAATGGAGCTCGATGAATATTTATTCACAGGTATATCAAACTCTAGTTCAAAATATTTTAGATGAGGATGCTCCCATAACTCTCTTACTCACTTGAAAAATCCTTGAAACTCTATATTGATTTTATTTTTCATGTCCCTCTCTTGCTGTTCTTCCAAAATTTCATCAGGATCATACATTGACCTTCTTGCCCCTCCTAAAGTTTGGACCACATCCATTACCTCCACATCAAACTGTACATCCTTGGTCTTCTTGGTTCCCATGCCTTGATATGGTTATGCAAATGAAAATGAAGCAAAGTAATCATCTCCTTCTCCATTGGCTAGAAGAATGCATGCTTAATGTTTTGATACATGATATCAACTCTCTCTTCTACTCTCATGGTTGAATATCGAAATCTAGTATGGTGGGCCTCCATAGTTCCAGTCATCTTTCTTCCTCTTCCACCAAATGTTGGCTTGATCCACATGTCTACCAACCTAATTGAATTTTTTTTTGAAAGTTGAAGTTTCTCCTGAGTCACTAGTGTAGCTCTCTCTGCCTTTTTAGACTCTTTCATTGCTACAGATCATCTCTGGGATTTAATCATTTGTACCACATGGTTGATGTGCTTTGAATCCTTGCATCTAAAGGAAATTTCCTCAACATAAATACTGCTAGGGAATTTCAATGTTGCCATTGTAGTTGGCATTAAAGTCGGTACCTTCAACATTGAAAATTATCCTTATATAAGAATTCCCTCCATCTTGTTGGCTTGTAACACTCTTGATGGTGGCTAAATGAAATATGATTTTGATTCCTCTTCTACATCAAAGGTTTCATATCCTTGTTCTGACTCTTCTGAATTATCAAAATCAGAATCACTAGCTTCCATATTCAAAAATTCCCAACCACCATCTTCAATAAATTTATCTGGATCATCAGTAATAGTCTTCAAAATTGGCTGCCAATTCAAGTTCATTCTAATTTCATAATACTTTATATCCATGGATTTTAGCCATTCCTTGATGCCATCAAGTGAAGATTGAGGAATGGCATCAATGCGCAGTACATACCGCTTTAAGTCTTTGAAAATTGGTGTAGCCATGGTAGGAGGGTCCTCAAAGAGAACAATCTGAATCGTACAACAAGATTAACACAACGAAAGCAACACATAATATGGAGGAAAATGTAGATAGAAATATTCTCATTAACAACTATCTCAATTACATTCAACTAACAATATCTAGGCTTACAAATTCAGCTCACATGTCTGATCAAATATGCAACATTCTAACATGCTCCTATATGTGAGTTGAATTCTTACAATTCAGATCAGTATTAATCCTACTTAATCAACTACTAACTCTTAATCCCTACTCTAATGATCTATTACAAGCTTTATAGCATATCCGCAATTCTGGAAACATATGTGTCGGCCAAAGATCATCACATTCTCCAAGGGAAGAAAATGTAACGTGCGCATGAATAGGTCAGCCACAAATTTGAATTACTCTTCAACAGGTGTGTAAGATGAAGTGTGGACCTATAATGAAGGTCAAGAACACTCCCGAGAATAATTAAAATCCCACCGTTAAAATTCGCAAGTCACGGGGACCATCCGCAACGATTGAACTAGCTGAAAAGTTTGAAATTATTCTGGTGTCGGTTCAAGAAACTGCCAAGGGTTTTGGAAGCAATAACTTGCCAGAAAAAGATCCAATCATGCTCAAATCTTGGAACAAGTAAAATGAACATGTAGATGATGTACTCCAATATCCACAAGGTCTGGTAAGCAAAGATGATGAATCCACCAATCATGAACTGAACAAGAACAAAACAAGAACAAAAATTTGAAAGAAAATATTTTTGGTTGATGCAAGATTGCCAAGAACCAAGGATTCTCCTACATCAAAAATAATAGCCATATCAAATTTATTTTTCCCAAGTCATACTCTCTCAAGGTTAACAATCTCAATCTCACTAATAGTGATTACTAACAAAAGGTAATTCCACCAACTCTATCAAACAGTTTACTGTAGGAACAATAAAAGCAGAGGATTTTAAAGGAACTCCATGAAAACCAAGCTCTTTAAATGGTATATCAAACTCTAATTCAAAATATTTTAGATGAGGCTTCTCCCATAGCTCTCTTACTCGCTTGACAAATACTTGAAACTCTGTATTGATTTTATTTTTCATGTCCCCCTCTTGTTGTTCTTCCTCAATTTCATCAAGATCATACATTGATCTTCTTGCCCCTCCTAAAGTTTGGACCACATCCATTACCTCCACATAAAACTGGAAATCCTTGGTCTTCTTGGTTCCCACACTGTGATATGGTTATGCAAATGAAAATGAAGCAAATTCATCATCTCCTTCTCTGTTGGCTGGAAGAATGAATGCTTAATGTTTTGATACATGATATTAGCTCTCTCTTTTTCTCTTATGGTTGAATACTGAAATCCATTATGGTGGGCCTCAAGATTTCAAGTCATCTTTCTTCTTCTTCCACCAAATGCTAGCTTGATCCACAAGTCTACTAGCCTAATTGGCTTTGTTTTTTAAAGTTGAAGTTTATCCCGAGTCACCAGTATTAGCCGTAACTTTTTTAAAATTTTATTATGGTATGTGAACTTTGATATGATGTAATATGATTATGGTTTGGTCTTATATGTTGTAATATTAGATATATAACAGAAAAGTAAATTATTGCATGAAATAAATAATAACTTTTCATTCTAAATGTTTTTTTTTGCAGAACATGAGTCTTCCAGAAGATCAAGATGATCCTCAACATGATATAGATCCATAAAATATTGGTTCTTCCGGTACAGATCACATGGTAGAGGATGATGATGATGCAGATATGGAAGACACTGAGGTTGATGAAAATGGTGATGATGACAACGATGATGATGATCATCATCATCATCATGATGGTGATGATGATGATGAGACAGTTGGTGGTAGTGACCAGTGACATTCATGATCATATAGACTGCATCATGGATCATTGCTGATATATCATTATGATGACTATTTTCATGGTTACTATCATATATATGTATCATTTTCACAGCCTACAGTACTATATTATCGAGTTGTATCATATTGACATGTATCATTTTCACTATATCATTTGGGCATATATCATCTTGACTTGTATTAGTGTGAGTTACATAATTTATCAATTTTATTTATATCATTTGTACATGTATCATTTTCACTTATGTTGACTGCTGGACATGTATCATTTTGACATTTTTTTGATGTACTGGCATATTTGACTTTCACTCGTTTTAGTTATATATGATGATGATCTTATCAGTATTGACTTGTCAATTTATATATATTAAAAGTGGTCGATGATTTTTGGAAGGATATTTATTATGTATGATGATTTTAATTTACTACTCAGGATGGATGTCGAATTCAATTAAATTATAGATATTTGACTCACTTGTTTTAATTATAGATGATGATCATGTTACAATAATAGTTCAGGTGGTGATGAAAGGTAAAATTAATGCTTGGCACCTCCAGAACATAATTGAAATTTTTGTGGTGAGCCACATTAAAAGAGGTGGTACTGTGGAAGCAGATGTCTTATCTAAATGGGCTTTAAATTTTGGTGAAATGGGGGGATTTAGGTTGGAGGATTTTAGAGGTGTTAAGTTAGCGAACTTAGGTAAAAACAAAAGAGAGGACAACGCCTTAAATGAACAAGGTGGCGAAGTGAGTGGATTAGGTTTGACATGACAAGCGAAGGCAGGGGTGGTAGGCGGTAGTGAAGTAGTACTTCATTAATAGAAAGTGTGGGAAATCCAAGATGGTGTTAAATGCAAGCCCTCGATTGAGATGTGTTAATTGCATTTGGAAAGGGTCGAGAAAAACTCTGCAACAAACTTTGGTGGTGGCGGCGTTGGTTATCAGGAGAAATGGAAGCCAATTTCACCTTCCAGTCACAAAGATCTTTGGGCCCATTTTGTGGAGAGGCGTCCGGAAAACAATTGGAGGGCCTTTTCCATGTTGACAACAAGCGGCAAGTGCAGTGTGCAATAAATTATTTGTGGTAGGGATTTTGGCTCTCTGAAACACAGATATCAAACTAACATGGACGTTTACTCCTTAATTGCGGCGTGGGGATTGGATTTAGGTGAACCATTGGAAATAGTGAGGATGGTGATGCATAAAATTATGCATGAAGATTTTCTGGTAGGCATGGAGTCCATTCTCAAATGGGTGGTTCCGAGTGTAGGTTTAGATTATTCTGAAGGACTGGGTAGATGATGAAATTGAGGAGCTCTATGGGAGACTGGGGCTCAAACCCTTTATTCATTGGCTCGAAGGAAAATACAAAGCTCGTTGTTGTGAGGAAGCATGTTTGGGATGGAAAGAGCTCAAAATCTTCATCGAACTCATGGAGGTTGATGAAGTTTTGGCACAAGAAAATGTAGAGATGCAGGGATTGGAAGCAAAAAGGAAGCGCCAGAAGAAGTCGAGGAAGCAGGGGAAGAAAAATCCTCTAAAGGAGATAGCCAAGCATTCGTTGGGTCCGAGTGGAGCTCGTTAAGACTGGTCATGTTTGTCTGTGTCTGATTTTGAATTCTCCCTCCTCTTTTGTTGTATTAAAGCGTGTAACTCTAAACACTATTAATGGTGGTTATTTTTTGTAAGGATTTTACTGGTAAATAGTTACAAGGGTTACTTAATGTTTTACTCTACACATTAAGGTGCCTCTGGTTTTTGTCATTTGTTGTGGAATTTTGGTGGGTAATGACACTGAACAATAGATTTACTTTTTTATCTTTACAAGCAATACAAAAATTTTGTGTTACCGATCCAAAAATAATAATTATCTTTTTATTTAATCATATGAGTTAAATAATTAAATTAATTAGTCTATAATCATATGAGTTATTTAAGAGGCACGATATATTTAATTAATTAAATTGAAATAAAACATATTAAATCAATAAATGGAAGCAAAATAAAAAATCATTTTTAGAAGCAAAAAAAGAAACAACAATGGAAGCCAAACTAGAAGCAAAACTGGAAGCAAACCTGGAAGCAAAACTAGAAGCAAAATTGGAAGCAAAATTTGGAAGCAAAACTGGAAGCAAACTTGGAAGCAAAACTGGAAGCAAAACTAGAAGCAAACTTGGAAGCAAACTTGGAAGCAAAACTAGAAGAAAAAATGGAAGCAAACCTGGAAGCAAAATTAGAAGCAAAACTTGAAGAAAACTTGGAAGCAAACCTGGAAGCAAAATCGGAAGCAAACATGGAAGCAAAACCGGAAGCAAAACTGGAAGCAAAACCGGAAGCAAAATTGAAAGAAAAAGTGGAAGCAAAACCGGAAGCAAAAGTTGAAGCAAACCTGGAAACAAAATTGGAGGAAAAACTAGAAGCAAACCTAGAAGCAAAATTGGAGGAAAAACTGGAAGCAAACCTAGAGGCAAAACTAGAAGCAAAATTGGAAGCAAAATCGGAAACAAAATTAGAAGCAAAAATGGGAGTAGACATAGAAGCAAAACTAGAAGCCAAATTGGGTGCTATTTTAGGTGCTATTTTTGATGCTATTTCTCAACGTTATTTTAGGCACTAATTGGGGTGATATTTTCAGTGTTATTTTTGGCGCTATTCTAGGTGCTAATAGAGGTTGTGATTTTTTGGCACTAACCACGGTGCCAACTCTGACACTAACCACGGCACCGACTCCGACACTAACCACAGTGTCAACTCCTGTGCAAAGTTCAGCAGAAAAGTCAGCGCTGAGATGGTCATGCCTGTTTGCGCTGAGTTTAGCGCCAACCAAGTCGCTCGATTCGTGAATTGAAATACATTGAAATTTGATGCTATTTTAGGCGCTATTTTCCTATTCTATTGTAGTGGTTCCCGAATCATGGCATCCCATGATAACACACTCATTGTGGACCTTGGGTTGTCTCAAGCTACTACTCCTAGTGTTGACAATAGTACATTAGGCATGGATCCCACCTTTAGCAATGCCTTTCCTTCTCATAACATGCAAGTTGATACACAAAATGATCACGTTCTGCAAGAAAAATTCATTAGAATTCATGAGGATCTAGCACATTTGCAACAAAAAATGTGTCTTGAAAACATTTCAGCCATCACAATTCCTGCTATAGACAAAATCCATCGTCTGCTTGAATGTAACGAAGGGTTAGACGTTATGAAACAAATTGTTGAGATATACCATAAACACATTCTTTCTACCTCTAGTACATCTCAACCAGAAAACACTGTGGTTAGCCATGGAGGACCTTATATTCCTCCCCCTTCAACTGTAGCATCCATACCTGCCTATACCACTCCCCAAGTAACAACCACAATGCAACAGGTTAGCAATGTGATTCCTTCCTTGACTATTCCTGCTAGTATTCCTAATTCTTCTATGGCATCGAATGTTTTCTACTCTTCAACCATACCACCTATTAGCATTCCATTCACTTGCCCTACCACTACATATACTCCATCACCACTATCTCTTCCACCTCAGGCCACTTACATTGACCCTCTCATCTTGCAACTTTTCCAAATTGTTTCCTCAATGCATCAACAAATGTCCAACATAAGCCAAAGTCAAAATTCTCCACCCACCTATTATGTCTCTAGTAGCCCTTTATCCTTAGAAATATTGAGAACACTAATGCCAAAAGGAATTGAGATACCTAGATTTGAGAAGTATGGAGGAAAGGGTGATCCTACTAATTATGTTAATGTTACACAGCCTTATGCAGTGACTTTTTTTATTGACGATAAATTGTTGGCCAAACTGTTTCCTAGGACCTTAAAGGAAACTGCCTTGGAGTGGTTTTCAAACTTACCAAACAATTCAATTTTTTCATTTAATGGACTACTTGATGCCTTGATAAATCATTTTCAAGTGCACATGACTCCCAAAAAGACATTGGCTGATCTAATGAGATGTAAATAAAATGTGGCTAAAAAAGTAACCAATTTCATCTCACGTTATCAATCACTATATGCCAAAATTGACCATGATGAAATTTCCCTCTTTCATGCATTTATGTACAACCCTTTGTGACTATCACAATTCAATTAGTAGTCGTGATGCCATGTCCACTACTAACCAAACTGAAAAATCTGAACCTAGCACTTTAAACAATTTGCAATCATTTTGCAAACCAAACAAAGGCTTCTTACAATTTAACCCACCAACAACCAAGTAATAGTTGTTAAATCCGCAATACCTTTTACCTATGGAGATCCAAAAAGACAATTTACACCTTTACCAGACACTCTTCACAACACCATGACCGAGTTATTGGAGCAAAAAACGATTACCTTACCTATGGTTAAACCATTAGATCCAAAAAAACCTTTGCCTCCAAACTTTTAACCCAACGCTTATTGCCATTATCATAGAAAAAATGGACATGACACAGAACAATGTAAGCATCTTAAACACATAGTGCAAGACCTCATTGATTGTGGCAATTTATTTGTTTCAGATATCAATGTTAAAGGCAATCCATATGTTGCCCCACCCAATCAAAATTTGCAATTTTTTACCAATTCGATACCCAAACATACCATGTCATTCGTCAAATCCAGTGAAACTCAAAACGATGATGTGATGATTGTTCATAAAACTATTGAACATCCTAATCCTATTCCACATACCACTTCTATTAATCATATGGATGATCTAGTAGGAGAGATGTTATCCCTTGTAAGGGCCAACCTAAGAAAAATGTTGATATTACTTTCTCTTCTAAAGATATTCTCCCAAATCTTCCTAGTGGTCCTCTTTACATAGCTAGACATATTTATGATAAGCCCACTAATGGGATACTCATAGATCCCGCATGTGGTGAGAATGTGATCACTGAGGAATTTTTGGTATTACATGATCTTTATCAAGATATTTATGAAAAAACCATAAGCATGGATCAAAACACACAATGGTTTTGTGTTCCCTACGATAGGATCGATCATCCTTCCATTACAGATAGGACCTAAGATAGTGGATGTAACATTTTACATCATTCCACAATTGGATCAATTTCGTTTACGGCTAGGACATCCATGGCTTTGTTTGATGAAATTTGTTCCTTAAATCATACACAAATGTTTAAAGTTTCCACATGACAATGAAATATTTATTGTTCACCATAGTGGATTTAACCCTTTTTCTTCTAAAGGAAACTTCTCCTTAGAATCCTATTGGCCAAAGCCCATGGAACCTATAACACCTCGCAAAGATTTATTTTTCATTGCTTATCAAAAGTTTAAAGTGAAGAAAATTTCTGAATTGTCCCTCCATGACCAATCCCCATCCACTTACAACATCGCCATCCTTGATGAGACAATGCTTCAACCTGAACGTAAACCACCAACACCAGATCAACCAAAAATAAACACTTCACCTTCCTCATCCAAACATCCAAGAGATAATGAAACCAACCCCATCATTCCCCCTCACATAAAACACGTTTATAAAGCAAAAGAGAAAGTGATTGATACACCTCCTATGGTCCCTTATGTTCCTCTCCTTGAGGAAGAAAAAGAGCCTATGGTGGATCAACCTGCTCTTACACTTACACAACTTCAAAATACAATCAAAAGAAACCATGGTGCTAGGGAGCGTAGGTGTTGATGTCGTATCCTTGCTCATCAATTACAAATTGAAAACAACAAAGAAAATCAACCTTCTCCTTTAACAAAATCAATAAATAAAGACTCTCCTCCCCAATCACAACAAAACGATCTGATACAACAACCACAACTCCTGATACACCCTTCATTGGAACTTACCATCTGTCCTCCCATCATGATTAATTTGGATGATGATGATGATGAGATCTCTAAAATAGATGAAGAGGTGCATAATGATCTAAATACATTATTTTCCTCTTCCATGAGCTTAAATGACACATCTCCTATAGCAAGTGTAGAACCTAGTAATTCCCCTAGTTCGGCACTTGCAATTTCCCTTTTGGATATTCAACCACCCTCGCAATACATTGAACATGATTGGGAGGTGGATGACTTGCTCATCGACTGACTTGCATCTACCTTACTAGTCTTTTTCATTTTCTTTTCTTTTTCTTGTTCCTCTGTGATGTGATGTTGATGTTCTCTCTCTCTTTGTGCAATTCCTCTATTTGTACCTCCATTCTTCTATATGTCATACTTTTCTTTTCTTTTTTTTTTCCTTTTGGGGATGATGCAAAGCATTGAGATGCCCTATGTCTCTTCCATGTTGACCCAATCGGTTCCTTTACTTTTATTTTTCGCTTTTGTTTTTTGTTTTCATTTTGGAGATGATGCAAAGCATTGAGATGTTGTATGTCTCTTCCATGTTGACCCAAATGGTCTTCCTTTCCTTTTCCTTTTTTCAGTTTTTTTTGTGTTTTTCTTTTGGGGATGACGCAAAGCGTTGAGATGCCTTATATCTCTTCCATGTTGACCCAATCAGTCCCTTTAATTTTATTTTTCGCTTTTTTTGTGTTTTCCTTTTGGGGATGATGCAAAGCGTTGAGATGCCCTATGTCTCTTTCATGTTGACCCAAATAGTCTTCCTTTCTTTTTTATTTTTTCGCTTTTGTTTGTGTTTTCCTTTTGGGGATGATGCAAGGCATTGAGCCCGCATGTTGACCCAAAATATTTTTATTTTCTTTCGCCTTTTCGTTTTCTTTTCACTTGTGTTTTCCTTTTGGGGACAATGCAAAGCATTGAGACTCCTATGTCTCTTCCTAAAAATGGACTTTATTTTTCTTTTAATTTCGCTCTCTTTGTGTCATTCTTCTAGTTCTATGTGTATTTGGGGAATGATGACAGTTTCGATCTCTTTAATAAAAAACATTGCAGCAACAAACATACTGACCCCAAATCCATAGATCCCTTATGCACTTGATGTGTTCCTTTTCCTTTGCATGATGTAGCCTTACTTGGAAATGTATGACTTTGCATAAGGGCTTTCCAAGTTGGCTCTCATGTCTTGTTTCTTTTTGCATTTTGCTAATTTAAAGTAATTGCTCACAGAACGGTGTGTAGCAATTCCTTTAAAGTGGGGGCATACATTGGCATTATTCATTATTCATTTTTCATTTTTCTTGGTTCTTATTGCAGCCTTGTTACTTCATACGATGTTTTCATCACTTTGTGGATGACATTAGGTGTGATGTCCTTCATAAGCATGATCTATCATAGCATATTGCATTCCTCTTAGTGGCCTGATGCAATGCACTACATCCCCTAAGTTGTGAATATTATATTCTTTGATTGATCCTCTCTTGGAGACATTAGACACAATGTTCCCTAAGTTAAGACCTCACATGAACTTAGCAAGACTCATTTGAACATTTCTTTTGCATGTTGCATTTTGCATTTACATGCCCACCTTGCATAACATAGCTTTCATGCATGTGGTGCCATTACATTTGTTCATGAGTTCTAAGCATACAAAGCTTTGCTTGTCCCATGAAGCACGAAATGACATTGTCCTTTATGGCGCCTTATTAAAGTTATCAGGAAGTATAACTTTGATATGGTTGAGCGATAAATCCCATTTTGAGGCATGACTTTTCCCCATAGCCACCTTGTGGATTTTTCATCCCGCGGACAACCAAAAGTTTCATGGCCCCAAAGTGAGTATACTTGGGCTTTCTCACCTAGAAGACAACCATGATTTTTGTCGCCACAGAGTGAGTACACATTTCTTGTTCCAAACAAACAGCCTAGATCTAATCCACAATGAGTTGGATGGACGATCGAAGCTTTCTCTTCTTTCCTTCATTATTTTTCATCACTTTCATGTGTGTTCCTTTGTGCTTATGATTTATTTTCCATGGGATCTTCATCATGGGGGCTTGATCATCCCTCTTGATCGTTTTTGTCCCATCTTACCAAGCATTAGTACATTCGGACCCTTCTTGAAATGCACTGCTCTACTTTAGTGTGAGTTTAAAGCAAGTCCATCCCCTCACTAAAGTGGGGGCTAACTGTGGACACAGAAAAATTAACCCTTTTACTTTTTCTTGTTTTGTACCTCCTTGTGCTTATTTGGCTTGATTTCACCTTGATTTAACATTGCAATGTGGCCTACATATTCACATTAGGTCTTGAATCTTTATGAATCATTAAGACTTTATGATGTCATGTAAAGGTGTTGTGAAGTGTTGTAAGACATTTTCACACTTTTCTAGAATATTATTACCATAATTCATCTACATACCCTCTTTTTATCACTTACCAAATCTTATTCTAAAGTGTTGTAAATTCTTGTAACAAACTTTCACACTTTTTTAGGCTTTTCATCAACAAATATACCTTTATTATGCTTTATTTGGCCCCTTTATGCACTTACAGGCCTTAATTAAGTGTATTTTTAGTACAAACCTGACAAATAGCATTAAAGACAATATAATTTATGACACCCACTCAAATTATTTGAGTGGGACCCATTTACCCAGGGTGGCGAATGAGTCCCTCTTGGCACAAAAATTAAAATAAATTCAAATTACTGACATGTTTTTATTCCTAAAGACCTAAGGTCAACCTATGATGTATTTTTGGGAAATTAGAGCATAATTGTGTATGAATACATGATTTTATATTCATTTTAAGCCCCATTCATCCTATTCTCCTAATCATCTCATACACTCATTCATTCAAGCATCATAGCATCATCCAATCAAGCAATTATCAAGCATCTTGGAGCAGCCATTAACATATCTTCAGACTTCAACAACAAGGGTTTGGTGAGTTTATGAAATTTGCATGTTATTTTTTCATCATTCCTTTCTTATTTCATTTCATAATCAAGGGTTTGATTACCAAAGTGGGGTTTGACCAAGGCAAACCCCTATACTCTAACCCTTAACCCTTTTTCCCCTCTTTGCAAGTGTGTTTGTGGGTCTTGTAGGCATATTTTTCAAGGAGAAAGGTGTCAAAAAGGTGTTGAAAATTCATCTAAGTAATCAAAGTCAACATAACCCTAATTGGAGCTTGAAGACCCCTTTTCTGCCTATTTTCTGCAAATTCAGATCTGGCAATCCGACAAGAAAAAAAGTGCAGACCAGGAACCATAGAGTTGACCTTTGACTTTGTCAATTTCTGTAGGTGGATTGATTCACCATCAGTGGCGAATGAGTCCCATTGCCAAGCTGGAAAAATAGTTTTTTGAAGTTTTGAGTTCTCGACATCCTGAAAACTATTTTGATAGATTTTACCAGAACCTGGAATGATTTACCATCTTTGGCAAATGAGTCTCAGTGGGCATCAACATTGAATTTTGAAACATTCCACAACCTTCTCAGATCTACTTTCAGCTTCCAGGTGCACCCCATTCAGTCTCATTCAATTTTGTTTTCATTTGTGCATGTTTCTAGTTCATGTTTGCATACAACACTGTGTTTTCAAACACTTCATATTTCCTAGTTTGCATTCAATAATTGATCCATTTCATTAGTTTTTTGTATTTATTTCATCTTATTTAGGAAAATTTCACCCTCATCACATCAATCCTTGAAGGTATACATTGCATTTTGGCCTATATTTCCCCTTTTAGGTGAAAAACACTAGAAGGGATAGAAAGACATTTGGGTGCCAAAATCTTTGTTTATAATAATGTAAATGAAATTCAACAATCAAACAATTCATCCACCTCCCAATCTCAGTGAGGATAAGCGGAAGGTGAAAAAATAGCTAGGGGACAAGGACAAATGCATTACTAGGACAAGGCTAACAACTTCTTTCCCCCACTGAGTGCAAGGGGAGAATGAGCAGAGATAGTTGATGGGAAAGGTCATGCAATAGTGAGAATGGAAGATTCTACAACTATTTCATGTTAAGGAGTGGGAAAGTGTACTATGGGATTATGGGATAGCAATTGGTGTCATCGCAGTGGTACTTACTCAGTATTTCCTTCAATGTATGACACTCGTCGTTGCGGTGTCCAAGAACACGATGATATTTACAATAGGGTACGTTGGAATCTTTAGGAAGTATTACCATCCTATTCATAGGTGGTAAAATGATGAAACCTCTATTTAAAATCATTTGTAGTTTCCTTTCACATTCAAGTGGTGGATGGAGAGGAAACTTTAGTCTTTTCAACTTGTAAGGTCGTTTGTGTTTACCAGATTCACCCTTTTCATGAATTGAAGGAGGAAGAGGACCCATGGGGATCCTTGTATCCTTATGATTGTTATTAGTCATGGGTTTTTTAGGAGGAAGAAGGATGTTCAAGTCAGGGGGAAAGTCAAAGATCACCAAGCCATCATTACGAAGCCTGAGATGCTCTCTAGGAGGCTTATGGTCATGATGGGGATTGTGATAGCCTATCCCCTTTGTGTTTTCTTCAATTTTTACTTGCTCAAAAAATTGATGGATTTCATGTTCAATTGTTATGTCACATCCTTTCTTGCTTAAGATGTAAAACATTTTCCATAAGTTTCTTCAAGGCTGATTGGAGTACTAGTGACTTTCTTATCATAGAATGGTTGAGGAGTTGGTTGTGTAGAAGAACTAGGTCCACCTAAGGGAGGGAACTTAGGTCCTTCATTTTTTTCAGGATGTAAATACCCACACATATCAGGAGGTGATATAGTAGGAAGGTCTCATTGTTTCATGGATGGATAAAAGGATGCATTGGCTTCGAGGTCGCCAAGGCATTCATTTAAGAACTTATTCATGTTGTCATCATCTTCTCCAATGATGTCAACATCACGAGGAGTTGAAGGAGAATGAGGAAGCTCAAGGTCATTAGAATCAGTTCCAAAGGCACAATTTGACATGTCCACTAAATATTTTAATGACATCCAAAACTTATTAAAGAAAAAAGCCATGATGCAAATGAATGAAAGCAAATTAAATGCAAGAAATGGAATAAAACAACTAATCTGGAAATAGGAACAGAGATGCAATAACAAAAAATAGGGATGCAGAAAATGTTTTGAAAATGACAAAAATTACAGTGCAAAATGTGCAACTAGACTAATTCGCCCAGGGTGGCGAATGAGTCCAAGGATGAATTTTTTTGAAATTTTTCAAAAAAATTAAGATCAATTTTATGATTATCAGGTTGTTTGATGCAAATGCATAATTTTAGTGTTTTTAAATGTTTTTTTTTAAATGCAATAATGAAATCTAAATGATCTTTTCACTAATGCAATTTTGAAAACCCTTGGATGGCAAAACAATGAAAAACCTAATGCAATGTTGATACAAGATAGCCCTAGGATGTAAATACACTTGAAATCAGAAGTAAAAATGTTCTAAAGATGAGTTCACCAAAATGTAAACACGGGTTTTGGTACCCTAATGTTCTCTTTCACTTCTAGGGTGTTTCACCTAAAAGGAAAGGAATAGGGTAAAAACCGGCTATGTTCACACTCAAGATTAAAGTAAAACGAATGAAATATGCTTAGATGAGAATATATAAATGCAAAGGACTAATAAATAGATTGATTTGGTATACAAAACTAAGAAATGCAAAGTGTTTGAAAACATGTTGTGATATGCAAAAAGAACTAAAAACATAAAAAAAAATAATAGAACTTAATGAAATTGAATGAGGTGCACCTGGAGGTTGAAAGCTAATGTGGAGAGGTTCTGGAATGCTACAGAGTTTACTGTTGAAGCCCACTGGGACTCATTCACCATAGATGGCGAATTAGTCTTGTTTTTGGTGAAAACTGCCGAAACAAGTTTCGGGATACCGGGAACAAAAAACTTCATAAAACACTTTTTCCAACCTGATAGTGGGACTCATTCTTCATAGATGGAAAATTAGTCCACCTATAGATTTCTGAAAAGTCAAGGGTTTGTTGGCTTTCAGTTGTTTATTGTGATTGTTTGTCCTTGATGTCAAAATAGGCTTTGGTGATATTGATATTGACCACAGTTGATGTAAATGGTCTCATATTTCAGCTTTTGGTACATATTGATTGCCTTGGGTAATACATGATACACAGATGGTCTACATTGTTGTGTTGGTTGTGGTTATGCATGTGTTGGTTGGTTTGCACCTGATGATATCTTTAGTGGTATGTTTAGTTGTATTTATAATGATCTCAGTTCATTTTGGATACTCTTGCATTATTCAATTTTTTTTACTTTGGTTGGACTAATTCAGTACTTTGTGGACAGTGCTTTGGATACCTTCAGTTTTGTTTTGTAGTACTGATCATGTTGGATTCATGTGCAAAGGATATATACATGGGGTTGGTGATTAGGTGATATCATGTTGTTCTGACACTCAGATTCATTCAATAATATTGGTTGGTACTTACATTGGCATGTGTATTTTCAGTCTCTACTTGGTTCTGTTGAGACACATACAGGTGATAGCATTTCATTGCTCATATTGAAGGTAATTTGGTAAGCTTCAGTTTTCATGAAGTCTTATATTGCAAATTCATTTTATTCAAATTTTGCATGCTTGATTTACATGGTTGTATCATCCTTGATACACGAACAATTTATCATGTTGCATTTATATTCATGGGTTATTCATATAACTTCATAAAGGCTTCACTTACATTTTATTAAGGTCACCTTGGCTCAAGGCATACTCTATAAATTTTGGGTTCTATACATTCATTTTGGTTATCAATGTTATTGGGCCTTGATACCTTGGCATTATTAGTAAGATAAAGCCACATGGCTTTGATGTGGAATTGTTAGTAATCGGGTTCTTCATATTTCAAATGAGATACCATTTGTATTATATATCACTTAGTGTATTTTGATCTACGTGGGCTTACCATATTTTATATAGTTCATATTAACTTCTATTTGTATTGGGTTTGATAGATAGTCAACATTGATTATCACTTTGGCACTATATTTATTCGTGTCGGATTAGCATAAAGTGTATGATACTTTATCTTGGACAGTCGAAGGAAAAGAATAACTTTGTAGTGTTCATGTCACACGTGGACAATAATAAACATGTGGATAGTGTGACTTGGAAATTGAGTTGGTAATTATGTTGTCAGTGGTTTTAAGCATGCACACAGACTTCAAATGATATGGAATATCATTACATTCGGATTTGGCATCGTTATACACTTGAGTTTAGTATTTGATGGAGTGAAGGAATAGGGAAAAATGAGTTTTGTAATTATCATTTTGTTGAAGGTAAAACCCTAGCCACCAAGCATGTTTACAGTGATAGTTATTGAATCTTTAGTGATGGTTTTTTGCTCGAGCCAACAATATGATGGACAGTGTAGAAAGAAGAATGGTTGACTTGCAGCTGAAAGAAGAAGTAAAGAAGGCATATTTTATGAGATTTGTTTTCAATTTTTGGCCACCATAGTAAGGTAATATCTGCACAATCTTTTGGTTCTTCAAAGTAAATGTTGATAATTTTTTCCTTCATCGAAAGTGAAAAGGTAAAGTAATTTCAATTGCATTTGTTTTTTATTCAGTTACTTCGAAATGAGAATAGACAGTTTTTGTTCAAATGCATTTTCTGTTTTTGATAAACCCTAGTTAACTCAAGGGTTTCAAAATTTTGGAATAAAGGGTTTGCAAAATGTGAATAAGATTTTAATATTCCAGTCTATAAAAGCATGGTATTTTCAACCATTGCAGAGTGACAAGGGTTGGAATGAAATAATTGATTTTTTGTGAAAAATAATAAGGGTTTCTAACATAAATATTCTTGTATTCAAAAGAGATAGATGGGAGCTTAAATTTTTTGATTTCTCTGGTTCAAAAACAGAGATAGCATTCAAAATTTTAGTTTGATTATCTTGGTACTGTCATATTTAGTACAGATTATAATAGGCATTATTGTATATCTTTTATATGTACTATGTTGAGATTTTGTAATTGCAAAAATAATGCAGTTATAAGGTCTTGACAGTTTGCATGGTTATTGAGAAACTTTGTAAAGGAGTTGGTGCTCCTACTGAAGTTGGTGCTTCAAAATTTCAGTGGAGTTCGTGCTCCTAATTTATTTGGTGCTCTAATAATAAAAGGAATTATTTGAGTGGTTTTTTATACCCCAAGAGGGTTTTTCCACTCAGGAAAATAATGTGTTATGTGGTGAAATATGTGCATTTGTGTTTCATCCCATGTGCTTAAGTGTTAATGTTTTCTTTCTGTCATTTGTCATTAAAATTCATGCAATGATCTGATACTTGACTAAAAATTCCATTATGTTATAAAAGTGTTCATGAAGTCTCGTGAAAATAAAGCATTCAAAGGAGTTGTTCAATCAAATTTACATGAACAATTAATAACATGCTTTGACATTGTCTTTTGTCAATCTATCATTCTGCTAAAAATCTCTTTGATATGTTAGAGTACTCTTTGTAAATTAAGTGGATTCACTTTGATGTTTTTCAAGGTCATCATTTATATCTACATTTCAAGTTTCAAAAGTTAAATTTGCACATTACTCTGATTCACCCCCCCCCCTCTCAGAGTAATTCATCTTCCAATAGGGTCAACTTTGTGGGTCCCAATTTGCACTTTTCTGCCTGACAGGTTGCTAGATCCAAATCTAGAAAATCTAATAGGAAAGTGTTCTCCAAGCTTCAAATAGGGTTTTGTTGACTTTGAATGATCTTCAACAATTTGATGACACTTTTAAGACCTATCTCTTTGACAAATCTACATACAAGTTCTGCAAAACACACATGCAAAGAGGGGGAAAAGTGTTAAGGGTTAGAGTGTAGGGGTTTTCCTTGGTCAAACCCCGGTTTGGTAATCAAACCCTTAAAAATGAATAAAATAAAGAGAGAATGATGAACAAATAACATGAAATGTCATAAACTCACCAAATCCTTGATGTTGAAGTCTGAAGATATGTTGCTCCAAGATGCTTGAATGCTTGATTGAATGATTAAGGATGCTAGAATGCTTGAACGTTATGATGGATTGAATGCATGAATGAATACTTGAATGAATGGAGGGGGCTAAAATGAATAAAAAATTATATATTTATACACAATTATACCCTAATTTCCCAAAAATACAACATCACAGGCTAACCTTAGGTCTTAAGAAATAAATACCCGCCAGTAATTTGAATTTATTTTGATTTTTCTGCCAAGAGGGACTCATTCACCCCTAATGGCAAATGGGTCCCACTCAAGAAATGTGAATGGGTGTCGGGAATTAAGTTGTCTTAAATGATGTTTGTAGGGTTTATATTTAAAAATACACTTAATTAAGGCCTATAAGTGCATAAAGGGGCCAAATAAAGCATAAGAAAGGTGTATTTATTGATGACAAGCCTAAAAAAGTGTGAAAGTTTGTTACAAGACTTTACAACACTTTAAAATAAGACTTGGTAATTGATAAAAAGGAGGTATGTAGGTGAATTACAATAAGAAGATTCTAGAAAAGTGTGAAAATGTGTTACAACACTTTTACAAGACATCATAAAGTCTTAATGATTCATAAAGATTCAAGACCTAATGTGAATGTGTGGGCCACATTGCAACAAATCAAGGTAAAATCAAGCCAATTAAGCACAAGGAGGGTAAAAACAAGAAAAAGTAAAAGGGTTACTTTTTTCGTGTCCACACACATGTATATTGAATATATTGGTATTATGAAAATAATGTGATTAATCTCTTCCACCAAATTACTTATGTATATAGTGCACCAATCCTATCTCAAATCATTTTCAAAAATAGAATGATCGAAGAAATCGTACCATAAATGTTTAGCTTCTTTAATTATATATGTAATTGTAATTGTACATTTCATGATTGTAGTTCCTATTTTCTTTATAGATGGTGACCTCCAACCCAAAAAATATGTAATCTCGTAAAAGAAGCCATAACTACTATATTCAATGGGTTGGGGCCCTAGCTCAGTTGGTTAAATCTTTCCTATTGCAGGAGGTTGGTCATGAGGTCTAGTCTCCCCCACCCCCGTGGTACCAGAGGGTGTGCCATGCCAGCGCTACCAGTCACGTTAAAAAGTTTACCAGGCGCACTGCAATTTATAGGGGTTCGTGCTACCCGATTCCTGCTGTCTAAAAAAAATAAAAAATAACTACTATATTCAACATAAAGAAGAAATCAACATTCGCCATCATATGCAACGTATAGGAAAATGAACAATACAATCCAACACACCAACCTCCTTTAAGTCAAACCAACAAAACATTGAACCATGTGAAAGTACACCCCAAACTGAACACCTTTTTGACTGAGGTTTGTCAATGTGTTCACACCAAAAAATGAACACTCTTCAAAATTAGTCCACAAGCTTGCCACATACCGAAAAAAAACTTTATAGAGGCTTCTAAACGATTTCGTTCAAGATTAGATAAACTATCAAACTTTCCAACTTGCACAATTTTCCATGAATGCTACCCAAGAATGCACACCAACTCAACACAAAGTGGTCTAGTTTGTTTTAGATGCTTTCATGAGAAAGGAAGACATTGTTTCTCATCAACTAATTTTATGGACCCAAGAGTATGATCTGAAAAACTCTAGAGTGTGCTTACTCAGCTAAGTTCTTCATTTATCAAATTTGAAATTAGTTGCTTAACTTACTCAATTCCAAATCCATGCCAAGATCTTTAATTAATGGTTTGAATCCAATATGCAAACTCAATCCATCAATTTACTAAGCCCATTGATTAATCTATTTGCAGAATTAAAATATAAACCATCATCAAGAACAAACCAAAAGATCAAAGACACATTTGATTACGAAGTTCACCTCTCAAGGCTACATCTTTGGATCCACTCAATAGGTGTGATCAATTGTCATTAATGTTTCCACCTGCAAATTTCTTACAACATTTGGTCTTTTAACTGCATATACAAAGTTTCCACTGCCAGGAAGTTTCAAGCCCTACAAGCACTTCCTGAACCCACACTGAACAAGTGCTTCCAACAATAACAACAAAGCATTCCTAGTTCTTACAAAATTAGCTGAATGTGAACTAGCTACAAAGGCATCTTGCCTCAATTACAAATCATACTAAACATAATTCATACGATATTGAATTCACCATTGCAGAATAAAGTCAAGTATCTAAAACACTCTAGTTATACCTAACACTAGATTCACAAATGCAGTAATCTTTTGTAACCTTGCAAGAGAGAATTATTCAAACTGGATCTCGAACACTACTCCTTCAAGCACAACCTTCTGACATCATTTGTACAGAGTTTCAAAATCTCAATCCTTCTCTTAGGTTGCTCTACAAAATTCTATCACTTGGATGCCTTCACTTGGACTTTGGATCCTGAATGATCAACTCAAAAGCATACTCTAAATGCTTGGATCTAAAAGAATTGGATGCTTGATTCTTGGATGTCATGCCTTTGCATTCTCATCCCCTTTTATACAAAAATCTGCCCATTATGGTTAAAAACCATAAAATTTGGCCACTTCCCCTTTAAGGCTAGGATTTAACCAATCCCCCTTATTTTACAAATAAAACGATAACAATCCCCATTAAAAACCATTTTAATTTATTTTTTAAGCCCTTATCATTTTTCACTCACAGGCTATATTGGTTTGGTTGTTTGTTTTTATTAATTAGATTATTTTGTCTTTTATTTAATAACTATTAAATGTTATTTTAGTTATAAATTCGGGCTTATTCATTATTGTTTTAAAGGGGTTAATTTTTTAATTTTTAGGAGATTTGGTTTTAATCCATTGCTTTTAAATCCCACCAAATCTGCTTGGGATCCCACAAAATCCGATCCCACCAAATCCACTTGGGATCCCACAAAATCCACTTGGAATCCCACAAAATGGATTTTGTGAAATAAAATAAACCTCCACCACTTTATTTCTTAAAAATAAAGCATGGTGTAGTGGTGGTATGTGAATTTAGTGAGGGGGATCCACATTTTTGCCACATCACCTGCACTTGTCACATCAACATCCAATCAACCTTCAACTTTAACTGGTCATATCTTCATCGTACGAGCTCCATTTTCCACGAAATGAGCAGCATTGGGATCATGGCAACGAGCTCTTCATTTTGATGCCAATTTTGATGAATTTCAAGATGATCAATTTTGCACCTAAAAATACCTGCCTAGTTGCAAGGTTTGACCAAACTTTGGCATACGAACTCCTTTTTCGCCTATTCAAGTTGCATTAAGTCCAGTTTCCTGTGCACTTTGACATGGTGCTAATTTTTAGGGCAACTGGAACAATTGAATTTTTAGATTTTTGAGATCCACTTGGATCAGAGTATAATTGTACGAGCTACAAACACTAACACAAGTCAAAGAAATTCTTATAGCATGAGTCAATCTGATAATACAAGTAACACATGCTCGTGGAGTCCAATACAAATATAGTAGGCACATAATTTGTTTCCTGCAAGATATCAAAACCATAGCAAAATACCCGCCACATAAAATTGCAAACTTGGATGTGTTGGTGGTTCGAAGAACCAATACAAAAGGTGGCCATTATGATTGCTACGTAAGTAGGCATTGTGTGTGGGCTTCACTAAAATATAAAATCACATATGACCTGTACTACAAATACATTGAGGTGGATTTTGCATCTCTTGAAGAGCTCGTTGATGCAAATACAGACATTTCCAATAAGCTTCATAACACAATTATTGCCAACGATGATATGGTTGCACCAAACAATGCATCGACATTTTACGCAAACCCAGTAGATAACGAATTCACTTGCTCCTCATCATTTAAGGCTAGGTTACCAAATAAACACCATGAACTAGAAATCATAAAAGAAGCATTGCAAGTTAGAGATCAAAATGACACCATTATTGATTGGCCAACACTTGCGACCTCACTAGTTAATGAATACAATACTAAGGGCCTTTTAGACATGGTTTTTCCTTCACTGTTTCCCAATGGTAGTGCACTACATTTACAACCTCACTATAGAAAATTTGAAATGCACGAATATGTGTTGCACCTAATGATGTTTCATGAAAATAGATTTGGAAGGCATCCAAGGTTTAGATATTTTTTCTTGAACCTGTTGATGTGCCACCGAAGCCAAGGTGTTGCCTCCTCTTTTTTCAAGAAAAATGCTAAGGACTGCATACCAACCACCATAGACAATCTTCATCTCCATATACAATAGTTTCCTAACACTAAAATAGTCGAACAATTGATGCATTATGGATCATCCCTTAGAGGCACACGAGCATATTGGAATAAGTGTCGTGGTGAATTTTCAAACATGATCAACCAAATAGGCTCACCCACACTACTCTTCACATTAAGCGTTGCAGATACCAAATGGCCTAATTTACACCAACTATTTTCAAAGGGGGCAATGCCAACATCAGGAAACAATAAAGATCACATAGATAATATTGTTATGAACCCACATACCACATCCTTATACTTGCATCAATGATTCACAATATTCCACGAAGAAGTCTTAGAGAAGCTTTACTATGCAATAGACTATTGGTATAGATATGAGTGGCAACATCGAGGGTATGCACATGTACATGGCTTCCTTTGGCTTGAAGGTGCACCGAACATGGAAAAACTTGACTAGAGAAATCATGCAAATGTAGACATAGCAAAATCATTCTTTGAAAAATATGTTAGTGCCTGGAATCCTCAAAATCTAGGAGACAGGAACAACACATGTCATCAGTCTTCGCAAGACAATCCATGCTTATTAACAACACCCGAAATCTTCACTACAAATACACTTTTTTACTATGAAGAGTTACTCAATTGTGTCCAGAGACACACCAAATGTTCGGAATCAACTTTCCTTAAGAAGAAAGGAAACAACATGGAGTGTCAATATAGGGAACCCTGGACTAAATGTGCCACCTCTTCATTGTGCAGTGATGAAAATGGGAAAAAAACATTTTCCCCTACACATAATGAGCATAGGTTGAATAGACATAGTCCAAAGATGCTTTCCATATGGAGAGCCAATATGGATTGTCATCTCGTGCTTTCAAAAACACTTGTTCTAAAGTACATTGTAAAATATGTCGCAAAGGCAGAAAGAAATTATGAATTTTTTATTGATATGTTGACATGCATATGTCGAAAGCAAGCACCCTAATACAAAGCACTTGCAGCATACAAAAAATTCATGTATGAGATTATTGTTGATCGTGATATAGGTGCACAAGAAACGTGCCATATGTTGCAAAAGTTTCCCCTTGTTGTTTGCAATCGTGAATTTATGGTGCTTAATGTTGGGAAAAAAGTATTCAACCGAATTAGGACAAACACAAACGAAAATACATTGCAGTGAAGCTACCTCCAATTATACACACAACGTCATCCTCAAATGGGAACAGTAACACTACTTGAATCTACACGATCACTCTCGTTCTCTTCAAGTTGCAAATAGTACAAGTGGAAAGAAAGGAAACATAAGGAAATTATCAGTGTCTTCACCCGATTTACTACTATTCAAAAGGAGGATTAAAAACATTTTGAGACATTTTGTTGGAGTAAACTGCTTCTTTACAAGCAGTTTTGTAACATTGTCGTAGACATCAGTATCAAAAAAGAAACAATTGTTGCAAATTGGAAGGAGATGAATAGACTTAAATATTATGTGTGGCATATTGATCATGTAATTGATGAAGAAATAAATCAAGAAGAGGTAGAGGAACTAGATAATCAAAACAATATAGAAAATATAGCACAATTGAATGAATGGGAGTTCTTATCAGAGTTGGGTCTTGGTACTAGTGGAAATCTTAATTCCCTTGATATGCTTGGAAGACGTGACTTTGAAAATTGCAAAAATTGGAATGACCATACAATACCTCAAGCTTTACATGAAATTGTAAAGCATTTCGTAAGCACAAACAAGGTGAACCAACATGACGACCCAACACCATTTGAACTTAACGACCTCCCATATCCACTCTCTCCCAAACAACAGCTCACTCACACTTGTCTTGGACCATTATAGTGCTTGTCAATTCCAAAAACCCTTGCACATGATTATACAAGGCACAACAGGAACATGGAAATCATTTCTTATTCATTGCATTAAACACTCCCTTTCCAATTTAGTACCACAAGAACATATCCCACTCTGTGTTGTTGCTCCTACAAGAATCGCAGCATTCAACACACATGCCTCGACTATACATTCAACCCTGAAGATTACAGTCAAGGAAATGCAACCATTGAAGGATCAATCATTTTCAATGTTCCAACAGAACATGAGACACATAAAATACTTCCTAATTGATGAGATGAGCTTTTATAGGCCCAAAATTACTCTTGAAAATTGATATTAGGCTACGTGAGTCTTCCCCCCACCAACAACACTTGTGCTTCAGTGGAAGATCCATCATTCTTGTAGGTGAATTTGCACAACTGCCCCCTGTTATGGAAAAACCTATATATGCTTCCCACACATATGCAAAAGCCCGATGGGAACAATTCACTATTATTTACACTAGAAAAAATATTTCAACATGGGGACACTTAAGCCCAAATTGAATTCTAAAGAACTCTACAAAATATTTGTAATGTAGAACCAAATGAACAAGATTGGGAGCTACTAATGAGTCACACAAACATAATGCTATCAAATAATGAAAACAAGTCTTTTGACCTAGCAATGCACCTATTTTCAACCAATGACTTAGTTGGAACACACAGCAAAAAAATGATACAATTGTTAAATCTTCCTATTGCACTCAGTATTGCAATAAAAACAAACATAAAATCAAACATCGACAATGATGTTGACCAGCTACCCCGTGAACTCCTGCTATGTAGATTCCAATGCATCATGCTAACCACAAACCTATGGACTCAAGTAGGCCTTGTAAATGGTTCTATAGGAGAGGTTTTAGATATTTTATACACAGAAAGCTCTAAACCACCGGACTTACCATTAGATGTAGTAGTAAAATTTGATACTTACAATGGCCCACCTTGGACCGTACATGCTCCAACAACTATTCCAATATCACCTATATCTCTAGGTGCTTACGGGAATTTACCACTATGCATGGCATGGGAAATTACAATACATAAATCCCAAGGATTAACAATAAAAAAAGCAACAATTGATATAGGTAAAAAAGAAAGACAGGGATTGAATTTTATAGCTATATCTAGAGTTAAATCAATACACGGACTTAGGATCAAACCACCGTTTTCCTTCGATCAATAGTCAATAATAAAGAACAATCCATACACAATTATCTTAAAAAACGAAGAGCTTCAACTACGTCTTCTCTCTTTATGATGAGTATAGGTACACATACATAAATACACCACTCTCTCAATAAACTGTATTAGTTTAATTTTCTCTTTACCATATTCATATAATACATATTATTGTTTCTATATTAACACCACATTTGCAATCATGTGCATATGGATGTTCCAAAATTGTATACTCCTGCAACGGTTGCTTCAATCTAAAGAAATTTTCCCAATGTATGCTAAAAAACTTTCACCAAATTCTAGCAATGGTCATTTCCATGATCCAAATCCACTTTAAAATCAACAGAATTTTGAGCCAATTCCCATGCCTACTGAATAAATCGGAAAACACTTTGTAAACCATCCATCCTTTCAAATTGATCCATGTCAAGAACATTAACCAAAGCATATTGAAGAAAACACCACGTAGAATCAATATCATGAATCCGTACCTCCAATATACTACCATGATCTAATTATAATTGCCCAATCCACACAAGATGGTGCAAATGATGATCATATCCATATACCACCTACTCCTCCATCTACCCATGAGATGCTTACTCCTAAATGTACACATAGATTTTCTACAAAAACAAGGGTCTCCTACTCTAAACATCATTATCAATGAGAAAGAGTCTTCTACTCTTAAATATCAGCAATCTTGCACAACTTCTTGGTTTTATAGCAATTAAGGAATAGAGATAACTCTTAAACACTAGAGGGAACTTTGTCTAGTGAAAACACCAACATGGGGAGAATGTAGAGTCCTTATGATAAAAACCGCTATCAATGCTACAACTATTCATGACTTCAATCATCATTCACGCATCATCCCATCCACAAATTATGCCCAACCACATGAGAACAAGGTATATCAAAGAAAGGAACAAATGATTGAAGTGAAATAATCATTGAAGAAAAATGGTCAAATAAAATTCAAATGGATACCAAAAAATGCAAAACAAAATCATCCCTATCAACCTCCATTATTCAAAGAAACTATGGGGAAAAAATAAAGAAGGGAAGTTCATCCATCAAAAAAGTCCAACAATGCACAGGAAAGCTTCAAGAGCGACCTACAAGATATATGAAAAAGTTTGTCCCAACTGAATCTCCAAATCCACCTACCATTGCTCATCTCCCAAGTTTGGAAAAAAAGATCCAAACTATCAACTAAACAATCTACATCTCATATCTCTCAACGTACACCACCATAAGCTTTGACATCCATAATATCCAAATCTCACATTAACTGTTTGTTGACAACAACTCTTTATCATAAGGACTCTAATGGCTCCCTATCACGATGTGTGCATCTAGATTAGGTTAACTCCAATATTTGCAAAGAAAAAAATACACTTCAAGAAACAACAAAGAAAAGAAAAGAAAAAATAAAATTCACAAGAAAAAATCGTCCTTTACTGAGAACCACTATAGTGGAAAAAAAGGTGTCATGTGTATAATCGAACATCTACATGTGCCAAATCAGGGAGAAGCATCTTACCCCATCCATAATATATCCAACACTTGATCCATCTTATCCATAAAAAATCCTTTCATCCATGAACCATCTATCAAATCCATGTTCATTGATCGCCATCCATATTCCAAATCATCTTGATCTTGGTCAACGTTTAGTGTACACTTAACACTTGCTTATGGTAAATTTCTTGAGATGGGTTGTTATCATTCACCATACCCACTGTTATCTGAGCCATCAACTATTCTCCAAATGACCATCTGCAATCCAAATTGTAATCCCTGTCATCCTTTGCATGCCTCACATATCCATTCATCCATTCATTTATCCATGCATCCAACCATTACATTCCATAGATTGCTACAAACTAGGGGCCAATACTTACAGCTTGCTCCAAGAACATCATGATCTATATCCATCAAACCATAATATAAATTAGTGTTTTTCTACTTAGAGGATTACGCCATCTTAGTCTACACATACATATATTTTTTCATAGAATATATATTACAAACAATTTGTATTTAATTCAAACAAAATTGTATATATTTGGGAGTACGTAAAACATGCCAAAGGTGTTCTCTATATATTACTGACATTTTCTATATAATTCGAACAATATGCAATGAACACATTCTATGTTTACTTCTTTATTCTATTATAAAGATGGTTATACACCCATTATCTTTTCGTAATGTCTATTTTGTTCTAGTACTAGTGTCTTGTTGTAACTCCAAATATGTATTACATCCACTTTGTAAAAATATACAAACAATATTAGACAAGTGCTAAATTGCACGTCACTCCCCTTCTTACTACTCTATATTTTCCTATCAACGTAACCCTTGCACCCCCTCTGGTGCAAGTGCTAGTTGTATAATTCATAGTTGTTTGATAGTAATTTGTTTGAAACCATCTTGTAGTAGTGATTAATTGATGTGTTGTACATACAATTTGTTAACTCGGATTCTATTATTATCCTAATTTGCATACATCTATAGGAAATGTGCTTTGTTTTGTTTGATAGAGGTACATTTGCAAGAAATGATCACTATCATAATTTATTTATTTTTATTGAATCAATTAAATATATTTTCTATTCTTATTGTAAGAGGGATTGAACTAGATTTTTAACAAAAAAATTTGTATCAAACATTAGGTTCCTTCATAGGGAAGTTCCATGATTTCACTAAATATACTAGCACTAGAGGTAAGAAAGTTCCCTAAATTAGCTAATGAGTCCCAAAAATGGTACATTGAATTATAGAAGCTATGTTTTGCATGAACTAAATGCACACTGCCAACTATGAGGACAACTAAAAATAATGCAATACGTTTCTAGTACAACTTGGTTGTGCTCCTATTACATGTCTCTAATAAAAAAAAATGCTCAAAAACATAACTAAGAGATGCATTTGAGTCTATATTTATAATATAAAATATTCAAATATATAATTAAGAGATATATGTGGGTTTATATTTATAATATTTATATAATTCAAAGTTTCTTAATATTACTTTGTTTGAAAACATTAGTGATTAATTGATGTGTTGTACATATAACTCACTAAGTTGGAGTCAATTATTATCCTAATTTGTGTATATCCACAAGAAACATTTTTTCTTTGTTTTGTTTGATATAGGTACATCTATAGGAAATGAATACTATCATGATTTGTTTCATTTATATTGAAGCAACTAAACATATTATTTATTCTTGCAAATTAACAAGGAAACTAGATAAGGCAATTGACAACATATGTAGAGTTATAATAGCAAAGTTATATTATGTTGTCCTATATATTTTTTAGAATAGATATGTGATGTTCGAAAAGTAGCATCATTATATTTTTTACTCTTTCTTAGATGACTTCGGAGCGTAAAATTATGTCACAATTTAGGATGTTGGAAAAGTAACATCACATATAGTTAAGTATAAATCCATGTAAGCAATTTCTATTTTTATAAACTATGCTTTTATTTTGTAGTTTTTAACATTTTAAATTGTGTATATTTACATTTTTAACCACTAAAATGATTTTAAAAAATCAAATTATTAGGCTAGTTAGAAAAACTCTTGTATACAAATATCTCATTATTGCTCTTATCTTGAAAGTGAAATGAACTATCTATTCTAGTATTAATAAATATTTTAGTATAGTTATTATTTATCAAAGAAGAATTCACCTAACTTTACATACTTCATCAACTATATTCAATAAATCTTATAGAGATTCTTTAGAAGCCACTTAATCATATTAATTGTCTGCCTACTAGTACAACCTAACACCACTTATATACTATTGGATGATCAGACATGAATTATATAAGACTAACCCATTTGTGTTATAACATTTCAAATATATATTATTACATGATCAAATATATTCCTTCTCTCTAGTGACAAAACATAGACAATTTTCGTAGAAATCATGTTTTTATATATATATATATCAAGAGAGAGAGATAGAGATAGATTTTATTTATTTATATATTAGATTTTATATGTTAATAGTATGTAATTTTTGGGATATATGTTAAACCATAACCTACAAATTTATTACTTCTACAACTTTTAATGGTCCTATAAATCTAGGAGAAAATTTAGTACAATTTCTAATATTTGTTGAACTATTTTCAATATTAATTTGAAAGAATACCTTATACACAATTAAATGATCTTAGAACCATATTTATGTATGCATAACTCTCCTACCCATCAATATTCTCAATAAGCATTTGCATAATATACTTTACTTTTGTTGGTTGAATATTTTGCAAACTTGTGAGGTTTAGCAAAATAGTGGTTTCAACCACAGTGTGTGAGTTAAAACTCTCCTAATTAAGGGAAGGCTCCCCCTATCCTACTAACTAAAACAAATATGGGTGGAACGATAACCTTTCCTCTTATTTCAGGAAAGATTAAATTCTTTTCTCTTTTCAGAAAAGTAACATTAACTTTTAAATAAACTTTTACAGTAGCTTGCAATGAAATCAAGAGAAAGGAAATGAAGTTTCTTGAAAGCTCAAAGACTTCCGTCACTTCCTTCAGGATGGGAAAACCGTCTCAAGCGCAAAGTCTTGAAAATCTGAGATCTTATCTACCCTTTTGAAAGATAATCTAATAATAATATACAGCATAAGACAACACAAAGTCTGCAAGTATGATGTATCTATTAACTACTACAAATGGGAATTATTACAAGCACAAAGACTTGCAATTCTTCTTCACTTCTAAACTAAAATTATGAATTCAACCTTCAACATTCATAGCACAAAGTCTGCAAATATTTCAATTGAAGCTCTCCCTAGCAATTTTCCACAATCTCCAAATAATCACAAAGTAATGCTCCAAAATGACATAAGAACACAATGGATGCAAAGTAGGACTTCAACACAAAGTCTAAGATTTCCAACTCTTTGACATTACTTGAAAGATAACAACTTATAACTATAAAGCTCAAAGTCTTTATGAGTACAAAATTCTGCAGAATTTTCTTGCTTGCCAAAAAGATAAAAATTACAAAGGACCCTCTCAAGTATTTATAGGAGAGAGGTCATGAGAAAAAGGTGGGAGGATCTCAACTAACTTGAGAAATTCTCTCAACCACCAACTACTTGCAATTGACTTATTCCAAATTACAGTCCTAAATTATCTTGACTTGTAATTTGATTACATGTAATTACAATTTACAAAACTGCAAGTGAAAGGAACACTTGCGATTACAAAATTTGTTTTTACATGTAGTTTGTCGAAAACAAAATACATAAAGATAAAAGACTTTATTTCATTTCAGTCCTAGCTTTGAAAGACTGAAATTTGCTGATAATTTCCTGCAACTCATCTGGATCGGGGCCTAGTGTGTTCTTGGCAACCACAACAGTCTTCAGGATTACATCAAAATACCTTATTGTTGCTTCTCTATGCTCTTCATAAACAGTTTGCATCTTATCAAAGATCATTCGATGATTAACAAATTTATGAATTGAATCTATGGTAAACTATTCTGATTCCAGCTCTTGACGAAGGTTTGTTGCCATTTCTGTAGTAACCACATCAGTTGCAAGTAATTCTCCTTCATGATTTAAAATTCTGCAAGGGATTTTCTCAAAGCTAGAAAGTATGTCCTGCTCAACTTCATCACTCATTTCTAGTGTAGCTTGGACATCTTTGATGAGATCCTGAATAACTAATGACTTATTTGTCATGAGTTCTTCAAATTCTATGTATTTTTCTCTGTTTGGTATGATTGAATTGCTGCATAGAATTTCTAGCTTGACTTGATCCATTTCATGCCAAATTTTTAAATCTTTTTCAAGTGAATCCAAACTTTGCTTGAAAGCTTCCAAAGTCTAATTCATCTTTACTCTTGCTATTTTGACATTATTCAGAATTTGTAATGCCTTTTCAATTATTGGTATACCTTAATCAATCAATTGTGTTGCCCAAGAATCAACTGCTTTAGCCTTTTGTGCAATTTTCTCCAATTGCTTGACTGATTCTTCATAGGTAAAAGAAGTTAATGGATTAACTTGCTCTGAAGAGTTGGTAATCTTTCGAATTACCAAAACAAGTTGTGCATTCTCTTCTTTCAGCTTTTCTTTATTTTCCAAGAGTTCATTATAACTGTGTGTCAAGACTGTTACTGAACTAAGGGCATCCTGCATCATACTTGCATGTGTTTGTTTGCCTAAATCCACCCTGGTGAATTTGTAGTCAAATACTTGCATCTCTTATGGTGACTTGTCTGCAAGAGGTTCAGCTATTTCTGCATACTTCATTCTATTGTTGTCCACGACCACCCGTGAAACCACTTTAGCCTTCTTTGCAATTTTTGGCTTTGATTTCTTCAACTACTGGAAATCAAATATATCTGGAGAGATTGTCTGTTTCTTTCTCTTTAAAGTGACTGAATCAACCATGGAGGAAGATCCAATGTATTTGCATTTGAAACAGCAAACTTTGGTTTGTGCAAAAACAGATTCATTATGCGCCATAGTTGTTACTCTAGGAGATGACTCAGTTTGAATTGCAACAAAAGTTTGTTTGGATGGCATATTGTGATCAGTATTAGCCATAAAACAATCAAAACTTGCAGCTGATGTATCTATTTCTGGAAGTGTCATTTGTAATGTCATTGGATACATCGGATTGGCATCAAAAACATTCTCCAAATTATCATGCATGATCTCCATAGAAGTGATCAATGTGGATGAAATTGAAGTATGAAGAGCAACTTCCGTAGGAGCAATAGGAGGAACGAAAACCGTTGAGAAGGAATCAACATCACTATCAATTTGAGACATAGGAGACAATATTGATACTAGTGCAACATCAATATGTGGAGACATCATACTTAGAGCAGTAGGAGACTCAAGAACCTCTCCTTCTTGTTGATCAATGATTTGGATCTACGTTTCTTTAACCTCCTTCCCTTTTAATGTTGTTTTCTCCAAAGGTTTTTCCACAGCACGGTTGACTTTCAACTTGATTCTAGTTCCTGAAGAAGAAGCACCTTCCTTGGACTTATCTCTGACTTCTGATTTCAATCCAACAGGTCCAACTGAATCATCATCATCATTAACCCTGATTTTTATAGTTTTGACACCTATACTCTTGAGCCAAGAATTAATATTTGCCAAGATTGACTAAAATCTGTTAAAAATAAAACTTGATTATTTATGAGACCATTGTATTGCTGCAATAGAAGCGTCAGCAACCCTTTGTTCCTCATACTTTGGATCTAAAATCTGTCCATCATCAATTACTCCTTCTGGGATCAAGGTCAGATTAAGATCTATAATTTGTTCAACTATGAGCCTGCAATAGTCCATTCTATAGATGTCCTTCTCTATTCGAAGATCTACCCAAATATCTTCAAGGCGATGTACATGAGTGAAGGCTCTCTTTATCTTGTCCTTCATTCCTTTGTAATCAAAATTTGTTCTAGCCTTGAATCTTTTTAATTTGATCTCTTGAATTTCAGTTTCCATAGCTTTTGCCTTTGAGGTAGTTGTCAAGGAGTATCTCCCAATCTGCAATGGATTATGAGACGAGATACTTACTCCAGTTTTATGTTGTATAGCTTGACGTGCATGCACTGTCATCAACTGCCTTGCAAGCTCCATTAAAATGATTTTATCTGTTGGGTGTCTTGGAAGCATGAATGGCTAATCTTCAAAATAGCCAACTCTCATGTAGGTAAAAGTGGGAAACTGGAGAAAGAGACAACCATATTCATTGACCTTTTTCCAAGCAGCGTCAGATACTCTATTGTTCTGTAAGGTTTTATCAAATAGGCACATAAAATGACCAAAGAATGCGTCTTGGACTATTCTATAATGAATTATGCTTGGTCTCAAAGGAAGCTAATCATAGTACTCCCAAACTGGAACTAGTGATCTATCTCCTTGGGTAGAAAAGCCTAGAAATTGCCTCAATGAAGCTGCTATGTAAACCAGATAGGAGTTCATGTAGAATGTAAGCGCAGTAGGAACTTGTGCAAGCTGCTCACATAAACTATCGTTGATTACCTCACCCCAAAAGATTGGGTGTTGTGCCTTCCTTATCACCACTATGAATTTGTACATCCATTTCTCAAAGACATTAGAGAATTTCAACCTCATTATCCTGCTCAAGAGTGTGATTATATCATTGACCTCTTCTTTGAATTTAGATCGGTACAACTTAGGCCATCGAGATACACAATTCCAATGCTTCAAAAGCCATTTAGTATTGATGTGTTGTATACAATTTGCTTTCTTATGTTCATAATGATCAAGAGCACTCTTTACTGAAATATCTAAATACATTGGCGAGTCTGGAACTCTGAAAACCTGTTAATGGTTTCTGGATCAAGCCTAATGACCACATTACCATCATTATCTTTAATGGTTCTTGATTCTCTGTCAAAGTGAGCTATGCATGCAAGGACAAACTCTGGCTCTAGGGCAGCAACAGGAAAAGAGGAAGCCAAATGGATGTGACTTCTCAACAGCAACTGCATATGATGAGAAGTTGATTTCTCAGTTCTCTTCAGAAACTCAAACATATCAACATGTATGATTTTTGTGTCTCTGATTTCTTCAATGTTTGAGACAACATGAGAAGGAGGAATCTCATTATGATACTTGTCATACTTGTACTTAATCTTTTTGTTTGATGGAGAAGCAAGTTCCTCCGTCATTGAACAAGAATTTGCAAGGATGCGATGAAAATTCCATAAAGTTAAGACATCATCAACATTAACAGGCGTAGACATGGCGAAGGCTCTAACTCAAAATGGTGTTTTTGTTGTATGAGGGCAGAAAATGAGCATTATAACTCATTTCGGATCTTTGGAGGCTAATTGCAAGTGAAAGAGGCATGTGTTTTTCATGAAAAATGGAAAAGTTAAATTGCAAGTCAGAACTTTCAATTTTCATTTGCAGTCAAGGTCAAAAAGTCTGAATTTTAGGCATTTATAAGGCATTTCGGGATTTTGAAGGTTGGCTGCAAGTGAATAGTGCATTTAAGGATTTTGAGAAGCCATTGCAAGTTACTTTTCAAAACTTTTAACTTGCATTCTTTATTAAAACTTCCTACTTGCAATGTATTGGCAAAAACCCGATTTCCCTCCAAAGGCAAAATCTTTATTTCTTTTCTGAAAATGGTAATGAGAATAAAGAAAATGAAATGGAAGACAAATAGAATGAAAGCAAGGTAATGGAGAGGTTAATGAAAGGACGAAATGGAAGGCAAATGAAGGAAAAACTTGTTTTCAACTGATGGCGTATGAATGAAAAATGAGTAAAGGGCGAATGAAGTCAGGAAAAGAAAGAGACGTCTTTATGAAGTGGTGAAAACACGTTTCTTTAATATCATCTTATCTTTTAATGAAAGGCATATGGAAGAATAATGCAAAACGCATTTTAAATATGACAGGAAAGAAAACGCGTTTTGAACTGATAGGGAAAATGAAGGCGTTCAAGTAAATAAAGAATGAAGAAAAACACATTATGAATGAGGGCATATTTTGAATGGAGGCGAAATGGAATGAATGAAAACATGATTTCAATGAAGACGTGTTTAATGGCATGGCATTTCCTACAAGGACGTGTGAAGAAACACGCATTTGGGAAAATACATTTTCAATAGAAAACATTTCTTTTAAAATATACAAACTTATCTTCAAAGAATGGCAAGCAAAGAAGAAATAAAAAGAAACAAGAGACTGAAATAAAAAGAGATAAAAAGAACCATACCTACAACAAGTGATTGCAAACTAAAAAGAAGAAGAAAACCCTGGACGCTTTAAAAAAATGCAGTAAAAGAAGCTCGATCCATTTATTATGGCTGAAGATTCGATTTCATTGCTAAGGCGCCATGAAAAGAGGAAGACCGAATCAAACTTAGACTCAAACAGCTTCCTCCACAAACAGAATTCAAACGATCTCAACTTGAATTGGAGTTTTTGAAGACTATTGCAAGTTCATACTTCATGTAATCGGACTTTTAAGGAACAAAAACAAGTGATTTAATAAAAATCGGGTTTCTCTCAACACTTTTCAAGTTTATTTCCAAAAAATTAACTTAAATCGGAATTTTAGAAGGTATTGCAAATGACTTAAGTGAAATCGGGTTTCTCAAAAGACATTGCAAGTAATTCAAAATGAAATTGGAGCTTTTTAGAGCAATTGCAAGTGTCTTTTATTAAAATCGGACTTTTTTCAAGTCATTACAAGC
Organism: Sequoia sempervirens; assembly: GCA_007258455.2. Taxonomy (NCBI): domain Eukaryota; kingdom Viridiplantae; phylum Streptophyta; class Pinopsida; order Cupressales; family Cupressaceae; genus Sequoia; species Sequoia sempervirens. Next base: position 178,551,836 of record VDFB02026320.1, read on the forward strand.
AAAAATAAAAGAAAACAAAACTTTTTAGAGTAGTTACAAGTGCTTTAAGTGAAATTGGAACTTTTAAGATTCATTACAAGTAACTTAAATGAAAAAGTAACTTTCAAAGAACTTAAAAAGTTCCTACACTTGCAAGTTATTCAAAAAGTTCCTTAAAAGGCTTTTAAAAAGAAAATTAAAAACAAAAACACTTGCAATGGAGATAAAAAGTCCCTATTATAAACTTGCAACAAGAAGCTAAATCCCCAACTTGCAGTGATGTCAGAAAAACCCGAAATTGACCAAAAACACACTAAAAATGACTCAGAATTTCACGAAAATGGACGAGTGAGTAAAAAGTGCTAACCCAAAGGACTATAGACCTAAAACTGAGATTTGCTAATCTTTTCACCTCGTAATACGTGCCTTAGAAGAGAAAATCTTCAAATTTTATCAAAATTTTGATTGGTTATCCCAATTTTAACAAGTCAAAAATTAGGGACAACAACTTTATCTTTTGTGTTGTTCAACATATTTTATCCTATGATAAATTGATGTTTAGGTTGTATAATAATTTGTCTCTCTCGCTCTCTCACACACACGCATTCAATGGGGCCTATGTATAAAAGCAAATGACATGTTTTATTATACATGAAATCTACCAAGAAAAACATAGTCCTCACATTGATAATACCAATCCATGATGTAATACATTTTAACATATAATTATGTTAAAAAGTAATAGCCATGTCATATAAGTTATTTATTTATAGTTAAATTAGTATTATGTTTTAAAATTTCTTAAACATATGACATAATTTTTTATCTTATTGTATTTTCAATGTAATTTATAATATATTATTAAATTATTAAATATTTAAACTATTTAAATATATTAATTTATTTATAAAAGTATATTATAATTTCTTAATTTTCATAAAATAATAGATCTATTCTTAAAAAATTATATTATAATTTTTAATACAAAATATTGATTATTTTGTTAATACTATGAGATAATTTATTATTTTATATTTATTATTGCAAAGGAAAATAAAGTTTCCTTAGAGTTAACCTTGGATAATTAAGTAAATATAAAATATTTAATCATAATTTAGCCTAGATTAAACTATGAATGTATCTAGGAATGACAAATTAGATAATTGTAGTGGCTATTTTATGAAATTCAATATAAAGTAGATGGTACTTTACTTTGTGACCTCATAATGATTTTCTTTGTTGAAGATTTTATAATTAAAGTAGTATATACTCAAAAATTATGATCTCTCTATCAATAGAAGCCTTTGGACCTACTTTGGGTTTTTTTTTTTCTAGGATCAAGTTAAAGGATCAAGGACAAATCTTGGTTATGGATCCATTCCTTGATTCTAGACATTAAGGTATAGGTGAATCCTAAAATGATCGTGTAGCTATGAAGGTACAAAGTATTTGGGAAGGCATGATGTCATCAATATAAAGATAAATATTAAGTACATGGAAAAAGAAGTAAAACTACTATAGAGGGTATGCTATAGAATAATGATATAGCAATGAAGGCTCAACAAATGACTCTACAAGTTAGATATATATGTTAGCAACCATTTTCGTAGGCCTTAAAATTTACAAAATTGCCTAGGTCTAGTGCACCCTTGTTGCTTTAGCCCTATCTTTCTCATCATTTATTACTGATCTAAAAAGTCTTCAGTGGGCCCCATTAGTCAAACACATGTGGTTTAGTGTAGTGGTTAATCCCCCCTTATTAGTCATCTATCCATGTTATTTTTTTTCTAATTATTAAGTTGTTAAGTCTAGCTTCTAGCCTTTGTCCATTTTGGAGCTTCCCTCTACGTGTATGTTTACCCTTTGTTCAACAAAACCCCATGATTCCACATTTTCTCTAAATCCTTCACAAATTTTAGGCTTTTGGACTTCATGTTACCTAAGTACCTTTCCATTAAGTTCCCCATTTTCCTAATTCCCTATACCTTTGTGACTTCTCTATCTTTTGCAAGTTTGCAGGCATATCCTTACCATAAAAAAATTGAGGAAGATACTCACAACCATTTCATGAAAGACCAAGCACCAGTACCTCTAAAATCATCCATGTGATGCAAGGTGAGAAAGTTGAGAACAAAAAGAATATGATGGTTTCGACTCCTGCAAAACCCATTACTGAATGAAAGATAAGATACATGACTAGTTCAACCCTCATCACAAATTGAGAGTTGTGAACCTAGTGTTGGAAATAAGCCATTGTACTCAACACTACAATGAACATAAAATATGCATTTCCTACATTATTGTAGTGCAAGATGGAGTTTTATGGGTTGCCCCAGCCTGACAATAAGGGAGATCTAATGAGGGGAGCATATGTAGAAATGGTGGCTCCATATTAAAGCAAATGAAGGCAAAACATCTTAGTTAAAAATTAGAAAATTTTATAATTGCAGAGGTTATCCTTGTCTAAACCATACCAATTGAATGATAAGCACATTGATTCAAAGAACTTCAAAAATCACTTATGAGATTGTGCCTTGCTAGTATTTGCATATTTTTGTCAATGTTATTTATTGGCATAAATGAGTTGATCATGCAGTTCCCTCCCGACATCTAATCAAAGTTGTTTCAAACTCAAATATCAATTATTGGCACAAACGAGAAGTGTGAGTATTCATCTATTCAAATCGATTACCTAGAAGACAACTGACTCGGGTTCAAGTCGTATTGGGCCCATGTGGACAACTAATAATAAGGAAGATCTAATGCCCTTAATATTAGTGTACATAGGGTTATGGATAATCATCTTGTGGCTATCTTAGCTCCTAATTAAGTCATATTATCATTATTATATTGTTGTTTAGTTAATTAGGTCAGCCTAAGGCTTATATAGGTCTATCTAAGTCAGTTCGGGTGATACCCTAGGCATAAATAGGTATATATAGGAGGTGATGAATCTTATTTCATCGTCATATTGCAAATTGTATTCTCATTAGAGATATTTGTAGGTTTTCCCCCTCAAAGTGGCTTGTTATTCCCAATTATTATCAAGTATTTGTAGCATATTTCCTTATCATATTCTTTTATTGTGCAAGTTATTTCATTACAAGTGGTATCAAAGCATGATCTTGGTAGAGGTAAGGTGTTCTTATATTGGAGGTCATTTTTGGAAGAGCATATATCTTAGATTTTGGCAATTTTTTCTCTGATTTTTAAAAGGTTTCTAAAGAACATATTTAAGAATCTACAATCCATATTTTATAATAATTGGAACAAAATTGAGTGATTTATTGCATAATTAGAGTTTTTTCCCAATTTATTTGGAAAGTGAATATCTCCCAAATCATGTAGAATTGGTTCTTGGTTTTTAGTGGGGTTTTGAAGAATTATTAGAGGAGCCTATAGTCCAAATTGTAAAGCATTTGAAGCAAAAATAAGTGATTGATTGCAAAATTAGGGTTTCCAAAATATTGCTCCCAAGGTTGCAAAACACCTAATTTTGAAAGTTTTTTTTGGAAAGTGCGACCTAGGCCTTGGTAATTTACAATAAAAATTTCATATTATTTTGAATTTATTTGTGTGATTTATTGCAAAATTATTTTCTACCATCATGATGGGGCTTGCAACAAGAGGCAAAAAGAATGCTACCACATTGGGGAAATCTTTAGATAAGGATGAGGTACAAATTGAGGATATTAATCCTAATGATGAAATCAATAAGGTCAAGGGTGAAATTTCATCAATTAGGAATGACATAAATGAATTTTCTAGGTTGGACATGATTATTCAGGGGATGAAGTATAAGGGAAAATATTCACCTAGTAAGGTGGAAGATAATTCTTTTGTTGGACATGTTTGTTTTGGGATTGACTCGGATTTCAAGAAGGATCATTCCTTTAATAATCCTATGCCTAGGAAATTTATACCCAAGATCGATATGAGAAAGTTTGATGGCAAGGATCCAACCAAATGGAGCAATTCTTCGATCTTCATCATATTCCTAGTCAACAAAAGGTGGCTGGCATCATTATACCTAGAACTAGATCAATTTATTTGGAATCATTGGTTATGTGATGAGAAGAGAAAGAAGGGTTGTATGGTCACATGGTCAATTTTTCAAGAGGAACTTGTGACCCATTATGGAGATAGCTTTATGGATAGCTACTTTTGCTAACTCACTAAATTAAAACAAACAGGTATGGTCAAGGACTATATTCGGCAATTTCAAACCCTTTGCCTAAGAGTGGAGACATACGAAAATTTGAAGGAACTATTTCTAGGCAATTTAAAGGATCACATAATATATGAGGTATGATTGTTCCAACCAAAATCCTTATCGCAAGCAATATTAATGGAAAGACAAGTTAAGAAGTTTTTGGAAAATAGGCAACAAGGGATTGTAAATGTAAGCAAAAGGAGAGATCTCCTACACATTCATTACCTCAACTTACTAAGTTGAATCCACAACAAATTGAGGAGAAGAGAGCAAAAGGGTTGTGTTTCAATTGTGACAGCAAATATAGTCGAGGACATAAATGTAGCAAGAAAAAATTGTTCTATATTGAAAGTTTGAGTGAGGAAGAAGAGGAGGAGCCAATATTAGAGAGTGATAGGGATTCAGATGAGGAATCACATGATTCCCAACCAATCATTTCTTGTCATGCACACTCAGGTATTAGTGCCCCACAAACTATCAAGGTAGTGGGTTTCTTAAAGAAGTAGAAAGTAACAATGTTGATTGACTCGAGTAGTACTCATAATTTCATCAACAAAAAGTTGACTACTTATCTAAATTGTTTCATGTATACAGCTCCAAAGTTCCAGGTCTTGATTGCAAATGGTGGTACTATTAGTTGTTCTGAAAAATGCAATAACGTTAAATTATCCATGGGAGACTATCACATTGATAGCCCAATGTATGTTGTTTTCATGGTTGCAGACGATATTGTTTTAGGAGTACAATGGGTTACTACCTTGGGAACAATTGAGATGAACTTCCAAGAACTATCCATGAGATTTCAATCAGAAGGAAAGATAGTAGAGTTAAGAGGGTTGAACGCAAAGTCCCCACAAATGGTAAGCTCTCATCAAATGCATAAGTTGCTTAAGAAAGGATTTGATGGATTTGTGGCTTAATTGTGTTCATTAGAAATCTTTGTATCTAATGCTCCCACCCATCTAGATTTACAAGCAATATTTGATCGTCAGTCAATGGTTTTTGGAGATATGCCTAAATGACGCCCTCCTAAGAGGGATCATGATCATGCCATACAACTAGTTATAGGGGCCACCCACCCAATATTTGGCCCTATAGTTACCCATATATACAAAAAAGTGAGATTGAAAAGATTGTGGAGATGTTAGAGGCAGGAATTATTAGGCATAGCCAAAGTGCTTACTCCTCTCTTGTGGTGATAGTGCGTAAGAAGGATGAAACTTCGTGCATGTGCCCAGACTATAGAGTGCTCAATATGTACACCATCAAAGATAAGTTTCCTATTCCAGTCATTGATGATTTGCTAGATGAATTGAATTGCGCTATGTATTTTACAAAGTTAGATCTTATATCAGCATATCACCAAATTTGAATTAAGAAACAAGATATTTCTAAGATAGCATTTAGGACTCGTGAGGGTCATTATGGGTTTTTGGTGATGTCATTTGGTCTTACCAATGCACCTTCTACATTTCAAAGTTTGATGAACTCCATATTAACAAATTCTTGAGGAAGTTTGTATTAATGTTCTTTGATGATATATTGATTTATAGCAAGACATGGGAAGAACATTTGCATCATGTAGATCAAGCATTACAAGTTCTTGAAGATCATCAACTCTATGCTAAGCCATCCAAATATGCTTTTGGTCTCAACAAGGTGGAGTACTTGGGACACATAGTTCCACATGGAGTAAAGGTGGATCCTAACAAAATTAAGGCTTTCATAGAATGCATATTCCCAAAACCATTAAGTGAGGAGTTTCTTGGGATTGACCGGGTATTATAGAAGATTTGTGAAGAATTATGGTCGTATAGCAACACCCCTCAACTTTATTGAAGGATTCTTTTCAATGGAACAAGCCTGCTAATGCAACCTTTGAGAGATTGAAGGAGGCTATGTGTACAACTCCAATGCTTGCCAAGGATTTTATTGTGGAATGCGATGCTTCAGGAAATGGTATAGGAGCAATTCTCATATAGGAGGGTTGGCCAATTGCTTTTGAGAGTCGTCAATTAAAGGGTAAGAATCAACTCAAACCTAATAAGAAGGAAATGCTAGCTATTCTTCATGCAGTAAAATAATTGAGGCCTTATCTAATGGGTAGACACTTCAAGGTTAAGATAGATCATGATAGCTTAACATATTTTTTGGAACAAAGATTATATTTTGAAGAGCAACAAAAATGAGTCACTACGATGTTAGGATATGACTTTGAGATTGCAAATAAGAAAGAGAAGGAAAATGTTGTGGCTGATGCACTTTCTAGAAGGATGAGAAAGATGAAACTTTATTGTGTGCCATTTCAATATTACAAGTAGATTGGGTGGTAGAAGCCAAAGCATAGTGGTAGAATGATGTTGCTACAAGTAATCTCATTCAACAGTTACAGAGTGATCCCAATAGTTCAAATAAGTTTTGTTGTAAGGGAGATACTTTATGGTATAAAAAGAGATTGTATCTCCAAGAATTCCACTTAAACACAAGATACTTTTTTGAAGACATATCATAGAGTCAAGCAAGATTTTTTTTGGGAAGGGTTGCAAGGTGATGTTCAAAAATTTGTGGCTAAATGTTTGGTTTGTCAAAGAAATAAAGGGGAGACAATTAAAACATTGGATCTCTTGCAGCACTTAATTATTCCTAGCCAACGTTGGGAAGAGGTATCCATGGACTTCATCATAGGGCTTCCAAAATCTAAAGGTAATAGTGTCATCATGGTAGGAGTAGATCACCTGACTAAATACGTGCATTTCATTGCATTATCACATCCTTTTATAGCAAGTATAATGGCAAAAGATTTTTTGGAGAATATACAAAGCTACATGGTACACCTAAGGTTATTGTTAGTGATCGTGATCCTATCTTTACTAGCCACTTTTGGACGAATTTATTCTCATGTTTGGGTACTCAATTGGTCCATAGTTCTTCATACCACACTCAATCTGATGGGGAAACTGAGGTTGTTAATAAGTGTTTGGAAGGATATCTATGTTGTTTCACTTCAGCTAAATAGTCTCAATGGGTAGATTGGCCACCACTAGTGGAATGGTGGTATAACACTTCCTTTCATAATTCATCAAAAATGTCTTTGTTTATGGCACTATATGGATATTAGCCTCCTTCCATCACATCACCATTGAAGGTGTCACCAAGAGTTTGGGTGGTTGAGGACCACTTGGTTCATCAACAATAGGTACTCTCTGGACTCGAGGAGAATCTAGTCACGACACAAAATTGAATGAAGCAACAGGCGAACCAACATTGTAGTGAAAGAAGTTTTAAAGTTGGGGATTGAGTCTTCTTGAGATTGCAACCTTACAAGAAAATGTCACTAGACCAACCAAAAAAGAACAAGTCTCCAAAATATTATGGCCCATACTAAATCATGCAAAATATAGGTAATGTCACCTACAAACTTGAATTACTGCCAACAACAAAGATAGATTCAGTTTTTCATGTTTCTTGTTTGAAGAAGGTAATTGGCCATAAGATCCCCACTCAAACAATATTACCAGAGCTTGATGAAGAAGGAAGAATCATATTGGAACCAGAGTTCATTCGTCAAACACACACAAAGAAGCTAAGGACTAGAACACTCACTAAGTATCTCATCCAATGGAAGAATTTACCAATTGAAGATGCCACATGGGAGGACGAGGAGTTCATTCAAAAGCATCCGCACTTGATTAGCATTGAGGACAATGCTTCTCTGAAGAGGGGGGTATGTTGGGTGATCCCACATTATTGGTTTACAATTTTTGGCCAAACTGGACATTGAACTAATTTTTTTAACTAAATCTTCACTTTCAGGGACCTATAGTAGCTAAACCGTGAGGAATTTGAAGATGATGAAACTAGTGATTTGTGACATTTTCTCTGTAGATTCTAAATATATTTTTTTCAAAATATTTGGAATCAAATTGCACTTTTTTTCTATCTCCTTTGAAAACTAGTTTTTAACAATAAACACCATTTTTAAAGAGTGATGTTACTAGCTAACACAACTCTTTTTCTATGAAGGATAAAAATCTATTTTTTCAAATTTAGATCCGTAACTACGATATCTAGTGCATGTAATTGGTTTCATAGCATTTCATTGAATATTTTCTTCTTAATCAAGTTTCAAAGTCAAACCAATAACAATTTAAACATGATTCACTGGCTAAAACATAACGTTTTTTGTATGTATCGAAATTTAATTTACTTTTTTTGTTGGATCAGGGACATCAATATCTAGTCACTGATATTTTTTCAAAAAAAAAATTGATAATCTACTATTTTTCCACGTGCAGAACAGAGAGCTCGATTTTCAGTGAAAACCCTATGTTTAATCAAACTAAAAAAAATACATAATAAAACCAAACATATTAAAATTATATTCGATGGATAGCTCGTTCCGAGGACTACCATCATCTAGTTGGGTCTATGAAGTCTCCTCCATTTTCATCCTCAACCCAAGCTTCAAAAGGCAATGCAAAAATTTGGTGCAAGAGGGGGAAAAGGGGGGAAAAGTGGGGTTTGCTTGAACCCCCCTTCAAGCGAACCCCCCTTGACCTTTCAAACAAAGGGGGGTTCAAGCGAACCCCCCTTTTTTCAAAATTTCCCTTTGTTTTCATTTTGGATATGCAAAAAGTGGGTCCCATCATTAAAGAGGGTTCGCTCGAAGGGGGGTTCGAGCGAACCACCTAGTTCGTGCAAACCCCTAAAAACTAAAAAAAAAATCATGGGAGCGTTTTTGCAATTTTCCTTCCTCAATAGAATTGTAAACCAGTATTGTGGGATCACCCTATTACGCCCTTAATATTAGTGTACATAGGGTTATGAATAATCAGCTTGTGGCTATCTTAACTCTTAATTAAGTCATATTATCATTATTATATTGTTGTTTAATTAATTAGGTCAATCTAAGGCTTTTATAGGTCTATCTAAGTTAGCCTAGGTGATACCCTAGGCATAAATAGGTATATATAGGAGGTATTGAGTCTTATTTCATCATCATATTGTAAATTGTGTTCTCAATGGAGATATTTGGAGGTTTGCCCCCTCGAAGTGGCTTGTTATTTTTAGTTAGTATCAAGTATTTGCAGCTTATTTCCTATCATATTCTTTTTTGTGCAAGTCATTTCATTTCATTTAACGAGGGGAGCATTTGTAGAAATGGTTTGTCTTCGTATTAAAGCAAATAAAGGCAAAACATCTTGGTTAAGCATTGGCGAGATTTATATCTACAAAGGATATCCTTATTTGAACCATGCCAATTGAATGATAAGCACATTCATTCAAAGAACTTCAACCATCATTTATAAGACCATGCCATGTCAAAATTTGCATATTTATGTCAATGTCATTTATTGGCACAAATGAGTTGATCATTTAGATTCATCCTTGCATCTAATCAAAGTTGTTTCAAATTCAAATGTCATTTATTGACACAAATGAGAAAGTCTTTAGTTGTTTCAAATATTGTTACCCAAATGATTATTTATTACTACTTAATAAACTATAATACTATATCCTTAGGTACATTACATTCCACTCCCTTAGCATGTTTTTCCCTCGTAACATGGGAAGAAGCCAAAAATAATTGTCACAAATTAGTGCAAATATGATGCCATGCAATATCATCCAACCATCCATATGCGATATACATTGTGGTTTGTGTTTGATGGTTCCTAGATCCATATTCTATTGTGCCATTGTGATCCCATTTTGTTCTATAGTATTTCATCATTTTCTGCTTTGAGTGGCCATTATGTCACTGATGCCACTAATACCTGTAATTGCTCATTTGGTTCCATGTAAACCTATAGCTATTTCTCCTTTTGTTGCATGTAGTACCATGCCTTGGCATTGATTGCCTCCATGGTTGTTGCCTTTCACAATGATGGAGATGCCTAAAAGTGGCACACTTTTCTATCTCTAGAACTTTCTCTGATTCTCCACCTTTTTCTAGCACTTATTTTGTTTGCTCTTAAAGGGGAATCAACTTTTCCTCTATTTTTTTGCTTCATTGTCCCCCATGCTCTTCCTCTAATTTATTTGTGCATTTTCCTTTAGATTCTTGAACTCTTCTTTGGTCTATGTTATATGCAATAGCCTGAAATGTGATTATTTTCTTTCTATACCAAAGCTTTAGGAACTTCTTCTGCACATCAATGTTTATTGCTCCCAAACCATCTAACCAAGGATATCCAAGAACAATATCCACCCCATCCATATCCCAAGCACAAAAATTCGAATGCAAAACATCTTTGTCTATAAAGCGCCATAAATATTAAAAAAATTGAACATACTTATCCCCAATTTGACAGTCTTTAATTTTCTTTGCTTGTACTATTAATTTCTTTATTAAATCCATGCTGATAAAGTTATACCTGCTACTGTGGTTTATAGAAGCAATAACCTTATTGTTTTGCATCCATGAAAGTGAAATACCGAATCTTCCCTCCTTGGAGTAAAATTGCACGTACTTTTTTCTGACATTTGCCTTCTATATGTTTTGTTATTAATCACTTCCTTATTATTGTCTTCATTTTCTACTTCTTTATTCTTATTGACATAAACTAGTATCTTGTTTGGAGCCCATCAATCTAAGAAATGTTGTTCGAATGCATAAAAAATATAGCAATTGGGATAGAATAATGAGAAATACCAATTACTAGCTTCACCTTCCAAAACACCACAAATAACTACATCCTGTGCTGAAATTTTATCACATTTCTTTCTAAATTTGAGTCACTATTCTATAACATTACCACTTCCATCAAATTTGAGAAACGCCATTGAAAATTAAGGTTTGAATTTATTTATTTTTCCAACAAATCTCCTTCTCTGCAATAAATTATGCCTAAATGGAAAAGAAAAGAAGCAGAAATATTTATCTCCAGATATAATACTGGACAAAGCAGATTTGCTTTGATGGCATTAAATCACAATTTTTTATAACCTGATGAAGGAAAAGGCCCAAATAGCTCCAGCTCTTCTTTATAACCCCCCAACACTCGAAACAACTCGGGTAATTCCTTATCCTTCAATCTGGCAACCAAGCTTTAGGATGTAGTGCACCCACCAGCTCCCACAAAACCTGACCACAGCACCCACACCAACAACTCTACACCTAAATGGGAAAACACCACCTCCAACTGTGGTTAACACCAGAGGAATAATGATAGCCTATCATCATGAAAGCTGCCCAAAAAGTGTGGTGCCTTTCTTCTAGCTGCCCATGCTCTTCATGTGGCATATCGCTATTCCTTTGGATACACACACTGCACAACCATGGGTCACACCTCTCTTTGTTGCAGCAAAACCATTGGATGTTTTTTCACAATCACGCCATTTGAGCCACTATTCTATAACATTACCACTTCCATCAAATTTGAGAAACGCCATTGAAATCTAAGGTTTGAATTTATTTATTTTCCAATAAATCTCCTTTTCTGCAATAAGTTGTGCCTAAATGGAAAAGAAAAGAAGCAAAAGTATTTATCTCCAGATACGCTACTGGACCAAGCAGAATTGCTTTGAGGCACTAAATCACGATTTTTTATAACCTATTGGAGGGGGAGGCCCAAATAGCTCCAGCTCTTCTTTATAATCCCCAACACTCGAAATAGCTCAGGTAATTCCTTATCCTTTAATCTGGCAACCAAGCTTTAGGATGTAGTGCACCCACCAGCTCCCAAAAAACCTGACCACAGCACCCACACCAACAACTCCATGCCTAAATTGGCAAACACCACCACCAACTGTGGTTACCACCAGAGGAATAATGATAGCCTATCATCATGAAAGCTGCCCAAAAAATGTGGCGCCTTTCTTCTGGTCGTCCATCCTCTTCATGTGGAAAAATGCTATTCCTTTGGATACCTGTACTTCACAACCATGGCTAACACCTCTCTTTGTTGCAGCAAAACCATTGGATGTCTTTTCATAATCACGCCATATGCCCTTCATGAAGCCCTAGACACCATCCATGTGTGGTCAAGCACAAAACATACAGATGCAAACATCTCAGCTACCAAGGTGTCACTACTGTCAACACTCCAGACAACAAAACTCTACCTGCAACTTGCATGACCAAGCTAAAAGGTGAAGCACAGATCTGTGAAACAAATCAGCTATACACCTTTGCAAAAGATCAAATGAAGTGCCAAATACTGCGGAACAATGCTACACAGACTATGCTAAGCTTCAATGGCATTCGGCATATGAGCAGCCCCCAGAACACTATCCCACAGGGAACCACAATGAACAATGGCAACATAAAATGGCCCCAATCCAAAGATGAATCTAAAGGAAAATTCGCAGACCCAAATCATGAACTTGTGGATCTAAAGCACATAGATCCACAATATAGCCAAGTCTCAACCAAGAGCACACAAGGAGTGTAACAGACAAAGGCCCTTGCCCAATGCTAATTCCAACGCCTCACAACATGCAAATGGCTGAAAAATTCACATATTAAGTCTTGCTGTACCTAGCTCATGCCAAAAATGAAATCACATGCAATCACATTCAAATTGTTTACAACCACATGCAACCACATGCAAGTCTTCTGTTATAGCATGCAATCACATGCAAATCTTCTGCAAATAAAAAAAATAAAATCCTCCCACTTTACCCTGGAAAGAGCTCTGATATCAGATGTTATGAACCTGCATAAAAATAAGAGAAACACTCGAAATAATAAAATAGAGATCCCACAATCAATAATATAAATACTCAAATATATTTAGAATATAAAGCAAACCCTTGAGGTAGAGCAAATCCATACAACTCTTCTTATTGGAAGGAAGCCATTCCACACCATATCTCAATATGAGATCTAGACAATTCTTCCCTCCTCATATGAGTTTCTTGCCTTTATTATATACTACTCAACTACCTACCACTACCACCTACCCCAACGAGTGGGATAAATACTTTTATTCTAATTAACTTAATACATCATCTATTACTACTTTATAAACTATAAAACTATATCCTTAGGTACATTACACAAATCTGTAGAAACTCTTATCAATTTCTAATTTGTATTTTGGATTCATATATTCCAAGCTCATAACTGTCTTCAAGTTTTGGCTGTGGAAATTTCAGATATGCTCGTCTAGGCTAGCCCATATACTGGCTACTATGTTCAATTTATTTTTGTTTTCACAGCATTGGAGGAAATGAGTCTGATCAAATTTCGCATTTTGATAGGTTTCCTCCTCTATAAGGCATCAATTTTCACTTGTATCTTCCTTTTGTTCTCAATGCTTTGATGATTATAGAAGAATTTTCCCCTACCTTTAAATTCAAGATGCCTAAATCAATAGCTACCACTGGTAACAATCATTTGGTCAAAACATCTGCTTCTGCTCTATTATTAATTTTCCAACCTATATTAATACTAATAGTATAGAAGACCGTGGACTTGCCTTTACTGTTCTGACTCTTCTGAGTGATATTTTTCCTTCCCCACTTCAGGAGCTTCCTTTCAACAATATTTTAACATTTAACCTAGAGAAACCTAACAGAGTAGAGATCAATTTGTTTGAGACTTTGATTGTTTTTGTCCCACCTATAATAATGAAGTTATTAGTAAAACTGTCAGAAGATATTTACAGCATAAGTATCATTAATGGTTGGAGAGAAGTTAGGATATGCTGTCTTTCTGGAATCCTCAAAGGAGTTTTGTCAATTGGTGTTGTATACAGCACTGTAATTGGGACAGTCCCTACATTTGCATATTCCTTTGCAAACCTCTCTTGATCTCCTGTCCTTCAAGTTAAAATCCATAAGGTATTGGAAGATTTCTGCCTGTTTCTTGAATTTCTGGTTCTCTGTTCTAAGGCTTTTGGAAGATTTAATTGGGTAACAATTACAATAGGCCCTTGTACACTGTGTAACGAGCTGTTGGGTGCTATGGTATCTGAAGGAGCGATTCATTTAATAGTTACAGGTTGTGTTTGCTCTGGGTTTCATCAGCTCAAAATATGAAGTAAAAATCAAATGAGGTAAGTATAAGGAGTAATGTGCTTGCTTCATGTTTCTGAAACTAGGTATGTACAGATTTATATGAATTTCTTTCTATGAGGGAACGTGTCCTGAAAAAGGGCATCATATGTTGTTAATGAAGACAGTGAGCTTTTGGAATCTCTAGAGGAAATGGTATTTAATGTGGATCTCCTCTTAGATAGGAATTTTAAATATTAAATATTTGCAAACTGGGATTTGCATTGGATTTTATCATTTTTTAAATATAGAATGTTGTTTAACTTGAATTTTGTTTGATAGAGGAAATCAGAAACATATACAAAAAGATATGTGCAACATTGATTATCTTCACTATTATTGATTGTATGCACACGTGAGTTGATACCTGTACAAAAAAATTGATGAACTGTCTCTTTAAACAAATTTGTTATTCTGCACTGTCATGAATTGCTTTTCATTAATAATTTAATTTAATAAATATTTGTGTAGTTGGTTAGTTTTATGAATCCATGATATTTATATTATCCCTTAAATGATCATTATTCTTAACACTCCTAGTTACCATATTTTTTAAAGTATTTTGTACAACATTGCATCATTTTCATTATGACAGAGTCCCTGGGTTGCTGAGCATTGTTTCGAACACCCGAGAGATTTTTGTGCCTTAAATATTTTATTAGGTCAATTGCTTGTATTTTGTTTGCTTGTGAAGTTTTGCTGTGGGGAGTAGCCACAACCATTTGATTTAATTCAATTCTATAGCCTGTGCAATCCTAAATATTGTCAAAGCTCATTGTCAGCCTTGAAGTGCACCAACTGTTTGATCATTTTTGGATCCAATGACTTGCATAGCCTCAAGCAATTGCTAGCAATGTGTTAAATTTATTGTTGTGCCATTTGTCATGAGCTTTCCATGGCATTCTATGGTGGGAACCTTCCTTTGGCTTTATTGAATTTTTAGGGTTTCAAATAATGATATTAGGTGCGGTGATGTGCTGAGCTCTCACATTTTCAATAGGTTGTCAAAACCTAAGAGCTCTTTGCAATGCACTAGCCATCTGATTGCTTTTGATCTAATAGGTGGCACATTCTCAAGGTGGTGGTAGAGGTTTATTAGGTTTCCTAGTGTGCCATTGACTGGCAATCAAAAGCTGTGCTTGCGTGAACCAGGGCAATAAGCATTGCAAATGATGATATTAGCAG
The DNA here is from genome assembly GCA_007258455.2 of Sequoia sempervirens. NCBI lineage: Eukaryota > Viridiplantae > Streptophyta > Pinopsida > Cupressales > Cupressaceae > Sequoia > Sequoia sempervirens. The sequence goes on from VDFB02026320.1 coordinate 178,567,215, forward strand.
ACACGCATGGCAGGCCTGCACAACTTCAAGGAGACATTAGTGATCTTTTCAAAATAATGGTGTGCTATTGGTTGCACATTCTATGTCATTAGGTGGGCTCAAGCCTTCCTAGCATGTGTGTTTTGGTGTAGGAATATCCAAACATGATGGTTTTTGAGGTGAGTGACATTCTTGTGATCTAGTGTTGAGTTGGATCATCTAATAGCTCACATAACTCCACTTTTTTCTTCTCCAAAGTGTCAGAGCCAGCTTGCACCAAGTGTTGGGTGGAATTTGATCAATGGTGGTTATTTAAGCTCCTTGTGCAAGCCTTCTCGTAGTTTTCATCAAGCCAATTGTTATGTTTTGCTGCTCTAGAAAAGAACTAGTAATTATCGTCCATGAATTTTGGCTGCTTTTATTTTGAAATTCAAATGAATTCCAAGAACTTGTTTTTGCATTGAAGATGCAATCAAAGCACGCATTCACTTTCCACTATATATCAAATTGGTTGGCATTCATGTGCCAAGTGGATGAGTCTCATTTTGCCAAGATTTCAGCAAATGGTTACATGCAAAATCAGCCCAATGTACTTGAAGCATTATAATTGCCCACTCTCCTGTTTGCATAAGATTAGTTGTTTTGTTTAGTATAAATAAGATTTGCATGCTCATTTGAAGTTAGATGGTACTAGGGATGCCAATGCTCATATGAGCTTTACAACTTTGCATGCTTTCATTTTACTTTTTAATTCATTAGCTTTCATGTTTCTAGAATTGTTCTAGTGATTTGTAATTCTGCAATTGTGTTGAATCATATGATTAATATAAAGAAGTTGTGCTCATTTATAAATTATATCCCTCTTTTGTTTATTCATATGACTGGCCTTTTGTTTATGTTATAGATTCTTAGTTACAATCTGGTAGATTATTGCTATGCAAGTATTAAAAAAGAAAAGTGATCATCTTATCTAGTGGATAGTGATAAACTGTTGATTTAGAATAGTTTTCATTCCTACATTTTCTTTTAATTCTCTCCTTTCTTCTCCCTGATAAGTAAAATTGTGAGATCTTATTGAAAATCATAAAGAAGCCGATCTTTTAATCCAAGAGGTTGCTTATGAGCTGTATCCCACACTTATAAATTTCCCATGCTTGATATCCACACAAGTACAAGATTTAAGTGAGTAAAATCTTGGATACCAATAGTTAAACTTGATACATGATAGATCTGACCACATCCTCTTAGATAGGAATTCTAAATATTAAACGTTCATGAGCTGGAATTTGTATTGGAGTTTTAAATATAGAATGTTGGTTAATTCAAGTTTTAATTGAGAAAGGAAAGCAGATATGTATACACAAAAGATGTAATGTAAGCCCCTGATTTTTTTTCTGTTTCTAACTTGCTGATTTTGTGTTTGTTTGAAGATGTTTTTGCATTGAGTTTTCATATGCCATTCATGTTTGAGCTTGCATAAAGTAAATAATGCAAAGCACAGAAAATAGAAGATACAACACACTAGCAATGAGCTTTTCAATAATCTGATTTTGATAACAGATAATTACAGTCCTTTTCAAATACAAATTTCAAACTCAGAAAATGCAATCAGACCTGTTTATGAAGCACCAAACAGCAGGTTGGAGAACTCCCACTGGACACGTTCATTCCCAATGATAAGGGCCTTCAAACCCTATGTAATACAACGCCCAAACACTCCTCTAACAGCTCCAGCAATGGCAGAAAGTACTCCTCAGCAAGGTTGACCAGAACTAGGAGAAAACACCCAGATATGGCGCTAGCAGTAGTAGGGCGATTTGGTCCTAAAAATCTTTGCTTGATTAGAAAATTCAATAAAATATATGCTTGGTGGTGCCTAGAACAGGAGCATCAAATGGAACAATACCCACAATGAGATCTCAAGTCATTGGAGAGATACGTGCAAATAACCATGTTCAGACCCAGTCACCAAAAAGCCCAGAAATCACTGAAACCACTTCCAAACACTCTGAAATTCACTCCAAAGTGAAGCTACACTATCACAAATCAAAACCCAAGTGACCACACATCAAAAATACTCAAAATATCTTCATCCTGTTAGACTGAAACTGCAACAATGAAGCTCTGAAAGTGATCCCTGGATGGAACCACAACCCAACCAACTAGGGTAGATATTGCACTACCGAAACCAACTCCTCAATGCCAAGGGTTTCGTCCACAACACCTGTTTTCAAACCTCTGGAATGATTCCAGCAGCATCTCCTCATGCAACCATTTCAACATGCTCAAATGAAGCGTCAAAATGAGCTTATAAAGCCTCAATAAGAAATTAGGGCGGAATTAGGTTTGAAATAAAACTCCCTCCCAAAATAATACACCCCTTTTGCTTTGATTTTCATTTAAAATTGCATTTTAGACTTTTACTTAAGCACCTAGCGTCCCCCTTATTCAGCCATCAAATGTGTTTTTGTTGCTTTTAAAACAACTTGAAGTTATTCCCTTAGGTGCCAAGGTACAACTCATGTCCCCTCTAACCCTTAACTTAAAGTTATAAAATAACTTTATTTAATTCACTTTCAAGAGAGGAAATACAATACTAAAATTTTCAAACCTTAGCAACCCAACACCTTGGCTGAGATAACACTACTGAAAGTAGCCTGACCAGGTCCAACTTCCCAAAATAGACTTAATATTTTTAGTAAGTACTAAAAATAGTAAAAACACCAAAGACTCAAGTTAGAACGAAAACTGATAAGCAACCTACTTACTGTGAACAGTAAGTGTTGAACTGACCCCCTGCTAAAAATAGAAAGTCCTCCAGAAAACACTAAAAACCCTCAGAGAAGACTAGAATTGAGTTCCCTTACCAATTCCATTTAGCCTACAAAAGATTTGTAAAACATTGAATATCTTAACTTTTATTGATTGTAAGTATGTGTATGAATAGATGATTGTACAACATAATATTGATGGCCTTTTTCTTTAAATATAAGTTAGGGGTTTGGGGTTTGGGTTTGGTAATTTGCCAAAAAAATTCTTGGGTTTGGTACAATTGGGTTTTGTTGTACTATGTTAAATATTAAAAATATAAAAACAACCATAATTTGCACGAAATGGACAAATTCAAATACAAATCACAATTGACCATTGATAATTCAATGTCAATTGTCAAATATTAAAGATAAATCAAAATGGTTTACATAAGTGCAACTACACATGGAAAAATTCAAATTATCATATTGGTCTTCATAGAGAGTATTAATGTCATCAACTGGTTCATTAGAAACACAAGAAGTGTTGTTGATACTCCTATTAGCTACACCATACAAGTCGTTTGTAGCAGCCTCATGCCTCTCATCATTGAATGGGACTAAGGAAAGTGGTGCGAGTTGTGACAAAAGCATCCAAGATCAGATACTTTGGTGTCACATTCCAATGCCTTGTCATACCCTCCTTATATTCAACTTGCTGTTATGAGAGGAAATGCAAGTTGAAATGATTAGATAAAGGAGTATGTACTCTAGTTTTGCTTAGCTAAAGAGGAACTCACAAATTGTTGAGGTTCGAGACAAAGTCCATACAACTTTTAAAATCATAGTTGCCAAAGAAAAGTAAAAAGGTAAAGAAAACACAAACTTGTGATAAACTTTGATAGCAAGAGAGTGCAAGTTAATAGATCCTTGGACCATGTATGAGTGTCCTTGTGTGTTTCTCAGTGTTACAAGACTCGGACTCACCTCAGACTCGGCAAGCTGATTTTTGACTCGGACTTAGACTTGGAGCCCAGACTCGGCAAATTGAAAAACCCAAGAAATTCAGAGATTTTTAAGGATTTAAAACTTGTTTCATGCACCTTTTAATAAATAAACCTTAAAGACACAATAACATCATCAATTAGAAACTACTTTGATCCCATACACAAACATACATTGATCACATAGGTATAAACACAAATTTTAGCTAAAAGAAATAACACATTTAGATACATAAATAATGTCCAATGTATACAAAACTCATGGAATATGAAATCCATGGCATCAAAACTAAGAAAATAAGTCTACGGCTCAAAGGAGCTTGCATTACTTATCCAATATCACAACAAGTCATGCGCTAGCGTCTAAGATAGATCCTAGATGATGATGTAGCCATGATATTTGCTTGTGTCTCAATGATTGGTGTATATATTCAAGTGAGGAATTTATTATTAAATTTTTCTTGAAACCTTCAAGATTGCATGTTTTGTTGTCAAGCTCATTAACAAACAAAAATGGTTAAGTAAAAAGGTAAATGGTTATGTTCTAGTTTGACCTTAGCTAGCATACCAATAGATGGGATTGTTCTATGAGTTGCCTGTGTAGGCCATGATTGATACATTTTTTGCATTATCAAAATGGCATTTCTTGCCAACTATGAGTTGTATTCAACAGTACAATGATTGTAGCGTGCCAACTTTGCCTATGGCTATCCTTGTATACTAAACAAGTTTGTCCAATCTATGAAACAAGATAATCCTTGATTGTGGCTTTGACTATGAAGATGCAAAGATTTGCAACAGGGGATATGTATTTTGTAGGTTTTATGATCATGATTCATCATTGGCCTATTGCATACTTAGACTTATAGTTTGATTGGGGCTTTAGGGAAACACCCCAACGAGGTCAAGTGGTAGCGCCCCTCATGGGGTTTGGGAGAAGCACCCCTAGCGGGGTCAGGGGTAGCACCCCTTGCAAGGGTTTGGGGGCAGCACCCCCAATGGGGTCAAGGCACAACGCCCCTTGCGGGGGTCTGGGCTTCTAGGGGTCTGGGGGCAATGCCCCCAACGGGATCGAGGGGCAGAGTCCCCACCACCAAGCCCAAATGAAGACCTTCAAAACCACACAGACCTTCATGGTGCACACCAATTTCATATTTTTTTGTAAATCCTAGATGATCATGTCATAAACCAAACAAGTATTGAAAGATTGTAAATTTTTTTTTTTAAATTAATTAAAATGGTCGAGTCCCGAGCTCGGGACTCGCCTAGACCTGACGAGTCTAGCAAGTTCTCAGAGCCCAAGTCTCCCAAACTCGTCGAGCCTGGCTCGGCTCGCGACTCACCGAGTTTGGGCAAGTCTCGACGAGTCTTGTAACACTGGTTTGTCTTGAATAGCTCTAAGGCTTTGACCCATTGAAGTTATAAAATTCCCAAACTCACCCACAACTATGTACTTTGCATTTGGATTAGGAAAAATTTTAGTGAATGCCACCTTGTACCCATCTCTAGCATCATCTTTATATGATGGCACCCTATCGAGCAAAGAAAGTATCTTTGTGCTATAATACTATAATATTTAGGGGTTGAAGAAAATGCTAGGAGATGCAATGAGATGGTCATTTTATTTAACTATTCAATTATAATTTTTTTCACCTACTTGAAAAATGTTTTAGATGGGTCTTGCTCCTTTAGCTGCTAATATGCCCCTTTTTTTGACATGGAGTCAATATTGTCATATATCTTGCCCAAACATGGTTGATCTATATCGGTGAGCCTAATCATACTTATAATAGGCTTCGCAAAGCTCAACACATTCCATTAGAGCCCACCAATCATTGTCTAAGACTGATGCCTTTATCTTTTGGGCAATCTTTGCATTAAACTACCTTCATACACCCCAAATGTTGTTAACTGTTATGAGAATTTTAATTTCTCTTTTGTGAGACATCACAAAATGGAAAAATATTTTAGTAAATCTCTATTCAAATTGGAAGGGAAAGCTCCCTTGTAGCATGAAACTAACTCTAGATGCTAGACTATGGACAAAAAATCCTAGTACTCACTATACACAATAATTCTATGGATTTTTTGTTGCAAAGTGAAATAAACCAAACTAAGGCTGCCCTATCTTTTTGGCCTTGAGCATGAGCACAAGACTGAAATTAGATCTTCTCTCAAAGATAGGATTTTATATTTCACGACTCAAAATTGAATAAATTAGTGGCTAATCTAAACATGATATTCACATATCCTATTGGCTAAAAATAGCAAGCAGCAAGTTAGTGCATACAAAGATTTGAGAATTGAACTACTCTATAACGTAGATAGCACAAGATTTCATACAATAATAACCTAAGTTGTGTGCAAAGCAACAACCTAGATGAACAATAATGCCAACACAAAGCTTGAAACTATTCAAAACATGGTGATCATAAACACAAACAAAGCAAATTCAACATAAACTTGAACAATAATTTCAGCAGCATAAGCATAGCATCAACTATTATTAAGAAAATCTTGTGCCCAAAGCACTTATTTATTAGTTAAGAAAATGGTATTCTAGGGATTTAGAATAATTATGAAAATCCCAAAAATCAAGTTTTTAAAGCTACCTTGCTTATAATAGCTGAAAAAGGGAGCTTTAAAGCAAAAATTATAAATAGAGCCTTTTAGATACAAGATGACTAAAAATAAGAGCTCTGACATCTGTGTTGAAAGTAATCCTCTGCTCTAAATATAGAATTAGCTAAAAATAGCTAGTCTAAAAGCTCATCAAATTTGCTCGTCAACTGTTGAAAATCACCTTCAGATCTTTGGCAAACTTGGGAAACACAACTCCTAGTCTCCAAATTCTCACCAAATCCTACACTTGAATGCTCTTTGCAAGGATGATAACAACTCCGTCCTTTATTTTTTATTATTTTTGTCTTTTCACAAATCATGCTTGAGTGCACACTTTGGGAGTCTTTGCTTGGCAACAATATGAAAGCGAGTGCTTTTGAACCTCTTGTCATTTAGAAAAATTTCACTTTTTGTTCTAATTTGAAGTTGACTTGCTCTAGCACTTCCACTTTTCAGTTAAGTGAACAAAAGTGCACTTTTTTGACCTTAAGCCACATTTTTCATTTAAGCACTTTTATGACATATAGGTCCTAGGTATGCTCTTTTGGATTTATAACCATGACAAAACCACTTAAAAGCACATGCTTTTCACTTTAGTGTCATCTTTCATGACTTAGAATTTTCATCACTTTCTCTTGGCAAACATGTCCAAAGTGTGCATCTTTAGACATAACCACAGAAAAACCACTTAAAGCTTGTGTTTCGGAGATATAATCCCTTTTGATACAAAGTGTTCTTTTGAGGATGGTAAGCCAAGCAAAAAGTGCACTATTTTGAGTCCTTGTCACATTAATTTTTGGTTCCAACTAGAAAAGTATGCACTTTTCATGATTGCCAAATTTTCTATGCATTAGTCTACTTTTCCAACTTCACTTTGATAAACACACAAAAGTGTGCACAAAATGACTTAACCATGGCAAACACACCAAAAGCATGTGCTTTTGGCATTACGTCCAAGTTTTGGCACCATAATTTTCAACTTGGAAAAGTGTGCCTTAGTAGTTGTTTTGCCACTTTGCTTTTTACTTGTAATTTTTCACACCTAGCAAAGTGTGCCCCAAGAGTTGTTTAGCCACTTTGCTATACTGAGTCAATCTTCCACGCTTGGAAAAACATGTTCCAACGGTTGTTTTGCCACTTTAATTTCTTCTTAGTCAATTTTCTATGCTTGGAAAAGTGCACCCAGGAGTCATTTTGCCACTTCGTTTTATACTTAGTCAATTTTCAATGCTTGGCAAAGAGTGCCCTAGGAGCCATTTTGCCATTTCTTTGTACTTAAACAATTTTGTGCTTCCTCAACAAATTTTCTGCATTTATTCTTGACATCCCACAAGTTCACACTTGACCATTGACTTAACAAAACAATTATTAACTTCCCTAGATAGTGGACTTCACTTACAACATGCAAAAGTGACAACGAAACAACAATGATTTAATGAATTTTTGTGTTGCCTAACAAAAAAACTTGTTAAATCATGCAAAAAAGATTCCAATACAAAAAAATTCATAGGGTACAACAATTACCATGGTGCTCGATGCCTCTTGCACCTTCACGAGTCATCTCAAGATTATTGCACATGAAAGCAAATAGAGTCTTAGAACCCTAATATAGTGTTAAAAAACATAAAATAAATTAACAAAGTTCCAAGTTAAAACATCAAAGCAGATGATGGGAAAAGTATAATAAAAAATGTAGATTAGAATTTAAAATCGAAGTGAATCAAAAAAATAAAATCTTGAAATTTCATAAAGTTGCCTTCAACAAGTCCAACATTTAAAGGGACCTAAAGATGGCTTGAGACATAAGATGATTAGACACAAGCATATGAATCTCATTAAAGTGTAGAGTTGTTAACCCATTTGATCCATGTTTCAAGCTTTTGCATCTTCAAGTTGAGTGACTAAACAACACATGGTGTCCAAAATATGTTGTTGTATCTTGCCTTAAACAAATAGTGTTGTCCATTATGAGTTTGACAATTCAATGACTCTATGAGGCTATTGGCAATGAAGTTTGCATCTTTACTTGCCCCTCCCAATCAACTTCCCTATAAAACATTGCCCCTTTAGGGCACACTACAATCACATTAATTAAGGACATATTTTTGCAATCTTTCCATCCATTAGAAATGATGTACATTCCCATTCTGCCCCATGAATACCAAATCGGCTGCACTGAAGTATCTACAAACTTTCTTTTTTAACTTATAAGGTGGTATGTACATTTACATAGCTAGAACTTGTATATCTTGTAGGTGCCTTATTTATCACTCTCACTATTTTCCACAAGCATGGTGATCTTAAGAAGTTGAAAGGAAGCCCAGCTCATCAACATTGCCACTCACCTCATTTTGAAAATTTCTTCCTAATAGGCAAATATCCTTGGTTCTTTTGTGGGAAAGAGAGGGCTAGCATCATCTTTTGAAGATAGTGTTGCAATAAATGGATGTGTGGTAGCCACTACTAGAGTATTCAAGGATGGCCTTGTGGTTTTTGGGGCCCTTTCTTGGCCAAAGGATGAGACTTTGATCTAGATTTCTTGGCTGCACTATTTACTTCTTACTTTTTCATATAAACTAGAATTTCTTCCTTTGGCAACCTGGTTTCTGTTGGCCCACCTCAAACTTTAATTCTTTGGCAGTAATCACCCACAAATGAGCTTTCACCCAACTATGGGAGCTCCACACTTGTTATAGTGCCAAGTTGACCCTTGCCTCTAACAAGCTACTCAATCATTGTTGCATGATGCCAAAGCGGTGGTTGAATTTGAAAAACCCTAATCGAACCTTGGTCCAAGAGCTGGAATTCCCAACCATTTTACAATAAATTGATATTTACATGCATTGATGAAAACTCGCCGAAAACTCAGCAAGTTGCTAAGTACTCGCCAAGCCAAATGGCTGGTGAGTTTTACCAATGTTTACTCGCCAAAGAAATGTTGCAGTTTGGTTGTCATTAATGTCAAAGTTCTCTGGAGAATGTTGCAGTCTGGTTGTTTGGTTGCTAGAGTCTCTGAGAAATGCTCTGCATTCCTCCACTAATGATGTTTTTCTCCTGCATAGCTTTTTGTTGTGTCAAGGCATGTGTGATCCAAGTTTCAAATCATTTGAGTTACCGGAAAGGTGATTTGAGAGTGGCAAATTGAAGACTATGTTGATTCTATGAGGATGCTCTCAGAGGTGTAAAGGTTGGCTCTGCATATCTCCACATTTGAAGATATGGTTGTGCGAATTAGAAGTTAAGTTCATTGAGATGTGAAGGTGTTATATCCAAAGTTCCATGTCAATAATCCTTCCACAGAAAAAGTTAGAAGTGACAGTGTACTGGACTGTGTTTTTCGAAGACTAGTTTTAATGTCTATTGGCTTGTGCCAACTTCTCGTTGCATGAAGTTGTGAATGGGGTGTATGAGAGCGTTCCTGAATATCATGTGATGCTTGTTGATGTTCCGCATAGTGGTTTTTGGCTTCTCTAGTACAGGCTATGGTCCAGAATGAATGTTTTGTTGGTTTATGCCTTTGCTAAGGCCGCCTAAGGTATGTTGATGGTGTGCACCACAAGTTCAAGATTGTACGGAGCTTAAGGAGTGTTTGAAGGTGTTGTATGGGTCATGCCGACTCATTTGGGAGAAATGAAAAATAATGTTTTATGATTTATCATTCTTGTGTACCACCAATGGATGTGAAGCCCAACATGCTACAAGTTACATATTTTCTTGCTTATGGATGACCTAATTTGTATTTGCAAAGCGTGCAGATGTTGTTTATAGAAGATCAAAGATGTGAAGACTGTTTTGGGACCAAGTTAAGCGTGTGTTGGAATCCGCAAGGCATTTTCCTCTTCCTAGTGTTGTGTGTAGTCTTTTGGGTCTTGCCCTCTACACGTTTCATGTTGTTTGTTTTATCCCAAGCCGACTTACAAATGTAATATTTTTGTTGTAGGCCAACATGTGAAATGTAATCAATGTAATATCATGTATAAATTGTAAACCTAGTTGATCTAAGGTTTGGTGTGATGGTGAAATTGTGTAATTGACTAAAAGAGTAAGAGCAGTTGTGGCAAATCCTGTCCAGTTTCATTTTGATCATATCCCTATGACAGAAGGCATGGGAAGAAGTGTGATTAATTATTTGTTGGAGGCAATGATTTGAAGGCAATAACTTCTTAATTGCTAAAAGCAATGAGCTAATAGGCAATTAAGAAGACATTTGGAGAGTTTGCAAAGCAGAATTGCAATCATCAAAAGAGAGTGAGCTTAATTGTCAGTTTCAGGCAATGGAAGGACTGTCATTCTATAATCATTCCTGAGTGTGTGCTCAAATCAGGGAGTTGTAGCTTCCTTGGGTGTAACCCTAAAACTATAATCAGGGAGTTGTAGCTTCCTTGGGTTGTAGCCCTAAAACAAAGTTGTAAATGTCGTTCACTTTGTGAGGCTAGATTAGGACAGTAGCTCCTAGCAACTTTTCTCACCGTGGTTTTTCCCCTGTGGGGTTTTCCACATGTATCTGGTGTTGTGTTGTGCACTGTCTTCATCTTTCATGCTCTTGGTTATGCGGTAGAGTTTGAAGTATTTGTTTGTTCCAAAAAGTTTGAGATTTGATAGAATCCTAATTCACCCTCCAATTTGACAAAAAACTAATTCATCAAAAAACTCGGCGATAGAATACTAATTCACCCTCCAATAGTATTCCAGTGTGTTCAACAAGAAACTCGGCGAGTTTGACAAAAAAACAAAACTCACCAAATACATCAAAAATGCGAAACACAAAAGAAAGGCAAAAAATCTGAAAAAAATAGTCAAAAAACTCACAATTTTGCCCTACAAATGCATGAACACACCTCACACTTCCTCACATAACACTTGAAGAGCAAAAATTTTCATTAAAAAGTCTCAAATACCTAATTTCTCCCTTAAGTGATAGAATTGTGAAATGGTGTGTGACAAGAAGTTTTATGTGGTTTCAAAGGCTTTAATTTGGGCTTGGTGGCAAGGGCACTACCTCTCGACCCCGCGCTGTATTGCAACAAGGAATGCACCAAGGGCATTGCCCCTCAACCCCGTTGGGGGCATTGCCCCAGAGCCCCACAAGGGGCACTACCCCTCAACCCCGCTTGGGATGTTGCCCACAACCCCTACGAGGAACCCTGTTGGGGGCATTGCCCCCAAACCCCACAAGGGGCACCGTCCCTCAACCCCATTGAGATCTCCACTCTTATACCCCCACTAGTTATTGGGATCTCTTCTCATATAAGAAATTTGGTTACAATGAGGGGATTTGGGAGTGAAGACTGGAATCAACAACTTAGACAATTATCTTTATCACTATCATAATATCAATTGATTACAACTTCTCCCCAAGTTTTCACTAGACTACAACGATGTGCAAAAATTAGAACCTCTCCCCAAGTTTTCACTAGACTAGGATAGAGTAAGAAGTCAAATGTTGTAATATGCAATTTATGAATTATGATGATGATTTGAAAATCATCATAAATTCATAATAGTTGCCAAGGAACTATTGTATCAGGGTTTCGCATGATGATGCGATTTTGTACTCAATTTGTATTCAAATGAATCAAATTTAATAGAAAACATTTTTGTACTCATTTATGGACTCATTGGATATATTTTGTTTTTGAATTTTGAAAAAAAAAAGTATTTTTAAAGAAATTTAAGCAATTTTTAAAGTTGTCAAGTTTTTTGCTGAGTCACAAATTTTGGGCCTGCCGAGTTTTTGCTGAGTCTGAGTTTTCCAACTATGTTTACATGTTTTAAAATAAGCAAATATTAGAAAAAATAACACAACCCTAGGTTACCATACTTGTTGAATGTCATGCCCCCGCCATCTACAGAGCACAGCACTAAACACAAGCATTAAAATAATAATAAATGATATTTTGTAGGAGGCCGACCTTCACTGATTCTAATGCCACCTTGAAACAAAACACTTTATACATTGCTAGACGACCATATATGATTTAAACTAAATAACATCTCCTGGCCAACTTAACCACCAAGTCAATCACCCATATTAAAGGGAGTATGTGTATGTTAAAAGACGGGTATTAATTAATGTACAGCAGCGATTAGATTATATTTAGTGCAGCAGCAACAAGGAATAGAAAAAGGGCAGAAAATATTTAAGGCAATGATTCATATGACAAACAGCGATCAATAAACATTATGAAAGGCTGCAATCAATTGAGGGGGCAGTATTTAATTATAAGGAAGAGTCATGATTGTTTTAAAGGGACGTCACTCCTCCAAAGGATGTCTTTCTTCATAGAGACATAAGATATGTTAGAATATTATATTCTCATGTTGTTTAATGGTCAATTATATCTATAGTAGTTAGTAGTTGAGGTAGTTAGACATTTTAATGTCTTCAGTAATTTACCTCCTCTATATATTGTAATCTGTTCTCCTTCTTAATACAAGCAATTTCCTAGCTAAAAGCTAAAATTGTTTCATGGTATCAGAGTTGGTCTGAGCCTGTCTCCCTCACGGGAGGGCTCAGGATTTTGGGGGGGTTTAGTAATTTGCTTTTGTATGTGAACTTTCAGAATTTTTTGCAAGGTCGAAGGGTTTTTTGTTGTCTGAATTTCATGAGTTTTTCTCACTAAAAATCAAAACCCTTATCTGCAAATTCATGGGTTTGTTTCTAAAGAAAATCTCTTGGTGGCTCTTCTAAAAAAATTTCAAAGGGTTTCCTATGATCGAAAGTCGTACTCTCGCGATTTTCAAAACCCTTCTAGGCGTCGCGTCTTCTGGCCCACATCGCGTTTTTTTCCCTTCAAGTCTCTGCTCGTCGCGTTTTTGTTTTTCATCCTTCAGCTCACGTCTCTGCATTCGCATGTTGTCTTGGATGCGACCTCTGGCAACAGGAAATCTGTGCGCATCCTGCAAATCTCTTAGGCCCGCGTTTTTTGTATTTTTGGCAGCGTTTTTGGCCACGCGTCTCTGTTCTTTTGGCGTCGCCTTTTGAAGCCTTTACATCCATTCTTTGCCAGCGTTTTCGAAAATGTGTTTTGATTTTGGCCGCGTTTTTTCTTGTTCTCTTCTGAGAACGTTTTTCTTTGTTGTGAGGTCGTGCGATTTGGAGTTATCAAGTCTACTTTTCTTCATCTCTTTGGGCGCCATTACTTCTTGGTATCTGAAACGCATTTTCCAGAAAGTTTCTGCAATTTTTTGGAGCTTTAATGGCGGCTAGGGTTTCTAGAAAGTTCGACTAGGGTTTTGACCCTCTATTTCAAGTCAAAAAAATTTCCAATTGCAGATTCTTGATGGGTTTTTCGAGATCTCAACTAGGTTGGTCTCCAATTTTTTTGGGTGCTTCGTTTTCCGTGCCTCAGTTTTTGTGCAAATTTGTTCTAGCGGCTAGGGTTCCAAACTCTCTATTTTTCTAGCCGACAATCGATGTATGGGTTTTTTAAATATTTTTTCCCTTTGAAAAAAAAAAATCTGTATGGGTTTTCATAATTTTTTCCCTTAAAAAATTTCAGGAGGGTTTATAATTTTCTCCTCAAAAATTAAGAGTTTTCCCTATATACCCTAGTCAGGATTTTTGTTGTTCAGGAGGGCTCTCTACTATTTGGTTTTTACCATTTTTTTTCCGAAAAAACAATGATTTGTAATCTTGGGTTTGCCAATTTTTTCCTCAAAAATCGTGGTTGGTTGCAGTCTGTATTGGTCACACTTGGAGTTGCTAGGGCGAACATATGCACCACTAGCTTCTTGCAATCTATTCTCGAGCATCATGCTCCTCTGCAAAAGTTTCGACAGTTTGCCGATTTATCCTCAAAATCGTGGCAATTGTTCTCGATGTGTCTCTGGTTTCAGAGAGGGACAGCTCTGTTACCCAACGTCAAGTTGTACGTTTTGTGATGACTTCTGGTCAACAGTCCTACAATTTATAGGAGGGTTGGTGGCAAACTCATCTCAAGTGGCAGAGTCAATGGTTGGCTCTTGTCTTTTGTTGCAGAAGCGTTATGTGAAGTAGGAGGCAGCCTTCTCTGTTTTTTTTGGGACGATTTTTGGTACTCTTGGTCATTAACATTATGCAAATCCAGAGAGGGTCTCCATAGCAGCAGAGTGTTCTGAAGAATTTATGACCAAACGATCTGCAGATCGTTTTCTGTAGGCTAGTTAGACGATTGACCATTAAGGGAGGGTGTTAGAATATTATATTCTTCTTTTGTTTAATGGTCAATTATATCTACAGTAGTTAGTAGTTGAAGTAGTTAGACATTTTAATGTCTACAGTAATTTACCTCCTCTATATATTGTAATCTATTCTCCTTGTTAATACAAGCAATTTCCTAGCTAAAAGCTAAAATTGTTTCAAGATATAAATAGAGGTTGTAAGGGGAAGTCTACAACAAGCGAATAAGAAATATCTTTTGAGTATCCAAAATCAGGGAATCATCATCAGAAGGATATATAGAAATAGAACAGCAGATTTGTTCATGAAGAAGGCATGAAGAAGGAAATAACAACAGATTTAAGAAGGAATAGAAAATGAATCTGGAATAGAATCATCATCAAAAGGAAATACAGAAATAGAACAGCAGATTTGTTCATGAAGAAGGCACCAAGAAGGAAATAATAACAGATTTAAGAAGGAATAGAAATGAATCTGGAATATATATATATATATATATGGGAGTGTTTCCTGAGAATAGCACGCAGATACATTAATACGATATACCCAGATTAGAAGAAATATGTGGGAAGAAAAGTTGGCTCGAGGAGAGATAAATGAAGATAAATGGCAAATCGATAAGCGAACTAAGTCAAATATAATTACATATACAGCTATATATATAATTATTATAATACGATTATGCAATAATGATGCTTGCAGCAATTATTAATCCTTATTAGTCATTATTCAATTGAAACTAACCTGTTTGTTTCTCGTTAAGCAATATTCTCTAAATATTGAGAACAGATCGATTAGAGAGAAAATTGACTCAGTCTGAAAATCAACAACACCTAGGCATTAAGTCATCATCATCTGATCAAATAAAGGAATAGAGGTTTGCATCCTCTAAGTCAGAAATAATCAATTAATTAACATCTGTGCAGCAGACCAATTTCCTGAGATGGTGGTATGAGATCTGATTTGCAGTTATATGGTGCAGCATAATTTAGTATGAGTGATTATGATTATTTAATTAGATATTCAAGATACTAATGATACATTACTGTTATGGCTACTTCCTTAAATATGATTAATATTGGTTGTCATCTAATTTAAATGTTTTAGCCTTGATAGAGGAGGTTGAGATCACAAGAGGGGAATAGTGACGGGCCACTCTCCCAGGTACGCCATGTAATGTCCCTTCCTTAGGCAGCTCAGACTATAGCAGAGGCTAGCCTACTATTAGGGTTCCCGTAGGTCAGCAGAATGGTTAAGGGACCCAACTGAGGGTTGTGGAGCTTAGCTGGGAGCTTTACGAGCCTTTCAATTTGGAGTTCAATTGATGAATCTAGGGATAAATTGGAAAATATTAAAGTTTGTTTTAATGGAATAGTAAAAAGTGAATAGTAACAGAAAATTATAAGAGGAGTAGTGAAAGTGCCCCCCATCCTAATAACTCAATGTTGTTTTAAAAAGTGGCCCTTTCTTTTGATGAGGAAAGACCCTCAAGATGGGTGTAGCCTCTTGAGGAGGATTATTTTATTGGTTTTTATTAAAAAAGCTCATGTGAGGTTATAAAGCAACATGTTGGGCTCATTTTTGGGCATTCTATGCTCATTTTGACAAAAGCAAATTGCAGGTTTAAGCTCTAGAAGAGGGTTTCAGCAGCATACAAGTCTTTTGAGGACGAAATCCATTGGAGGATAGTGAATTGGACGAAAACCCAGTTCACAAAATAGGGAAATCTACCTAGGGTTTCCATTTGGGCATCATTGGTCTTCATCACAGGTTAATCTACATTTAGAATTGATTGTAGCAATGAGTTATCAGATCATAATTGCAGATTGGGGCTTCTTATCAACAGATGTCATCATTTCAGTGCATTCACCAACTAGCCATACTATTTGGGTGTCATTTTCAGTCAAACCCTAGCTAGAAATTAGGGTTTTCAGACCACTAAGGAGCATATCAGACTTTATATCAAATCTTTATTTGTCTATGCTTTGGCTTCAGCAATTAAATATTCAATAAATTGAGCGTTGGCTTCCGGGTATGCAAATTCTATGTAATCAGTGGTTCAATTTCATTAATTCTGAAAATTACATTTGCTGTCCTAGGAAAATTAGAATTCATAATTTTATTTCAATCATTTATGTTCCTTTAGCATCTATTTCTTTTTCACAATTATCTAGCACAAAACCTCAAGAAATCAGAAAACCACCACCAAAAATCACAAAAAACTCATAAAACAGCAAAAACAAACAAAAAAACAAATTCCCTATTCGCTGGTCAAAGTCAAATCAGAAATCGAACTCAGAAAAATTGGATCAGATTTGGGTTGGGAACCTTTTAGTGGTATCAAAGCCATGATCTTGCCAACCTGAGGGCACTCTGATTAGTTCTATGCATCCTAGAGAGTTTGGGCCACACAGATATTATACCCGCAAGAGAGCACACAAACAGTTTGGGGTTGACACTGATATTTTGGGTGTAGTTATGGGAGATAGCCATGATGGCAGTAGAAGTCCCCATCAGAGGGAGAGATAGAATCCGCAAGAAGATCCTGATCGTGAGTTATTTAGAACTCTCATTAATACACAACCACTAATTATACAGGCATTAGACAGACTTCAAAATACCCTTGACAGGATGGATTTGGATTAGCCTAAGGATAGGCATGGCAAACATGACAGCATGATAGGGTTGATAAGTCTATTCCAATTACAGGCAGTCGTGGGAGTAGTAGGGCTCCCTCATCAATGGACAATGCTCTTGGTTCTCCTAGGCGTGACAGGACTCATTCGCGTACAACAAATAGGCCCATGCAGCCCCATTTTCCTCCTAGAGATGAGCCACCAACAGCTAACCTGCTTGACGGTGTGGAGTTTTAGGATGTTATGGCAATGAGTGATGAGTGGGCACGTCTTCCAGAGTATGTTAGAGATGCTTTCCCTCTACCTCAGTATTGTTCACAGCATAGAGATAGCATGAGGAACCGTGGTGATAGGTGGCCTAGACAACAGCATAATGGCGACCTCCATCAAGCTACTAGTAAGCTCACTATATCTTCCTTTGATGGTAGCGAGAAGATCATTGCCCGAGCTTGGGTGCACAAGCTTGACATCTACCTTTCACTTAAGCCGATACTTGAGGACAAGGCCATTTAGTTTGCAGTACTACACTTAGAGGGTGTGGCTTATGATTGGTGGCATCATGGTTCGGTTACCCAAAACCATAGACTTATTCATTCTTACAGGGAGTTCACTAAGCAGTTGATTGCCAGATTTGACTGTAAGGATGTTGAGTTGTACTATAGGGATTTAGCACTACTACGACAGACTAGACTGTTGAAACTTACATTAATGAGTTTCAACGCATTGCTGTTATGGTTCCTGAGATGCCAGATAGATGTGTGGTGATGCTTTTCATAGAGGGTTTACATGACAGGTTACGGGGTTTGGTCAAGGCTCTTAAGCCTAAGACTTTACATGAGGCTATTCAGATTACCCTAGACCTTGATACTTCGCCACCTCCTACTTCTATCAACAGAATAAGAAGTTTTTGAAGGGCTCCAAGCCTTTTCAAAGATCTTCGACATAGCACAGGAGTGCACCACCTCCTCCCAGGATGGATCAAGAGACACGTAATGAGTTGAGGAGGAAGCAATGCTTCATATGTAAGAAGCCTTGGGAGCCTGGACATCAATGCCTTGGGAAAGGCAAGGCACATCTCATTGAGGTTGTGTCTGATGTGGATGATGAGCATATACAGGATATAGATTTAGAGGGCAGCGATGGTGAGGATGAACAGGAGACCCCACAGGTGGAGCTTGGAGTGGGTGACACATTGGATGCACCCAATCCTATCATTGTCACCCTTTCAGGAGGCCCTAGATACCATCCCTTTCGCTTGAAGGGAGTGATTAAGGGACAATGTGTGACTTGCCTTGTTGACAATGGTGCCACACACAATTTTATTAATGAGGGACTAGTTGCTAAGCGAGGATTGCAAGTGGAGGATTTTCCTGGTTTCAATGTGACAGTAGCAGATGGATTTTCTATGAGGTGCACCAGGGTAGTTCTGCAGCTTAGTATACAATTGGGAGATTACACATTGACTGATGATTTTTATGTTGTGGGTCTGGGTGACATTGATGCAGTGTTAGGCATCCAATGGTTACAGTCACTTGGCAAGTATATACAGGATTTTAAGAGGATGGAGATGGAGTTTATAGTTGGAGGTAAGAAGGTTGCGTTGAAGGCTCTTTCTGATAGTGGGCCCATGGTGGTTTCAACACGTAGGATGGAATCCATATTCAAACATGGAGATGTGGCATGGGTGGTACAATGTTTCATTTCATCCAAGTCACCTTCTTCATAGGATGACCAGCCATTCCACATTGATGTCCAGACGGTATTGGACAAACATGGAGTAGCATTTGGTGATATTTCTCTTGGCAGACCTCCTAACCATGGATTTGAGCATGTGATAGAGTTAGAGGAGGGCGCCAAGCCCGTGATTACTACTCCTTATCATCATCCTAAGAAATTTAACGATGAAATAGAGAAGTCTATCCGTGAGCTGCTAGATATGGGGCACATCAGACCTAGTTCTAGCCCCTTCGCTTCTTATGTGGTGTTGGTGAAGAAGGATGGCACTATGCGCATGCGCATTGATTACCGTGCATTGAACAAGAAAATAATCAAGAACAGGTATCCTATTCCACGAGTAGATGAGTTATTAGATGAGCTTCATGGTGCAGTGCACTTCTCGAAGATTGACCTTCGATCAGGGTACCATCAAATTCGTGTGCATGAGGACATATATAAGATAGCATTCAAATGTCATTATGGGCACTATGAGTTCTTGGTGATGCCTTTTGGCCTTACTAATGCACCTGCTACTTACCAGTGATGCATGAACCATATATTTAATAAGCAATTGCATAAGTATGTACTTGTGTTCTTCGATGATATATTGATTTACAGCAGGACTTGGGGGGAGCACATGAGGCATCTAGATGAGGTACTTGGCATTATGGAGGCACAGTCTCTATTTGCCAAGATGTCCAAATGTGAATTTGGACTTACAGAGATCTTGTACTTGGGGCATGTGATTGGTAGTGATGGGGTCAAGGTACATCAAGAGAAGGTTCAATCCATCCTTGATTGGCCATCACCCAGGAACATTTCAGAGTTGCGGGGTTTCCTAGGCTTATATGGTTACTACAGGAGATTCGTGAAGGGGTACTCACAGTTTGCAGCCCCTTTGACAGATCTCACATGGAAGGGCACATTCATATGGATAGATGAGGTACAGGGTGCATTTGATAGGCTCAAGCAGGTCATGAGCACTTGTCCAATTTTGGCGCTTCCAGATTTCTCTCAGCCCTTTGTGTGATGCATCCGGAGAGGGTATTGGAGTGGTTCTTATGCAGGATCGCCATCCCATTGCCTGTGAGAGTAGGAAGTTGAGGGAGAATGAGAGACTGTATTCCACCTATGACAAGGAGATGCTCGCCATTATGCATGCTTTGGCGAAGTGTTAGCAATACTTGGTAGGTGGGAAGTTTGTGGTAAGACCAACCACAACAGTTTGAAATACTTCTTGGAGCAGAAAGAGCTTAATGAGCGCCAATAGAAATGGGTCAGCAAGATACAAGCATATGATTTTGGCATTGAGTATGTCAAGGGGAAAAAGAATATTGTTGTTGATGCACTTTCTAGGAGGCCTACATTTGCTAGGCTTTGCTCTTTGAGTGAGATTTCAATAGATTGGAAGTCTCAACTATTAGTTGAGTATTCCAAGAATCAGTTTGCATGTGAGATTATGGATGGTAGGATTCAGGACGATAGATACACAGTGATTGATGATGTTATCTACTATAAGAACAAGATTAATTTGGTACCTGGATCAAAACTAAAGGATAAGATCTTACGCGTTGTCCATGACACATCATTAGTAGGACATCCTAGATATTTTAAGACATACAGGCAGGTGAGAGAGAGATTCTCATAGAAAGGCCTCAAGGATGATGTCTTGTGCTATGTACGTGAGTGTGTAACTTGTCAGTAGAACAAATTAGAGCATACTTTTCCGGCAGGTCTTCTGCAACCATTGCCTATTCCAAAGCAGAAATGGGAAAGTATATCAATGGATTTCATTAATGGTCTTCCAAGAGTTCAGGGAAGGGATAGTATTTATGTGGTTGTGGATAGGCTGACGAAGTTTGCACACTTCTTCTCTATTGCAGCCGACTTTACAGCATCTCAGGTGGCAGAGTTATTCTTCCATGAGGTGTTTAAACTCCATGGACTCCCTAGGACCATTGTCAATGATCAGGATAGCAAGTTTATGAGCATCTTTTGGCAGGAGCTATTCCGATTAGCAGGTACAGAGTTAACACCTAGCACCAGTTACCATCCTCAAATAGATGGACAGATGGAGATAGTTAATAAGTGGGTTGAGGGCTACTTGCATAACTATGTTTCAAGACAATAGAAGGCTTGGGTGCGATGGTTGTATTTGGGCGAGTATTTTTATAATACTACGTATCACATGTCAATTGGTATGACTCCCTTTCGAGCATTGTATGGTTATGATACCTTATCTTTTGTGGACTTGGCGTTAGGTGATAGCAGAGCGCCTAGAGCTCGAGATTGGTTATAGGACAGTCAAGATATCCTTAAGGCACTTAAGGATAATATTCAGCGTGCACAGAATCAGCAGAAGATGTATCCAGATCAACATTGAGTTGAGAGGACCTTTGAGGTTGGAGACATGGTTTTCTTGCACCTACAGCCTTACAGACAGAGTACACTTAAGAGGAGCGGGACGGAGAAGCTCAAGCCTCAGTTTTATGGTCCATACAGAGTATTGAGGAGGATTGGTGAGGTCACATATGAGCTTGAGCTACCTCCCGAGAGTAAAATACATAATGTCTTTCATGTATCTTGTTTGAAGAAGGCTTTGGGACAACATGTCTCTTCACATGTTTTTCCCCCATTGGATGAGGCGGGCCGATTAGTTTTGATACCTGCAGAGATTCTTAACATGAGGGAGAGGAGGTTGTGTAGTCGAGTGATTAGAGAGTATCTAGAACGATGGAGGGACTTGCCATTGGAGGATGCCACGTGGGAAGTAGAGATGATACTTCAACATCCAGCTTTGCAGTTGTTTGGGGGCAAGCAATCCCAGGAAGGGAGGACTATAATGTCCCTTCCTTAGGCAGCTCAGACTATAGCAGAGGTTGGCCTACTATTAGGGTTCCCGTAGGTTAGCAGAATGATTAGGGGACCCAACCAAGGGCTGTGGAGCTTAGCTAGGAGTTTTACAAGCCTTTCAATTTGGAGTTAAGTTGATGAATCCAAGGATAAATTGGAAATATTAAAGTTTGTTTTAATGGAATAGTAAAAAGTGAATAGTAACAGAAAATTATAAGAGGAATAGTGAAAAGTGCCCCCCATCCTAATAATTAAATGTTGTTTTAAAAAGCGACCCTTTCTTTTGATGAGGAAAGACCGTCAAGATGGGCGTAGCCTCTTGAAGAGGATTCTTTTATTAGCTTTTATTAAAAAAGCTCGTGAGAGGTTATAAAGCAACATGTTGGGCTCATTTTGACAAAAACAAATTGCAAGTTTGAGCTCTGGAAAAGGGTTTCAACAGCATACAAGTCTTCTGAAGACGAAATCCCTTGGAGGATAGTGAATTGGACGAAAACCCAGTTCACAAAACAAGGAAATCTACCTAGGGTTTCCATTTAGGCTACATTGGTCTTCATCACAAGTTAATCTGCATTTAGAATTGATTGTAGCAATGAGTTATCAGAACATAATTGCAGATTGGGGCTTCTTATCAGCAAATATCATCATTTCAGTGCATTCACCAGCTGGTTGTACTATTTGGGTGTCATTTTCAATCAAACCCTAGCTGGAAATTAGGGTTTTCAAACCACTAAGGAGCATATCAAACTTTATATCAGATCTTTATTTGTATATGCTTTGGCTCCAACAATTAAATATTCAATAAATTGAGCGTTGGCTTCCGGGTATGCAAATTCTATGTAATCGGTGGTTCAATTTCATTAATTCTAAAAAATTACATTTGTTGTCCTAGGAAAATCAGAATTCATAATTTTCTTTGTCATTTATGTTCCTTTAGCATCTATTTCTTTTTCGCAATTATCTAGCACAAAACCTCAAAAAATCAGAAAACTACCAAAAATCACAAAAAACTCGTAAAACAGCAAAAACAAACAAAAAAACAAATTCCCTATTCGCTGGTCAAAATCAAATCAGAAATCAAACCAAGAAAAATTGGATCAAATTTGGGTTGGGAACCTTTCACGCCACCTCAAGATGGGGACCACATGAGCCCCATGAGGCCAAGGGGGTACAAAGGGTACTGCCTTTGGGCTTAGGAGAGATAGGCATTTTCAGGGCACCCATTGTAATCTCACCCCTCCATCATGGGGAATCAGCACAAGAGGTCAAATCACAGAGAGAGGGAAATGGTTGGCGAAATGAGGGGATAACAGAAAAGACACCTCCTAGGTAGATCACCTCATATGGATGGCATGGGCCACATGAGGCCAAGAGGGATGGTATATCCACTCTTGGGCCTAGGGTATA
The DNA here is from genome assembly GCA_007258455.2 of Sequoia sempervirens. Classification (NCBI taxonomy): domain Eukaryota; kingdom Viridiplantae; phylum Streptophyta; class Pinopsida; order Cupressales; family Cupressaceae; genus Sequoia; species Sequoia sempervirens. The sequence continues at coordinate 178,590,343 of VDFB02026320.1, forward strand.
AGGGTCCTAGGCACCCCATCAAGTCACGTTCTTCCATACTCTCTCCTATGATTGAACCCTCCAAGGATGTTAAAATGCTTTGTGATTGAATTAATGATTGGCCTTGAGTTTACTAATATTTAATTATGATAATCTGCTAATTAGTATTATTGTGGTAAATGATTATGATCTGCTAATCAGTATGGTTGTGGTAAATGATTCTAATCTGTGTGCAGGGCTTCAATCAGGTGAAAGATATTCTCTAACACCCCTTTTGGTTTATTTAAATTAAGGATTGAGGGAAAATTTAGGGCATTCACAATTAGGGGACATTACATTGAACTTACCAATAAACTTACCAAACCTGTCCAAATGCACTTCCAGAAAGTATCAATCAGAGTTTTGACGACCCTTGGGTTTCCAGGAAGATGCAGCAAAGGTGACAAGTCAAGAAAATGATTTAATTAATTTTCCATGGTGCATCAAGAGTGAAATGTAATCGTAGAAAGCCTTGGACATCTATAAGAACTTGTAATGAGATCTGACGATGATATGTTTTGCCACTAATTTGTCAAAATGCCAATTACGTAGCAGAACCAAATGAGAACAGGGAAACAAGAAGGGCACAGTAAAAAAATATCATAAATTACAAGGAATTAAAACTCCTCACAGAAAAACTTGTAATGAGATCAATAACATGTGCTGCACACAGCAAAACTCTGAAATGTGAAATTGATAACATGTGCAAACTGGATTAATTATCTCTCTAAACAGGCTTTCACATTATGTGGGGCGCTATTTATCTTTAATATTTGTTTCTTCTTCCGTTAACCCTTGAAGAATCTATTAAAACAGTACAACTGACCAGCATATTCTTACCTTGTGTGCAGTTGAAGCAGAGGACAATCAATGGATTTTATGACTCTCCATTCACTCCATCCATAAAACATATAAGGGAAAAAAGATATAGATGTGACACCACTGACAAAGATAATTGGATCTCTGGACCAGTTCATATTCAAACGCACTGCTGTCAATATTGATCTGAAGAACAAGACAGTCATCTATTTTTTAATAGATATGTAAGTGACGGAGACCTGTAGTTGCAGCCCAAGTCTGAAAAGTAGATTGGAAGGTAATAAGTTGCCTCTGCAGTGATGGCATGAGAGTCAGCATAAATGGCACATGCTCATTCTGCAAAACCAGATCAGTAAACTTCATATCACTGTGATTACCAAAGGCAATTAAAAACAGAAATAGCAGTGGCAATTATCTTTTGTCTTACTATATTTTCCTTGTGAATCCTATCTCAAAAAAATCAAAAGTGCAACAAAAATCTGCGGACCCGCACTCAAAAAGGACAATGGCAATCCAACAGCAGTTAACTAAAATCCAGCAGCAATTAAACTAAATGAAAGGATTATCGGCACCATTATGCCATGGTGCATCTTGATGGCTGGATAGACGGTGCCATTTGGTCATTTTCTAATCCACAACTACAGTGCCTTCTCCAAACTGCAAAGGTCTCTCATCACCTTAAAATTCCCCATGGATTCTTGCGGTACTCTTCATCCTTGTAAGTTCCTCTTGCTCTTCATCCTTGTGTGATCCTTTCGCTATTCAATTGACCTGAACTACATAGCTTAATGCTCCATTATTCAGCCTCCACACAATGGCTTGTTTGTCCATCCTTCTCCCAAATTATCTGCTGGCTAAGTGCACTTGCATCTCCTTCAATAATTCCGCTTGTTTCTCACTCACCATTCTTATTTCAATCTGTACAGACTTGAAGAAAAATAGTTCAATGTCATGACTATTATGTGGTAATATAGAACGGGGCTTTAACAAATACCCTATTAGAATATCTAGACTCAGAAACATGTTTTTGGAAATGGATAATTAAACCTGCTTCTTACTCGCCGCTGCTAGCCTGACACCATGCTGCTTGTTATTATGCAGTTCCGTGTAGCCTGTTCAAATTACCATCACCAATAATCACCACAAGAACACTGTCCTCGTTTGAAATGATGAAAACGGTTTGCAGCTCTCACAATAATTTCTCTTGAAATGATCTTGGAGATATATTTGATTGCTGTGTGGCAGTCACTACATACTAGAAGGTTCTTGACAACTCTAATGGTTGTCTGAGGTGGTGTGTTCAATAACCCGAATGCAATTGCCAACAACTCACTATGATGGCAGGGGACCACTAGTTTGTCCTCTTCGGCCTCATCACTTAGTATAGATTTTGTACTTGGAATGTACCCTACTGCCTTCATTTCAAAAGATAGTTCATCCAACTTTGCATAAATCCCATGCATTTGTGGATGTGATTTGTCTTCTACACAGAAAGTATGTATCATTTTATGGACTTCAATCCAACTATACCCTGGTATTTGTTTTATACCTCTATCTTTCATCAATTGCCTTAGCATTTGAACCTCATCCCACTTACTTGCTTGTCCATAAATGTTTGACAGAAGAACATAAGGTAAAGCATCTGAAGGATCTAACTCAAAAAGGACTCTTACTGCAAATTCTCCTAACCCTATATTCTTATGTAATCTACAAGCACCCAACAAACACTTCCACAAAACCACATTGGGTTTTATTGGCATTTTGATGATAAAATTTAGGGCTTCTGCAAGATAGCAAGCACGGCCTAGTAGATCAACCATACATACATAATGTTTCATCCTAGGCTTAAGGCAATCAGAGTCACTCATCAACTTGAAGTATTTACAGCCATCATCCACTAGACCTGCATGGCTGCATGCAAATAAAACACAAACGAAGCTTACACAGTTGGGTTTGCTTTCAAAGTGCTCCATTACTTCAAACAGTTTGAGAGCAACCTTGCTCTCGCCATGCATAGCGTATCCAGCAATCATTGCATTCCATGACTCCACATTCCGTTGAGGCATTTTGTCGAACAGCTTGCACGCCGTATGTATGCTTCCACATTTTACATACATATCTATCAGGGAATTTCCAACAAAAATATTTGACAAAATTCCACTTTTCATTCCTTTCTGATGGATCTCCATACCCTGTTCCAAAGCTCCTAGTTTGGCACAGGCTGGAAGTATGCTAGCGAAAGTTGTGGGGTTAGGTTTTTGACCTACCCGTTGCATTTCTAGAAACGTCTCAAGGGCTTTCTCAGCAAACCCATTTTGAATGCATCCGGCAATTATCGCAGTCCACGAGACAACATTTCGCTGAGGCATTTCTTCAAACAGCTTTAGAGCCTCATCCAATGCAGCGCCTTGTGCATATCCTGTAATCATAACATTCCATGAAACAACATCTCTCTCATGCATTTTGTCAAACAATGCTCTCGCTTCCTGCGTCCTTCCGCACTTAGCATACATATCTATCACGGCATTCATCACGGTAATGTTCAATCGAAACCCATGCCTTACGATTTTCCCATGGACCTGCAAACCATGTTTTAGAGATTCCACGTCGGTGCAGACGGGTACAATATGCGTGAAGGTGAACTGATCTGAATGGACAGCTGTTCGTTGCATTTGGCGAAACAGAGTGAATGCTTCTTGATGTAGGCCGTGTCTTCTGTGAGCTGCAATTATCATATTCCATGAGAAGATGTCTGGTTCACTCATGCCGTCGAATACAGAGCGAGCGTCTGCCAAACTTCCGCACTTGTCATACAAGTGGATAAGTGTATTAGCTAAAAGAGTGTCTCTGGCGAATGTAAGCCCTCTCTCATTAATGTCAGAATGGATTTGTTTACCCTCTGAAAGAGCATTTTTGTCAATGCAGGCGTTGAGTAGATGGAAATAGGTACCAGGTTGAACGGGAGTTGTGTGCGATGTAAGAAGAATGTGCATCGCCTCCTTCAAACGACCTATTTTACTCAGTGCTCTGAGCTCGGCATTGAATTTGGCAATGGATGACATTGTATAGCAATTCAACAAATCCCCGCACTGGCATACATAGATGGAAGATGGATTTAGGGTTTATCGAACCCTATTTTTTCCGCAACTTGAAATTGAATTTTTTTTGCGGGATTTTTTGTCGCAAATGGATGTAGGATGTATCAGTTTTAAATGTCCGATCCAGCAAGAAAGACAGCAAGGTTTTAAACTAGGGCATCATAAAAAATTGATCTACAAAGGCAAGAAAACGTTTTCGAATGCTTTGCTGAATTTTGTGGAGTTTGTAACCTTATGTTGATACGGGACATAAAAATGTTATTATCCATCATCCACTTCTGTTTTATAACTTTCGGAAACTCTAAGACACTATTTATCACGCTTTAAGGGAAATGGTGGTTCAACTGCAACAGGCTGTGGATGTTAAAATGTTTTTTCTTCAGACCTCTCCACTTCTGCATGAAACCTTTGTAAGTTTCAAAAGACGATTTTTGTGGGAAATGAAGTTGCAATAAGATATGGAAGTGGAAGTTCAAATGCGTCCTTACATCCTGTTCTCCATGAAAATTGTATAAGTTTTCAATAGATTTTTCTTTGCGGGAAAAGATAGGGCATCTAGATATGGATGTGAAAGTGAATATTCGGTTTGGTAGGAGGTAAGTTTTCTACAAATTCAATCTTCTTTATCTTTCATTGGGGAAGTCAAAGGTAACAACAACATCCATCTTGTTGGAGATTTCACAAATGACTTTCCAAACTTTATTAGTCTTTTGATGGTTTGCAGGAAAAATATGGATATCAAAATATACATGTTAAGTGATGTCATGTCTAGTTGGAGATGCAAATCCCACAACTTGATATTTCTCTTATAGTGACACATTTTGAAAATTTATTAAAGATTTTAGACAAGGATTGCTTATGTCATGTCCTCTTTCCATGTGACTCATGTAATGGACCAAAATGCCCAAGCTGCAACTCTTACGCTTTTTGTGATCCCATTTTGCATGCATACCCTTCCCCTTCATCTCCCAAATGTTGGCCTAAGTCCCTCATTGATCCTGAGTGTGAAGGCACAAGAAAGATCATGAGTCTGTGTAAGTGGTCAAAGTGGCAAGGTTACCCTTCTTGGCATGACTCCCTTCTCAAGTCCACTTCTCTCTCTATCCTCATTAGAATGTCAAACTTCCCTCTACTTCTACTCCTTCCAACCATCCCTCACTTCCACTATGCTCCTTAACTTTAAAGTTTTGCATGCCATCATCCCCCATTGCCAACCCCAACCTTCAAACTTCAACATTCTCACCAATTTTATTGTCCCTCTCCACTTACCACCCTACACGGTGAGATTACCATCAATGCACAAAAGATTGGCATAACTTCATGTAGGCTTCCACTTGGCACTACTATTAATCTTAATATAGTTGAAACTATACTGCATGGATATCTAGCAGGCCATGTGACAAGGAGCCAACTACCACTATTAATGAAGTAGATAAGGTTTCAACCCTAAAGGGACTCCTCACAATTCTCACAAAGATAAGTTGCGGGTTGTAGGGGACCCTCTTTCACACCTTCCAACTCTATTTTCGCATAGGACACCACGATTGACTTGATGTGAAAGAAAATAATGGTCTATTGGTACAAGAAACCATTCCTATGTACTAGACCTAGGAAAAAAGGCCATTGTGCATATTTTGATGCTCTCTAGGCATCTTAAGGTTGCAAAGACAAATAAAAAGCTTATTTTTATACAAACCAACCAAAAATCTAAATCCAAAAATCATCGTGAGCACTTACTATTCTAATGTCCAATTTTGAGAACAAAAGCTCATAGATTTGGGACCTTATAGATCTCATGTTGAAGGATGAAACCTCATTAGCTATCAGTGTGAAGTTATGTAGAGGTCATGTTTGAGCTTTCATGTTGGCCAATAGCGACAACAATGAATCTGCATGACATTTATAGTTGTTGTAAGTGTAAGTTTGTGTATTGTACAACTACCATAAAGGTGATAATTAGACATTGTAATATCAAATAGGTTTGTTCTCTTAAGAGGTAATTTTTAATTAAAGCTCCCTTGTACTTAGGGTTTGTGATTATTGTCATTATTGTCTTTAAAAGGCCTCAACTACTATAACAATGTTGTATACGGGTATATAAGGCCCATTTTATAAATGTACATATTTATAGTTTATCTTCTATTGGAAGCCTAGTTCATGATCTAAGCTTTCCATGTAAACCCATGAATGCAAAGAATATATTGTGGACTAATTATATTTGTATGAATGTATTGCAAACCTCAAGGTGTATTAAAGTTGGATGGTAAGTTAGGGTTTATTATTTTAGGGTTAAAATTGTTAGAAATCCAAAATAGATTGAATAACCCAAGGAACTTTTTAACAGAAAATCAAAGTTACATAAACTGGAAAAACATAAGAATGCAAACTAGGACTCCAAGAGATTATGCAATGTCAATGTGACAAAATTGCATTAAGAGTTTCCAAGTTGAAGAGATACGAAGAAAAGATGCATGAATAATGACTGCATGCATCAAGGTGCATGTATGCCAAAGTATGCAACAATGAAAGAGAATGAATGGATGAAAATACAAGCTAGGTCGTGAGTTTATATAGAACTTAGGAGAGGAGGTAGGTGGCAAATCCAACCAATAGGAATCAACCACAAAAGGTGGAGATGGACCACCAAAAGTGGAAAGTGGTTCCACCCTTTAAGGAAAGGGACACCTTGTCACTTATCTCCTAGTTATTAAATAATAAACTCACTTTATTATCCTAAGCAAGCTTAATTAAGTGTAGGAAAAACCTAGGACTAAAGAAAAATAAATTAACCCACTAGGAAAATAAAAACCTACAACACCCCCCTTAAGCACAACTTAGGAGGATGTAAAAGATGATGGGTCCTAGCAAATGAGGCCATGTTAGGTACCCATGTACAAATGCAATGCAGAGAAATCTCTCACAACTAGAGAAAAGGAGAAAATCTAGTGGGACAAAACTCATCCTCAAAAGAGAGATGAAAAAAAGAAAAGTATGTAGGACTAAGTAGCCCCCCCCATGGATGACACCAACCGCACCCCAAGCAAAGCCCGCAAATGAAGGATCTTTCTCTCAATGAAGGGTTTGGTGAAGATGTCTGCAGTCTGATCGAATGTCAGATAGTACTTGAGATCAATGATCTCACTATGAATCAACTCTCGAATGTAGTGCATGTGGATCTCGATGTGCTTGGTCCGCTGATGATGGACCAAATTGTGAGAGATTTGAATTGCACTTTGGTTGTCACAATGGATGAATGTGGGCTTCTGGAAGGGAATGCCAAACTCAATGAGAATGTTCTGAAGCTAGATGGCCTTAGTAGCAACATTAACTGATCCTTGATACTTAGCCTTTGTAGATGAAAGAGAAATAGCATACTGCTTCTTGCTTGACCAACAAACTGGACCAAAACCAAGTGAGAAGCAATACCCTAAAGTAGACTTGCAATCCTGAGAATTTCTTACCCAATCTGAATATGTGTGATCCACCAAGTCAAAATCCATGCGCGTTGCATAATGAATCCCATAATTGTGAGTACCCTTGATGTAGTGAAGAATCTACTTAGTTGCTTTCCAGTGCAGTTCATGTGGCTCCTACATGAATCAAGAGACCATACCTACTGCATATGAAATGTTGGGCCTCGTATGAGTCAGATAGATGAGACTACCAACAAGTTGTTAATACAAAGTGCCATCAACCAAGGGTGAAGAACACTTAGCCTCAAGTTAGACCCCTGACAAAAATGGAGTCGGTGTAGGCTTACAATCAACCATGTGAAACCTCTGGAGCATATCAAGTGCATAGTTAGACTGTGCAAGAGTGATGCTTGAGGAAGACTGAATAATCTCAATCCCCAAGAAGTAGTGCAACAAGCCCAAGTCTGACATCGAAAACTGATCATGAAGGGAATTTTGCACTATTTAAATGGTGGATGAGTGACTCCCTATGATCAACAAGTCATCAACGTAGAGAAACAAGAAGATGTGGGTATCATCTTGTTGCAATATGTAGACATTAGGATCATAATGGCATCAAGTGAACCCCCACTGTCAGAAGGAAGGAGTCCATCTTGGCATACCAAGCTCAAGGGGGTCTGTTTGAGGCCATAGAGAGACTTTCGAAGATGACACACAAGTGAAGAATCCTAAATGAACCCTTGTGGCTACTCCATGTATATCTCCTCCTAGAGATCACCATGAAGAAAAGCACTCTTCACATCCATCTGATGAACATCCCATCTATGTGCTACAACTATGGAAAGAAAAAGTTGAATGGAATTCATTTTGGTGGTTGGTGTAAAAGTCTCAGTGTAGTCAATCCCTGGAACTTGGGAGAAGCCTTTGGCAACCAAGTGAGCCTTATGCTTGCAAGCGATCCATCTATGACATATTTTGTTTGATAGAACTGCTTGCATTGAACAAGTTTTCTTCCCTTAGGAAGTGGTCCAAGATCCTAGGTGTGGTTCCTCTCCAAGGAACTAAACTCTTCTTGCATGGTTGCATCCCACTCAGGGACACTATAAGCTTTCCAAAAATTATGTGGATCGAAAGTTGAAGCAAGGAAGGCATGTGGAGCATCCTAAAACTATGATCTTGTTCTCCTGTGATTTGATGGATCCCCTACCCAATCACCTGTTGATTGCAAATTCTGACGAGCCCAAAGAGGCCCTACGGCTGGAGAAGGAGGAGAATCATCATCCTCTGAAGATGTACTGTGTGCATCCTCATGATCACTATCATCTGAAGTGGAGGGAGAATAATTCTCATCATGATCTAAGGTATTATGAACCTCTGAAGAACTATCATCATGATACAAGGACTCCATGTTGATGGTGGTAGGAGAAGTGTTAAGAGAAGGGCTAGAAGTACTCTCCTCAAAGTGAACACTCCTCTCAATGAAAATCCCATGTGTGGTAGGATGAAGAAGCCTATATCCTTTGACATTATCTAGGTAACCAACAAATATGCAAGGCTTGCTCTGCGGATCCATAGCCTTGCATTTCTATGTTGGAATGTGAGCCCATGCATTAGAGCTAAGCACTCAAAAGTGTGTAACTGACGGTTTATGACTAGTCCAAGCTCAAAAAGGAGTTACCCCCTTCACGGCTTTATGGGGAACACGGTTCTGGATATAACAAGCATAGTTAATGGCTTCTACCCAGAAAGGTGGTGCCAAAGACTTGGAGTGAATCATACAATTAGCCATCTCTTTCAAGGACCAATTCTTCCATTCTACAGCTCCATTTTGCTAAGGATTGTAGGGGACTATATGCTACAAATCAATACCCTCTAAAGCATAATATTGCACAAACCTATCATTGACATATTCCCCCCCATTATCTATACGCAGAACTTTGATAGATTTTCCAGTTTGTTTCTCTACAAAAGCCTTATACTCCAAGAATGAATCAAAGACTTCAAACTTCTACTTGAGAAAGTACACAATGGTGCACCTAGAGAAATCATCAATAAATGTCAAAACATATTGAGCTCTATTGAAAGATGGTCGTGGAAATGGCCCTGCCAAATCACTATGTACCAACTCCAAAAGATGTGAGTCTCTCCAAGCTTTCCCTTTGTCAAAATTCTCTTCGGGATTCTTGCCATGAATGCAACCATGACAAACACCTTTAGAAAAGTGAACTATAGGCAATCCTATAACCATGTCCTATTCATTGAGTTGTTGCAGGTAGCGGTAGTTCAAGTGACCAAACCGTTGATGCCACAAGTTACTCATATCATCTGAATGAGTGAGTAGAACAATTGAAGGAGGATCGAGAACAAAGTGAGAGAACAAATAAAGCTGAGACTAATGATCTGCTCTCCCAACTGCAACTGTAGAACCATTTTGCATCTCACAAATCACCATTGAATCAGGAGTAAACTCAACTCTCTTGCCTATACCTGTGTGAGTGATTTGATAGATAGATAGGAGATTAGTTGATAATGAGGGCACACAAAGAACATCTTAAAATGTGCCATCCCCCATATCAACAAGCCCTCTCCCACACACCTCAAGTGGAGTGTCATCACCCATCAAAATGGAAGGCATAGAACATGGCTTCACAAATTCAAGTTCATCCTCATTTGAATCCATGTAGTGTGAAGCACCTAAATCAAGAACCCATGTGGATAGTGGAGAAGCAACTACTACAAGGGCCTTGCCCTTTCCTTTCCCCTTGTTCTCTTTGGCCTTGTGAGAACCCTTTTCTAAACTTTGTTCGATGGAATTAGGAACATTGACATTATTCTTCTCAAGAATGTGTGTTGGATGATCAACATGTTTCTTCAAACATTTGTGCTCATCATGATTGGGTTTCTTACAATAGGCACATTTGACCCTCTCTTTCTTAGGCTTGTCACCTTTTGAAGATGATGTTTCATTAATTTCTTTTGGAGTAGCCAATTTCTGATTATTCTTCTCTTTGTTATTCTTTTGTTTCTTATCCTTGTTACTACTTTGTCCTCTTTGTTCATTTGTGCCAAGGTTAGTAGCCAAGGCATGAGACTTAGAAGACTTAAGAGAGCCCATTTGAATTAGCTTATCTTTCTCTCGTGTGAGAGAAGTAGCAAAATCATCCAAAGATGGCATCTTGAATTGAGATCCAAGTGCATCCTTAGTAGCATAAAAGGTAGAAACAAATACTGAATATTTAAAACTTAGCTTTGCGAGAATGCTTAGAATCAATTTTTCATCTTTCTTATCAATTCCACATTGTTGTAGTTGCAGCCTTAGTGATTTCATTTTGGTGAAGAAATATTGAATTGTGTTGAAGTTGTCTGGATTTAAATTGATTAGTTCATTCTCTAACATATGACCCCTCATAGAATCTTGTGCACCAAAAAGAAATTCTAGCTTTTTCCATATTTCATTTGGAGTATTCAAAGATTCAACATGAAAGAGTAAATCAGGAGATACAGACACACACAATTCTCCATATGCTCTATCACATTTGTTAAACCACTCAGACTTTTTTTCATCTTCATTTGGTTCAGTTTCTAGTCCCATTACTACTCTATGCAAACCAAGTCTTCTTAAGTGAATTTCCATTTGTGATTTCCACTCAAAATAGTTGTATGCAGTTAGAATAGGAACTGTTGATGATGCCATGATGAAGAAATGCAAAAAATAAAGTGAACACAAGAATGCCAAGAACACCCTCACCCTTTTCACTAGTATCAAAGATCACCCCCCCCAAAAAATATTATAAGGTTGGCACTTTATAATTTAGTGCATTTACAAAGCCTTTTCCAAGATACAATGCTCAATAGACTCAAAATAACCAAAATTAAAAATTTTGATACAACATGAACCTCAGACAAAATTTGGAAAAATTAGCCCTATGACTGTGTAGCACCAGGGCGAAAGTTATGGCCTGTTGAAGAAATGAACACAAAACAACTTCAACCTAAAATATCTGGTACAAAATGGCAAAAAATCTTCTCAATGCCTCTGTGGATGGAAAGTGCTCATCTCCAGCTTTCCAGTGTTATCTTATTTGTTGAAATCTAATGCCTAAAGCAAAAGTTATGAATTTGTGAAAAAATGGCTAAATTTAACCTGCATGAAATGGGTTTTCTAGCAAAAAAGTTTTTCTAATTTGATTTTGAAAAATCTACTTACTTGTAGACAATAATAGAAACCCATAAATATTTTGAAGCTAAGAACAAAACCCAAAAATTGTTTTTTGATCCAACAAGCAGAAGATGAAAAAAATAATTTTTTTAACCTTCAACCAGTAGAAAAATGATGCGCGATGATTTTTGTACAACAATTTTCTTCATATTTGTGCAAGATATGCAAAATCTAAAGATACCTAGTTGAGATTTCAACCCTGGCTACAAAACTCAAAAATTGGTTTTCTTACAAATGAGTGGAATTTGGATTTTTGAAGCAAAAAAACAAAACGACTCCAATGAAAAACAAATTTCTTCAAACCCCCGCCTATAACTATGTCAAATGATCTCCAATTTGGATGAAACAAAAGCCAAATCTGACTTTCTCAAGCCTTCTAGACGTGTTGGAACAATTAAAAATGCTACTAGTATAACCAAAAATATTGTAATCACCTGGATCTCACAAAACACATATGCAAAATAAAGAGGTAATTAAATCTTTGCAAATCCTTTCTGATTCTCCAGATCATTCAAGAATGCAAGAGAAGAGAATACGAGAATTTACAAGATTTTAAAAAAACTCAATCTCTCAATCAGGAATCTAAGAACTTAGATTTCTCAAAACAAAAGCTTTGATACCATGCTTGAAATTTGAAATAGATTGAATAACCCATGGAACTTTTAAGAGACAAACAAAGTTACATAAACTGGAAAAACATAAGAATGCAAATCAGGACTTTGAGAGATTATGTAATGTCGATGTGAAAAAATTGCATTAAGAGCTTCCAAGTTGAAGAGATATGAAGCAAAGATGCATGAATAATGACTACATGCATCAAGGTGCATGTATGTCAAAGTATGCAACAATGAAAGAGAATGAATGGATGAAAATACAAGCTAGGTAGTGAGTTTATATAGAACTTAGGAGAGGAGGTAGGTGGAAAATCCAACCAATAGGAATCAACCACAAAAAGTGGAGAAGGACCACCAAAAGTGGAGGATACTACCAAAAGTGGAAAGTGGTTCCACCCTTTAAGGAAGGGGACACCTCATCACTTATCTCCTAGTTATTAAATAATAAACTCACTTTATTATCCTAAGCAAGCTTAATTAAGTGCATGAAAAACCTAGGACTAACGGAAAATAAATTAACCCACTAGGAAAATAAAAACCTACACCAACAAAAATAAGGATATCTAAAGCATATTAAGGGTGGATAATATTGCTTAGTGAATATTAATATATTCTAGGATTTTATAAGGTAGTCTTGTTGCAAGTAAACGTTGATACAAATTTAGTGTTTATGTTCCAATTTAAATATTTTTCTCTATTAAAATTATTTCCCCTAATTCAAGCATGGGATATTATGGTGGTACCAAATCTGGTTTTTTAGCCATCCATTCCTTGCAAATTTATTTGTTTGCATGTTGAAATTTTATGCATCCCAATGACGGGGAAAGTAGGTATCATTTGAGAGAAAAAGAATAGAAACACCTTGTAGGGACTCCAAAGGGTGAAGAAATTTTGAAGAGTTATATCCTAGAACAAGGTGGTATGGTAGAAAGGGGAAGGAATGAGAACCCTAAGATGAGGGTAGAAAAGAAGTTTGACTTGATGGTGGGTGTGTTGGCACAAATGCTTAACAAAATGGATAATAATATGAATATACCAAGGCAACATGTTGGTGAAGGAATCACTTCAAGAGCCAACAAGCACAATATCACTCCTAGTGATACCCAAAACAATATCTTGGTTTCATCAACTAGGTCTTCCAATCTATGTTCCTCCCTAGAGAAGAAGATATTCTTGAAATAGTTCCTAAGGATGAAGCCCAAATCCCAATTATTTATGACATTGCATGTTATGTAGAGTACCAGGCCCTTCTGAAGGAGATCAAGGCTGAAATTTTCCTCAACAACTTCATGAACTTGAAGAATTCTAGTTGTAATGGCTTCAAGCCTAAACCAAGCTTGTTAGCTACCCCAAGAGATATGTGGCATGTTCTAGGAAAACTGACACTCTCCACCTTTTATGGATCCAACAAATGAAAACCTTATGCTTGGGTTTAGAAGTTGGACACATACCTATCTCTCCAACCCATGAGTAAGAATGAGGGTGTCAAGTTCACTACCTTGCATCTGAAGGGTACTACACATGAGTGGCGGTGCCATGGATTGATCACTCAAAGCTACGAATCCATCAAATCATATAATTATGTAATATAAGACCCCAAATATTTTTTTGAAATATGCTAGTCTGCTGTAATAAATTTATGTGTATTCACCAAGTCTTTTTTCTATTTCAATGCTTGTTGTTTGTGTTTGCTTGAGAACGTTTTTGCATGGGCTTTCATGTACCATTCATATATTGAACTTGCATATAGTAAATATTGTTAAGAATAGGGAATAGAAGAAAAAATACACCAATAAATGAACCATTCAAAGCTTTAAATATATTGATTTTAATGACAAAAAAATGCAGTCCTTTTGAGATACAATTTTCAAACTCAGAAACAAGGAAATCAAACTTGAAGATGTGCCCTTAGCAACTGTTATTGATCTCCAAAGGTCGCGCCTTTCTCCAGGATGAATCCCCTACAATCCCAAGAACTTCAACACCTAAGAACTACATTGCAACACTTAATCATTGCCCAGATTGCCTATACATCAACAGGCTAAAAATTTGGAATTTCATTCAAGATGAGGTGCTACTAGGAGGAGGTCAAATTGGCCTATTAAATTCAAACCTTCTTCAAAAAAATAAAGTAAGTACTTGATAAAGGAACCTTGATGAGAGCTCTCATTTGAACCAATACCCATAATGAAACCCTAGTCCATTCTAGAGATATGAGTGAAAATCAGGTTCAATTCCACACCAAAAAGTGCTTAGAAATCATGAATATCATCACCAAAATGAAACTCAAACTCCACCAAATCAATACCAAGACTTCACAAGCCAAAAAAAAACCCATGTAAAAAATGCTCAAAAATATTCATTCTTAATGACTGTAACCTGCAACTTGAAGCACAAATGTGATTTTTGGATGAAATCACCCTTTTACCAATTAGGGCAGGTCTTGCACTGCCAAAACTAGTCTTAGCTATTGAGGGTTTTCATCCTCAACTCTATTTATTAGACCTCCTGGCGAAAAACCAACAACATCTCCTTAAGTAGCCAAATCATCCATGAGCAAATGAGAGCCAAAAAGTCACTTTATAGAAGGTGAGAGGGAAATTAGGGAAACTTTAAGTTTTGAATCATTTTCCCTCCAAAAAACCTTTTAATATTTTTGCTTTATACTTTAAAACATTATCAAATAACCCTCAAAGAGGCATCCTACTCATAAGAAAACTATTTCCACTTTTGTAGCCTTCTAAAATGACTTAAAGTTATCACTTAGGCACCAAGGTACTTTTTTTATGACCACTTACCCCCTCACTTAAGTTATAAAGTTATTTTATAAAATAACTTAAGTGATTGATTGATTAAAAGCAACTATTAAATAATTTAACCTTAGGCTCTCCAACGCCACCTTAGAAATAATGTTGCTGAGGACACAATGGACCTAAGACCGATTTCCCGAAAATAGACTTACTATAAATAGCAACTGCTAAAAATAGTAAGTACTCACCAAACATCAATTGGTACAAAACTGAAGATCACTGAGATGCCCTGTGGCTTACTAAGAATAGTAAGCATTGTAATCTAGCCACTGCTATAAATAGAAAGTCCCACTAAAACATTGTTAAAACCCCACAGAAAGGACTGGCACAAGAAATAAAGCTCATTGGACAACTTCCATACATTTCCCAAATAGGAAACCCTACACTGCCCTGCCTACCAGATCAATTAATAAATATAACACTTAATAAAAATAGTAAGTGTGTCAGAACCAGACTAATCCAAAAGAGGACATTGAAAATAGGGACATTACAAGTTATTTTTATAAAATTCTAATTGAAAGGTTTGAGAGAACAAATCCTAAGGTGCACTTTAGGGAGCTAGCTTAGCTCAAGCAATTTGGTTGAGTAGAAAACTATGTGATAAGCTTTTAGAAACCAGCCATGAAGGTTCCTAATATTTTATAGAAAAGGTTAATGATGCTCTTCATCAAGGGACTTACTGAATCCCTCAGAGGTTTAGTAAGAGCCTTTGAACCACCCTCTCTCTAAGGGGTCTTAGCCCTAAACTTAGTCATGCCAAGGAATAAATTCCAAAAAGGTCCTCCCAAGAAGAGCTTAGAAAAAGGTTTAGTAATCTAGAAGGGTTGCCCTTCAAAATAAGAATTTGAGACAAAGAAAAAATTGAGAAGAAATAAATTATGTTTCTCCTGTAAGGAACCTTGGTCAACTAATCACAAGTACTTGGGGAAAGATCAAGTGCACTACATTGAGGTGATCTAGAAAGATGAGTCTGCTAGAGTACTCATGCATTAACTAATAATAAATTAATATTTAATTGATTATTAGTCTAATTCATTTCATACACTTAAGCTAGACTTAGGAGTTCTTTTTTATGTTAATTGAAGTGAGCTTTTATTAGATCATGGCATGCACACCAAGATGGGGCACAAAAAGTGGCCAAATTCCAAAAGTTGAGCAAAACACGCTCGCATTTTGAAGAAATTCAAATATGTGCATGTGTTATTATGAAGAAAAACATGTACGTATTTGAAAACCAAATGCATACACATTTTTATGAAATCAAAATGCATGTGTTTTGCTCAATAAAGTTATAAAAAGAAAACATCTATCATTTTGCTCACCCTCGACCTACATTTTTTGCAACTATTTTCTTCCCCTCAACTTTGCATAACGTGAATGTGTTTTTCCCTCTGCAACCTAGCTTCACAATACATGTTGGAGAAGAGGGAAGTGATTTTATTTTTTGCATTAGAATTAGATTTTGTTTGCATTAGAAAAAATGGATTGTTTTTTATCAATTTCATGTTTTTTTGAATTATATAACAAATCATGTAAACCTTGAGCCATAATCAAATTAAAATGATGAATTTCTTGAGGAAAACCTAGGATGTTTGACCCTCCTCCTACCCTTCCAAAAAACCCTGGACAAAGCCAAAGGATTTGTTAGGGCATCTAGAATAAAAAAAATACAATTCAACAATTAGTTTCAAAATTGAGGGGTTCAACATCAAACTAGCTCACCAATCCCTTGCCTCAACATTGGAATCCATGATGATAAATGTTGACATAATCACAAATCAAATAAAGAAATATAAAACTTATAGAGATTCATGCCGTCAATATTGTGCAACAAAATTGTCCTATGATGAAGTGAAAAAGAAAGACATAAGCAAAGAAAGCATACGTCTTCTTTTTACAGATCCTAGAACCAATGAACCTATCTTTGAATTCAAAGAGGTTTCCAATACATTGGTGTAATCATGATGAGATAAGAAATAATTTTTGGGATAGGTGGTGGATGGTCTTTGACCAACCTCCATGTAGTAATTATGAGGTGTCATTATATGTTCTAAGAAAACTATATTGTGAGTTTATCCTTTATCGAATTCCCAATTATATTGATATGAGGGTGTTTCAAGGTGGAGGTGGAGGCTCTACCCAAAATAGACCAAGAGCTCGTCGAGTAGATAATCATGCACATCGAAGAACACTAGCACAAAGACCTATTTGTCATGTGATGGTGCCAATAGCCATCAGGGAGAGTATGGAGGTGCAGACTCTCCATGTAGTTGCTAGCTTGAAAGACACCTTTATAGAGCATGACATAGAAATATCCTAGCCTTTTGCCTCACAAGATGATGCGACAACTCAACCATCTAGCTCTAGTGCCCCTATCTTTAATATATGCCCAAGTTGTTGTAATATATGCTTTGGGAGAGATAGTGATGCAAAGGTTTCAATTGGTTCCACCTCCCATGTGTGTTCTCATTGTCTATATAGATGTCATGGGAGTAGTGGGGGTCATCAGGGCAGTGCATTAGATAATGTGTTGATGACAAATGAGTTACTGAATGAGGTGTATGCTAGTCAAATAAAGGTATGTTGATTTGAATTTATAACATTTTATCTATTTAATACTTAAAATTTATAAATGTAATAGATTTTTAATTATAGAATTTAATTAAACTGATGCAAACATTATGCATTTTAGGGTGTAATATCATAGATTTGTACATTATCGAGTATTCTTGCAACAACTTGTACACTTGCATCTATGCCAGAGGCAAAATTTGTATAATATATCAAAACAAAATAATACTTTCTATTCAAAATAATGTTTAATAATTTAAAATACAAATTTTTATTAAATAGGTGGACATCACATCACCATCTAGTACACATGTTACCATGAATTCTTATGACATTGGATTTACATAGGTAGAGTATAACACATTTAAGTTTTTTTTTTAAAATTTCAATTTTTTTGTTTATATATATTTGTGAAAAAATGAGTTTGTTCTATTATTTTTTGTTTAGTTGATGAATACAATAGACACACCTCCTGGCATAAGAGAAAATTTGGAAGTTGGTGTTAGTGCAACAATTTTATCATCAATGTCCTTAACTCATGTATGAGTATGAATATATATGTTTAATAATGTTTATATTGTGTCAATTGATATTAGTAAACTTATCAAAAACAATTGATAAATATGTATTTATTATGTTATAGATGGATGTAAACACCCTTGTGTGAGGACAAATATCACTTGATGATGTTGAGCATTGTAGAAAAGAAGAATTAGACTACCAGTATGCTATAAGTGTGTTTATAATATATGTATCATTTTAAATAATTTTTATAGTTTTTAACTTTGGCATAGTATCCAATTTTATATTTTGTATATATAGGTTGGGATACAAAACACTAAGGAGCATTGGAGATCAGAATGACAAAAGACACTGATTGTTAGCAGTAATCGAAGTTCAATTAGTTGGGCTAAAAGAGGCCTAATGTTTCATGAATAGTGTTCAATATTCATATATGAACACATTTTGTATGCCTATACATGGAACATAGATAAATTTTTTGTGTGGATATATATCTATCAATGATATTTTGTAGACTAAGAGACAATACATTGGCCTCATGGTGTTGTATGACATTTTGTGCACCATCATGATGGTATTGTATGAAATTTTGATCACATTTTGTGCCCCCTCATGATGGCATTGTATTATATTTTTATGACATTTTGTATGACCTCATGGCCTTATGGAGATCAATTTATATAAATATTTTGTGTAAATTGGTAGCTTAAATGGTTTAAAATGTTCTCATAATTTACTTAGCCCCAAGCGGTGTATGTATGAATCATATCCCATATCCAATTTTTAATTTTTTAATCTAATTGACTATCATGTCACAACAAGTTAACTACAATGTCAAATTCATCACCTTATCAAAAACAAATAATTAATAAAGACAAATGTTTCCCAATAAACATTGATCTAAAAATTATATTTATAGAGTGCAATGCAAGAAATATAATAATGAATAAGTTAATAGTAATGTAATGAAATTTTAAATATTATTTACCAAAATTCAAATTACCGACCACTAGATGATGAGCATATCCTATGTTCTTTAGGGTTGTCCTACATTCGTTAGGACTATCCTACATTCATTAGGACTGACATGTGTTCATTATTACAGACCTAGGTTCATTAGGATCTCCTAGGTTTAGTAGGATTTTCCTACATTCATTATCAACTCATTCATGACACTTGGATTTTTTTTTTGTTAACCTATAGGGTCATGTAGGATAAATCCACAATGACCTCTCTCACATTTTCAAGACTCCAATCCATTTGATCATGCTGACAAGTTTTCAAATGTTGCAAAAACTGTCAAACACATTCAATAAAAAGTTGTAATGTTGCATAAATTTTTTATTGTTTATCATGGGCCTAAATTTTCAACTCCAACACATCTAGGTGGGTGGGTTTATGTTAGGAAAGGTCTTGTTTCACACCCCAACATGTCAGATCATTCCAAGCTACATTGTACCGACACTTTCTCTTAAGAGCCCTAAATGCCAAAAAAAAAACTTTGATGAAATTTTTATCAAAAATTGTGGAACTTAAAAATATTGTATCTAAAATTATAGGGTCATGTAGAGTCCCTCTATAATAACCTCTCTCACTTTTTCAAGACTCCAATCCATTTAATCATGGCGGAAATTTTTCAAATGTTACAAAAGTTGTCAAACACATTCAATGAAAAGTTGTAATGTTGCATAGCTTTCATTTTGTTTATCATAGGCCCAAACTATCAGCTCCAACACATATGAGTGGGTGGTTTTATGGTAGGAAAGGTCCTGTTTTGCACCCTAACATGTCGGATCGTTCCAGGCTACATTGTACTGACACTTTCTCTTAAGAGCTTTAAATGCCAAAAAGTGGCAAACTTTGACAAGATTTTTCTAAGAAAGTGTGGCACTTACAAATGTTTTGTCTAAAGGTCATGTAGGATCCCTCTACAATAAACTCTCTCAGTTTTTCATATCTCCAATCCATTTGGTCATGGTGACAACTTTTCATACATTGAAAAAAGCGTCAAATGCACTCAATGAAAAGTTGCAATGTTGCATAACTTTCGTTCCACTCATTGTGCACCCAAACCAATAATTCCAACACATCTGAGTGGGTGATTAAAAATTCTAGGGAATGTCTTGTTTTGCACCCCAGCATGCTAGATAGTTCTAGGCTACATTGTGCTGACACTTTCTTTTAAGAGCCATAAATTCCAAAAAGTGGAAATTGACAAGTTGTTTCTCAAAACCATGAAACTTACAAATGTTTTTTTCTAAAGTTATAGTTTCATGTAGGGATCCTCTACAATAACCTCTCTCAGTTTTTCATTCTCCAATCCATTCGGTCATGGTGACAACTTTTCACACATTGAAAAAAGTGTCAAATGCACTCAATACAAAGTTACAATGTTGAATAACTTTCATTCCACTCATCATGTGGCCAAATTGACAATGCCAACACATCTGGGTGGAAATTTTTTATGCTAGGAAAGGTCTTATTTTGCACCCCAACATGTCGAATAGTTCTATGCTACACTGTATCAATGCTTTCTCTTAAGAGCCATAATTACCAAAAAGTGGCAAACTTTGATGAGTTATTTCTTGGAAAATGTGGCACTTAAATTTTTTATGTCTTAAAGTATAAGGTCATGTAGGATCCCTCTACAATAACCTCTCTCAGTTTTTCATATCTCCAATCCATTTGGTTGTGGTGACAATTTTTGCACGTTGAAAAAAGCATCAAATGCATTCAATGAAAAGTTGCAATGTTGCATAAGTTTTGTTTTGTTTATCATGGGCCCAAACTGTCAACTCCAACATGTTCAGTTGGGTGGGTTTATGTTAGGAAAGGTCATGTTTCACTCCCCAATATGTCAAACCATTTCAAGGTACACTGTACCAACACTTTCTCTTAAGAGTCCTAAATGCCAAAAAGTGGTGAACTTTGACTAGTTATTTCTTGGAAATTGCAACACTTACAAATTTTTTGTCTAAAGGTAAAAGGAGTTGTAGGGTCCCTCTACAATAACCTATCTTATTTTTTCATCTCTCCAATCCATTCAGTCATGGGGAAATTTTGTCTGCTACTCCAAAAATTGTCAAACACATTCAATGAAAAGTTGTAATGTCGCATAACTTTTGTTCCATTTATCATGGGCCCAAACCATCAACTCCAACATGTCTAGGTGGGTGTTTTTATGCTAAGAAAGGTCTTGTTTCATACCCCAACATATTGGATCGTTCCAGGCTACATTGTACTAGTTTTTTCTCTTAAGAGCCTTAAATGCCAAAAAGTGGCAAACTTTGACGAGTTGTTTCTCAAAAACCCTTGCACTTACATATATTATGTTTGAAGGTATAGGGTCATGTAGGACCTCTTTATAATAACCTCTCTTAGTTTTTCATATCTCTAATCCATTTGGTCGTGGTGAAAGTTTTCCAGATGCCCCAAAAATTGTCAAATACATGCAATGTCAAGTTGCAAGGTAGCCATTTTTTTGTTTTGTTTGTCATGCAACCAAACCAATAGTGCCAACATGTCTGAATGGACAAGTTTATGCTAGAAAAGGTCATTTTTTTCACCCCAACATGTCAAATCATTCCAGGCTATATTGTATCGATGCTTTCTCTCAAGAGCCCTAAATGCCAAAAATTGGAAAACTTTGATGAGTTGTTTCTCAAAAATCATGACACTTATAAATGTTTTGTTTGAAGTTATAGGGCCATGTAAGGTCCCTCTACAATAACCTCTCTTAGTTTTTCATATCTCCAATCCATTTGACCGTGGTGAAAAATTTATGCTGCCTCAAAAATCGTCAAATGCATGCAATGTTAAGTTGCAAGGTAGCCTAATTTTTGTTTTGTTATTCGTGGCGCCAAACCATTAGTACCAACATGTCTGGGTGGGCATGTCTATGCTAGGCATGGTTCTATTTTTTACCCCAACTCTCCCAAACGATTTGAGCTACATTATGTTAGTGCTTTCTCTTAAGATCGTTGTTGTCCAATTTTCAATAGTTTTTGGCATTATTAAAGGTTTGGTTTAGTTAGTTTTTATCTTCAATCTATATAAAAACCTTCATATTTTAAAAAATGAAACATTCTATTTATCATATTGTGTGTCAATGTTCCATTATATGTGTTAATTAATGATTAGGGTTGTGTCATGTCTAAGCACACATACTCTTGGGTGACAAATATCTTGAGGAGCTAGTATTGTGGGTGTTAGTGATCATGGAGTGTGAGTAACTAACAAAATGTACAAAATTTTTCAAAATGTTCAATGAAAAATGTCAACTATACATATATACAAATCATCTAACAAAATATACAAAACTCATGCATTTACAATCAATTGATACAACCATGGTTGTTTATATACACCAAATTTTAGATGTGCATAGATACAAATTAGCTGACAATATTTACAAAAAAAATTGTGTTTCCAACATTTCGTAGAATCTTGGCCATTTATATATACAAAATTTTAGTTGTATATAGATACAATCAATTGACAATAATTACAAAAAATTTGTGTTTCCAACATTTCGTAGAATCTTAGTTGTTTAAATACAAAATTTCAATTATACATAGATGCAAATCAATTGATAATATTTACAAAAAAATCACATTTTATATAATTAGTACAATGAATAGATGATATTCTTTGAACACATAGATATATTGAGAGGGGGGGGGGGTGAATTAGTATATCCCTCAAATCAATTCAATTTCAACTTATCAATCAAAATCTAAATTTTATTGAATCAGATAACACATTCAAAGCAAGAGCACATAACCACAACACCAAATTTATGTGGAAAACCCATCAAAGGAAAAATCATGGTGAGAAAAGTTTCTTGGAGCTACTGTCCAAATCTAGCCTCACAAATGAATCAACAATTACAATAGATTTAAGATCTTTAACCTAAGGAATTTTACAACTCCCTACTTACTTATAGAATGAGAGCCTGCAACCTCAGAATACAACTCTTTGAAAAATTAGATGACAAATCACAACTGCAACACTTTTGCTACCTTTGACTCACTACCTTCAACACTTTTATACCACTCTACCTTCAATGCACTGCTTTTGGTATTCACACTTGCACTTTTTCCTTTGGATCACTTCCTCCAACACTCACTTACACAATTTGGATGTCTCACTACCTTCTGCACACTACTTAAACTCTTCTGCTTTCGACTCACTACCGCCAAAATGCATTCAATACTTCACTGAAAATTCACACACATTGCTTTGCCTTCAACACACTGTTGTCAGTAAATTACATTGATCACACATTGAACACTTGCATACTTTGAGCACATACTTATCTTATATTTATACCATCCACAAGCATAAATTTTTTTTCTCCTTGTCAACCATCCTAAAACGTATGAACATGAAATGTGCAATGGCCATATTGAGCTGACTCCAATACATCCATAGGAAA
Organism: Sequoia sempervirens; assembly: GCA_007258455.2. Lineage (NCBI taxonomy): Eukaryota > Viridiplantae > Streptophyta > Pinopsida > Cupressales > Cupressaceae > Sequoia > Sequoia sempervirens. The sequence goes on from VDFB02026320.1 coordinate 178,613,864, forward strand.
GGGGAATCTAATGCAGTCCAATTCAAAGAGATAAGTAGGACCTATTTCAAGTTTATACACATTCTCATATTGGCACAGACCACAAAAAAATTTCATAAGCAACTTAGAACTCTAAGTCAGCATAGCAAACACTCAACCCTTGAAATATTAATCTCCAGACCATAAGTGGAACTAGAGAGGAAAGATAGCAACACACAGATTACATTAAAAGCATCAAATAATATTCAGGAATATTTCCATGCCCTTCTTTTATAACTTCATGCATCATTATTTTGGTGCAAGCAAACAAATACAAAACTAGTATTTATCTCAAACCTAGACAACACAATCTTGAGATATAAATTTGACAGCTCAACTTGTAGTACATTTCAACAACTGAAACTCAAGGAGAGACAAAAAATAGACATTAGAAACACATCCCCAAACTACAAGACCATAAATAAAAAAAACTATAGAGAAATGCTTAGAACCTTCTATGACTACAACAATTCAGTCACCACTCTACTTACTCACGAACCTTTTGCGGTAACATCTAAGATCTAAAAACTGGAACACATACACTAAACACTTGACTTTGTCTAAACTTCAAACCACATGAACAAAACATAAAAATGGAGGAATTTGGAGCATTCTTCGAAGCCTTTCAAATCACTTTCTTGAGGCACTGACTAAAAGAGATTCTTCTATACAAATTCCAACAATAGATAGTGAACACAAAATCCACATAATCATATACAAATTCATGAGTAACATAAAATAATTATTATAGAAACTCATGACATACAAATTCATACATTATACTTAATCATCCTAATTGTAGCATATGCAACCAACCACACACTGCCACCTTGCTAACAACAAAGACAACATCATCAACAACCTTCATATAGTTTGACATCAATGACAACCAAAAAAAACCATACTATTGACATCAATGACAACACCTACAACATACTTGCAACATATGTGTCAATCAACCGATCATATATACTAAAAATTTAAAATTATTCTACTCTTTCATAGAATCAATTTGATACAATGCTCCAACACATTGAATACCTGCAATTGGCCCAAATTCAATCTATTGAACCTTGTGAATCAACTCTAACCCTTATAGTGTCAAGAATTGCCTTGTGGTTGGTTTCACAAACTTTCCATAAATTCTTATTTAGTGGTCTACTATGATATTTAATCAAATGAATATTCATTGCAACAACAAGGTTAGAGTAATGAAGGATATGTCTATGTGTGTCAAAGTGAACAACCAAACATCTGATTTATTAACAGGGTACCTTCTAAGCCATGTTCTTGTGACAACAACAAACCCTATTGGATACTTAATACCTCTCCATCAGTGATTGTGCTAGTCAATTCTTTTATCTCCTCTATAAAATGGCACAAAAAAAAATAAGTTCCTTCTTCATTATTTTCATCAACAATAACTACATACACATGACCTACATTTCATTGAATGAATAAATTAATTCTAGAAACCATGTAAAATGTAATAAAATGACTTAAAATTTTAATTTCAACTAATTAATAAATCACAATACCTGGTTGCACTAGGTTAGATACATGGTCAAAGTCCACTGATACTTCCATTTGGTTCAACTGTAGTGCTTGTGAAACTTGATATGTGTCAATGGGAACTAAAGGTCTACAAGACCATTTTTCAACCCACTCTTTTGACTCACAATATTCCCATACAAAATCTATACATGAACAAAAAAAATGCAATCTCTCTTGTATAAATAAGCAATGAACTTGCATTTGAATGTATAAAAAAGTGCAACAATCCTTTAACTGTACAACAATCTTGGTAGTTTGCAATATTAGATTCATTTACCAACAAAAAATATCTAGAAACCATAGACTTACCTTGATTACCTAGTACCATTGTGGAGTTACACCATTGCACAATTATTGCTACTTCGGTCAACTTAGTACCACCTTGGTACTTCAACTCCTCTCTAGCTAGGGCTCTTTTTACACATGCTCCTACAACATCATGATCTCCTTTTCCATGTACAATCTTAGTGAAATTCCAAAAATGTTGAACACCACTTGTCACATGCATCCTAGTCAACCAATAGAACATCCTTGAATTCTTGAATTGTGACAAGCAGTTATCTGACCATTTGATGCATTGATTGTATCTCATATTTCTTTCCCTTAAATTATCATAGAAAATTTGAAAGCAACCTTGCACAAACTATGTGGAATGAGTGTGATCATTGTTGATGTAGAAGTGATAGTCTCTTAATATCTTTCTTTCTTTCTCTATGTTGTCATGGGCATGCATGAATGCTATGTGTACAAAAATAGTAACTTGAATAGAGTTGTAATATTGAGATTGCACTTTAGGGTTTGTGCAGGATCATGGGGGCTAAACAGTGGCGATGCAAAAAAAAAGTGACATGGGGAAGTGAAAAGCACGAAAATCACATTTCAATTTTTAGTTGGGTTGGTAAAAAGTACAATTTTCTAAGGTAAAGACCAAAGCAAAACAGATATCCATTATTAATGGATATATGTTAATAACATATATTCAATATATAAATAACGGATATCATTTACTTGGGTTTAACAATGTATATTCGTTATGTAAATCTAATATCCGTTATTGAAACTTACAATTTTTTGATACCAAGTACATGTATATAATATAATAATATAATATATTATTATACATATTATATAATATTATACTATATATATTATATTATTAATATTAAAAATAATGTTATATTAAAAATATTAATATATTAATAAAAACTATCTTGTCATATATTAACACATTAAACTACTCTCCAAAATGGATATCCATTCTAGAGAGCATAATAAAGCTCTCAAAACAGATATATGTTTCAGAGAGCTTAGCAATCCTCTAAAAAATGGATATCCATTATTATCGTTATAAATTAAAAAATAATATATTAATATTATTATTTTTTGATTTGTAATACGTAACCATAGTTGCATGGATTATATTAATTATCAAAAAATCTTTACATATCATGGATAGCCTGCAGTCTCAAGGCAAAGTAGCAGTGCTTCAGTCACATCCCATATACATAACAAAATTTTTTTTTTATTAATATTTAATATATTTAAAATAATGTCATTAATAATATTAGTATATTAATATTAAAAATAATGTCATATTAATAATATTAATATATTATTATTGATATGTCATATATATATATTAATAAATATTATATATATGATTTATATATATTATATATATTATATTAATATATATTATATATATGATATATTATATATATGATATATTATATATATGATATATTAATATATATGATATATTAATATTTATTATATATTAATATATATATATGTGTCATATTTTAAAAAAATAAAGTGCTCTCAGAAACATATATTCATTTCTGAGAGCTACACATAGCTCTAGAAAACGGATATTCATTTTCTGTGTTATAAATAAAAGAAAACTGAGCCATGAATAATCATTTTAATAGTGATTTTTTGCGTCAGAGGAGTAAAAGATGGATATTAGAAATAATTGATATTCATTTTCGACCAATTTCAATTGATTTCCATCGATTCTTTCATCAAAAAACATCAAAAAGGTATGTTAAAACACATTTTTTTATTATTATTTTGATTGTTTTATGTTTTTTTAACAAAATATTAGATTTTTTTGTTGAAATTTTAGGAATTAGTTGAAAACTATGTTAATTTATAAATTTGTAATTTACAATAGGGTTTAAATGGTACAAGATTTAGCAAACCCTCCTTCAATTCAGGACCTAATTGAAATAAATATTACTGAATTGAGAAGCATTGTTGAGAGATACTGTACCCACAAGTATTTGCAACCAGTCACATCGAATATATAGGCCATAATAAATCATGTTAGGGACATCACTAGGTAGAATGCTTCATTTCAAGAGTGGAGAGATCAGAAGAGGTTACAAAGTGCAAATGGTTTAGGGTATGATGACATTAAAAAAATAGAAATATCTAAAGTTGATTTAGCCCAACATTTTGTGGACTGAAGAATAGGACAAAATGTTGGTTTACACAAGCCAAAATTTTCCATAAAGGGTGCACCCATTAGGGCATAGCTGCAAAATTTTGGGATCATTAGTGGATGGTTTTTGATAAACCACTCAACAATAATCTCAATGTCTCTCTATACTTTCTCCGTAAATTATATGTGAAATTTGTTTTAGGAAGACATGCCAACTATTTTGATTTCAGGAATTTTTAGGGAGTGGGTATAGGCATGCCTCAACATAGAACTAGGGAAATGTGTATTATGCAAGGTCCTTATGTTCCCTATTCCTCATCTTCCTCCCCCATCTCCAACACACCATCCAGACCTTGTTGTCGATGCGACCCAACATAGTCTCTTGGCCATACACTCTTTGACCGACCATTTGATTACATAGTTGTCACAATTCACCTAACAACTTCTAGAGGGTGGATCTCCTTGTGCTTCAGTTGATACTAGTCCAACATCATCATCCAAGCATATTTGTGTGCCTCATCAGTGTAGAAAATGTGGGCATGTATTTCTAGGTCCTATGGGAGATATGGATGAGCCTCCCCTAGACACATCTGGGTATGAGGTGCATGATGCATCACTTGGAGGAGATGAGGCACCAGTGCATACTACAGGTGTAGTGGAGACATGTGAGGGAGGAATAGGTGTAGTGCCCTCCATCGATGTAGATGAGGAGCAGCAACATCAATCTTTTGTAGAGGTAAAACTTAAATTTATTTCATAATGCATTTTATTTAAAATTATTATAATAAATAATACATGTCACTAATGTATATTTAAGTGGGATTGTACAATTGATGATGGAGGAAAAAATTAGAGATGTGTAGCATGACACTTTTTCAACCATTGACTTTGGCCCACACACATTGGTATAATTTTTTCTACATGTAAGTCTTTTTTATTGTACACATATCATTTAAATCATGATTAATTAAATACATACTAATTTATATCTTGATCTTATTTTTACTTTTTCAGTGTACTCTAGATGTGACTGATGCCACACCTTTTACCATGACGAGTTCTTCTCAATCAATTATCTCAATTGCATCACCTATTCAGATGTATGGTTTTTTTATATCTAGTAGATCTATATAAGTTTGTAGATATATATGTAGATATAAGTTTATGTTTTTTGTTAGTAATTATATATTAATTTTATCATACTATTTTTTCTTCTTGTAGAGTATGCCACCATCCATGTCCATGGATCCATGACCAAGACAATATGGTAAGACTCTTGAGCATCCTAAGGGACCATCATTTGTTGAACATATGGTAGCCAAAGAAAAAATGCTTGAGGTAATGAATAATTGAATTAGACTTTAATTTATAGTTTAGTATAGTGATTAGATATTATTTTGAAAGTTATAAAAAATAGTAGATAACTTTCTATTTAGTAGTTTAATTATTTACCATTAAGAGCTAATTAATCTAATTTGTGGTTCAAATTTTTTTTGTGCAGGCATCTTCTCATCCATTAGGTAGTGCGAAGAGGATACATTTTGGTGATACCTCAAAAGATTAGGATTTTGTTGACATGACATAGTTGTTTGATATATACATTGTATATATATAGACCATGAGATGGCATATGCCACATTTTGTAAATATTGTTTTGAGTTGACATATATGCCAAATTTGTATATGTAGATACACAATTACTTTACACTTATATATATGAAAATCGATATTCAACATATTTTGTTTATTGTTTGCATGGTTTCCTATTTTGAAACTTAAAATTTGTATGTATAATCAATTTATAATGGTTGAGATATTTTTGATAACATGTTATATAGATATTGATTTCTTGCAATCTTGCACTTTAATAGTTTATTAATTACACATACCATTTTTAGTCATGTTATAATACTGTTAAATTTGGTTTCCTTGGCAACTTCACCAAATTTGGTCCCTTTATCCTTAGTCTATATAGTTGCAACATCCCTTACCCTTGATCATAGAAGGGAGCTTGATCATAAATAGGACCAATTATTTTATGAGTGGGATCATTAGATGGGCCTAGATCTTGATTAGAATGAGAGGTTAATGTTTCCTCATGCTTAGGATAATGATCTTGATATAGCTCTTGGCTTGCTTGAATGGAAGTGGAAGGGGGTGACTCTTGAATGGGCTCAGCATGTTCTAGATGGTCAACAACATGGACATGTTTGATTCCTTGTTAGTAGCCCTTGGGTCACATCCTTTGTAGGTGGATGGGTGGATTTGGGTAATGCCACATGTTTACTTTTGTAATGTTTGTACTTAGGGCATGGAGTTGATGTATTGGCAAGTGGATTAGAGGATGGTAAGGGTAATGAAGGGGTTAATGGGTTGGAAAGTGTAGGAACCATTGGATTAGGACTAGGACATGGTGACTTTAGGATAGGATTTTGATTGGATAGTGGTATGATATACTTAGAGGGTGCATGACCTAGATTAGTGTTCCCCTTGTGAATGGTTGCATTAGAACATGGCAAAGTTTGGCCTTGTTGCAAGGTAGAACTTAAGTTCACATGTGTTTGTTGTGATGTGGCTTGATAGGTTGACGTGACATTGACATGCGAAGAAGTGGATGGATTAGATTGGTATGAGGTGTAAGGGGATGACACATTAGGTTGAGGTGGAATTGGTATATAATGAATGGATAGGGGATGATGTTGTGGTTGTTGAATTTGACAAGTGGCAATGAAATGATTAGCTTGAGCTAGGAGGTGTTGCATTTGAGGTGATTTAATTTGTTGAAATATTTGGAAGAGGGTTTGAAGGATTTGTATGGTTTGGTGATCTAGGGGTTGGGGTATTTGGTGAAGTGTTTGAAGGAGGTTGTGAAGTTGGGATGTTAGGTATTCTAATGTTGGCATGATGTTAAATGATGTTGACTAGATTAAAGAAATGATGATGATTAGGATATGATGTGGAATGACAAGATTAGATGACTTGATTGATTAGGATGAAATGGATAGGATGTGGCTAAGAAGGGTGATTAGAATGAAAGTGATTGGATATGAATGTGTTAGAAGAAGGTGTAGAGTGACTTGTATTTATGTGTTTGGTGTTTAGCTTGATTTGGAAATGTTTAAATGAATGATCACACATGTACACACATAAATCAATCACGCAAGATGCATAATCAAGTTTGAATTTTGAAATTTGAAGAATGTAATGATGATTATTAAACAAGCACACATGGAAGACACATCAACAAGCCCTATGACTAGTCAAGTGGGGTATGGCCAATTAGGTCTCAAGCTAATCTGCACAAGGTTGACTAAGGAATGATTTGAAAGCAAAATCCTGCCACACAATCGAGAGAAAGAGGTAACCCACCCTTCACCTTCACTTCCCAAAGGTATAAAGTTTTTTGGGGCTTAGTTAAGAGTGACAAGATTTTAACTCCCAAAAAAGCGTGTCTTTCAATTCACACTTAGATTGAGGTCATCCCCAGGGGTGATGAAATCCCCTAGCAGGCCTCCTAGAAGGGTTTGACAAAAAAAAACCAAGTGAAGTGTTTGTGATCACACACACACTTGATTCACACTCGCAATTGTTAATTGACCTTAGAAATGAAATGTGTGTATGAAAACAATGGAAGCACTTGTTATTTTTAACCCAAAACCAAATGTGTAGGAAGATAGTGGTTAATTTTAGATCTAATTTTCGATATGTGATTGAAGATAATATTCATTTTAAGAGCCCAAATCCAAATGTGTGACAAACAAGATTAAGAGATGAAAGATTAAACGAGTGCACCTGGAAGTTTTCACTTTCCAATATGCTATCTATGACTGATATTGTTGCTACTATAGCTCCTTATTATCACCTACAAGATCAAAAATGATATTATAATGCAACCATAAAAAAAAATCTCATCAGAAAATTGCAATTTTAGATACATGTTTTTGACATAGCCGAATTATATTTCATTATTTGAAGATTTTATTGATCTGAAAAATAAAAAATCAAAGAAGAGATCTCTAATAATTTTCTGAGAGCTTTCCAGAAATGTAAAGAAGTCAAAAAAATTCCTTATTTTACAACTAGAAATGCGGATTTGTGAAAACTATACAAAAAATGAAGATTGAATTTTTTCACATTGTATTTGACCTCTAAATTAAATTTGTAAAACATAGACCCCCATTACAATTTCAAGATATTTCCAAAAATGTAAAAATTTCTAAAAATTTCTTCAATTTGCGTCCAAAAAACCAATTTTATGAAGAAAAAAATAAAATCATAATAACTCCTACAAAAATGATGATAAACCCTCAATTTTTTATTGTAGCCTCTTGAGATGATGCAAAAGATTCTGTGAAAATATTGTAGAAAAATTCGTAGTTGTGTAGAAGAAATGAAGAAATTTGTAAAACCTAGGGTTTTGTCCAAAAAATGGCATAGCTGCAACAAAAAGTTAATAAAACCTACAAAAAGCAAGCTAGATCAAAGGATTCATGTCAGGTTCACCAATGTAATTATGGTAAAATCATATATAAAACTAAAATAGAAATATATCAAATCCTAATTAGCACAATAGAGTATGAGCAAGCATGAAAATCACAATAACAAAATAATATAAACCCAAATCCATGCCAAACTCGATTTATCTCCATTGCTCTTCTCCACCTGCATGAGAATGCAAGATTTATAATGGAGGAATGTTGGTTGCTCAATTCAACAGCATAACGACTTGATGAAAATGACAAATGGAGAATGATAGAGACAGATGGAAGATTGAAGAATGATTTTGACAGAGTGAGGATACTTAAGAATCAACCCCCTTAAATGGATTGTGAGAGGCTGTATTTATAGAGCCTTGATGTGGACAGAGATAAGATTTGATAAGATTCGATAAGGATTTGATTTTTGAAAAAAGAGGAAATACAATGAGATGAGATAAGATTTTAAAAAGATAGAAAAGATTTTGATTTATTGTTTTAAAGGAAATAAATCCTAAAAAGATGGGAAGGATAATGAAATGATAAAATTATTAAATAATGATAAATCATTATCTAATAAAGGATAGGGATGATGTGGAAAGATAATTAAATGATGTAAAATCACTATTTAATTATAGACTACGATGAAAAGGATAATTAAATAAATACATTTAATTATAGGAGAATGGATAAATGACTAATTAAACAATTAAAATAATTATTTAATTAGAGAGGATAAATGGTCATGAATAATTAAATAAATAAATATTTATTTAATTATAAAAGTATAGATTAATTACTAATTAAACAATTAAAATAATTATTTAATTAGAGAGGATAAATGGTCATGAATAATTAAATAAATAAATATTTATTTAATTATAGAAAAATGGATTATGGATAAATAGGGAATAAATGAAATTAGTCAAATAACTAAGATTTATTTAACTAATTAGATGATGACATGGGTACCTAGGGAAAAAGATGCTACACGATGTCTAAATGATGTAATGTCAGGACAAGGTATTGTAAGAGGACATTTTTGGGTGTCTACAGATCCCTTTATCCCTAGTCTATATAGTTGCAACATCCCTTACCCTTTGATTCCTTGATTTGTTAACATCCTTAGTCTGTATAGTTTCATTTTGGTATTTATCCTTTCAATAAAGTTAGATTTTCCCTTTAGGAATCATGGATATTTTGAAAATTTCCTTTTCATTTTCAAATTAGTGCATCAAAACAAATGACATATATTGGGGTGCCTATACCTTTGCTCAAAAAGGAGGATGGTATTGGTAGGAATGATAATACCCTCTTCTTACATATATATCATGAATTATGTTTGATCTATACCCAAGGCACATCAAAGTGCAAGGGATGCACAATAAGGTTATTTTATATTTTGATAGATATGAGATCTTTTTCTATTTTTGGATTTTGTATTTATTTTGATGCAATAAATACTGTTACCAAAGTTATGAAAGGAAAATCTAAACTATGAAAAGAAATTATGCACAAGAATGTAATATTCTATTGTTTTCTCTTGATAAGATGAATGCAAATAGGAAAACAAATATTTCCTAAATGACCTTCTACAAGTAAGGTTTTCACTAATAGAAATTCACTAATTTCCATGTGTGAGATGGGGTTAGAAATAAAATAGCATAGATAAAGTGACAGCCAACACTACTAAGCTATTAAACCACATCCAAACAAGAGAAAACAAATAATGGAGAGAATAAAAAATGTAAAACATAAAAGAAATCACTCCCCATTATGGTTGATTCTTTCTCTTGCTCTCCTTCTTCTTGTTATGCAACTTTACCCTCAGATATGTTGAAACACTTGTGCAAAACCTGCAAATGGTAGCAAGAAAGTTGGAGATAATTAGCTATTAAGCTGAAAATGGAGAAGGAAGGTTGTTTTTATAGACAACCATTCGAATGGACGGTTGAGATAAATCTTCTAGAAATATTCTAAGATCAATGGATGAGAATGCATGAGAGAGATGTTATGAAATGGATGGTTGAGATTAAGTCTCAGGAAAGATGCCAAGATCAACGGTCCAGAATTGATGCACCAAGAATATGCCATGCATGGAAAAGCTATGACGTCGACGGCTATGACGCCTGACAGTTATGACAGACATGCAAGACATGCAAGCTATGACATAAATGAATGTTATGACAGGGGATTATTACAGAGCATCTTTGACTAGGTGGAGGTGCATAAATAATTTATTTTAAATTATTTATTCAAAAATGGAGAAAATGGACAAGTGGAAAATAAATTATTTATTTAGAGAAAATGACAAAAGGATCATTTAATTAAATTTATCAATTTAATTAAATGGAGAGATGAAAATTAGTCCTTAAATAATTAATTTAGATTAATTATTTAACAGGGGAGGTGGCATGAGATAGTTAAATAATTTTAATAATTATTTAACTATAGAAGAATTAAAGGACCATGAATAGATAAATAATTAATGATAATTATTTAACTATAGATGAAAGGTGACAAAATAATTAAATAAATAATAATTTATTTAACTATTGAAGAAGAGGGAGAAATTAGTGACGCAATTAGTTTATTTAATTGATCAGGATAGAATAAAGATTAGAAAGTGAATTAATTAAATAATTAAAAAAATTATTTAATTAATAGAGGAATGCGATCAAACTTAATTGAATAATTAAAAGTATTCAATTATCGAAGGACAATGACCAAGAAAAATGATGCTCGCAAGCTTAGGACATTTTTTAGTGTCTACACCATGCTTTTAATAAGACAAGAAAAAAATCTTCACAAATAAAAAAGTGAAAAAGATAGTTTGCAAGTAAACAATATAAAACTATAAAATTTATAAAACAAGGAAACTAAGAAAAGATAGTTTGCAAGGAACATACATAGGTAGGTGCATACACATAATATTTGTTATTCTATGTATTGTTTCATCATAATCATCATTAATTGCATACATTTGACACACTTGATCATGATTACACAAACATGTGACATTTATCAACATACACATGAGATTCACAATCATCATAACACAACATACATTCTACCATCAATATAACCAATAATGCTCCTATACCATATTTTTAATGTCCTCATGTACAAATACATCACATATCATTTTGTAACCATCATAATAATCAATACAACTAATATGCCATATATTTTTATCAATATCCTCATGGACAAATACATCAATGCATCTATTACTATGAAGCTATCATAGATGCACAACTAAAATGTGCCCCTAATATCCTTGCTTTGTAATGCACATATCAAATCATTGCTACTCTCATAGATAGTTGCATTCCAATATTACAAAAAATGTTAAAAATAGAAAAACCACTATGTAAAAGTAATTGAACAATGAAAGCAACATGAACTCCAATGTTGGATGCACTGCCATCGAACCTCACATCCTACTCAAAGTTTATGTTGAGCAATACCTGGATATAAATATTGGTAAAGTATGGATTATAAAAAAATTGAAAAACAAAGTAAACTGGCCATTCTTTGAAATCAAATGCAAAATTATAAATCAAGAGATTAAATTATATGAATAAGATACCTCCTTATGAATTACATTGAATGTGTCCTCAATGTTCAAGAAAAATGTTATAACTTTTGTTTTAAATCACTTCTTCATGAAATAGTATTGTCCACCAAAATGGCATACATTTGTTAAGAAATATAAATATGAATCTACTATTGACTCAACAATGGTTAAAATCAAACATTGATATTGGAAAATGCAAACTTGTAAGATTTTTAGTAATTTTGATAAAGGGGTAGTGTGGACACATCAACGTACGTAGTTAAATACTAGGGAAAGTATCTTTTCATTGCCTAAGTAGCTCAATTATTTTGGGGTGCTTTTTTCGGGGTAGTCTCTTAAGAGCCCTAAAAGCCAAAAATGATCAAACTTTGACGAAGTCATTTTGAGAGCTTGTGACACATAGGAATGCTTTTTTTGGACCTATAGGTGGATATAGAATCCCTTCAAACTGAACTCTCTCAGTTTGGGTCAACTCAACACTGTTTATGTGTTCCAATGTCAAATGCATTCTTGCAAAAAATGTCAGTGGAAAGTAATGCAAAAAATGGAAAGAATATTTTTTTTGTTTTGTGCATAATGGAGCAAAACCAACTATACTAACACATCAAGGTGGGCAGTCCAATGCTAAAAAGATCCTCCTTTTGTCACCCAATTCCGCCTATGATTCTGAAGTGCACTAATCTGGGGTAGTCCTAAAAGTGGCGTAAGATGAAAAATACAAAATTGTTAATTTTTTAGTATTTTTGACAAATGAAAAGCGTGGACATTTTGAGGTAGGTAAGTAAATACTAGGGAAGGTCTCTTTTCATTTTCCATGTTAGCCGATCATTCTGGGGTGCTCTTTTCAGGGTAGTATCTAAAGTACCTTAAGAGCAAAAAATGCAAAAAAAGTTATTTTTTTAGTAATTTAGATGAATGGGCAGTGTGGGAACATTGAGGTAGGAATTTAAATTCTATGGAAGGTTTTAATTCATTTCCCAAGTTACTTGATTGTTCTAGGGTGCTCTTTTTGAGGTAGTCTCTTAAGTGCCTTAAGAGCAAAAAAATTTTTTTTTAGTAATTTTGATGAATGGGTAGCGTGGGCACATCGAGGTAGCTAGGTAAATACTAGGGAAGGTCTCTTTTTGTTGCCCAAGTCACCTGATTATTCAAAGGTGCTCTTTTCGGGGTAGTCTCTTAAGAGCCCTAAAAGCCAAAAATTGTCAAACTTTGACGAAGTTGTTCTTAGAGCTCGTGGCACATAAGAATGATTTTTTTGGACCTATAGATGGATATTGAATCCCTTTAAAACAAACTCTATCAGTTTGGGTCAAATCAACACCATTTGTGTGTTTTAGTGTCAAATGTATTCTTGCAAAAATTATCAGTGGAAAGCAGAGCAAAAATGGAAATGTAACATGCCAATTGTTCACACAAGTAAATTTCTTAGGATTTTTTTTTACCTCATGTAAATAAACTATTTCATTCCCATTACAATAAAAAAAACTCTTTTTCAAAAGAGAATATATGAGCATATTTGACATAACATAATTCTAAAGTATTGATTTCATTCTCAATACAACATATCACTTTTACAATTTTATAAATATTGTATACAAAGTGTAGACACTAGAAATTGTCCTAAGGCCTGCAACTCTTATTTTCTCTATTATTTCCCTTTTCATTCTTCATAATTAAATAATTTTATTCATTTAATTACGTCACTAATTAAGTCCTCTTCTTTCTAAAATTAAATAAATTTTTATTTATTTAATTTATTTAAGTTTTGTCCACTTTCCACTATAATTAAATAATTATTTTAATTATTTAATTATTCATCAGCCTTTTCTCTCCTAAATTAAATAAGTCCACTCTCTTGACTGAAATCATTATTTAATTCAAAGTGATTCCTTTTGTCACACTCCTCTATAATTAAATAATCATTTTAATTATTTAATTATTCATTGGCCACCTAGATTAAATAATTTTTATTATTTAATTTCTTCTATCACCTCTTTATCCATGCCAATCTTATCTTCCACATCAAATCTTATCTCTTGACATCTCATTTAATTCTAGCCATTGATTGAATTATCTCATAATTCAATCTCAACCCTTCATCTTTATCATTTTCCCTAATTTAGCCCTAACCCTATTTCATACTAGAACTTTCAATCTTGGCCATTGATTAAGACATCTTATTGGCATCCAATCTCAACCATTCATTCAAATTTGTCTTTTCTATAAAAGGCCTTACCCTTGTCATTTTCATTATCTACACATATTATGCAAGTATATGTTGCTAGTGTGAGACAACAATCTTCAATATTTTGCTAGTCATTTGTCATAGGCTTATTATTGCAAAATGGAGAAGTGCAATGGAGGTGAATCAATGGTGGCATGAAGATTTGGTAATATTATTTTATGTTTTATGTCTTTATGCTTATTTGCACTTCATTGTTGATTAGGGTTTGATTTATATGCTTTATTGCATTAACCTAAATTTTTGCATTAGTTACATTGGTGAACTCGACAACTAATTTTTAGCTCAATATTTTGACAAATTTTGAGGAATTTTGGAGTTGGATCCTTTTTGTTGCAGGTTTTGCATCATTTTGGGACAAAACCCTAGTTTTTAAAGATTCAACCATATCTCTCAAATGAATGTAGAAATTTTCACGAAATTTTTTATAAAGGTTGGGGACAATATCAAGAGCTTCTATTTTTAAAATCAGATTTTTTGGAGTTGTTTTTAATTTTTTATAATTTTTTTGTTATTTTTCATGAAAAGTCAATTTTGAGAGCAAATTAGCGAATTTTTTAGATATTTTTACATTTATGGAAATCTATTTGAATTCTAGTAGGGGTCCATTTTTTATGTTTTTAATTTGGATGAAAAATAATTAGACAAAAAATAGATCTTTGAAAATTAGGGTTTTACAAAGATTTGCGTATATCTCACAAATGGTTATAGATCTTTTCACAAAAAAATTCTGCAAATTTGGGATGATGTAAAGCACCTTCAGTTGATAAATTAGAATTTTTGGATCTGTTTTGAATTTTTTATAAAAAATTTTAATGATTTTTCATAAAAAAAATTTTTGGGTGCAAAATGGAATTTTTTTCAGATTTATTTACATTTTTGGAAAGCTCTTGAAATTTAAGGGTTTGTTCTCTGTGTTTTTATTTTTGATGCAATTTTTTTTTCCAAAAATCAGTTTTGTCTTGACTAGCCAACCGTCTAATATTAGTGATCAATTATCTTGTTAGGGTTTTGGCTTTGTTGTTGGTTTTGTGAATGTGCAAAAAAAAAAAACACTTGAAAGGACAAACTGGATCAAGTGGATAAAAATTTGGAGCTAAAGAAAGTCTAGGTGCACACATTTCATCTTTCATCTCTTAATCTTGTTTGTCACACATTTGGATTTGGGGCTTTAAAACGAACATCTTGTTTGCTATATCACATCATTGAAATTGGGATTAAAAAGAACCATTGTCTTCCATCACAATTTTTTTCTTTGGGTTAAAAAGAACAAGTGTTTCCATTGTTTGCTTACACACATTTCATTTCTAAAGGGAAATTAACAACTGCAAGTGTGAATCAAGTGTGTGTGTCCTCCAAAACATCTCACTTGGTTCGCTTTTGTCATACCCTTCTTAGGAGGCCTGCTTGGAGCACACACCCCTCCAAGGGACGACCTCAATCTAGGTGTAAATCCAAAGACACGCCTCTTTGGGAGTTGAAATATTGTCACTCTTGGCTAAGCCCCAAAGAACTTTATACCTTTGGGAAGTGAAGGTGAAGGGTGGGTTACCCCTTTCTCTCGGCTGTGTGGCAGGATTTTTATTTCAAATCATCCCTAGTCAACTTCGTGCATCCTAGCTTAAGACCATTGACCAATCTCCCCACTTGAATAATTTCTAGGATTGTTCTTGTGCTTGGAAGTGTCTTCTTATCATAATCATTTGTATTACATCTTGCATCAAATCTTGTCTTGCGTGTGTGAATGTGTATTTAAGATTAAAATCTTAATCAAGCGAGAAAAATCAAAAATCAAAATAAAATTTTAAAAAATATTAAAAAATCCAAAAACATTAGAAACATTTTAAAAACAAACAAATATAGGTGTCCTCCAAGTCAAGTTATCCACATTATCTCCAATTCAAACTTCTAATCCTCATTTTCATCCTAGCCTTTGCATTGTCATTTAGACCTCACCACCATGTTTGCAATTTACCTTGATATGCTTACTAGTCAAGTTGAATACCAATTACTGTGCAATGGTCAATACCAACAAGCCATAGACTTCAAAAGAAAATTCATCCAATCCAAATACCAATCAACCTCAACCATGGTCAACTAAACACATACTCTTCTTACCAACAATCCATAAGCCTCATTCATTCATCCATCTACCCTCACTATCAAGAGTCACTTAACACAAGCCATACCATTAATCCAAAACAAGTGTCCACTTATCACCCTTATCCTAACCTTGACAAGGGAAATCGACCTTCCACTAATCCATTTCGCCTTCACATCCTATCCTATTCCATCATCCACTAATTCATTCCAATCCATTCCATATCAATCTACATTTATTCATGAAAATACATCTAGTCATAGTCTCCAAAATCACATCCCAATGCCTAAACTTGAGGATACATGTCAAAAGGAAAGTCCAAAGCATGATATCATAGCTTCACCTTCATGTCAAGATCAAAGTAGACCATCCCATGATCCTATCCTTAAGTCCATCCACGAATTAATTCTAGGTAACGATGGCATCCAAAATACACCTATCCATGATCAAGATCCCATTCCCAATCACGTCAGCCAAGATAAACCTATCTTTGATCAAGATCCTTACATTGAACAAGACACCCAAAGTGATCTGCTTATTGACCTTTATACCATCCATGATTAAACATTTGAAGTCAATCCTATCCAAACTCTGAACACCTCCATTTCCCAAAATGAGACACTTGCCTCCTTGGGACACATAAATAATCAAAACAAATGACATGGAAAACATTCGAAAAACATAAAAAGGCTACTATGGATCAAGAAGAACACAAGGAAGCTATCATTGACCAAGTCAAATATGAAGGCACAAAAGATATCATTGATTAAATTGACATCTTAAAAGACCAAGAAGACACAAGCATGAAAAATGATAAAGCCAAAATATCCTACCAACTAGGATCATCCACCTTTGTCAAAGCAGGCTTTCTTGCAGATGAGAAAATTCCAAGCATTAGTTTCCACATACGTAATGATGGGTTCACATCTTGTTTTCAAAACAACAAATACCCCATTGCAAAGAGAATATGTCAAAGCATGCAGTATCAAGGAAGAGGACTAGGCATACATGAGCAAGGCATTCGGGAACCAATACAGTTTTATGAAAATCCTAGAATCAAGGTCTTGTCTATTCTTCAATCAAGAAATCAAATGGTGTTCGTGATACCTCCATGATATTAGGGGACACTTTATCCAATACAAACATCAAAATGGGGGCCATGAGTAGTCCTTGTCATAAGGTCACTTCCAACACTCCTTCCATCCACACCATAAAACACCATTTCCTCAATTGGAACCAACAACGACAAAAGCCTTGCAAGTATAAATTCCAAAATCAAATGTCAAAGGCCATTGAGTACAAAAATCCAAGTGGAAAAATGAAGTTAAAATGGATCCCAAAGAAAAATGGATCAACCAAAGAAAATATTCTACATCCAAAGGTCAATCAAAATGTGGAGCCACAAGAAAAGAGGTCTCACCCCCTTCAAAATGGTCATCACGTGAGGCATATAAAATTCATGGTTCAAAACACTATCCCAATCAAAATTCCAAACTCCATCATTCACCACCCCAAGTTTGGAAAATAAAAATTCCTACATCCAAAATGCCAAATAGTCCATTCACACCTACCATCATCCATCATAATCCTACATCTTTCCTAAAGTCTAAAAATCCCACGTCACAAACCCATCGCATCTTGGCAACAACTCTTTATCATAAGGACTCTCATGGAACTCTATCACGATGGGCACATTTCGATAAGGCTAACCCAAATATCAGAAAGGATCATAATAAAATCGATCAGTTGTATACAAGTGTTATGACCCTAACAAGATAATTAGTCCATAAAAGGTTACTATTGGAATATCATGACACTGACATCTACATCAACACCATCAAAGTGATCATCTAGAAAAATATAAAAAAAGGTAGAGAGAAAAATTGCATACAATGGTGAAAACCTAGTAAATAGGCACCTTGGATAAGTACCATGATGAAAACCTGGCAAACAGGCGTCATGTGTAAGAGAAATTATTTATGTAGACCATTACACTTGGGGGAAAGTTGTCTCATCTCCCATGCCCTTCACATGAAATTTCCTATGACATTTCCATGTATCCATCTAAGCCCTATCATTCCCATCCATTTTTTAGCCTATAAGGACTAAGGTATAAACATAAATCATGCTTTGAGAAGAATTTTGAAATTTCTATTCTCTGGTTATACATTATTCATGAAATATCATAGCCTTCATAACATTATCCATACCCATACCTTGGAGAAAATAAATTATTCCTATGCAACATAGTCCTTGGAGATCATATGCCAATAATCCTCATGTCTCCCATCTTTTACCAAAATCAATCCATTATCCTTCCATGCCTATTGTTGGGTTTGGTTTTCCCTTGTCATTGGTTTAAGGATTTTGATCCGCTTATCCAAGTTCCCTCCATAATCCCATCCAGTCATTCCAAATGCAATAAGCCTAATCCATAAAATCTTATTGTACATCCTAATGCATCATCCAAAACATTCATTGGCTTTGTTTCTAGCCTTGCTGCAAACCTTGATCCTTTAGTCATGTTATCGTCATCCTCACATTGTTTTGGGATGTGTTCCTCCCACATCAAACAACGTCATCATCATCCTCATCACTTGTCAATTGGTTTTCAGCTTGACTAGGAGCAAGATCATGGTTGTCCTTGGATCTTGTGTGTGCTTGCTTGCTTGCTTGTAGGCATCATTCATATGCATTTGTCATGGTCCTTCTAGTGTATCATCCATAATAAAATACATACTTCCCCATATCATCCATAATAAAAGATAAAAAAAATCTAAAACATTCGAAAAAGACAAAAAATCAAATATTCTAAAAAAAAAATCATAAAACTATCAAAAGACAAAAAATAAAATATTCTCTAAAAGAAAAAAAAAAAATTTCAAAAATCCAAAAAAATCAAAACGTGTCAAAAACACAAAAACATCCAAATAACCTTCAAAATCCCAAAAAAATAGATTCAAAGTCAGTCATGTTAGTCAGTCCATGTCATTGTCAAACTATGTTGCCTCTATGACTAAATGTAGGAAGGGCCATCTGTCGGTGTGCTCTCGAGGTCACCTAGGTCAGTCCTTTAGGGTTCATCATGTCAGTCAAATAAATCTAGCATTGTCAACATAGACACAAACAATCATCAAAACATCAGACAAGTTACACATCAATAAGACAACAGGTCAACAAGGTCACTCAATCAAACCAAACAAATTGTCAAAATAGTCAAATAG
The DNA here is from genome assembly GCA_007258455.2 of Sequoia sempervirens. NCBI lineage: Eukaryota > Viridiplantae > Streptophyta > Pinopsida > Cupressales > Cupressaceae > Sequoia > Sequoia sempervirens. The sequence continues at coordinate 178,633,504 of VDFB02026320.1, forward strand.
TCAAACTGTCAAAACAGTCAAGTTATGTCTTATATAGGATGTGTCCTTCTTGAAACCAAACATTATCATCAAGTCAAACATCGTCATTTTCCTTATACAGGTGGTCACATGATTGAAACCAAACTAGAAATCTTATATGACATGTTTCCCTCCCGAAACTAGGCGTTGTCCGACAATCAACCCGTTAATCACCTAAAAAGCAAACAATCATATTTTGGAAAATACTTTGAATGGTCATTGACCTTGTGGTTTGTTTCGTCTTATCTTTTTTTTTCAATTTGTCTTTGAGTCAGGTTACTAGCTTCCTTGAGGATGTCCCATGAAGGATTTAGAGGAGCGATGATGTCTCTTGACTCTTTTCTTTTATTGTTGTTTGTGGATTGTCTTGGCAAAAAGACTGGGGCAACTTGGCCCTTAGTATGAGCTAGGACATTCCTTGTCTACGACTGTCTATTTTGCAAGTGGATGACCTTGCACACCTTTGTCTATGTCATACCATGGTGTTTGTTGTCCATTTGTGTCATTTTACCACCCAATGATATTAGTGCAAAGTATTGTCTGGAAAAATATGCATCTTTAAAGTTGTCTCCAATAACATCCATATCCTCCACACTAACATTTCTTCTATGCCGCTTATCTATTTTCCTTTCATCTATTTTGAGAGCATACATGTGTTCTTTCAACCTACCTATCCTCTTGAGGGGGCATCATCCTCCCACTCTTATTTCATCATCATCCTATCTTTCTACCATCATCCATTTTCCTCTATCCATACCCTAGCTTCTTTGAAATGATGTTACTTGACACAAATCTCATCATCTCAAACATCATCTCAAAGAGGGACAAAATGTAGACACTAAAATTTGTCCTAAGGCCTATGACTCTTATTTTCTCTGTTATTTCCCTTTTCATTCTTCATAATTAAATAATTTTAATTATTTAATTATTTTCTAAAGTCATAATTCTTCTATTAATTAAATAATTTTAATTATTTAATTAATTCATTTTTTATCTTTATTCCTCCTTTATTAATTAAATAAATTTTATTTATTTAATTATGTCACTAATTAAGTCCTTCTTTCTAAAATTAAATAAATTCTTATTTAATTTTTGTCCACTTTCCAATATAATTAATTTTTGTCCACTTTCCACTATAATTAAATAATTATTTTAATTATTTAATTATTCATCAGCCTTTTCTCTCCTAAATTAAATAAATTTTATTTATTTAATTTGGTCCACTCTCTTGAATTAAATCATTATTTAATTCAAAATGATTCCTTTTGTCACATTCCTCTATAATTAAATAATTATTTTAATTATTTAATTATTCATTGGCCACCTAGATTATATAATTTTTATTATTTAATTTCTTCTATCACCTCTTTATCCGTGCCAATCTTATCTTCCACATCAAATCTTATCTCTTGACATCTCATTTAATCCTCGCCATTGATTGAATTATCTCATAATTCAATCTCAACCCTTCATCTTTATCATTTTCCGTAATTTAGACCTAACCCTATTTCATACTACAACTTTCAATCTTGGCCATTGATTAAGACATCTTATTGGCATCCAATCTCAACCATTCATTCAAATTTGTCTTTTCTATAAAAGACCTTACCCTTGTCATTTTCATTATCTACACATATTATGCAAGTACATGTTGCTAGTGTGAGACAACAATCTTCAATATTTTGCTAGTCACTTGTCATAGGCTTATTATTGCACACTTAAATTTGAGGGCAATTATCATATTCAAGCAAAATGGAGAAGTGCAATGGAGGTGAATCAATGGTGGCATGAATATTTGGTGATATTGTTTTACGTTTCATGTCTTTATGCTTATTTATGCTTCATTGTTGATTAGGGTTTGATTTATATGCTTTATTGCATTAACCTTAATATTTTTTCCCTAATTACACAAAGATACATACATTGTTCAACTGAGCTTCATAGCAAATATATACAAATGGTCTAGGAACTTCCTTTTCAAATCTCGGTCGCCAATTGATGAGGAGAAGCATCACTCAAGATATTTTTTTCCAACCGCGGAGTTAAATGTGGTCCCTCAAACATCTACCACATATGGTAAGATGGACCTACCCTTCAACGAGGGATTGGTAAGTTAACCTCATAACTATAACCTTCCTAAGCTTAGTGTTGTGTCCTACATAACTAAAACTTGTAAACCCACTACAATTCTGATTTAGTATGCATAAATGGAATACAATGAATTGACAGTGCAACCAATGGAAAATCACACTACTTTGGCCAAAGTATTCTTTACTTAGTACTTTGAGTGAAATTCATCCTATTCACATACACTACCCTACCTTGATTTTATTTAAGACCATTAAATACTATGTATAGGTAATTCCCTTATGTAGGTAATCTTTAACCCCAAAAACAACCTATTCTCTTTTCCGAAATAACTATGATATTTCTACCAAGTAAGCATAAGCTATCTCCTTCATTGGACAATCTAATCCCAAGTATAACATATGAGCTTTCTAAGTTTATGAAATAAATTTGTACCAATTAACTTCTTAAGCTATTCACACTTCATCAATCCTAGTATATAATACTATTGATAGCAACCACTCCTTAATATGGAGTATGTACAAACACTCCTAAGGAAATCATAACAACAAGGTTCTTTTCCTTTCTAATAAGAAAATATAATATTTTCTCTATTCTAGTATATTAATGCATTTCTCCAAACAATACATTCAATCTTTCCAAAAATATAACAAACATAAATTGAATAGAATCACATGCCTTATATAAGCTATACTCCAATTGACCAACTAGTTCCTTAGCTAAATCCACTCTAAGAATTAGCTTTGCAACTCTTTCCACTTCATAAATCCTCTTCATAGAATTTCCTCACAATAACCCTCACACTATATGCCTCACAACTTTCCTCACAAATAAACTCTCAACTCAAACAAAAATATCACAGAAGAAAAGCAAAAAAATGCAAGTGAATACGCATCTAAATGAGGAAAACCTCTCCTCTATTTATACAAAAATATGAGCCTTTGCTACCTATAAACAAACAAACAAAAGGAGGTGGCAAAATAATTCGATACCAATCAAACACATATACAACCATGAGAATGAGTCGCCTAATTCCTCAAGACAACAATAAAGATATTAAGAAATGCAATGCAATGGTCTCCTATAGGTTGACTTATTTGGCTAGCTGCATCCTTGACCAATTCATATTTCCATCTACTTGAATTTGTTGCAGGTTAAGACTTATAATTGATTTGCACCATTCATACTTTGGCACCACCAATTTACCATGTTTCCTATTGTTTTGGTCGCTGTTATACATACTTAGTCAATGTTTATTTCCTATGCTTTAGATAGCTTTGAATTTGTCTTTGGTTTAATAATAACACATAACATTATCTTTATTTGCAGTGTTTTCAATACTTTTTCCAGCATGTAAGAATGTTACTCACAACCTTTGTTAAATACGCAGCTCACAGTAATGTTACATTCACTAAAATTTATGTGTGGTTTAAATGATATCAATACGTTATTACAAGCAACACCATATACTCTTTAAATCAACACATAATATATATATATATATATACCATTCAATAGTCGAATGCATATATCCATTTATCATTTCCATAACAATATCATATGTATATATCCATATACATATATATACATATATTGACATAGTCGTATGGACATTCCATCACATTAACACATACATGTATATCATTATGTGTAGATATATGTATATATGCATATATCTCATATATATACATTTTCTTATAAAATCAATCTTATATAAATTCCAACTTATTGATAGACATGAATGCATGTGGTGTATATATACATACATACATATATATATATACATGTCTTATTGTCCATTCGATACCCCCATTCCCATGAGAAATCTATCCATGAGCATGTGTAGGTATGTATATTTTTTACGTATTAACTCATATGTATGGGTTATCATCGACATGTACATGTATACATATATATACATTTCACATGTACATATCTCATCAACTGAATATAGTCATAACAAGAACTCACATGCACCAGGAGCACTTATCACAAACCAAGAATGCTCACAACATAATCATGATCCTTTCTAAACACAAACATGACCAAAGATGACTTACCCATTTCCTAAAACTATGACTCGACTTAACCATTCTATAAGTGTGTGTGAAAGCTCAGTTAGGTTTCATTTAAAGGTTACCCAACCAAGTCCTTCTCCTAAGTGATACTTCTCCTCTCTTCCAGAGGTTTGATCCTGTATTTGCATTCAACTCAACACATTTTCAATAGTAGTCAATCATTCATCAAAAAAATAATTTGCATTATACATTTCATAGTTAGAATATCAACATTCATTTCTCATATCCATCTCATTATCAAAATCAAATGAAATTAACATTCATTCATCATTTTCTCAATGATTCAGGTCAACAAAACACATGTATTTCAATCAAAGTTACAAATACATTCAAATATTTAGTATTTCAAACAATCATAGTAATACTAAATAGATAAACACACAACAAGGTGTAACATACTTTCCCCTTGTGAATCATTGTCCCCAATGATTTTATGAGGCAAACATAGAACAATCCAAAAACAAACACAACACTATTTTTCAAGTACTTTCAAAAGAATGTAAAACATGAGGAAACTTTTTCTCTATTTTAGCATAGTCTTCCCAAGTGGAAAAATATTCTGCATACTGGTTCCACTAGACTTTGCATTACAGAACCTCCCTATTACACAAGCAAAGCTTATGTGTTCTGAGCACCTTGATAGGCTCAATTTTTACCACTCTAGAGTCATGTACCTGTAAAGCATTCCAATCAATTTAATGATTATCACCTGGTATATACTTCTTTAGGTAAGAAACGTGAAAGATATTATGCATCCAGGTAAGAGTTTGTGGCAACACAATTTTGTAAGTAACAAGATTTACTTCCTCAAGAACCTCAAAATGGCCTACATAGTGCGAAGCTAGTTTGGATGACTTTCCAAACTTGATAGAACTCTTAACAACACCTTTTCACCTACAACAAAATTCCTGGGTACCCATTGTAAGAGAGGGGGACCAACCACATCAAGGCTCTAGGTCACGAAGAGCTGAGAGCGAAGGGTTTCCCTAACTTACCTCACTCTAAAGAATGTTTTGGGTTGAGGATCGAGAATGAAGAGCACTATGTAGTACTTCTATCACTCTTCAGACCCAAACTTCAGGTTTAGGCTAGGTGAGCTAGTTTTTAGAGTCGGTACTAAACCTCAAACAATTCTTTGTTTGAGGATGACAACATAGTTCTGGGATGATAGCATGGTGTAGTGGCATCCGTACAACTAGAAATCATGAAGTACAGTACAAACTATCCAAAAGCTAATTGAAATCCTAGCTAGTTGATTTTAACGAGGTAAACATAATAATAAAGTATGAGAAATAAAGACGAAGATGATAAAGCAAGTAAATGAAAGCTAGGTTGATGAAGATGATCTCACAAAAGTGCTTATTCACCAGATAGATCCACACACACGTTCACCTACACACAAGGAAGAGGAAAAATTGTTGGGGTTGTATAGGGGTCTACCTCAGTTAGACCCCCGTTTTGGTGTTTCCACCTCCACGGATAACCAAAAAGAAATGGAGTAGAATAATATGATAAAGAAAGTAGAAAGAAATATTGCAATGAACACTACAAAACAATATTTATACTACTCTATCAAATCACAAAGGAGATGATTGAAGCGTTACCACCTCCACCCAAAAGCTCACTAGCTAATCAAGGGAGAATGCAAGGTATGGACTTGGAAAAGTTGCCACAACCACAGTAGTGATGAAGGGAGGTCTCACAAGACTCCAAGCCCATAACTTCTATGGCTTGCCTCACACTTGCAATGTGGAGTTGATGGAGCTTCAAATTTGCTACAATGCTCACAATAAAGTGTTAGAATGTTGCTTGAATGTGTAGAGAATTGCTAGAGGATGAATCAAAATGCTAAGAGGATCAAATGAAGTGAGAATGAAGATCTCTGAAGGTGGGATGAGAAGGAATAAGGTGTTTTCGGGTCAGTTGGTCGAAGAGGGACGTTACAATTCGACCCCAATCAGGTGTGTAACGCCTCTACCAACTTTAGATGTAGGAATTTGTTAGGGATGACAGCGCATTGCACATAAATCTGTGCACTACGCGTTCATCCCTAAAAAATATTATCTCACCAACACATAGGACAAACACCAAGTGGAAGGAAGGCGGGTGGGTGATGTGGAATTTTTCCTTTGGATTTGATTTTCTAAGGTGAGGGTATGTGAAAGGGGAATTTGTACAAGGGGTGAAAATTTTCTCCTATACATTTTCCCCCACTTTAGCGAGCACGAATATCGATGAGTGTTTGGTAAAGTAGATCAAAGAGTTAGCAGGGTTAGAAATGTATACTTGAACCGTCGAGGAAGCAGACCACGATATGGTAAACTCGAAAGTGCAGGGTAGGAAAAGGACTCCATAGGTACTCTCCCTGAGGAGTTTTGAACAAGACTCCATAGTCCCACAAAACTAAGAAGTTGCACAAAGTACACTGAAGGCCCTCGAACCAACGATGGACAAATCTCGCAAGATGAAAGCATCTTACAGGCCCTTAGACCTACAAGAAGGAAAACCCCAAGTTCTCTCTCATGAAGGAAGCTCGATGAAGTAAGTGCCTTATAGGCCCATAGATCTGCAAGGAGGAAACCCCCAAGTTTTATCTCATGAGGGAAGCCCAATGTAAGGGGGGACTCCACAAAGTCAGACTGGAAAGTGGCTTTATAGGCACACCTGCAAAGCAACATTTTAATCCACAGATAAAACATGCCAAGAAACAAAAAGTAGCCACACAGGAAAATAAGTAGATAGTCAGTGAATTAAAAAACCTTTCAAAGGGGTCCCTTAGGAACCCTTCAAAAGAAGAGGGGTCAACTTAAGGGACACACTATTTGAAAGTGCAAAATAGACATTTTTTTCTCAAATCAATTCATCATCAAGGAATCCTTTTGAAATATGTTCACTTCATCAAGGAATTCAAAAGGAAGAAAATGACCCCTAACGAGGGGAAGGTCAAGGATTCTCCCACAGGGAAAAGTTGCTCCCACCTCAAAGGAAAGTTCTCAAGTCCTTTCTTTGTGAACCCATGATGAAGGAAACACGTTCCGTTAGGGGTCCAATTCGAGAATGCGATTCTTGAAAAAGCTTGCAAGGATTTTCAAGAAAAGATTCGTTGGCAACAAATGCATTTTCTAAAAATAAAAACATTGTGAAAGGAATGTTGTCACACATATGAGGGACAACTCAAGCAAAGAAGAAAGAAAGATAAAAGAGTGAAAGAGAAGTAGCATGAACAAGAGACATAGGGGTGATATGATATTTTGAGGTCAAAGCTGTTCATAAATATATATAAATATAGTAATAGTATATAAATGAACTTTCATCAACCCCCTACTATATTAGACCATGTGAAGAATGCATGAGAAGATAAAGTAAAAATTAAAAATTTGGTCAACATGGAAGGGAAGCCTAAATGCCCCCAACGCTTTGCATCGTCCCCAATTTGTTGAAAATCAAGGCACATAACAGAGGAAGAATGATGATACAAATAGAGGAAGGTTTACGACACAAAATCACTCGTGTATCTAAGCACCAATAAGGGTGACAAGGGTCATCCAAGAACACATAACACAAGCATAGGGGAACACATTACTACACACACATCTAGTCTAAAGATAAAGACGAGGTCTCCCCCTAACATTAATTGACCAAGAGGTTGTCCACCTCCCAATCTAGATCATTATAAGGGGAAGGAAGACGAGCCTATAGTGGTGGAATATTAAGGGGAGGAGCTTTTGACCCTCCTGCAACAAGGGCTAAGGAAGAAGGTCCTGTAAGGTCTTCTCTGCTCGACTCTTGATGAACTATGGTGCGATTTCATGAAGATCGCCGACAAGGCTAGAACTTCGTCTAGAGAGTTAAACATGCACTTTCTAGAAGTGCCATGTCATACCTTAATGAACGGGGAGGATGGTGCCCGAGATTCACTGCTTGGCTCATTAAGTGACTTGGGAGCGGTGAAAAACTCTGGGGAAGCTGGAATTGGCTCTGTCACTAGGACAAAACAAGCTAGCATAGGACCACACTTTGGAGAAGGTGGACTCCTCTTATGCCCTCCATTTCTAGAAGGGCCAATCTCTACTTTTTACTTCATTGGAGGATGTGAACTCCCCATAGATGAGGCAAGAAGCACAAAGGAGGAGGAGAAAACCACAACAGACACCACCAAGGTATTCGGCATGTCCACCAGTTTAGGGAATGGCGGGATGTCCAAAAGGGACGTCAACAAGGTCAGCTCAATTGAAGGAGTGATAAACACTTGCACCTTTTTAGGGTTAGGTACACTCACATTCGTAGGGGGATCTGATAACAGAATTGAATTCGTTTGAATGGAAGCAGAGGGGAAGAGAGAGGAGGATGCATCAAGAGGCCCTAAAATAGGGGCAGTCATCTCCTCTTCCATTTTTTGCAAAACAGCCTACTTAGCCGCTAGATCCTTTCGTCAGTGCTTGCACTCATGCACAAGGTAGTTTCTATGACTCTTTGAGCTAGAGGCTAGGAGCTACAAAGGGACAACAAGCTCCTACTAATCTATAGGGGTGTCCATCATAGCCATCTTCGGTGGAGGGACCGATTCCTGGATGGAAGCAGGAAGAAGAGGTTGAGGAACAATGGGGGGAGTCAGATCTAGCGCCTAGGTGGTGGGCCTCTTCCCATTCATTAATTTTGGAACATGAGCAGTAGGAGGTTGCAAAGGTTGAGGCATAAAGGATTCCCTGTGAGAACCATTTCTTCTACCATATCAAATGGGCCTAGGCTCCATAGGAAAAATAGGAAGCTCAAACATAGGATGCTTAGGCTTTCGCCAAGCGGGCACCATAGGATTCTCTTGTAAATGTGAAGCAGAATTCGATGATGCTGCAATAGGGAAAGAGGAATCATTAGGCTATATAACGGAAGAAGAGGAACCTCGAGAGTGCTTCTCCTCTTCTCTTCTATGGGCCTTGGCGACATCATTGTCAACTTTCAAATAAGCCCTATGCAAAGCAACATAAGGTGATGGAGGGTACTTCACTCTAGGCATCAAGTACCCTTTTTTGTACTTCTGATAAGTCCAGTATAAGAGGTCCTTCCTAGGCGAGAGAGGACCAATAGGTACAGGCCAAAAGTGACCTAAGGAATAGCTACCACACGAGCCGATGGTTTATAACAGGTGTCATGGATCACATGCACGAAACCCTCATGGATAAACTCCAGACATTTATGCACAGTCGAGGGAACCAAATTCATAGCTACTAGCCAGGGGATACCCAACTCCACTCCGAAGGGTTCAGACCCTGGGATTATGTCAAACAATAGGTTCACAAACTTAGGTTTGACAAGTACTGACAAAATGATACTACCAAGGGGAGGTACGAAAAGTCTGTTATGCATATGGATGGTGCTCATAGGTGCGTCGTACCCATCTTTATGCAGGAAGTTAATTAAAATAATCTCCTCAGTTAAGATATTTAACTGAGATGTCAGGTCAACAAGAACACCTGCTACAGTGTTTCTGTTGATTCATGTAGGGATATAAAGAGGAGATGGTTCTCTATTAAATCCCATTAGCAGGTCCTGCGAGGTGAAGGCTATACTTGGACTACTGCTCGCAGGCTGCACATAGGGGACAGGAAGATACAAGAAAGAGGCCATCACATACACTACATGATACTCTCATAAATCCCCCCAAAGGTTTGAAATAGGATAGTGACCTAGCTAAGGCTTCTCTTCACAAAACTTACAAAACCTTCCAACTATGCCTATTAGGGGTCGTAGGTTGGTATTTAAGATGAAACACCTCACAACACTCACACCTACAACACTCCTAAAATGTGAGGAAAGGACCCTTTAGTACTGCTAAATAGAACCAAAATGGTTCATGTCGGGTTCACCAAAAATGTAATAGAGGGGAACCAATCATGTCAAGGCTCTAGGTCATGGAGAGCTGAGAGGAGAGGGCTGCCTTAATTTACCTCACTCTAAATAATGTCTTGGGGTGAGGATCAAGAATGAAGAGCACTATATAGTACTTTTGTCACTCTTCAGACCCGAACTTTAGGTTTAGGCTATGCGAGCTAGTTTTTGAAGTTAGTATTGCACCTTAGATAGCTCTATGTTCAAGGATGGTAGCACAGTTCTGGGATGACAACGTGATACACTAGTGTCTCTCTGCCGCGCTAGCTTCGATATGACCATAAATCATGAATTACAATACAAACTTCCCAAAAAATAATTGACAACCTAGCTAGTTGATTTTAACAAGGTAAAAAGAATAATAAAGTATGAGAAATAGAGATAGAGATGATAAAGCAAGTAAATGAAAGCTAGGGTGATGAAGATGATCTCACAAAAGTGCTTGTTCACCAAATAGCTCCACACACACGTTCACCTACACACAAGGAAGAGGGAAAATTTTTGGGGCTATATAGGGGTTTGCCTCAGTCAGACCCCCGTTTTGGTGTTTCCACCTCCACAGACAACCGAAAAGCAACAGAGTAGAATAATATGATAAAAAAGGTAGAAAGAAATATTGCAATGAACACTACAAAAAATACTTATACTACTCTGTCAAATCACAAAGGAGAGGAGTGAAGCGTTACAACCTCCACCCAAAATCTCACTAGCCAATGGAGGGACAATGCAAGGTATGGACTTGGAAAAGTCACCACAGTCGTAGCAGTGATGAAGGGAGGTCTCACATGACTCCAAGCCCACAACTTCTATAGATTGCATCACACTTGCAATGTGGAGTTGATGGAGATTCAAAGCTACTACAATGCTCACAATAAAGTGTTGGAATGCTACTTGAATGTGTAGAGAATTGCTAGAGGATGAATCAAAATGCTAAGAGAGGATCAAATGAAGTGAGAATGAAGGTTTTTGAAGGTGGGATGAGAAGGAATAAGGAATTTTTGGGTCAGTTGGTTGAAGAGGGATATTACAATTCAGCCCCAATTAAGTGTGTAATGCCTCTACCAACTTTAGACATAAGAATCTATCAAGGATGACAACGCATGACACATACGTCTGCACGCTGCATGTTCATCCCCGACAAATATTCTCTCACCAACACATAGGATAAATTCCAAGTGGAAAGAATATAGGTGGGTGATGTGGAGTTTCTCCTTCAAATTTTATTTTCTAAGGTGAGGGTATGTGAAAGGGGAATTTGTACAAGGGGTGCAATTTTCTCCTATACACCTGTTTAGAATTTGCATAGCTTTTTTGCCTGCCATTGGCTTCTGCTAGCCTTTGCTTAATAGTTCTAACCTATTCCTTCATTTCAACAAACATTTCTGGTCTAAGAATTACCCTATCCTCAAGCTTATCCTAGCTTATAGGGGTTCGACACTTTAGACCATACAATGCTTCAAAAGGAGCCATCTTAATTGCAGAATGATAGAAATTCTTATATGAAAATTCCACTAAAGGAAAGTAATCTTCCCACTTGTATTGTTGATCCATGCAATACATTCTTATTAGGTCTTCTAGTACTTGGTTCACCCTTTCAATCTATCCATCTATTTATAGATGATAGGCTAAACTTATATTTAAATAAGTCCAAAATGCAGAAAATAAGGTTTTCCAAAACCTAGGGGTCACAAGAGCATCCCTATATGAGATAATTTCCTCAGGAATACCATGCATTCTAAACACCTCTTGAATGAATTTATGATCTATAATAGGATATCCTTCAGTTAAATTCTTGTGTATAAAATGTGCTACTTTAGTAAGCTTGTCTACCACCACTAAAATGGAATTGTGCTTATTCCTTGACATGGGTAATCCTTGCACAAAATCCATACTGATCAATTAGCACTTACTTTCTGGAATATCATGTGGATATAATAGGTTTTCAGGGTGATGATGTTAAGCTTTCACCCTTGTACATTCTAAGCATCTAGCCATGAATCTAGCAACATCCCCTTTCATACCCTTCCAAAAATACAATGGCTTTGTTGGAACTATTAAAATTTGATGATTTTACATATTTTTCGTACTCCTAAGTTTCCATATAGCTCCTCATCATAAGCACACGGGCTTTCCATCATGACATTTTGCTTGCATTTTGGCCTATATTTATCCCATAAGTCTATCGAGTCCTACATTTTTCACATCATGGTCTGTATCGGCATGAGAATACCATTGTCTCCCCGACCCATTTTGCATTTTCTCCTAACGTGAGTCTGTGTTGCCTATCGGCAAGACTCATTTGATGTCACAACGATCAAGGTTTGCATGTAGACGAATTTCGACAAGACATTTTCATTGTTTCGGTGATAGTGGAGGAATCACATTGGCAGGAGTTATACACTCGGGATGAGGTCTTATCGATTTCATTGTCTCCTCGACCGACATCAGAATGGGCATATCGGCAAAGGAAATCGTCTTCGGGGTAATGTCATAGTGAGTCTTTCTTGTCTTACCGACTTGTGCACAAATGTTCGCTTTGGCCAGACATGGAGCTATCGATGAAGGGTCTTGGTGAAGTCGAATTGTTACACCGACTGACAACATAAAGGGATGTTATATCGATATGAGTTAAGGTTCTCAATAAGAGGTCTCGGTGAGTGACCTTCAGTCTTGCCGATGGAAAAAAAAAGGGACCTTGTCGGTGAGAGTATGATCTTGTCTCAGCGACTTAGAATGGATAAAGGCTTTTCGTGAAACAAAATGAAATCTGCAAGAGATCTCTCCAATACCATTAAGTTACAGCTATAGTGAATGAAAACAAAGGTACACATCGGTGAGAGATATCTTTGTGTCTCAGCGAAAGCACATAAAGAAGCATATCGATGAAACATAATGTTGGCTGTATGACATCTCCTCGACTCTGATGTGTTATGACGAAAGTGAATAGGACTGGGCGGAGCAATTAACGATTGAATTGCCTTCGGCATGATTGCGATTTGTCTCAGCGACCATTTCAGTGAGATTAACAGAAATTCAAATACTATGGCTGACATGTTAATTTCTAAATGCTATTGCAGGCCGACATGGATTTGCTCGAACACTGTGGCTGGATGACATTGGAATATGAAGCGATATGTTTCTTGATGCTAGTGTATAAATATGCACTCCCGATTGTAATTGAGAGAAGAGATCTTAGAATAGATACACTAGATTAGGAATGGACAGTAGAATAAAGTTCTCATTCCAGAGACTATGTTGCATGTTTTCAAATGGCGATTTCAATGAAATTCAGCTGGTGTGGTAGTTTAGTTCTGGTGTCAATTGTCTGTTGAATTTATTAAAAAAGTATTGCTAAGCTATCTCCAAGTTGATTCTTTCTGATTGTTTAAATTGATATAACAAGTTTATTTTCAGTTTATCAATGCACATTTGTTGTATCTGTGTGGTTAATTAACTGGTTCTCTCAAGAAGAGATTAAATCCTTTTAGTTGATCATAGTAATCATGGAGATTCATCTGGATTATTAAAGTAGAGCTTAGTAGTCATAATCCTGCATGTTTATACAAGTTGTAAACATAACATATGCCAACAATTTGATTTTCTGCCAGAATAAGTTGCCCACTTATGTTTCATTTGACTCCACATACCCAATAAGGCACTGGTCTCTGCAATTTCATCATTTGGATTCATTCTATTTCTTTAAATCTGTTTTACATTTGTTAATTGAGCACTTTAGGATTTAGACCAGAAGATTGTTATTGTTATCAAGTTTGAATTCGTTTGTTCACTTCCATCTGCCATTGTGGACAAATTATTGCAAGAAGAATAATCATAAGTTAAGTTTGCTTCATTAAGATTGGTACACCCACCTAGGTTTAGTAGCACCTGAAGAGTAGAAGGTTGAATTCTTTCAACCTTGTCTGTTACCCTAAAACGTATCAAGAGATTGGAAGCCTCTTGAGGTATCTTTACCTACATTTTTGAGAGCTAATAGGCTTCACATCAACCAACATTTTTGTCACACCAAGATTTCTAGAGTATGGTGATTCATGAACTTCTTTCCACACAAGATTCCTTAACTCCTTAGAGTTAGGCACATATATTCTTCCTTTAAACCTGAACAACCCATTAGGTTCAAAGTGAAATCCCTCATACCTTGTATCTTGCAAATTATTTGTGAGTGCTTGCTTAACTTTCTCATAGTACTCATCCTAGAATTTTTTTAACACTTGGCCTTTAAAGTTGGTTTGGATTGTCACCATTGAGGCAATATGTTACCTACAACTTAAAGCATCAACAATCTGATTCCCATTTCCTTTTATATAGTTGATATTGAAGTCATAATCAAATATCAACTCCAACCATCTTCTTTTCTGTGCATTTAGATTGGGTTGTGTGAACAAATATTTCAAATTTTTATGATTGGTATTTAACTCAAAGGCTTTCCCAATAAATAGTGTCTCCACATCAACAATGTGTGAACCACTGCTACTAACTCTAAGTCATGGGATGCATAATTTTGTTCACAGGGCTTCAACTTCCTTGATTCATAAGCTATAACTTTCCCTTCTCACATCAAGAATCCTCCTAAGCCTTCTCCCGACACATTTATGATGACAGTGAAGTCACCATCAGGATCTAGTATCTTCAAAATTGGTGCAGTAGTTAACTTCTCCTTGAGTAAATCGAATGCTACTTGGAATATTTTTGCCAACTCAAAATTTTTCCATTTCCTTTGTAATGAAGTAATAGGAAAGGCTATCTTGGAAAATTTTGCAACAAACTTTCTATAGTAGCCTACCAAACCCATAAAACTTCTGAGCTCAAGTACATTTTTAGGCACTAGCCACTCTAATACTGCCTTTATTTTGGCTAGATCAACTAAAATCCCTTCAGCTAAAATCACATGACCCAGGTACTGCACTTTCTTTTGAAAGAAGGTACACTTAGAGAGTTTCCCATATAACTTCTATTCTCTTACCCATTAGATAACTATCTCCAAATGCTTGCAATGCTCCTCCTCGGTCTTGTAATAAATTAGGATGTCATCCAAGAAAACCAAAACAAACGTATCTAGGAAATCCATAAACACATTGTTCATTAGGTTCATAAATGTTGTCAGTGCATTTTTAAGTTTGAATGGTAGGAATATAAACTTACAATGCTCGTATCTGGTCCTGAAGGAATTCTTGAAAATGTCTTCATCTTTGATCCTTAGTTGGTGGTATCCTAATTGTAGATCAATTTTTGAAAACACAACCGCCCCTCACATTTGATTGAAAAGATCATTTATAGATGGAAACAGGTACTTATTCTTTATTGTAGCTTTATTAAGCATATGATAATCTATACACAAGAATAGTGTACCATCCTTCTTCATGAAGATCACAAGTGCTCTCCAGGGTCAAACATTGGGTCTTATCAAACCTTTGGATAACGAATCTTCTATCTGTGCTTTGAACTCCATTAATTCTATTGTTTTCATCCTGTAAGGCACTTTGGAAACAGGTTATGATCTTGGCACTATATCAATGGAGAAATTGAATACCCTCTTAGGTGGTAATCCAGGTAGTTCTTCTAGAAATACATCCTCAAACTTTCATAGGATGGGATATTTCTCCATATCTGTCTCTCTAGTTTCCATCATTTCTCCTTCCTCAACCTCTAGAGAATCTCATGGTTCACAATCCATGATATTATCTTGAGGATTTACTTCCTTAAATTCATCTATTTTGACAATAAAAAGTTGGCATCCTTTCTTTTTCACCCTAAGTACTTGCATGGTAGAAATATGTTGCAACTTAATCTCTCTTGGTGTTCCTTGCAATGTCACCCAATTTCGTAGGTCATCAAGACACTTTGCTACCTTGGAATGACAATCCACTTTGGCTCTATGTTTCCATAGCTAATTCATTCCTAAAATAAAATCATAAGATCCTAGGGGTTCTACATACAAGTTTACTTCTGTTGAGAAACTAGGAAGTTCTACCTTGGCTTCAAACAAGCATTGCTTCATCGTTGCTCTTGTTTGGTTTGCATATTCAACAACCCAAGATTTTTCCATAAATCCAACTTTTCTAGATATTTGATTAGCTACTCTAGGCGAAACAAAATTTTCTATTTCTCTAGTATCAATAAGTATGGAAATAGGCAATACCAAATAAAATACCTAGAGTTTCGATTGGAGTAATTTGATACTCTGCTTGTCAATTGTTTAGGGTGGCATGAATCTTCTATTGGAATTCTATTTGCTGGGAAGGAAGAGGAATTTTGTGTAGTCGTGACCCAAAAGGTTTCTTGGGGAAGTTTACAACATAATGGTTTCCACCATATGTGAAGCATCCCTGTATTGGTCTTTTCTTCCTTGTGGACCCTTCAGTTCTATTAGTATTTCCTCCAACATTGTTGAAATTGCTGCTATTACTGTTATTGTAATTATTCCTTCTATGTTCCCTTGATTCTCTTCCATTATTTTGTGGTCCCTTATCCCATTTTTTTTGTGAATCTTGCACTCCATCAAAATTATTTGGAGTCTAAATAGCTTAGGTCCCTCTGGACTTCTTTCAGTTTCTATTATCTCAGTAGATTGAGATGTCTTTAAAATTTTGTTCTTGCTTGACAAATTTTTCATAAACTAGGTCCATAGTGGCTGGACCGTGCACATCTACTTCTCCGCCTATTTGGATGTTAATCCCCATAATGAATTTACTGATATGGAATCGTTCATCCTTCTAATATATTGGTATGCATTGTAAGAGATAGGTGAACTTTTCCTAGTACTCATTTACTGTCATATCTCCCTGTCTCAAATTCTAAAAATTAGTGAGTTTCTGGTCATAAAAGAGTTGGGGTAGCCACCTTTTCTGGAATATGTCCACAAATTCATTCCATGTAAGCTTCAAGGAATTGAGTCCGAGTTCCATTTTCTTGTTCACACACCGGTTAGAAGCTTCTCTTGCTAACTAGTAAGCTCCCCAAAATAACTTTGGTAATTTCAGAATAGTTTTTTATCTCAATATTTTTCCATTTGGATTAACCAAGCCTTAGCCTCTTCATCGCTGGTACTTCCTTCGAATTTGGGTGGGGTAATTTTTCTCATATCCCTAGAAATTTTGGTTTCCAACCACTTCCTACTGGTTCCTTCAGATTGAGAGTGTGAATTCTCATTCTCATGTTCTGGTCTAAGTATGATAATGAGAATTCTCTTCCTCTTCTTCATTGATAGGAAATTCTTCATTAATCGAGACCTCTTGTTCTACTCTATCTTTTTCCCTCACTTCGTGCTCAAGATTACCCAAACTAGCATTAGTTTCGAGTGTGATAGCCAAAATTTGGTTCAGTTTGGCTTCAATACCATCCAGACCTTGTTTGAATTCTTGGCTCTCTCCAAGATTAATCCTTGTTCTCATCATCCTTTGCAAGAAAAGGGTTTATACCTGAAGGTTCATCTTTATTAAATTCCATCATGTTTTATCTTAACACATTGAAAACATTTAAATGACAATTCATTCACACATAAAAAAAAATTCACATAAGATTTTTGCACAAGTTTTGATAAAAAAACATAACTCTTTTATTCATAAGGATCTCAATACCCTTTCCATTTGCATAGAACAACTATTCAAATAGTCAAGTGGAGAGTATCCATCCGATTCACTCTTAGATACATAACTCAATTGGGCATACCCCTCATATTTTTGTTCATCTCTCATTTTCTCATCTCTATCTCAAAAGGGGTAATAACCTTTAGATTTATCTTCCTAAACATAGTTACAGGGGACATATCCCTTTGATTCATTGCTTGAGGAAATTACAATAATTTATGTTAAAGGAAGAACTTGAGGGTCCCTAAATGTTAATGCAGGATTGACACTACATTCCAAGGGCACATCCCTGGAAAGTGACAAGGTATCAAATTTTGCTAGTGAGACTGGAGGTAATTATTAGTTGAAATTGGCTTCCTTCTTCATCCTTCTCTTTACTTGACTAATTTGAGGAAGGGCATGATTGATTGTCTCAATATCGCTCAACCAAATAACATTTTCATTGTTGATTCCCTCTATCATATGAACAATGACCTCTTTTTCCTTCTTTTCCCTCAAGTAGCACTCATTCTTGACTACTAAATTCCTTGCAGTTAACTTGAGATGCACCATCCTCGCATAAGAATTTCCAAACATTAGTCTCATTCAAGGTTGGTGATGGGGGAAAAATATGCCATTATTTTACCTATTATTTTCTCTAACCTTTGTCATCTTTCCTAGTATTTCCTATTGCTCCTGTCACTTTTCATGAATAAACTAAAAATATTTTATAGAATACAAGGAAAGATAAAAATACGTGAATATATCAAATCCCTTGGTTGTTTATTAATCATTTTCATGATTTTAATAACAGGGAATGCTTGAATGGGTGACACATGGGCATGAAGGCATCGGTGGATGGAAGACTAGGGCGGTTGGAGTCATTTTGTCACTTTAGCCATATTTGTGCCGAGATTAACAAATCTATTTTGAGTTGTTATGTTGTTTTAAGATACTGTCAAAAGTATTTAAGATATTTTTGATTATATTTCAATGGTTGTTGGCTGTAAGCCACAAACAACCAAAACATTTATTCGCTTTCATCTGCAAGACTGTTATGGGTATAGACAACTGCAATATATATATATATATACACATGTGTATATGCTAAAGACTCATATAGATAAACATAATAGAAATCATATATTGGTGTTAAAATTGCATTCATAATTTGTTGTTGCAATTCAAATGAATGATAGTTAGTGTGGAATAATTTTGTGTTTGTGAGCTTCATCACTCAATAGCTGGTGAAGGCAGGGCCCACTTCCTCGGTTGTTGGTGATCTTTCCATTAGATATTCGAGTGCGGTAATGTATGTATGATTTCATAATTATTTGATTGGTTCAATATTGATTATTGTGTTAAGTATCAGATTCTTATCAACATAGTTAATCTTTATGAATGTGTTTAATCTCTATTGGTTTGTTCAACACTTATCAGTGTGTATAATCTACCTATCAAATATTATCAATATTGTTAAGAATATCTAGAAGCCAATTAGTAAGATCACTGTGAGTTGAGGAGTTGAATAGTTAATTAATGTTGAAAGCATATTTACATTTAGTAGCATAACTTTGATTATGTTTATTTTATTTCAAGAAATATTTTCATTCTATTGTATAGAGATTTTTGATTCTGCTTTGTCGTGTGCCAGTAATCTGTTTTCTGCTACAAAATCATTTCTTGACGGGTTCCTGTCACACATGTGACAGGAAGTCTACAAATTAGAATTTTGTTCAAATACATATTACATTAGTTTGCATCCATCAACCCTTAGTTTATTGATTGCATCCCTTCGACATACTGCCACAACACGGTTCAAAATCCTACGTTCCCTGATTGACACTTTAGGATGAATTGAGGAAGTCATTTCTAAGAATTAATTCAAATCTATTACAAGAAAAATTTGAAACCACAGTTTTGTCCAATCATTTTGGAACTGTTGCTAGGGAATGGTGTTAAAGGCCTATATTTCTAGTAAACTAAGCTAGGAGCATTGCACTAAGGAGAAAGTCCACACGATAGTCGACCTCATTTGGGTAACTACCCTTATTTTCTTTGTCATAAGTCATTTAGGTGCATGAATCGTAGTAGGGATAGTAAAGGGAGATTTGTTAAAAAGGACAAAGGGAGTATTAAACAATCAAAAAAATTAAAAAATAATTTAAAATCATTAATTGAGGGAGGCAACTCACAACAAGGGAAATTGAAAACTAAATTACAGCCCTTAGAGTTACTCAAACCCCATCTTGAGAAGTGTGTTATAGAGTCTACTACCGTTGAGACACCTACAGGTACCCATCCAAGTTCTTCTGAAATATTGCAAAAAAAGGTTGAAAAGTTCTTTTGGGAAACTTACGGGCCCAAATCTGGTCCATTCTCAGAAGAAACCCAAGAGAAATTTAGAACCTACTTTATCCCTTGGGCATTAGACGTCATGGATCCAAACAACAATAACAACAATAACAACAACAAAAACAACAACAACAACGATAATAGGGCGTTGGCCAACAATAATCCAGTTACTTTTGAGTTTCCTATCACATGTCCCAAGTGAGATACTCCTATGAAGAATATTCTGAGTCATTCAACTTTACCTATTTTTCATGGCCTTTCTATTGAGGATCTTGACATGTTTTTGTTTGAATTTGATGTGTTGTGCAACAACTATGATTATCAGAGTGATGCACATAAGCTCAAACTATTCCTAGCCACATTGAATGATGTAGCCCTGCGTTGGTTTATGAACCTCAGGAACATTAGGACATGGGATTTCATGAGGGATTTGTTCTTGAACAAGTACTAGGAATACTGTAAAACCAAAGAATTTTGGAACGAACTCTTCCGAATGACACATAAGGAAGACGAGTCTATTGAAGACTATCTTGAATGCTTCATGTTCAGTCTTCAATGATCTCATCAACAAGGGCTAAATGATGATACCATTTAAATGTTGTTTCTTAGAGGCATAAGCTATGATGTCATGGAAGCATTAAATTTAATAGGTAAAGGGAATATTTCTAAAATGGAACTTGATGATATATGTGATATTTTTAGGAACTATTCTAGGTCACAGTGTTTGGGGAGGAACTATCCAGGCAAGTTGTATTTTGTGGGAGGTTTAATAGGTATCACCAAGCATGAGATAGGTAATTTTCTTGAAAACCTTAAGAATGATATCTAATCAACCTTCTAGTTTGACTCAAACACCAAAAGCTACACCAATTCCCTCACAACCAACACCCAATCCAAACAATAAGGTGACTCAACCAATTTATAATAATGAAGTGACAGGATTCCTGACTTATCCTGTCAATGCATTGGAGATTGACAGTGTAAACTTGAGGTCAAGAAAGAGCCTTCAAGGACCAACCATTATTGAAGTTGAAGACCATCCGATTGAGCCCAAAGAAGAGAAACCAAAGCCTCCTTTTCCAGATAGGTTGCATGAGCCACCAAAGCAACAAGAAACATTTCAATCTGATTTTAATTTTATGAATGAGTTACACAATGTTAACATTAAGATTCCTTTGTTGTAGGCTATTCGAGATATTCCCGTGTACACTAAGGCGGTTAATGAACTTTGTGGGAGGAAGAAATAGAAGCAAGACCCCAAGATAGTCCAAGTAATTGGAAAACTTGTAGACTTGATATTAGGAAAGATTTCAGTCCTTAAGCATGCGGATCTCGGTAGTCCAATGATTAAGGTACGTATTGGTGACATAACCATTCTGAATACACTTGTGGATCTAGGAGAAGCTATAAATGTAATGAATAACGAGACTAAGGAGAGGTTGGACCTTCAAGGAATAAGACCTACTCCAACAGTCTTGCAAATGGTTGATCGTTCCCTCATAAAACCAGAAGGTATGATCGAAGACATCATTATTTCTATTAAGTCTTGGGAGTATCCAACAAATTTTATGATTTTGCAACCAAAGATTAAGTTGGGGGGATATCCCATAATTTTAGGAAGACCTTGGTTAGCTACTATTGATGCCTTCATTGATTGTAGGTCTAGAAATATGGCGATCTTGAATGGGGAGCAAACAAAGCAGTTGACATTGTACCCTCTAGCGCAACCATTATTGGAAATAGAGGATCCTTTGTGGATTGATAGTGATGTAGAAGAGCCTCTACCTATTTTAACAATAGATCAAAGTAGGGGATTTGAAGATGTTTCAGAAGACACTGTTATTAATCATTTATTGCAAAATAATTATTTAATTGATAGTGATCTTGAGCCAATGATTTTTCCTATGGACATGGGTGATAACTGTCCATTTGGAAATTTTCCATTAATGGGTAGTTCACAGTATGTTCAACACTTTATCACTTTGCACCAATTATTACCACATGATTGTATATACTGTCCATTTTTGATGTCTAGGGATACTGATCCATCTTCTTTTAATTTGGAACTACTTGCCATAGATACCCCTGTACAATTCCAAGCTACTAAAGTCTTACCTGGTAAAACACTTAACATCAATCCCAAATTAGATGCTTTCTAGTTAAAAGAACTCATTGAGATGTTGCCAGCCCATAAAGAAGCCTTTGCTTGGGATTATCAAGATATGAGAGGCATTCACCCCGCTACTTGTACACACCACATCTATATAGAGGAAGGGAGTAGACCTGTGTGACAACCCCAGAGAAGGTTGAACCCAACCTTACGAGAAATAGTTAAGGAAGAACTTCAAAAGTTGCTCAATGTAGGATTTATTTACCCCATATCAGATAGTCAATGGGTATCCCCACTTGTGGTAGTACCTAAAAAGAATGGAAAATGGTGAATATGTGTCAATTATAGGACCCTTAACAAGGCCACTAGGAAAGACCATTTTCCACTTCCTTTCATTGACCAAGTCCTAGACACCTTAGCAGGGAAGAAGTTATCCTTTGTTGATGGGTTTAGCGGGTATAACCAAATCTGTATTGCCCCATAAGACCAAAAAAAAACTACCTTTACCTGCCCCTGGAGAACATTTTCCTACAATGTTTTACCTTTTGGACTATATAATGAACCCACTACTTTTCGACGAGTTGTTTTAAGCATTTTCGTTGATTTAATCCATGATTGCGTAGAAGTGTATATGGATGACTTTGCTGCTTATGGTAACACATATGAGGAAGCTAAGGAAAATCTTGAGAAGGTACTTAAGCGATGTATTGATACTAATATTTCCTTGAGTCATGAAAAGTGTCACATCCTAATGATTGAAGGTATTGTGTTGGGTCATTATATTTCTGAAAAAGGAATTGAGGTAGATCCGAAAAAGATCAAGATTATTCAAGACTTGCCTATGCCTACTTGTGCAAAGGATGTACGTAGTTTCCTAGGAAATGCTGGTTATTATCATAGGTTTATTTAAAATTTCAGTGAGATTGCCTCACCCTTGTTTTTGTTGCTAGGAAAGGATGTAGATTTTTCATGGACAATAGAATGTTAGCAAGCTTTCGAAGAAATCAAAGGTAAGCTCATCACAACACTTGTGCTACGAGGACCAAATTGGGAACTTTTGTTTCATATACATACCGATACATCATATATTTCTATGGGAGCCATCCTCAGACAAAAGGAGGGCACCCTCTTCTATGCTATTTACTACATTAGTAAGAATTTTACTGGTGCAAAGGTAAATTATACTATTACTGAAAAAGAGTTCTTGGCTGTCGTTTATGCAATAAATAATTTTTCCACTATATCATTGGATATAATTTTTTTGTACATACGAATAATTCAGCTATTAGATTTTTGATGAAAAAACCTATTGTTACTGGACGAGTGATTCGATGGTTACTTCTTTTGTAGGAGTTCCATATTACTATCCTTGATAAACTGTAGCATGAAGATGAACCAACTCTAGTGGATGACACCTTTCCAGATGAACACCTTTTTGCTATATTAGCAAAAAGCCGTGGTACGCTGACATGGAAAATTCCCTGGTTACTTGTAGGTTCCCACCTCATTTATCTCCAAGGGAACGTCGAAAGCTAGTGGGACTCAGTGGTGATTACACATGGATTAATGGGATGCTCTTTTTCCAAGGCCTTGATAATATCATGCGTCGGTGTGTGCCTGAAGAATATTTTTTTGACATTCTGCGTGCATACCATATAGAACCTTGCGGAGGACATTTTTCTGCCCATAGGACCACCTAGAAGATTCTCACTGCTGATTATTATTGGCCCACATTCCATAAGGATAGTAAGTGTTATGTTCAACATTGTGACAAATGCTAACATATTGGGCAACCTACCCACTTTGACGAAATTCATTTACATCCTCAGTTATCTATAAATCCATTTGAAAAGTGGGGGTTAGATTTTGTAGGACCCATTCATCCTCCCTCTTAGAATAAATAATATATCTTGGTTTGTACAGATTATGTCACTAAATAGGTAGAGGTAGTAGCCTTAAAGAATGCTAGGGATACTAAGGTTGATAACTTCTTGTATTATGATATTTTTACCAGGTATGGTGTGCCTCACAAAATTTTCACGGACCAAGGAGCATAGTTCACCTTTGACCTGATTTCAGCATTGGTACGATAATATGAAATTAAGCATCAAAAGTCTTCCCCATACCATCTACAAGCCAATGGATAGGTGGAAGTAACCAACCAAGAACTGGAGAATATTCTTACAAAGACAGAAGCATTGCATAAGAAAGATTGGGCAAAAAGACTTCTTGAGGCAGTTTGGGCCTATCGCACAACCTAGAAGACAGCCACAAGGATGACACCATATGAGCTTGTTTATGGCAAGAGGGTTGTCTTGCCAATTGAATTTGAAGTGAAGACTTTACGCGTTGACCTTGAGCTTGGAATGAACCTTAGTGAAGCACAGAAGGAGAGACTTTCTCAACTTCATTCACTTGATGAAATGCATCAAGAGGCTCTTTTCCATACAAAGATGGTATAGAAGCAAAGAGCGCAGTGGCATGACCACTTCATCTAATCATGAACATTCCAACTAGGAGACTGGGAATTACTCTATGACTCACAGTTTCAAGATTTCAAGGGGAAGTTCCGCACTCACTGGCTGGCTTGGTCCCTTTGAAATTTAAACTGTGTATGATGATGGTGTTGTTCGACTGTGTACTGTGGATTTTGAACGCACAACTCTTCTTGTTAATAGGCATTGTCTAAAAATCTACAAATGACCTCTTTCAAAGGAGACCTTCTTTTGTGATGTGGCGAAGGAACTTACTATTGTTCCTTTCAGCCTCCTCAAAAAATGATTTGTCTTACCAATATATATATATATATATAATAAAAAAAATAAAAAAAAATAAAAAAGATAAGCAATAAAAGATCCAGCAATGAAAACCCTTTTGGGCGTTGTTGGCTGGTTAATGTTCGAAAACTGGTCTCTAATGAGCATTAACAATTGAATAACCTTATGTTAGAGTAATAAGTTATTATACTTAATTAATTACATCATATTGGTTAATTAATTAAGTCACTTATCACTTTAATAAGTTATTATACTTAATTAATTACATCATATTGGTTAATTAATTAAGTCACTTATCACTTTAGTTACTTAAGCTAAACTTAGGCACAATAATAATTATTTATTAATTATTAAGTGTGCATACTAGGGTTTTTCTTTTAGGGTTTCCTTTAGGGTTATGCATACTTTTATTTTATAAAGCAAATCATCTTATGTAATTATGAATTCCTGAATAATATTATTTGCACATCTTTTTGCAATAGCTTTTCTTTTTTTGATTTTCTCTTATGTGGAAGGTTTTTTGGTTTGCATGTCTGATCTTGGTTTCGAACATGGTATCAGAGCCTTGATTTGTAGCCCCTTCTCAGATTTTTGAGAAAATCATTGTAGAGTTTGTTCGAGATTCCTTGAGGGTTTCATGCCTTGAGTTCATCTATGCAACGTCTTGGATTAGATTGGGGTTTTCCATTGGATTTAGAGCGCTGGAAAAAAGTCAAGATTGGCTATTATTCTAATTTTGGTCATTGTTTGCCAGATTCGTGAGGGTTTCAAGCTCAATGATTTTTTGTAAGCTCTGGAGGTAGCCAATTTTTTGGAGCATTTTGGGCACAAATGGAGGTCACCATCATGTTCGGAGCGGCCAAAAACCCTAAGATTGCCCTTCGTTTCATCGATTTTGGTGAAAGTTGATTCTAGGGAAAAAAATTTTTTGCCAAGGAGGTCGTACGACCTCCCCAGCACACAGACCAAGGCACATTTTAATTTTTTTTTGAAAATTGTGCCTTATTTCATGCGCTACCAGTAAAAAAATAATCAGCCATCGAGCGGCCATTGCAACGCCGCCTAGCAGCCACCTCTGCTGGTCCGCCGCTACCAACTAGCCCTTGAGGGTTCACGTGCCAGTAGCAGTTAGTCACATGGGGGATCGGGCGCTATGCACCCAACCCTTGATCGGCCCCCTCTAGTGTAGCAATAGTCCTATTGGGGACCAAGGGCCTACACCCGACCCTTGGCTGGCAACAAAATATTCTGGCAGCCACAAAATATACTGGCAGCCGTGAAATTTTTCTAGTAGGGGGGCACTTTTTTGCCCCGACAGCCTCTAGGCCATCAAATTTATGCTCATGAAATGATGACATTAGCATGATGTCATCATACGACTAGCCCTCTTTTCCCCTCCTAGCCCCCATTTTCCCTAAAGGAGCACTTTTTTTAATTTTTGGAATAACTTGAGCATACAGAGTTGAAATCGGGAAAACAAGATATCGCCAAAAAGATGGTTCCAAGCACTATCCTGTGGTGTAGTTTATTTTTCAGTATTTTTCTGTTTAGCTACATTGATTTCTGTTTGAATTCAGATGTTCATTTATGGCCTCCGAGCTCATAACTTTTTTCCACTATCTTTGATTTTCGCCATCTTTGCGGCATTGGAAAGGTATTGAGGAGCTCTATGTTGTTGTCCATGCAATTTTTTTTATCTATCCCAAGTTGATCATTATTCCAAATTTGTCCCGATGGGTGTTTTGGAGATTACTTGGATGTTTTGGCAATTGGAAGGGTGAAATTTGAATCTTTGCACTTCATTTTAGTATCACATCATTTTATTTTCTATTTATGCATGTTTAGCATTCTCTCCTTTTACAATCATTGGGTTATTATAATAAATGAACTGAGATAAAATTCCATCAAGGGGGTTTCTTGCATAATAATCTAATTAGAGTGTGCATGCACTTTGATCTCCATCTTGTTATTGATGATAGCTCGCATGGGTTGTATTTGGTTTCTTAGTTTCTTTTGGCCACATTTTTGCTCTAGCTTGACACATATCGGATTCACATTGGTTCACACTTCAGATTGAGAGCCTATGGTTGATGATCCACATTGGGTCACATCTCAGTTGAGGGCCACTAAATTTGTGGTTAATGTTCAAGAATCCTCATGGTACTTACTCCTATGGATTAGTTTTAGTCATAGTTTGGCATCAACATCGAGATACTCTTCACTTCCAGATTCTTTCATCATATCATTCCATCTTATGGGGGGCATCATTTTTATCTACTGTTTCTTTATGGATTCCAGGGTTGTTCCAGTTTGTGAGTTTTCCAGTGTTCCATGGCATCGGGTCTGTTGTTGCATTATTATGATTCCGCCTGAGTCCTTCAGTGACTCTCATTTGGTTTCTTGTAGATAAAAGTATATTTCCTTGCTTGCCAGATTTTGGTTCCAAGTTACTCCACAGTGTTCTTCCAGTGCTTCTTGCAACAGGTCATCTCATTGTAGGGGGGTTTTGTCCCACTAAGTTTTCCTTCTTTACCTCACTATTGCATTTGTACATGGGTACTTGATCAAACCTTGTTGTTGGGACCCATTCATGCTTTCATGCATCTTTTATTAGTGTTTTAGCTACTTCCTAAGTTCATCTTAAGGGGGGGTGTTAGAGTAATAAGTTATTATACTTAATTAATTACATTATATTGGTTAATTAATTAAGTCACTTATCACTTTAGTTACTTAAGCTAAACTTAGGCACATTAATAATTATTTATTAATTATTAAGTGTGCACACTAGGGTTTTTCATTTTAGGGTTTCCTTTAGGGTTATGCATACTTTTCTTTTATAAAGAAAATCATCTCATGTAATTATGAATTCTTGAATAATATTACTTGCACATCTTTTTGCAATAGCTTTGCTTTTTTTGATTTTCTCTTATGTGGAAGGTTTTTTGGTTTGCATGTCTGATCTTGGTTTCTAACACCTTAGTGGTGAAAACCAATTTTTTTAGCGCCACTAAGCGGTGGTAGATTGAAAACTGGGTAACCGACAGTCTATTGTCGTGACTAAAAAAAATTAAAAAAATCATCTTATCACAAGTTGGCACCCCGCCTTCCTATCACTTTCCTACTAGGAACCATTTTACTTTGAGCTACAGGTGCTTGGGTCCCTCACTCCATTCATTTAGGGTCTCCTTTCGACCTCTTGTTCATAACCATGACTTGCACTTTAATGTCTCTCAGTGATATGCTTTTCTTTTTCCCTTCACATGCACCATCATTCCTATCCTTTTCTTGTCAGGAACCTCTATTGGTTGGTGTTTTCTTGGCCCATGGTTTTTAGACCTCTCACTGTACATATCATTCCATATTCTTGGTTGGTTTCCACATCACTCCCATCCTTGTGTCCATTCCTTTTCATTCACTTTTCCATCATTCATGTCATTATGGTTGTTTGTGGCTTACAACCAACAACCATCAATAGGACTACTCTACCTTCCTATCACTTTTGTGACAGGAACTGCTACGGACATGTTCTAGCCAGGGTTCCAATATTGTCTTTGCTAGGAGCCTTTTTCTATTTGTATCCATTGGGTGGTGTTCCATTCTCTGTGGTTGGTCCCATAGTCTGTTTACATCTCTTTGGTGGCCCTATCGGTCTCTATTCACATACGATTGATTGCCAATTGGATGTCTCCCATTGGTCATCTTCTTTCACTAGTTGGTGATTTGCTTACCTGCACTGATGTCATCATCACCTCGTCGACAACCTAGAAGCATCCTTACTCCATACTACCAAGACCACTTTCTTCTACCTCTCTCTCTTTTGCATGGCCGTGCCCATTTCCACGTCACTCCATGTCACCTCCGGCGATCATCGGTATTGGTAATTCACATTTTTTTCTCTCTTTGTTATTTTATCTAATATTTTTTGCTCGTGCATTGATTGGTGACA
This sequence comes from Sequoia sempervirens, assembly GCA_007258455.2. Lineage (NCBI taxonomy): Eukaryota > Viridiplantae > Streptophyta > Pinopsida > Cupressales > Cupressaceae > Sequoia > Sequoia sempervirens. Next base: position 178,662,345 of record VDFB02026320.1, read on the forward strand.
AGACCTATGGATGGGTCACAAGCTTATCTAGGGGGGGAATCTCCTATCGTACACCATATTCCATCATGCCACATTTATACTATGTCTTTTCCAATTTTCCGTAATGAATTGTTATCCCTGAATACTCATCATTACCTACTTAAACGCAAGTTGGTATAATGACTAGGCATGTAAATTGCTTGTTTTGATTTTTGCTAAAAAACCTGCTAAAAATACCCATCTGCCAAAACTTCTCACTGCTAAAGTTATACTAGATATCCGTCTACCACCCTGAAAAAATATTTTTTTTTGCATTGGCCAGTGATTTCTACCTGTACAACGTCTTGGTAACACCATGATAGGAGACCAGTGTTGCCACCATTTTGAGCCCTCCACCATGGAAGAACTAAGGGAACTAGAGGCTATGAAGGCTTACAAAATATTTAAACAAGCAGGATGGGATACATATTTTAAATGGTTAAGAGGGTATGATGAAAAGATTGTGCAGGAGTTCGCAATGACCTGCCACAAAAAGGAGGCAAAAGTCTATGACTTAACAATCCCTTTGTCAGTACAGGCCATAGATGATGTCTCTAGGTTTCCACTCTTAGGAGAGAAGTACTTTCCTGATAACTTCAAATGCTCTATGGACCTTGATCCCTTGTGCAAGTTCCTGGCATGAGGGGAGTCTATTGGAATAGTTACTAGTTAGGGCACAAAGTTAATCTCACTTCTGAAGCCTTAGGACAACGTGGAAAAATTTATCATCTAGTATATCACTTGTGAAGGGAGGTATGTATATGTTTATGCCAAGACATTTTGACTTATGAACCATTTGAGATGGGGAATGCTTGTGAACCTACCATATTTTCTTTACTCTTCTGTAAACCAAATGCAAAAAGCAATCCAAAAGGGGCATGAAAACTCATTAGACCACCATGGCCTCATTAAATTATTAATTGTAAGAGAATTGAAAAAAATCTCTCCTCCACGTGACTGGGATTCATTGCTTAGTGACGACACCCCAGATAACTCCACAAAGGAGGAGCCTCCTATCAACCCACCTAGTTCTTCTGAAAATGATGAGTCCATAGACACATAATCAATTAAAGGAAGTAATAATGAAAGCCCTTTAGAGGAACAAAGTGAAGATTTGAGGACAAAAGAAATTTCTAGTGATTCCCCTAAATCTGAAAAATAAGAGGGTTTCTAAAAGGGGTACAAAGTGAACCCTAACCTCAGATAGCAAACCGGCCAAGAGTTCCTGTGTTACCCCAAGTAAATCTGTTACAACTAGTACACCTAGAAGTAAGAGGAAAAGGCCTAGAAAAATGCACTTAGTCTCCCCTGGCTCTTCAAAGAAACAAGCTTCAACTCCTCCCAGTGACAAAGAGAAATCACCCTCTCAGGAAAAATCATCAATTAAAGAGGGGTCACCTCCTTCTACAACCAAAAATTTGGAAAATTTAGCAAATGTACTCAATGAGGTTCTAGGTATTGAATAGTCAAAAGCTATGGATGATCTCACAATCCTAGGTGTTGTGTATCACAGAACTAGAAGGACAATAAATGTCTCTAGGGAGCTACAAATGAGCAATAGAAGGAATACCAAAGAGGCACCTATAACTACTAATGAAAGTAAAACTAGGAATGAAAATGAAGATAGGGGTGAACAAGAAAACCAACTCCTTCCATCCTGACCTTCAATTTTAGTAGTAGCCATAGAAGGAAAGATACTGGAACCTTTTGATGAGAATGCACAGACTATGAATGAGGAATTATTGTCATAGGAGGAGGAGATTCCTGACAACATTCTAGACTTTCCAAATCAGTTAATGAATGAAGGTGTTGTTAATTTGACAAAACAAAAGACCACTGAATTATCTCTCCAAATGGAAAAGTAGAAGTTGAATGTTCCAATGGGTAATTCACAAGAACAAATGGAGACACCCTCAACTGGACATCAAGAAGTAGAACTAGAATCAAGAGAAATAAGAGAGGAGGTGAATGAGTTGGATGATCAAAAGCAGGAAAATGTTGAAATTCGCCACCATGAGCAAGGAGAATAGGAATCTGAGGCAAACTAATGATGAGATCTATAGCATGCATAATATGGTGACTAAGTTGATTGAAAAAAATGAAGCCCTCCAAAAATAGGTTCAAGATGCAAATTCACTCAATTCCTCACAAGTGGCAGAGCTAAATCAGCTCAAGGTAGCACTCGAGAAGGAAAATCTTACTAACACATCTGTGGTAACAATTCAAGAACATGAAAAATAGTTGCAAAAACTCTATCAGTTGTGTGTCACAAAGGTCACTAGCACTCTAATGAAACTTGCCCCTTCTCCTTCTGGTTTGTATTCTATACCCTTTTTGCATGAGGACATGCAAAGTCTTCAAATGGGGGGAAATGATGGGGGCAAAATATGCCATTATTTTACCTATTATTTTCTCTAACATTTGTCATCTTTCCTTGCATTTCCTGCTGCTCCTGTCACTTTTTGTGAATGAATTGAAAATATTTTATAGAATACAAGGAAAGATAAAAATATGTGAATATATCAAATCCCTTGATTTTTTATTAATCGTTTTCATGATTTTGATAACAGGGAACGCTTGAACGAGTGACACATGGGCATGAAGGCATCGGTGGATGGAAGACTAGGCTGGTTGGAGTCATTTTTTCACTTTAGCCATATTTGTGTTGAGATTAACAAATCTATTTTGAGTTGTTATGTTGTTTTAAGATACTTTCAAAAGAATTTAAGATATTTTTGATTATTTTTCGATGGTTGTTGGTTGTAAGCCAAAAACAACCAAAACATTTATTCACTTTCAAGACTGTTATGGGTATAGACAACTCTTATATATATATATATATGTGTGTGTGTGTGTGTGTGTGTGTGTGTGTGTGTGTGTGTGTGTGTGCGCGCGCGCGCACCGAAGACCCATATAGATAGACATAATAGAAATCATATATTGGTGTTAAAATTGTGTTCATAATCTATTATTGCAATTCAAATGAGTGATAGTTAGTGTGGAATAATTATGTGTTTGTGAGCTTCATTATTCAATAGCCAACGAAGTCAGGTCCCACTTCCTTAGTTGTTGGTGATCTTTCCATTAGATATCTGAGTGTGGTAATGTATGTGTGATTTCATAATTATTTGATTAGTTTCATATTGATTATTGTGTTATGTATCAAATTCTTATCAACATAGTTAATCTTTATGAATGTGTTGAATCTCTATTGGTTTGTTCAACACTTATCAGTGTGTATAATATACCTATCAAATATTATCAGTATTGTTAAGAATAGCTAGAAGCCGATTAGTAAGATCACTATGAGTTGAGGAGTTGATAGTTAATTAATGTTGAAAGCATATCTACATTCAGTAGCATAACTTTGATTCTGTTTATTTTATTTCAAGAAATATTTTCGTTCTGTTGTATAGAGATTTTTGATTCTACTTTGTTGTATGCCAATAATTTGTTTTCTGCTATAGATTCATTTCTTCATAGGTTCCTGTCACACATGTGACAAGAAGTATGCAAATCAACATTTTGTTCAAATATAGATTACATTAGTTTGCATCCATCAACTCTTAGTTTATTGATTGTATCCCTTCAACATATTGCCACAACACGGTTCAAAATCCTACGTTCCCTAATTGACACTTTAGGATGAATTGAGGAAGCCATTTCTAAGAATTAATTCAAATCCATTACAAGAACAATTAGAAACCACAATTTTTCCCAATTAATTGGATGGAAAGTATGGCGAGCTCATAGGTTCCAGAGTTAAACTTGGTAGCTCTGATACCACATGTAACATGCCAATTTTTCATTCAAGTAAGTTTCCTAGGTTTTTTTACCTCATGTAAATAAACTATGTTTCATTTCTATTGCAATAAAAAAATTTCTTTTCCAAAAGAGAATATTTGAGCATATTTGACATAAAATAATTCCAAAGTATTGATTTCATTCTCAATATAATATATCACTTTTACAATTTTACAAAGATAGTATACAAAGATACATACATTTTTCAACTAAGTTTCATAGGCAATAGATACAAATTGTCCAATAAATTCCTTTTCAAATCTCGGTTGCCAATTGATGAGTAGAAGCATCACTCAAGAGCTTTTTCACCAACCATAGACTTAAATGTGGCTCCCTGCACATCTACCACATATGGTAAGATGACCCTACCCTTCGACAAAGGGATTGGTAAGCTAACCTCATAACTCTAACCTTCCTGAGCTTAGTGTTGTGTCCTACATAACTAAAGCTTGTAAATCCACTACAATCCTGATCTAGTATGCATAAATGGAACACAGTGAATTGACAGTGCAACTAGTGGAAAATTACACTACTTTGGCCAAAGTATTCTTTACTCAGTACTTTGAGTGAAATTCATCCTATTTAGATACACTACCCTAGCTCAATTTGATTTAAGACCATTAAATACCATGCATAGGTAATTCCCTTCTATAGGTAATCTTTAACCCCAGAAACAACCTATTCACTTTTCCCAAATCACTATGATATTTCTACCAAGTAAGCATAAGTTATCCCCTTCATTGGACAGTCTAATCCCAGGTTTAACATATGAGCTTTCTAAGTTTATGAAATAACTTTGTACCAATTAACTTCTTAAGATATTCACACTTCATCAATCATAGTATATAATACTATTGATGACATTCACTCCTTAATATGGAGAATGTACAAACACTCCTAAGGAAATCATAACAAGGTTCTTTTCCTTTCTAATAAGCGAATATAATATTTTCTCTATTCTAGCATATTAATTCATTTCCCCAAACAATATATTCAATCTTTCCAAAAATAGAACAAACATAAAATGAATAGAATCACATGCTTGATATAAGCTGTACTCCAATTGACCAACTGGTTCCTTAGCTAAATCCAATCTAAGAATCAACTTTACAACTCTTTCCACTTCACAAATCCTCTTCACATAATTTCCTCACAATAACCCTCACACTATATTCCTCACAAATTTAAGAATAAGCTTTGCAACTCTTTCCACTTCACAAATCCTCTTCACAGAATTTCCTCACAATAACCCTCACACTATATGCCTCATAAATTTCCTCACAAATAAACTCATTTCAAACAAGAATATCATAGATAAAAAGCAATAGAATGCAAGTGAATGTGTATCCAAATGAGGAAAACCTCTCCTCTATTTATACAAAATTATGAGCTTTTATTTCCTATAAACAAGCTTCTAAGGGTGACACTTCTCAGCTCACTAGCTTGACTCAACAAAAAAACAAAAGGAGGTGGAAAAATAATTTGATGCCTATCAAACACATATACAACCATGAGAATGAGTCACCTCATTCATCAAGACAACAAGAAAGATATTAAGAAATGAAAGGAAATGGTCTCCTATAGGTCAACTTATTTGGCCAACTACATCATTGACCAATTCATATTTCCATATGCTTGAATTTGTTATAGGTTAAGACTTCTAATTGACTTGCACCATTCATACTTTGGTGCCATTAATTTACCATGTTTCCTATTATTTTGATCGTTGTTTTACAGACTTTGTCAATGTTTATTTCCTACACTTTAGATATCTTTGACTTTGTCTTTACTTTACTACTACCACATAACATTATCTTTATTTGCAGCACTGCCAATACTTTTCCCAGCACATAAGAATGTTAGTCACAACCTTTGTTAAATACATGACTCACACTAATGTTATATTCACTAAAATTTATATGTGCGGTTTAAATGATATCAATGTGCTATTACAAGAAACACCATATACTCTTTAAATCAACACATAATATAATATATGTATATATATACATATTCTAAATAACATGTAATGCTAATATGTATATATATATATATATGAATATATACTCATTGAAAAATAAGTTTATTTAAATATACCATTCGATATTCAAATGCATATATCCATGTTATCATTTTCATAACAATATCATATATATATATATATCTACATACACATATATGCATATATACATATATTGACATACTCGTATGGACATTCCATCATGTTAACACATACGCTTATATCAATATGTGTAGATATATGTATATATTCATATATCTCATATATATACATTTCCTTATAAAATCAATCTCATATAAATGCCAACTTATCGATAGACATACATGCATGCGGTGTATATATACATATATATACATGTCGTATTGTCCATTCAATACCCCCATTCCCATGATCAATCCATCCATGATCATGTGTAGGTACGTCTACCTATGTATACTTATGTACATATTAACTCATGTGTATGGGTTATTGGGGACATGGACATGTATACACATATACATTTCATGTGTACATATCTCATCGACTGAATATAGTCATACCAAGAAGAAATCACATGCACCAAGCACTTATCACAAACTAAGAATGCTCACAACATAATCATGATCCTTTCTAAACACAAACATGACCAAAGATGACTTATCCATTTCCTAAAACTATGACTCGACTTAACCATTCTATAATTGAGTGTGTGAAAGCTTAGTTAGGTTTCATTTAAAGGTTATTTGACCAAGTCCTCCTGAGTGATACTTCCCCTCTCTTTCAGAGGCTTGATTCTGTATCTACATTCAACTCAACACATTTTCAACAATAGTCATCCGTTCATCAAAACAATCATTTGCATTATACATTTCATTATGAATATCAACATTCATTCCTCATATTCATCTCATTATAAACATCAAATGAAATTAACATTCATTCATTTTTTTTGTCAATGATTCAGGTAAACAAAACACATGTATTTCAATCAAAGTTACAAATACATTCATGTATTCAATATTTTAACCAATCATAGTAATAATAAATAAATAAACACACAACGGGGTGTAACAGGAAAGAAGCATTTTTTTGTTTTGTGCATAATGGAGCAAAACCAATTGTACTAACATGTCAAGGTGGGGAGTCCAACACTAAAAAAGGCCTCCTTTTATTGCCCAAGTCCCCCCATGATTCCACAATGCACTAATCCAGGGTAGTCTTGAAAGTGTTGTAAGAGCAAAAATTACAAAATTGTTAAGTTTTTAGTATTTTTAACAAATGGGAAACATGGAAACATTGAGGTAGGTAGGTGAATACTGGGGAAGGTCTTTTTTTGTTTCCCACATCACTCAATTGTTTTGGGGTGCTCTTTCTGGGGTAGTCTTGGGGTAGTCTCTAAAGTGCCTTACGAGCAAAAACTGCAAAAGAAAATTCCCAAATCACCCAATCATTCTAGGGTTCTCTTTCTGAGGTAGTCTCTTAAGTCTCTTAAGAGCAAAAAATACAAATTTTTAAATTTTTTTAGTAATTGAGGAATGGGCAGCATAAGCATGTTAAGATAGGTAGGAAAATACTAAGGAATGTCTCTTTTTTTCCCCAAGTCACCTGATTATTCTAGGGTGCTCTTTTCGGGGTAGTCTCTTAAGAGCTCTAAAATTCAAAAAATATCAAACTTTGATGAAGTCATATTGAGAGCTCATGGCATGTAGGAATTCATTGTTTGGACCTATAGGTTGATATTGAATCCCTTCAAACCAACCTCTCTTGGTCTATGTCAAATCAACACCATTTGTGTGATATAGTGTCAAATGCATTTTTGCAAAAATTGTCAGTGGAAAGCATTACAAAAAAATCGAAATAAGCATTTTTGTTTTGTTTTTTGCATAATGGAGTAAAACCAATTGTACTAACACATCAAGGTCAGAAGTCCAAAGCTAAAAAAGGCATCCTTTTGTCACCCAAGTCCCCCCATGACTTTAGAGTGTACTAATCTGGGGTAGGAAACGTGGACACATCGAGGTAGGTAGGTAAATACTAGGGAAGGTATATCTTGAACATATAAGACTTCTTTCAATGTATGTCTGATGTGATGGAAATCAATCAGAATTTACCCCAAGGACAAAGAAAAGAGAAACAAAATGAGAATTTTGTAGTAAAGATGCACCTTCTCTTCAAAAGAACAAGTTGGATCTAATTTTTTGGCCACTGACTGCCTAATATTTGTTTCAATATCAATAATTTCTAATCCATGAAGATCATGTATATCTTGAATAGATAAGACTTCTTTCAATGTATATCTGACGAGATGGAAATCAACCAAAATTTACCCCAAGGACAAAGAAAAGAGAAACAAAATGAGAGTTTTGTAGTAAAGATGTGCCTTCTCTTAAAAAGAACAAGTTGGATCTACTTTTTTGGCCACTTCCTGCCTAAGATTTGTTTCAGTATCAGTAATTTCTAATCCATGGAGACCATGTATATCTTGAATAGATAAGTCTTCTTTCAATGTATATCTATTGAGATAGAAATTAACCAAAATTTACCCCAAGGACAAAGAAAAGAGAAACAAAATGAGAATTTTGTAGTAAAGATGCAATCACAAAAATATAGTAGTATCAAACCCAAATGTATGGTGCAACATTATTTAACAACTATGTACCTTCAAAATATATTGATCTAAATGATCTACCGTGAATGTTTTGATTTGAATTGCTTGAAAATTTACCTTTGTTCTCCAAAAAACGTACATTTTTACATATTAGTTAATTTGTATGCAAAATTTTAATGTATTTTTAATCCAACCCATACAAATAAATTGAATCAAAATAAGATGAACAATATCATACCTGTCCCATACAAAAAATGATCCCCTAATAAAGTGTGCTTGAAGGGTCATCTCTTACCTTTAGAGTATCGAGTAATGCTTCATGATCAACACTACTAATTGTCCATAGTTCCTTTGTTGTTGGTTTGGAATGATGTCTCGATAACTTAACATTTGTTGCTATTTCAAGGCGTGAATACATGAGAATGGTTTTGTGTTTCTCATAGTCTTCAATTGTAGGTATGCCATTCTTTGTAATCATATATGTTCAACTAAGTTTCGAAAATAACAATTGAACTTGTAGAATACATGAACCCATCATCATTTTTCATTGGTTATGTTAGCTTCTTCTTTCCCTATAAACATCATTCCAACCAATAGTTTGATCCCTCTTGATTCCCCTGTGGTGCAATAACTGAATAGACATGTCTTGGTTGTACAAGATCTAAAAGATGGTCATAGTCAAGTGAAATTTCCATTTCATCTTCTAAAGAGGATTGTGTGGAAGATAAAGGGGTTATATATTGTGGAATCCATGTATCTACCCAATCACTTGACTCATATTGATCCCAATCACACTAAATGAAATTCTAACAAAAAGAATCCAACTATCATGTCCATATGGTCCATGTACCTACATTTTGGATTTGAAATGAATGAATATTTGAAGATTCATTGATTTTTTGACATTCCAATTTGTCTCCCACTGTTCCCTCATCAACCAACCAAAAACACCTACACACTTGTGAATCAAGTGTCCCTCCTCGTGATAATGCATAAGTACACCAATCAACAATAGAACATGCATCACTAAATGTTGCACCACCTCTGATCTTCATTTTTTCCTTAACTAGAGCTCTCTTCACACATGAACCTATGCCATCATGCTCACCTTTTCCATGCCCACCTTAAAAAAAACTCCAAATATGTGGTACACCCCTCTCTACATGCATCCTCTCAACCAATAAAATATATGAGAATTCTTGAATTTCCCTATGCAGTTATCTAACCAAGTGAGATCTATCAACCCATTGCAATACCTTTTGTTGTGCAGTTTTCGCACACATGCCCCGCTGAAAGCAGGGACCCCCTTTCGCTTTGGTTTTGGTGTCTTGGCCCTTTCATTTTGAGGTTTTATCTTACTTTGGCATGTGCTTAAATGTTTATTCTGATTGCCTAAGTGATTCCCCTAGGTTATTCATTGAAGATCTTTAATTTTGAGCTAAATTCGGGTTTTTGCTGAAGTTCGGGACTTTCCACCCTGGCCGGATTTTCTTGGATCTTGTTCGGACTCTGGCTATGCATTGTTGTTCAGAGATTTTTGGTATTTGTGGATTTCCGCTGACGCCGAATTTTTCCAGATTCCGCCCTATTGTCGGATTCCTAGGTTTTTTTATTGTCTTGTCGGGCACATTTATGTCTTCGTACATGCTTTGAAGGATGTATTTAACTTGATTTTTGGGGTCTTTTATGCCATCATGCTTATTATTTTCCATCATCTGAGTTGAGGACTACATCCTTAGAGTTTGTTCTTTGAGCTTTTGATTGGATTTGGGGCATTTGGGTTTGAATTGATTGATTTAGTGGCGATTTCTTGTGCATTCTGGCCCCTATTCTTTGTGGATGCCATCCTGTTCATACTCGCTATTTCTAGGACCGATTTGGGCTTTACAATGGTATGTTCTTGATCTCCTTGCTTTTAACTGATGGTTGCAGATAAGCTTCGATCTTATAGAGACTATTTGAGTCTAATTCCTTGCATTATTTGGGCATTTTCATGATTAGGGTTGCACAACATTGTTTTATTTATCACTTCCCAAGCGAGTGTTAAGGTCCTTTAGCTATTTGAATTTTGATGTAACTCGCTTGAGAGTTGTGAGTAATCCCCTAGTCGAGAATTAGCAGTTGAAGTGTTTTAATTCTGAGCTTGTCTGTGCTTTAATGACAAATCTGTAGGGTTTAACTTAGGGCATCATCATTTACCTTGAGTGTGCTCTCGAATTGGCTTAGAATGTTGAGAGAATCTATAGAAAGCCCATATTAAGCTTGCCCCAGGCTTAAATTTTGAAATCCATGATCAAAGTGATGTTGTGTGTGAGATCGTGATTTCAGGTCGCAATTCGACTTTTGGCCTCTATTTGGGATTTTCATTCCCTCGGGACGATTTGCCTCTGGCAGATTTTCCTGGTTTCCTCTGCTTTTCTGGAATCTGTTGTCACTTTCAGAGTTTTACAAATTCTATGGATTTCTGTCGACTCCAAATTTTCCCGAGGTCCTTGGTTCCCTATTTTTTTTTCAGATTTTGCGAAGTGTTTCTGCCTTCACGGAAATCCACCTCTCGAGGATTTTCCTGAAATTTGGTGAGGTACAATGAAATATGGAATAGCATGATGTGTTAGTAATTTTCAATGCATTTTATCATTATTTCATGCTATCTTGTGATCTCCTATGTGGTTCATCGATTGAAAATGATCAAATTTAATTGTTAGTATGTGTTTTATGATTATTCCGCCAGAATCTGTTTGGTCCAGAATTTCCCGAAATTCCTCTTTGGCGCAGATTCCGCGGATGGTTTTGAAACCCGAAGTTTATTAAGAACATTTTATATGAGTTTTAATAACACCTTGACTGTATGAGGCTTATTCTAATGGTGTTCTTATGGATTAACATTCTCTTTCCTGTGGTTTTTATTATGATTTCCATGTTGAGTGTAGGCTAAACCTAGCAAGGCGGCTAGGTCTTCAATGTCTAATGCAGAGAAGATTAAAATGGACATTAAGAGCAAGATCCCTAAGAGTAAAATCACTTTAGTTTGGTTAGAGGTGACTGATTCAAATGTCAGATCATGGGATTATGAAGAATTTAAAGGAAGGATGGCAGCAGAGGATCTTCCTTTGGTGGCTAGAAGGATGATGGAATCAGGCTTGTCCCATGTAGCTGGTTTTCCTTCCACGGTGTAGTGTTATGACCTGATCCTTGAGTGTGCCAAGAACTATGATCAGGATACACAAAGGATTATTGGTCCTCAGGGGAGGGTTGTAGCAAATCTCCACCCTGTTTCCATTGCCCAAACTTTTGATATGCTAGACAAATCTCATGTGGTGGGATTTAGCATGAGGGCAGCTCAAGAGTTCTATGATGAACAGACTGTGAAGTCACAATAGTTTATCAATTCCTAGCTAGAGAAGCCTAAGTCTCACTATTCTAAATTACCCAAGCAGCTATTCAGGATAAAGTTCAAGGAGTATTATGATGCCATCACTCTTCTCAGTAGGGTGGTTGGATTAAGGAATGCTGGCATGTTTGAGAATTGGATGTGCCATGTGATTGTGATGATGGAGCAAGAGAAGACTGACTACCATTGGGCAAGGGTCATTAGCCAAGTAATCCATGAGTAGTTGTCCAATGTGTTGCAAATAAAGACCTTCACAATGACCTCATATTTGGTCTATGCACTTGCAAGATTCCACCCCTACAAAGGATTGAGCACAAGGGGCACTTTTGGACAAGATATTATCTACGAGGTTTACCCTCAGTTACACTTGGGAGGTTTGAACTACAGGAGGGTGAATGATGCATTCACCATGCACATTACTAGATTGCTCCAAGGTGCAGAACATGTCAGGATTTTAGACCAGGCTAAAGAACTCATCAAGAAATATGGTGCATGGTTTATTCAGTTCCCAACTTTCTCCTATATCTAGATTGATGGCTGCCAAAGAGCCCCATACAGACTTCCAAGATACCCTACTGATCACATCATATTATTGGAAGTAACTAGGCAGATCTGTGACTTTGATGCCATTGTCAAAAGAGACAAGCATAAGACTAGTTTTGGTGGAGACTTCCCCTTGAGGATTGGCACTAGAGAGGCTTGTCCTTCCATTGGTTCTACCTAGGCTTCAAAAGAAGAAATGAGTACTCTTGGCCTATCTTTCCACTCCAAGAGATCCAGGTTTGATATCATAGGTGAGGCTCAAAAGAGGGCCAGTAGAGAGTATAGTCATAAGGTTGATTTAGAGGACTACTGGGCCAATTGTGATGATGAATTTGAAGTCAGGAAGAAGAAATATTCTCGGCTCCCAGTTGAGTAAGTTTGACTATACACTGAGAGGGAAGTCCCAGACCAACTTGATGATGATGGAAACTTGATCTAGGATCATGCTTATGAGGCAATAAAAGACATACCAATTGGTGATGTGGATTGGTTAGAAGAGGAAAAGACAGAATTGAAACAACTGATGGATCCAGTTATCAAATTTACCAAGATGTGGCTAAATCATAAGCTTTGGGAGTTGGAAAATGAGGGAGTGAAATGTACCTATGAACTAATGGGAGATTTAGATCCTCACTCCACCTCTGAAGAATCAACTGAGCAAGATCCTAAGGGCAAGGGTAAGTTGGATTCTCCATTCAAAATCAAAATTAAAGGTTTTCAAGAGGAGGAGGTCCAAGAGATAGAAAAACAGAGAAAGCCAAAGGCTAAGAAGAGGACAAGGACTAAGAACTCTGAGCAGAAAGAGACTGAAAATCAGGGTCTTGAAGTTGATGTGCCGGTGCCCAAGAGGAGAAGAATCATAAAATTGTTAGAGAAGGCAAGCTCCAAGGTTGGGGAGGAAGAAGTTACCCCACTAGTGGTAAATGTTGAAAGTTCAGGGGAGAAGGCCAAGGTGTATGCAAGGAGGTCTAGGACTCCTTCTCCTAGGGACAGTGTGCCTAAAGCAGATCTCCCTCCAGTGGTTTCTCATGAGGAGAAACATGATGATGTGCCTTCTACTCATGAAGCTCAAAGCAAACCTAGTGAGTCAGAGGATGTTGAAGACCATATGGATACTAAAGGAGAGGAGTTTCATGAAGGTGATCTTAGTGCAGAAGCAGAAGTTGAAAAGATAATGCAATCCCCTTTGGTTGCATATGCGGATTCCCCTGTTAGAACTAAAGAAGTCCCTCCAAGCAAAGAAGAAACAGTAAAGGTCCCATCACCCAAGCATAAGGAAGAACATGTTGAAGAGGAAGAAAGTAAGACAAATGAAACTCCTGAGAAGCAGAATGTGAGTGAGGAGGCACCGAAGGATGAACAAGAGGAGAAACAAAGTGAGGTGCAATTGGAATCCACTATTCCTGGTTGGTTAGATAAAGAAATAAGGAGAAAGCAGGTTGTTGTGGAAGATAGTCCACCAAATTGGGATGAGCTACTAGCTAAGATCGGAAAAGATAAAGGTAAAAGGAAGGCTAGGGTGATTTCAAGGATTGAAAGGGATGATGCTCATAATAGAGTTGTTCACATTGCCACCCTTGCTCTAGATAAAAATAGAGATAATGTGGCTGGAAAGGATTATAATGTGCAAACTTTCAACTTGGGGCCTACTTCTGTGGAACAGGATATTGAATATTATGAGGGTTCTAGTGCAGTCATCATGGGCAGGCTGAGGAAGGAAATAAAGACCAAGCATGAGTTGAAGAAAGAGAATGAAAATCTTAGGAAATGCTTGGAGGAATTAATGAAGCCCTTGCAATCCATTAACCCTTCGATTTCTGCTGCGAATCCTTTGCCTCAGGAGACCATTACTGAGCTTGAAAAGATGCAGGCTTCCAATCCTACCACAACGAATTGGCTGCAAGGGGTGCAGACCAAAGGTAATGAGGCCATTAAGGAGATTCTGTCAACTGGGAAGGATGCTACAAGGGCAACTGATTGGTTGAAGGCGATGTTGGCACAAGATAAGGAAGACACAAATCTCCTGCTACGGAAAACCAGAACTATCATGGAGTACACCCAGGATAGGTTGGTAAGTGATGGAATTCTTCCTTCCTCCAGAGTTGCCGAACCATGGGAGTGGTATGAGGTATTGCAGATTAGGAAGAAAGTGTTGAAGAAGTTTTACAAACAAAGGAGGCAGATTGATGATACCTTAGCCGGTGTTTACAATGGATCCATTTCCTTCTTTGAAATTATGATAGGAAGAAGGAAGATCATGCCCAAGTACATGAGCTTGGAACAGTTGAGGAAGTGGTGGCATGATGTTTATGCCCCAATTAATGATGATTCTATTTCTGAGCATCAGTTAGATGATGTAGCCACATACATTGTTGTCATTGACAAATACCTAACATATAAGGTGGATTGGGATAGGACGGTAAAAAAATCAAGGGAGGAGATTGCATCAATTGAAAGATGACTTAGGGTTTTTCCTTTACCACCTATGGCTGACTTGGATGGGGTGCTCTTGAAGGTTCATGAAGGGCTGGATCAGAATAGAGACAAAGGGGAAGGTAGTTAATGCCCAACTACATTGAGATTTGTGCTTCCCCATTATCCCACCCTGCATTGGTCTGGCTACATTGGGATTCTCGGGCCGACTTGGGTGTTGTTCATGCATTTAATGAATTCCTTTATTCCATTTTGACTTTCTCTTGGCTGACTGGTGGTGCCTAATTAATACTGTGAAACCCTTGCTAGGCCGATAGGTTTTTTGGGGGAATTCTATATATTTGGCATTTCACCTCATTTGTAAGGGTTAGAATATAGAGATTGATATAGAGCAGAGATAGTTAGAAGTGGATTAAGTAGAGCAAGTTAGCAAGTAGTTGTTCTCAAGAAAAAATGTAACAGAAAGATGGAATTGTTGCTACAGTGGATAATTCAAATGCAAGTAATGACATTGTGATTTGGTGCCATACTTGTATTCTCTTGTCTTGCATGGTTCTTGTTATTCTATCTTTAAAATTTCTTTGAGGAGGTTAATATTTAGATTAGATTTGATTCAATAATGTTTGTGATTTGATACTTGAATGTTGCAGAAATCCCTCAGTCCATACTTTTCGCAACCAACTGATTGTTAGTTGCTTTGCAAAGTTAGCCTGGACTTCATATTCATTGTGCTTAGTTCAATTGTGAGGATTTGTTCATTTCAATTGCAATAGGGTTGTTTGAATGAATGTTCATGATTTGAAAATCCTAGCACCTTAGAAGATTGCACTATTTCTATAAGATTGCAAATTTATTTGGGTCAAGTAGAGATCAGTTTTGAGGGATTGGTCCATTTCGAGTGTTGGACATTTTCATTGTTAATCTTAAGTTTAGTACTAAGTTTAGAAATCTCTTTGAAACCCTTATCTTTTTCTATTTCTTTGATTATTGGGTTAGATCTAGGATTGAAGTATCATCATATTGTTAGATCTGATAAGTTGAGATTCAAAATTTTTCTTGTAGCAAGGTCCCATTGTGATTACCAGCATTTTCACATTTTATCATTGAGTTGTTTATGCATTGTCAAGACCTGAAATTAGAGACCTTGGGGTTATCTCTTGAGGCTTGCTGATAGAGATTTACCTTTCAAGTGAGATAGGATATTATATTCTGTCTAAGTTGTTGCTGTGCAGAAAACCTCATCAACACCTTTTTCTTGCAAGAACTCAATTTTTTTTTTCAAAAAAATGTTGCACAAATTTAGATGAATGAGATATATCATCACTCATGTAAAAATTCCTCTTTTGTACTATCAAGGGCATGTCTATATGTTATGTGGAAAAAAATATCAATTTTAATAGAATTGTAATATTGTGATTGTAATGTGTAATTTTTAGTAAAATCAACCAGAGATATAATAGTTCCAATCGAGAAAGAATCCTTACACATCCTAAACTATTGATCCAACCATTGGGACCTATGGCTATACCTTGCATACTTGTAGAAAATATTTTTCTTAAAATCAGAAATAAAATCAACAATACTTACCTCTCTTATAACCAACTCACATCTAGAACCTTCACCTCAACTCTTCAAATTGTATTTGACTATCTCAAACCTTTTTTCTCAACAATATTTTCAATAAATCATGTTTTCTGCCCTCATGAAAACATGTTACAAACTTTTATAGACCACCACATTGCAAACACATTTCATTTAAACAATCATTTCTATAAAAAAAGCAACCATCACCTCTAACACATAAAAATGAATATAACAAGTCCTTGGATAACTTGGGAAGTTGTATTGCATGACACTCCTACAACATTTCATTAGTATGTATAGTAGAATGAATATAACATAGTAATTCATGATACATTGAAAACTCAACGTGGTATTTACAACATGTATTACAAATATTAATAGGTGCACAATAAAGTGGCTTACAAGACTCAAAATCCCTTTGTGAGATTTGCAAATTTGGATGTGCTTCACAAAATTATTTGTACAATATTGTTTGGCTACATTCCAAGAAATTTTTAGGATGCAATGTGCAATATCGATTACCAATTCTTAACTTTAAAACATCCTTTACATTTGGTGATACTCTAGATTGAGAGTGCCAAAATTGTTCAATTTCCTTCTTTATGTTATTGGTTAGCTTCTTATCAACACATGGAAGCCTCCCACTAAAATCCCATGTATCATTTTGAAGAGGACTATCAAGTCTTCCTCCTCTTGAGAATGCTCTACACAATGTTTTATGATTTAGATTTAAATCAATACAAGTTTGTCTCATTAAATGAGCCTTTCTCAAATGATGGCTTACTAGTGAGGTTGTGATCACTCTACGAGCAACTCTTTTATCTTTTTCCTTACTAGTATTTCCAATAGAAATTAGAGCATTAAAAATATTTTTACAATAATACTATTTTGTTCCAACTTTTTGGTGACATAAATCTTCAATTTACTTAATAATGGTCTCATTTTGTAAGATTTTAGAAATTGCACAAAAAATTATCATTGTTCGGTTAATATCTTATTGGAAAAGTATTGATTGAATATATTGGTAGCCCATTGTAATGTTGTAGAATTGCACCTAGGGGAAATTCCACATTTTAGCACTTTGCCTAGCATTTATAACACCTAAGAGCATTAATGGAAAAAATCCCATGGTTTGGAATTTTGCAATTCTAGCTTCATGTGGACTAGTGGTGCAGCAAGAGTAGCCTAATGACACATTTCCTAAAAATTGATGCCTGGAAACCTGTGCGGCGCGCTAGCGTCCTGCGAAGAATCTTGAATCTTGACTCTTGACACGTGTCCTAGCAGTCAAATTTTTAGGTGTAATGAATCTTTGCTGCCCTTGCATGCAAAAACGCCTCTCCTTTGCTCTCATTTTGGGGTCCAATCCATTTATCCAAGCTCTCTCTCTAATTTCACTCCTTAATATTTCTCCTTTCTTGATAGGAAACACTTCTATAACAAGTGAAGCTCTATTAGAGTGAGGTCCCTTCAATAGCTCTAGCTCTATAGAAAGCATTCAATGGTGTGTCTATGTGCTTCAAAAAGGGCCTAGGCCCATGGGTAACACACACACACTCTCTCTCTCACTCCTTTCTACTTACATATCTTGTTCATTTGGTACTTAGTGGTGCAGGTTCTACAACTGAAGTGAGTTTTGATTTCACCACATGCTTTGTCCATTTCAATTACACCCCTTTTCTATCTAGCTGTCCATGGAGGTGGGGACACCAAAATGGGGGTCTAATTGAGGTAGGCCCCTATACATCCCCAATAATTTTCCCCTTGTTCTTCTGTGTGTAGGTTGTGAAGTGGAGCTTGGAGTGAAGACTCGAATGTTCGACTAAGGGTAATTTTTCTCCAAGTTCTTGTGTTTTTCTTACAGTTTCTATTCTCTCTTTGATCATTCTATTTTAGTAGACCTTATATTTTAGTTAGGAAGTGAAACTTTATTCTATCTGTATGAGCTCCCGAGCTTTCTGTTTCTTAGGATGAAAATGTGCCAGTTGGACGACAGTGCGTCGCGTTGGCATCTTGAATCCGTGTTGCCATCCTTTGGTTGAGAGCTCCTCCATTGGAGGAAAAAATATGGAAGTTTCACTCTCTCAGGGTTTGAAGCAGTTTTCTTTGAAAGTTAGCTTGTATACATTTCCTTTCCAATTTCTTCATTTGGATTATGTTGAGGTGGATAAGGGAAGTTAATTCCCTGGTGATCTCTTGAGAACTAAGAGACCGCTGTGCAACGAATCCCTCTTATCTCACATTTTGGTGAACCCAATGTGAACATGTCAGATCTATTTTTACAGTGCTTCCATGTCTATGATAGCACTTTCTCTGAGGAATATTTTGATATGTTGGATGACACTCTAGATGATTTCTTAGAAGCACCTTCCTTTATCCACAAATCTTCTGAGCAAACTTCTTCCTAGAAAGCTGAGGAGTCGATGAACATTGTGGTGGTCTCTGTGGATCCTCCAAGCCCTAAGAAACCTGTCAAATTTACTTGACCCCAACTAGCCCTTCTTCAAGAAAGGATTATTATGTTGGTGGCATTTCATATCATAATGATTCACCAGATTTGTACTCAAGGTTTGTAAAAGCTACGTACTCTACTTCTTATAATGTTGTTGGACACACATATAATACAAGAAGAAACAAATAGAATTTGGGTAAAAAACCCTTTGTTCCTGCATCTTAGTCAGCTCAAGTTCCTACTTCTTTATTGCCTTCTCAACCCAATCTTCCTTCAACACCTAAACCTGGACTAAAGCACCAGATGATTATGATCTTGTCAAGCAACTCCGTGCTACTCTGACTAAGATCTCACTTTGGGATTTGCTTCAGACCGCTTTGGTTTATCAAGAAATGCTTCAGGAAGCCTGGAAGAAAATCCTCTTGCCTTCCTCTACTAGGCCTATGGATGTTAATATTCTTTTGGCTCATATTCATGTGGATTCATCGAATATTATGTTCCATCCACAAGAACTCCCACCTCCAGATGTGCAGAAACAAGTAGACCCTTTGATGATTATAATCAATGTTAATAACATTGGTATTAGGCATACTCTCATTGACACTGGTTCAACCCTCAACATTTGTGGTATTAACCTAATACCTAAGATTAAATTTGATTAATCTTCTCTAGCTGCTTCTTCTTTGTATATTCATGGGTTTGATAATGTTGGCTACCAAGCTCTAGGCACGATAATACTACCTTTGTAGCTAAGCCCCATTACCCTACCCACTTTGGTTTATGTGATGCATGGCCCTTTACCTTACAATCTTCTTTTGGGGAGACCCTGAATTCATGCTATGGGTGCCATAACTTCTACGTTACATCATTCTTTGAAATTTGTTGCAAATAATTAGGTGGTCACATTCAAAGCTGACCCAGAAGCTGTTCACCTTTGTGAGCTAGCAGGTGCTTGTCGGGCTTCGGTTGTCTCCACCCTCAAGAATTGTATTTCATCTCTAACTGTTGATGCCATGACATGTTTCTCGACGATACCCTCCGTGGAGGTTGTCCTTGAAGTGAATGTCATTAAAGATGAGGCACCTAAAGCAGAAAGTCCTAAGTCCTCCCCATCTACTTCTAAATCAAATGCTTTCCTTGGTGATGATTGGGGATCCTTGAAATTCTCTGAATTATTTATTGGAGAATACAAAGTGAGCCCTACTCATCTAGAGTTTCTGAAGGCTTCTGATGAAGGAGTGGTCAATGCTCCCATCGAGGAAGGGAGCTATGATCTTGTCCAGGAGAATAGTCCTTCCCTGGCTGAGGAGAGTAGTCTCACTCTTGCAAAAGAGGTTAATGTTTGTGAATCGAGTAAAGGAGACAATTGTGCTCTTGTAGATGCATTTTATGTTCATTGTTGGAATGAAGACCTCTACGTAGAGTCACCGCCTCCTGATGTTTTCCAAACTCATTATGGTTTT
This sequence comes from Sequoia sempervirens, assembly GCA_007258455.2. Classification (NCBI taxonomy): domain Eukaryota; kingdom Viridiplantae; phylum Streptophyta; class Pinopsida; order Cupressales; family Cupressaceae; genus Sequoia; species Sequoia sempervirens. The sequence goes on from VDFB02026320.1 coordinate 178,682,640, forward strand.
GGATATCAATTTGCTTCTTAGTATGGGTATGAGAAAAAATTCCTAGAGCGTATTGAGCAAGGAATCCAAGTCCCCATTTAGTTTAAGCCATGAAAGCACTATTTGGGTTTGGGGTGTTCTATTGAACAATCCAAGCAAAAACCTTGGTGGAGTGTTAATATGATTATGGTTGAACCATTGAGTTTGGTCTATCCTGAATTGATAGAGAATGGGGGAAAGGTTGAGAAAGTCCCTTTGGATGTTTTCTCTTTGGATGAAGCACTCAAATAATTTTTAGGATCCTACTCCCCTTTTCCTCCTACTCCCCTTTGCCTCCCTTTCATCATAAAAGATGATTCCCGTATCGCTTGCATGAATGAGCATACTTTGGAGAATTTTTCATGAGTATTGATGAGGAGGAACCTCTATCCAATGTTGGTGATGATGTTCCAATATCACATCTTGGAAATTGTAGTTCTCTCCTCAAGGGAGATACTACTAAAATATCTATGGATCCTAAGTTTTCTAAAAAGGTGATTAAGATTGGGAAGTGCCTTTCTTCAGAAGAAGCAAAGGAATATTCTAATCTCCTGCATTCTCATCTTGAAATCTTTGCTTGGATGTATGAGGACATGCCCGATATTGACGAGTATATAGAGGTTCATAATATTGTCCTATGTCCTGATGCCAAGCTAGTTAAGCATAAAATCTGAAAGATCAATCCCAGGGTGGCATTGATGGTTAAGACTGAGATAGAGAAGCTGTTGAAAGAAAGATTTATCCCTCTAATCGACTACTCACCTTGGATTTCAAATATTATCTTTGTTAGTAAACCTGATGGCCATATTCGTATATGTATTGACTTTTGTGACCTTAGCAAGGCTTCTCTTAAGGATTATTTTATGTTACCTAATATAGATATGATTGTGGACTCGACTGTAGGCCATGCATTGTTATCTTTTATGGATGGTTTCTTGGGTTATAATTAGATCGGTATTAATCTGGAGGATCAGTATAAGACAACCTTCAATACCCCTTGGGCTACCTTCTATTATGTAGTCATTCCCTTTGGGTTAAACAATGTGAGAGCTACTTACCAATGGGAAATGACCCTAATATTTCATGATTTCATTCATAAGATTCTAGAAGATTATGTTGATAATATCTTGGTGAAAACTATAACCTGTCAGGATCATGTAAAGAACCTTCATCTTATTTTTGAGATGCTTTGGCTCTATAAGATGAGACTTAATCCTCTTAATTGTGTTTTCGGTGTAGACGCAAGAAATTTTTTGGGGTTCATAGTCTCTCATTGTGGAATTGAAGTTGATATGAATAAGATCGGCACTATTGTTAACATGTCTCCACCCAAGAATATCACTGAGTTGCAAAGTTTACAAGGGAAGATTTAGGAATGTTGAAGGGTCATATCTCAATTGGATGATCATACCCTTCCTTTCATTTTCTTGTTAAAGAAAGATGTTCACTTCATATGGGATGAAGAGTGCTAGAAATCCTTTGAGTCAATCAAAGCCTACTTGGCCAATCCTCCCATACTAATGTCAGCTATGCAAGATAGACCCTTTTTTCTTTACCTTGTAGCATCACCATATGCTTTGGTGGCTTTGGTGGCTTAGCATGATGATGTTGGGACAAAGAGAGTGGTCTACTACATTAGTCTTGTTTTGGTTGATTATGAAACTTGTTACTGTTCCATGGAGAAGTAATTCCTTGCTCTTGTCTTTGCTGCATAGAAGCTAAGACACTATCTTCTCCATGCTAAAACACATGTTCTTGTAAAAAGTAACCTTCTAAAGAGTTTTTTCTCTAGTACCAACCTTGTTGGGAGGTTAGCGAAATGGGTGATGTCACTTTTTAAGTTTGATATAAAGTTCATTACTTAGAAGTCGATAAAGGGTCAAGTTGTTACTGATTAATTGGCATATGCTCCCTCATCTCACTCCTTCCTGGGTTAGGATTTGTTTCTTGATGAGAACATTTTTGAGATCAATCATGATCTTGAATGGAAAATGTATTTTGATGTGTCGAGATGTCAGACTGGCTCTAGAGCAGGTGTGGTTTTAATATTACTTGAAGGTGAGTCAGCCCCTCTCTCCTTTTGATTGGACTTTCCTTGTACTAATAACATCACTGAGTACGAAGCTCACATTGCTGGCTTGCGTGCTACGATTGGTATAAAAATAAAACATCTCTGTATACTGGGTGATTATGAGCTCATTGTGAATCAGATTATGGAGACCTACCAGGCTAAGCAAAATAAGTTATCTCTATATTGAGACATTGCTTTGTCCTTTCTTAGGCGGTTCTCTTTCATGATAGACAGTGTCCCTAGGAGGGAGAATAGACATGTAGATGCCATGGAAAGCATTGCTTCCCTGGTACCTTTGGATGAGGATACAAAAGAATACCACTTTTTGGTTCAAGTCCTTCGAACCCTAACTATTTTTGATCAACCTAAATTTGATGCCTTTGTGTGTTTTCACGTAGACTCAGGAGAATGGTTCTCTAATATTTACAACTACTTGAATACTAGAAACTTTCCTGATGATGCAATGAAAAATGATCCCACTTGTATAGGGAAGCTTTCAACCTGATACATTGTTCTATTTGATGTTCTCTATCGAAAGTCCTATAATGGATTGCTTCTTTGATGTCTCACTAATGCGAAAATACCCCTTTCCCTTAAAGAAGCCCATTTAGGATCTGGGGGTAGACACTTTGGTGGAAAATACCTGGTGAGGAAATTGATACAAATGGGATAATTTTGGAAAATGATGGAACAAGATTCCTTCGATTTTGTTAAAAAGTGCCTATAATGTTAGCAACACAATAGTCTCATTAATGCACTTGCACAAGAGTTACAAAACCAGACCTCTCCTTGGCCGTTTGCAAAATGGGGGTTGGATATTATTGGGAAAAATCACCTACTTCTAAGGGACATACCTTTATTATTACTACTGTAGATTACTTCACAAAGTGGGTCAAAGCTATCTTGCTTCACTCTACGGATGTTGAAGCTATCTGTAGTTTTCTTCTAAATAACATCATTTCTCATTTTGGATTGCCTTCTAAACTTGTTTCTAACAATAGTACACCATTCAAGAACAAGGAAGTAAAGTAATTCTTGGAGAAATTTCACATTCAACATAGATTTTCTACACCATACTATCCTAAATATAATGTTCAAGAAAAAGAATCTAATAAGACTCTTGAGCTCATTCTTCACAAAAAAATTAACATGGTAAGGATTGGCACATTTAGTTAACATACTTTTTGTAGGCCTATCACATGAGTGTTCAAATGGTGATGAGAATGATGCCTTATAACCTCGTGTACGGTGCCGATGCTATCATGCCTTTGGAGTTGGAGATTATGTCTTTATGGATTTCCCTTAAAGGGTTAATTGATGATGAGACTTATTGAGCTAATCATTTGCATTAGCTAGAGATGCTCGATGAGCACCGATTACAGGCCCTCGATCATCTTAAAGCTTATTAATGATCATTATCTAGGCAATATAATCAAAGTGTGCTCCCTAGGACCTTCAAGGTAGGTTACTTGGTTCTCTATGAGAATCAGAGAAATGTAAATGTGTCGCTTGATCAGAGGGGGAAATTTAGTCGTAATTAGTTAGGCCCTTAGATTGTTGTCTCAGTGTATGATTCAGATGCCTATGGATTATTGTCTATGGATGGAATGCCTCTAAAATATCCCATTAATATGATGCATCTCAGATGATACTATGTGTAGTGTCTAATGTGTCGTGTGTGTGGTGTTCACTCTTTAAGAGTAGTAGCAATACATATGTTGGCATTATTCATTAACACATTATGAAATTTTTTGTGTTATGATGTGACCATGTGTGTGTGTGTGATATACATACATGTGTCTTACTATACTGTGTATCCATGCATCACATTACATCTTTTAAGGTAGTTAGATCATCATTGAATTTAATTAAACATACATCCGTGTGTGTTCATTAAATTATGATAGCATCTAATGTAAACATACATCCATATACATACATAAATCCATAGCATCAACATACATGAAAATAAAGAATCTTACAAGTCAAAATACACAATGCAATGATATCATAACTAGTATCTCGTATATATATATCAAATGTCATGTACATGTATCAGGCCACTGTCATCAAAAAATGAGTGGCTATTGAATATATGTGTCAATTTCTATACAAAAATATCTACAAAACATATATATCTCGCTACAAAATTGATGGGAAAAATAGGAGCACCCTAAGGTTGTGACATGTGGCTCCCGGAGCCCTCCAACTTTGGTTGTGACTATGGCCTGGGAGGGGGATGCAAAGTGGTGATGGATCTCAAGTGGTGTGAGTGTGATCTAGACAGGGCTACACACATCCCTTTGATCTCTCCCTAGAGGGAGGCTATCATCATCTATGCCTGCATCAGGTCCTGCTGCAACTACTAATCACCTATCAGGATCACAGCTACCGGCTACCTCGTGAGGTCATCGAGATGGATCTGAAGGGAATCACATGCCTACTCGGCAACATCATCCCTTGTCATAGTCACGTCACACTTTGCCAGTGCTATATGCAACTCTCCCGATAGTTGGTCATGCTACCCTCGGAGTGTGGTAGCATCAAGAACCTCCTGCATGATCTCTTCCCTCGATCCTCATAAGTGGTCCTTAGACGCCTTATCAGCTCGAATAAGTGGGCATGTTAGCCCATAGAAATTTCCCGATATGTCTTGAGAACTGCCCCTAGATGGGCATGTTAGGGGCCACCTCTAATATGCACTGGGTTATCAACCTAGTCCATCCCTATACATCCTCTACAACCATAGAAAGAAAGGAAATGATCAGTATCACATGGCATATCCGTGTAATCATCAACAAAGAAAACTAAATGTACTAAAATATAAATAACATCCTTAGTATACCTAGGTCCCCTGGCTGCCAAGCAAGGTTAGGGTGAGGAGTGATGCTAGGACCTATGCTACCAGTATTGGAGGCCACTCCTGGTGCTACTAGAGCTGCCACTATTGTGACAGTAGGTGCTATTTGGGGTGCCGACGAGATTGGGGTAGTTGGTGGAGGAGATGATCTCCTTCGTTGCTGCCTCAACCTCGGTGATGCTACCAACCTCTCCTTCTCCTCACTTTGCACCCCTGTCCTATGGTTCCTATGCTAGCACATCCCCCTATGGGTTGAGATCCCCTCTGGGGTCATCCTCTATGAACATTGGATGAAGATGGTGCCTCTCCTACCATGCTCTAAAATCTGTAGCTATGCCAATGATATTTGTTGGTGTATCAATGGAAGATCTCAGTCAGGCTCATCATCGTTTGATAGAAAAATATCTATGATGGAGGGGTGGGGGATGTCTCCAAGTCTCGTAGCACTCCTGAATGCCAATGTATACATGGGGACTATTGGAGGGATGGCGATCTATACATGACATGCTGCTGCATGACCCAACTCCAATAATAAGGCATAATAATATGGTCATGAAAACCTATGAGAAAATAGTCCCGCTATAGGTTCCTAAGGTACCTTCTATCATCTACTCACCTGAAAAAAATGGTAGGGTCTCTATCTCACCCGATCGGGCACAAGGGTATCAAATTGTAAGCACCAAAACTGGAAGTCTCCATGTCTCCACTACCCTGTCACATCGTACCAATGGGCCATGGGGATAGTGTATAATCGCCTCTATGGGAAATTGATCAACCTTATGCACATGATGTGGGAAAAATCCCACACCTACAACAATGTGCATGCTGTGAGGCTATGGTACTCATAGTGCATGTACTACCCCAACTCTTGGTATAGGTGATCCGGGGGATATTTTTTAGTGAAAATTGAAGTGTCTCCAATACTCCTAATTTTAACACCATCAGAAAGATCTCAGCGTCCTGATTCTAACGCAACTTGAATGGAGCAAAAAGGAGTCCGTTTGCACAAGTTATGACCAATCAAAGGTTTGGTCAAACAGTGTACCAGGGGCCAACAGGAAGCGGAAAAATTCATCGTCACAGAATTCACCAAAAATGGCTTCATCACGAAGTGCTCTTCAAGATGATTTTGATGAATTTCATTTCATTGAAAACAAAGCTCGTACACGGGAGATACGACTGGTCAAAGTTTCTGTTGACTTGAAGGTATAGTGATGACGTCAGCATCCGTACATGATGATGTCAGCATCCGTGCAAATCAAAGGTGGACCAATCCGCGGTTGACACATGTCATCCATACGATGACATCAACATCCACATGGCAGCACAGTCATCGGTCCAGTCAGCGTACAACACAGATGAGTCAGCGGATAGGTGGCAGTGACGTGTCTTTGAGGCGAATGAAATCCTGCCACGTTGCAGTCTTTTTGGTGTGCCATGTGTCCATCCTCAATCGTCGGCGTCGGTGAGTAGTTGTGAAGTTGGTTAAAAGGTTTGTCATGGGGCTCGACCCCGTGACCTATCGTGGGCAAGACAACAGCCGAACCATTATACCACCGATTGCTTCCTTGCTAATAATAGAACTTGTGTTTCTTTTGTTAAAGGTTTCGGCAGATGTGGGGACAAAAATGGAGGCCGACGGGTTTGGAACCCGTAACCACACAGTGGCTAAAATATATATAACCAATAGACCACCGACAAGTATTTGAATATATATATAGGGTTTGTTTCATTTTGTTATATGTGTAAGGCCGAATTTGTAACCAAATGGCCTATAAAGCCAAAATTACTTGAAACCCACTCCAACCTCCTTTACTAAAAGGCCATAGCAGACAAGTGAGTCTTTGTACAAGTTGTAAAAGGGAGTTAGAAATTTAATGTTTTTGTTAAGCCTATTTAGGCTAATTTTATGTATAAAAGGGGGGATGTGTAAGCTCTTAGGGGTTCAGTGAATGCAGGTGACATAGTGGAGAACATGTGATATAGAAGAGGGAACTTGTGGAGATTTTTGAGCCATTCTTATACGACAGAGTATTGTTATGCTGCTGAAGTGTTAGAAGGAATGGTCTTGGTAGATTGTTTGCACTTTTTCTCTCCTTCTCTCTCATGTTCTAATTTTTCACCTTGAGTTTTAAGTTTTAAATGCATAAGTTTGATAATGTATGCATGAATTTGTAATTCCTTTAAGTTGTAATTAAGCATTCAGATTCGCAATTAGTCTAGATCCTATACAGATCAAGTTGGTATCAGAGCTTTTGGTGACTATTATTGCAGTTTTTTTTTGAATGCTATCAAGATCTAGGATTCAGAAGGGTGAAGGCAAGCTTGAAGAGTTTGATCCTGAGATCAGGAAGCGAAGAACTTTTCTGAAGATGTCTGTGTTTGGAATGGAGGTTCTTGAAGAAATCAATGAGCAGAAGTTTCGAAGAGCATTCCTCGAGATGAAGGCTAAGGTGGACATTCTTTTTCAAGAGAGACAAGAGCGGAAAGAACGTGAAGGAGGTTCATCAAAGAAAGAAGATCACAAAGACAAGAAAGGGAAACAATATGGAGATGGTGGCAAGCAACCAGATCACCCCTTTTCTCCTTCTCCTCCCTCTTCTCCCTCTTCTCCATCTTCTCCATCTTCTCCATCTTCTATTTCTTTTAATCCTTTCAAGAGTGGGTATAAGCCTAAAATTAAGTTGGATGTAAAATTTGATTTACCAAAGTATTGTGGTGAACTTAATGCTAAAAAATTGGATGATTGGATTCAGCAAGTAGAAGTCCATTGTAGAGTCCAGAACCTATTAGATGATGTTGATAGGATCCAATTAGCTACTCTTCGGTTAGGAGGTACAACTTTAACTTGGTGGGAGAGTAAGACTAAGGCAGAAATTTCATAGCATGGTAGAGTCAGTTTAACTTGGGCAGAGTTTGTTAATGCTCTTAAGAAGTAGTTTTATCCCCTAGGACATATGCAATAGTTAATGAAGGACTGGAAAATGTTTAGGCAAGGGAAAGGTCAAACTGTCCAAGAGTACACCCATGAATTTAGAAAAAAGGCTATTGCATTAAATGTTCCTTTGTACACCCAGGACACTTTGTTAAAGTACATAGGAGGTCTGCATTCCTACCTTAGGCATTCTATTTTGGTTTTGAATCCTAACAACTTGGATGAAGTTTTTGTCCAAGCTACCCACTTAGAGCCAAGGGGTAAAGGATCTTTTATTGATAAGTTTGATAATGATGTAAACAAATCTTCTAAGGTTGCAGAGACAGGGAAAGGAAAGAAGGCAGCTACAGTTAAGAAGGATGAGAAACTTTCTTTCACTCATTGTGACAGGAAGGGTCATGATGAAGAACATTGTTGGCAGTTGCATCTAGAATTGAAGCCTAAGTGGGCTCAGAGACAGAATTAGAAACAAAAGGGTAAGGAGAAAGCCACAAATGTTGTTATGGATCTTGGTTCTGATTCAGATGATGAAACTAAGATAATAGCTATGGGTTTGAAAGGTAAAGCTCCTACTTTCAGTGTTTCCTTTGATAGTTGTGCTTCTACTTCTAAAGTTAATGATTTCTCTGAAGATAAGAAAAGGAATGAGCTATTTCATTTAAGGGTTGTTGCTAAGAACATTAAAATTGATGCACTCATAGATAGTGGTTCTCAAGTTAACTTGATTTCTGAAGATGTTGTAAGAAACTTGGGATTAAAAACTACATTGCATAAGAAACCTTATCCACTAGGTTGGATTTGTGAGAATGATAAGTTGAAAGTAACAAGACAATGCACCTTAATATTCACAATCACTAGTAAGTTTGTGGATGAAGTACAGTTTGATGTGGTTCCACTAGATATCTGTGGGATAGTTCTAGGTAGCCCTTATCTATATGATCAGAAAGCTATTTTCTATAGGGAAAAGAATCATTATCATTTGTTTAAAGATGGCATTCAGTATATTGTACATTCTCACAGGATTAAGACTGATCATTCTTTTACAAACATAGGGCAATTAAAGAGGGTGATTAATGCAGGTAAAGATTTAACTCTTATGTCTGTCAGGACAGGTGGTTCTAGACAAGAACTTGGAGAAGCTAACCAGGGTCATATGTCACAGGATGCACCCACAGTACAACATGAGGGAATGGTGATTGAAAGCATTGATGAATCCTTGGGTAAAAATGTTCCTGTTGTGATGGATCGATATGTTGTTGATTTATTCTCTTTCATATCTGCATTATTGTTCAGCTTGATGCTAGTCAATTTTTGCTGGTTAGTGGCTACGACAGTGGATGTAGATGCTTATGGAAGTGATAACATTATGTTTATGTTCAACAATATTGTTGCAGTCTTCATTGTGCTTGTGATCCAGGTATGTAGATGTACAGATGATACAGGACAAGTGGGGAGGCCGAGTCCTCACTTAATGTCAGATTAAATGCCACTTTTGGAGGTCCAAAAGTTCTCCAATGGGGAGGCCTGATCTGGGGGATATTTTTCAATGAAAATTGAAGCATCTCCAATACTCCTAATTTTAGCACCATCAAAAAGATCTCAGCGTCCTGATTCCAGCGTAGCTTGAACAAAGCGAAAAGGAGTCCGTTTGCACAAGTTACGGCCAGTCAAAGGTTTGGTCAAACAACGTACCAGGGGCTGACAGGAAGCAAAAAAATTCATTGTCATCGAATTCACCAAAAATGGCTTCATCACGAAGTGCTCGTCAAGACGATTCTGATGAAGTTCGTTTCATCGAAAACGAAGCTTGTACGCGGGAGATACGGTCGGTCAAAGTTTCTATTGACTTGAAGGTATAGTGATGATGTCAGCATCCGTACATGATGACGTCAACATCTATGCAAATCAAAGGTGGACCAATCCACAGTTGACACATGTCATCCATACAATGATGTCAGCATCCATGTGGCAACACAGTCATCGGTCTAGTCAGCAGATAGCACAAATGAGTCAACGGATAGGTGGCAGTGACGTGTCTTTGAGGCGAATGAAATCCTGCTACGTTGCAGTCTTTTTGGTGTGCCACGTGTCCATCCTCAATCATCGGCATCGGTGAGCAGTTGTGAAGTCTGTTAAAAGGTTTGTTATGTGGCTTGACCCGGTGACCTGTCGTGGGTGAGCCAACAGCCGAACCGTTATACCACCGATTGCTTCCTTGCTAATAATAGAACTTGTGTTTCTTTTGTTAAAGGTTTCGGCGGATGTGGAGACAAAAATGGAGGCTGACGGGTTTGGAACCCATAACCACATGGTGGCTAAAATACATATAACCAATAGACCACTGACAAGTATTTGAATATATATATATATAGGGTTTGTTTCATTTTGTTATATGGGTAAGGCCGAATTTGTAACCAAATGGTCTATAAAGCCAAAATTACTTGAAATCCACTCCAACCTCCTTTACTAAAAGGCCATAGAAGACAAGTGAGTCTTTGTACGAGTTGTAAAAGGGGGGTTAGACATTTAATGTTTTTGTTAAGCCTATTTAGGCTAATTTTATGTATAAAAGGGGGGATGTGTAAGCTCTTAGGAGTTCAGTGAATGCAAGTGACATAGTGGAGAACAGGTGATACGAAAGAGGGAACTTGTGGAGATTTTTGAGCCATTCTTGTATGACAGAGTATTGTTATGCTGCTGAAGTGTTAGAAGGAATGGTCTTGGTGCATTTGTAATCTTTTTTGAAGATTAATAGGATCGGTCTCACTCTATTGGAGCGGACCCGGAGATGTAGTCACGATTGTGGTGAACTCCGTTATCAGATTGTTTGCATTTTTTCTCTCCTTCTCTCTCATGTTCTGATTTTTCACCTTGAGTTTTAAGTTTTAAATGCATAAGTTTGATAATGTATGCATGAATTTGTAATTCCTTTAAGTTGTTGTAATTAAACATTCAGATTCACAATTAGTCTAGATCCTATACAGATCAAGAGACAAAGACCATCCTGTGCTTGACCATCTCACATATGGTATGGAAGAGGCCCCCATGTAGGGGAGAGCCTTTCCCATCTATGGTGACTTAGAAGACCATAATCACAACCATCACATGGCATAGCAGTGGTGTATGCTTGATCATACCAGTGTGTATAAATGTGATCCGTGTTGTCGCTATCGTTGGTCCGTCCCGAGCAATAAAGAACACCCTCCAATTGCTCCTGTGCTGATTGTGTGTCGTCTATCGCCACTTGCCGTCCATAGATGGGGAGTCTGAGAATATAATAAAAATCCTCCAAAGTGATAGTCATCTCTCTAGTAGGCAACTGGAAAGATGATGTGGTGGCATCCCATCGCTCCATTTGTGCCATCAACATCTTCTTGTGGTATCACATCTCTGGCATGGTGAATGCATGCCAAAGACCAAATTGCTATAAGTGAATGATCTCATCCTTGTTGAAGCGGTCCCTTTGCTTGCGAACTAGCTGGTATGCTCACCCATTGGGATGCTCCCAGATCTCAGGATAGTCCTGCAAGAAGTGAAAAAAATTTAAATCAGAACATGAGGTTTTGAAAAAACCCTGGAAGAAAAATTTACTATAGACTTTTGCACACCGCGCATATGTCCCATTTCGCCATTAAATCCCCAAGGATGTGAGCGCATAGTCAAGATGACAACACAAAGATGGGATGCCAACATAGATTTTGGATGTATACGTAGAAAAAAGATGCCTGTATAGCTTGATAAGGGAAAATTTCCTAAAACCATGTTAAAATTCACTATAAACGAGGCTTCGATACCTACCTAGTCCACCTCGTATCCCTTAGTGATCTCCTCCCTCATCTACTCTAGTCTTGGTGCTTCGTACTTTCTCCTACTCAACATTTTGCTAACTTTTATCTTACAAAAGTCAACAATTTTCTCATAGTGAATAGTGAAAATGATATTTCTTGAGGCCCACCTAGGTATATATACGCCCCCCTATGGCCCATTTTTCCTAAAGTTTGTGGCTACTCAGTTTCTCCTGAATTTACCCCACCTGGTTGGGGGAAAAATCAAGAGGGGCATATAGTCACTTCTTTATCATATTTTTCTTCCAAATCATCAAATTTTTTCTTGACCATTCTTCTCGCCATGGTAGCTTCTTTCGATTTTTGAAACTAACTTAAATTTGAGTTTTGCAAATTAGTGTTACCAATTTTTCGCCATAGCTCAATTGGTGGAGCTGGCTGAACATTTGTTATATCTTAAGGTGAAATTATAGATTATGTTTGAGTGCTACTTGCATCATGTTCTTTGTTCATCAAGTGACAGTTGTGCATTTAAACGAAGAATCAAAATTTTAGAGTGCTATTCAAATGTTCCAGAATTAAATGAAGTACAAAATTGAGCATACAAACAATAGAGCATTTTAAATGGTTTCGTTTATTTCATGGAATAATTCATATTTACATAGCTTCATTTGATTGCAAGAATCCAAATGATATTACAACATTTCATGGAAATGAATTTTCTTTTCGAAATGAAAAGCATAAAATGAAATAAAAAAATCCACACAAGCCGTGGATGTGATGTCATAGTGCATAACTAATAGCACACTACACTATGAAAGATGCAAAGGAAGAAATCACATAAGTAACAACATAATCATCATTACCTGATTGGCCGATGGTTGACACTGAAGTGGCACACCTTTGTCTTCTCGAGCTCCGTTGACCTGTAAGAGGAAAGAGGGGGATGTCAGAGGCTCCGATTATGAAGATACCTATATGAACCACCAACAATAGTGCAGTCTATTGTTAATCATACACTGAAACAATCAGGAAAAGTATAGAAGAAATGAGCTGAAGGAGAAACATCAATATGATCATGATATATTGTTTTTTATGCTAACATTGTTTGTTTCCTTGTGCAGGAATAGGGAAAGTCATGATGCTATTTATTGTTCGAAGACCAAGCATGTGGAGAAAAATGGGCTCCCACAAGGGTAGAGCTTGACATGCTGTCCTACTCATCATAAGCAGGCTAAGAAGGATATTGTAATCATATATTCATCAAAGGGAGCGATATAGAACTAAAGGAGTAAAGCATATTTATCTATCAAGCTATTAAACCAACTGTGCATTCATAACAATCAGGTCAATGCTTTCTAAAAGCTACAGGTAAACATTGAGTTTAACTCGCTCAATTAATTTAACCGAGTACATTATATCAAACATTGTTGTATGGTTCACGTTTTGTGTTATTTGTTCATCATGATCATATGTCAGGTTCAGTTCATCAGTGTTCTTTCTCACAACCAAGGATAGTGAACATGCATACATTATTCCTTAATGAAGAGTTTTGTTTCAATTTTCATCTTAGAAGTAGACAGATTTACGGAACAATTTGTTAAGTGGAGCTTAAAAGTGCATGAAAAGTGCCAAGTTGAAGTCTAAGAGTGTGAAGGACCGACAATGCACTCAAATAATAAATGAACAGTCAGTTCCGGTTTGACTGATGATACAAATACAACATTAAGAGTTACAATGTGAAATGATTGTTCCAGAATGACAAGAAATGATAACAATTTTTTTTTAACAGAAGGTGTCTCTGAAGTGTTAATCATGCACTGAGATAATCAAATAAATGTAGTCCATCTAGCTGCAATAGTTTAACTAAATCTTTGCATAGATTAAGACAGAGTATACATTGAATATGTGATCTACAAATTCAATCAAGAAGGTTCTGTGTGCAGGAAGGAAACAGTATGGAGGATAGTAAAGTAATACAAATAAAAGACACATTTCCAGAATCTCATATACCCAAATGAGGGTTTTCAATAGTAAAGTAAGGAATATGTTTTCTTCAGAATGTCATACAATCAGGTGTTTTTTGTCAGGAAGTGAGATCTACATAGTGTTCTCATTGTCAAGCTGAGCTACAACAGAGAATGCATTTAGCTACATATATCCTTCATTTTTTTAAAATGCCAAATACAGGAGATGCAAAATTTCAGAATGTGTAAGGAAATGCAAAAAAAAATCATGAATCGAGCTTAGATTTTACACAGATACCAAAGAAATGTGTAGTTCTGTTTATTTTTTGTCATATACCCACATTAGGGGTTTGAGCATAAGTACAACTGTTACAATTTCCAGTGATACCCATGAAGGGTTTAATAAGAAAGACACAAAAATATCAAAGAAAAGCACCAGTTAGATGGGTCGAGCCCATAAATGGAATACAAATAATATACAGATCTTGTTTTTCATACACCCATATGGGGGTCTTGTTTCTAAAAAAACAATTAATATAATTGACAACAGTACTCATGAAGGGTTTTGTTCACATTTGAAGAAATAAAGGAATTCCTTTGGTGGGTTGAGCTTCAGGATAAGAAAAAATACAGTTTTTATTCAATTCTCATGATACCCATATACAGGTGTTTCCTCAAGAATACAAAATGTGAGATTCCTAATTTGGGTCGAGCCCAAAAGCTCTAAAAAATGCTTTTCTAAGATATATATGGCGCGGCCTGTACATGGCCATAAATCATAAGTGAAGGTTTTCGAGCTTTCTGAAGAAGAGAGTATATGCTTTAAACGTAACTCACCATTTCACGCTCACTGAAGAACACATTGGCCACGACCAAAACATTCACAGAAGGCTCCAAGCTTGAAGGTTTTCACCATGGTGTACAAAGGTAAATACAAAGAGCCTAAGCCCACGATTCAAGCTCTCTTGAAGTGAGCACAAAGAGTATACAAATACATTAGAGGCTGTCTTAGCTACAACCACAAGACCAAAGTGGCTTAGGGAAAGAAGACATAAACAGTAACTCACCTTATGTGTCCTGTAGAGGAGAAACCCGCCTACGAAGTTCACTCATGGAGCTTTCAGATTAAGACTCAAGCTCATGCATAGCAACAAAGAGGTAGTCACAGGAAATGTAAAAGAAATCAGAAGTAAAGAAAGTAGGTCGCGACCTTTATGGCTCTTTTTGTTTTTTTCAATGAAGTGAAAAACTATAATAACATTTAGAAAAAAAGCTTACCCAGTTGAAGAACTCAACCATCTGAAGGAAAAAGCAAAGATTCCTGAGCATGTTAATTGTAGTCTGAGCTCAATCATGGTGGCAGCTCTATTCCTTCAAGCATAGCTCATTTTTTTCCAAGTGATCATTGCAAAATGAGATAATTTTAGGGTTTGACTTCTTTTGTTCATGCCCTAATTCAACTCAACATTATAATTGTCTAGAATATTCAACTTTGATAATGACATGTGAGAAATTCGAAGTGGGGTTATCTTTGCATTGTATTTTATTCAAAGTTTGAAGTTTAAATATTTGAGGGGGGCCGAATTCATATGCCTAGGTCGATGTATTAAGTCTTTAGGGATTTTTTTTTTGCCTTAGAAGAATTAGAGACTTGGGTATCCTAGCTTTATTGTTTTGTGAGAAAACAATGAGGGTATGAATGGTGAATATCTTATGAGCTAGGAGTGATTTTTGATCATTATCTACTTAGGGTTTTTGTTTGAATTGATTTTAGAGAAATCAATTAGAGATGTTGATAAGAGGAGAACGATTTTCCATTAATATTTTTATAATTTTTTATAAGAAAAATAAGCATTATATTGATGAATTAAGCATGTAATTCTTTTTGCAATCTTTTATTGCAAAAAATAGATAAACTGTACAATCTACAATCATGTAAAGCAGAATCATAAAGCAATCTCTTATAAATTGTTTTGTGATTTCTTGCTATTTTTAGCAGATTTTATTGATTTTTTCCTCTTGGTCGAGTTTGAGCTTTATCTTGGAGAGATAAGGTGTTTTTTTGGCTTTTAAAGTAGATTCAACCTATTTTTAGAGGCTTTTCGGTTTGATCATAAAAGGAGTGTGCTTTTTTCTACTTTTATGTAGTTTTTGAGACAATTTGAAGCTTTTTTCCTTGAGCTTCTTTGTGAGCTCGGATTAGGGTTTCTTGGGTGATATATTTTGAAGAGACTTAGTCTTTTGGCTCTCTCCCAGTTCATATTTTTCAGTTTTTGGCTCTTAACACTTTGGATCTTGTAAACTTTTGTACTCAGTTTTGAGAGTTTCACTCCTTAATCTAATTAAAAACAACATTCCTATCTCCAATTTCTGTCTCAACTTGCAGTTTTAGTATGATATTGATGTTGTGATTTTGTTTACAGATCCTCTTTATGTCCTAAGTATTGCAAATCATTGATGCAGAAAGTTCATTATTGCAGGTTGCATGCTGTGTTTACTTCTGAACCTTCATGCAAATCAATTTTGCACTGTTGTTCATGAGGGATTGTGAATTTGTGGCTATTTTTCTGAAGATTGCTTTGTGAGAGAAATATTAGACTATTTTGTGAGAGAAATTATCCAAGTCATTGTTAAGTTTTGTGGATCATTTTAAGTCATAGGTTTTACTTTCAAGTTATCTTTCTATCCCTTTCCTCAAAAATATTTAGAATAGGATCGATCATTTAGAGAACAAGCTCACTTTGGAGATTCCTTCTTCGTTTAGAACACCCACATCTAAAGAAGGTTTCCATGTTTTAGTAGATTGCTAAATCTTGCATTCAACAGGGTGCAAATCTAATTGACAACAATTAGTTTCACACAAATTTTCACAACTGGTCCCGCATTGCTTTTTGAAATCAGTTGTTGGGGGCACCTTCGGTACTAGCTAGCTCAACCTCAATGACCTCTGAGAAATCCTTTTCTTGACATGCAAATTAGTAAAATTTTAAATTTGGGTAAAAATTTTCTTCTTTACTTTAGTGTGGCTGATTTTTCCCAAAATTGAGCCCACTAAAGTGGGGGAAAAAATGTAATGTTGCAGAATTGCACCTAGGGGCAATTCCACATTTTAGCACTTTTCCTAGCATTTATGACACCCAAGAGCATTAATGGAAAAAATCCCATGGGTTGGAATTTCACAATTCTATCTCCATGTGGATTAGTGGTGAAGCGACAATAGCCTAATGACATGTTTCCTAAAAATTGAAGCTTGGATTCCTATGCAACACATAGACATCTGCATGAAGTGCTAGCATCCTAGTGATTTTTTGAGTTTGAAACGAAGAATCTCGAACCTTGACTCTTGACACATGTCCTAGCAGTTAGATTTTTTGGGTGTAACGACTCTTTTCCACCCTTGCATGAAATAAAACCCATCATTTTATCTCATTTTGGGGTCCAATCCATTCAGTCAATCTCTCTCTCTAGTTTCACTCCTTAATCTTTCTCTATTCTTGACAAGCAACACTTCTACAAGCGAAGCTCTATCGGATTGAGGTCCGTTAAATAGCTGTAACTCTCTAGCAAGCTTTCAATGGTGTGTCTGTGTGCTCTAGAGAGGGCCTAGGCCCATGGGTAATACTCTCTCTCTCTCTCTCTCACTCCTTTCTATTTACATATCTTGTTCATTTGCTGCTTAGTGGTGTGGGTTCTACTCTTGATGCGGGTTTTGCTTTCACCACATGTTTTGTCCATTTTGGTTACACCGTTTTTCTATCTAGCTATCTGTGGGGGTGGGAACATCAAAATAGGGGTTTGATTGAGGCAAGCCCCTATACAACCCCAACATTTTCCCCTCATTCTTCTTTGTGTAGGTTGCAAAGCAGAGCTTGGAGTGAAGACTCGAATATCTGGCTGAGGGTAATTTTTATCCAAGTTCTCCTTATGCTTTTCTTACAGTTTATGTTCTCTCTTTGATCATTTTGTTTAGTAGACCTTAGATACGAGTTAGGAAGTGAGACTTTATTTTGTTCATTTGAGCTCCCCAACTTTTTGTTGCTTAGGATGCTAGCACACCAATTGGATGACAGGGCATGACATTGGCATCTTGAATCTGTGTTGTTGTCCTTTGGTTGAGAGCTCCTTCGTCGGAGGCAAAAATATGGAAGCTTCACTCTCTCAGGATCTGAAGAAGTTTTCTTTGAAAGTTAGCTTGTATACGTTTCCTTTGTAATTTCTTCATTTTTCTTATGTTGAGGTGGATAATGGTAGTTCATTCCTCAGTGATCTCTTGAGAATGAAGAGACTCGTGTGCAACAAATCCCTCTTATCTCACATTTTCTACATGGCACACTAGCATCCTGATATCAATTTTTGGGAAATGTTCCATTAGGCTATTGTCGCTTTGCCACTAGTCCACATGGAGCTAGAATTGCAAAATTCTGACCCATGGGATTTTTTCCATTAATGCTCTTGGGTGTCATAAATGCTAGGCAAAGTGCTAAAATATGGAATTTCCCCTAGGTGAAATTCTGCAACATTACACCCACAACCGAATTGTTTGTGATGACCTTTTTCCATCAAGATATCTATTATGTTCTCATCTATTTCAAGTAACCATTTAGGGGTTCTTGAATTTTAAGCATTTTCATTGGATTCATTACAAATAGATGGATTTATCAATTCATTTTCTTCTTCGCAAATATCCTCTCTTCTTGCACAATTAGGAGATACATTAACATTCATTGTTTCATTTTCACCTATTTCATGTTCAACATTAA
This sequence comes from Sequoia sempervirens, assembly GCA_007258455.2. Taxonomy (NCBI): domain Eukaryota; kingdom Viridiplantae; phylum Streptophyta; class Pinopsida; order Cupressales; family Cupressaceae; genus Sequoia; species Sequoia sempervirens. The sequence continues at coordinate 178,701,036 of VDFB02026320.1, forward strand.
TATTTTCAACCAAGTGTTCGACATTTTGAATTTCGTTTTCATGCTCAAAATTTTGAATTTTATTTTCACATTCAACACTTTGAATTTCTTCTTCAATCTTTTCAACCGAGTGTTCAACATTTTGAATTTCATTTTCATGCTCGACATTTTGAATTTCAATTTCATGTTCAACATTTTGAATTTCTTCTTCAATATTTTCAAATTCAATATCATGGTCACTTTGAATTTCACTTAAAGGTAAAGAGGATCCTTCTCCTTCAAGAGAATTTGACACACCTCTTCTTTCCGACCTCTTCCTTTCTCTTTCTCTCTATTTGCCTCAATTGCCTCCACTTGGCACTTCCTCTTCCTTTTTGCTTTGCAAGATTGTTTCTTCCCATTATGCCAACCCAAACAAGTACCAAATGATTGAAAGAATATTTTTTTTGTGAAAAGGAGTGCTCCAAAAGTGAATTCTTGTCTATAATGCACGGAAATCACAATATTCTTGACAGAGCAAAGAATGTGGGGGCTCTTGGAATGAGAAAAAATGGCTTTTATTTGTTTTGTCCACTCTCACATAATAGATATCCATTTTGTAAAGAAAAACGAATATCCATTTTGTAAAGAAAAACGGATATCCATTTTGTAAAGAAAAATGGATATCCATTTTGTTAAAAAAAATAGATATCCGTTCTGATTAGAGTCGTTCATGGGTTTGCACAATGTGTGGTAGGTGATCTGCAAAATGGATATCCATTATTTTAAGATTGTTATATTAATATTTAAAATATAATATATTTTTTTCATATAATATATTAATATGGTATTTATTATAATATTATACATATTTATAATTATATATAATATTAATATATCATACCAAATATTAATATAGAATATTATATTAATGTACATAATATTATAATATTATATTATTTATATAATATTATATATATATATTAATATATAAAGCAAAAAAATCTTTGCACATCCGTGTTCTCAATAACGAATATCCATTATGTGAACCTCAGAATAGAGCGAGAGTGGCTTGTTTTCATTTTTTAATTTTAAATGCAAGGGGAAGTCATTTTGCCCAAAACGAATATCCATTATGTGCTAGAACAAACTGAGCTTGGTGTTGGAGTACGATACCACTGAGAGGGGGGGGTAAATTAGTGGTATGAAAAATTTCAAACAACATTGAATTAATCTTTTAAGACTTTTCCCTTATAAAATGCAAGATCAGAACAATTCAACTATCAAGTGCAACATCATGTATGTAAAGCTATCAAACTTGACTCATCACAAAAAGTATACATAGATCTTCAAATTGAATTTATCAATTTTCACCAATTTATGCTCATGTTATTTCAATGTCTCAAAAATTCATTTATTGAATGCAACATCATATCAATTAAAAGTGAAATACTTGAGCAATCACAAAGATAATCAGAGAAACAGTCACACCATAACACAATTGTTTTTTTCATGAGTGGAAAAACTCTCTAGGGATAAAAAACCACTTATAAAATTGCCTCATTGACTACAAAATGCTTCACTAGCAACACAAGCCTCACTGGCTACAAAATGATCAAATTTCCTCACTGCCATGGTCATATACAACTTCATTTAACATTTATGAAACAATAAATTATAGAGGATCTCTCTATTTCACTACAAAGCATTTTCACTTCCCAAAACTAACACATTTCATATCTTAAAGATTCATTTACTTGGAATCTTTAAAATACAAAATATATTAGTTCATACAATCTGTTTTGCACATTGCTTGCAAAAATTATTTACATAATTTTGTTTATACATTCAACATGATAACTCTGTGAAAACACCGAACCATCAAACAATGATAAATCACTATTTATATAAACATTCCAAGAATGGTAACTACTATAAAATGACTTTCAAATAATGCCACATGTAATCTGTTAACTGTCTTGAAAATTGCCCCTTGAATCATCGTGGAATAGCATTTCCAACCTTTTAGACTGTTGTTGATGAAGAATGAACATTGTGCATTTTTAACATACACTTATACATGGTCGACACCACAAGCAAGACACGACCTGTGTAAAGATTTAAAAATATGCCGAATGATTTAAGCCCCTATTCCCTAGCCACGAGTAACCAAAACAATAAACCCATGTGTTGATACAATAATAAACCCTTTTATATGTTTCATTATATAGAAAAAAAATTATAAGTAACAACCTGTGCCCTAAACCACAACAGTGATTAACACAAGATATGTTCATGGCGACCTCTAACAATAGGGTCTTGAAGACTCAAGAACTAATACACCCTTGCATTAAATAGAATGTATACCCTTGAAGAAAGAATCCAAGGTTGAAACCATAAGTGACATTGAACAAGAATTGATACTCAAAGTTGACCTACCAAAAACTTTTATGCATAAGACAATAGACAAAGGATACAACATTAGAAACCCGCATATGAAAGTATGAGCTAAACCTTGTGATAAAAAGACCAAGGTTGAAGCAATGTGAAAGACATTGAAATAAAAGATCATTTTGAGAATATGTGAACAAATCAAAAAACCAAACTAGGGTTTAAACAAAACCAAGTTACCAATCAACGTTGAAAGCATTTTCCAAATTGACACCACCTGAAGTCAACATCAAAACAAACCTTTGCAAAACTGCCCTTGCAAACTGTTGTCACAAACTCTACTATCGATACAATGTTTCCACCATGATTCCAAACTACTCCATGCTCTAACGCCGCCGCCAAAATAGTGCCCTATTCAAATGATAACTTTTAGGGAAACATGATTATTACAACGGTGTTCACAAAACCTTTTTACCTTTGCAAATCAAACAATTATCATTTGTGTCGGTCTATCATAATATGCCCAATGATGTAAATCAACATGTGTTACCAAAAACCTTTAATAATTGGTGTCTACCTATGACCATATCTATCATGCCTTTGAAAATTGCAACAATCATTCTACCCTTTATCATTTCACATGAATAATTCCAAACATTATAATGCCCATTTCATGACCTTTGACATTGAACAACACTTATGCCATGAGTTTCCCATGGCCAACAATAATGCAATGAAACCATTTAAGTTCCCAAATGAAATCAAACATAATAATGTGCCTTTTGACCATGACCACACAAGGATGCTCATGAAGATGTTTCTCCCACATAGTCCAATATCAAACCATGGTGAAATCAACACAACATATTTGACATTAATGCCAAAACACAAATGCCAAGGTGGAGTCAACACTTAGGGGCTTGTTTCAAAATATGGGGAAGTCGTCTTGTCCAAAAAAGATATCCATTTTTAATAAAACAAATATTTGTTATATCAAACATAAAAATTCTATAATATATTAAATATTATATTATATTATATAGTATAACTTACATATTATATTATATAAAATGCATTATATGATATATTGTATATGTATTACACATTATTATTTTTTAATATATATTATATATTATATTTATATATATTAATGTATTTTGATGTATTTATGTTATATTTATATATTATATTATATATATTATATTATATTTATATATTAATGTATTTTAATATATATTTGTAGAACCCCAATCCAAATACCCGCAAAATACAATAAACACACATATTAAGAGATCATATGCAAGTAAGAACAAGGATTCCCCATGAAATCCATTAGCAAAGCTTTAAATAGGAAATAAAGCAAGAATGAAATGAAAGAACAAGAAAGAAAGCTAAATCCTATTGAAGACATTGCAAACTCTTGATCCCATGGGGGAATTGGTGCCAATTTGATGTGAAAATTGGCCCTTTCCCAACTCCAATGCTAGCTTTGATGATTTGATGAAGATTGTGATCCACTTTGATGAAGAGTGATGGGTGCTTCAAAACAAAATCTACATAACCTAGCTAAAAATTCAAAAATGTGGATGAAAATTGCTAAATATTTGAGCATAGTAAGTTTACTCAAATGGTGGATGATAAAATGAGGAGATTAGCCTCTTATTTATAGAGTGTTAAGTTGAAGAGATGTCCAAAATAGAGCAATGTGGGACTAAATTTCATCCAATGACAAAGTGCCACTTGTCAACATGTGAGAGAATGAGGGATGTGCAAGTTTTGATCAATGTGCTAATAAATACATATATTTGAATTTTGAAATTGTTGAAATGACATGTAAGAGGGAAAGAAGGTGCATTGAATGCTGCTTGGCTCAAGGAAAAAGGAATTTGTGGGTGGAGTAAATGCTTTTTTGGAAGGACAAAGTCCACTTGAATTTTGAATTCAAACTTGAGGAATATTCCTTAAAAGATGCCTTGTTGAAGAAAATAGAGATTTAATAAATCAAATAACTCTATTTTCATGTGCAAGTGGTAAAAGATGGAGGATGGGACATGAAAAGAGATTAAATTAATCAAGGTTAATTAATTTAATGAAGGGATTAAATGATGTGACTTTTTTGACTTAAATTTGTGGATTTATTTAAATCAAATATGAGAAGAATATGATGGAGGGTTAATTAAATAAGGATTTTTGATTTATTTAATTAAAAGAGATGATGTAAGATTAAACTAAATAAGATTTTAATTTATTTAATTTAATAGATAGACCTTAGAGATTTAATCAAATAAAATTAATTATTTAATTAAATAGGGATAATTAGATCAGACTGGTTAATTTAATTATCGAGAAAAGGATGACTTAATTAGATAACTGATTTATTTAATTAAGAGAGGAATATTAATGAATTTAATCAAATAAAGACATTTGATTAGATGGTTAGACCGAAGGATGATTCAGTATGAAGCGATGTTAGTGGTCAGGATCAGATGTCTAATGTCAATTAGAACATTTTACATGTCTACATTTTGCCTCTCTTTGAAGCAATGCATTCATTGCATTGGTTCAAAGAATAAACGGTCTCGATCAAAGCCAAAAAAATTTTATTTTCAAAATCTTGCCCCATTGCTACCCAGTGAGAGAAAACATGTCACTATACTGCCCCCTCAAGAGATTGGACAAAAATTTTGATTTTTGGGTGATCTCGCGAAAAAAAGAGGACAAGGTGCTCGACAGGTCCAAAAAGGATCTAGGAGGCCAAAAATGTGTCTAAATGCAATAAAATGATGTAAAACAGGCCTCAATTGGACAAAAATAGGTTCAAGAGTTTAAAACCCTAGCAGATAGTCAAATAGGGTCAAAAAACCCTAATTTTCATGCTTAAAAAGGCTATGAGGGGTCACTTTCAATTCATTTTCACACAACCCTTTAGCAATTATGAGATTTGAGCTCTGAAATTCTGACGAGATGGCACAACGACAGCTCCAAATGCACATTTCCAACCGAGTCCGGACATACCAGTGACCTCTCGACATTGGGGCATTGGTAAGTGATCCTTACTTGAGCTTTGTTTTTCATTTTTCACATTCATTTAATGCTTTTAAACTTAGTTCTTCCGTAGTGGCGCTATATAGTGCCGCTCAAAAACAAACTACATCGCTCGGTAGGTCAAACTGACTCGCCTTCACAGAAGTACATTGCGGCGATGGAGTTTAGAGTTTGGAAATAAACTACAAACTTTGATGCTCATGCCATCTCCAACGGGGTCATTTTAAAGTGTGGCATGACGGTGCACTTTTAAACTAGAATCTTTGCAAACTACATCACTTTATAGAAAAGTGCCTCGTGGTGGTGCCCTTTTAGAGTTTAGCACTCCAGCGTCGTAATTTGCAATTTTCAAATTGCAATGCCTTCACAAATAGCGACGCTAGGCTAGTTTTTTGGATGCTCAGAATAAAATTTCTCAAAAGTTTTAACATGGTGACCTTCCCTAATGCAAGACGCGGCAAGGGAGCTCTATTCTTGGGAGCACAGATTGTGAGAGATTTTTAGTTACCTATGAGACCTTAGCGACAGGGAGCAGGATCGACTGCAGGACATGGGAATGTGGTACATTGCTTACGCATCACTTGTGCGGACCCACCTTGGGATGATGTTAGTGCTTGTTGAGAGATGGCACAGTGAGACCTCATCCTTCCACCTTCCTACTGGTGAGGTCACCATCACCTTAGAGGATGTGTGGCGCATTCTTAGATTGCCGATTCATGGTTGGCGAGTTATTTTCAATATGGATGCTAGGCGAGATGCTTGTCATTCACTCCTCACCATAGATGAGGTTATATTTTGCGAGGGCCAGATAGAGCTAGAGTGCCATAGGACACTCACATCACCATTTCGTCTAGTGGTTGCAGTGATCATCTTAGGTCTCGTTGCCCTGGATCGACGAGGCTGATACTTCAGTCCTGGCTGGGGGCTTTGCTGGGAGCGGATGATTCATGACAAGCCAATTTGTTTTATATGGGGCCCTGTTCTTCTAGCCTCACTTTATAGGGACTTACACGAGTATGTCTACCTTGATGAAATAACACTTGAAGTAGGTGTTACACTTCTCCATGTGTAGGCATGGAAGCACATCACCATTCTTCAGCCGCGAGTCATTGTAGTGTTGATGGGGCTTGATGATCCCCTAGTAGTGTGGCATTATAGAGGTGGTGTGTCCTTTACACACACGAGCAAGCATGGGATTCCTCACTGGAGGAGGGTCTTGGATGAGATGTAGGTTTTTATATGGTGCCCATACCTTGGTCGCCCTGGATGGGCCAATGATGCAGAGCATATATTCTTTTCCCGTTAGGACTGCTTTATGTAGGGGTAGGAGCATATGATGGTGGAGAGATACTTGCCTGGGCGCATCCAACATCAGTTCGATGAGTCACAGGACTGAACATATGATGACTATTTGGCTATATTTTCCTGCACTGTATCATAGGGTTTGTGGGGGTGATACATTCCTGCCTTTGAGGTAGTAGATAGCTTCAGATAGTTGCTGGCCCGACCGTGGGTATACGATGAGGGGTTTGTAGAACCAAGCATGACACATGCCTACAGAGATTAGTTTTGGCCACCATTGGGATTGTCAGTTCCAGGAGCACCCTTCATTTGGTAGATATCGAGGGGTAGATGGGGAGGACAAGGATGGAGAGATGGTGTATGACAAAATTAGCTGGTCAGGGTTCCAGTTCAGCCGGTCTAGGATGATGTTCAGATGCAGGACTAGGAGCAGGTGCCAGATAGGTAGCAGGATCAAGCAGATGCACAACCACGAGCTGAGGGTGAGGATAAGCCTCACGTGTAGCCCACACGAGAAAAGCTAGAAAGGAAGCTCGATCCATGAGACACACTGATTTCATAGTTGCAGGCATAGGTTCAGACCTTGACGACGGAGAGAGATCAGGCCAGGGCCGAGAGAGAGACCGGGCCATTTTGCAGAGGCAGGTCACAGAGCTACAGGAGGCCATAGAGATGGACTGGAGATAGCAATTGGAGAGCATGGTAGCCTCCTCCTCTCAGAGCATAGTGTCCCTTCATTCTTATAGGGAGGCCGTCCGAGAGGCGGACTATTATTGCATGCATTACCATCAATCCGTACCCAGAGCAGAGTGGGCCCCAAATTACTCGCAACAGACTATTCACAGACCAATAGAGGGTCATGGTGACAGAGGTGAGGGAAACCAACAGGAGGGATAGGCCTTATTTTGATCAAGACATCATTTTTTCGTGCCATATGGGCTCCTTTTTGATAGCCCTTTGGGCCTTTTTGTACTTATTAACACACATGTATAGTGATCTGATTATTTTGTACTATGACAGTTACTCGATGATGATATATCTATGAGATGATGATTTTGATATGATATGATGTGTATCATTTATTTATGCATTTATGGATGGTTCTATTTCTATATGCTATGTTTATGGTGTTATGTGATGTATATATGGATGCATTTCTTTCTCATGATGTATGCATTATTAATAGATCTATATTATGCTGTTAATATATGATATGCAAATGGATTTATATGATCTATGATATGGATGGATGATGATGTAATCTATATGATGCAAATGATATGATATGTGATATGAGATGGATGATGCAATATGAAAAATGATATGGAGATTATTTGTGGTGTATACGCAAAATGATATGTGAATCATGCTTTTATAAAATGATTATGGATAGATGTATGCATTTAATGTAATGGATTCTTATATTCCTATTATGATTTTAATGTTTATAATGGTATGAAATGATTTATGAAATGAAATGCAAAAATGATTGCGATGTGGTTATTTATGAGATGTTCTATATGATATGGATAACTGATGGACGATATGTATGTTTTTATGATTATGTATGATGCAATGTGAATGCAATGGTCATTTTTTTATATGATATGTATTGATGATGTAAATGAGATGGTTTTAAGATGCTTAGAATAACAAACATATTATCCTAAACATGTTAAACGATTGTGAGATGTATGTGATGATGTAATATATGAAATGATATGTTAATGCAAAATGGTATGGTGATGCTTTATGTTATGAAAAATGAATGTAATGTGAGAGATGACTTTATGATTTTTATGTGAATGTGACTATGTATGCTTACAATGTAATGGATTATCTATAATGCTCATGTACCTATTATGTTTGATTATGCAGTAGATGGTGATATGAAATGATTATCAAATGTTTCATGCAAATGAATGTTATGCGATGCTTTATGTAATGGAAAAATGGATGTAATGTGATGAAAAAGTGGATGTGCTTATTTATGAAAAATTCTTATAATAACACATTTATATGATGATGACGATGCAATGCATATGTTTCCTATATGATATGTTATGCAATATGCTAATGATTTGTGGATGCAAGATCGATGATGATGATGATCAACTATCATACTACCTTGTTAGTGTGAAGAGGAAGAAGGGATGAAAGAGAAGAAGAAATTTCAACAAGACATAGGATGATGAATATGCAAATGATGATGACTACTTGTCGAGGAGTTAGGATTTTCAAAGGGCCAATTTCCTTATGTTTGATAACACACGTGGTACGATGCATCAAGGTATAGAGAACCAAGATGTCGTTGTACCTAGTGTGATGGACTTTGAATTGAAAAATAGATAGGAGTATTCTTGTTCACACCTGACATATAGAAACCTTGCTAGGATGCACTTTAGAAGTTTCAAACATCTCAGACCAAAACACAGAAAGGTATAACCTATCAATGCAATAGTCAATAAGGTGTCCAAAACATCCTCCATACATTTCTAACAAAGCAAGTATTTTCCAAGTTATATTACAAGAACGTCCAACAAGCACAACAGACAAAAGATAATGATCGTTGCCCCGTTCCTATCTCTCTAAATCCATTTGTTCGGATATCATCGAGAGGTCCTTGGAATGAGCGCAATAAGATAAGTCAAAAGAAAAAAATACAGTAAACAACCAAGATGATGTTCTTCAATACTGCTAACCAAAATGGGATGTGTTTTCAAGGATAAGAACCAAAACTATTACCAAAAGATAATGCCCATTGTAGGAAGGATACATCCTAGGACATGTTAGTGGATGGCGGCACGTCATTTCGTTTATCCAAAGTGCTCTTTTTGATAAATAATGCCCATTGTAGGAAGGATACATCCTAGGAAATGATGTTATTAGGTGATTGATATGGGACAAATTGGATGATAGGTTATTGACACAAAGAGTTGACTGACTTGTTTACGTACTGACTTAAACCTGAGACTTGACATTTTTGAGTTTTCACTTTTAACCTACTAGACTTGTTTCCAATTGTTTTACCAAAGGTTGAGGATGATGAGCATTTATTATGAGTGATGTTATTACGAGTGAAAACGAGATGAGACAGATGGATTTTTTTCAAATATTTGGATGTTTTTGGAGTTTTCGCAATGTTTTGAGGTTGTTTTTGGTATTTTTGAGGTTTTACAAATGTTTTGATTTTTGATTTTCCAATGTTTTGGGGTTTTTTGAGATTTTGACCAAGAGACTAACCTAAGGACCTATCCTAGGGGCCTCGAGGGCTAATCAACAGATTAGCCTTGCCTACATTATACACACGAGACCAGTAGTTTGGTGATGACTGATTTGGATGAAGATATACATGATGAAATGTTAGTTTATTATGATAGACTCCTAAAGGGCCAAGTGTCTTGGGGATGATCAAAGATCAACCTTGCCTATGTTCAAGGCTCAAAGGCCCATAGTTCGACAAAGGCGACTTTTCTTTTGTGACTTTTTGACCTATTTTTTTGGATTTTTGATATGTTTTGAATGTTTTTGGATTTTTGGTGATTTTTTGATGTTTTTGGATTTTTTGATTTTCTAATTTTTTTTGATTTTTTGATTTTAGGACTTCAAGAATATACAAAAATCTGATCCAATGAGAACATGCCCCCAACGTGATGCAATAGACTACTCTGATAAAGGCAGGACAAACTAACCTTGAGGATGGGCCGAGTAGTACTAGGAGGGATCATGATACGAACACAGGACCAAGCTATGGTGCCTATGTCAAATGGATGGGTGATCTGAATCCAATGGATGATGGAAACATAATGGATGGATGATGCAGAAGAAGCCGTGAAGGTCCTGGTGGATGGAAAGTGCTTATTTACACAAGGTGCCTATTTTCCAAGTTTTCACCAAGGTACTTATCCAAAGTGCCACTGAAGTGGTTTTCACTAGAGGACAATTTTCTCTTTACTGTTTTTAATCCCTTTTTCTAAATTTTTTGGATTTTTTGCTTCTTTACTTTTTTTGTTGTTGTCACCAAGACGCCTGTTTGCCAGGTTTTCGCCAAGGTAACCATTTCTTTAGGACATTTTTTTTAATTTTTAATTTTTGGTTCTATACCTTGAAAGATTAGGCATAATTTTTTTTGAGATGAGAGCTATTCATGAGCTATTGTATAGGTTCCCCTTCGGGTGTTGATAACTGATATTCCCCTAACTTATAGCTTGCTATGATAACAAATGGTCCCAACTAATTGGGTTCAAATTTTCCTTTGATGTTTGGATTTGGTACATTCTTCTGATTCTCCTTTAGTACCAGTTCTCTGAGTTGGAAAGTCCTACTTCTGATTTTCTTGTTATAGCTCCTCTTGAGTCTATTTTGATAGACTTGCAAATGATTTAAAGCATCTATACACCACTCATCCAATAGCTCCAGCTCATTCAGTCTTGATACTCGGTATTCTTCATCTATGATGAGGTTTTACAGTGATATTATTAGTGACAAGAGCTCGATCTTAATTGGGAGTACTGATTATGATCCATAGACTAGGGAGAAAGGGGTGGCACTGATGGGCGTGTGGATGCTAGTTCGGTAAGCCCAAAGGGCGGGATTGAGCTACAAATGCCAGTCATGACTTGCATCATTGATTGTTTTCTTGAGGATTTTCAAAATGGTTTTATTTGTGGCTTCTGTTTGGCCATTGCCTTGGGGATAGTATGGGGTGGAGAAGCGATGTTGGATTTTGAATTTTTCACACAAGTTGTAGAAATCTTGATTCTTGAATGGTGTCCCATTATCTGAGATAATGGCTTGTGGGACACCATAACGACAAATGAGATAGTTCAAGATGAATTTTGATATCTACTTCCTGGTTATATACGTCATGGGTATGGCTTCTACCCACTTGGTAAAGTACTCAGTGGCGGTTATGATGAACATGTGGCCATTAGATGAAGTGGGAGTGATTTTTCCAATGAGATCGAGTCCCCATTGCGAAAAGGGCCATGGTGTGATGATGGGATGAAGTTCTTGAGTTGGAGCATGGATGAGGTCCTCATGTTGCTGACATTGTAGGAACCTTTCGACGTAGTCATGTGCCTCTCTTTCCATTGTAGGCCAATAATACCCCATCCTCAGCAATTTCTTGGATAGGGTCATTCCACTCGAGTGTGAACCAAAAATACCGTTATGTACTTCAGTTAGAGTGGTCAATGCCTCCTCAACATTTAGACAATGTAATAAGGTTCCCTCTATGCTTCTACAGTATAAGGTATTTCCTAGGATGACAAATTAGGATGCCTTTTTTACAAAGGTTCATTTTAAGGTTGAAGGTAAATCAGCAGGTATGATCCCTATTCATAGGTAGGTATAAATGTCATGGTACCAGGGATCACTGGGACCAATGATTTCACACACAAATTCTAATGCTAGTACCTTGAATGTGGGTACGAGAAGCTGCTCTACCAAGAATTCATGTTTTAGAACATTGCAAGGAATGTCCAGTAGGGATCCAATTGTTGCCATGGCATTTGCTGCTCTGTTGTTGGCTTTGGGTATCTGCTCAAATGTGATCTCGATAAAGGATTCCTTAAGAGTCTCCACCAATTTTTTGTATGGAGTGAGCTTATCATCCTTAGTATGGCACTCACCATTCACTTGATTTATTATCAATTGAGAATCTTTGTATACCCTGAGGGCCATGATGTGCCATTGCATTGCTATTTTGAGACCTATAGTTAAAGCCTCATATTTTGCAATGTTATTAGTGCAAGGAAACACCAATTTATAGGACCTTGGTATGCAGTCCCCTTGTGGGGTGATAAAGAAGACACTGGCTCCTGATCCATGTTGCGTGTATGAGCCATAAAATTAAAGTTTCTAGTGGTCGACTATGTTGATATTGAAGTTGGATTCATCTGGAAACTATGAGATGAGAGGATTCTCTAAATAGATTGGTGCTTCTGCAAGCTGATCTGCGATGACTTGGCCTTTAATTTATTTTTGCTCCACATATTCAATATCATACTCTGATAATATCATGACCCATTTGGCCATTCTTCCAATGAGCATTGCCTTTGATAGTAAGTACTTGAGAGGGTCAATTTTGGCGATGAGCTTTATTTTTTGTGCCAACATGTAATGTCTAAATTTTTGTGAAGCGAACACTATTGCTAAATATGATTTTTCAATGAATAAGTATTTTAACTCATGCCCAACCATTGTCTTGCTGATATAATATATGGACCTTTCTATCCCATTTTCGTCTTGTTGAGCTAGGAGAGCTCCAAGGGCTGTTGTTGTTGCTGACACAGAGAATTAATGGTTTTCTTGGGATTGGTGGCATGAGGAATGGTGCTATAAGTAGATATTCTTTGATCTTATTGAATGCTTCTTCACACTTGTATCCCATTTATACACTACTCCCTTGTGAAGTAGGTAAGAATATCATTTCTGTTTATCTGCCAGCTGTGATATGAATCTTCAGATGGACTGAAGCCTGCCTTGGAGACCTCTCAATTGTTTCAATGTTTTGGGTGCTTCCATCTCAAGGATTGCTTTTAATTTTTCTAGATATATCTCAATACCTCTCATTGATACTATGTATCCTAGCAACTTTCCTGATTGTACGTCCAAGACACACTTCTTTGGATTTAATCAGACCTTGTATTCCTTCATCTTGTTGAAAATAGTACTCAAAGTTGCTATGTGATCCGTCCTCTTTTTGGATTTGACTAGTATGTCATTGACATAATCTTTGACAGTTTTATAGATCATGTCATGGAAGATTAATGTCATGGATCTTTGGTATGTTTCTCTTGCATTCTTCAAGCCAAATGGCATCATATTCTAGGAGTACTTCCCCCATGGACAAGTGAAGGCCATCTTGTGTTGGTCTTCTTTAGAAATAATTATATGGTTATATCCTAAGAAACCGTCCATTAAGGAAAGCATTTCGTGTCCCGCTGTCATGTCTACGATCATGTCAATGTTGGGCAACATGAAATCATATTTTGGACATGCTTTATTCAAGTCCCTAAAATCTGTGCAGATTCTGATGCCCCTATCAGGTTTTGAGAAAGGCACTAGGTTTGACACCCATTTTGGATAATCTATTGGTTGAATGAATCCTGCTGCATCTAATAGCTTCTTTAGTTCCATTTTGACTAGCAAGGCAATCTAAGGGTGCATTTTCCTGAGCTTTTGTCTAATGGGCTTTGCTTCAGAGTATACTACTAGGTGATGAATTACAATTTTTGGATCGAGCCCTGGCATGTTTGCATAGCTCCATACAAAGTTAACTTGTCTTTCTCTCAAGAAGGCTGCTAGGAGTTCTTGTTCTTCTGATAGTAGCGATTCCGCATAGAATGTGATATGCGAGGTCTCCTCAGTTCCTAGATTAATTGGATTGCACTTTTCTGCTAGGACTGCTGATTTTTCTTGATGAAGAGCTCTAAAAGGAAGATTGAATCCCCCATCCTCAGGCACCTCAGAGAGGTTTTCACTATTGGAGGCATCCATTGTTTTTACTTTTTTTGTGTCAGAGAGTACCATAGTGTGGTTTTCACTCAAGGACTTAGATATTATTCTTAATTTCTCACTCTTGCGACTGAGGGATTCAATCGTTTCCCCATAATAGGCCTGTGTAACTAGTTCAATGATGAATCCTACTTTGTGATACCCAAATGGAATGTTATCCTGTAGTCCCATGAATTCTGAGAGCACCTCATCATTTTTGAATGAGTCAAGAACTGGTGGTCCTCGTTGGTCATAATCGATGAGTTGAGGGTAAACTAGGCAGATTTCATAAATTTTGATGGTCTGACTCAAAGGATAAGGTAATAATCATGAGAAGGGTGGTATCCTCAGCCTAGGTAGGTTAGTTACAGGATCCTCATCATCGCTACTACTACAGATGTTAGTTATGTCAAATGTGAAGTTGTCTAATATTCGACCTATAGATACAGGTAAGTGAAGTTCAGCTGCAGATAGTTGAGGAGGATTATTGACCTTTCTAACTAGAGGACTTCAGCCACATGTGGTTATAATCGAGGGGTACATCCAAGGCCAATATTTCTCATTCACGTCTCCAGAATGATAGGTATTATAAGCCCGCTGTCATTTTCCCCAAGTCTCTGGTTTCTATCATAGCCCATTGCAAGCATCATTTGCAAACCTTTGCTTCTATCATCCATTGGTAGATTAGTTTTTGGTCCATTATCTTGGTATAGGAGATGAGATGGGTCCTCTATGAATTCTTGGCCGAGATCTCCCCAACTTTTGAAGTTGGGATAGTCTTCAGGGGATGTTTGAGATGTGGAGGCTTCATTTGCTTGCGAACATCCTTGTGATCTAGGAGATTGTGGTAACTCTCCTACCACAAAATAATTTTTGGGAATCGTGTAGTTTCCACAACCATTATCCTAGATGATGAGTTTGATATTAGAGATGGTGGGGATGGTGGGTGTGGCGGGTGTCTCTTTCGTAGAAGTGGATGCGAGAGTGGCTGAATCAATGTACAATGTTGATGGTCCTTCATCATTTTTAGGAACTTGAGGTATTTTGTAATATTTTTCCTCAAGGTTCTTACAGTAGGAGAATGGTTTAGGATCTCCATGGATAGTGACCTCTTGTCCTTCATATGCGAATTCGACACATTGATGGAAATTTGATGCTACCACTTGCATTGCATGGATCCATGGACGTCCTAGGAGAATGTTATAGGGTAAGTCGAGGTCTAGGACCTGACAGGTGGTTTCCATGATAGCTGGCCCTACTTGAATAGGGATTTTGATTGTGCCTTGGGACACTCTTTCCTGATCATCATATGCTCTGATTGTAATGCCTTTCCCTTTGTTGATGGAATCCTCTAAGATTTTTAACTGTTTAATGAGTTTGAGGGAACAAATTTTCAAGCCTGTGCCACCATCCACCAAGACTTGCTTGACTTTAATTTTCTTAACTAGGACCTCTAAATGGAGTGCACGGTTATGAGATGGTTGAATAGGAAAGTCCTGATTTGAGAACGTAAGGAGGTTTGGAGTGATGATATTTTTGACTATAGCTTGGAATTGTTTCGCATCAAGATCTGTGGGGACAGTGGATGAAGCCAATGCTTCCTCAAGGATTTTCTTGTGGGCGGATGAGATTTTTAATAAATCCATGATGGAGATCTGCGCTGGCATTATTTTTAACTGATCAAGGACATTGTACCCATTGGGAATGGATCTTGAATTGGATATGAAACTTCTATTTGGTTGAGATGATCCTGCGATAGTAACTTTTCTGCCTCTTGTGGTGACTCCACAATCGGCTTGAGCTCCTTTAATAGTGTTTACTATGTAGTATTCATCTAGGGAGGCGATGATAGTTTCATACACATGATTCACATTTGTGAAGGTTCCTTTCCCCTTATCAGTCTTATTGCTTCCTTTATTGTTATGGTTAGGCATTAGATTCGTGTATATTTGGAGATTTTGATTCTCTGTTACTTGTTGCACATTTATGATTCTTTGATCAATGAGGTCTTGGACTATGTTTTTTAGTCTCATGCAACTTTTCGTGGTGTGCCCTTTGATTTTGGGGAAATCGCAGAGCTGATTTTCATTGTACCAAGAAGGTTTAACATCTGGTTCTTGGTAGTTCTTGTAGGTGGGAATCTTGATGAGGTTTTTGTTTAGTAATTTGTTCATGATGACTTCGAGTGGTTCCCCAAGGGTAGTGTATTTCCATTTGGTGAAGTTCTTGTTTCACTGGGGAGGTCCTCTTTGGTCATTGATTGCTTGGTTGTTTGGTTGTTGTGTTGTGTTCGCTTGATGGTTGTTTTGATGATGGTTTTTTTTGTTGTTGTGGTGAGGGTGTGTTTTTCCTAGGGGCATTGATAAATTTTTTTGCATTGACGACACCATTGTTTGTAATAATTTTGTTTCTTACCCATGTGCATGGTTTTTCATTGTAATTGGTGGGTGGGTGATTGTTTAGTTGTTTAGGATATGAAGTTGATCCTCCAGGTTGTGTCATAAGAGCTTGTTTGATGCTGAGTGCCTTGGAAATCAACTGGTCATATGTGGTGATCCCTTGGACCTTGAGATGGAATGCCAAGAGGCCGTCAAGGTTAGATTTGATAATGCACACTTGTTGTTCCTTGGGCATGGCCCATTTGCTTTGATTGGCCTTGGATTTCCATCATTGTAGGAATGAAGCAAATGATTCATTCTTACCTTGTTTCAAAGCTGAGAGCTCCTCTAGACTAACATCCATGGCGATATTGTATGCATAGTTTTTGATGAAAACATTTATGATTTCTTGGAATGTCTTGATGCCTGTGGGTAGGTGAGAGAACCATTCCATGGCATGGCCAACCAAACTCCTCAGAAATAGTCACATTAGATAGGTATCATCATATGCGACTTCCATGCAATGAACCTGAAATTCCCTGATGTGATCTTCAGGGTTTCCCATCCCACGACAGTTGTCAAACTTGAGGATCTCAAATCCCTTCGGGAATGGTTTCATCACAAGGTTCCTGTCAAATGGATAAGGACACAAGTTACTAGACGTTCTTGTGGTTCACCCCGATTGAAGGTCAAGCACTTGTTGCGAGAGTAACCTGATTTGTTTTGTCACATTGTTTTGTGGATTAGGGGGTGGGATGAAGGTGTTCTAAGGTGGTTTGCTAGTGGGTGTGATGGGTGGATTGGTTGATGTGTTGATTGGTGGTATTTGCACATTCTGTTGAGCCATGTATACTTTCACTTGCTACTGTATGAACAACGCTTGTTGTTGCTGTGCTAGGACTGCTTGTTGCTGAGCCTGCTATTGTGCTTGTTGTTGTACCAATAATGCTTGTTGTTGGGCTGCTTGTTTTTGTGCAAGATACTATGCTTGTAGTTGGGATGCTAATTGGGCTTGCTGATATGCTTGTGGTTGTGCTGCTTGTTTTTGTGCAAGATACTGTGCTTGTGCCTATGCTTGTTGTGCTTGATATTGGGTGTGTGCCTGAGCTTGGGCTTGAGTTTGTGCTTGTGCTTGTGCCGCTTATTTTTGCAATAGGGTTTGGGCTTGAGCAGCCTTTTGTGCTTGTAATGCGGCTTGGGTTGCTTGAGCAGCTTGTTGAGCAACTAGTTGTGCAGCTTGTTGAGCAGCTAGTTGCTCAACTTTTTTTTTTGTACTTGTAGGAATGACTTTTGATAAGCAGCTTGTTGAGTGGCTTGCAACACCATATTGTATTGGCTTGATATATTGGAGCTTGGTGGTGGTGGATTCAGAATGGTGCTTGTGGTGGTGGTGAGAGGTGCTGTTATGTTGGTGATTTGAGTGGTGGATGTTACGATTGATGTGGTTGGTCCTTGAGAGACCATGCTTTGAGATGTTAGGGGGGTGGTTGATGATGTTGTGATTGCTTGTGTAGTTGTCATCTATTGTTGCGATGTCGACGACAAGTTTTGAGAGTTTTGCGTGATGTTTTGATTGGTGTTTGGAATGTTGGTTTGATTTTGATTGATATTTGGTGAAGGTGGAAGCCCCAAGCTAAGAAATGGTGTGGATAATGGTGGAAATGGTGGAAGAGGTGAAAATGTGAGGGATGTGATCTCTTGGGAAAATGGTGCAGTGTTGAAGATGCCCCCTGTCCGAATATGCCACCCTCTCCTTGTGAAGTTATGGGGAGAGAGGTTTGGCATGTTGCACGAAAGGATGATGATGATGGATCATTAGGATCATGGAAAGTGAGAGGGGTATAATTATGTAATGGATTTTTGGGTATGTTTTGTTCCAAAATGGTGTTTGCATCCAAGTCTTGATTATTGACAAGGGGGTGTGTTTGAATGGCATTAAGAAATGCACTTCCCTTTTTAACATTAGGTTGAGTTGGAGCAAAAGATGTTATTTTTGGGATGTTTTGAGTGATGCTTTGGGATGGGGGTGTAGATGAAATGGGGAGTTTGGATGAAATTGGAGGCATGACCTCCAAAGATGGTTCCACTATAGAGCTCATGTCTAAATCAAAAGGTAGTTTGGCCCCTTGTTTTGCTAGTTCGAGCATGTATAGTGAAGGGTTGAGCCTCATCATGATATTGATGATTTTATGGTTCTCCAGATTTTGGATCATTTCGGTGATTTCCTCATGTGACATCCCAAAGGTAATATCCTCTTCTTGGCTTTCCCCTTATGAATTTTGTGATGATGAGAGAAAGCTAGTCAAAGGATTGCTTGATTCAACGAGATTCATTTCAGAGTTTGTTTGGCTTAGGTCACTTGAAGCGTGTGTTTCTTTGTTGGTTTCCATGTTCTTCTTGTGTTGAGATCTAGTCTGCACCATAAAATAGGGATCAATTTTAAGAATATGGGAGATGAATCTCTAATTATTTGGGTTGATATATCTTTAGGCACAAAAGAGAAAAATTTAGGATGTTTCCAAGATCAAAGGGTGATAATGATATGGATGCTAGATGGATGTTTGATGGATGATTGGAACTCTTTGAGAAAATATTGAAGGGTATGTTAGAATTTTTAGGAATTGATTTAGGATTGATTTGTTTTGGATTCAGATTTTGGTGAACTCATGAACTCTAAGAGGTTGGATGTTGTCCTAGAGTTAAATCGTTCACAAGATGATAATTTTTCTAGATGTGAGAAGAAGGATTCATCTAAACACTCCTATCCAAACAAGATGATAATGAACTCTTAAATACCAAGATGTTGGATGTTATCAAAGGATGAATTTGTTCACAAGTTTTGATAATTTGATCAAATATGTGGAGAAGGATGTATCTACACACATTCAATCAAATAAGGTGATTTTGGATTGATTTCAAATGATTTTCCTAAAGTTTAACATGAAGGAATTTTTTGAAGATTTTCAAAGAGTTGTTGATGAGATGATTTTGTTTTGATGTTAAAGGACGGATGAGGGTTTGATTTTGATCCTAGGATGTACCTAAAAAAGATGATTTGTTAACTAGACCTTAGTATTGAAAAACATATGATACTTCTAAGGACCTCTATAACTAAGAAGTGGTTCAAATTGAGCATACATTTCCGGATTGTTCAAAGGGATGAGTCTATATAACCTTTTGAATTTTTTTCTTATTTTGATATGTTGCTTTTGATTGCACTTCCTAATGTATTTCTTGATGACTTTTTGATTGTGGCTCCTAAATTTTGAACTTTGACTCAATGACTTTCGTTTTGTGATTTTGAATTTCTTGGAAATCATGAGGTTTCAACACATGTGAGAGTCAATTTTGTTATCTTTGCTTAGTGACTTTGTTTTACCATAAACACTTCTTTTGATTAGGTTTTCAAACTGGATGTCCAATGTATCAATTTCGTCGAATCCCACAAAGCATGTTATGTGGAAATTTGATGAATTCAAGGCAATGGTTACCTATTTTTTAATCTTTAGTAGGAAAATTGAGATGTAGATCCAAGTGTTTAGAAACCTCTAAGGATGTGAATCCCAAGGGAAAGCAATAACACATGAATTTGGTCAATTATATTTTCCTCCTAAAGGTTTTGAAATTTTGACGATGACGTTAAGTGTTTTTTTCCAAATGTTTTCGAATAAGCAAAGCGTTTTGTAACCAAGAGTAAGTACAATCTTATGGCTATGAAAGACAATATTTGTTGAGTCCCCACTTGGACAAGTCCAACTACACTTATTTTTAGTGAATGGTTAGATGCTTGACCCCACTGGCTCCCCTCCACGACACTCACTTATACGGGGTAGCCAAGCATCAACACCCAGGAAACTCCCATGGCATGCTTTCCATTTCTACTAAAGACCATAAAAGTGTGGGTGGCTTTAGAACGACTATTCTTGCACCAACAAATAGATCAAGGATTTTGGAAATTCTAAAACATGGGTTTTAATTCAGACTTTCCGTTCATAGGAGTTGACCTAACATGGCGAGAGACCATTGCTGCCCTTCTTGTTGGAGCCAGCCGCGTGATATTGGCGTTTACTCCAATACCCACATTTATATCCCAACTAGAAATACTCTTGGGTTCAAAGTGTTACTGGTTGAGTCATTCCCTTGGGTGAGTACTTTTTTCCCCAAGGAAGGACCTCTAAGATAAACAATAGAAAGTAAATGTATTCATAGTTCGATCAACCTTCATTTAGAAACAAAGGGAGAACACATGCAATATATTTACTCACACTCCCACAATTTGTTCAATTTTAAACCCAAATTGAAGTGTGTATGGGCAATTATTTACATAAATTAATGTCACCAAAAGCCTTTTGATTCTCAAGATCACTGTGAGGCATGAGAGAAGCACATATGTCTTTTGATGATATTACTTTGTATAACACTTGTTTATTTTAAATCCTCAAAGAAAAAGTGAATTCGTTTTAGAGCACCAAAGTAAGTGTGACAATTTGCCTTGTTCAATTTTTAATCCCAAAACAAACTTTAGTAAATTTGAGTCCTAATGTTCTTTTTAAGACTTTTTGTAATAAGAATTCAAAAGTTCTTTTTAAAGCCCAAAACAAAATTAGTAAATCCTAAGCATAAAAGAAAACAAGTTTTTCCTTAAGAGGAATAGTGATTCCTCCAAGAGTGTTAAACAAATAATTAGAGTGTTTAAAAACACTTATTTTTGTGAAATGACACGATCATGCTTCTCTTCCTTTTTGTCTTTGATTAATCCAACCTACAAGAAAATCAGTTAGATTCTTCAAAAATAGGGGTCAAAAAGGCAGAAGACAGATAGGAGAACCATAATTTGGAAAAAAGTACATGCTACAAATAAAATTTCACTTCATACTCCCCTCCAGCAGTGCAATCCATGAAGGTGTCACAGTTTGATTTCTCTAGCAGTGCTATATAACACCACTTTCCAGTCAACGTCACTCTGCAACTAGACCAGTGAGCATGAATGCGTCACACTTTTGGCCAGCGGTGCAGTTTGGGTTTTTGAAAGATTCCCACAGGTCTAATTGGTTCAGTGACAGTTTGGAATTCAAATTTTTGGGCAGGAAGACTGAGGCATCGCAGTTTGAATTTTCAGTGGTTCCATATAGCGATGCTGAAGAACTAGCAATGCTGAACAACAACGCTGAGCCTCCAGCAGCAAAGTTTTCCTATAGACAAAGAAAAATGTAGGATTTTTGACAAAAACGTGATTAGAAAATGAGATTTCCCTCCTTCTAGCGCCAAATGTAGAACCCCGATCCAAATACCTACAAAATACAATAAAAAAACATATTAAGAGATCATATGCAAGTAAGAACAAGGATTCCCCATGAAATCCATTAGCAAAGCTTTAAGTAGGAAATACAGCAAGAATGAAATGAAAGAACAAGAAAGAAAGCTAAATCCTATTGAAGACAATGCAAACTCTTGATCCCATGGGGGAATTGGTGCCAATTTGATGTGAAAATTGACCCTTTCCCAACTCCAATGATAGCTTTGATGATTTGATGAAGATTGTGATCCACTTTGATGAAGAGTGATGGGTGCTTCAAAAGAAAATCTGCATAACCTAGCTACAAATTCAAAAATGTGGATGAAAATTGCTAAATATTTGAGCATAGTAATTTTACTCAAATGGTGGATGATAAAATGAGGAGATTAGCCTCTTATTTACAGAGTGTTAAGTTGAAGAGATGTCCAAAATAGAGCAATGTGGGAATAAATTTCATCTAATGACAAAGTGCCACTTGTCAACATGTGAGAGGATGAGGGATGTGAAAGTTTTGATCAATATGCTAATATATGCATATATTTGAATTTTGAAATTGTTGAAATGACATGTAAGAAGGAAAAAAGGTGCATTGAATTCCACTTGGCTCAAGGCAAAAGGAATTTGTATGTGGAGTAAATGCCTTGTTGGAAGGACAAAGTCCACTTGGATTTTGAATTCAAACTTGAGGAATATTCCTTAAAAGATGCCTTGTTGAAGAAAATAGAGATTTAATACATTAAATAACTCTATTTTCATGTGCAAGTGGTAAAAGATGGAGTATGGGACATGAGAAGAGATTAAGTTAATCAAGGTTAATTAATTTAATGAAGGGATTAAATGATGTGACTTTTTTGACTTAAATTTGTGGATGTATTTAAATCAAATATGAGAAGAATATGATGGAGGCTTAATCAAATAAGGACTTTTGATTTATTTAATTAAAAGAGATGATGTTAGATTAAACTAAATAAGGTTTTAATTTATTTAATTTAATAGATAGACCTTAGAGATTTAATCAAATAAAATTAATTATTTTATTAAATAGGGATAATTAGATCAGACTGGTTAATTTAATTATCGAGAAAATGATGAACTAATTAGATAACTGATTTATTTAATTAAGAGAGGAATATTAATGAATTTAATCAAATAAAGGTATTTGATTAAATGGTTAGACCAAAGGATGATTCAGTATGAAGTGATGTTAGTGGTCGGGATCAGATGTCCAATGTTAATTAGTACATTTTATGTCTCTACAATATTATATATTATATATTCTATTATTATTAAAAAATCTAGAAAAATAAATAGAGATAGGGAGAGAGAGGTAGAGAGAGTTAGGGAGGAAGGGAAGGGGTAGGTGGAGTTAGAGGGAGGGAGAAAAAACCATCAACCCTATACCTTATACCCTCAACTCAATACTTAAGCCCTAATCCCTCAACCCTCAACCTTATACCTTAAACCATAAACACCTCAACCTTCAACCCTATACTTAAAGCCTAAAACCTATAATCCCAGCCCTTAACCCTATGCCTTATATCTTCAATCCATAGCCTAAACCCTAATCCATATACCCTATACACTTAACCTTAGAAACTAAACCTTGAACATTATCCCTTAACTATAAAACCTTAACCCTCAACCCTCAACCTTATGCAAGTAAGTCCTAATACCTCAACCATCAACCCTATAGCTTAAACCCTAAACCCTAAACCCTCAATCCTCATCCCTATAACCTATACCCTCAAACTTATAACCTAAACCTTGAACATTGCCCCTCAACATTATACTTCAACCCTAAACCATACACTCTCAAACCTTCACCCTATTCATTATACCCTCAATCCCTCAACCCTACACCATATACGATCAACCCAATACTTAAGCTCTAATCCCTCAACCCTCAATATTATACCTTAAACCATAAACCCTAAAACCTCAACCCTCATCCCTATACCCTATACCCTCAACCTTATACTCTAAACCCTAAATATTGTCCCTCAACACTATACTTAAAAAATTAAACCATAAACTCTTAATAGTTCACCATATGCCTTATACCCTCAATCCATACCCTCAATGTTTAACCCTATACCCTATACCCTCATCCCTATACTCTATACCCTCAACCTTATACCCTAAACCTTGAACATTCTCCCTCAACACTATACCTAAACCCTAAACCATACACACACAACCCTTCAGTCTTAATCCAACAGTCCTCAATCTTATACCATACACCCTAAACCCTACAACCTCAACCCTTAACCCTATACTTAAACCCTAAACCATACGCTCTCAACACTTCACCCTATGCCTTACACCCTCAATCCATATACCCTATACAATTAACCTTATACCCTCATCCTTGAACACTATCCCTCAACCCTCAACCCTATACCTTAAACCCTACACCCTACACCCTCAACCCCCATCCCTATACCCTATACCCTAACAATCCATATATCCTTCTATCTCTCCCTCCCACCTTATATCCGTTTCTATAAATCGGATATATGTTTTGTACAATAGAGGCACATGTCTATTCTGAAGACATGGTGGTTTGTTTTAGCCCCACATAATGGATATTTGTTATTGATAACACAACTACTAGTTTCCTTCTTTGTAAATCTTTAGTAAATTTAATATATACATAAATAATATAATATTATACATATTATATTAAAAATATAGTTTTATAATATTATATATAATATATTAATAAGAATATAATATATATAATATATATATATATATATACATATAATATAATATATAATATGTATTGGAAAAAATAATAATACTATTTCATATATATAATCTATCAGATAATACATAATAGTAGATAATGGATATATGTTTCATGAATGGATATCCACTTTCTAAAATGAATATCCATTTCTAAAAATTGGATACTCATTTTGTACAGTAGTGACACATAGATGAGTTTATTTTAGCCCCACATAACATATATACGTTATTTGTACATAACGAATATTCGTTATTTACAACAAGGGTGCCCGTTTCCTTCTCTAGAAATCTTATTAATGGGCAGGTTTGTTTTGAGCTCTGCATAACAGATATCCATTTAAAATTTGCTTTATATATTAAAATTAATATATTAATATATATAATAATAATATAATATTATATATATTGTATAATATATATAATATATTAATATAAATATATTAAATATTAATATATATACAATATATATTAATATTATGTACATTAATATATTAAGATGCTCCCCTATTTATTCGCTTTCCAAAGTACAAAAATAAATGCACCTCCACTATGGTTATTTGATTTCCACGCCTAAATATTTTTTGTTGGTAGAACAATAAATGAGTACAATGCAATAAACACAAGATAGATTACGCCCATCCAACAATAAAAGATATTAATATATCTTAATATCTTGATATTAAGATATATTATATTTATTAAATATAAATATTATTATAATTATAATATTAATATATTATATTATATTATATATACTAATATACTTCTTTCAGAGTCTTTGTTCCGCTAAGGTATGAGGAATTAAGAAATGCCGAGCCATTTACTTTTGAAAAGCTTAGTCAGACTTGTATTCTGGAATGTAAACTAGTAGAAGATGCAATCAGAATAGTTCTGGGACATGACTAGCTGAAATTCTATGTAATGTCACTTCCCCATGAAGTCGCCTCCCGCTTTGTTTGCAATATGATGGATGTGCTCTAGTACAGTGAAATGGTAAATTTTTTAGCTAGTTCTTATATCCTTCCACATGTGTGTCCTCTTTCTTCTCTACACAATGCTTTGGAAGAACATGATATATTGAATGGTTCTAACCTCATGGGTGGTGTTTTATGTCACCAACTTCTTCTCTCTGACCACTCAGTATCTACTCTTCTAAGTGAAATGGCACATGGTTTGTTGGATGGATACTCTTATGATTTTATAAGAAGCCTTCATAGGCTCAAACCACGGCTAGGGTATACGATTTCCAAAATGCTTTTAGATTTATTTGATGCCATGAAATTTTTGATAAGGCATGCTCTTACGAAACCGCATTCCACTCCTTATTTTTCTCCTCCTACTGACTTGGAATCCTCGATTGAAAGTGGTGTTTATCTTTGATCATGCTTGTGGCTCCACTCTCTCTTTCTCCCTGATGCATGACCATGGTGTTTTTATTGTGGCTCTTTCTCCTGCCACCTTCTTCACGGATTTTCTTTCTTCATTGGGTACTCATCGTCCATGTGGTTTCATGTTCTCTAGATATCGACTGGGTCACCTTTTTGAAGTTATTATAAATGTTTCTCTCATGTTCTCGCGCTTATTCATTTTTATCTTCCTGTTTAATTGTAAACCCTACTTTGGGAAGATTATGTTCATATGGGTTTCCTATCTTTTATTTGAGGATTCTTTCCTCCATATTCTATAACTGATCATGTTGTAAGGATTTTGAATCCCTCTTGGCATAATTTTGTTCTTCATTTGCCTAATTTTGATATGTATCTTCCCGCTTTGTAACTATCTTTTTCTTATCAATAAAGGTTTGTGGCTTGCCACTTTTAATTTTTTTTTTATAATATATATAAATATAAAAATAATTATTAATATTATAACATCTTAAATGTTTTTGATTGATTAAGCAAGGAAAGGGCCCTGACCCTTACAGAAGAACAACAATCTAGAGACCAACAACTAGACAAAATAACACAATAGAGGAAGTAGAACAAAAAGAGAACCACTTCCCCCCACCCCAATCAACCAAAAAACATTAGCCTATACCCACTGCATCAAACATTATAAACCTATCAATAATCCCTAATAGATATAACCAATTCATCTTAATATCCATCCAAAAACATAGGCTATAAAAGTATAACCTTAGAAGGGTATCCAACTGATAACCATAGTTCTTAACATAAATAAAATAAGAAATATAACATTCCAGGCACCTATGACCTATACCAACTAAACACCTTATAGAATAGCAAAAAAATTCATGGAAACAAGTAACAAAAAGTAAGAGGAACAAGAGCCAAGGATTAAGCATCCTCAATTAAGCTCCATGAATTCACTAGGTCTTCAACAAAATCTTCAAAATTATCTTTGAGATCCATCTTTCTAAACAAATTGGCCTTGTCGTCATTCACCTTTTTCCTCTATTGTTTATTTATTTTTCCTTGTCCTAAGATAGTGGCCATGAAAAATGTTTTCATAACTACATCCACAACCCTACACATACTCTTCACTGCACTTTCAAGTGCCTGGAACCTATTGGCATTATCATACTTTTGCATCATTTTTTCCAACAAATTCATCCTTTCTACCACCCTTTGAATTCTAATAGTATCTAAACCCAACATGTTTCTTTTAAATCATTGTTACCAGGGTTAGTAATCTCCATATCCTCCAGGTCATTAGTATCATCTCCTTTTTCAATGGCCATATCAATGTCCTCTTCAACATCCTTCCCATCCTCTTGCTGTGAATCCCCTTCCTCCTCATGGCTAGAGTCTTCCACTTCCTTTGACACTGACTCCTCCTCCTAAGGAGACCCACCACCACCAAGGCTATCCGACACTTCCTTAGATGATGAAGCCTTTTCCTCCCTTACCACCTTCTTCCCCTTACTATTTAGAGACATATCTTGAATGTTAATATATACTGATTTTAATATATTAATATTTCTGCTTTTAAGAGACTAATATTTATTTCTTAGGCATTAATAACAGATATCCATTATGAAACCTTAAGAAACAAATATCTATTTAGTATCGGATATCTATTTTTTTTGTTAAAAAATGGATATCTATTTCTATCAGACATTCAATGTTAACATATATCCATTTTTCTTCGATTTTGCTTCGGTATTTGTCTTGGGGGTGACCAACCTAAAAATTCAACATCCCCAATGTGTTTAAAGGGGTTGCAAGGGCTTTTCAAACTTCACCCTTTGTGCTGATGTCTTTTTTTCATCCAATTTTGATGAAACAAAAAGGGTTTCTTCAACAAATTGACAACATTATATCAATATAAGATATTCTTTATTTTGAATTTATAGGTAATTATTATTGATTTTATACATGCACTGTGTAAAGTCCTAATTGATAGGGTGATTGAAAAACATATATAAATTTTAAACGTTTAAACCTTTTTTGAATCTAAAAGATGCATCACACACTATGCTTCACAAATTATAGTTTACAAAAAATTAAATTTCACAAATTTTTGACCAAGTTAGGGTGGTTGGACAAATGGTTTTTAATATTTTAAAAAGTTCTTACTAGAAATTTATAACTACATATTTACTTGCCAAAAAATTACTAAAAAATATGTTTCACATCCGGGCATGTGTCTTCTACTTATATGAAAGATTCAGAAAAAATAATTTAGTTTTTCTCCCCATTAGGATGGCTGAACAAACACCTGATTTTTATTTTTTTCCTAAAAATTTAGTACTACTGCATTGAAATTTCAAATTTTCACCAAATAGATTTACTTTTTTTCAAAAAAGGACTAGTATCTTAGAAACTAGATTCAATTTGCTACAAATTATGTTTTTACATATTTTTCAATTTATGTTAATAACCTATTCAAATTTTTATGTCAAGTTGCATAACTCTATTTTTCTGAATTTTCATTGCCACTTAGGGGCCTAGTTTGGCTCCCCATGATCTTGCACTGACCCTTTATTTTGCGATTGCAATTTATAATTCTCAACAAACTCTACAATAGAAACAATGTTACCAAGGGGAAATGTATTCTTACATAACTTTCTTTGCTCATCTAATGATTGAGCTCTATGTGTATGCATTGCATAATCATAAACTATTTTCTTTTGAAAATCCTTATAAATTCAGCTACAAAAATATATGTATTCACTAACTCACATCTCTTCAACTCTTTTCTATCTTTAACCCCATGTCATTGTATCATATTTTCCAAAAGTAACTATTTTTTTCCAATATAATGTATGCTCTCTAAATTTAGACATTTTTGCAAATGTTGCAAACCACCACAAGTAACACATGATCCTTTCAAACATGACTTCTTATAAAAAATTTGGTCATCATCTCTTCTACATAATATACTTGAAATAAAATATCTTGATTATTTAGGAGGGACTTGTATACCACATTCTTGAAAAACATCGTTAGTATGAAAAGTAACACATATATGGCAATAAATATTGTAATGCATGGAAAATTAAATATGCATCCTAAAATAACATGTAGTGTGTGAATGATTTATCTTAACATAAAAAGGTTTGACCATTTACAGATCCAAAAAGTCTTTAGGACGTGGTTTATGATTTCATGATCCTATTCTCCTTCTAACAACATCTCTTTGATGATTTACTAATTTAGTTTTGAGATGGAGATGGCATTGTGCATGGTGGCGATGCAGGCTAGGGTTCGCGTGCCCTAGCCACAGTTTCTTCCTTTATACAGGTAGGATATCTATCGGTCTTTGTATCAATTTGAAGCTTGGGATTGCTGGTCAATGGGAGGTTAATGGTGTGGGGGTCTGTTTTCACTTGAGGAAGATTTTGTTCATTTGGGTGTCATTTTCTTCTATTCTTTGTAGTGGTTGGGTGGTGCTTGGCATCAATGGGGGAGGCACAAGGGCTCTTGATTTTTCCCTCTATTTTTATGTACGTATTGGGTGTAGTTTAAGTGTGGAAGGAGGCTCTTTTTTCTTGCTTCCCGAGTGGGGTTTGGGTGGTTTAGTTTGTGATTCTCTTTTCTCTTAGTGATGGATCTAGGGGAGGATTTTCAATGAATTCACCATCTCGTGCAATGAGAGTGGTTGAGAATAATTTATTTGATAAGGATTTGGGGGTTGGTGGGTTTGCTTTGTTTGGGGGACCTCATATCTTGAAAGTCAATGGATTCTTGGAACGAAGCAAAGAAAGACTAGAGCTAGTAATTTAACTAGAGTCAATAGTTGAAGATATTGAATATTTCTTGAAACATGCATTGATTTACAAATTTATGGGAATGCAGGTTTCACTTCAATTTTTGGAATCGTGGGCTCAACGGACCTGGGATCTGGAAGGGGAAATGGAGATAATGCTACTAGTGAACAATTATTTCATGGTGGTTTTTAACTGTATGGCTGATCATAACCATGTTTTTGAGGAGGGCCTTATTTCCATAACCAAATCAACTTATTTATTAAGCCATGACATGTTGGGTTCAATCCTTTGGAGGAGCTATCGAATAGCGTTGTAGTGTGGGTTAGTCTTCCTCAATTTCCTATTGAATATTGGTGTAATGATATTTTGCAAATTGTTGCTTCGCTTTTGGGGAAACTAGTGGGTCCTTCTCAACAAAGCCAAGATAGAAAGGTAATGACTTTTGCTCACATTTGTGTTGAGATTGATTTGAGTAATCTGCTTCCAGACTCTTTGGAAATTCGTGTAGGTGCATATTCTTGGGTGCAACAATTGGATTATGAGACTTTTCCTTTTTGATGTCATTAGTGTCATGAATATGGTCATTTGTAGCGAAGATACCCTTAGGCCAAATTTAATGATTCTCAGACTCTGCAACCTCCTTGCAACCCTAATAAGGTTGATAAAGGAAAAATTCCTATTTTTGGTAATGTTGGTGCAGAGGGTTTCACTCTGATTTAAACCCGCAATAGGAATTGTGGGAAGAAGAGAACTTTTAAAGATCATTAAGAAGAAGATACTTTTAATAGATTTGAGGTTTTGGATGACCTTATTCAGTAGGAGGTGAACTCGAGCTTGTTGGCTATGGATCAAGTGGTTTTTGAAATTGTATAGGAGCGTAATATTTTTGAGAATATTATGAGTACACAAGATGGTGGTTCTTTGAAAATGGATATTGATCTTAGTATGATAGTTTCAGTGGGGCCTAAGGTTATTTCATCCACGAAGAAGAGTGGGGGGAGATTTCTCTTCCCTTGGTGAAAGGAGGGTTTGATTTGGAAAAAGGAAATAAGGCTTCTTCACTGGGGATTCTTCAAAAAGATTTAAAAAAAGGGCTATTGAGAAGTCCTCCAAGGTTGGGCATAAGAAGGACTTAGAGAAAATAAAGATGATGGGGGAAACATTGGTGGAGTTAGGTACTGTTAGGACTCTGGAATCTCACTTCTCTTATCCTCTGAAATGATCACCCTCTCATGGAATGTAAAGGGCTTAAACAGTGGCCCTCAACAATTTTTTTTTGTGATTTGGTGGATAAGCATTCTCTTAATGTGATTTTTTATAGGAAACTAAGCTGTTAGTTGAGAATATGGGTGGTTTGGCGCCTAAATTTTGGGGGTGTGGTCAATGCCAGTGCATTGGTACCCAAGATAATGTAGGGGGTGTGGCTTGTCTTTGGAATCCTCTGAAGATTCACCCTCTCTAGTGGATGTCTTGTAAGTCTTCCATTTTAGTGGTGGTTGCGAGCTTGGAAATAGGTGAAACTATTCTTCTTTCTAATATATATGCTCCTATTGATTTCTCTAGTAAGTAGTATTTTTGGTCTCACATCCAGTGTATTTGGAGCTATGCTCCACTTTTTCCTTGGATTATTGCTGGTGATTTCAATGCAATTATTGATTTGGATGAAAAAAAGAGTAGAATTTTGAGGTTGGAGCCTTCTTCTTTTCTTCTCCATGATAAAATTTATGTGTTGAATCTTGTTGATATCAAGCCAAGTAATGGTCAATTTACTTGGAATAATAGGAGGCTGGGGGAGGACTAGATTGCTGAGAGGTTAGATAGGTTCTTGGTCTCTTTCTTCTAGTTTGGTGGTTCTTGGTCTACTTGTTCTGAAATTTTGGACTAGAGGGGCTCAGATCACTAGCTTATCAAATTATCTATTTCTTCGGCTTGAGTAGCTCATTCTTCCTCTTTCAAGTTTCAGCTTATGTGGTTGCATGACCCTTCTCTTTAGCACCATGTTGGTGACTGGAGTAAGGGGAGACTTGCTTTTGACACTACTATGTACTCTTTTTCCAAATAACTGTAGTATGTGAAGTACTAGCTTAAAAGATGGAATAGGTGGTGTTTTGGTAATATTTTCCATGCTAAGGCTACTACTCAGGTTGACTTGGATGCTATCACCTGGGAGATTAGAGAGTTTGGTATTTAGGAGGTCTCTCTCAGGGAGGAGGAAAGAACACTAATTTTTTTGAAGGAATGTGAGTTGTGTGAGGAAATTTATTGGAAACAAAAGGCTCAGATTGAGTGGCTTCAGGAGGGGGATAAAAACACTACTTTCTTCTTCAACTCTGTGAAGGCCAGGAGACATGGTAATTAAATTTATTTTCTTATGAATGATAGGGGTGAGCATCTATCTTCCTTAGGTGATATCTCAAGTGAAGCCTTGCAATTTTTTGCTTCCTTATTTAGAGAGGAATCTGGGGATGCATTAGATGAAGAAAATCAAGTGTTGGCTTGTATTCCTTCTTTGGTCACTAGGGAGATGAATGCGAACCTCTTGGGTTGCCTTGGATGAATTGGAGGCTACTATCTTTCAGATGAAGAAGGGGAAAGCTCCTGGTCCTGATGGATTTCCGATTGAGTTCTTTCAAGCCTTTGGGACATTATCAATTTGGATCTGCTGGCTGTGGTTCATGAATCTTAGAGGAGCAAGAAAATTATGAGGGATTTGAATTCCACCTTTCTTGCTCTTATTCCCAAATGTGAGGGTACATACCAATTGAGTCAGTTCCATCCTATATCTCTCTATAATGTGGTTTATAAAATTATTTCCAAGTTGATTGCTGAGCGGTTGAAGCAATGGCTTAGTAAGCTTATCTCTGAGGAACAAGGTTGCTTCGTGGTGGATATGAAAATTTTGGATGGGGTGGTCATTGCAATTGAGGTTATCTATTCCATGGTAGCTTCCAAAGGATAAGGCTATGTTCATCAAGTTGGATATGGCTAAGGCCTATGATAGAGTTAGATGGTCTTTCTTGCGCAAAGTTCTATCCAATTTTGGTTTTGCTAAAGAGTGGGTTTTGTGGGTGATGAGTTGTGTTACTTCCACTTCCTTTTCAGTTTTGATTAATGGTGAATTTTTTTCCTTATTTGGGGCTTCCAGGGGCCTTCCTTAGGGGGACCCTCTCTCTCCTTATTTATTCATTCTTCTTGCTAAGGGTTTGGGGAGATTACTGAAGAGCAATGTGGCTTTGGGTCTTATCCAGGGGTAGGTGTAGGATAATGGATTACTTCCCTAGTCTCACCTATAATTTGTGGATGATACTGCTTTGATGTGTATGGCTAAGGTGCATGAAGCAACTAATTTATGCAAGGCCTTGGATACTTATCTTGCTACTTCTGATCAAATGATTAATGAAGATAAATATTCCATTTTCTTCTTTAATAATCCATGACTCATTCAGTAGAGGATTGCTCGTAGTCTAAGATTTTAGATTGGTTCTCTTCCTTTAACCTATCTTAGCATTCCTATCTCTTTTGGTAATCTTCCTAAAGATTCTTGGTGGAGTATTCTTGACAAGTTCCATGCGAAAGTTAATCATTGGAGTCATAGATGGTTTTCTTTTGTTGGGTGGGTTTAGTTGCTCAAATCTATGGTGCAAGCTCTTCCCAACTATAGATGTATGCTCTAGGTGGATCTTGTTGGGTTTGTTAAGGATTTGGACTCTTTGGCTAGACATTTTTTATGGGCAGGCAACTTGTATTCCTCTAAGTGGAGCCTTGTGAAGTGGGATATTGTTTGCAATCTAAAGTAGTTTGGGGGTCTTGGGTTGCGGTAGTTGACTCTGACCAGGTTCGCTCTGGCATAAAAACTTTATTGGAGGTGGTGTTTGGAATAGGATCATGTTTGGGATATGATTTTCTCACACAAGTACCTTTAGGGGGTTTCGAAGGAGGAGATTCCTCGTTATCCTTTGGTGGGGAAAGGTTCTATGATTTGGGGAATGCTTAAGAAAGGGGTTGTGTTGATCAAAGAGGATTTGTTCTGGCTATGTAATAGGGGGGCTAAGGCTCTCTTTTGGTTTGAATCTTGGGATGGTTTCTCTCCCATATTTTTCCAATATCCTAACCTGGTGGAGCTTTTCCAACACTTTTTGGATGCTGGTTGGTCAAGGGTGATTGATTTTAAGACTTCCTATCCCTGTGGGTAGGTGGAGGTGGCTAGGTGGAAGGATCCTTGTGATTGTCCTGCTGTTGGTTTTGAGGAGGATTGTGTTGAGCTTCAAAATATTTTGGTTGGTAGACATTGCAACTCTCTTCATGATAAGGATACTTTGGCTTGGTGTTCAAATCCTAAGGGTGCTTTCATTGTGGCTAGTGGGTATCAGGTGTTATTGGCTCATAAGTACGGTGGGGTGGAGGTTACATGGTGAAAAAGTGTGTAGAACAAGTTCTCATGGCCGAAGTGTAATTGTTTTGTGTGGAATTTAGCCTGGAATAGATGTTTGACTTGGGATAATCTTTGGAAGTGAGGATTCCATGGCCCTTTTGTGTGTGTTATGTGTGGTTGCAGTGAGGAGGATTCTTCCCACTTGTTTTTTTGTTGTTTTTTTCTATGTTGCTTTGGAATTTTTGGTGGGGTGTATGGAAACATCCTTGCGTTCATGCTTCTTCTCTTGTTGAGTTTTGGAATAGTCTGGGAAGACCTCCTACTCAGGCCTCTTTTCTCTAGATTGTGTGGTGCATTGGTCCTACCTTCATCCTTGGAAAACATTGGCTAGAAAGGAATCATAGGATTTTCTGTGGGGATAGGATGATGGTTCAATAGGTTTGGTACAAAATTGTTGGTATGATCCAGGAGACGGTGGAAGCTAAATGCGAAGTGGTGTATCCTCTGGAAATGAGCGATGATGAGATTGTGAATAGATTGGGCTTCCAGGGTTGGACTCCTATATCTGCTTGTGTCAGAAGAGGTAGGAGAGCTAAAAAGAAGGTTTAAAGGGTTGAAATATGGTTGCCTCCTCCAATGGATGTTTTGAAGATCAATATTGATGGTTCCTTCAGGGGTAATCCGGGGCCTACTGGGATTGGTGGAGTTGGTAGAGACTATTTTGGATTGGTTTTTTTCTTTTTCTCCATTCATAAAGGATAGTATTCTAACAACTTTATGGAGGGAATAGAAATTCTCTGGGCTATTGAGCATGCCTATGCTTTGGGGTGGTGTAAGATTATCTTTGAATCTAACTCATAGGTTATTGTTAATATGTTGAATGAGAAAAATTTGGCTGAGGTTAATTAGCAGCTTGCTGGGGTTGTTCGTCAGATTCTCTAGATGTGCTTGTGAACCCCAATCCTAGACCTACAAAAACATAGCAAACAAACACAATATTAGATTCATATATAAGTTAGAACTAAGATTCCCCATGATACTCATCTACAATGTTCAAAATAGGAAGAAGAATGAAGAAAAAAACAAGAAAAGCAATGAAATCCTATTTAAACATGTAAACTCTCAATCCCATGGGGGAATTGGAGCCAATTTGATGTGGAAATTGGCCCTTTCCCAACTCCTTTGCTAGCTTGATGATCTTGATGAATATTGATCTACTTGGAGATGAAGAATAATGTGATTCCTTGATAAAATTTGTAATAACCTAGCTATGATAATGGAAAATGCTATGGAAATGGATGAAATTGCTCTAAATGTGAAGATAGTAACTTTTCTCTAAGTTGTGGATCCAAAATACAAAGGAAAACCTTCCATTTATAGAAAGAAAAGATGGAGGAATGAGAAAAATGAAGCAATGTGGGATCATTCAACATCCAATGGCCAAGTGCCACTTGTCAAGATGTGAATGGAGGAAGCTTGAGCACATTTTGATGAATGTGCACAATAAATGATATTAGGTGGAATTTGAAAATTATGAAATGACTTGCTGGAGGGAGAAAGGAATGAATTAAATGCCACTTGGCTTAATGCACAAGGACATGTAAGAGGAAATTAATGGCTTGTTGGAAGGACAAATCCATTTGGAGGGATTTTCAAACTTGGAGGAATATTCCCTTTTTTAATGCCATTTTGAAAGTAATTAGGGAATTATTAAATCAAAGAAATGATTTATTGGTGTTGTATACACCTAAAATTGGTCATGGCATTTAATTAATTAAATACTAGTTATTTAATTAATATTTTGACTATGTATAAATAAATTATCAATTTATTTATATTGTTCATATTCTAAATTCTCCAAATCTAAAATCATATTCTTCTAAATTAATTAAATAAACAAATTTCCATAAGCTTGTTTTATTTAATTAATCTTCACTAATCTCGGTTAGGAATTCAGGCACACGTCTACAAATTTTTGTGCCACCTCACCAAGATCACATGAAATTAAACAATTCTAATTTTTAATTAGAATTATCTTCAACCAATTTTTAAAGCACATGGATTATTCCTCACACACTTCCACCAATTTTCAAACACATGGTCTTTTCTTCCCACACTTTAGTCTTCCATCCAGTTGGCATGTTGCCTATTGGTCAAGAGATTCCTCCATCCATTTGGCATGTTGTCTTTGGTCAAGGGGACAACATCTTGATTCTCTCCATCTAGGCTGCTGATTGTTGCCACTTCACAAGATGCTTGGAAAAGGCTATAAATACAACCCTTTGGCATTGTATTTTGCATCCACTTTTGAATAGAGTTATCATATAGAAATATCGTTTTAGGTTGGGAGCACTTTGGAGTCTTATAGTTACATTTTATACCATGTTTTGCATCATAGTTAGATCTTAGAGTAATACTTTGCTTCATAGTTGCATTTTATGTCATCCTTTGCACCATAGTTGCATTTTAGATTAGCATATTCATAGTTAGAATTTGAGCATATGGAGTATCATCTTAGTTTTTCATAGTTTACATTTGAGAATATGTATAATCATCCCATCTCAATACCATAGTATCTACCTCGAATCATCTAACACCATCATCCATTCATCATAGTGTCCATTATCCTTTCCATCATATAGTTTCATGTAGGAACTTAGTTGGCTTGCATGTTGAATACTAATCTCATTTCTTAAGTGTCATTCTAATAGCCTTTGTGCACATAGAAATATGAGGGCCAAAGGGTTAAGGGAATCTTTAAGAATAGAGGACAATGAGACATTCTTAAAAGATTTATTTTGTGGCAATTTAGAGTAGCTTCTTTTCTTTGAATCTTTGATATAATTCATTTCATTAAGGTTTGTGTTGATTTACTAACTTTCCACATTTCACACACACACAGAATGACGCCCACCATGGGGCTTGCCCCATTTTTTAAAAAATTCTGGAAAATTTATGTTCACAGTTTTGGGCGTTAGACTTTTGGCGCAAATGACACTTTCTCTAGCACACTTTGGAGCTCATTCAACACATATTGCACTTGTTTCAGTGCATATTGCAAATTTTCAATAATTTCACCAAGGTTCGAAAACATCATTTTTGAGTTTTAGAGCATCTTGCATGTCTTTTAGTGCATATTGTATGTGTTTTGGAACATATTACTTGTAGATTGGAGCATATTTCTTGTAGATTGGCGTATTTTGTCTTTGTTTTGGCACATTTTGTCTCTGTTTTGGGGCATACTATCTTTTTTTGGCACAATTTGTAGTTTCATTGTTTTTCACTAAATCCGAGAGCTAATTCTCTATGTTTTTGTTTTGCAAGTTTCCCAGATTCACTGTCAAAGACTCAAACATAAACTATTGACATATTGTAGGGGATGGAAGTGGTTTAATTATTTCCTTTTGGTTAAGTTAGGAACATAGCTTAATTAAAAGGTTAATGAACACCATGTCTTTCGTGCTTGATGGATGGTAGGCATATGCTCTCCGCTTAACTAGGTGACCAAAAAGCCAGACCTATTCACTTTTTGTTTGCAAGTGTGAGTTGAGTATATCACATGTGTTCTCTCTTTTTTCACAAAAAAACAAAGATTGATCGAACTATAGATGTACTTGCTCACTTTTGTTTATCCATAGAGGGCCTGCCTTGTGGGAAAAAGTAATCACCCAAGGGAACAACCCAACCAGTAACACGCTAAAGCCAAGTGACTTCCATCCAGTATATAAATGTGGGTGCTTGAACAAAGGCAAGTATCATGAAGATAGTTCTGGCGAGAAGGGAAAAAATGGTCTCTTTCCGCATGGATTATCCCCCACAAATGAAATGTCCATACTAGAACCCTTGTTATAGTTTGGCCAAAAACCTTTATCTATTCTTTGGTGCAGCAATAGTCGTTGCAAAGGCATCCATATTCTCACAATTTTTAGTAGAGATTATCAACTTTCCATGGGAGTTTTATGGGGGCTAGAAGCTTGGTTGACCTGAGAAGTGAGTGCACTATAATGGGGAGCCTGTGTGGCCAAGCTTCTGAATTCATATGCTAAGAATAAGTGCAATTGGGGTAAAAACCACATGGAATCCAAAAGAATACAACCTTTCATAGCTTTAGGATTGTACATTGCTTGATGTGTCTTTATCAAAGTGTTTTCAAAACAAATTTCAAACAAAACATCACATGTCGAAAGTGAAAATATTGATTCAGAATAACATTCATTAAAACAACCAAGTCTCTAACTGGAAAATATGAAGAATCAAACAAACTTTCAAGAAATGGTGTTGTTCTCCTAGTTTGGCACATCTTGTAAACTTTCTAGCACATATTGGCTACCTTTTGGTGCATCTTGCACCTGTATTCATGCATACTATCCAAGTTACCAGAGTCAAAACCTACTTACAGAGCCTTGTAAAATTTTTTGGTGCATCTTGCTAGTCATGTAGCACATCTTGCACCTGTTCTGGCACATCTTGCACCTATTCTGGCACATCTTGCACCTATTCTGGCACATCTTGCACCTATTCTGGCACATCTTGCACCTATTCTGGTGCATTTTGCACTTGTTCTAGCGCATTTTGCACTTGTTCTAGTGCATATTGCATCCATTTTGGCACATTTTGCAGACCAAAAAACTAGGGACCTAAGTTCATCTCTTATCTGATAGTTAGTCTCATTCCAGGAATCCTTTCCAATCCAAAACCATTCCTCAAGTAAAATAGAGTTTAAACATGTGCTTTATCAAATAATTTCATGAAAGATTAAAATCCAGAACCCAAATTCCAAAGTTCTTAGTCCAAAAGAACATAAAAAATATCTCTCAACACTCTATGAATTTAGAGAGAGATTGGTCTTCAATTTCTATAGAAGAGCTTCAAAGAACAATCCAAACTTGTATTCATTTTACTATTGTCAAAATCTAAGACTTTTCCAAAGATTTGAGCATCTTGTATAGGAAGAAAATTTGTCTCCGATTTCACAATTTGAACCCAAAATTTCAAAAGTCTCTCAAGTTTGAAATTATTCCTTAGATAACTTAGAATCTAAACTTGTTAAAATTGACCTCTACAAGTGGAATTTTCCAACCTAAACTAATATCTAACATCTAAAAGTACCAAAATCATCAAATTTATCACACCTTTGATTATTAAGCTTAGTTTCATAAACATGATTTATCATCCTCTCATCATGAAATAAAGCTATATAGTCAAATCGAACTTAGTCTCATTATAAATTTTCATTCTATTTAACTTAGTTGTAATCCTTGGTACTTTTTCAAAATTTAGATCAAAGTTTAGTCTAAACTATAACACTTGTATACCCGTTCAAACAAGGTTACAAAAACAAAAACGTAAGGAAAAAGGACTCAAAAATCAACATGTTAAAGAGCCAAACATTGAAACTCCAACCATTGAAACTCCAAACATTGAAATTCCAACCATTGAAACTCCAATCATTGAGACTCAAAACACCAAAACTCAAAACAATGAAACACAAAACACCATGGCAGAGACTGAAGAGAATCCTTTCTGTGGACTCAACAACGCTAAAGGGGAATAAATAACTAAAGAAGATATCCAACATGTTGAACAAGACTATAATTTACCCAAATGTTTAGAAAAGATTTTCAAAATAAATCAGGAAAAATACCTCCTTATGCTAGCTAACAAAGTTGCCAAATTTCTGGACGACTTTGATGTGAATCAAATGAAAGCACCACCCAAAAAGCCTAAAAATGATCCTGAACAAGTGGTTGCTCTAACTCACCAAATGAAGAACCTTCAACAAAAAATTATTGATATGCAAAGGGGTACCTCAAAATGATACTTGATTCAAGACATTTCTCCTTATCCATTTGATCAAAGTATCCACATGATCCCCTTTCCCAAACATTGCGAGTTCCCAAAGCACGACAAATACAATGGAAAAACCAATTCGATAGACCATGTGAGGGAATCTAGGA
Organism: Sequoia sempervirens; assembly: GCA_007258455.2. Lineage (NCBI taxonomy): Eukaryota > Viridiplantae > Streptophyta > Pinopsida > Cupressales > Cupressaceae > Sequoia > Sequoia sempervirens. The sequence continues at coordinate 178,741,159 of VDFB02026320.1, forward strand.
CCATGAGTCTTGAATTTACATGTGAAGAAACGTACTTAATGAGATTATTCCCAAGAAGCTTAAGTGAACATTGTCTTGAATGGTTCTCCAAACTCACCCCACCAATTAACACCTTTGAGGAATTAGTCAACAAGTTCATCACCCAATTTTCTTACAACATCCAACATGACATTACCATGAAAGATCTTTGTAATTTGAAACAAAAGAAGGGTGAATCATTCCTTGTATTCTTGCAAAAATGGAGAAGGTTATTTGCACGATATTCTCATCCCGTACCTGAAAAGGAGAAAATAGAAATCTTTATTGACAACCTCAATGATGAGATGTGTTATAGATTGGAATTACAATGTCCCCCAACCTTCGAAAAATTGATTGAAAACATGATTAAAATCAAAGAGGATTTATTCAAGAGAGGAGTCATCAAGATATATAATGAAAAAAACTCAGCAAACTCCAACAATTACAATGGTGGTGAAAAACCCAAGTTTTGGAAATGAAACAAGAATGTTGGAAATACCGATGGTGCAGTTGAAATTCAAAATGCAAAACCTATATTCAACCTAACTACAACTACCACAAAAACTAATCAGAATAATAATCCCCCAACAACCAAAGCAACAACCAAAGCAACAACCAAGGAAACAACCAAAACCACAATCAAAATGTCAACCAAAGCAACAATCAAGGCAATGCTAGATTTAGAACATCATCATATCGAACATCCTCAAATCAAGGGAGGTTCACCCCTTTGGGACAATCATCAGAATCAACATTAAAGGAACTTATAGAAGCTAAAGTCATAATGTTACCAGAGGAAAAAAATTGGGAACCACAAGTTAAGCCTCCATGGTGGAATGATGCTCATTTATGTGATTTTTGATCACAACAAAGGACATAAAACCAATGACTGCATGCTGTTGAAGCACTTGATAAAAGATCTAATTGACAACATAATGATTTTTGTAGAAGGACCCCAAACAAACAATGATCATGGGGCATTCAAGAACCCTCTACCAAACTATGAGAAAGGAGAGTCCTCGTCATCAAATAACAAGGGAAAAAACATAAACTATGTCTATGACACCACCATTCTAGATATTGAGGTGGTTGATGATCCAACCCATGAAAAATTAGATCTTATTGCAAATGATAACTCAACCAATGATAACACCATTGAACATGAACAAAACATCATTGCAATTGAAAATCATCACGATGATGTCACTACTACCTCACATCAAATCAATGTTATCAAAATCAGAGAGCAACAAGACAACACACCCATCAATACAATCACATGAGGAAAAGCAAAGGTAACATTGAAAGGAGCTACCCCTTCTACGTCCAAATCAATTGCTATCCCTGCCACCCAATATAACATAGTGGATTAGTTGCAGAAGATACCTGCACAAATATCCATATTATAACTTCTCAAGATTTCACCCACTCACAAGGAAATCTTGGAACAAGCTCTAGTTGCCACCACGATACCAAAAAATCTAGAGGTTTTCCAATTCCAGACTATGGTGGGACATTTGACTACACCACACTGCTTATCCTTTTCTAAACATGATGATGTGTCTATAAATCATCCCCACAACACTACCCTACACATTGAGGTCTTGATTCATAAAAACCACGTTAAATGTGTCCTAATAGATGGAGGAGCTAGCTTGAATATCTGTACTTTGAAACTTGTCCGTGCACTAGGCTATTCAGAAAATGCTATTGATCCTAGAAGGAAAATCACAATAAAAGTATATGATGATGAGGAGAGATCTTCACAAGGATTGATAGTGTTACCTATTCAAGTGGGACCAGTTGTCAGAGATATAGTATGCTAGGTGTTAGAAAAAGAGTTAACCTACAACATACTCTTGGGAAGACCTTGGATTCATGACATGCAAGAAGTACCATCCACATATCACTAGGGTTTGAAGTTCCTGTTCAACGGGCAGGAAATCACTATTGCAGCTGACTCTAACAACCCCCAATATTGTAACACCCTCAAGACTACCCAAGATACTTTGGTACCACACAATAGGGAAGCTCCAACTCAGGGTTTATCAAATGATGGGAAACAACTAAATTCCTTGTCAAAGTGGGTTGAGAAAAAGGGCTAGTTAAAGGATAAGGATATCCATGATGCCAATCCCTTAAATAAAGAAAGTGCATCAAATCCTACTCCACAAAATTAGGAAGATCAACTCGAATCCTTATCAAAACAAGTTTCCAAGATCCAATTGAAAGAAAAAGGCATGGGGGAATACTCATTTCAGCAATCCTTATGTTTATCACAACTTTCATCTTCTCTAAAGTCATATGGACAACCATCAACATCTAGACAACAATCATCACAACCCACCACACTATTTGATGGTACCTTTATAAGAGTAGGCACATTAGTGGATGAGTCAGATGATAAAGAGGTTTTAAACTGGTTATACAAAGATGAAGAATCATCACAAGCATCCACCTCAAGTGTACATACAAAGCAGTATGGAAAAGGAAAGACAATCATGGAAGAAATGGGATATGCGGGAAAAGGTCCTATCGATAAAAGGAAAGAAGGAATCATAGAATCAATACAACCTATCATAATGCAAGCCAAGGATAAAATAGGATTGGGGTATAGAGAAGAATCAAGAGAAGAAACTAAACAACAAATTGTTGAAAGAATCCTACAACTACAAGCTAGTAATGCTATGGAAACCGATTCAAATGAATATGAGTGGGATTCACTATCTGAAGAGTCTTGTCATGATAAGGAAATTGATGTGGTCCAAAATTATACTCCCATACGTGAGGAGGGTCAAAGTTGATATTATGGATCACTTGAAATAGGATCACAACATATTGATGACTCCAATGAAGATAATCAGGCTCAGAGTTAAACAGATAATTCAAAGGAGAGTTACCTTATAGACATTAATTTCACTATTGGACAATCCAAAGACATTACCATTGGGACCCTTACTACATCTGACTTTAGCCAATTCAATGACTCCTTACCCTGGTACATCCCAAACTAATAGATTGGGATCAAATTGAGCCATCTGATATCCCTCTCTTTTCAAACAATGAAGCCATTGTCAACTTACTTTGTTTTGCCAATCTTGAAATAGATTCCACCATTGAACATTGTAATGAATCTTCCAACCAGGAGAGTGTCAAATTTTCTAGATACAAAATGAATAATATAGGGAATAGATCTGATGGTGAAAACCATTCAATGGAAGTATCAGATCTAGAAAAAGTAAAAAGAAAGAGCATATCCAATAGTGAAAAGCTCTTTGAGGCACTAAAGGATGGAAGATTTGACACACTCCCTGAACACTTTTAGGAATGATCTAAAGTATTGGTTGAACCCACCTAGTCTATCAACATCGACAATGAAGAAACAATGAAAACTGTCCATGTAGCAGAATCCTTGATAGATCAAGAAAAACTAAACTTCGTCAAATTCTTTACAGAAAGAGAAGTCAATTTTGCTTGGTCATATGCTGACATGCTAGGAATTGATCCATAACTCATCATGCATCACTTATCACTACCAATAGGGGTAAAACTGGTCAAGCAAAAGTTAAGGAAAGTGCATCCACATATTGCCATATTGGTAAAAGTAGAACTAAAGAAGTTATTGGATGTTCGATTCAATAGACCAATCGACTATGTTGAGTGGATTTCTAACATTGTACCTATTTCTAAACCAGAAAAAAGCATCAGAATCTACACAGATTTCAAAGATCTCAACAAAGCTTTCCCAAAAGATGATTTTCCTCTACCTAACATTAACATCATTGTAGAATTGAATGCTAGACATGAAATGCTCTTGCTTATGGATGGATTTTCAGGGTATAATAAGATAAATATAGCACCTAAGGATCAAGAAAAAACAACCTTCACATGTCCTTGGGGCACTTTCTGCTGGAATGTAATGCCTTTTGGGTTGAAAAATGTTGGAGCCACATATCAGAGAGCAATGACCATTATATTTCATGACATGATGCACGCTTTTATGGAAGACTATGTAGATGATCTATTGGAAAAATCCTACACCAGAGGAGGACACCTAAAATTCTAGACAAAATTTTCACTAGATTAGAGAAGTTCAATGTGAGACTAAATCCCAAGAAATGTGTATTCAGTGTAACATAAACTAAAATTTTGGGGTACATTGTGTCAGATAAAGGAATTCAGGTAGACCCTGCAAAGGTAAAAGCCATCATGGAAATGCCTCCTCCTAAAAACATCAGCCAGCTCAGATCCTTGCAAGGAAGATTCCAATCTATCAGGTGGTTTATCACACAACTAGTTGACAAAACTCACCCCTTCAACCACTTGCTCCACAAGAATGTATCTTTCTGATGGGATGAAAAATGTGAAGGAGCCTTCAATCAATTGAAAACAATACCTGATGAGTCCACCTATCTTTATACCACCAGCAGAAGGAAAGCCACTTTTATTGTACATAGCAACAACTGAGATATCATTGGGAGCCTTGTTAGCACAAGAGGATTCAACAAGAAAAGAATGGGAAATCTATTATATCAGCAAAACCTTAAATGGCTATGAGATCAATTACACCTTCATTGAAAAGGTGTGTTTGGCAGTAGTGTTCACTACCCAACAATTGCGACATTATATGCTCACCCATACCATCAAGTTAATAGCCAAGATAGATCCCTTGAAATACCTTCTTAGCAAAGCTAATATAATTGGAAGACTAGATAAGTGGGTCATGATGCTGAGTGAATTTGACATCCAATATGTTGATAGGAAGGAAATCAAAGGATAAGAAATCATAGATCAGTTAGCTAAAGCACCATTACAAGACAATCATCCAATGAACATTGAGTTTCCATATGCTGATGTCCTAATAATATCCACACAACAATGGGTCTTGTACTTTGATGGTTCTTATACGCAACATAGATCAGAATCCAAAATATTGTTTATCTCACCACAAGGACATACCATTCCCAAGTCCTATAGACTGATGCTCCCTTGCACCAACAATACAGCCGAATACGAAGCCTTGATCATTGGAATCAAAGTAGCAGTTGAGTGGAAGATCACAAAGTCACATGTCCATGGGGATTCACAACTAGTCATTAATCAAGTAAATGATGACTATCAAACAAAGGATGACAAGTTGATGCCCTACAAAAGAATGGTTGATGACTTCAAAAATTACTTTGTGGAAATAATATTTGAGTAGATTCCTCAAAGCGAGAACAATGTCGTTGATGCCATGACAACCATTGCTTCTCTCTTGAAAATTTTAGAGAAATGAGCCCATTACGAGTTCATGGTGGAACAACTATTCAAGCCATCTTATGACAACCCTGAGTCCCAAGTTATCTACCATCTAGCTAAGGATGACGCTTCCCTCTATGGGAAAATCTATATGTACCTAAAGGATAACACCCTCCCTCCTGACCTATCCCACAATCAAAAACAAAACTTCATTTTCCAAACCACCTGACAAACCTTTATCATGGATGCCCTTTATCGACGAGGTCTTGATGGAACTCTCCTCTGATGTATGTAACGTGACGAGTCTGAAACGACTTTACAGGAAGTACATGAAGGTTTTTGTGGAACTCATTTGAGTGGTTTAACCTTAGCTAAGAAACTCCTCCATCTGGGATACTACTGGCTGACTATGGAGAGGGATTCTTTTAAATTCGTCAAGAAATGCCAAAATTGTCAAATTCATGGAAATCTCATCCATGCACCAACACAATAAATTCAACCTTTTGCATCAACATGGCCCTTTTATTAGTGGGTATTGGACCTCATAGGGAAGATTCATCCATCATCGTCAAATGGACACAAGTTCATTATCACAACCACTAAGTATTTCATGAAATGGATTGAAGCTCTCCCTCTAACTACCATCATAGGAAAACAAATCTCCTCCATTTTGAATTACATCTGTTAGTATGGCATCCATTAATCCATCATCATTGAAAACAACAGACCTTTCAAAAATCAAGAAGTTGAAGAACATTGTTAGAATTTTCACATCCAACATCAATTTTCTACACCATATCATCCTCAAGGAAATGGCCAGGCAGAGGCCTCAAACAAGACTATCCTTAAAATCTTAAAGAAAACCATCAACGATGTTGGACATGACTAGAATGTGCAATTAAACCCTGCTCTATGGGCTTACAGAACCAACATTCGTACCCCGATAGGAGCTACACCCTATGCTCTAGTCTATGGATCAAAAGCCATTCTACTTATTGAGGTTGAACTACCATCACTTTGGGTATTACTAAAAGGGATCATTTCAGATGGGGATTACATATTGTCTAGGTTACAGGAATTGGAACTCTTGGATGAGTATCGTCAACATGTAGTGGATCACTTGAAAGCATATTAGCAGAGGATATCCAAAAGCTACAACCATAGAGTAAAGCCTAGAACATTCTAGGTTGGTGATTTAGTCTTGAAAGAGAATCCCCGTAATCAACAAGATTGAGAAAAGAAGGGGAAATTTGAACCAAACTGGCTAGGTCCCTTTGTCATTGTGTTAGCCTTTAGATCAGGAGCACATCGGTTGTCCACACCAGAAGGGGATTTGTTTGATGAACCCCTCAATAGCTTGCATCTCAAGAAGTTCTACACGTGAATCATCTAGTGCATCAGGAAATGGTCCTAAAAAATACCAAAAACATCAGAAAATGTCCTGAAAAAATGGTTGCCCTGATGAAAACCTAGAAAGCAGGCATCTTGGTAACAATAAAAAATCAAAAAATCAAAAAAATAAAAAAAAAATCAGAAAAATACAAAAGTAAAATAAAAAAAAAAATCAAAAATCAAAAATACAAAAAAGTGAAAAATCATAAAAATTCAAAAAAATCAGAAAAAGAGAAAAATACAAAAAAAGTGAAAAATCAAAAAGATAAAAAAGATCATAAAATCTGAAAAAAGTGCAATAAAAACTAGTGAAAACCTAGCAATAGGCGCTATTTGTGATAGGTTAGCTTTTCCATCTATTTGAGCATGCCGACCATTCGATTTTTCCATCCATCTTCCTATCATTAGAAAAGCTTCATGTACATATCCTGGCATCGCGGTCATGTCTCACCCTACATTGGGGGAAAAATTCTGAACTCACTGGGGGCAATAAACTTTGAGCTTGAACCAACAGATAAACAATAGTAGTACAACATAACCCAAAACAATGATCATAGTGCAAATCAACATTGAACATCAATCAAAAAATCATGAACACATCAAACCATCCAAATCAAACAACCAAATCAATCAAATTAAAAACAAACTTCAAATGGATGATGTTCTTTTTGAATTATGGGTTTATCATGTTCAATTGTTATACTTGGATTTTTGTTATCATATCTCTGGAGCCCCTCGATGATGCATCAAACTAGAGGAGCTAGGAAAGAGTATGATTTTTGTTTGTCTGTTGTCTGTGAGTTGATCATTATTACTATGCAAATTGTCACGAGACATGCGCTACAAAGTATCATTGATGACATTTCAAATCTGCATAGGAAACCTGTTAACTCTTGTCTGTTTATGCAAGCAATACTCAGGTCATCTCGGTTTAATTATACTTAGATGCTTGTGTTAACTTGCACTATCAAACATCATGGAAGTAGTACTCAAGTCATCATGGTCTAAATATACCATTGATGCTTGTACTCACTTTCAACATTGTAAAGGCTCAAAGATGATAAAAAGCATGACAAATTGGCTATTACGAATGACAACTTTTGCATATGAGATCTGCATGGTTAGAGTAGATTGCATCCATGTTTAGCTTGCATTTGTATCTATAGAGTTTCCAAAGCAGCAACAATTTCATAAGGATGTTATCTCTATTATCAATGGATTGAGTACACTTGACATTAACCAAAAACACATCATTCTCATATAGTTGTACACCAATTGCATCATCATTTGCATACAATAGAAAACATTACAACATCATTCATTCATCCATACATCACATCATAACATTTGCATTAGAAAAAACAAAGAGATGTGCATTGCATCTCAATTACATAATCAAAATCATTTCATATAGTGGCATTAGGAATGTGGTTCACTAAGCTTAAATGAGTGAGTCTCTTCAAATTTCCAAAAGAATTGGGAAATATGTTAGGTTTTGTGAAGCTTAATTTAAAAAATAATCAACTGACGGCGACCTTCCCACAACTCTTGGAAGTTGGATAGATTCACTCATTTAATATTAAGACCCTAGAACACAATCATCTGCATAATCATTTGCATCACATAATCATAATTCATGATTACAAAACATCACACATCATTTACATAATCATTATATCTCATTATCATCACATCCATACATAATCAATATGAACATCACATTTCATCACATATCATTATTGCATAATCAAATCCATTTCACATAGCATAAAACATCATTTGCATAAATCCATAAAACATATAGAATCATCCATCATTGCATTATCATATCATATCATCATTGCATACATTCTCATAGAATTATGTACTATCACACAATCATTTCATATACACATTCATTCATTCATTACATCATTTATTTACATCAGAAAAGTACAAAAATATAAAATCCATCACATAACATATCATCAACATCATAAATCATCATAGAAATTAAATGTATCCATCACATAACATATCATCATCATAACATAGAAATTAAATGCATATTATAATCATCATCATAACATGGAAATTAAATGCATCATAGACATCTATCATCATATCAACACATAGATCATAATCATCACCGCACATCATATAACCTTAAAAATCATAATGTCAAAGTGTACAAGGATATCCAAAAAGTATGATGAGATACATCAATATAAAAAATGGCACTGTATCGTAAATTTTGACAACAAGAAGAATATCATCAATGTCTAAACTGAATAAAGGGTGTATACATGTCCAAAGTACATCAAAAATATGCTATCATAACTGGAGCTATGTCGTGCTCCCCATAGATGGTGTTGGCATCAAAGAACCAGTACCTCCCCCCCTAACAGACCTACACTAGGATCTCTCCTATCTCCAAGGAATGGTTGTGTAAAACCGATGCTAATAGTATGTGACTGGGACCTGCTAGAAAGAGACTGTGCAAAGCTCTCCCACTGCTCGGGAGGAACCACCACATGATATCGACCCCTGTAGAACTCGACCTCCTGAGCAGTATGTCGAATCTCTATGAAATAATTGAATGCACCGGAAACTACTATAGCCTACTGTAATCTCTTAGTAATGGCCTTGGCCTGCTTTTCCTGCTATCTCAAGGCATCCCTCTCCATGATAAGTATGACAACCCATGTATGTACTTGTCCCTGACCCTAAGCCTATGCCTATGCAAGCTGGGCCTGTACCTACTATACCTACTTCCTAAATGCATCTCTCTCAGCCATCAGTGTCTGAACCTAGCCAACCTGTGCCTACATTTGAGCCTATAACTATCCCACCTATGCCTGAGTCTGAATCTATGCCTATAATGCATCTATTTGCACCTGCTATTGATGAGAGGGGACTCCAATTTGAATCCTAGGAATCACCAGCTGAGGTACGACAATACTCCTCCTACATCTAGAAACTAAAAAATCTAGAATGTGACTACCAACTACACTTGATGTCCCTGCACTTGAGCTACCACCACCACCACCACCATCATCACAACCACCACCACCCTTAGCACCATCATCACCCCCTCCATCTCAACTATCACTCTCCTCCTCCTCTCCATCCCCCCTCTGTCTCAATGCTTGAGGTGATGCCCTGTCATCATCATCAAATGGAGGAACTAGCTCATTAGGGCTTGATAACCTCATAAACAGATGTGTGTAGAAATACTCAGAATAATCCTCTATCATCCCTGCATCTGCAACCTGTGGAGCATAATCCCACAAACCTAGCACCAATGTATAATACTCGGTATGAGCAACAGCATAAGATAAGCATGGCTCCCACTCTGTCACATCCTATCACTATTGTGCATATGGGAAACCCCCTAAGGAATCACCTGAAATCATTCAAACTCACAAAAAACCTGCAGATATAAATATCTATCGATTGTAGAACATGGTTGTCCCATCAAGTATCATTATAGTAGCATGTATGGCATCTCCATCTGATCCTCTGGCCACACCTCATAATCCAAGTAAGGAATCCATGTCACAATCTCTAGCTCATCTAGGAAATGTCTCCAATAATTTAATTTTCCCAGCTTATGCTAGAAAAATGGACCAGTGTAATTGAACACATAAGGTCTACTCGCCAGTCACTGTCTATCTCCAATTGGCTAAGTGATTGCTATATGCTCCCATGCCCATATCTGCAACAATGCAACTCTAAAAGAGAGGCTTTTCGCCCCACAATAAATAACCTGGTGCAAATCATGATACAAATGGGCTAACATACAAGAACCCCATGCATATCTAGTCCCCTCCAACATCATACGCTCCAATACCTGACCCCAGCCGATCGATAATCCCTTTGAATTGCGGTCAAGAAAAAGGATCCCACCAATGAACCCAAACAAAACACACGGTAGTGGATCATATCTCCCGATCATCTCTTGCCAGGGGACATCATATCTTGAAACCTGATCATCTTGGAAGATCCTACACAAGGCATCGGTCCTACCCTGCTCTACTTTTTCATACACAACTATCTTGCCAACCATTAGAATCTGTAAGATACGATACACATCCTCAGGAGTAACTATCATCTCCCCAGTAGCCGGGTGAAAGGTGTTGTGGTCACTATGCCACCTTTTTTCCAAAGTAGTTAGCAAACCCCTACTAATCCTATACTAGGGTATATCTAACAATGATTTCAAACCACAACGCTCAATAATATCTAAATCAGCCTACGTCAACTGATGAATCATATCCCACATCTTTAGGAAATGCTCCCGAGACTAAAGAGCATCAAGGTCCTCCTAACCATATCATGACAAGCAAATCAACATTACATCAAATAATCTATCAAATTTAGTCCTAACACAATGTTTAATCAAGATCAAAACCAATCAAGATCATTAGTCAATCAAATCATGTTCAATAAAGATCATCAATTAATCAAATCATGTTCAATCAAGATCATCAGCCAATCTATCAAATCAATCATCAAGTCAATCAATCAGGACAATCATCAGTGAATCTATCATCAAACTTCACCTATGATGAGGTTGATAAATCATCAGTCCTATTATCTATCCTCACCTATCATGAGGTTGATCAAGCATCAGTCCTATCATCAAACCTCACCTATCATGAGGTCGATCAATCATTAGTACTATTATTGATCCTCACCTATCATGAGGTCAATCAAGCATCAGTCCTATAATTGATCCTCACCTATCATGAGGTCGATACATCATAAATCCTACCATCGATGCTCACCCATCATGAGGTTGATACATCATCACATTAGCCTATCATTTGACTCTCACCTATCATGAGATCAAATCATCAACTATCTTATCGAACATCAATCAAGCAAAAAACATCACACAATTAGACTGAAATCAATCAAAGCATCATTGAACATCATAACGTAATGACTAACATGAACAAGCATCAACGAACATCAACAATGCAACATTTGACATAATCAACACACATTTCCAAAATCGAGAGGACTTTAATCAATCAAACATCATCAGACATGCAAAACAACAGGGAAAATCATTAGGACTCCTCAAGGTTGAGGACAAATCCTGAAAACACCCTGCAAACATTCCTAGGACAATAAGATGTACCAAAAAAGTAGTAAAATGCACCATTACAGGGAAAAAATGTGCTGAAAGAGGCCAAAACATGAAATTAGGGATGCAAAATGTGCTAAAAGACCTACAATATGTGCCATGTGGGACCCCAAATGCACCATTCCAAGTGCAAGATGCACCATTTCAGGCACAAAATGCACTGAAACTCTTAGATACACCCAAAAATGACTCAAAAACAACAACAATACCCCCCAAAAGTGTTAAAAAATGACCTTAAATGGAAAACAACACCTATCTACCAAGTTCAAAACACCAAAAAAGATAGGAAAATGACTAAAGGAGGTTTCTCATAATGCGTACCAGAGGTCCAGCTATAGTAGGGCGACCATGGTGGCGAATGTGCTCGAAACGATGCCTGTGATATGGGATCACCATCTTCCTCTAGCTCTCCACTCTCCAAATTCTCCAAAATCACAATGTGCAAATGAATTCACTTTTCCCCCTTTTTACCTTTTTAAAGGTTAATGGAGGGAATTATGGTGGGATTTATTTCTTTTTTTACCAAAAAAATGGGCATTAACTAATCAAAACTATTAAAGGCATGAGCTTGGAATCAAATTTTGAGAGATAAATTGTGTTTGTTATCAAATTATCATTGGTTTAACGTTGAATCATCATCACATCATTGCAAAATCATCAAAATTTCCAACAATTCCAAAAAATCATCAAAATTCCAAAATTCATTGATTTATTTGTCGAGGGGGCATATATCCATCAATACCTGAAAATCAACGTTTGGGGCATCAAAAAATTTCTCGACATCGATATCAAATTTTTCTTTGAAACAATGTGTAAACACATTACTTCAAAGAGGGGAAAAATGTATACACCTAAAATCGGTCATGACATTTAATTAATTAAATACTAGTTATTTAATTAATATTTTGACTATGTATAAATAAATTCTCAATTTATTTATATTGTTCATATTCTAAATTCTCCAAATCTAAAATCATATTCTTCTAAATTAATTAAATAAACAAATTTCCATAAGCTTGTTTTATTTAATTAATCTTCACTAATCTCAATTAGGAATTCAAGCACATGTCAACAACTTTTTGTATCACCTCACCAAGGTCACATTGTTGGTATGTGGTGACTGATCATGCTATACTGTACATCTCGAAATGTATCCTTGCCGGGGTCCGGGGTTGGGCCAGGCCTCAGGCGGGGGTGGCAGCCCCCAAGAAATTTTTTTTCCCATTTCTTTTCGTGTCATCACCGAAAAAGGAAAAATCACCGAAAAAGAAAACAAATGATTTTGTAAAATGCTAATTCTAGAAGCTTCTAAAAATCTTGTTATAAGGGGTTGGGATGGGGCTTATAGTATGTAGAAAAGGCGATTATTCGTGATATTGTAATATGTTTTGTATTGGATAATAAAATTATTGGATGGCTGCGATATTTTGGATGTAGCTTGAATTGGGTGAACCACGTTAAATTCTCTGTGTTGTCTTAATTTTCTGTGTGTTTTTTTTTTTTTTTTATTGATCAAATATGCATTTAACTATTAGATATCTACCTTCTAACCCTAACGCACATGAAATTAAATAATTCTAATTTTTAATTAGAATTATCTTCAACCAATTTTTAAAGCACATGGCTTATTCCTCACACACTTCCACCAATTTTCAAACACATGGTCTTTTCTTTCCACACTTTATTCTTCATCCATTTGGCATGTTGCCTATTGGTCAAGAGATTCCTCCATCCATTTGGCATGTTTTCTTTAGTCAAGGGGACAACATCTTGATTCTCTCCATCTCCATTGTTCATTCTTCTTGTTCGAATCTGGATCGTCGATTGTTGCCACCTCACAAGATGCTTGGAAAAGGCTATAAATACAACCCTTTGGCACTGTATTTTGCATCCACTTTTGAATAGAGTTATCATGTAGAAATATCATTTGAGCTTGGGAGCACTTTGGATTCTTATAGTTACATTTTATACATTGTTTTGCATCATAGTTAGATCTTAGAGTAATACTTTGCTTTATAGTTGCATTTTATGTCATCCTTTGCATCATAGTTACATTTTAGATTAACATATTCATAGTTAGCATTTGAGCATATGGAATATCACCTTAGTTTTTCATAGTTTGCATTTGAGCATATGTAGAATCATCCCATCTGAATACCATAGTATCTACCTCAAATCATCTAACACCATCATCCATTCATCATAGTATCCATTATCCTTTCCATCGTATAGTTTCATGTAAGAAATTAGTTGGCTTGCATGTTGAATACTAATCTCATTTGTTAAGTGCCATTCTAATAGCCTTTGTTCACATAGAAATATGAGGGCCAAAGGGTTAAGGGAATCTTTGAGAATAGAGGAAATGAGACGTTCTTAAAAGATTTGTTTTGTGGCAATTTAGAGTAGCTTCTTTTCTTTGAATATTTGATATAATTCATTTCATTAAGGTTTGTGTTGATTTACTAACTTTCCACATTTCACACACATAGGTGCAAGTTGAAAAATCTAGAGGATTCAGGTGATTAGGATTAAATTAATTAGGATTTAATTAATTTAATAAGAGGTTAGTTGATGTGACTATTTGATTTAGATTTTTGGATTGATTTAAATCAAAGTTGAGAAGAATATGTTTTAGATTTAATTAAATAAAATATTTTGATCTATTCAATTAAAGAGGGGTGATGTTAGATTAAATCAAATAAGGTTTAATTTATTTAATTTAATAAGACGACTTTAGAGATTTAATCAAATAGAATAAATTATTTAATTAAATAGAGACATAGGGTTAATTAAATCAGATTGATTAATTTAATTAACAGGAAGATGGCAACTTAATTAGATAAAACTGATTTATTCAATGAATGGATGAAAGGTGGTGACTAGCTAAGAAGATGATTCAAGATGAAATGATAGTAAATCTGGATCAAGTGTGTCGGTATATTTTCCATGTCTACATTTTTCCCCTCTTTGAAGCAAAGTACTCACTGCGTTGGTTCAAAGAATAAAGCATCTTGATCAAAATTTTAAAAAATTCCAATTTTCAAAATTTGCCCCATTGCTGCCCTTGTGAGAAGAAACATGCCGATATACTGCCCCCTCAAGAGATCAAATAATTTTTTTTATTTTTTGGGTGATCTCATGAAAAAAGAGGACAAGGTGCCTGATGGGTCCAGAAAGGCTCCAGGATGCCCAAAAAATGATGCAAAACGAGACTCAGCTTGGCAAAAACTGGATTGGGGGTCGAAAACTCTAGTTGGATGACTAAACAGGGTCAAAAAACCCTATTTTTCAAACCTAAATAGGCCTCAAGGGACCACTTTGAGTTCATTTCCACACATAGCCCTTTGAGATTTTATGATTTTGAGCTTTGACCCTTATGAGAGATGGTGCAACGATCACTTCCACGACATGTCTTGGATTAAGTGCAACTTTACTAGAGGCTGCCTGGCGCTAGACCATGAGTGAGTCAACTTGACTTGACTTTGTTTTTTAATTTTTATGCGTATTTAATAGCTTAGGAAGTAAAATTAGGTCAAGTGGTCCAATATAGCACTGCTTCAAACTTTATTTCAGTGTCGTCGGCATTAAACTATGCCACAATCACGAATAGTGACATGACATCACAATTTGGAGTTAGGGTTTAAACTCTAAATTGGACCACATATGTAAACAACACTGTGGTGGGCCACTTTGAAAATTAGGGTTCAGAGTCAAACTTGGGCATGGTCAAACTACATCGCAACAGTGGAGTTTGAAGAGTTTAGGGCTCCTAGCGGTATAGTTTGGAACTTTCAAACTATGTCGCACCTGCAAACAACGACGCATATGCTATTTCAAGTACACTGGGGTAAATCAAGATCACAATTTTTTATGAAACTTAATGCAGTGACTTTCCTGATGCAGGAGGAGGTTGAGATTCTTCATTCATGTGAGCACAAATCCTCCATACTTGGTAGATTAGTCAGTATGCATGAGTGACTACAGGAGCACTTGGGAGCGATCAAAATTTGGTACATTGCGTATGCACCACCAGTGAGGACTTATTTAGGGATGATGACAACGCGTGCAGAGCGGTGGCATAGTGAGATGTCATCGTTCCACCTTCTGATGAGCGAGGCCACAATGACACTAGAGGATGTGTGGCAGATACTTTGATTGCCCATTCATGGAGAGTGAGTGATCTATGATTTGGATGCCAAGAGAGATGCATGTTACAATGTGATGGGCCTTGATGAGATCATCTTTTCAGAGGGCCAAATTGAATTGAAGTGGTAAAGGATCACTATGTCTCCCTTTCACTTGGTCATAGTAGCCATCATTTCAGGTCTTGTCACACCAGATTGGTGGGGCCGATATTTCAGTCCAAGATGGGGGCTTGCTTGGGAGCTGATGGTTCGACGGAGGGTATTCTTTGCATGGGGACTAGTATTGCTGGCCTTCCTATACTAAAATTTACATGAGTTTACATACTGCGATGGAAGAGCCATCGGGGCCAGGGTCACACTTCTCCATATCTTGGCTTGGGAGCATATCGTCGTACTCTTCCCACGAGTTGTAGCAGTTGATATGGAGCTAGATGATCCAGTCATTTGGAGGTACATGGGAGGAGTTTCTTTCACATTTACAGGATAGGATAACATCCCTCATTGGAGGAGGGTCATTGATGACATGAGAGCATTCACATGGTGACCGTATCTTGGATGGCTTACATGGTATGATGATGCCCAACAACTATTTTTCATTTGACAAGACAAATTGATGTAGGTCTGAGAGCATACGATGATCGAGAGGTACCTGCTAGGCCGTATACATAGACTGTTTGGTGAGCCATAGGGTAGACCTGAGGATCAATACGTCATGGTATTTGCACATACCATGAATAAGACTTCATGGGGCTGATACACTCCAACCTAGGAGGTTGTTGACTCCTTTAGATAGTTGGTGGCTAGACCATGGCCATATGATCAGGGTCAGGTTGATGCAGGTACCATATAGGCATAGAGGGATTGGTTTAGGCTACCTCTTAGGTTAATTGTGCCAGGGAAATAATCAACACGATGAAGAGCCAGAGGTAGAGGGGTAGGATGAGGTTAGGGCTAGGGATGGAGACAGGGGCTAGGGTGGAGATGAACTGGACCAATAGCTAGATCAGGGTAGGGGGCCATAGGATCAGCCATGGTAGGACTAGAACTAGGACCAGGGAAGGAAGGACTAGGACAGACAGGAAGATTAGCCACCTCAGAGGGATTAGGGACCCCCACTGCCATTACCACTGCCACCTCCACCTAATTAGAGGGATTCTTAGATACAATAGCTACAGGCACAGGTCTAGGTGCTATAGGGATAGGTTGCTGCTTTGATAGTAGAAAGGGACCAGCTACGGCTAGAGAGAGACTAGGTTGTCCAATAGAAACAGGCCATAGAGCTTAGGGAAATGCAGGAGATGGGCCGCAGACAACAGTTGGAGAGCATTTCCACCTCCTCCTGGAGTTCAGTTTCATTGAGAGCATACAAGGAGGAAATTTGAGAGGCCGATTATTATAGAGTTCATTATCATCAGGCCGTGCCTTGAGCATCCCGAGTCCTAGATTTTTCACAATAGACAAGGTACCGACCCCCCAAGGATGACCAAGGGAGACAACCTGGCGATGATGAGGGCGAGGGCAGCCAGCAGGGTTAGCCTTCCCTAGATCAAAGACATGATTCTTTTTGCTTCACGAGTTCATTTTTGATAGCCCCATGGGTGATTGTACTTTATGTATTTGATACACACTTGATTCGGATTTGTACCATGACAGTGTGTTATTTGATGATATATATATGAGATAAGATGATTTGATCCGCTATGATGTATGATATGTTTCTATTCTATTTATGCATGATCTGTATGTGATGCAATGATTCTATGTTATGATGTGATTCTATATGATGGTTATGCGATGTGATGATGTGATACAATGATTTATGGATGTATTTATTTTTCAGTATCTTTTCTATGTACTTACATGATAATGATGTATGTAAATGTGAATGCTTAGACTAATAGATCTATTAAATGATGATAACATGTATGAGATGCAATATTTTCATTTTTCATTATCTCATGTATGATATGGGGATGCATTTATGATGATGCACATGATATGATGTGATGATGTATGATGTTTATGATGTGTTTAATGATGATGTTTACATTATGATTCCCATATTATGATAATACAAATGGATGATATGTATGCATTTATATGGTTATGTGATGGATGTAAATGAGTTATATGTGATGATGCTTAGAATAACCAATCTATATTATGCAATAATGAAATGCAAGAGAGGCGATTAACGCTTTCTATATGATATGATATGCAGTATGCAGTATGCTGACGGTTTGTGGATGCAGGATGGATGCAATGGTGAGGATGAGTTGTGATTAATTGTCATGGTATCATGTTAGCATGGAAGGAAGATAGAAGAAAGAAAGAGACTCCAACAAGTCAAGAGATGATGTCGATGATGGTGATGATGATGATTTGCTTACCAAGGAGTTGGGAATTTGAAAGGGCCATTTACCTTATGTTTGATAACACACAGGCATGATGCATCAAGGTATAAAGAACCAGGATGGCGTTGCACCTAGTGGGATGGACTTTGAATCGACAATCAGATAGGAGAATTCATGTTCATAGCTAGCATATGGAACCTTATCCAAAATGAAATTCAAATATTCCAAATATCTCAGACCAAAACATGGGAAGTGCAAGCCTTCCTATGTGGTCAACAAGATATCTAAAACACCTTCCCCACACCTAAACAAAGCACACATGACCAAGATTAGATTAAAAGAATATCCAACAAGAAGAACAAATAAAAAGATAATGATTGTTGCGCCATTTCTTTCTCTCTAAGTCCCCTCATTTGGGACATCATCGAGAGGTCATCGAAATAAGCACAAAAATATAAGTCAAAAGACAAAGATAAAATAAACAAAGTTAATGTTCTTCAATACCGCTAGCCAAGACTAAACTACGACGATGCCTGATGTTGATGTCCATTGTAGGAAGGATGCATCCTAGGACATGATGTTATCAGATGATTGATTTGGGACTGATTGGATGATAAGCTATTAACACAAAGAGTTGACCAACTTGTTTATGTACTAACCTAGTCTTGAGACCTTGATGTTTTAGTTTTCACTTTTAACCTGCTAGACTTGTTTCCGATTGTTTCACCAAAGGTTGAGGATGATGATTGATTTATTATGAGTGATGTTTATTTCAGGTGAAAGCAAGATGAGACAGATGTATTTTTCAAATATTTGGATGTTTTTGATGTTTTTTGAAATGTTTTGAGGTTGTTTCTAGTATTTTCAAGATTTTACAAATATTTTGATTTTTGAATTTTCCAATTTTTTTGGGGTTTTATGAGATTTTGACCAAAGACCTAACCTAAAAACCTATCCTAGGGGCCTAAGGGGCTGATCAACCAAATTAGCCTTG
The DNA here is from genome assembly GCA_007258455.2 of Sequoia sempervirens. Taxonomy (NCBI): domain Eukaryota; kingdom Viridiplantae; phylum Streptophyta; class Pinopsida; order Cupressales; family Cupressaceae; genus Sequoia; species Sequoia sempervirens. The sequence goes on from VDFB02026320.1 coordinate 178,760,437, forward strand.
CCTATGTTATACACACAAAGACATCGTAGTTTGACTGACATAGACCCGATTATTGGTGAGATATGAACAAATGGATTGCCTGTTTATTATAACAGACTCCTAAAGGACTAACCTAAGTGTCTCAGGGGAAGATCAAAGATAAAAATTGCTTACATTTAGAGCTCAGAGATGATGTAGTTCAATGAGATGACTCTATTTTGGCTTTTTGATTGACTTTTTGACCAATTTTTGGATTTTTGGATTTTTTGATGTTTTTGGATTTTCTATTTTTATGGACTTCAAGAATACATGAATCCAATCTGATGAGAACATGCCCCCAACATGATGCAATAGACTACTCTACTATAGGCATGAAAAACTGACCTTGAGAATGGGTCGAGTAGTTCTAGGAGGGATCATGACAGGAACACAAGACCAAGCTATGATGTAGATGCAGATGGATGATGGATGGAGATAAATGGATGATAAAAGCATGACAGATGGGTGATGCAGAACAAGCCATGGAGATCCTAGTGGATGGAAAGTGCTTATTTACACAAGGCGCCTATTTTCTAGGTTTTCACCAAGGTACTTTCCCAAAGTGCCGTGGTTTTGACTAGAGGACAATTTTTCTCTTTACTATTTTTAATCCTTCTTTCTAATTTTTTTTTGGAATTTTTTCTTTTTTTTGATTTTTTTGTTGTCACCAAGACTCCTATTTTCTAGGCTTTCATCAGGGTGACCATTTTTTCAAGACATTTTTTGATTTTTTTTGAATTTTTGGCTTTATACCTTGAAAGATTTAGGAATAAAACTTTTTGAGATGGGAGCTATTCATGGGCTCCTATAGAGGTTCCCCTTTGGGTGTTGATAACTGATATGCCCCTGACTTGTAGCTTGTTGTGATGACAAAGGGTCCCAAAAAATTGGGTTCAAATTTTCCTTTTCCATTTGGATTTGGGATGTTATTCTGATTTTCCTTGAGCACAAGTTCTACGACCTAGAAGGTCCTGCTCCTGACCTTCTTGTTATAGTTTCGTTTGAGTCGGTTCTGATACACCTAAAAATGGTTCAAGGCCTCCATTCACCATTCATCTAGTAATTCCAGCTTGTTTAGTCTTGACAACCAATATTCCTCATCTATAATGAGATTCTACCGTGATATTCTTAGTGACGAGAGCTAGATCTCAATGGGTAAAATGACTTATGATCCGTAGACTAGGGAAAAGGGGGTGGCACCTATGGGTGTGTGGATTTTGGTTCGATAGGCCCAAAGGGAGGGATTTAACTACAAATTCTAGTCACAACTAGCTTCATTGACAGTCTTTTTCAGGATTTTTAGTATTGCCTTATTTGTAGCCTCAACTTGGCCATTTCCTTGGGGATAATACGAGGTGGAAAAGCAATGTTGGATTTTGAATTTGTGGCATAGTTCATGAAAATATTAATTTTTGAATGGTGTCCCATTATCTGAGATAATGGATTGTGGGACACCATAATGGAAAATTAAATAGTTCAGGATGAACTTTGATATCTGCTTTCTAGTGATGTAAGTCATAGGAATGGCTTCTACCCACTTTTTGAAGTACTTAGTGGTGGTAATGATAAACTTGTGGCCACTGGATGAGGTGGGGGTGATTTTTCCAATGAGATCGAGTCCCCATTGTGAAAAGGGCCAAGGTGTGACAATCAGGTGGAGCTCTTGAGTTGGTCCATGGATGAGGTCCCCATGCTGTTGACATTGTAGACACCTTCTGACATAGTCATGTGCTTCTCTTTCCATAGTAGGCCAATAATACCCCATCCTCAACAAATTCTTGGCCAAGGTCATACTGCTCAAGTACGAACCAAAAATGTTGTTATGTACCTCAATTAAGGCAGCCAATGCCTCCTCAGTGTTTAAGCAACATAACAAGGTTCCTTCAATGCTTCTTCGGTAAAGGGTATCTCCTAGGATGACAAACCGAGATGCTTTCTTAAATTTTTTTTTCTTAAGGTTTGAGGTTATGTCACTTGGGAAGACTCCTATTCTTAGATAAGTGTATATATCATGGTACCAGGGATCACCGAGACCAATGATTTCACACACAAATTTAGACTCTGGTACCTTGAATGAAGGCATGAGAAGTTGCTCTACTAGCAATTCATGCTTTGGGATATTGCGAGGAATTTCCAATAGGGATCCAATTGTCACCATGGCATTTGCCACTCTATTGTTTGCTCTGGGTATCTGCTCGAATGTGATCTCTATGTATGACTCCTTAAGACTTTCCACCAATTTCTTTTATGGAGTTAGCTTGTCATCCTTAGCCTGATACTCATCATTTACTTTATTGATTATGAGTTGTGAATCCACATATACCTTAAGATCCATGATATGCCACTACAATGCTATTATGAGTCCTATGGTTAGAGCCTCATATTTTGCAATATTGTTTTTGCAGGGAAATGCCAACTTGTAAGATCTTGGTATGCAGTCTCGCTATGGAGTGATGACAAAGAACCCAACTCTTGATCCATGCTATGTGTAGGAACCATCAAAGTACAACTTCCAGTGGTTTTATATGCTTAAGTTGAAGATGGATTCATCAGGAAACTCTAAAATTAGTAGATTCTTTGAATACATTGGTGCTTCTGCCAGTTGGTCTGTGATCACTTATCCCTTGATGACCTTCTGCTCTACATACTCGATGCCATATTTTGATAGGATCATGACCCACTTGGCCATCCTTCTTGTGAGCATTAATTTGGAAAGTAGGTAATTGAGTGGGTCGATCTTGGCAATGAGTTTGATTTTATGTGCTAACATGTAGTGTTTTAACTTATGTGAGGAAAACACCACTGATAGATAGGATTTTTTGATTATTAAATAATTTAACTCATGCTCTACCATGGTTTGACTAATGTAGTAGATGGCCCTCTATTCCATTTTCATCATGCTAAGCTAGGAGAGCACTGAGAGCTACTGTTGTTTCCGATATGTAGAGGATTAGCATCTTTCCTTGGATTGGTGGCATAAGCACTGGAGGTGTCAGCAAATACTCTTTGATCTTGTTAAAGGATTGATCACATTTTTTGTCCCATTTGTACGCTACTCCCTTGTGGAGTAGGTGAGAATATGGGATTGACTTGTCTGCTAGCTGAGCTATGAACTGGCGGATTAACTAGAGCTTTCCTTGTAAGCCTCTCAACTATTTCAATGTCTTAGGTGCCTCCATCTCGAGGATTTCCTTTACCTTGGAGGGATCTATTTCAATCCCCCTCATGGACAGGATGTATCCCAACAGCTTCCCTGATTATACATCAAAGGTGCACTTCTTTGGATTAAGGTAAACCTTGTATTCCTCAAGTCTGTCAAAGATGACACTTAATGTTGTTATGTGGTCTCGCCTCTTTCTGTATTTTTCCAATATGTCGTCGACATAATCCTCCACAGTCTTATGGATCATGTCATGAAATATTAAGGTCATGGCCCTCTGATATGTTGCTCCAACATTCTTTAAACAAAATGACTTCATGTTCCAGCAATATGTCCCCCATGGACAAGTAAAAGCTATTTTGTATTGATCTTCTTTGGCTATCATGAAATGATTATACCTAGAGAATCCTTCCATCAGTGAAAGAATCTCATGTCTCACGGTCATATCTACAATCATATCAATGTTGGGAAGTGGGAAGTCATATTTGGGACATTCCTTGTCCAAGTCTCTAAAATATGTGCATATACAGATGCCCCCATCAGGCTTTGAAACAAGTACAAGGTTTGAGATCCACTTTGGATAATCGATTGTTCGTATGAACCCTACATCAAGTAGCTTCTTCAATTCCATTTTGACCAACAAGGAAATTTGAGGATGCATTTTTCTGAGATTTTGTCTAACAGGATTTTCCTGGGGGTAAACTGCTAGATGGTGGACCACAATCTTCAGATCAAGCCTGAGCATGCCGACATAGGTCCATGCAAAGTTGACCTTTCTCTCCCTTAAGAAGGCAGTTAGGAGCTCCTATTCTTCTAACATCAATGATTCAACATAAAATGTGATATGCATAGTTTCCTCCATTCCCAAGTTGACTGGGATGCACTTTTTGGCTAGAACTGCTGACCTTTCCTAATTCAGAGCACTGAGAGGAATATTGAATCCTTCATCCTTGGGTTCCTTAGAGAGGTTTTCACCATTGGATATGTCCTTTATTTTTACTATTTTTGGGTCAAAGAGTGCCATAGTGTGGTTTGCACTCAAAGACCTTGAGATTATTCTCAAATTTTCACTTTTGTGACTAAAGGATTCAATCATGTCCCCATAGTAGGCTTGCGTGTCTAGCATGATATCAAATCCAACCTTGTGATCTCCATGTGGCACCATGTCTTATAGTCCCATGAATTCTGAGAGTGCCTCATCATTTTCAAAAGTGTCTAGAATTGGTGCTCCTCGTTGGTTATAATTGATGAGCTAGGGGTAGACTAGGCTTATTTCATGGGTTTGATGGTCATTGGTCTCAAAAGACAAGGTAATAATCATGAGTAGGGAGGTGTCTTCGAAAAGAATAGGTAAATCGGCTATGGGGTCCTCATCACTACTACACACATTAGTTATGTTGAAGGTGAAGTTATCTAAAGGTTTACCTGTGGATACAGGTAATTGAAGGGCGGTTGTAGATTGCTGAGGAGTTTTGACCTTCTTAACCAAGGTACCTTTTCCAAGTATTGTCACCTTTAGAGGGGTGCATCCAAGGCCAAGATTTCTCATATGCATCTCTTGCATGAGGGCTACTAGAAGTTCGTTGTTATTTTGTCCAAGCTTTCTATTTCTATTATAGCCCATGGTGAGCATCATTTGTAAGCCTTTATTGCTATCATCCATAGGTAGATTAGCTGCTGGTTTGTTGTCTTGGTACAAGAGGTTTGATGGGTCTTCTTCTATTACTTCCCGACCTAGGTCTCCCTAACTCTTGAAGCTGGAGGAGCCTACTATGAAGGTTTGGGATGAGGGAGCATTATTTGACTATGGTCATCCTCATGACCTAGGAGATTGTGGTAATTCTCCTACTACAAAAGCATTTATCAGAATTGTATAATCCCCACACCCATTTTCCTAGATAATGACCTTGATATTAGATATGGTAGGGATGGCAGGTGTCTCTGTCATAGAAGTGGAGGAAAGAGTAGCTGGTTCTATGTATGGAGTTGAGGGACCCTCATTGTTCTTAGGTACTTGGGGGATTTTGTAATATTTTTCCTCCAGATTTTTGTAATAGTAAAAGGGTTTAGGATCCCCATGGAAAGTGACCTCTTGGCCTTGGTATGTAAAATTTACACATTAGTGGAAGGTGGAAGCTACAACTTGCATCCCATGAATCTAGGGACGCCCTAGGAGGATATTTTAAGGCAATTCCATGTTGAGAACTTGAGAAGTTGTTTCCATGATAGCCAGTCCTACTTGAATAGGGAGTTGGATTGTGCCCTGAAACACTCTTTCTTGATCATCGTAGGCTCTGATGGTTATTCCTTTTCCTTTTTCAACAACATATTCAGAGAAGCCCAATATTTTTATTAATTTAAGGGTGCATATGTTAAACCCTACACCCTCATCCACCAGGACCCTCTTGACCTTATTTTTATGGATGTAAGCCTCAAGATGAAACACACAATTAAGAGATGGTTGTGTCAGAAGATCCCATTCTGAAAATGTCAGAATGTGAGGTGTAGTGAGGTGTGCAACCATAGCTTGGAATTGTTCCACATCAAGATTAGTGGGGACAAAAGATGAGGCCAAGGCTTCTTCAAGGATCTTTTTGTGGTTCGGTGAGATTTTCAACAATTCCATGATGGAGATTTGTGTTGGGGTTCTTTTTAATTGGTCAAGGACATTATAGCCACTAGGAACAGATCTTGGATTGAAGGTGGATGCTTTGTTTGGTTGAGATGACCCTACGATGGTGACTTTTCTACCTCTGGTGGTGACTCCACAATCAACTTGGGCTCCTTTGATGGTGATAACAGTGAAATACTCATCTAGGGATGCAACGACATGGTCATACACATGATTCACACTTTTGAAGGTAACCTTTCCTTTATCATTGCTATTATTTCCCTTATTATGTTTGGGCATCAGATTCATGTAAATCTTGAGATTTTGATTCCCTGTTGGTTGTTCCATATTTATGATTTTGTCATCAATGAGGTCTTGGATCAAGTTTTTCAACCTAATGCAATTGGCAGTTGTGTGTCCCTTGATTTTGTGGAAATCATAAAGGTGATTTTCATTGTACCACAACAGTTTCACCAAGGGCTCTTGATAGTTTTCATAGGTGGGGATTGTGATGAGTTTTTCCTCCACCAGTCTTTTCATGATGGATTCACCTAATTCCCTAAGGGCTGTGTACTTCCGCTTGGGGGAGTTTTTGTTTCATTGGGGTGGCCCCCTTTGATCCTTCACATTGTTGACTGTTTGATTGTTTGGCTACTGAGTCACAGTGTTAGCTTGTCGATTGTTCTGATTGTTATTGTTGGGGTGCTGGGGTGTTTTGTCGAGGTGCACTGATGACAACTTTGGCATCAACAACACCATTGTTGATAATGTTTTTGTTTTTTTCCCATGTGCAAGGTTTATTGTTATAGCTGGTGGATGGGAGGATTTCTTGATAAGAATGAGCTCTCCCTTGTGAGATGAGGGCTCGTTCGATATTGAGTGCCTTGGGGATCAATTGACCATAGGTTGTGATGCATTGCATCTTGAGATGGAAGGACAAGAGTCTGTCAAGATTTGCGATGATGGTGTATACTTGTTCCTCGGGCATGGCCCATTTACTTCTATTGGATTTTGATCACCATAGTTTTAAGAATGAAGCAATCATCTCTCTCTTGGATTGTTTCATAGCTGAAAGTTCTTCTAGGGTCACATCTATAGCTATGTTGAAGGCATAGTTTTGCACAAATGCGTCCATGATTTCTTGGAATTTTTTGATTTCTAAGAGATGAGAGAACCAGTCAATGGCGGTACCTTCCAAGCTTGTGGGAATAGTCGCATTAGATAATTTTCTTCGTATGTGACCTCCATGAAATGTACTTGGAACTCCCTAATGTGATCTTCAAGGTTTCTTGTTCCACAATATTTATCAAACTTTGGGATCTCAAATCCTTTTGGGAATGGTTTCATGACAATGCTCCTATCAAATGGATAGGGCCACAAGTTCTTTGGTGGCTTTGTGGTTTTCCTTGATTAAAGATCAAGCACTTGTTGTGAAAGAAGTTTTCTTTGTGTTGATACATCTTCTTATGGATCAAGGGGTGGGATGAAGGTGTTATGTGGTGGTTCAATCATTGGAGGTATGGGTGGATTGGTTGGTGTGTTAGTGGATGGTGTTTGCATGTTTTTCTGTACCAAGTATGCTTGTAACTGTTGTTGTACCAACAATGCTTTTTGTTGGTCCTCTTACTATTGTGCTAATAATGCCTATTGTCTAGCTTGTTGTTGCTATTGCACCAACAACGCATGTTGTTGGGCTGCTAGTTAGGTTGTTTCTTGTTGTTCTTGGTATTGCTTCAACGCTTGCTAGTATGCTTGTTGTTGGGTTGCTTGTTGCTGTACAAGGTACTATGCTTCCACCTATGCCTGTGCTTACGCTTGTGCTTGTGCTTGCACTTATGCTTGTTGGGAAGCTTGGGCGACCTGAGTGGCTTGGATAGCTTGAGTGGCTTGAGCAGCTTGAGTGGCTTGTTGTTGTTGCAACAATGCTTGGGCTTGTGCCTGGGCGGCTTGTTGCGCTTGTCAAGCTTGTGCGGCTTTTTGTGTGACTTGCATTGCTTGAGTAGCTTGAGCGGTTTGCATTGCTTGTTGAGCAGTTTGCATTTGTTGTGCAAATCGGTATTGCTGGAGTTCCTTTTCATAGGCTTGGTGAGTTTGTAGTGCTATGCTGTATTGGCTTGCTGCATTTGGATTTGGCGGTAGTGGTGGTGGATTTGGGATGTTAGATGTGGTAGTGAGTGGTTGAGATGTGTTTTGAGTGATTGTGGTGGATGGTATGATTAAGGTGCTAGATCCTTGAGGGACCATGTTTTGGGGTGTTGGGATTGATGTTGTTGCTTGGATGGATACCACCTGTTGTTGTGATATCGGTGGTATATTCAGAGGATTAGATGTGATGATTTGATTGGTGCTCGGGGGGTTTCCTTAGATTGATTGATTTGTGTTAGGTAAAGGAGGAAGTCCTAAACCATGAATTGATATGGATGTTGGTAGTGGAGGTAACAGTGGTGGAGGTGGTGGTTCAATTGGAACTGGAAGTGGTGGAAGGCTTCCTGGAATGAGTGATGATGAGGCCCTAAAGATCCCGCCTTGTTCAAATAAGCCCGCTTGTACCAATGGGAGATAAACTTGTGGGTCAATAGCATATGTTGGTGTGGCATGGAAAGATGTGTTGTTGGAGTCATGGAATGTGAGTGGGACATATTGGTGGAGGGGATTCTGAGGCACAGTACATGATGTACCCATTATGGTATTGGCGTCCAAATTTTAATTATTGAAAAGGGGATGTTGTTGAAGGGCACGGAGTAATGTGCTCCCCTTGTTGACAATGAGTTGTGTGGTGGAAATGGATGATGTGGATTGCAGAATGGGTTGGAAAATGATCTGAGTGGGTGAGGTGAATGGTACAAGTAGCATAAAAGGCTTCCCCACAATAGTTCTTACATCGAAATAAAAAGGGAGTTTAGATCTTTCTTTTTCCAATTCAAGCATGTATTGGGAGGGATGCAATTTCATCATGGCTTTGACAATTTGGTGGTTATCGGGGTTTTGAAGCATTTCGGTGATCTCATCTTGGGTCATCCCCGTATTGGTGATATCTTCCACTTGCTCTTCCTCTTGAGGATCTTGTGTTATGAGAGAAAGATCGGGTAGTGGGATGTTGGGTCCAATAGGATTGATATTAGGTGCAATTTGACTTAGGTCACTTGAAGTTGATGTTTCTTTGTTGTACTCCATGTTCTTGTGTTGTGATCTTGTTTGAACCATAAAATGAGGCTCAAAAGAGAAAATCTAGGATGATTAAGGATCAAAGTGTGATGGAAAAATGTGTGAAAGGTGGATGATATGGATGATTAAACTCTTAGAAGATCTTGAGGGGGATGCTAGACTTTTGGGACTTTTTGCATTCTTGGATTTTGATTTGTTTGATTTGATTCTTGGATTTTTGGTTTTGAACTTGATTTTGATTTTGATTTTGATTCTTGGATTTTGATTTGATTTGGATAATGAACGAATGGACCCCAAGATGTTGGATGTTATCTACGAGATAAAATTTCTCACAAGATGATAGTTTGACTAAGTGTAGGGAGAAGGATGCATCTACTCACACCTAACCAAACAAGATGATTTGATGATATTTTTTCTCGACAAGATTGTGAAACAATTAATGAATCTACAAAATGGCATTCGTTTAAGAGTTTGAATGCAAACACATGGACAATATGGACAAGGGAGTTGGCATGCTTTTGTCAATTTTGTATTGTAGGTGATTGGGAGGCATGTGAAAAAATGGAATGGGTCGAACAATGGCAACAAAGAGCCTTAATGCCTACATCAATAGATGTTCAACATGGAACGATAATTGAAGATAATCAAGTGTTCGCATCAGATGATTATGATCGTGTTTCAGATCTTGTACAAGAAGGTACATTATTTATTGAGTTGAATTTTGTATGTATGCATGTTTATATGTGAATTAAATATAAGTCACTCTTTATTGAATTTTATATTTATTTTTGCAGGACATGTGTATGATGTTGTTGCACCTGAGGGGAATGAAGAGGAGACAAATTACTGGTTGGCTAGATGTGTTGAGAGAAAATATAAGCTGGCACATCCTAGAGTGGATGATGACAACCTTGAGTATCCAACTGGTTCAGTGGTTGTTGTTGGCACCTAGCTTCAAAAATATTTGATGAGAAATAATGGCTTGCCTGCATTTGAAAATTATGAAAGACATAAGAAGATTATACATTATTCACATTTGATTTTGACAACTAATATAAAACTAGTTAGATATCAAGGGAGGCCTGCTAATAAAGTTTTATGGACACTTTCAATGGATGATCATGATACAATCATAGATGCATTAAAAAAAAAAGAGGATGCAAATGGTACAATAGAGTAAATAAATATTGGTAAGTATATCTAGTTGTTTATATAGTTAATTGACATATATATATTTGTATTCAATCATTTCCTAATTAAATTTTTATATCATTTTTTGTTTCAGGTCTCCCAAAATTAGATTCTTTACAAAAAAGAGAGGAGATGCACATATATTACAATGGAATTCAAATCTAGAGATAGGTAACTATATATAGTTCTAGATACATTTAATTGATAGTATAAATTCATTATCTCAACTCCCCTTAATCCACCCTCTTGCATCCCTTCAAGTCATTCTATCAACTCCCCTTAATCCACCCTCTTGCATCCCCTTAATCAATCCTCTTAAAGGACCCTTAAGTCATATCCTCTTACATCCCCGTAATCCATAATCTTGCATTCCTTAAGTCACTCTCATAATTCCCCTTAAGCCATCCTCTTAGGGCATGTTAATCCATATAGTAAGGTTCATGACATGCATCCCCTTAATCCACTATCTTACATCCCTTTAATCCATTCTATCAACTCCCCTTAATCCACCCTCTTACATCCTCTTAATCCACCCTCTTGAATCCCCTTAATCCACTCTCTTACATCCCTTTGAGTCATTTTATCAAGTCCCCTTAATCCACCCTCTTACATTCCCTTAAGCCATCCTCTTAAAGGACTCTCATAATTCCCCTTAATCCACCCTCTTGCATCCCTTCAAGTCATTCTATCAACTCCCCTTAATCCACCCTCTTGCATCCCCTTAAGCCATCCTCTTAAAGGACCCTTAAGTCATATCCTCTTACATCCCTGTAATCCATAATCTTGCATTCCTTAAGTCACTCTCATAATTCCCCTTAATCCATCCTCTTAGGGCATGTTAATCCATATCGTAAGGTTCATGACATGCATTCCCTTAATCCACTATCTTACATCCCTTTAATCCATTCTATCAACTCCCCTTAATCCACCCTTTTACACCCCCTTAAGCCACCCTCTTGCATCCCCTTAATCCACTCTCTCACATCCCTTTGAGTCATTTTATCAACTCCCCTTAATCCACCATATTACATCCCCTTAAGCCATCCTCTTAAAGGACTCTCATAATTCCCCTTAATCCACCCCTCTTGCATCCCTTCAAGTCATTCTATCAACTCCCCTTAATCCACCCTCTTACATCCCCTTAAGCCATCCTCTTAAAGGACTCTCATAATTCCCCTTAAGCCATCCTCTTAGGACCTGTTAAGCCATATCCTAGGGTTCATGAGATGCATCCTCTTAAACCATCCTCTTAACTCCCCTTAAGGCATTCTCTTAAGACCCCCCTTAAGCTATATATCCTCTTAGGTCCCCTTAATCCATCCTATGAAAAACATCTTTTGAATTTGTATGGAATTTACTATATACTATTCTTTTCTCGCATGAATTTTTTTCTTAAATGACTCATAAAAATTGTAGTTACTTACATTAATTATTTTTGTAGGTTCTCATCAAGTTGGTCTATGAAGTGATTGTTGAATTGGAAAATTATTTTATCAAGAGACTATGTAAATATCAATTTTTGGTCTTCACCTAAAAGTTGATAAGTTTTAATTGTATCTACATGCACATATATGTTTCATCATATTATATAGTTGTAATAAACATCTTGATATACATTATATATGTTTGTTCGATGTCACTTTTTAAATATCTTGTTCCAATTTTATAGATTATACATTTCATGTCTTGTATTTACCACATTTTATATAATTATTCAATTGTATAGATTATACATTTTATACATACAAGGAGCTAGCTTTTTTGTTTATTGATTCAAATATTTGCTATCTAATTGGAAAATAGTTAAAATTACCCGCCCTTAATTTATTATGAATATGATCTAAACTATTTAAGGAATGTTTTAATTTGTCACCTAACCATGTGATAAATTATATATATGAAATTTGATTCTAGATAAGAATTTATATAGTGCATGTAATAATTGAAAATTAGATAAAATATAAATAGTCCAATGTATGAGTGCATATAATCATGAAAATGAACATAACAAGATATCATAATTGAGTGCATGTATAATCATCATATTAAAGTCAACTGATATAAATAAACACAAATATGATAATAACATGTTCAAAGTAAAAATAGAGATAGATAGTCCATAAAATTTATATGTCAAGTCCAACACATATATTTAAATAAAACTAGAGAGCTATAGTCCATAAAATATAAAACCATCTAACTTTTAGGCTGATCGATCAAATCAAGTCTCCTCTTTGTTCCATGTTGACTAGATGTACCCGCATCATGCTGTAAAAGAGTACAAGAAACTTGAAATTAGATTTAAATTTATTTAGAAATTTTTATATAATTAAACATATTTAAACTTGAAAATATAAACTTTTAGATAAAAATAATTTTAATTAAATATCTAGTAAATATAGTAAAAATGATTTCTAGTATGCATAAATTACCATATGATCATGTGAATCTGTAACTGGCACATTTTCTTCAACGGGTAGCATAACTGTCACTTGAGAAGATGCAAATGCCTGATCTGCTATATCCTTCATATTCATATAAAGCAAACAATATGTGAAAACCTCGAATATATATATTTAAAAGGTCTGTAAAAATTGTATAGGAGATTTAAAGTAAAGTTTACAACCTCGAATGATATGACCTCATTATCATGCACCTGAGATTGCCCATGCATAAATGCCAATGATGTCTCAGGTGCGTGGCCCGCCATGGGTATCTCATGAAATTCCTGCATATAGATGTACAATAGTTCGTATAGATCATTGACACATGTGTATGTAAATGAAAAAAATAAATTAGATCTATGATGTCTATTTAATTTAAACTTAAAATTTTGAAAGCATGCACCTGAGCTGATGATGTCTCAGGAGCACTCACCACTGTAACTTGTAGTTGGTTAGTACTAGGTATTATATGACCTCCTTGCATCTAGATATAATATATCAATTCACACATGTGTACAAATTCAAATTAAATTAGATGTATATCCACACAAATTATTTAATATATATTGGTTCAAGTACCTGTCCAAAAGGTGAACCCATATCTACAACACTCGACATATGCATACAATGATCATATTGAGTTTCAGGCATCACATGATCATGCATCTACACCAAATACTTATTGAATTAATATTATATTATATATATAATTTGATGTTATTATTTACATGGATTTTTCACATTTCAAACTTGAATTAAATTTAAGTTCAAAAGATGAACATACTTATGTAGGACGATCCTCAGAATATAGTAAATTTAGGTATGACCTCGTCCCATATGCATGTGCATCACCTGAAGTGGATGTCTGAGTATCCCTATAGCCCGAGCCTCCATGCTCTCTATTGGCCACTTCAGTGGCTGCGTGTGTAGTCTACTGAGTGAGATGTCCTGAAAGTGAACTCAATTCTCCTAATGTCGATAACATAGTCTGCTGCTGAAATGCAACGGGAACACTAGGAGAAGGAAGAGGAATAATAGGAGCAATTGGAGCATGTCACTGAGGATCAACACATGCTCCTAGTCTATGTTGGGGCATGCCACGCCCAACTCCCTGAAATGAACTCATATCAAAATAGTTGGGTTTTTTACCCAACTCAAACTCAACCCATAACTTTCTCAAAAAGTATAAGGGCATCTCACTATTGCCATGTGGTGGACTATCAAACACCATCCACCATCTGTCCCAAAAATGTACAACTATCTGCAGCTGCCTACACCATAAAATTGAAATTCATTTTTTCATGGGTGGAATGGGTTGGTTTGTTTGGAGGTTAATAAAATATTGGCACATGGCTTGTTTGGTAATTTTCAAGTCATTGATTTCTTTATATGACAATCCATCTGCATAGAATTGTATCCTCTCTTCTCTCCATTGATGGAACCTAACTAGGCCCGCATCAATAGATCGAACAAAATTGACAATAGTTTGCATCATAGATGCAAACCGTTCAAGATGGGGAGGGACTCTAGGCTCATTTTTAATGAGATCTATATTTCCTTGAATGAAAATGAGGTTTGCTCGAATATTCTCTCTTAATTGATCTTCATCAACTATAGGAGGGGGTGGGGGGTTAGGCGGTGGAGAATGTGGAGGTGTGCTAGGGTTTTTTTCATGTGGTGGATTGGGATGTATGGGATCTATATGAATTTCTTGATTGGGCATAAAATCCTCTAAATTAAACATCGGATCCATGTGAGCAATGATATGGCAACTGCATGTTAAACAATTAAAAAATATATATCAACAAACTAATTAAATAATGCACACAATTTGAAAGTTATTTAAAAATCACATTGAACATGCACAAATTCAAAATATATTTCATTTGAAGACCATTCAATTTATAACATTATAAAATCCATAACATTAAAAATTCATAGCATGTACACACATTAAATTGAGTCTAGTGTGGGGTTGTTAATATGAAGGGTAGAAATGAAATTATGGGGTTTTATTAAAATTTATTTAATCTCATTCATTATTTTCAAATAATACTAAAGATAAGAATGAAAAATTAATAGAAGACATTGAAAGGGACACATAGATATATGCTAGTGACCTAATTGCAATGTACAAAATATAAAAAAAGATGAGTGACCAAGCTCTATTCACCAAATTGATCCCCTTAAGAAATGTCAAATTCCCCCTTAAGACATTGATTTACGATTTAGGGTATAGGATGGCTTAAGGGGATCTATGTGTAGTAAGGTCCTAGGACAAAATGGTCCATGGCTTAAGGGAATAAAATTTGGTGAAGTTGCCTAAGGCAGCCAAATTTCATTTTAAGGTCCTACAACAAAATGAATAGATGTATTAATCAAGTATGATAGAATTTAATTAAATCCGAGGACATAAATTGATTTATCTAAATTTTCAAATTTCATGATAAGAGATACAAGATCTCTATAGTGGGACAAAGTAGTTAAGAAGAAATTATAAGTTTAACACTAACATTAAAATTTATAATCTCATTCATTGTTTTCAAAGAATACTAAAGATAAGAATGAAAAATTAATAGAAGACATTGAAAGGGACACATAGATATATGCTAGTGACCTAATTGAAATGTACAAAATATAAAAAAAGATGAGTGACCAAGCTCTATTCACCAAATTGATCCCCTTAAGAAATGTC
Source organism: Sequoia sempervirens (assembly GCA_007258455.2). NCBI lineage: Eukaryota > Viridiplantae > Streptophyta > Pinopsida > Cupressales > Cupressaceae > Sequoia > Sequoia sempervirens. The sequence goes on from VDFB02026320.1 coordinate 178,775,721, forward strand.
AAATTCCCCCTTAAGACATCGATTTACGATTTAGGGTATAGGATGGCTTAAGGGGATCTATGTGTAGTAAGGTCCTAGGAAAAAATGGTCCATGGCTTAAGGGAATAAAATTTGGTGGAGTTGCCTAAGGAAACCAAATTTCATTTTAAGGTCCTACAACAAAATGAATAGATGTATTAATCAAGTATGATAGAATTTAATTAAATCCAAGGACATAAATTGATTTATCTAAATTTTCAAATTTCATGATAAGAGACACAATATCTCTATAGGGGGACAAAGTAGTTAAGAAGAAATTATAAGTTTAACACTAACATTAAAATTTATAATCTCATTCATTGTTTTCAAAGAATACTAAAGATAAGAATGAAAAATTAATAAAATACATTGAAAGGGACACATAGATATATGCTAGTGACCTAATTGCAATGTACAAAATAAACAAAGATGAGCTTGAGCTCTATTCACCAAATTTTGAGAACTTCTTTGATCCCCTCAAGAAATGTCATATTAGGACCCCTTAAGACATCGATTTACGATTTAGGGTGATAGGATGGCTTAAGGGGATCTATGTCTAGTAAGGTGGACTAGGACAAAATGTTCCATGGCTTAAGGGAATAAAATTTGGTGGAGTTTCCTAAGGCAACCAAATTTAATTTTAAGGTCCTAGAACAAAATGAATGCTAAATTAGGGTTTAGGGTTTAGATTTAGAGATTTGATGACATGAAAACATATAGAAGAAACATGAATAAATTTTTACAAGTAAATGAGAAACCCTACCACCTAAACTTAGTGCTTTGAATAAAATATGTGACATTCTAGGAATAGCTTCAATATATCAACAATTAGGAATTTTAGATTTCAATTATAAGTAAGTTGTTGAGTTATGATGGATTTTGAACCTATTTGGACTTCTAAGCACTCTTGGATGATTTAAAAAGGAAGAGGAGATCTAAAGTGATTTAGACCCAATTTTTTTTCTAATCATATATTTTTTGAAACTTTTCTATGGCATAGACTCTTCCTTTGAATATTTATATAAATTCTAGATGTGCATGGGTTTTCAAAAAAAGAACCTAACTGCCACTAAGTGAGGAATCAATTGATCAATTCAATAAATAAATAATATTATAAAATAAACCTTTGGTTATAGAATTGACTTACATTTATGAATAATCTATCAAGTTTCTCAAAAAAGTAATTTGAATTTTCCAAATTAAAATGTTCATGCTACAAGTTAGCTTTGATACACTAGTTTAGAGGGAGTACAACATATAGTTTTCCTAATCTAGAACAATGCCACTACACATGAGAGTTAAAATAGGAATTAGATTACACACAACCTATAGATCTTATGAATAACATCCTATAAATTAAAGCTTAAATATGATCATAATTCATCCTTACATAATTCACAAAGGATCTCATCCAAATAAGAGGAATGGGTAGAAATCATTCATGCTTCACATTTTAATATTTATTTGATTTAATAACATTTATGTGTCTAGCTCTATCCATATTGCACATAGTCTAGATTAACAAGTATGACTTGCATTCCTATGTTTTTTTAAGAGAATACATCATACACTATATAAGCTAACAACATTGATATAGAGTGATTACATGCTCATATCAACTAGCATCATGATATATGAACTTATTAAATCAAGCACATAGTTTCACATGAGGAACATTATTTTACTTCACTGGTACACTTTCTCAAGTTAAATTATACAATCATGAAGTTTTTTGAGATAAAATTAGCTATCAAATTTATATTAAATGTGAACATATTATAATTAAATCAATTTGTTGGTTAATATATAGATCTATGCATCAATTTTTTGTACCTCCTTTATTAGTCAATTATGAATTTCATTAGTAGTTGTGTGCATCACCAACGACATACCAAAGTGTACCTAACTTATGGACTATAATTTGTGATCCCTCCCTACATGTTATGTCATCAAATCTTACTACACATCATTATTTTACCTCTTCTATTATATCACATGCCACTAATATTGAACTTTTCATCACTTCCACCCTAAATAAACTAAGAACCATGAGTAAGAGTAAAAATCATACAAAGAAGGTTATGTCAAATATAAAATGTAATCTAAACCTCCTTGAGGAGCCCTAATTTAGGGTTTTAGGTTTACGTTTTAGGGTAAATAGCCTATTTTAGGTTTACGTAAATTAGGGTAAATAGGGTTTTAGGTTTACATTTTAGGGTTTAGGTCCAAGGATTAACCTGTGTAAATTAGTTTTTAGGGACCTATGTAAATTTTGTAACCTAGGGTTTCTAGGGTTTTGAAATTCCTAAGTTAAATGTGTCCAATTTAGGTTTAGTTTTTATGGTTTTCAATTTACAATTTAAATTTCTTTGTTTCGTTGACGTTTTTGGTTTTTTAAATGCAATTAAAAACTATAAAACATTGAACTAAAACACACTAAACAAACAAAAACTGAATACTAATTACAAAACAAACAAAAAAGATATAAAGCAAAAAAAATGAAGAATTCAACCAACCTGGAGGTTGATGAGGTCGGTTGTGTCGATGGGAGGAGGTGGCAGTCAAATTTTTGTTTAATGAAGGCCTTTGAAACGTGTACGCGATCTCCTTTGTTCTTCTCTGACACTGATTCAAATGGTGAAAAATGAAATATAGTTGCTTATTTTAAAAAATAAATACTTTCACGAAATGTGTGTGCATTTCATAATGCGTACGCGTTTCTGGTTCACGTACTCGAATATGAATGTGTACGCATTCAGATTCAAGCTTAGGTACCTGATTTGTAATACGTACACATTTTTTTGGAAACGTGTACGTGTTTCCTGCGAAACTTTTTGTTTTGCCCAAAATTTCCCCTCTTCGTGTACCCAACTTCTTGCTTTTACCCTTAACACATTTATTTTTAATTTCTTCCACTAATGTTTCCGTAGTTATTAGAGACATATGTATTGACTTTTTTTAATAACTTTTGACCTACTTGTCCAAAGTTGAAAAAATATATAATATTGTTCTACACTTTATTCTTTAGACATTAGAAATAAAATTGCATTTTCAATTATTTTGGTGCAAGCTATGTGATGCACAAGCTCAATGATGTGATTTTCAAGATGCATCCATGTTGAAAAATCATAAAAAAAATTACTCAATAAAAAATTACAAAAAAATATACAACTTCTAGTACTCACTCTCAACTATATTTCTGCTAATGGGTTTTTGAAAATACTAAATGCAACTATAAAAATTGGGGGATGCGTGTGAGACACTACGCTATGTTTTGCTGAAAAACAGGAAATTTTTTGTGTGTGTGAAGCATTTTATTCTCTTAATCTTATAATTTTTTGAAATAAATTAGTAGTTTAGAAACTAGATTCATAGTACTAAAATTATTGTTCTTTTGGTATCTTCAAATTTTGAGTGCATGAATCTCAAATTACTCATCCAAGTCCAGGTTTAGCTGATTTTAGAATAAAAGTGTCCACTTTTGACCCCCTTTATGTGCACCATCTTGGTGCACTTACCCATCATTCTATCTCATCACATAAGATGATGACAGTTGCCATGATCTAATCCCTTTATTATTTAGGGTTGCTCCTATAAAGCACTCACCCTCATTGTATTATCTCTAGATCTCCATGAAGACTCTTGAGGTTCATTTTGTAATATTTTCTTGTTGAGGAATAGCAAATCATTGTTTTGTAGAACTCTTTTGCATGGAAGGTATTTTTGTTCATGTTTATTCACAATTATAACATAATATTAGAGTGTAGATTTAGTGAACCTCTTCTCGATTTTTGAGGGTTTTCTTCAATTAGGGTTACAGGGCTTGAAATTTGGAACCTTCATTACTTTTTAAGGAATTTTTTGGTTCACTTTAGTGTGAAAAGGACCTCATTGTTGCATTTAGGAGGCCAGTTTGATGAATTTTGACCATAAATTTTCCTTATTTTGGTGTCAGAGCTTTTGAGGCAGTTTTTTTTATTTGGGAGGCCGTACAATCCCCCAAAATAAAATAAAATAAATTAAAGCTAGGCAAATTTTTAAGCACTACTACTATATAAGTGGTATGATCGCAGGTTGCTAATTGACATGGTCTATAGACCACAATGACAATAGCTCTAGCACTAGCCGCTTGTGGCCTATAGAGCCACAAGTGACTCAACTGGCCCTTGCCACCCAACTGCACTCCATTAATGATGGGAAAACAAGGCTATTTTTTTCCCCCATAGAGCCCTTAGTTGCATGGGAAACCAATGCCCAACCTCCAAGGGCTAATTTTTTTTTCTTTTTTTGCAACTAAGCAGAAATTGGAAAATCATGATAAATTTTTGCTTGGGTATTGAAATTGGGCAACTGAGATATCACTAGAAAGATGGTTCTAAGCACTATCCAATGGTGCTAGTTTTTTTGAGGTTTCATTGCTAGTACATTTTATCACCTATTAAAGTAAGAATTATTGTTTTCACTCTTGAGCTCACAAATTTTGACCTATTTCTTCATTTTTCATGATTCAAGTGGTGTTGGGATGGTCTTTCAGTGATCTTCATAGCTATCCATGCAATTTTTCCATATTTTTCTTCAGATACATTTTATTCATTTTTTTGTGTTTTCATATTCCATTGAATTAGTTGGACATTTTTAGCTCCTAGAAACTTTATGTTTATGTGGGATGACTTGTTTTAGGCTTTTCTACATGTATTTCTAGCCTTTTTTTCTATTTGGTAATTTTGAGTATCCTTTGCATGTAATTTCTCTTTTGTAGACGCATTGAGATAAAGTGTCATTTTGATGTATCTTTTTTGGGGATTTCACACTTCTTGTTGTGCCTATTGTAATCACATTGTTATAAAGTGTCATGGGTGTGTTGTGAGTTCCTTTGTTTTTCCATCACACCTTTGTCAAGTGAGTGTTCCTTCCATAATAGCATCGAATCTCAGTGATTCTTGCCTCATATGTGTGTGCCTCGTTTGCACACCCTTTTTATTTGCAGTCATTTTCATGTACATGCTTAGATGTTCTTTGTTATCTTGCATGCACTTCTTGGTGACACACAATTTCAATGGACCTATCTTGGCTCTCCCTTTTCGCATTATGGGGGGTTTCTACTGTTGGTTATGTGGACACCGAAAAAGTAACCCTTCTACTTTTTTTGTCTCGTTTGGTCCTCCTTGTGATTTTTGGCTTAATATTGCCTTGATTTAATGTTGTAATATGGATAACACATTCACATTAGGTCTTGGGCCCTTGCAAATTGAATAAAACACATTTATCAATGTCTTGTAAAGGTGTTGTAAAATACTTTTAGACTTTTCTATACTTTTATTAAGCATTTAAGTCTCATGGACCTATTTTTCCTTTGATTCAATATTGTAAAATGTATTTAATTGAATTCTCACATTAATATAGGAGGCTTGTAAATTAAACTTGGTATTAATCTAGTGTTGTAATGTATTTTACACATTCACATTGGATGTTGTGCCTTTCTAGGTTATGTGGACCTCATTTTAATGTTGTAGAGTGTATTTAATCACAATTTCACATTGAACTTTGTGTCCTTAGCCCTAATCACCCTTTATATAATCATTAATAGGCCCCTATGACCCATATTGTGCATCCCAAGACTTATTTTGATAAAAATTTGACTAGATCAACATATAGATTCAATTTATGCACTCCTTGACATCCCAACTGGCAAAAGAGCCCCTGTGGGACCCATTCACCCAAGATGGTGAATGAGTCCCATTTGGGCCATTTTTGAGGTTTGAGTAGGAAAAAATAGGTTTTAAGTTCAATTTTCTCCAATTTCGGCCTTGGGAATCAAATCAATGGCCATTTGAGTGCCTTTCCTATATAAATAAGCCCTTGAATCATTGTTTCATAAGGTATTCATGTTTTTAAGTCAAGCGGGATAGGGTTAAACATTTCAACTCTTCACAATGTCATCAAGATAGCATTCAAGCTCATTTCTAAGGCATTCAAGGGAAAATTCTTCATTCATTGTTGTAACAATTCAAGATTCATCATCATGGCAAGTTTCTAATTGCATTTCCTCATATTTCATGCTTCATTATCTTATTTCATCATTTTGGTTTAATTACCTAAAAAGGGTTTGACCAAGGCAAACCCCCATTCCCTAACAATCAACAATTTCTCTCTCATTCTTTGTGTGATTGCAAATCTAGGTGCTTTGAAGGCTTGGAAATCATTGAATAATAGGTTACAAACTTGTTGGAGTCATTTCCCTATTGCCAAGATCAAAATCTTCACAAAAAGTCACTTACAGCCCAACAAATCAAGGTTTCAGATCCGAATACCTGGAGGAACATAAAGAGTAGGCCGAGCTCCCAATTTTGAGTTTTTAGAAAAGTAAAAGTGGACTAATTCATCAATGGTGACGAATGAGTCCCACTATACCTGTTTTTCAGAGATTTTTGTGGATTTGGATACCCATTTGGCTAAAATACATTCCGACGCAGTTTTCCAAATCTGGGACTGATTCACCCAGAATGGTGAATAAGTCCCAGTAGGTCAAACTTTCAAGATCAGTAGCATTTCTAGTCTTCATTCTAGCCTCTACACATTTCTAGGTGCACACTTTCTATTTTTTTTTCCTATTATATTTTACTTGCATTTCTATTCATCTTTTTAGGTCTTTTCACATATCACACCATGTTTTCAAACTTCTTGCATATTCCAAGTTTTGCATTAGTGGTAAAACCCTTTTATTAGCTCTCAGCCTTTAGGACAATCCCCTTTGACAGATTTCAATCTCATTTGCATTAAAATTTCAAGGGTTTGTTCTTGAATGTGAGCATTGTGAAATTGGATCCCCCTTCCTTCATTCCCCTTTTGGTGTGAACAAGGAAGTTGTGCATTCCATTTCCATTTTCCACGGGTTCTAATGCTTCCTTGGTTCATTTTTTGAGTGATCTATACATAGTTCTTGTTCCTATGTACTATATGGGTGCAACGACTAGTTACCCATACATTCTAATGAAATGGAGCATTTACCATATGGACACTCTTGCATTCCTATTTTTGGAGGAAACCTTCCTTTTCACTTGATCAATGTTCTTCAGACTATTGATACTTGTGCCATTTGAATCTTTGAGTTTCAAATGTTTTCCTTTGATTTCCACTTGATTTGAGTAGTGCCATTGGGGGCACTCATCTAAATTCTTATCTCTTGATCCTAATCATCATCTGTTTTAGACAAGGTTCTTCATTTTAGTATTATAACAGTCATCATTTGACAGTTGTCTATAGTTTTTTTGTGCTTTAGGGATGTTTTTCATGTTCTTATTACTTTTGGGACATTGTTTTGGAGGCTTTTCAATCCTTCATTTTCCTTTCTCTCTTTTGGAGAGGGTTTTTTCCCATGATGTTTCTTCTTTTTTCTCTAGTTGTGAGAGATTAGATTGTTTGTACATGGGTGCCTCATCAAGCCTTGTTTGTCAGAACCCATCATACATTATTTTATTTTTATGTATTGGTTTTTTAGGATTTTTAACTAATTCCTAAGTTCATCTTAAGGGGGGTGTTAGAGTAATCATGCATTAACTAATAATTAATTAATCTTTAAGTGATTATTAGTCTAATTTCATGCACTTAAGCTAAACTTAGGAGTTCTTTTTTCTGTCAACTAGAGTGAGCTCGATCTCCTTTAAGATTCTTGAGGCTCATTTTGTAAGTTGTTTTTTTTGATGATATAGAAAATTATTGTTCACTCTTAAGGGAAGGTGTTTTTGTTTGTTGTTTGATCCTACGTCTTGTGTTTATTCAAAATTCTAGCATGGTATCAAACTGTGGATTCAACAAACCCCTTCTCAATTTTTGATGTTTTGCTTCAACTAGGCTTATAGGGATTTAAATCTAGAATCTTCATTATTTTTTTGTAAATTTTGGAGGGGTGATTTTTTGGTGCATTTTGACGTGAAACAAACCTCACCATTACATTCAAGAGGCTGATTCAATGAATTTTGATATAAAACTTGCCTAGTTTTAGTGTCAAGAGTCTTGAAGGAAAAAAACTTTTCCTAGGGGCTTGTGCAACATTGCACGGGTTTCAAAAAATTATTAAAAAAATAAAAAAAGCATGCAAGGAGCACATGCTCAAGCACTCCACCTATGGATTGGTGCCCAACAAGTGGTACCCCTATGCCCCTACTAGACTGTGATCTACTAGTTGCTATGAGATAGTGGCTATAGAGCCATTGGCAACAGTTGTTTCCCTCACTACCTGCTTGTTGCTCCGATGATGGTAAGTAGGCAAGGGGTTTTTCTATAAACCCCACCTAGCAACAGGTCCTATGGGCAACTAGAACCCAACTCCCAGGGGGATTTTTTTGCCTCTAATGCCCTAATTGGGCATTTTTTTCTTGGGGGGAATAAATTTTTGCTTAGGTATAAAATTTGGGAAAACAAGAAATCATCAAAAAATTGGTTCTGAGAACTATCCAATGGTTTTTTTTTTTCTCATATTTTTCTTCTGGTACATTTTATCGCTTGTCAAAGTTAGAAGTGTTGTTTTCACTCTCGAGATCACAACTTTTTACTCATTTTTCTATTTTTCATGATTCAAGCAATGTTGGGATGGTCTTTTAGAGCTCTTCACAACTATCCATCCATTTTTTCCAAATTTTTCTCTAGGTAAATTTTATTCATTTTTTTGTGATTTCATATTTTTTTGAATTACTTGGATATTTTTAGCTCCTGGAAACTTTTTATTTGTGTGGGATGGCTTTTTTTAGGTTGTTCATGTATTTCCAACTTTTTGTCCTATATGGGGATTTTGAGCATCTATTACATGTAATTTATCTTTTATAGTCACATTGAGATAAAGTTCCATTCTAGTGTATCTTTTTTGGGGATTTTACACTCCTATTTTGCCTATATATTGTACTTGCACTCTATTATAAAGTGCCATGGGTGGGTTGTGAGTGCCTTTGTTTTTCCATCACACTTTTTTCAAGTGAGTGTTCCTTCCATGACAACATCTAATCCTAGTGATTCTTTCCTTGTACATGTGTGCCTAGTTTGAAAAACCTTTTTATTTATAGGTACTTTCATGTACACACTCAAATGTTCTTGGTTCTCCTTCATGCACTTCTTGGTGACACACAATTTTGGTGGACCTATCTTGGTTCTCCCTTTCCACATTGTGGGAGGCTTCTATTGTTGGTTCTAATGCTTCCTTGGTTCATTTTTTGAGTGATCTATGTATCTATTTCTTGTTCCTATGTACTAGGTAAATGTAGCTACTAGTTACCCATGCATTTAAATGAGATGGAGCATTTACCATATGGTGTTTCTAGAGCTGACCTTCCTTTTTCACTTGATCAATGTTCTTTAGATTATTGGTACCTATGCTATTTGTATCTTCAAGTTCCAGATGTTTATCTTTGTTTTCCATCTAATTCAAGTAGTGTCATTGGGGGCACTAATGCAGATTCTTATCTTCTTGATCCCGATCATCATTTGTTTCAAATAATTTTCTTTATTTAAGGACTATAGCAATCATCATTCGATAGTTTTCTACAACTTCTTCATGTTTCAAGGATGTTCTTCATGTTCCTATTTATTTGGGATATTATTTTAGAGGATTTTTAGTCCTTCATTTTCCTTTCTGTCTTTTGGAGAGGATTTTTCCCATGATTTTTCTCCTTTTTTCTCTAATTGTGAGAAATTAGATTGTTTGTACATGGGTACCTCATTAGGCCTTGTTTTTTAGGACCCATCATGCATTTTTTTTTTATGCATTGTATTTTTAGGGGTTTTAGCTACTCCCTAAGTTCATCTTAAGCAGGGTGTTAGAGTAATCATGTATTAACTAATAATCAATTAATATTTAATTGATTATTAGTCTAATTAATTTCATGTACTTAAGCTAAACTTAGGAGTGCTTTTTTATGTTAACTGAAGCGATATTTTATTAGATCATTCTATCTCATTACATAGGATGACAACACTTGTCATGATCTAATCCCTTTATCATTTAGGGTTGCTCCTATAAAGCACTCACCTTCATTGTATTATATCTAGATCTCCATGAAGACTCTTGAGGTTCATTCTATTAGAAGAATGCCATTGATGATGTTGTTTGAAAACATGAGCATGGATGGTACATAACGATGTGTTGCAGTGTTTTCATTGATGTCAACATGTAACTTATACAAAGTTTTTGGTTGCAGACCATTTTGATTAGTTCTAATAGGTTTTTGAGGTGTTGAGGAAGATATTTTTCCCAGTTGGTTTGATCTAGTAAAGGTAGTTGTAAAGGGAAATTTTCTGTGTCAATTTTGTGTATATATTGTTATAGTGTGCTAGTTTTTGGGTCTACACCAATCCACAAATGAATATTTCACTCTGCACTTATAACATAATTTTGGTGGATGTTAGATGTATTTTATTCCAAGTTTTCATCATGTTTTGTCAAGTGGATTGAAAGTTATGACCAACAGAGTTTGGCCTGGAAAATTACAGTTGTTTTCTTTACAGTGCAGTTGTGTGGGAGATTTTGCACGTCTTCGTGGATGAGATTTTGGTTTTATACTTTTGAGGATAAGTTGATAGATGGAATTAGAGTATGAATTCAAGTTGGCATTGAGTTTTGAGGCCCACGTGTTGATATTTGGATACACAGTTGAAGGTTTTTGCTATTAGGTCTTATGTCATGCCAACCTAACATACTTGATGTTGTGAGAAGGTTAATTAAATATTGTTGTCTTATGTGGGATCAATTATAGGTCCATGCTAACCTATTGCAAGTTTTTTTGAGTTTTGTATCTTGGCACAAGATATGTATTGAAGTTTTGGAGCTGACAAGTTATATTTTGGGTGTTGCATCTAATTAGGCTGACCTAATTGATGCTATGTTTGATGTATATGTTATATATTTTTTGTGTTTTGAAGTATGTTGGTGTAATTATATGTCTTGTACCTTGTCCTAGGTCATGATTACACCTTAGTTAAGTTTACTTAGGGACCACATAGGAGGTTATTGGAGATTTTCCACTTTTGGTGGACTTGACATGTCATTACCACATCACTTCCACCTTTTGTGGACACATCATGTAATTATCTCTCCACCTTTTGTGGGTGATCCACCTTTTGTGGTGATTATCACATTATCTCTTTCCCACTTTAGGTGGAGTGATAAATTTTCTTAGTTGTATCATGTCATAAGATTACGACACTTGTCATAATCTTATGCCCTTCTATGTTCTCATCTTGGCTATATAACCAAGGGGTCTCCTATGTACTTTGGTCAAGCTCATTACATTCTATTATATTGACAGAATACAGTTTATTCTTGTCATCTTGTTGCTATCTCTCTTTTCCTTGTGTTTTCTATTAGGCATCTAGATCTTGGGTGGCTACCTTCATAGCCAATTCTTACATGGTATCAGAGCTTTTGGAGTGCCTTTAGTTAGTCTTTTGGAGAGATTCTTGGAGGGTTCCATTTTTGGCCTTGTATTGTAGGTGCATTTTGGGAGCTTGTTGCATCAGATCTGAGTGCACCATTGCGTCTGGAGTATTCGAGATACTCAGATTTTCCTTTTGTTTCATCTCAGTTGGACATTGGAGGCCAAATATGCAAAGGGTTGAAGATTGGAGGTGGTCGCTAGATCCAGAAGGTAGCTGCCACTTCAGAGCATTTTCAGCCTAAAAGGACACTGCCATTACATTCAGAAAGGCCAAAAACCCCTAAATTGACTGTCAAATCGTTGAATTTAGACAAAATTGCTCTCAGAGGTAAAATTTTTTAGCAGGCAGGCCGTACGGCCCTACCTGCGCAGGTACGATTTTTCAATTAAAAATATATATATATTTTTTTAAACTTTCTGCGAGTTTTTTAATTAAATATTAAAAAAATTGAAATTTTCTTTTGTTTTTAAAAATCAAAAGTTTTTAAGAAAAAATATAATAAAATTTTAAAAGTTAAAAAAAAAACTTAGGTAGCAAGAACCGTGCAGAATACCGACCCCTTGCCGCATCGGTCGGGGCCAGTGGCTCACCGTTCCTTGGCGGAAGTAGTCCTTTTGACCTTTATTTTAAAGGTTTTCATTAATTTTTAATTTGTTATTTTAAAGTTTTTAAATAAAAAAACTTCTTATGTGTTTTTAATAAGTTTTTAAAATAAAAAAATAAAAATGAAATTTTCTTTATTAAGTATTTAATAAAGTTTTTTTTTATAAAAAATAAAACAAATGTTTTTCTTTATTTTAATAAAGTTTTTTCATTATAAAATAAAATTCTTTATTATTTTAATAATAAAGTTTTTTAATAAATAATGTTTTTAAAATTTAACTTTTTAAAAGTTTTTTTAAAAAATAAATTATGCATTAATAAGCAAACCTGGGAAAATAATTTTGCCTCTCGATCGAGTCTTGTCTTGGACCATTTGTTCCTCTAATCAGCAGTCAACAGGGGTCAGTTGCTCCTACCGACATCCACCTAGAGGGATTTCTTCACGGTCTTGACCTTTGGGTTTCTTTGGTTGGCTTCTTCATCAACATTTCCAGATTTGCATCATGATCATTGTAGTTCTCCTCTTTCTAATGTTGTAATCGCACTAAAATAAAGTGCCACAATCTTTCTATTTCAGAGTACTATGTCATGTACTGTATGCTTCTTTGGATTGATCTATGTATCTAGTGTTAGTTCCTATATACTCAGTGTATGCAGCGGCTAGTTACCCATGCATTTCGGTGAGATGGAATAATCACCATATAGACTCCTATTTTGGAAGCACTCTACCTATCTTCAGAAGTTTGGTTCTACATCCAGAGACTTGGTGCATGGCTCCAGTGAGACTTGGATTGTACAATTTGTGCATGGCTCCAGTGATACATGGATTGTACCAATTTGCTATTGATGGGCATTCAGTTGATGCTCCCACAATTGTCTTTTTGGTTCTGACCTTATTCCTATTGTAGTGTGGATTCTTCTACAGTTCTTCATCGACAGATTCTATAGTTATTTTTGAGTTGACAGATTCAACTTAGTCACCAGTTATGTGGCATCTTCTGCAGTTGTATCTGATTCCTTCTATCAGTGCTTGTCACAGTTTGGCATTTCTTTTGGAACAACATTTGGAGGACTCATCATCATCCTTGGTCTGCTCTACTTCATTCCTCACATTGTTCTTCTTTGTCTCCTTCTTCAGTTCAGATTGGGGACTATTGACATTGTGACATTTGAGCAGTGACTCTCCATTGAGGGGGGTTGCATGGACTATCTCTTATGGGGGGGAATTTTTCCTCACTTGAGGTTTTATCCTTCCTAGAGCATGATTCCTATTGTGTTTCTCTCTTTTGGGGAGGAGTTTTGTCCCACTGGGTTTTCTCCTTTTCTCCGCTTCATGAGAGATTGCATTATGTGTACATGGGTACCTAACATGGCCTAGTAGCCAGGACCCATTTTGCATTATTTTCTTTTGTGTACATTCTCCCTAAGTTGCACTTAAGGGGGGGTGTTGGTGTAATTATATGTCTTGTACCTTGTCCTAGGTCATGATTACACCTTAGTTAAGTTTACTTAGGGACCACATAGGAGGTTGTTGGAGATTTTCCACTTTTGGTGGACTTGACATGTCATTACCACATCACTTCCACCTTTTATGGACACATCATGTAATTATCTCTCCACCTTTTGTGGGTGATCCACCTTTTGTGGTGATTATCACATTATCTCTTTCCCACTTTAGGTGGAGTGATAAATTTTCTTAGTTGTCTCATGTCATAAGATTACGACACTTGTCATAATCTTATGCCCTTCTATGTTCTCATCTTGGCTATATAACCAAGGGGTCTCCTATGTACTTTGGTCAATCTCATTACATTCTATTATATTGACAAAATACAGTTTATTCTTGTCATCTTGTTGCTATCTCTCTTTTGCTTGTGCTTTCTATTAGGCCTCTAGATCTTGGGTGGCTACCTTCATAGCCAATTCTTACAAAGTATGAAATGAACATATAATATGTGTTGCAAATTTTATACATGTGATTATCATCAAAGAAGAGTGAACTTAAGTTGTGAATGTTGAGTTGAAGATCAAAGTTGTGCGAATGAAGAGAAAGGCAGAGTGTTGAATCGAAATCAGATAAAGATTGTTTATTGTGCTTCAATGAGACTATATTCATGCATATGTCAGATGTAATTGTAATATTTCAAAATAGGTTGTGATCCACCATATCTCTTCTATCTTTTTATTTATGGACAATGAGTCCACATGCAGTGATAATTTCTGTAAATATACTATAACCTGTTATAATATATTGTGAGCTAACCCTCACCTTGGTTTTCCCATTTTGGGTTTTCCAAGTAAAAATCCTAGTGTTCATGTGTTATGTGGTGCTGGTAATTTTTAATGCTTTCTCTCTTTATTATAGTTGAATATCCTTTGGTAATTACATGTTTAATGATTGAATGGTTTAAGGGAATACTAATTCACCCTTTCCCTCTCAATATTCTGGGTGTTCAACACATTTTGTAAGTATTTTCTTGTTGAGGAATAACAAAATATTGTTTTGCAAAACTCTCTTGTGTGGAAGGTGTTTTTCTTCATTGTTTGATCCTACATCTCATGTTTATTCACAATTCTAACATAGTCAAGAGTTAATGAACTTGAGTGACCAAACAAAGAAGAAGAACTAAATCTAGAGGTCAGATAAGGAGGTAAAATAAAGGATCAAGTTGAGGGCTTAGGAAGAACCCTTCCCAAGCTCTCAAGAACATAAATATATAAATAATTTAGAATTTGAGTAGTTATGAAGGGAAAATAAGTCATTATACTCATTAACATTGGTTCCACCCATAATTTTATAAGGGATTGGTGGCTAGTTGGGGTCTCAAAATAGAATACTTTGAGGGTTTAATGTGATGATCATCAATGGATTATCCATTCAAGGCACATAGAAGATCTAATAGTTGAACCTAAACCTAGGGTAATATGACATGAAGGATTACTTCTATGTTGTTAGCATTAGATATATATGATTTTGGGAATCCAATGGTTTCATTCATTGGGATAAATATATAATTTATAGACCATAAAAATAAAAATTAATTTAAGGGAAAGGAGGTGGTACTCCATGGAATTACAAGAAAAATTCCAAGTATGCTAATAGAAAACATAATAGAAATAGTCTTTAGACATAGACAGGTAGATTGGGTGGTGTAGTGCTTAACTTGTTGGTAGACACTACTAAAATAAAAATATCATACCCTAAGGAGGTGTATAAGATCTTGGAAAAGCATTGTAAGGTTTTTATTAGTATCCCTCCCAAGAGGTTATATGGTAGAGGCTTAAAACATGGTATTGAGCTAGAGGAAGGCTCTAATGTTATCACTGCCCCTTATCACCATCCTTGACAACATATGAAGGAAATTGAAAGGAAATTAAGGAATTGCTATAAATGGGACACATCTAACCTAACTCTAGCCCTTTTTATTCCTTGATGGTACTAGTGAAAAATAAGGATGACACAATGAGAATGTGCATTAAATACAAGGTGTTCAATGAGAAGGTTATCAAAAATGGATATCCTTTTCTTAGGATTGATGAATTGATAGATGAACTCTATGGAATGACCTATTTCTCAAAAATAAACCTCAATTCGAGCTAGTATGATATTTGAATTCAATAGGATATCCATAAGAACTTTCTAATGCCACTACGGGTACTATGAATTTTAGGTTATATTTCTTAGCTTGAAAAATGTTGCCATAATGGTTTAGTCCTACATGAACTAATAGGTTTGTTGTAGTAATCTTGTTTCCTATAATTTACCTTTATCAATCCCAAGTGGTGTCTAAATTAGTCTATGGTAAGGTTTTGGGGTCTCAAGGTGGTGATCCTATTCCTAAATCATGATAATGATGGTCTAAATTGATCAAGCTAAAATACTACTTATTGCTTTGCTTGTAATCATAAAGATTCATGATAAAATAAAAAATTATTCTATTGTACATTCAACACACATATGAAACAAATATTGGATAAAAAAATAATAGTAAATGCTCATGTATATTAGAAATAGGAAAAAACACATCTTTTTAAATAAAGAATTAGCAACACTATGTTGTAGATTATGAATAAAAAAAAGAAAATACACATGCCAAAATAAATATTGAATAAAATTGAAGAGTGGAAAGTAAATTCTTGAAAGGAAAATACTTATATATTTTTAAATATTTTTATGATTTTATGAATGAATGTAGGCTACTAGAAATGGATGGTGAATATAAAATATTATAATCAAAACACAATAAAACAACACATAATAAAATAAAATAAACAAATGAAAAGATTACTTGAAAATCACCTCCTTGTAGAGTGCGCCTGACTCCTCTTCTAGAAGAATCTTCCAAAGCTAGCACATAATTATGTAACTTTCATTCTTATTTTCATTCAATGGGACCACATGTGGTTGTACTAAAAGGAGGAGACATGAATTTTCTACTAGAAAAGAATGAGAATGGAGAGAATAGAGAAATTTGTTAACTATCTAATGGATCCTTGTTATACATCTAAAACTTATTCCCTAGCTAGATTGAATGAAACTAGAAACTAAATTGAACTAAAATAATAACTAATTTTGAGTGAGATTTTCCTTGATTTTATTCTTAGACTAGCAGTATATTTTATTTGGAAAGAGATGTTAGTCATCTAACTAGGATATGTCTTTAATTGGAGGTGTGAGGTCATACATGTGTGACCTATTTTAGGGGAAGTTCCCTTGAAGAATAAATTTAGTTATTTGGATGAATTAACTTTAAACTGAGCAAAGTATGAAAAATTAGATTTGAAGTCAAAATTTTTATGAAGAACAACTAGTTAGCTAGAGTCACTCAGGGCTATCCTACTCTTTGTGTGATATATACCAAGACTAAATTTAGGTGTGGAATTAGATGGTATATATTTGACTTGGAAGAGGAATGGATGACTTATGATTCAAAACACTACTCTAGAGCTTTACAACCCACTTTAGAGCTCTATATCCCACTCTAGATTTGGTTGTCTCTCCTTTATGACCATCTCTAGAGAGATATAAAATTATCAGTCCTTGGATCTTGTGGCTACTTTTTATCACAAAAATACATACACACACACATATATATATGGATAGAACTAGGAAATCGTAGAAACATTCAAGTAGATTCAGACATTGAAATAATAAACACCAAGACACATTATCTATCCATTCTTAAAAGAAGTTAGAGATATTTAATAATTTATTAAGTGTATCAAGTCCATAAAAATAGATGGAGAAATATTTGTATGAACATAAATTATAGTCACTAGGACTCATCATGAACCAAGTGTTCATCAAGTAATTAAGGATTCTTTGATGGAATTATTATCTAAAATAAGATATAGGAAGAGCACCTAATGTGCATAGATAAGGTTTTGGGAATTCTACAAGCCTAGAGTTTTTTTTTCTAAAGAGTCTAAATGTGAATTTTCTATGGTAGAAATTTTATACCTAGGGTAAAGGGAGTGCAAGTAAACCTATAAAAGGTCAAGGAAATTATGGAAAAGCCTCCACCCAAGACTCTAACATAGTTGTAGGGATTCCTTGGCCTTTGAAATTATTACAAAAGATTTATTAAAGGGTTCTCATATCTTGCCACACCCTTAATAGACCTAACAAAATAAGGAGCCTTCAAGTGGATGAAATTAACCAAAAAAAATATTGAAAACTGAAAAAATGTAATGAACTCATGCCCAATTTTAGCTATTCCTAAATTTTCCCTTCCATTTATTATGGAATGTGATGCTTTTAGAGGGGGAATTAGATCCATTATTATGTTAAACAAGCACCATATTTCCTTAGAGAGATGGAAACTCAAGCAACTGAAAAGGATATTCTCAATCTATGATAAAGAAATGTTGACCACCATACACACATTAATAAAGTTTAGACATACCTGAATGGGGATATATTCATGGTCAAGATGGTGCACAATAGATTAAAATATTTCGTAAGCCAAAAAATATTGAATGTGACAAAAAAAATGGGTGAGAAAACTTCGAGCATTTGATTTTGATATCAAGTATGTTAAGGGGAAAATAAACATTGTTGTTGATACCTTATCTAGAAGACCCACCTTGAACTCAATGACTGACATATATATGGATTGGAAGGTCAATATCATAGAAAAATACACTAAGAATTCATTCATTTTTTGTGTTAGAAGGGAATCAACTAGATGAAAAGTACTTAGTATCCAATAAACTCATTCTCTATAGGCATATGATTTATTTAGTATGAAAATCCAATATGAAGGTAAAATTTTTGAGGGCAACCCATGACTTACCAGTAGGCCACTAGGGGTATTGAAAAACCTACAAGAAATTCAAAGAGTATTTCACTTGGAAAGGGCTCAAAGGTGAAATCCTTCAACATGTTAGGGAATATGCCATTTTCCAATGAAACAAGATATATTATTAATTCCAAATAAGACTATTACAACCCCTACTAATCCCTGAGTAGAAATGAGAGAGTTTCTTAATGAACTTTATTGTGGGTCTCCCTAAGGTCCAAGGTAAGGACTATATATATGTGGTTATGGACCTAATCACCAAGTAGTATACTTATTCACTATTTCCTCAAATTATAAGGCACCATAGATTGCTAAAGTGTTCTTTAAGGAAGTGTTTAGGCTTCATGGACTACCTTAAACAATTGTGAGTGAAAGGGGTAACTATTGATTGAGATTAATTTAGAAAGACCACTTTTTATTGTTAGGAATCAAACTCATGCCAAAAAATATCACCCCAAAATGGACAAACAAATGGAGACATTAAATAAATGGGTAGAAGGATACCTAAGAAAATATGTGGTAGACTAGTAGAATGTGTGGATCAAATGGATCCACTTAGGAGAGAGTCACTGCAACACTATTCATCACATATCCATTGTGATGACTCCCTTCATGGAATTGTATGCATATGAAATTGGAAAGAAGATTTGAAAATTGAAGCCTCATTTTTATTGGTGATACAAGGTTTTGAAGTGTGTAGGTGAGGTGGCCTATGAGTTGTAACTATCAAAGAAAATAAAAATATATGTGTTCCATGTGTCTTTCTTGAAGAAAGAATTAGGCAGACATATAAAACCATTCCCAAAGCTACATCCTCTTGATGATGAAGGTAAACTCATCTTGGTACCTAAGTAATCATAGAGACCAAATGAGGAAATTGAGTGGATGGAGCATAATCAATTACTTCATCAAATGGAATAATCTTCTTGTTGAGGATGCAACTTGGGAAGGCCCAAAAATTCTAGAACACTCAATCTTGAGGTTGCTTAAGGGCAAGAAAACCAAGGTAAGATAGACTTGTCATGTCCCCTTTCTATGTAACTCATTCAATGGACCAAAATACCCAAGTAATGACTCCCACACTTTCTTCAATATTATTTTATGTGTAGACCCTTCCATTTCATCTCTTAAGCATCAACCTAAGTCTCCCATGCATCCTAAGTGTGAAGAAACATGAAATATCATGATTCTGTGTAAGTGATAAAAGTGGTGGGTGTATGCTTCTCAACATGACTCCCTTCTCAAATTTTCTTCCTTTATCCTTCCTAGATGTTGTACTTCCCTCCACTTTTTCACTTTTCTATCATTTCTCACTTCTATTTTACTCCTTATATAGACTTTAGATTTCCACATGCCACCATTCTCTATCACCAAACCCAACCTTCAATATTCCTTCCAATTTTTACTATTCCTCTCCACCTACCACCTTACATGATCAAAGTGACATTAACACATAGGAGGTTGATGTGGCTATTAATATATTTTACCTCACTGTGATCAAAATAGTTCTAGGAAAGTCTTAAAAATATTTGTAAAGTTAAAGAATTGAATTTTAAGTCCTTGGAAGTCTTAAATTGTGAGGAAATTATAAGAAAAATTATTTACAAATGAGTTTTAGGGATCCCAAAAAATTGAAAAATAAACTTTGAATGGTTTCTCACACCACTCACCAAAGAGGGAAAAGGTTGGAAATTTTATTTTGATGAGTTCTAAAGTTTAGGTTTTCATGTTTTCTTCTCTCCATGTTGAAGAAGAAGAGCACAAATAAAGCATGTTTCAAAGCTAAAAGAGAGTTATGGTGCATTGTATGTAGAGAGAGAATTTTTAGGAGTTAGAAAAAATCATCCCCATGTGTCCAAACACTTCCAAGATGAGAGTTTCATGTGATTTGCAACTCCCCAACTCTCTAGGTATGCTTTGTTTTAAGGAGGCTTTGAAAAATGGGTGTAGATCTAATCATATGATTTTGACTGTAAATATAATCTTTTGATGGCTTCAAATCTTGATTAATATGAAGAGAACATCAACATATTCTTATATTTTACCACCTCAACCCAATAATAATATTTAGTTTAGTGTGGTGGAGTTGTTTTATGGATATGACTATGCACATATGTTACTCATCACAAGATTATCTAGTCTTCACCATATTCATGATTCTATTATTGCTTTCAAAAATATGCTTTTGTAGGGCTACATGAACCATAAATTTTTTTTTCATAAAAGAAGGAATACGAGTTTTCATGGAGATCCTTAGTTGTCAAGAGAATTTCATTATAACATGGGATTAGAATCTCCCAAGCATTGTAAACTTAGTTTTGGCTGAGAGAAGTATTGTACAAACTTGTTTTCTATTGCAAAATTTCCTTTTGATTAATAAAAAGCTAGGGGCCTAGTCTAAATTTTTTTCTTGTACATGATATGAATTGATTGATTTTGTCTTGTGATAAACAATTTATCCTTGAATTATGTCTCAATTTTTTTCCTTTTATGTAGTGAAACATTAGTTTGTAGGTCATATTCTATGCTATTCTATTAATTTTCATATTAGAATTCAATTGTGAATGCTCTTTCCTTTTGATAATTATCATAAACTTAAAAACCTTTCTATGAAACACTGATACAAACATGTCAAAAATTGAATTATGTATAGTTTAAAGCTATTTTCTTGTGCATGTTATGAATTGATTGATTATGCCTTGTGATAAAATATTTATCTTTTGCTTATGTCTCAATTTCTTACCTTTTATGTAGTGAAACATTAGTTTGCAAGTCATAGTCTTTGTTATTCTATTAAGTTTCATGTTAGAATTCAACTGTGTGAATGCTTTTTCCTTTTGAGAATTATCATAAACTTGAAAAAAATGATATGAAACACTGATGTAAACATGTCAAAACCTAAATTGTGCATAGTTTGTTGATCTTTCTAAATCATATTGTGCAAGCTAGAGTAAATAAAAGTCACCAAACATCTGGTGTATCACCCCTTTTAGGAATTAGAACTTATTTTATGTCATTTTTTACCCCTTTTCCCAGTAAGCAACAATAATACAGATAATTTCAGGTGAGACATCACAGGGACCAACCATCAAGGGAAAAACATTCTTTGGAGATTCATCCTGATCTATAGGAAAACTAAAAGCCTCAGGATGTTTCCATGCTATCAATTGAGGAGAGAGACAAAATCTCACTCTCTCTAGGGTGCACTTAGTATTGATAACAATGGCTTACTTTAAGCTCCCACCTACCACTCACATTCATCCTAATATAATCAAAACTAAATAATATGGATGTATAGTAGGGAAAATTAAAAAGAAGCCAATGATCACCATTAATGCAGTAGATAGGGTTTCAACTCCAATGGGACTCTTTACTTTACTTTCTAAGGATAGTTTTAAATTGCAAGGGACTCTCTTCCATACCTTCCAAGCCCATTTTTTTGCAAGTGGATGCCATGGTTGGCTCTCTGTGAAAGAAAATAGTGATCTACTAGTATGATAAACCATTTCTATGTACCAAACCCATGATAGAGGCCATTGTGTGGATTTTTATGCTCCCTCTAGGAATCATAAGGTTGTAAAGATGGATGTGAATGGGGTATTTCACCTAATTGGTTCACCACCTAGGTCCTATTCGCAATAGTTTATTTAAGTTTACTTAGGGTACACATAGAATACTTATAACTTTATTTCTCAAGTATTAAGAATAAGACACATGTCATAATATTATTTAGTCATATGCCTCACCTTAGTCTATATAGCCAAGGGATTCTCATTATAATCTTAATTTATTATAATCTATCATAGTGTACATTTGTATCCTTTGATAGAATATCATTATTCTCCATATTCAATCTCTCTTATAGTTTCATTGAAGCTCCTAAATCTTGGGTAGCTACATCTTCAACCAAATATTGTATGGTGTAGAGCAATCTATACTAACTCTTATATGGTATCAAAGCTTGTGGGATTGTTTCTTGTTAGTGTTTATTGATAGATATAGAATTTTAGATATTGGTTTATTTTGAAAAATTAAGTATTTTCTTCTTTTGTATCATATGATGACTTGGAGAATCATAAGAGCTTGATAAAAATACTAGAATTTTTGGGGTTTCTCTTTATGGATTTGTATTGTAGGTTCATATTGGAGCATGTTGGTGAAAATTTGAGCTCACCATTGAGCTCAAGGTGTCAAAAAAAGTTAGTTTAAAATTTTGATTTGTCCAAATTCAATATTGGAGGCCATATTAAGAGCCCTTTCTCCATTTTTGATAATCTAGGTTAGATGAGGAGTGATGACATCATGACATTCAATTAGGAAGTTCCACATTTTGGAGCCAAGCCTTGGATTTTGTATAGTGAAGATTATTTCTAGGTCATTAGAGTCTAAGCATTTGTCCTGCATAAGTCTACACCACTTAGATTTAGGTTTAGCAAACAATTTCCATGCTAATTTTAAACCTAATGCCTTGTTTCTTGTAGATAAATTTTGTAAACTTATACCTCCTTAAGTTTTTTCTTTACAAAAATTTTCCCATGACATGAGATGAAACTTTGACTTGTTGTCTCTTCCCTTAGATGATTTCAAAAGAAATTTTTTGATGCGACTTTCTATTTCATTTTGTACCATTTTGGGGAGTTTTAGAACTGACATGATGTAGTTTGGGACTGTTGCAAGGATTGACCTGATCAAAACCATCCTAGTTGATAAAGACAACCACTTACCCCTCCAAGCTGATACATGATTATTTATTGTAGCTATCACTATGTCCCAAAATGATTTTTTGTGAGCATTTGCAAAGAAAGGGATTCCCAAATATTTGCATGGCAAGGTAGCTAGTTTGAAGCCTAGAATTGGAATATGTTTTTATGATAAGCTTAGGGGAGTGTTTAAGAAAAATATTTTTGATTTGGATGGATTGATCACCTGGCTCAACACTTGAGAGTATTGCTTAAGGAATTCTTTAAGGGTGATCCCATAATAGTGGGTTACACTTTTTGGCCAAACTTGACATTGAACTAATTTTTTTTGACTAAATCTTCACTTTCATGAACCTATAGATGCTAAACCATGAGGAATTTGAAGATGATGCAAACTAGTGATTTGTGACATTTTGACTATAGATTTTAAATATATTTTTGAATTTTTTTGGAATAAAATTGCATTTATTTTTCCATCTCCTTTGAGGACTAGTTTTTAATAGTAAACACCATTTTTAAAGAGTGACGTGTACTTGCTAACACAATTATTTTCTATGAATAATAAAATTGTGAGATTTGCTAGCCTACCCAGGAATCTAATGACTGAAGGAAAGCAAAACCAAAAATATGAGGAGGAATAAATTGTATTCCTCTCAAGAATACAAAGCTATATTCAGCTTGAGAATTGAGAATTACAAAGGAAATGCCTTGGTTATATAGGCCAAGGGGAGAGATGGATGCAACCAAATTATGACAAGTGTTGGAATCCTATGAGGTGTGACAACTCATGTCATTAAAGGCTCAACCACCTTATCCCTATGTAAAGTTAAGCTAGTGTGAAGAGGACTTTAGTGG
The DNA here is from genome assembly GCA_007258455.2 of Sequoia sempervirens. Lineage (NCBI taxonomy): Eukaryota > Viridiplantae > Streptophyta > Pinopsida > Cupressales > Cupressaceae > Sequoia > Sequoia sempervirens. The sequence continues at coordinate 178,799,623 of VDFB02026320.1, forward strand.
AGAACTAGCTAAGAATGAACTAGTTAGATAAAGTACCCATTTCACACTAACACCCCCCCTTAAGTGCAACTTAGCGAGAACTATACAATGTAAAGATGAAAATATGGGTCCCAACTACTAGGCCTGATGAGGTACCCATGTACATAATAACCTCTTAATGATAAAGAAGGAGAAAACCCCGTGGGAAAAAAACTCCTACCCTTGAGAGGGTGAATGAAGAAGGTCTAAGTGACCCCCCCAGAAGAGATGTGCCTCACCCCCAAGAGAGATTGAAGATGAACGTACTTTATCTCAGTGAAGGGTTTGGTGAATATATCTGCAACTTGATCTGCTATAGGACAATATCGTAAATCAATGACCTACTCCTGAATCAGCTCCCAAAGAAAATGCATATGGATCTCGATGTGTTTGGTTCGTTGATGATGGACCAGGTTCTTCGAGATCTAGATGGCACTCTGGTTGTCACAATAGATGATTGATGGATTTTGAAAGGTTATACCAAGTTCATTGAGGATATTTTGAAGCAAAATAGCCTCAGTGGTAGCATTGATAGCTCCCCAATACTCAACCTCAATTGAAGAAAGAGCAATGGCATGTTGCTTCTTGCTTTGCCAACAGATGGGTCCAGAACCATAGTAAAAATTGTATTTGGATGTGGACTTGTGATCATCAATATTACCAACCTAGTCAAAATATGTGTAGCCAAGTAAGTCTGAACTTGTGCTTGTTGCATAGTGAATCCCATACTGATGAGTACCTTGGATGTAGTGCAAGATGTGTTTGGCAGCTTTCCAATGAAGCTCATGTTGTTCCGTCATGAAGCGCAAAACAATTCCAACTACAAAGGAAATGTTGGGGTGACTATGAATCAAGTAGATGAGGCTAGCAACAAGTTGATGATACAAAGTAGCGTCAACTAGGGGTGTGGAACATTTGGCCTCAAGCTTACCTCCAGAAAAAAAGGGAGTCGGTGCAGGATTACAATCAACCATATGAAAATGTGACAAAAGATCAAGAGCATACTTGGGTTGTGCAAGTGAGATCCCAGAAGAGGTCTGAGTAATCTCTATCTTGAGAAAGTAGTACAAGAGACCCGATTCAGTCATGGAAAATCTATCATGCAAAGTAGTCTTGACAATTGAGATGATGGATGAAGTGCTCCTAGTGACAATCAAGTCATCAACATAAAGAGCCAAGAAGAGAAGAGCATCCTCTTGCTGTAAGATGTAGACATTTGGACCTGAGTGGCATCTGGAGAACCCAATGGAGAGAAGAAAGGAGTCCATTTTGGAATACCAAGCTCGTGGAGCTTGTTTGAGGCCATAGAGAGTCTTCCTTAGTTTACAAACCAATAAAGAATCTTGAAGGAATCCTTGTGGCTGCTCCATGTAAAGTTCTTCATGTAGATCTCCATGGAAAAAATGCACTCTTCACATCCATTTGATGTACAACCCAACCATGAGTTGTAGAAATAGCAAGTAGAAAGCGAATGGAGTTCATTTTGGCAACAGAGGCAAAGGTCTCAGTGTAGTCAATACCTGGTACTTGAGAGAAACCTTTAGCCACAAGTCATGCTTTATACTTGTCAATTGAGCCATCTGCTGCAAATTTGGTTTGATAGATCCACTTACGCTGAACTAGTTTTCTTCCCTTAGGAAGTGGAACAAGATCCCATGTTTTATTTTGCATTAAAGAGTTATACTCTCCCTCCATTGCGGAATCCCACTCAATAATACTAGAGGCTTCACGAAATGACTATGGATATGAAGCTATGGTGATGTAGGAATGTGGAAATGTCTTGATGTTGTGATCACGTACTCCTAGTACTTGAAGGATCCCCAACAAGAGTGCCTATAGATTCAAGTGTTTGACGAGCCCAACAAGGCATGGTAGGGGATGAAGGAGGAGATTATGAACTCTCTGAAGAGGAAGATGAAATCTCATGATCAACTTGATGACTAGAGGAAGCCTGAGGAAAATCCTCGATGTCAGAATCCTCTAAATCCAATGTGGAGGGAGGAAGAGTAGAGGATGTGCTAGAAGAGATTTCCTCAAAATGCACACTACACTCAATGAAGAGCTCATGTGTTGTAGGATCCATTAGCCGATAGCCTTTGACACCATCAGGCTAACCAGCAAAGATACAAGGTCGACTATGAGGTTCCAAGGCCTTGTGCTTCTTTGAAGGAATATGTGCCCATATTGGGGATCCAAAAACTCTAAAGTTCCCCACAATAGGTTTCCTACCACACCAAGCTTCGAAGGGGAGTGATGCCCTTTAATGCCTTATGTGGAAATCTATTTTGAATGTGAGTAGCATAGTTGATAGCTTCCGCCCAATATGTAGGTGCAAGGGACCGAGCGTGGATCATGCAGCCAACCATCTCTTTCAGGGAGCTATTTTTCCTCTCAGCTACACCATTTTGTTGTGGTGCGTAGGCAACAATATGTTGAAGATCAACCCCTTCAAGAGTACATAATTTCTCAAATCGATGGTTTACATATTCTCTACCATTATCTGTGTGGAGAATTTTGACACACTTTCCAAATTTCTTCTCAGCACGAGCCTTAAACTCTTGAAATCTATCAAAGAATTCTCCTTTGTTTCAAAGAAAGTAGACCCATGTGTATCTGGAATAGTCATCAATGAAGGTGAACAAATAACGAGCCTTACTAAAAGATAATGATGGAAAAGGACCCTCCAAATCACTATGAACCAATTCAAGGACTTCTGAAGCCCTCCAGGCCTTCCCTTTATTGAACTTGTCTTTAGGATGTTTTCCCAAGGCACAACCTAAACATACACCATCTAAAAAATTGATTTGAGGAAGACCCATGACCATATTCTATTTGCTAAGTTGTTAAAGATAGTGGTAGTTGAGGTGGCCAAACCTATGAGTATGAAAGCTAGAAACAAAAGCTACAAATTCAAGTCCAAGTTTGTTTAGAGTGTTATAGACAAGTTGAATGTCTTTCTTCTCTAAACCACATGATTTACATTGTGCTCTAAGGTCATTGACCTTTGTTACATAATCCTAGATGTTATAAAAAAAATTCAGATCAAGACCCATTAGTTCGTTATCAATTTGATAAGCACAAACTTCATCAGTTGTACCATAGAGTATTTTTAATTTTTCCCATGCATCATGTGAATCTTTACATGCTTCAATCTGAAACAGTATATCAAGAGAAACAAAACTCCTTAGACAACCAAGAGCCTTTGTATGTTCAAACATCTAGAGTAGTTTTTACTTATCATTTGTGTGTTTAGTTACCTTCTTATCAACATAAGGTTTATATCATAGTTGTATTAATGAATTCCATGCATTTTGATGCCATGTGTTGTAGTTGTAGGGCGTGAGCAATGGAAACTTAAATGTACCCATAGTGAAGGGAAAAAAAAGCACAAATTAGTATAAGAGATGTTCAAGCATAAAGAAAACAAGAGACCCCCCCTTCTTTACTCAATCAAAGAACCCCCCTAGAAAAAAATGATTTGGCACTTTATATTTAGTGCAGTTATAGATTTTTGGATTTCAATGCTTTTACAAATCCTCAAGAAATGAGCATGTTCTGAAAGTATACATTTGATACAATTTCATATGAAATAAACAACACCAAATTTAAGTACATGAAAAATAATGCACTTTCAAAACAAGAATCAACTCGATCCAAGGTCATATGCAAAATTTATGGAACTTTGAAGTTTGCAAAATGAGAACGATGAGGAGTCCGCCTTGAGAATCAAAAATTTATGAAAAATACATGGATCAAAATATGAAATTGTTTTCACCAATGCATAGAGAATGAAAAATTATCCCAAATTAAAAAAATTGCACTGAAATTAGAGGTCGAGAGCTTGAGTTATGAGTTGTCAAAGTTGGCCTTCAAAAAATAATGCATCAACGGAGAGGGGGTGAAAACTCTTAAAAAAAAATCTGCCAAATTTAGCAGAACTGCCGCCAAAGTTAGTGGTCCACCAAATTTAGATGTCCTCCAACTAGTTTAAAACTCTGCCAAATGTAGCACTCCACCAGATAAATTTAGTGTACCTTCAGTTTAGCCACCAGCCAATTTCCTCTCCAATTTTGATAAAGTTTAATTTTTTTATATTTTTAAAATATTAAAAAACTGTCAGCAAGATATTTTGGAAAAAGTGTGGCGGATGTCAAAAAATAATTATGCCGAGAGGCATTATACAGTGAAAGCAACAAAGGAATATTTTGTGTTAAGAAAAACCTTTTGCATTTAAATTGACATCCTTGTTGGCTGTAGTTAGTGCTGGTGGTTATAGTAAAGCGTGAGTAACTGGAAGAGTGGTCTCGGGTTCAAAAATTGTACGGATTAAGTAAAATAGTTATTCTAATTGTCTGTCTCTAGCTACATTCGATTTATTCCATTCAATGCATTCAATTTATTCTAACCGTCTAGAAGAAAACTAACTGCCTCACTTTTTGTTTATTTTCGGTGTTGCTCTGAAATCCTCATTCAATCTGCTTGAATTTTTTAGTTTATTTGCAAGCTCTACAATTTGAAAAAAGGAAAGAAATAGTGGTGGCATCTGACCAATATCTTATGTGTTATGAGCTGTGAGGCCACGAAGAAGACATACTTTCTTTTGTTGCATTTCATTTTTCTTTTCCTGTGTGTAGATATGTATGTATGTATGTGAAATAAGATGTATACAACATTCATATATACTCATCCCCCTATTTATTATTTTGCTAGGATAGTTGTTATTTGTTTCATCCTCAAAATAAATTCTTACAATAATAGGCTTCATAGTAAGCATAATAAGAAACATTGCTTGCCACATACAATGCATTGAAAAGCTTTTCGAAGTTAGGAAAATAGCATAAACTATTTTATTACTTCAGCTTTGGCTATATTGTTTCATATTTGATTCACAATGAAATAGTAAATGTTATATATTTTATGTTGTTTCCCATAAGGAATTGTTGATTGTTTGTCTATAGATATGGCTATATTGTTTCCTTTCCGATAAGATGTTGTTGAAAAATAGAATTTGCTAGGTTATTATTGAAACTAATATTGTTTTATTTAAGGCATGAGTGTGTATGTTTCTATATGCATTTTCTACATGTATCTTTGAGGTGATGCATTTAACTTACTGATATTTGAGCTATTTATGTGTCCTTTACCTTTTTGTTTGCTAGCCATTTGGGAGTAGCCTATGTGATACGAAAAAAATAGTTCTAGTTTTCAGATGTGTCAACATTGCCATGTTCTTTCTTCTTTATATTTAGCAAAAATCTAATTTTGTTTGCTTCTTGCTATAGAACCTTATCGAAAATGAAACAGTATAGCCTTTTCAACAGTCTCTTATCGAAAATAAAACATTATACCCTAAGCTAGAGAACAACAATCAACAATGCCTTATGGAATCAATGTTGTTCACATCTTCTATGACATACTTACATATATGTGCATAGGGAACATACATTGTCCATCAATTTGATCAATAGCGCCATTTCCAAGACTGTTGTATTACTTTTGGAAAGTGGGAAGAGGTGCATTTGAATCAAGCAGGAAGAGGCGCAGGAGGAGGTGCATATTGGAAAAACCCTTTCTAGAATATTTCAAAAATAGTTTATGTTATTTTCCATAGGCCATTGTTGATTTTTGTTCTCTATCTTAGGGTATATTGTTTCAGTTCTAGTCACCATGTAGCTGTGATGGTTGGAAGGAAATATTGTTTGTTTTTTCATTGGATTATTATTGTGAATTGTTGTGCTTTGTGGGTTTTTTCATTTGGGTCACTGTTGAAAGCAATATAGTTTCAAAAAATGTTTATATTATTTTCCATAGGCTATTGTTTATTGTTGTTCTCTAGATTAGGGTATATTGTTTCATTTATGGTCTCCATGTAGCCATGATGGTTGGAAGGAAATATTGTTTGTTTTTGCATTGGATTGTTACTATGAATTATTATCTTTTTGTGGGTTTTTTCATCTGGCTCACTATTGAAACCAAAATAGTTTCATTTATGGTTCACGTTTTGTGGTGAAGGTTTTCAATGGGTTTGTTACTGTTAGTTTTTTTATTGTTGTATGGCTTATGTGTAGTGGCAATGGTTGTAAGTAACACATGCCATTTAAAACGTTGGAAAACATAGCGAATGTCTACACAATTTTTGGCAAGGCATTGTTGGGTGTGATTTTGTGGCTTTACCTTCTATTAGAGGTGTGAGTGAGGAGGGAAAGATTCTATGAAGGTGCAAGTGCAATTATCTGTTGTGGAATTTTTGTGAAGGCGGTTGGAGGTTATTTTGTGTTTTTTGCATGGCGCAATGATTGTAGAAGCAATGATTTTGTTTTGCAAATATCCGTGTATATTTTGTTTTACAAGAACATATGTAGGCATTTCATGCCCTGGATGCATTTGTAGGAATCTATTGCACAAATATATATACACACAAAGAATGTGTGGGAATGTAATTATATACAATTTATGTTGATTTCCATAGGGAATTGTTGGTTTGCATGTGGTGTTTATGGTTGCAAGTCAAACACTGATGAACAATGCCATGTGCAGATTTAGATGTATTTCATAATAGTTGCAAACAACATTGATACATACTAAAACATTTTTGGAATGATAAGCCACATTTTGAGTGTTATATCAAACATTGATGCCACTATCTATGTAGAACTTCTTCCTTAAATAACTTCAAAAAGCTTTTCAACACATTGTATGTGGAAAAATGTTTCTTATTATGCTTAATATAAAGCTGAGTATATATGAATGTTGTTTACAGCTATTTTCACATACATACATATGTGCACACATGAAAAGAAAAATGAAATACTACATCAAATGGAAAAACCCGCAGAGCACAAAAATTCACAGTAACAAACCCATCCAAAACCATCGCCACAAAATCAAACAATATTTGTTTCAACAAACAATATAGACTTTTGTAGAGTACAATCAACAATGCATATATATGTGCATCTAAGTTTAGATATATATATATATCAGTGTAGCTTTTGTTTTGTAGCTGCATATATATGTATTGCATGCATTGGATGCATATGTAGGAATCTATTGATTGGAAATATATAAGCACAAAAAGTATGTGTTTCTTTTGTTGTGTTTCATTTCTCTCTCGTTGTGTACAAATATGTATCTATGTGAAATGAAATATAGACAAAATTAATATATATTACTCACCATGTTTACTGTTTGGGGAATCTAAAGCTAAATACACCTTTTTAGTTATTATTTCTTTCAACCTCAAAAAAGGAGTTGTTGGAATGATACACTATATAGTAAGTTTAATAAGGAACATTGATTTCACCATTGATCAGAGTGGTGGACAATGTATGTTCTTGCTTAGGGGTTTGGTGAGATCTTTAATTTCCAATGTAGAGATCTTATTGTTACTTAAAACTATCATTTATTAAAATTTTTTTGTGTTCATTTTTATTTTACTTTTTTAAGCTCCATACTTTGGTCTTTGGATGTTCAATTTTAGGTCACTAGGCTTAATTCGAGCTTTTCAGTGATGTCTATTCTTTCTACAGGATGCTATTCCATCATCCATCAAGGAGGTTCTAGGTTGAGACGTCATGAAGATAGTAGTCCAACATTGTTCTTGTAAGCTTGACATGGCTTTTTGCACTGTCTTTCCATCCTACCAATGTGTTCTTTAATAAGCTCCTTGTACTTTTATGTGTTTAGGTTTATGCAACACATACATGTATACCATGGAAAATGAGATGGTGGGATAAAGGTGTTAGAGTAATAAGTTATTATGCTTAATTAATTACATCACATTGATTAATTAATTAAGTCACTTATTTCTCTTTATTACTTAAGCTAAACTTAGGCACATTAATAATTAATTAATTATTAATTATTAAGTGTGCACACTAGGGTTTCATTTAGGGTTTCCCTTTTAGTGTTTCTTGATCTCCTTCATAAGGATTGATCACTTTGTAATAATCGATTCTCTTAATGCATTTTTACTGAGAGGTTTACAGAGCATATTTTGGTTCTTCATATCTTTTGCATGTGACAGGTATCCATCTTGTATGCAGGTGATCTTGGATTCTAACATGGTATCAAAGCTCCAGACCTATAGCTACTTGTTCGTGATCTGAAGATATGGCCTCTTTGTGAGTTTCAAGTGCAAGGGTTTCCACAGGCATCTTTTCTGCAAGATTTGGGGGTAGCCATTTTTTTGGGACACAATGGGCTCAAACAGACGTCGCCATCGCATTCACAGCATCCCAAAACCCTAGAAACGCCTGTCAAATCATCCATTTTAGTTCAGTTGATCCGGGAGGCAAAATTTTTTTGTCAGAGGGGGCGTACGGCCTACCCTGCACGCTTCCCGAGGCTCAAAAATTGAGAAAAATATCAAAAAAGGTGTTTCTTGTTTTTCACGCCGCGTCCAGTATAAAACTCCTCCGCCACCCGGCGGCCACAGCAGCGCAACTGCCACCGGCCTCCACCGCCGGTCCACCGCCGGCTTGCATGTAGCCCCCGCGGGCTCCTCCAGCATTCGCCCCGGTCATATTGGTGGCGGGGGCCCTCCGCCAGCCCCTGAGGGCTTCTCTTCTACGGTCGTCAGACATATTGCCGACCGGAGGCTTAAGATCCGCCCCTGGCCAGCCCCTTCCGCTCCAGCGCAGGTCATATGGAGAACCCGACCTCCAGCTCCGCTCCAGCCCCTGGTCGCACAGGACCAGGGGCCGAAATTTTTTCTTTTTTGCAAGGGGGTGTTTTTTTTGCGGTGACGGCCAGACGGCCGTCAATTTTATGCTCGTGTTTTGATGACGTCAGCATGACGTCGTGATGACGTCATCCGTACGGCCGGCCCTCTTTGCCCTTCCTAACCCTAGTTTTTTCTAAAAGAGCAATTTTTTTCTTTTGGCATAACTTGGGCACACGGTATCGAAATCTGGCAAAAGAGATATCGCTGGAAAGCTGGTTCCGAGCACTTTCATTTGTTGTAGTTTATTTTATAGTATTTTTTTGTTTTACTGCATTTATTGCTGTTTGAAGTCAGATGTTGTTTTTGGACTTCCGAGCTCATAACTTTTTGCCACGATCTCCAATTTTTGCCTCGTTTGCGACATTGGAAAGGTATTAAGGAGCTCTATATTGCTGTCCATGCACTTTTTCTATATCTATCCCAGGTTTATCAATTAGTCCAGATTTGGCCCGATGGGTTGTTTGGCGATTACTTGGATGTTTTGGCAGTTGGGAGAGTGCATCTTGCATCTTTGCACTTCGTTTTCAGTAATACATCATTCAATAATTGCTTGCTTCATAGATTCCAGAGTTGTTCCCGTTTGGAGTTTTCAAGTGTTCGTGGCATTGGGTCTTGTTGCTTTATCATGATTCCTTGAGTCAATCAGTGACTCTCATCCGGTTTCAGTAGTATACAGAAGAATATTTCCTTGCTTGCCTATATCAAGTTCGGTGTTACTCTACAGAGTTCTTCCAGTGCTTCTTTGTAGCATGTTATCTCATTGTAAGGGGGGTTTTGTCCCACGGGTTTTTCCTTCTCTTACTCCTTATTGCATTTGTAAATGGGTACCTAATCAGGCCTAGTTGTCGGGACCCATCTTTGCTTTCATGCATCTTATTCTAGTGTTTTAGCTTCTTCCTAAGTTCATCTTAAGGGGGTGTTAGAGTAATAAGTTATTATGCTTAATTAATTACATCACATTGATTAATTAATTAAGTCACTTATTCCTCTTTATTACTTAAGCTAAACTTAGGCACATTAATAATTAATTAATTATTAATTATTAAGTGTGCACACTAGGGTTTCATTTAGGGTTTCCCTTTTAGTGTTTCTTGATCTCCTTCATAAGGATTGATCACTTTGTAATAATCGATTCTCTTAATGCATTTTTACTGAGAGGTTTACAGAGCATATTTTGGTTCTTCATATCTTTTGCATGTGACAGGTATCCATCTTGCATGCAGGTGATCTTGGATTCTAACAAAAGGAACCACACCCAACATGATAGAAGTTCACTCAGCCCAAGAATTGATTGATTCCCTTGTAAATGTTGGAGATAAGATTTTTGTTGTAAGTTTCTTCTCCCTTAGATGTGGGGCCTGTAAATCTCTGCATCCTAAGGTATGTGCTTGATCTATTCTCTTCATTTGAGCATGCCATATGTGCATTTTGCGTTGTTTGATTGAATCTTACATTGTACCATTATTTTCTTTAAGGCAGGCCAATGTACCATGAGGGTATTGTGTATGAACTAATTGCAAATAAAAATTTCAATCTTAGGATTGACCTTTTCTTGTGTGTTTTAGTAGCTCACATCTTGTGGCTAGAAAATCTTGGCTACACATTTCAGAATCATTGTGAATTTGGCTATCCAACTCCCCACTAAATATCTCCACTGCAACTATGGAATTTGAACTTCCTTTCGCTTTCTCATATGGAGCGATAACTGCACCTGCTTCCCGTACAAAATTTTCCTGGAAAGTTGTTACTCCATGCAGAGTTACACAAATGAAAGAATATAAGCATTGCTTTCAATGGTGCATGATCAAAATTAGAAAAATCATCAACATATATCGAAATAGTAGATAGAAAGCACAAAATAATTTTATTTTGCATTTCAACTATGGTAGAGACTGAATGACACTATCTTCTTGAATGCACCATAGTTAGATAATTAGATAGTTGGTAGAGGGTTTGTATTTCAATCCAGAGGAAATCTAGAAGGATTTGAGAAAAAAAATAGCTCAAGACCAAAAGGTAGGGGTATCATCTTTCAGAAAAATAGTAGTAAAAGAGACTAGATATGGAGCTTAACATCTCCAATTTTCTCTATCAACAATTTTAGTATATCACTTCCTTGGCAATGATTAATGTTGATGTTTAAAAACACTGTCATTAAAATCTCTATCTATTGTTTATGTCAGGAATTTTATTGACACACAATGCCCAAAACAATTGGAGACCTGTAAAGTAGTAAAACTTCTAAAATCACAATCCCCAGTATGCAAAAAGAGAACAAGAAACAAACTGAATTAAGGTTAGAGAAAGCTGTTAGGAAAACTTAATTGAGGTTAGAGAAAAAACAACTCTCAACATAAGCCAAGGAATATCAACATGTGTTGTAAGATATTTATTTGCTAAACCAGTGAAAAAGAGATTGGAAGCACATACTCTACTACATTTCTTAAACATAAAATTCTCAACAAAACAAGCCAACTACTCTACATCTACTGGCACCAAGAAAGCTAGCTTGTCCTTGGTTTGTCAATTATACATGCATTGAACTCTGGAAAAAAATATTGAGAAAAAAACATGCTAGCTATGGATAGAAGAGGACCTGTGGTTGCTCCTGTAGTCAAAGCGATGATATCTTGAGGCGTCTTGACATTTACAACATACCCAATAAGAGAAGCCATTTTGTGGTGGTCTACACCCATACACATAGCCATCTCCACACAGTGTGCTGCAACAAGTGCAATAGCTGAGGCCACTGCCATACGCCTCTCTAACTCTTCCTCATCCTCATTTTCATTATTATTATTTTGACCATGAGCAGCTGCAGTAGTAATGGCCACCATAGCTACAGTAGTAATGCAAAGCTTATAAGACTATCCAACCTATTAATCTATTATGTGTCCTATAAAGATACAGACTAGCCTAAGTAGCCATTTGTCAGTAAATTCTTCTGAATAATAAAAATAAAATAGAAAACCAGATGCATTGATTGGGTACACATTCAGTAAAGTTGACTTTAAGTAGTTGCTAAATCATCTGGTTTAGGTATTACAAAGTTAAAATAAGGTAATTAAAAAATAATAATATATTTAATATTATATTGAATATTTGTAGGTTTTTTCTCACATATTTTTAAACAAATGATAACATATAATGATGTCTTTTTGTTTAATTGAGTACTTTATTTTTATTTTATTATTGTTAATTTATTCTTCTCACATCTTAACATAAAGGCTCCTTTATGTTAATGGAATCACATAATGATTTTCGTAGTTGACTACATTATACAAGAACATCCTAACATAATTAATTCTCCTTTCACTAATTTATTTTTTTACATCTTAACATACAATTGACTACCTCATGTTAAGAACATCTTTCATGATTTAGTCTCCTTCAACTAATTTATTGTAAATAAGTTGTTTATCAATATTTTACCCTTAGAGAAACACATATTCCTACTAACAAAGAAAACAGGCCTATAAAAGGATTTTAAAATAAGATGGCTTCTTTCATCAAATCTAATCAACCATAGAAAGAGTCAAATTGATTCAAAATAGGCACCTTGAGAAGAATATCTCTCACTGTACTTTACATATATTTTTAAAATATAGGTATGCTAGTACTAGCATACATATATTAAATATTAATATATATAAAATACGCTGAGAGTTATCATTCTCTAATTTTCTTTTATGATTGATTTATTTTGTGATCAAATCTTTTAGTTTATGTAAATATGTGATTTTTTTAATTATTTATTTGTTCTTTTCGTTTCATCAAATCTCTTTTATTTGATTTTAAGATTATAAAAAAAAGGAAGAATCTATGCTTATGCTTCATGCACAAGAGATATCACAAATTCCTTAAGGAGATGTACGATTTTAGGAGGAGCTAACTATTGCATTATTTTAGCTCCATGGGGAAGACAAATCAAGATAGAATGGTGACAACTTGTGTGAATAAAATTAAAAATATTGATCATATGAATAGATAAGATTCATCATATTTATTTGTGCTCCTAAACACTCCCCTTGAGAGTACATTCTAACCCAAAAATTGCAAAAATTAGAATTATATTTCCACTGGTACATATAGTTAATTTTACGTATATTAAACATCAAAAAGTTTTTTGACATTAATTTCATTTTCAAAATTTTACTATGAACTTCTGGCCACACTTGAGTATTAATAGGTCAATAATAAAATGATTCGGATTTGTAGGATGAGATCGTTGATATCTTTGAAAATCATACAAAAGTTAAGAAATTAAATAAAAATCCTGAAGACAATAGGAATCAGTGCTACTGTGAGAAGCTTGTACAAAAAAACAAAAAGCAAACTTTTGAAAGAGAAAATAACTCAAATCCAAAAACTCAAATCGATATCAAGAAGGAAAAACAAATCATTATGTTTCATATTATGATTAAAAAAAATTGATTACAAGTAAAATAAGAAATGTAGATACCTATCCGCAATTATTGCCCTCTCCCAATCACAATCTAGGCTTCTGTCTCTCCCTTTTCGAAGATGGCTGCCTTTGGTTCAATGTTAAATCTCTTTTTTAACTCCACCTACATACAAAACTTGTGTAGTTAAAATCATTTACTATTGATTGAGGCAACTTTGAACAAAATAAAACAAGATCCAGATCTTATCTGCAGTAATATGTAACCAAGCAAATCATCAATCCAATATACATAAAGTAAACCATGACTAAAGCTTGCATTACCAAATGAAGCTCCGTACAATTCAAACAACATACACTCTTGACAAATTTGTTTGCTAAACAGTGTACATGCACTCTAAGCTCTTTGTGCATTATATAGTTGAAGGGTAGTGTTCAAATAAGTTTATGTACGAAATGAAACATTGGCAATACAACTTTAAAACTAAAAATAATATTAAAAATAACTGCTTATCAAGATTTTACCAAGATTATCTTAATATTTTTTAAAAGATTTTTAACAATACTATCTTGAATTTTTTAATATCAATTTTATTGTAATTTTAAATTCAAGATTTTATTTGTGTAAGCTTTAAAATTATTCATTATTATCATCCTATATATAAAATATTGTATTTATTTAATTTTTTTGTATTAGATATTCAAGATAATCTTGTTAAAAATCTTCTAAAAATTATAAAAGCATGAAAATATTGGAAATTAATATGTATTTCCATAACAAATATTATAAAATGATATATATTATTATTATAAATTAGAATACTATATTATATTTCCTTAAAAATGTCATATATAGTAAAACTATACAAAGATGATGATAATGCATGCTTTTAAAGCTTACATATAAAAAAAAATCTTAAATATAATATTTGAATTAAATAAAAATTCTAAATTGATATTAAAAAAATATTCAAGATTATCTTGTCTAAAACAAGGAAATTTTTGTAGTATGTAAACTGCTTTAAAATCTGATTAAAAAGTATAAATCTATTGATAAATACTTTACTTTGTGACGGGTTAGTAGACATCAATTTAAATGGGGAGAATAAAAATGTACACATACTCATTGATGTGAGTGTAAGAAGCCTATCGACTTAATTAAAAAATATTAAAATTGTTGACACATTTAAAAAGATTGGTGTAAAAAAATCAATTTTTAATATTAAAGTATTAAAAACTGTTGGCCAATTAAAAAAAGTAGGTGAAATTTTTAAAAGTTTGATGGAGACGGTTATGTTTTTTAATATTAAAAACATTAAAAAAGGCGGATTTTAAGATTTTAAAAAGGCATTAAACAACTTTTTAAAAGATTAAAGAAAATATAAAAATGGCCTGAAGGCGAGCCGAAGTCATTTGCAGAGCACCTGATGCTGGAGACAGTTATGTTTTTTAATATTGAAAACATTAGAAAAGGCAGATTTTAATATTTTTAAAAGGCATTAAACAACTTTTTAAAAGATTAAAGAAAATATAAAAAATGGCCTGAAGGCCAAAGTCATTTGTAGAGCACCCAAGGACATCACGAAGCCTGAGCTGAGGTTGCACAGATTTTTAGTGCATACCTTATTTTTGCATTGGAAAGATTAAAGATAATTATAAAAGGCTGAAGCCCATGGGCATTTAGAGCTTCTCAAAGAAGCTCACAGGTATAGGGCCTACGTATAATGCACAACTACAAAAAAATAAATTAATTGTTTCATTTGAAATTTTTTGTTTCTAATTTTTTATTTTTAGAAAAATACAAATATTGATTTTAATTTTTGCAAACTTTTTTACAAAAATATTTTCTAAACATATTCTTTGCAAGATTTTTTAAACAAAAAATATGTTTTTAAAATCAAATTTTTTTTTGCAAAAGCTTTTTTGAAAAATAAAAAATATATATATATTTTAAATAAAATAAAATTATTTGAAAAAAAGAAAACAAATAAAATGATTTTTTTATTTTAACAAAATAAGTTTTTAATTTTTAAAAAAAAAATACGATTTTTATTTTAAAACAAAATGAAATGTTTTTATTTTAAAATAAAAAAATTTACTTATTTGTTAATATGGGGAAAAATGGCTCTTTGGACAAATTTTTTTTTGCCTTATCTGACAACTTTGTCCAAAATCGATGTTTTGACAGTCAATTTTATGGTTTTTGAACTTTTTGAGCATGATGGCAAGGTCAAATTTGACCCAAAATTCTCCGAAATGATGGCTCCTTGCTGGATCTGGCAATGAACCTCTCGCTTCAAATTGTTGCAGATCTTACCTCCGGTGTCTGTTTCAGGTGAAATAAAGGGTGGATCTAACTGTCTCAGCTACTCTGGACTCAAATTTGGCTATGATACCATGTGATATTTGCTAACTACTCGACCTAGGAATCTAATGATTGAAAGAAAGTAAAACCAAAAATATGAGGAGGAATAAACTGTATTCCTCTCAAGAATTCAAAGCTATATTCAACTTGAGAATTGAGAATTACAAAGGAAATGCCTTGGTTATATAGGCCAAGGGGAGAGATGGATGCAACCAGATTATGACAAGTGTTGGCATCCTATGAGGTGCAACAACTTATGTCATTAAAGCCTCAACCACCTTATCCCTATGTAAAGTTAAATTAGTGTGAAGAGGAATTTAGTGGAGAACTAGCTAAGAATGAACTAGTTAGATAAAGTACCCCTTTCACACTAACAAAAATTCTATTTTTTTTTAATTTAGATTCGTAACTATGATATCTAGTGCATGCAATTGGTTTCATAGTTTTTTATTAATTCTTTTTTCTTAATTAAGTTTTGAAGTCAAACTAGTTACAATTTAGACATAGGTTTACTTGCTAACACATAATTTTTTTGGTATGTATCAATTTTTTTTTTGTTGGATCAAGTACATCAATATCTAGTGCATATATATTTTTTAGATTTTTTTTGATAATTTGCTATTTTTCCACATGTGTAGAACAAAGAGCTTGATTTTTGATGAAAACCTATGTTTAATTAAACTAAAAAAATAAATAATAAAACCAAAATATATTAAAATTATATTTGATGGATAGCTCATTCTGAGGACTACCATCATCTAGTTGGGTCTGTGAAGTTGATTCTATTTTCATCTTCAACCCAAGCTCAAAAAGGGAAAATTTTGCAGAAAATGGGTAGAGGAGGGGGAGAAGGGAAAAAAAGGGGGGTTTGAGCGAACTCCCCTGGACCCCTTTGAGTGAAGCGGGGTTCGCTCAAACCCACTTTTTTTACCATTTCCCATTGATTGCATTTAAAAAAACTCACCAAATGGTTTTTCATCACAAAGGGGTTCACTCGAAGGGTTAGTTTTTTAGGGGTTCGCTCGAAGGGGGGTTTTGAGTGAACCCCTTTCTGAGTTTGCTCGAACCCCCCCATTGAGTGAACCCCTAAAAAACTAAAAAAAATTCATGGGAGAGTTTTGACAATTTTTCTTCATGAAGGGAATTGTAACCCACTATTGTGGGATCACCCTTAATGCACTTAGATATGTGATGGATAGCTTACCAAATAACAAGGTGCCATCTGCAAGTGTTATTGTTATTGATGACATTGGAATCATGTTCCCCTTCCATCGACTATCTTGATTTTTTGTTGTAATGTATTTTTTTAAGGCTTCTACCATGAGAATTAATAAAAAGGGGGAAAGAGGGTCCCCTTGTCTTACCTCTTGAGATGCACTAAAGAAGCTGGTTAGGCTTCCATTTATGATAGCTGAGAACATGGCTCCTTTTAGGCCTGAATAAATCCATTTGCACCATTTTCTAGAGAAACTGAATTTGACTAGTACCTTCATTAGGAATTCCCTATTCACCTTATCATATGCTTTTGGCATATCGAATTTTATTATCATAGCCTAGAGTTTGTCCATATGAATAGAGTGAAGAGTTTCATGAGCTAGAATTGCCCCTTCAACTATTTCTGTACCTTGGTACCAAACCACCTTGTTCTTCTAATATTAGTCTTGGGATGATTCTAGATAGACAAAGGCACATGGCTTTTGTGAAGATTTTGTATATGGTGTTGCATAGAGAAATAGGCCTAAATTCTACAAAGGAAGATGGATCCTTCTTTTTTGGAATTGGAGTAGTGAAAGTTGTATTGAGGAATTTTAGAATATTAGAACTCTACCTTGATTCTTATAGGGCTAACCATATGTCCCTACCCATGAAAGCCCAACATTTCTGAAAGAAAGATGTTGTGAGGCCATCTAGACCTAGAGCTTTTTCAAGGGGATAGAGAAGACTACAATCTTCACTTCTTCCAATGAGAAAGGACTCATCAACTCATTGTTATCCTCAAGGGTTACCAAATATAGAATTTCATCTAAGATCTAATTTTGTATTTCTTGGGGGTACTATGATCCATCTTGAATAGGTGATAAGAGGTTTACGAAGTAGGATATTGCTTCCTTTTGAATTTCCTCTCCTTCCTTCAATACTATTGTTGAATCTAAGCTTATTGCAAAGATGGAGTTGGCTTGCCTCCTCAATTTTAATGAGGCATGAAAATAATTTGTATTCCTATCTCCATCTTTGAGTCATAACTCCTTGGATTTTTGTCTCTAGTAAGCCTCCTCTCAAGCTAGGACTTCCTCCAATTTTTCTTGAATATTTTTTGTGCTAAGAATGTTGTGCCATCCATTCCATTTGCAATGATATCCTCATTCAAGGATTGCAATTTTTCTTGAATTTCTTCCTTTTTCTTGAAAATGTTTTAAAAATATTTCACATTCTAGTCCCTTATTTGGACTTTGATCATGGAAATCTTTTTGAAAAGCTAGAACATTCTTGAACCATGTACATAGGGCATATCTTCTCACCACAGTTGGAGAATTCCAAGGAATTTTTTAATCTCCGAACCACATTTCTTCAAATTTGAATGATGATTTCTTACTCCTAGTTTGCTTAAAGATTTCCATCAAAATGGGGAAATGGTCTAAACTTGTAAATGGTAAGATTGAGGCTTTGGAAGTCTAGTTAGATGGCAGCCATACTGAAGAGATTAGGAATTTTTCTAATCTTTCAGCAATCATATAAAAATCCTTCCTTCTATTCAACCATGTATATATACCATTTGTCGTTGGGTAGTCTAGGAGACTATTTTTATTGATGAAGGAATTGAAGTCCTCCATCACCTTTGGGGGGATTATACCCCCTTTTTCTCTTGAATATGGGTTAATGCATTGAATTCTCCCCATAGAATTACTTTTTCTTCTCTAACTATATGAAGAACAGATGATAAAGAATCCCATAGGAACTTCTTTCCTACTATAAGTTGGTCCATATATGTTGAAGATCCAAAATGAAGATTCAAAATGAGTAGCTTTTTTCAAAATCCAATTTTGATTAGATACCACCAATTCCATGTTTTTTACTAATATTTTCCAAATAATTTCTAATCCTCTAGATGCCCCCATGGCTAGAGAGAGAATATTATTCCATTTTGACCATCTAGGGAAAATCTTCTCATTTTGTGACTATGAAAACTTCATTTCTTGTAGGAGAATGATTTTTGCATTGTGGGTATCTATTCAAGATTCCTTATTTGATGCCTTTTGTTAGGGGTGCTAATGCCCCTAACATTCCATGATATGATCGACATAGAGGCTGAGGAGAGCAACACACTCTCCTTGGTCTTATGGTTTTATCCCGAGTAGCTTGTATTCCTACTTCAATCTCTTCCTATAGTTTTCTATTTTTTGATTTCCTTCCTCTTTTTAAATGTGTAGTAAAACCTGTATTTATTTCCATTTGTTCAGATTGGAAGATGGATAGGGGCTGAGAGAATTCAAAGGGTTCCTCTTCTTCAAAAACCTGTTGAGCTATTTCCTTTATCAAATCTTCACCTACTTTGCTCAAAATTTCATACACCATATTTTCCATCTCCTCAAGACCTTGGGTTGAAACATTGTAGACAAGGTTGGTGCATTGAAGTTGTTGTTGGTCATTTTGAGGGGAAGCTAATAAAGGAGAAGGAAGGATATTTTTAACCACCCCCACCACTCTAGGAGATGGTTGATTATTGGGCTCTTCCCCTTGTTGAAGCACTTTTTGGATTTTTTGGTGAATATCATGAGCTTCCAATTGCAAAAATTCTAGATTTTCCAAATTGTGGAACATAAATGTTTGAATGTTGTCATATGCTCTATGTGGAAGCATTGAGGGCTTTGTGGTATCATTTTGAGTGTTTTCCTCAATGGGTTCTGTTACCCTTGTTTTGGTATTTTTCTTTCCTGGTTTGTTTATTTTGAGAGTCTCAATGTCTTGAATTATTGGGCTTGCTCTCAAACCCTTGCAAGCCCTTGGAAAAGACTCTCTTTGGGCAGCCAAATTAGAAACTATCTTAGGGAAGGGGCGAGGTAGTTGATTATCTATCATATTGGGAAACCTTAGCTGATTCGTTTTGGATTTCAAAGATTCGTTGGGGTCATCATGTTTCATTGAAATGCTTTAGTTTAAATTTGGTAATTCTTTGCTACAATGGCCTAATAAATGGCATGATACAGACATTTTCTAGGCCTTCCAAGAAAAAATGTTGGGACCAAGTTCCATTTTTAGAGTGGATCTAGAAATAATTTGGAAGCTCCTTCGTTACATTCAGGAGGATGCATATCTTGATTGGATATGGGGGTGTGCAAGAAGTTGAGTCCACTTTTTGGACAAAAAATGGAAGTGTTTTCCCTAATTTTTAGAATTTGTCACATTTGACCTTACAATTTGAAGCACTTAGAGATGGAATCTTAGAAAAGTCACTGATCATAAAATGTAGTACTTAGAGTCTAGTTTCCAAATATGTAATTTATTTTAATACCTAGATGATGCAAATTGATTTTCAATAGGAATTTCTAAAAACCACTTTTTAAAAGTATTTTTTTTACCATACCATGCACGTGTACGTCATTCATATTTTGACCTGAATAATCATATTTTTCTAAATCATTTTTGGTAAAGATTTGTAACTCATTGAAGCACGTTTTCAATATTTTTTTGTAATTTTTTATTGAATATTTTTTTTGTTAATTTTTTATGGCCATATTTGTTGTTTTGAAAAATTGTCATGTACATTACACATAAGATGGCCTAAAATTATCATTTTTTGAATTTTTTTTCAAATTGAAAAGAATTGTTTGAGGTACACTTTCGTACAATTCTTTTTTCAAAATATTATTTTAATAAGAAGATTAAAATACTAAAAAACCTTGATATTTCAATTCATGGACCAGTTTCATTAGAATTAATTGAAAATAGAAAAAATAATCCAATTGTAAAATAAATTACATATTTGGAATCTACACTATTTCATCTATAATGGATTTTAATTTTGTCAATTTTTTTGCAAAAAAGGTCTTCAGACATATGTCCAAAGTCATTATTTTCTTGTGACATTGACATGACCTTCAAGTTGTAGGTCAAACCATGTCCAAAGCTTAGGTTCGGGTCCCAAGCCTTTTCTTGAACTAAAAAACAAAGAAAAAATACGACCAAAAATTCAAATTTTTAAAAATGAGATATCGATTTACAAAATGGGATCCTGATTTGTAAACGAGATCATGTTTCCTTCATTTAGTTTTTTGAACCGTTGAAAAAGGAAACAAGATCCCATTTACTACAGGATCCCATTTACTACTAGATCCTGATTATAAAACAAGATCCAATTTTATAAACAAGATTCCATTTCATTTTTGACCATTCTTTAATTTTTACTGGTAAAAGATTACTATCAATTCTACAACTTGACAGTGTATAACCGACATCGACAATTTCACCTATTTTCTATCGAATTTAGTCTTCTATAGGGTCTTGAACTTACAATTTGTATTACATTTTTAAAGGAGGCATCATTGGGACAATTTTTGAGTGGAATTATGTTCATTTTCTACTTGTTTGAAGGAGGAACAAAGGAGAAAGACTTTCACTATTGACATTCATTTGTACTTCATAATTTTGTAATCATGGGATCACAAAGTCATAATAAGAGGAAAGATAGGAAGGTATTGACCCCTGAAGAAATTGAGGCAAAGAGAGAGGAGACAAAAATAAAAAAGAGATAGAAGAATGAAGATTCAAGCAATGAATAATGTTGAAGCATCCAATTTCATAACTATTGAAGATAAAAATATTGAGGATACCATGGATATAGACGATGCAAATTTGCAAGAGGTGAATGTGGAAAATAATGCAATTATACAAACTACTCCTGGTATGTCTTCAAATCCACCTTTCAATGCTATGGAGAATGTTTCAATAGGAAAAAATCCAGGTACATCTTCAAATCCACCTTTGAATGATACAAAAACTTTTATTATAGAAGATTTAAAACAAGATTGATTTAACGATGTTGAGATTGATATTATTCAAATCCACCTTTGAATGATACAAAAACTTTGATTATAGAAGATTTAAAACAAGATTGATTTAACGATGTTGAGATTGATAATATTCATAGAGATAATGAAAATTTTAGACATTTTGTTGTTGAAAATGAAAATGAAAATTGTTTTGTTGTTGAAAATGAAGGTGAGAATTGTTTTGTTGTTGAAAATGAAAATGAAAATTGTTTTGTTGTTGAAAATGAAGATGAAAATCATTTTGTTATTGAAAATGAAAATGAAAATCATTTTGTTGTTGAAAATGAAAAGAGAATCGCTTTGTTGTTGAAAATGAAAATGAAAACCCTTTTGAAGTTAAAAATGAAAATGAAAATCCAGGTTGTGATGTTGAAAATGATTTTTTTTTAAAAATAAAAATTGAAAGAGATGTTTTGGATAATCTTCCTGGTAATATTTCTTGGAGAAAAAAAATGAAAATATATATTTTTTAAAATTGAAAGAGATGTTTTGCATAATCTTCTCGGTAATATTTCTTGGAGACAAATAATAACACATGCCAATAGATTATACAAAGAATTTTTTTTATCGTAAAAAACTATCATTTCAATGTCAACTCATGATGTAATTGATGAAAATGTGGAAAATGAGAAAAGTAATGAAAAAGTTAGGCATTTTTGTTAAACTAAGAAGAAAAGATCAATCACTAAAACATGATATGTTTATTGTTGCTAGTGTCATTGAGTCTATTGGAAAGAATAGTCGATCTAAATATAAGAATGCAACACGATGAGCTATAACAACTGCTATAGTTAATAAAACAACTTTGAATAAAATAATGTTAAGAAATATTAGTGAAATTCTAAAAATACATCCTAAAACATTGCTAAGAGTGGTAAAGAGAAGAGAAAGCATAGAAAATGATCCAATAAACTAATGTTGGAGTTTTAGTGGTTGACTTCTGAGGTCTGACATGAAATTGAATATTGAAATCAAATCTTTGATTGAAAAATATTGGCACGATAATACTAGGGTATCATCTAATGTAGAGATGTTTTAAAATTAAGAGTGGGGTCCAAAGTTTGTGATCCTCATCCAAAACACCATTAGACACAACTCAAACTGAATTCTATAGAAAATTTTGTGGTGATTCAGTGTTACCTAGTAATATTAGAATAATTCAAATATCTTTTGAAAAATGTAAACCTCGGTATGTGAAAATTAATAAGCAACAAATATCTTGTTGTTGTAAAAAGTATGTGTAATTTCGTTATTATTATGATGTTTTTCGATATATACATTGTACTTTACATACTAAGATGATTATGTAGGTTGAAAAAAACAAAGTGGAGCTCTTCTCTTGTGATACTATAAAAAAAAAGGAGGTGTGTTGAAGATTGCATAAAGGTGGGCTTACACCATATTTAGAGAGGATGCATGGAAACAACTCGTAGGCCACGACCTTGTTTTTCAAAGGTTGGAATAACAAGATTTTGAAATTGGGTGGTACTGAATTTGATGTTAATGAAAAATTCATTGCAAATATCACTAGTCTCTCAATGGAGGGAAATAAGGTTTATAGAGATACAAAGGAATCTAAGGCGGCTATGCAGATTTTCCTTCAAGGGGGATGAAGAACAAAAGCTTAAGCAAGCCAAGAGTGGTGGGTACCAATGCAGTTCCATCAAAGCCCTTTGGGGTGATGTTGTTGAGGAATTGATGAAGTACATTACTTTAGAAGGTCAATTTTTTTCTATTAATGCTTATCATTTTTTTCTCTTGAATCATTTTCGCCATAAGAAGAAAATATCCTTTCCATTTTATCTTTTGGCTTCTCTAGAGTATGGTTTGAAGGATAAAAAAAAGAACCCTAAGGATCCTATGTTGCATGTTGGTCTTATTTTATTAATTTTGAATTATGCAAAAGCCTTTGTGGTTCCTAAGCAGCCTACTATTACTCCCAAGGGTAAGCAACAAAAGCCGGCCTTGGAATACGAAACTATTTTGGAAGAAGAGTCGGGGAGTTTGAAAGGAAAAAAAAGGAGGTTTTGGAGGATGATGATGATTTTGTTCTAGATTCTCTGGCCTTTATGGAAGTGATTTCACAACCTCATGTGAAGGGAAAACCTAGTAAAGGGGTTTCAGCTCCCAACGTGAAGGATTATGAGACTTGTAGTGAGGACGAGGGTGGTGAAAAACCTAGTAATACTAGGCCTACTGCTCCTACTATCATGAAGGAGAGGATTGAAATTGCTGAAGATGCGTCTTCATTGTCCCCTATTTTGGGGACCAAGAGGAAGAAGGGTCTGAAGGAGAGAAGCAAAAATAAATTGGCCATTAAGTCTGCTAGCCTAGTGAAGGATGTGCAAGTTGCTTCTCCTCTGAAGTTAGCTAGTGGGCAAGAGGCTTTGGGTTCTTTAGGTATGGACTTGGAGATGCAAAATAGAAGGAGGTTGGTGGCTGAGGACATTGTTAGCTCTCTTTGAAAGATTCAAATGTTAGTGGCTAGGGGTAAAGGTAAGGAGGTTTGTGTGAACTAGGATAAGGTTAGTTCTTCCCAAGAGAGTGATGCTGAGGAAAAGGATGTTTTTAACTTTGATCGGGAGGATTTTCCCAATGTTCTGGGTATGGATAAGGAGGGCTCCATTTCCTTGTTTAAACTATTTAAATGGGTTTTTCATGAGCTCAACATGAATAATTTAAGGGTTTAGGTGCTGTGAGAAAAGTGGGAAAATCGTCGGTTCAGATTCAAGTTGATGAGCTATATGATTCTTTGAAGATTGTTGCTAAGGAGATGCTGAAGATGAAGAAAACATTTGAACAAAGAATTCTAATCCTAGAGGAACAAATGGAAATGAGTATTGTGAAATTGGATGAGGTCAAGGATGGGACTAAATCTGTTGTGATGTATGAGTCTAAGGGCCTATCTACTCCTATTGAGAAGGCCAAGAAATGAATGGAGATTAATCCTGGTGAGAATGCTAGTGTTGGTGAAAGGCAAGTGGAGGAGGATGTTTCAGTTGACAAGGCTGTTGGTTCACAATTTTGATTAATGAGGTAAATGTGGTTGGGTCTAGTGCTAGAACTCGTAATAAGCCCAATATGTAGGTGGGGTCCTTGTTAAAGATATGTCTAAAGTCATGGATGATCATCAGAAGACTATGGAGAGTTGCATGGAAGCTGCAAATATCCTGAAGAATATGCAGTTCTATTATTTTTTCCTTCCTTTTTGGCTACTATCGTGTTGATGGTTTGCTATGTTTTGGCTATTGTTTGCTCTATTTAGTTATCTTTCACTTCAACTGCTCTTTTTTGTAAAGGGTTTTGGGTCCCCTTCAAAACCTGTTTACCTCTAATAAAAAACATGATTATGTAGGAATGTGGTATTAATATGCCACCTAAAAAAATCAAGGAGTTTATATCAAGTTTATTTTATGAAAGATCTAATGGGAAATTATTTTATTTATGTTCATGTATTTCTGCACAATGCACTAGTTGTCACAATCTTTCATTCTTAGGAATTTGTATGCATGAAATTGTTGAAAATGATTTTAGACAACAATTAGTGGATGTTAAAAGATTTAAGAATGTTGACTATTCTTTAAAAGATGGAAAAATTGGAAAGCGTTGTGATTTAATTATAGAAAAAGTTAATGTACATGCATTCATATCAAAATTTAAGAGTAAGATTGTACCAAAATATGTCAAGCACTCTCAACATGCTCGATGGCTTGATGGAAAGTTTTTCACATGTAGAAACACATTTCCAATTGGAACTATACTATTAATGGTTGATTTTTTGGAAAACTATACTCTTGCTCTGCAAGAGGAAATCCAATCACAATATTACAATTCAATGCAAGTGTCTATGTTTGTTCATATTGTTTATAGACATGCAGATGATAGCACAAATGATGATAGAAATTTTTTGAGGGAGTATCATTTCTATTTGAGTAAAAACTAGTTACACTCGTTAGATCTTTTTCAATACTATTTCAATATATTCTATACAAAACTAAGAGAAAGAAGAATCCAAATGACATCACATCTCATATGGTTAGATAATTATATGGGAAAATTCAAAAATACTCGAATGTTCTATTGGTTATGTAGGGTTCACAAGGAACATAATGTTAGAATCTGAAAAGAGGAATAAACTAGAAAACTAGTGCAAATAAATAGATATGAAACTGTGAAAGAAAATGACACAAGATAAAAATAGAAACACAAAGTTAGTATCCACAAGAGTAATGCAAATACTCTAGATGAAAAATAGCATTACAAGGATGCAAAAGCAAAGATATATTCAACTTGAGAATCGAGATTACAAAGGAAATGCCTTGGTTATATAGGCCAAGGGGAGAGATAGATGCAACCAGATTATGACAAGTGTTGGAATCCTATGAGGTGTGACAAATCATTTCATTGAAGGCTCAACCACCTTATCCCTATGTAAAGTTAAGCTAGTGTGAAGAGGACTTTAATGGAAAGCTAGATAAGAATGAACTAGTTAGATAAAGTAAACTTTTCACACTAACAAGGTGAGTATAAATAGACTATGAGAGAGGGGAGAGGTGGAAAATACAACCAATGGGAAGAGTCCACTACAATAGCCTAAGATAGGAAAGTGTAACTCCCATGGAAGATGCCAACACCTTGCACCCACTCACACTAATACTCACATAATATAACCTAAGCAAGCTTAATTAAAATGTAGGAAAAACCTAGGAATATAGGAAAATAAAAACCTACACTAACACTCCCCCTTAAGCATAGCTTAGGAGGATGTAAAATAAGATGGGTCCCAACAAATGAGGCCATGTTAGGTACCCATCTACAAAAGCAATGCAGAAAAATATCTCACAATTGGAGAAAAGGAGAAAACCCAGTGGTACAAAACTCCTCCCCAAAACAAAGATAAAAAAAGAAAAGGACTAAGTAGCCTCCCCATGGATGACACCAATCACACCCCAAGAAAAGTCCAAAAATGAAGGAACTTGCTCTTAGTGAAGGGTTTGGTAAAGATTTCTACAGTCTGGTGTGATATTGGATAGTACTTGAGATCAATGATCTCACTATGAATCAACTCTCGAATGTAGTGCATGTGAATCTCAATGTGCTTGGTTCGTTGATGATGGACTAGATTGCGAGAGATATGAAATGTACTCTAGTTGTCATAGTGGATGATTGTGGGCTTCCAAAAGGAAATGAAAAACTTAGTGAGAATGTTCTAAAGCCAGATGGCCTCAGTAGCAACATTAACTACTCCTTGATACTCAACCTCTATAGATGAAAGAGCAATAGCAGTCTGCTTCTTGCTCAACCAACAAACTGGACTGGAACCAAGGGAGAAGCAATACCTTGAAGTAGACTTGTGATCTTGAGAATCGCCTGCCCAATTTGAAGTTGTGTGTCCCACCAAGTCAAAATCCACACTCGTTGCAAAATGAATCCCATAATTGTGAGTACCCTTGATGTAGTCAAGAATCCACTTAGTTGCTTTCCAGTGAAGCTCATGTGGCTCTTGCATGAATCGAGAGACCATGCCTACTACATATGAAATTTCGAGCCTCGTATGAGTCAGATAGATGAGACTACCAACAATTTGTTGATACAAAGTGCCATCAACCAAGGGTGTAGAACACTTACCCTCAAGTTTGACCCCTAACAAAAATGGAGTTGGTGTAAGCTTACAATTAGCCATGTGAAACCTTTGGAGCATGTCAAGTGCATACTCAGACTATGCAAGAGTGATTCCTAAGGAAGACTGAGTAATCTCAATCCCTAAGAAGTAGTGCAACAAGCCCAAGTCTGACACTGAAAACTAATCGTGAAGGGTGGTTTTCACTGCCCGAATGGTGGATGAGTGACTCCCTGTGATCAACAAGTCATCAACATAGAGAACCAAGAAGGTGTGAATATCATCTTGTTGTAATATGTAGACATTAGGACCAAAATGGAATCGATTGAACCCCACCATCAAAAGGAAGGATTACATCTTGGCATACCAAGCCCGAGGGGCCTGTTTGAGGCCATATAGAGACTTTCGAAGATGACACACAAGTGAAGAATCCTAAATGAACCCCTATGGCTGCTCCATGTGTATCTCCTCCTGAAGATCACTGTGACGAAAAACACTCTTCACATCCATCTGATGAACATCCCATCTATGTGTTGCAACTATGGCAAGAATAAGTCAAATGGAATTCATTTTGGCGACTAGTGCAAAAGTATCAGAGTAGTCAATCCCTAGAACTTGGGAGAATCCTTTGGCAACCAAGTGAGACTTATGCTTGTCAACTGACCCATCTGCTACATTTTTTTTTTGATAGACCCATTTGCATCAAACAAGTTTCCTTCCTTTAGGAAGTGGGAAAAGATCCAAAGTGTGGTTCCTCTCCAAGGAACTAAACTCTTCTTGCATGGATGCATCCCACTTGGGGACACCATAAGATTCCCAAAAATTTTGTAGATCAGAAGTTGAAGCAAGAAGGGAATGTGGAGCATCTTGAAACTTTGACCTTGTTCTCATGTGATTTGATGGAACCCCTACCCAATCACCTATTGACTGCAAGTTTGACGAGGCCAAAGAGGCCCTATGGCTGGAGAAGGAGGAGAATCTAGAGGAGAATCATCATCGTCTGAAGATGAACTGTGTGCATCCTTATGATCACTATCATCATATGAAGTGGAGGAAGAAGACTCCTCATCATGATCTGAAGTGTTATGAACCTTTGAAGAACTATCAGCATGATACAACGACTTCAAGTTGATGGTGGTAGAAGTGTTGAGAGAAGGATTGGAAGTACTCTCCTCAAATTGAGTACTCTATTGGAAATAGGATTCCATTTAATTGCAATCCTAAAAATTATTTATTTCATGTATCTCCTAAGTCCTTGGAAAGTGTTCTTAAACAATAGGATTAGAGAGAGATTAATATTTGATGAAATAATCATGTTAATTGACATTTTTAATTAATTATAAATGTTAGGAGCATGTGAGGGAATCCAATATGAGTTCCTAAATAATAGGGGCACATGGGGTGCCCACATGGTAGGTGACACTCACCTTGAGTTTAGTTAACTATTTGGAGTAAGAGATAACACTTTTGAATGCATGAAAAGATCTTAGGAGTTAGGGTTTGATGTTTACATGCATGAAGTTCAGTTCAATTTAGTTCAGATTAGTTCAAAATTAGTTTAGTTTAGTTTAGTTCAGTTATCTTCAGTTAGTTTTAGTTGAATGCTAGTTTACTTCAATTAACTTGGAATGCATGACTAATGACTTGAGTTGCATGAAATATAATAGGGACTACCTTGAATTAATAGGGGATGACCATTCTTGCATGAATGGTGGAGAGAAATGTTTTAGTTAACAAGAAATGACTTGGACCCAACTTGGGTGCCCAAGTTGGCTTCTTGGAATTAACTCCTTTGCATGCTAAGATATTTCATAAGGCTAAGTTAAGTGGGCCCACTCTTGGGCGCCTACTTTGAGGATGAAGCCTTGAAGATATTTACAGAATAAAGGTTGATTTTGTACTTCAGTTTGGGATGCCCAAATGGATGAAGATGAACATTTGACATTGTTCTTCATGACATAACTTTACTTGCAAGAGATAGGCATACCTTTTAGGGATAGGGGTTGAGCATTGTAATTTTAACTCTTTTGGAGTTTAAAAAGTTGATTAATGCCTATTTATCTCAAGCAAGTTGAAGAGAGTTAGTATCAGTTTTATTGTAGGTTGTGAAGAAGATTTGGTGAAGGAAAAAGAAGCATTCTCAAGCAAGAATTGGAGTTATTGTAATCTACTTTAGAGATTAAATAATACATTGATTCTTGGTGGAGTTTTTTCTTGAAAGGGTTTCTCCATGGTATATGCTTGTGTAATCTTTCTAATATCCTGTCTAATTCTTCTACAACTTCTGTCTTCATTCTAAAAATGGTAAAATGGATTAATCAGATAATCACCCACAAAGAATACATATTTAGATCAACAAGTATAATAGTTTTACAAAGTATTAAGCTACATAAACACCTCAATTTTCAACATTTGGTATTAGAGCTGAGGTTGGGTAGAGTTTTGGGATGCCTTTCTCTTAAAAGATTGGAGGTTTTTTGGCTATAGTGGGAGCTTTTACTATTTTTTGTTAGTGCTGATTTTGGAAAATAAGTAACTTGTCACAAGAGGTAAATATTCTTGCTTTAGAGGATGTTTATCATGTGTCATTGAGATCTTGGTTTTAGGATGGTTTTGTTATTATGTCATGGTATACTCTTGATTAGCAGTTTAGAGTTGTGGCATGGTACATGTTATGATGATTTTGATCATGAGGAAATGTTTGAAATTCCATATGATTTTTACAGTGATGGTTTGATGTTTATCTTGTTTCCAGATATAGCTCAGTATCATAGTTCAGTGGGGGATTTGGTAGGATATAGTGATCTTCATGAAGAGGATGGTAGTCATGATGCCATGTGTGACTTAGTACCATGGTTTAGTGGGAGTTGTTGGAAATGACGTGGATGCATCATTGGTAAGGTTATCTTCAGGTGATTAGGGATATGTTTTCTTGGTTTAGAGTGGTTGTTATTATGTCATGGTTTACTCTTGTTGCATTTACAATTTGGTGTGGTTCTCTTGAGACTAGGATGTAGATATATGTTATGGTGCATGTGATCTCCTAGAAGGAGATGGTTAGATCATGGATGTCATGTTTATGTTCAAGATTGGAGCTTTGACATTGATCTTGTGTAGTTCTCTTAAGTATTGGGTACATTAATCATTTTCTTGATTACTTCATGAAAGTGTTGTGTTGCATTTGGAGTTTGGCATGAATTGGTTGGTTACAAGTCCTCATGGATACTTGGAGAAATAGGTGAGGCTTGAGTTCTCTTATGGTAAGAGATATATGTTGGAATAGTTACTAGAAAGAAAAGTTATTTTTAACAAAAAAGACCGAGGAGCCTACACCTTGGTTGAACATGAGTTCAACACACTCAGTGGTTTCACATGCCTCCAAAGAGGCAGTTTGGATACAAAGACTTGGGAAAGGTACTAGTTTTAATTGCAAGTAAGTTAAACTTGAATGTGATAGTCATAGTGCTATGTGTTTAGCCAAAAATCCTATGTATCATGCTCATACTAAGAATGTTGATTTTAAGTATCACTTTGTGTGAGAAATGGTTGAGAGTGGGAAGGTATTAATTGAGAAAGTAAAAAATTTAATTAATATTACAAATTATCTTATGAAACTAGTTCCTTCAGATAATTTCTCTTGGTTTTAATCATTTTCTTGGAGCTTCATGATTATGCTAGTTGCATTTGAAGTTGGAATGGATTGATTAGCTGGTGCAGGAAGGCCATTGGCCTTAAGTT
Organism: Sequoia sempervirens; assembly: GCA_007258455.2. NCBI lineage: Eukaryota > Viridiplantae > Streptophyta > Pinopsida > Cupressales > Cupressaceae > Sequoia > Sequoia sempervirens. The sequence continues at coordinate 178,830,538 of VDFB02026320.1, forward strand.
ATGTACTTGATTTATAATGATTCCTTGTTTAGAATAATTGCAATGTATAATGTCAAGTGGGATAATGTTGGAAATAGGATGCCATTTGATTGCAATCCTAAACATTATTTATTTCATGCATCTCCTAAGCCCTTGGAAAGTGTTCTTAAACACTAGGATTAGAGAGATCAATATTTGATGAAATAATCATGTTAATTGATATTTGTAATTAATTCTAAATGTTAGGAGCATGTGAGGGCATTCAATATGAATTCCTAAATAATAGGGGAACATTGGGAACCCACATGGTAGGTGACACTCACCTTGAGTTCAGTTAACTATTTGGAGTAAGAGATAACACTTTTGAATGCATGTAAAGATCATAGGAGTTAGGGTTTGATGTTTACATGCATGAATTTTAGTTTAGTTTAGTTCAGATTAGTTCAGTTCAATTCAGAATTAGTTTAGTTTAGTTTAGTTTAGTTCAGTTATGGTTCAGTTATCTTTAGTTAGTTTTAGTTGAATGCTAGTTGACTTCAGTTAACTTGGAATGCATGACTAATGACTTGAGTTGCATGACAGATAATAGGGACTACCTTCAATTAACAAGGGATGACCATTCTTGTATGAATGGTGGAGAGAAATGTTTTAGTTAACAAGAAATGACTTGGACCCAACTTGGGTGCCCAAGTTGGCTTCTTGGAATTAACTCCTTTTCATGCTAAGCTATTTTAGAAGGCTAAGTTAAGTGGGCCCACTCTTGGGAACCTACTTTGAGGATGAAGCCTTGAAGATATTTACAAAATAAAGGTTAAGTTTGTCCTTCAATTTGGGATACCCAAATGGATGAAGATGAAGATTTGACATTGTTCTTTATGACATAACTTTACTTGCATGAGATAGGCACACCTTTTAGGGATAGGGGTTGAGCATTGTAATTGTAACTCTTTTGGAGTTTACAAAGTTGATTAATTCCTATTTATCTCGAGCAAGTTGAAGAGAGTTAGTATCAATTTTATTGTAGGTTGTGAAGAAGATTTGGTGAAGGAAAAAGAAGCATTCTCAAGCAAGAATTGGAGTTATTGTAATCTACTTCAGAGATTAAATAATACATTGATTCTTGGTGGAGTTTTTTCCTGAAAGGGTTTCTCCATGGTATATGCTTGTGTAATCTTACTAATGTCCTATCTAATTGTTCTACAAACTTTTGTCTTCATTCTACAAAGGGTAAAATGGATTACTCAAATAATCACCCACAAAGAATTTGTAACATAGGAAAGCATATTTAGATCAACAAGTATAATAGTTTTACAAAGTATTAAGCTACATAAACTCCTCAATTTTCAACACACTCCTCGCAATGAACAACTCATGTGTGGTAGGATGAAGAACCCTATAGCCTTTGACATCATTTGGGTAACCAAAAAATATGCAAGACTTGCTCTGTGGATCCATATCCTTACATTTCTCTGCTGGAATGTGAACCCATGCATTAGAGCCAAACACTCAAAAGTTCTTAACTGACGGTTTTCAACTGGTCCAAGCTTGAAAAGGAGTTACACCCTTCATAACTTTGTGGGAAACACAATTTTAGATATAACATGCACAATTAATGGCTTCTTCCTAGAAAGGTGGTGCCAAAGACTTGGAGTGAATCATACAATTAACCATCTCTTTCAAGGACCAGTTCTTTCATTCTGAAACTCCATTTTGTTGAGGACTATAGGGGATTGTATGCTGTAATCAATGCCCTATGAAGCATAATACTGTACAAATCTATGGTTGACATATTCCCCCCATTATCTATATGTAGAACTTTGATATATTTTCCAGTTTGTTTCTTTGCAAAAGCCTTATACTCCAAGAATGAATCGAAGACTTTAGAATTTTTCTTGAGAAAGTACACAATGGTGTACCTAGAGAAATCATCAATGAATGTCAAAAAATATTGAGCTTTACTAAAAGATGGTTGTGGAAATGGCCCTGCGAAATCACTATGTACCAACTCCAAAAGATGTGAGGCTCTCCAAGATTTACCTTTTTCAAACTTCTCTTTAGGATGTTTTCCAAGAATGCAACCATGAAAAATACCTTTAGAAAAGTGAACTGTAGGCAATCCTATAACCATATCTTGTTTGTTGAGTTGCTGCAAATAATGGTAGTTCAAGTGTCCAAATTGTTGATGCCATAAATTACTCACATCATTTGAATGAGCGAGTAGAACAGTCGAGGGGGGATCGGGAAAAAAGTGAGAGAACAAATAAAGTTGAGAATGATCTTCTCTCCCAATTGCAACTATAGAATCATTTTGCATCTCACAAATCACCACTGAATTAGGAGTAAACTCAACTCACTTTCCTATACCTATTTGAGTGATTTGATAGATAGATAGGAGATTAATTGATAATGAGAGCACACAAAGAACATCTTGAAATGTTCCATCCCCCATATCAATAGACCCTCTCCCACATACCTCAAGTGGAGTGTCATCACCCATCAAAATGGAAGGCATAAAACATGGTTCCATAGATTCAATTTCATCTTTAGTTGAAGTCATGTGGTGTGAAGCACTTGAATCAAGAACCCATGTGGATGGTGGAGAAGCAACAACTACAAGGGACTTTACCTTTCCTTTCCCCTTACTATTGCTTTGGCCTTATGAGAGCCCTCCCATGAACTCTGTTTGATAGAATTAGGAACACTAAGATTATTCTTCTCAAGAATGTGTGTCAAATGACCCACTTGTTTCTTCAAACACTTGTGCTCATCATGACCGAGTTTCTTACAATAGACACATTTGACCTTCTCTTTCTTAGGCTTTTCACCCTTAGAAGATTGAATCTCATTGGTTGCTTTTGAAGCAACTAGAATCTGATCCTTTTTCTCCTTGCTATTATTTTGTTTCTTATCCTTATTGTTACTACTTTGTCCTTTTTGTTCTTTTGTACCTTGGTTGACAACCAAGGCATGTGACAGAGGATTTAAGAGTTCCCATCTGGATTAGCTTATCTTGTTCCTATGTGAGAGAGATAGTGAAATCATCCAAAGATGGCATAGTGAACCATGTCCCAAGTGCACCCTTAGTAACATAGAAAGTAGAAACAAATACAAAATATTCTGAACTTAGTATAGAGAGAATACTAAGAATTAGTTGTTCATCTTTCTTATCAATAACATGTTGTTTTAACTACAACCTTAGTGATTTAAATTTTGTGAAAAAATATTGAATTTTATTGAAATTGCTTGGACTTAAACTAATTAGTTTATTTTCCAACATATGACCCCTCATTGAATCTTTTGTTCCAAATAGTGTTTCTAACTTTGTCTAGATTTCATTTGATGAATTCAAAGACTCAATGTGGAATAATAAATTAGGAGAAATAGAAAAACACAATGTTCTATAGGCCTCATCACATTTGTTAAAATACTTAGGCTTATCTTCATATTTAGCAGGTTTAGTTTCAAGTCCCATTGTTATTCTATGTAATCTAGCTTTCCTTAAGTAGATTGTCATGCATGATTTCCACTCAAAGTAGTTGTAAGGAGTTAATATGGGCATTATTGTTTGATCCATGATGAAGAAATGAAGAAAATAGATGCTGAAAATAAGAGAACATACACAAGAAAACCCCCCATTTTAACTCAAAGAGAGAACTTCCCCAAGCAAATATGATTTGGCACTTTATAATTAGTGCATTTACAACTTCCACTAGCAATAATACTTAGTGGTCTTGATCTCAATGTTTTACAAAATTCTCACACATTGGGTGTATGTTGAAAGTATAAAATTGAAGATAATCCAAGTGAAACTAACAACACCATTGCAATCAACTCGAAAAATTATGCACTTTCAAAAAAAGAATCACCTCAATCCAAGATCGTATGAGAAAGTTATGAGTCTCTGAAGATCCCAAAATGAGAATTGTGTTGTGTCATAGGTGAGAATTTGCAATTTCTAAAAATCATTGCATCAAACCCAAAAAATTCTTGTAAGAGCATGAGAAAATAGCCCAAATCAAAAAAACAATTCTTGCAAAATGGAGTCAGTATGAGTGAGAACAAAGCATTTGAAAACTGCCTTCAAATCTACAACTGTCAACAAAGAGGGGGTCTGCTGAAATGTTCTAATTCAATTTCTACAAAATATATAATGTGCATGCAAAAACTAGCAACGACCCAGATGGTTTTTTTCTATTGCAAACAAGACCCAGATGGAAAATTTTCTTTAAATTATACAAAACATGTGGATCTAGTGTAAAATAATGCTCCCAACAAAAAATGACCCCAGAAATGAAAAAATGGCCTATAAAGGCTCAATCAACTACCTAAGTAAAGCAAAGGCATGCTAAAACTTGCAATTTTAACAAGATATTCATAAATCCTTTCAAATTCTTCAAATTGTTTGAAAACGTAATAGAAGAGCATACAAGATTTTGAAGAAAATTGCAACAAAGCTTATTAGCCCCCCCCCCAAAAACTCTCAAATAAGGAAACTACAATCTATATTGCACTAGAACTGCTCTGATACCATGTTAGAATCTAGAAAGATGAATAACCTAGAAAAATAGTGCAAATAAATAGATATGAAACTATGAAAGCAAATGACACAAGATCAAAATAGAAACATAGAGTTAGTCTCCACGAGAGTAATGAAAATGCTCCAGAAGCAAAATAGCATTATGAGGATGCAAAAGCAAAGATATATTCAGCTTGAGAATCAAGATTACAAAGGAAATGCCTTGGTTATATAGACCAAGGGGAGAGATAGATGCAACCAGATTATGACAAGTGTTGACATCCTATGAGGTGTGACAACTCATGTCATTAAAGGCTCAACCACCTTATCCCTATGTAAATTTAAGCTAGTGTGAAGAGGACTTTAGTGGAGAACTAGTTAAGAATGAATTAGTTAGATAAATTACCCCTTTCACACTAACAAGGTGAGTATAAATAGACTATGAGAGAGGGGAGAGGTGGAAAATATGACCAATGGGAAGAGCCCACTACAATAGCCTAAGATAGGAAAGTGTAACTCCCATGGAAGATGCCTACACCTTGCATCCAATCACACTAATACTCACATAATATAACCTAAGCAAGCTTAATTAAAGTGTAGGAAAAACCTAGGAATATAGGAAAATAAATGACCCAACTAGGAAAATAAAAAACCTACACTAACACATAATGTCCAACATATGTGGAGTTTTTTGAAGCTGGACATGTTAAAGGAGAACATGATGGAGCTGGTGCATGTGTTAAAAAAATTCTTTCTAGAGAGCAATTGAAATTTGAGGATGTAGTAAAATTTAAAGATGCACATGGGATTATGGATTTTTGCAATACAAAATTATCTACACTTGGATCAAGCGAGTACTCTATAGTTCGTCAATTCTTTTGGTTGGTTGAAAAAGATAAAATTCTACCTAGACTTGATTGTGAGACAATTAGTGATTCTACTAAATCACATTAATTTAAGAGTACGAATCCAAGAACATGGACTATTTGGACAAGGGAGCTTGCATGTTTTTCTTATTTTTGTATTTCAGGAGATTGGGAAGCATGTGAGAATATAAAATGGGTTGAAGAGTGGAAGCAAAGATCATTGACACTTGCACAAGTACACGATCAATATTAAACAACAATTGAAGACAATGATCAAGTGTTTGCATTAGACGATTATGACTATAGTTTAGACCTTGTACAAGAAGGTAATTTAATTCAATTTATTTCACTTTAATATTACTATTTTGTAATTCTTTTATTCATTTTTATATATATATATATATATATATGAATGTATGTATGTAGATTAGTCAAATTATATGGAGGCATGCAAGTTATTGAATCAAAATTTGTTTGCAAGACAAGTGTATGTTGTTGTTGCACTTGAGGAGAATGAAGAGGAAACTGAATATTGGTTGGCTCATTGCGCAGAGACTAAACATAAGTTAATAGCACCTTGAGAAGATGATGATGGCTATCATTATCCAACAAGTTTGATGATCCCCTTAAGACATCCCCTTAAGTAAAATTTGAGAACTTCTTTGATAGCCTTAAGAAAATTTTGAGAACTTCTTTGATGATGGTTATCATATTCCAATAGATTTGGTGGTGGTTGTTGTGACTTAACTATGAAAATACCTAAAAATGAAGAATGGTTTGCCTACATTCAAAGATTATGAAACACATAAGAAGATTATACACTACTCACATTTGGTGGTGGCAACAAATATAAAACTAGTGAGGTATTGTGGAAGATGTATAAATAAAGAGCTATGGACAATTTCTATGGAAGACCATGAGACAATCATAGATGTGTTGCAAAAAAGAGAGAATGCAGATGGTATAATGGAATAATTAAATACAAGTAAATATAGTTTTAGTTTTATATATTTAAATACATGTTTTGATATTACTTGTACATTATTAGTTGAAATTGATTTAAATTATCCTTTTTTATCCTTAAGCCATCATCACATACTTTGAGACAAAAGAGAGAGTCCATGCAAATTGAACCTAGACAACATGGAATACTTGGTAAAAATAGGTAATTATATAGTTTTAGTTTTATATATTTAAATACATGTTTTGATTATATATTTATATTTCTTGTATGTTAATAGTTAAAATTGATTTATTGTCCTTTTGTATCCTTAATCCATCATCACAAATTCATCACATAGTTTGAGACAAAAAAGAGAGTCCATGCATATTCAACCTAGAGACAACATGGAATACTTGGTATAATATATAGGTAAGTATAGTTTTAGTTTTATATATTTAAATACATGTTTCGATGATATATTGATATTACTTATGTTAATATTTAAAATTGATTTATTATCCTTTTTGTATCCTTAAGTTATCATCACATTGATCAAATACTTTGAAACAAAAAGGAGAGGATGCAGTTTCAACCCACACACATGTGCAAAATACTTGTAAATATAGGTACTTGTGTATATATATAGTTTTATATAAATTAAAATACATGTTTTGATGATATATTGATATTGCTTATATCATTTTGATATCAGGTGGTGTGAAGACTTGCTACATTTCGATGATTCCCCACAAGTTTTGGATTTTCTTGAGATGACATAGCCACATTTTGTAAACATTGTTTTGAGTTGGCATATATGTAAATACACAATTACACAATTACACATTTTATAAAAAATTGTATACATGTACATACACAATTATACTCTACACTTTTATATATCAAAATTAATATTCTATATATTTTGTTCAATAAATGTGCATGTTTTCCTACTTTGAAACTTTAAATTTGATTGTATAATCACTAAATATCATGTATATTATTGTTAAATTTGGTTTCCTTTTCACCAAGTTTTGAGAGCTTTTTTGATCCCCTTAAGACATCCTATTATGAAAAATTAAATTAACATTGACACTATTTTTGTATAGAATGTGATTGTTATGATGAGTCATTCTAAATTCTAATACTTAATTATATCAAGTGTGATGAAATATGAGACATGTACTTTGAATTATTTGATCCACTTAAGACATCCTATTAGGACATATCCTAAATAAATACTTAATTATATCATTTGTTATGATGAGTCACCCTAAAGTCTAATACTCAATTATATCAATTGTGATCCAACATGAGATGTGTACTTTGAATTCTTTGATCCCCTTAAGAAGTCCTATCAGGACCCCTTAAGACATCCTCTTACGACATAATGATGGCTTAAGGGGTTAAAATTTGGTGAAGTTTCCCAAGGAAACCAAATTTCATTAAGTTAAATATACTATATTTTAAAATGTACATTTAGGAGGTAATTAATAACATATGATGGCCTCCTATTGTTAATGTATAACCATTTTATCATGATGGAAAGCAAGGGGATCAAATTTGGTGAAGTTGGTGTGGAACATGTACTTGAGTAATACGATTTAGTAGGAATTTAGAGGAACATATTTTCATTAGACACTTGCTCATTAGATGTCTTCATTAGCATCTTTGTTGCATTGGAAAGAATAGGTCATATGATGAAACCTTTTTCAAGACCAAGCCACAAACATGGCCTCATTTGCATAAGCTAAGATTGTTCACTCTTAGTAAATGAATGACATCCTCACATTTTATATTATGTTAAAAGATGGGCCCATATTTGAATCAAAATTAAGCTTTAATGGACCATGGATATAATGAAAATATTTACATTAAGAATTTTTTTGGATGTCATCAAAGTTGACTATTAAATTGTAACCACAATTTGAACTTTTCATCAAAGAATTTAACAATGTGTTCAATGAAATTTGTGGTTTTAAATTACTGTACCTATCAATTTGAGATCCATCACACCTAATATTATGTTCTATTTAATGTATAGTGCTACATTATCCCTATATTATCCCACTTTTGACAATTAAGGATGGCCTCTATGGTCCTCTTGAATTTATAGAAATGCCTATATTTAGAGAAAATCAAAATGTGTCTTGACAAGTTGTTGGAGCTAGATCTTAAAATGGTTATTGAATCCTTGAGTAGTATTGGTAATTTCTATTCCTTCCCTAATCCTCTTTGAAGTCTATGAATAAAAGGAGTGGAAGGAAATGTGAAATATAATTCCTTCATTTTTAGATATACCAAGATATTGATGCAAGTGCATAAGCTAGCATGGACTCATATGTGACACTATGGAGAGGGAAGGTTCATCCTTCCCTACCATGAGAAGCTTCTCTTGAAATGTTTGAGGCCTTAACACCCATAAAAAGAGGAAGGTTGTTTTTAACTTCCTCATATCTTCCCTTACAACTGTGGTTATTTTGTAGGAAACCAAGTTGTTTGATGAGTATACTTTTGGTCTTCTTTCTTTCATGGGAAGGCTCTAGTCTATAGTTTAGTCTACTACTAAATGCATCTATTGGTATTTTTATTATACAAAATTTATGTAGGAGCATCCCTAGGAAGTGTGGCAATCTTGCATCATTTTAGAAAAGTGATTTTATTTTAGTTATTTATTTTTTATTAGGTTATAGTTACCAATTAGTGGTAGAGAAATATATTTCATTTCACCATAATTTGAAATTGGATTTTTCAATTTTGAGCATAGCTTGAGTTAGTGTTAAGAATGTCATGTTAATTTTTTAAGTGATTTGGACGAGGAAAATATTATAAAATCTTGAGAGTGTTTATGGGTGGAAAATTTTGCACATTTTTTGGTTTGATTCCAAATTTGATTGATTTGATCAAATTTTAGGTGAACCTTGTGTTTGTTTTAAACCTAAATCATAAAGGAGGTTCAAGGATTACTCCGGTAGAAAACTATATGTATGTTAATATGTTAGAGAGTAGGTGTTTGTTGATATACAAATAAAATATAATTTCCATTTTGAAATATTCAAGCATACAAATTTAAAACATAAAGCAATTTGCAAATGATTTTTTTTCATTTTGAAATCTAGTTGCATACAAATTTAAAACAAATGTATATAGATTCAAAACATAAAGAAATGAAAAATAAACCTTAAACCCTAAACATTGCAAATGGAAATAGTTTAGGGTCGTTTTACTCAATTTTAGGTAAGTTTTTGGTTTTAAAAGGTAATTGTTTTTATTTGATTTCAATTTTAGGTTGACATTTTTTTTTTATTTGAGTGTAAGGGTTTCATTGTTTTACAAGAAGATTGAAATGAAAAAATTTCAATACAATTACAAAAACACCAAGAAAAAACCTAAATTCATACCTAATAACCAAAAAAATGAGAAAAAAAATGAAAAGAAATGGAGTGAGAATTTACCTGGTAGCGTCAGTTGCTATTGCTCAATTGGGATCCTGGATGCTACACAATGAAAATGAGCTTGCATTCATTTTTTGAAATAAATACTTCTACAAAATGGGGTCCCGATTTTTACAAATCGAGATCCCATTTTGTAGAAATTGGGATCTCATTTTGTAAAAAGTGAGATCCCATTTTCTTGGAGCAAGTTTGGGACATTGAAATGAAATGGGATCTTTATTTTAAAAATTGAGATTCTATTTTAATTTTTTGATGAATAGTGATGAGCCCAAAATATGCTCATAATTTGGATATCATGGTGTACTTTTACTACCCTTACTTTTGTTGTTCATGGTTGTTTAACTCTTTAAGAAACCTTTTATTGGGGGATATCCTGTAGCAATACACTTTTATGTTCCTGTAGCCTATCATGTTGATTTGTCTATTTTTATTACTCTGTTTGACTCCCCAAATGACTGGTATAACACATGTAGTTTTTGAATGATGAAATAGATTTAAATATGTGATTAATGAATGGATATTGTGTATGTGCCATGTGTCTTTTCTTACGCATCTATTACCTTGTGTTTCGCAGGTTGTTGAAGAAAGTATGATCGAGTCAAGCGCAGCCAATCTCGGCCTTGCAGTAAAGTCTATTTCCTGCATGACTTCGAGGAAGCTCTAGCGAAGACTCTTTGACCGAAACTGTTGGGAATGATTTTAAATGTCAGTTAATCTGGAAAGAGTGGAGTGCTAGATTCTCTCTGGATCGAGTTGAACGGATAAACTCGTTTATGAAGTCTATTCCTCGATTTCGGGATACATTTTACATCCACGTCTTTCTCTATTAGGGTTAGTTAGTTAGTTGTTTTCTTGATTTAAATAAGTGTTCCTCCTGCGTGGGCGAACAAGAGAGAGAAAAGAGAACAGAGAAATAGGAGATAGATAGAGAAGTAGATTATGTAAGAGTTAGAGTTATAATATGAATTAGAGTTTTTGTTAGTTTTCTGAAGCAGAACAATCAATGTAAATGATTTCACGTTATGAATAAAAGTTGATGGAGTTGTGAGTACAATCTTCTATGTAAATTAGTTGATGCTTGCTAAGGGGGCCCACTTAGTAAGTATCTATAAGAGAGTAGTTGTTTATCCTTTGTTAATTCAAGTTAGATTTCATTTTAGAAGTTTCAGCACAAGCTCAGTCTTATACTGTTCCTGCAACATTGGGAATCCATCCTTGTGTTTGTTCCTACAGCATAAGGCCAGTTTATAGTTTGTCTCTCAATTGTAGCTATTATGATTTCTGCTATGGTTAGATTATGGTTGAGTTAAGAGAAATTTGCATTACCTTCCTGTAGCATAGGTAGAATTTCTTTCCAAATATTTATTTTTAATAGGTTGTAACTGAAACTGGTTCTTAGTGCACATATAGTGCTGCTCCATTTAAAGTATATGTTCCCTAGTTTGACAAGTAAATGAACGAACACGAAGAGGTATTAGTCGCCTGCTAAAATGTCCAATTCCCAGGATAGGTTTTGCCGTGATTTTCATATCCTTTTGTGGGCGCGACCATTTTTGGCGCGGTTGCCAGGGATGGTGTCAATCTAAGAACCTGCTATAGTCATTGTTAGTAGTAGTTTAGTCAGTTGTTCAAGTATTTTCAAATTCTTTTAAAATACCATCCATTTTTGTTGCATGCATAGAAGAAGAGACGCTTAGGGAAGATTTCTCCCTAACCTGCCATCCATTGCTAAGGCAACTGAATCAACTTATAGCCTATTTGAGGACGAAGGAGACTTAGATATTGACCCGTTTGCTGAAGATTTGTGTGTTGACTTGCTATTCGGCCCAGTTGACGAAGAACCTGAAGAAAATCCATTTGCTTCTATATTTGATCAAGTGAACATGGCACGTAATGCACCTAATCGACCTCCTACTTTTGAATTTCCCATTATTGCTCAACAAAACAATGACAACCTTAAGAATATTCCTTCTTCATTACTTCCCAAGTTCTATGGCTTAGTTACAGAAGACCCAGAGACCTTCTTGTTCGAGTTTGATATCCTCTGTCACAGTTATGACTACACTTCAGATGCTCACAAATTGAAATTTTTTCCTGCTACCTTGAAGGAGGGAGCTCTCAGATAGTTCATGAGTTTGGGAAGGGGTGTTGTTGATAGTTGGGCAGCCATGCAAACAAAATTTCTTGAAAAATACAAGGAATATTGTAAGAGTGGTAGTAAAGGTGATGATATATTCAGAATTCAATAGAAGGAGGATGAAAGTTTGGAGGATTATATATTAAGATTCTTGTTTTCTCTGAAAAAGAATTCAGACCATACTCTTAATGAAGAATCTTAGAAATTAATTTTTCTAAGGGGAATCAATGATACCTGTATAGATGCCTTGGACCTAATGGGAGGTGGAGATATCACTCAAGCATCTTGGGATGATCTCATGAAGATATGTCTCAATTACTCCTGAGCAAATGTGAAGAAGGGTAGAGGTCATCAAGCTACAGTGGGAAAGTTTTCTTCCAACAGAGTTTCCCAGATGGAGATCACAAATTTGCTGTCTGATTTCAAGCAGGACATCATAAACAACATGGCTACACAGTTGGATACCATGCAAGCTCGCAAGAAACATGCGGAGGCTGAGGCAATCCTGGCTGAGTTCTGTCCACATTGTAGATAGAAGAAACATGACTGCAGATGCAAGATGGTGGCCAACATGGAGGCTAAACAGTTACCTACTGATTTTAAGATGATAGAAGGTGATGATGACCAAGTCTTCTTTGTTGCACAAAGGAGACCATGGGCTCCAAGACAAGGTATGTCTCAAGATCCTTTGACTTTAGGTAATCCTTACTCTAATTATAATAACCAATGGTAGCCTACATATGGCCCATCTCCACCTTGGAATGCTCCTCAACCATACTGGCCTAACTATCAGAGCCCTCAATGGCAACCCCCTCAAGGAGGTTGGCAGCAGCCACAAGGACAATGGACTCCACCTCTAGGTAACTGCAGCAGAACCCTCAATGGAGAGGTTCTCAGCAATGGCAGAACTAACCCCCTAGATTCCTATAGTCTCAACAGCCACAACCTCCAACCCTTATGCCTCCTGCAACACCTGCAACAAATACTGGCCCTCCAAAATAAATGCCTAAGCCTGCTCAACCATTGCCAAATCCTAATAATAAGCAGCAACAACAACAACAACCTATGTATTCTGCAGAAGTCAACCAGTATCTAGCTAATGCCCTGAATATCAATAATATCCATCTCAGGTCTAAAACCACTCTCCCTACTCCACAACCACCTATAATTATAGAGATTCCAGACTCTGTCGCTGAACAACCTACTGATCATACATAAGATATACCTGTATCAGTTACTGCATCTAAGGAACCTATCCTGCAGCCTCAGGCTACACCTTTTCCTCAGAGATTGCAAATTACTACACCCAAGACCATTGAAGAGCTTACCTTTGATATTTTGGAGCAGTTAAAGAATGTACAAGTTCAAATTCCTCTTTTTCAAGCTATTAAAGATGTTCCAGTCTATGGAAAAGCCATTAAAGAGGATTGTTTAAAGAAACAAGAAAGAAAGAAAAAGGATCCCCAAACTATCCATGTCCTAGGATAGTTAGCCAATATTATGTTGGGGAAGGTTGTCATTCCAAAATATACTGATCCTGGAAGTCCTGTAGTAAAAATAAATATCAAGTAGTAAGAAATGTTTTGGTTGAACTTGGTGCAGCCATTAATGTGATGACTAAGCACACTATAGAGTGTTTGAATATTCCAAACATTTGGTCTACACCAACTGTCCTGCAGCTTGTTGATAGTTCTACAGTTACACCTGATGGAGTGATAGAATATGTCATTGTCACTCTTGAATCTTAGGAATACCCTGTTGATTTCACCATATTGTCCACTAAGGCAACCTTAGGAGGATATCCTATTATCTTAGGTAGACCTTGGTTAGCTACAACTGATGCCCTTATAAGGTGTTGTTCAAGAGACATGACAATTTTTAATGGTCAATCAAGGAAGAAATTGGCTTTATACCCACCTGCACAACCTCTACTAGATTTGTCTCAACCAATCTAGCTAGATCTAGGAGAGGAATCTGAAGAAGTCAATTCATTAGCTCAGTTAATGATGCTACAAACTGATCCATTTTCCCAGCTTCAAAGTGAAGATAACCTGCTTCTACACATTCTGTAGTTTAGTTCTAGTTTGAATAGCCCATCTATTTTGGACAACCGCTCTCAACAATGTTTCCTGCATCAATTAGATCCTGAGAGCCATCATGATTTGCTATTATGTGATATACAGGCACCACCTTTATCAACAACCTCAATAAATGATCTCACCAAATAGATAGAAGTATCTCCAGGTCGCTATCAACATATTAATAATAAGTTGCCTCCATCTCAACAAACTGCCCTAGCCACAATGCTGCAAGCCCACCACAGAGCTTTTGCATGGGACTATGGAGATATGAAGGGTTTAGACCCAAAACTCTGTACACATCACATATATATTAATAGTGACTTCAAACCTATCAGGCAGCCTCAAAGAAGAATTAATCCAGCTTTGAGAGAAATTGTTAAAGAAGAATTGCAGAAAATGTTAACAGCTGGCTTTATCTACCCAATCTCTGATATTCAGTGGGTTTCCCCATTGGTCATTGTTCCTAAGAAAGGAGGAAAATAGAGGGTATGTGTAGATTACAGAGAGCTCAACTTGGCAAAAAAGAAAGATTACTTTCCTCTTCCATTCGTTGATCAAGTTCTAGATAATTTAGCTGGGAAAAAGTACTTCTCATTCTTAGATGGCTTCAGTGGGATACAATCAAATCAAGATTGCTCCTGAGGATCAAGAAAAGACTACTTTTACATGCCCTTGGGGAATGTTTTCCTATTCAATTTTTCCTTTTGGTCTCTGTAATGCTCTGCAACTTTCCAGAGGGCAGTCATAAGTATCTTTTTAGACATCTCATATGATTGCATGGAAATATACATGGATGACTTTACTGTTTATGGTACGACATTTGAGGAAGCTCAAGCCAACTTGAAGAAATTACTATAGAGATGTGAAGATCACAACCTATCGCTGAATAGTCAAAAGTGCTTCATGATGATGCAGGAGGGAATAGTGCTTGGTCACTATATTTCTGCTACAGGAATTCAGGTTGATCCTGCTAAGATTGAGGTCATCTCTAAGCTACCATCTCCTGCTAAGCAGAAAGAGGTACGAAGCTTTCTAGGCTATGCTGGATACTATAGAAGATTCATCAAGGACTTCAGCCAAATAGCAGGCCCCTTATACAGTCTGTTGAAGAAAGATGCAAATTTTTCTTGGACAGAGGAATGTGAAAAAGCATTCCTTGACTTAAAAGTCACCCTTACACAGGCACCTATTTTGAAAGGACTTGATTGGTCACTTCCATTTCATATTCATACTGATGCATTGGATTATTCCATTGGCGCAGTGTTAGGGTAGAAGGATGGTTCAATAGAACATGCACTCTACTATATAAGCAAAAATCTGCAAGGGGCTGAATTAAACTACACTGTTATAGAAAAAGAAATGTTGGCAATCATCTATGCCCTCAATAAATTTAGGCATTATATCACCAGTTATCAGATATTTTTTCATACTGATCATGCCGCAATTCGGTATCTCATGAACAAAGCCTCAATATCTGAGAGACTGGCAAGATGGTTATTGTTGATGTAGGAATTTGACATTACAATTGTGGACAAGCTAGGTAAAGCTAACGTGGTTGTTGATTTCCTTTCTAGAATTCAAAGGCACGATGACTCTGCACTCATTGAAGACTCCTTTCCTGACGAGCACTTGTTTGCAATCAAGGTTATTCACCCATGGTATGTTGATATAGTAAATTATCTTGCCATAGGAAGAACTCCTCCTCAATTCTCCCCTAAGGAAAAGAGATTATTGGTAGAGAAAAGCTTAAATTTTTCTTGGATTGTAGATTGCATGTTTTATACAGGTCCAGATGAAGTTATGAGGAGATGTGTATAAGAGGAGAACACTCATGATATACTACATGCAAGCCATGATGAGCTATGTGGTGAACATTTTGCTGCCAAAAGGATAGCGATGAAAATTTTAAATACTGGTTACTATTAGCCAATTTTGCATAGAGATGCAGCCAAATATACTAGGAGATGTGATAGATGCCAAATTATGGGAAGACCAACTCGATCTGATGAGATGCTTATATTTCCACAAGTTGTAGTTGCACCCTTCGACAAATGGGGACTGAATTTTGTAGGATCCACCTTCCAATGGTAAGTCCTACATCCTGGTATGCACAGATTATGTCACAAAATCGGTAGAGGCTAAGCCTATAAAACATGCTAGGGATAATAAAGTGGTTGAATTCCTCTATGAAGAAATATTTACTAGGTTTGGTGTCCCTAGGGAAATAGTGACAGATGGAGTACAATTTAATTCTACACTTATCACAATTTTAGTAAATGAATACAATATACGACATAGGAAATCAACTCTTTATCACCCCCAGGCCAATGGCCAGGTTGAGGTCACCAATAGGGACATAGAGGCCATTTTGACTAAAACTATAGATTTGCATAGGAAAGACTGGGCCACAAGGTTACCAGAAGCTATATGGGCCTACCGTACTACCTGGAAGACTACTACAGGATATACACCTTTTGAAATGGTGTATGGTAAAACAGCTATGATGCCAATAGAATTTGAACATAAGACTCTAAGAACAACATTAGAGATGGACATGGATTTAACAAATGCACAAAAAGATAGAATCATGCAGCTCAATGCTCTGGATGAGCTCCAAAAGAATGCCCTGCAACACACTGAGATAATACAAAATTAGAGAATAAGGTGGCATGATAAATACATTAAGGAAAATAAATTCAAAGTAGGAGATTGGGCTCTGCTTTATGACTCAAGATATAAGGACAGTCCAGGAAAATTACAAACCAGATGGTTGGGCCCGTATGAAATTGAGAATGTATTTTCTAATGGTTCAGTTCAACTTGTTACAATTGATCCTATTAGATTCAAACTGTTAGTTAATGGACACTGCCTCCGGTTGTACCATAAACCAGTCTCAAAAGAAGAATTTATGCAATAGTTTGTTCAGGATCCTGCCACTAATCCTCTTGCAGCCGAAGGCTTTAGCCTTTCTCCTGCAGCTTCACCATAATTTTGTAATGCATGCTCATAATAAAGGTTTCCTTTTTAAGGAAACCCTTTTTTCTTCATTTCCACTTGTCGCCACATTTCACTTCTTTATCTTCCATCCCATCCATCCATTCCATTCATTCATCTCGTCTGCCCACATCACCCATCCACCTCATTCATCTGCACCACCCTTAATTATGATCTCATTCCCAACTGTCATCTCATGCTGAGGCCGTCATCTTTCTCAGCACATACAAGCATTTAATGAAAGGTACGCAATATCTTTTGTTATTGCATCTTTGATTTATTTCATTTTATTCATTTACTACTATGTCTATATCAGTCATTATTACCTGATCTCCGCCTATTCCTTAGTACATGTGTGGACACATGTCATACTTTAAGTAGGGGGCAGGATAATCCACTTTTAAAACCTGTCCTTTCGCCTCTGTCACAACTGCTTAGATAATCTTTCTTTATTATTTTCTGGTACTTTCCAAATATGATCACATGTCTTTTTCATTGCATATTTTTTATTGTAAATCACAATTAAAACTGCTTGTTCAAGGAGTTCATTTTTGGAAAAGAAGAGAAAAGTGATGACAGGACAGAAAAGAACTAGAACAGAAAGGGAAATTTTTGGATTTTCAGAAAAGAGTTGAGTTCAGCTAAGACAAAACTGTGAACATGGGTGGTCAGCTGGTAATACATGAGCCTATAGCTCATGAGTTATTAATGCAAAATCCTCAAACAGTCCAAGCATTCAGCCTCTATGGATGGTTGAATTACTTTTTGAGTTTAGATGCTTTCAATGAGGAGGTTGCAGGCAAATTTTTAAGTACCCTTTCTAAAGGGGAGGCTACAATATGGGGTCTAACAGTTGTTGTAACTGAAGAAAGAATTGCAAAGGTAACCGGGCTTCGATTCGTTGGAGAAATTTTTTCTTCGGATGCTGTCTCTGCAAGGGAAAAATTTGCAATACCCACTGATGGACCTTTGGAAGTCTCTAAGCAGGGATGCAAGTGAGTGTTGTTGCCTCCTCCATACCCAGAATATGCTACTTTCATAATTAGGTATTTAACATGTGAAGGCCATTTTTCTTACCTGCATTCTTACCACTTTAAATTGCTGAGTCATATGAGGCATGGGTTAGCTGTTAATGTTCTGAACTTTTTGTTAAAATTTCTGGAACAATGTGCCCACAAAACCCAATAGGGGAAGGATAATTCTATTTCTCACCATGGCCTTATAAAATTGTTGATTGAACGCTCTTTGAGAGATGTATCACCTCTTTCCTGGCAAGAATTTGTTGCCCAAAAGAGCCTGCAACGTCCAGAACCCCCTAGGGCACTTACCCCACAGCCTTAGAAAAGGAAAGAGGAAATGGCATCCACCAGTAGGAGAGTAGGGCAAGGGTCATCTGCTCCTATAGCACCTGGTCCTGTAGCTCTCACACCAGAGTCCTCTACCTGGGTGCAAACTAGGGCTGCTAGTAGGAGAGAAAAAGGAAAAACAAAGGCAGGAGAGTCATCTGGGGCAGAACAAACCCCAAAATTTGACCCTCATTCTCAGAAAAGGCAACGCTCTTCTCCTACAGCATCTTCCCCTGCAATGATTTCTCCTACAATAACACTTGTTGCCATCACCAGTTCACCATCATCCTCTGACAAGGCAGAACCTTCTAGGCAATTCAAAAAGAGGAAGGCTACGAGAGCACCTTCGGCAGCCGCAACATTGCCAAGAAGAGTTTCCACAAGAAAACAATGTAAAGTATCCCCTGCTTCACCTCAACCTAAGGTTATTATAATTTCAGAAGAACCTGTAGAGTTTGAATATGATGTCTCTCAGAATGTGTCTGAGAGTGCTGCACAGAGTTCATTTGTTATTCCTGAACAAGAACAAGTTGAGACAAGGGAAGTTGAGCATAATGAAAGGGGGGTACCAAGTCTTGATGACTTGGCTACTGCGGCTATGCAGATTTCGGAGGAAGAACAGTCTTCTCCACTGTAGCAACAAGAATTCATCCTGCAGCAAGAGGAGAAACAGACTGAACAATTGGAAGTGGCCAATGAAGCTTCATTTTCCCCTGCAATTTGTCAAGCCATTGTTGTCTACAAAAAGATATTTTTGATTGAATTTTTGGAATATTTCAAAGCTACATGGAGACCGGTTACATTGCAAACCTTGAGTTTCTACCACCTAGCCAAGACTGAAATGCAACAAATTCTTTGGGAGGAAGAAAAGAAGAAACTGAAAAAGGAAATTGAAGGGCAGAAACAAGAAATTCAAGAGTTAAAGGAGAAAATGGATGAAATGCTGAAGGTAACTGGTCAGATTATGGAATGCAGGCCACCACCCAGAGTTTATGCTTTGTGCCTCAAGGAACAATTCTTGTGGTTCCAACTAATGAGAATTTCCAGAAATCAAGATCCTATTCTTCACACTACTAAAGAATTCTACGATGCATACCAGGCAACTCCTAATTGGCTAAAAATTTTTTTGTGCAAATTTTATTTACATGGCTTTATAATTCTATTTGAAATAGAGTGGAATCCCCTTCTATATATTGGCGACATCCATTTGAGATCACTTATGTCTTGGGCAACAAACGAAGCAAATTATGGCAGTCAATGGGAAGCATATGAAGAAGTTGAAAGGAATGAGCTTGTTCCATTGTGCCTTGAGAGTTTAGACCCCCATACAATGTTGAAAACCTGGCTTACTGTGGCATATGGCTTTAATAATGATACAGCCAGGATGAAAATATTTGATCTCAGAAAATAGGTATATGATGAGTTTCAAGAACAGACATACTCGTTTTGGAAACTATCATACTCTAGAATTGAGAAGAGGTGGGAGAGATTAACTGTTGGGTTAAGAAGGTCTGAGCCTCACAGTCCCCTAAATTTTACGGTAGCTCTTAAACGATCAAGCAGATACATATAGTTGGGCCTTCAAAAGAGGTTTGAATTGTGGTTACCATTGACATTTAGACCTCCTATGCTAATGTGGCCCCTTTATCCCTACTAGGATACAAATATTAATGAAGATATAGAAGCTCATAGGTATGAAAGGTGGCAGAGTTTCAGAGGTTTTTATTACAAATTTGAAACTCCATTTCAGGGTCATGCCTCAATCACTGATTTTAGAGAGACCTCCAAAAAGTTTAATGCTGAAGGACCAGCATTGGGTTAAGTGGGGGGCAAATGATGAGCCCAAAATATGCTCATAATTTGGATATCATGGTGTACTTTTACTACCCTTACTTTTTTTGTTCATGGTTGTTTAACTCTTTAAGAAACCTTTTATTGGGGGATATCCTGTAGCAATACACTTTCATGTTCCTGTAGCCTATCATATTGATTTGTCTATATTTATTACTCTGTTTGACTCCCCAAATGACTAGTATAACGAATGTAGTTTTTGAATGATGAAATAGATTTAAATATGTGATTAATGAATGGATATTGTGTATGTGCCATACGTCTTTTCTTTCGCATCTGTTACCTTGTGTTTCGCAGGTTGTTGAAGAAAGTATGATCGAGTCAAGCGCAGCCAATCTCGGCCTTGTAGTAAAGTCCATTTCCTACACGACTTCGAGGAAGCTCTGGCGAAGACTCTTTGACCGAAACTGTTGGGAAGGATTTTAAATGTCAGTTAATCTGGAAAGAATGGAGTGCTAGATTCTCTCTGGATCGGGTTGAATGGATAAACTCGTTTATGAAGTCTGTTCCTCAATTTTAGAATACATTTTACATCCATGTCTTTCTCTATTAGGGTTAGTTGTTTTCTTGATTTAAATAAGTGTTCCTCCTATGCGGGTGAACAGGGGAGAGAAAAGAGAACAGAGAAATAGGAGATAGATAAAGAAGCAGATTATGTAAGAGTTAGAGTTATAATATGAATAAGAGTTTTTGTTAGTTTTATGAAGCAGAACAATCAATGTAAATGATTTCACGTTATGAATAAAAGTTGATGGAGTTTTAGTACACTCTTTTGTGTAAATTAGTTGATGCTTGCTAAGGGGGCCCACTTAGTAAGTATCTGTAGGAGAGTAGTTGTTTATCCTTTGTTAATTCAAGTTAGATTTCATTTTAGAATTTTTAGCACAAGCTCCATCTTATACTATTCCTGCAGCATCGAGAATCCATCCCTATGTTTGTTCCTGCAACATAAGGCCAGTTTATAGTTTTTCTCTCAATTGTAGCTATTATGATTTTTGCTTTGGTTAGATTATGGTTGAGTTAAGAGAACTTTGCATTACCTTCCTATAGCATAGGTAGAATTTCTTTCCAAGTATTTATTTTTAATAGGTTGTGACTGAAACTGGTTCTTAGTGCACATATAGTGTTGCTCCATTTAAAGTATACATTCCCTGGTTTGACAAGTAAATGAACGACCACGAAGAGGTATTAGTATCCTGCTAGAATGTCCAATTCCCAGGATAGGTTTTGCCATGATTTTCATATCCTTTTGTGGGAGTGACCAAATAGGAAGCTATCTATGTTATTAATAAAGATAAAGTTACATATTCACAAAAAAAGGCAGGTGGTAAGAAGGCACACCTCGAGAGTCACATGGGCAGAGCCCAAAAAACCAAAAACTAGAGTCACTTGGGCCTAGCCCAGAAATCCATAAACATTACAAACATATAAAATAAAATGGCCATCAAGCAGCCAGAGCAGTGTCAGTAGAGCCAGGAGGGTCTCTGTCATCCATATGTTTCCCCCATACATCAGCGAGGTCTGGAGTGACGTCAGGAGGAGGACCCCATCCATCATCAACATATTTCTATCTCTTTATCTTTATCCTCGTGCTGGGGTGAGATTGCAAGTGTCAGATGCGAAAAGCATTTACTAGAGTCTAGCCAACTGGAGCTAGTAGCAGGAGTATCATCAGAGGGACACTCAGAACCACCACCGCTGCTCCCCACTGCTCCTCCAGAGGGCCACCCCTGGCCAACCCGTGGAGGAAGAGAATGAGTTCGTTGAGGAGGGCAGGAACCATGCCAAAGAGGAGACTGAGAGCGAGGGCAAGAAAAGCCACTCCGATACTGGTCCCGAGAGGACGATCGACTGTGAGAGGAAGTGGGCGAAGTAGGCATTCGAGCAACAATACATGAGGCATTTCCCCAATGATCCAAAAGCACTTGAAGGTGAGCCACCTCAAGTGCAACCTTGTTGGCTTGAGCTTGAATCTACACGAGCACATTAGAGAAAATAATAGCTTTAGAATACAAATAAACATTTTTATCCATTTGTGTGTTAGAAAATATGAAGGAATTTCTATCTTTCCAGATATTGAAGAGGATTTCCACCCTGAAAGTGTGCCAAAGCTAGGTATATTTAGCAGGAAGTTTGGGAAAGTCTCCCAATAGAATCATATGCCAAGAGAAGGGCTCCGGTCTGAAAGGTTGAAAGAAGTCATGAATCCAATTCCAAAATTGTTGAGCTCTGGTGCAAAACCAAAAGAGATGCTTAAAATACTTAGCTTGCCCACAAAAAGGGAAACAAGGGTTCTGGACCCCCAAGTGAACAAGCCGAGACTGCACAGGCAAGCCTTGGAAAAGAATACACTAAGAAAAGTGGGAAATTTTTGACTCAACACTTGCAAACCAAGTGGCAGAGAATCTTTTTTGCTAGACATGAGTGGGGGATTGAAGAAGCCACCTCTAGTTCAAACTTTCAATCATAGGAAAGTGTGGTGAAAGCCATCTATAAGCAAGCCTAGGCTTGTAATTCCTGAAAGGGGTGTCTGGGTACCACTTCCAATCCTTCCACCAGGGCTTAGACCCAAAAATTACCACTTTATGAAGCATATATGTAGGAATAGCATTCACCAGACTGTCATAAGTATCACGGTCCTGGTTTTAAAGCTTATAAAGGGCATGAAAGTCTTCCCACGACATGATGTGCATTGTGGGTCTGTGAAACACCTGATGTAAAGTTTTAATGCCTTTCTTGTGGAACCTTAACACCTTAAGCCAAGGTGACTTAGCCAGTGGTTGACCATTACTAGCAAATAGAGGTAACCATCAAAAATTCTGTTGATTGAGCAAAAGCCCATCATAGAAACTAGAGTTGGCCCAGCAAAGCCAGGGCTTATCTGCCTCCCAGGCTCTCCAAATACTCTTGGCCATGAAAGTTTCCACAATTTGAATTGGTTCCTTCATGACCATAAGAGTTTGAAAGCCAATCCCCTTCTAGGTGGGTTTGTGAATAGGAAAGTTGAACTGAATGCAATGCCCGAGGAGAATCTTCCAGGATTCATCTCCAATAAGGGCTCTATTTATCCATTTCACACACAAGGTAGTCCCTTGTTGTTGAGTGGAAAACAACTCAAGCCCTCCAGAATCTCTAGGAAGACAACAAAACTCCCAGAAAATGTAGTGAAACCCTTTGTGGGACTCCATAGAGGCCCAAAGAAAGTATTGAAGCAACTTTTCAAGCTTGGCATAGGTAGCTTTCAAAGGGGCCCAACAAAAGGAGTAGTAGACATGTGTGGCCACTAAAATCTTGGAGCACACTTGGAATTTCCCTGCCAGAGAAAGAGGCTTAATAATCCAATAGGCCAACTTGCTCAATCTTGGAGAGGACAACTTGCCACAACTTAGTTGGAGAGGACTGGAAGGCAAAGGGAATGCCCAGAAATCAAAATATTTCCCCTGGCCCAATCCATTTCCAACCGTACTGTTGAAGCTAGTGAGGAGTGGGAAATATAGATTCTCTGTAGTACAAAGTTTTATGCCACTGAATGGTGGAGCCAGATGCAAGGAAAAAAATGTTAAGACATTCAAGGGATGCCTTAATATTATTCTCTTCCTCTAGAAGAGTGAGGAAAGAGTCATCAACAAAATGGACATTAACCAGTTGAGCTTGAGAGTTAGGTAGAGTAATGCCTTTAACATGTTGCTGAGAAATTGCATTGGCCAAGAGAGCCAAATCCTTCAACAACAAGCATGTAAAGAGAAGGAGCAAGTAAGAATCCTTGTTGAATTGAGTAGAAAATCCCAAAGGCAAGAGATTGGCAGCCATTAATGGTGATACAAGCAGATGCATATGAGAAGAGCATTTGGATAGCTTGAATGAAGTTATGCCCAAACCCCAAAGATTTCAACATGGCCAGAATAAAAGGCCATTCAATGCAGTCATAAGCTTTAACAAAGTCTATTTTGAGAAAAATAGCTTTCTGGTTCGAACGCCTGGCCCACTCCATGCCTTCCCACACAACAATGATATTGTCCAGGATAAATCTGGATTTGATAAACCCAGTTTTGTCTAGGTGCACAATCTGAGGAAAAAGATGGCAAATCTTCAGAGCTAGAGCTTTGGTGATGATTTTGTAAGAAACATTGATGAGCGTGATAGGCTACCAGTTGTAGATATCCTCGAGATCTCTAGACTTATGTATGAATTTAATATTTCCTTTATCAATTAAATTACCTAGGGATTTGGAATGAAAAGCCTCAATATAGACTTTATGCAAGTTGTGCCCAACATAGTCCCAAAGGGCCTTATAAAATTCTCAAGGGAAACCATCAATCCCCAAGGCCTTGTCATCAACCATGGAATAAATGGCTTCCTTTAAGTCTTCAACTATGAGCAGTCATTCACAAAAGGATTTCTGGGATGAAGATAGCCTATATGGCACAACAACCAGACAATCTTAAAGGGCTTGTTGTTGCTATGGTGTAAACTCTTGAGTAGTGAAAACTTGTTCATAATGTCGAACAAAGGCTTGGAGAATGTCAGGTAGCTTAGAGAGCACCTGAATTCCATCTTTAATTTTTTTAATGCCTGGAGATGAGTTCCTAGCATGTAGAGCTAGAAAAAAATCCTTGGAGGAACAATCTCCAATCTTTAACTGGTGCAATTTGGCTTTGATTTGCGCACATTTGGCATCATAATTGTTTGCAACTTATTTTTTGTATTTTAATTCTACCACCCTGACTTGTAATGATGGGGAAAAAGGGCTAGCTACCAGAGCCTTGGTAATTGAACATAGGTTAGTTGTGGTAGCCTCATAAGACCTCTAGAAAAAAAAAGCCAGCCAACCCCCATAAATGCACAAAAATCTTGTTGTGCTAGTGATAGCATCATTCCACCAATTAATCTAGCTTGTATTATGAGTTGGCCTGCACTCCACATTTTAGAATCTACAAATGTGGGCCACATGGGCTAATGACAAAGTAGATACGTGTTAAAAAAGAACTGAGTTTTGCAAGCCTAAGGCTGTCTTGTCTCCCATTCAATGTGAAAAGAAATGGGGAAATGATATGATAAAGTCACATCCACTAACGACTTAATTGGGAGTAAAGAATTGTCAAAAGAGAAGAAAGATTGAGATGAGATCATAGCATGATCAAGACACTTAAATATCCTATTAGAGCTAGCCCTATAATTACACTAAGTGTGCTAGAGGGAATAAGAATGGCGGCGGCCAATATTTGGATCAAAGAGCCCCAATTTATTACACATGTAAAACCACGCCTCCCATTCGCCAGCTGCCCATCTGAATGGAAAAGTGCCATCTTTATCATACACCATCTCGACCATATTGAAATCCCCACACAATAACGACGTAGCAATTGGAAATGAATCAACAGTCCAACGCCAAAGCATAGAGTGTTCCACAACATCATTAGAGGTATAAACATTAATAATCCCAAATGAATGATTATCAATGTTGAGAAGGATCCAAACGAGCTGATGTGTGGGGTCAAACCTGTGGTCGACCACACAAGTGTGCCACTGTAGGGACAAAATGGTAACAACTCCACCACACCCAGCTTCATGATCGGTACAAAACATTTGACTGGCTGGCCAAATAGAGCAACAAGCTGATGTGAGCAAAAAACAAAAAAAATTAACTTCTTGGAGACAAAGCACTTCAATACCAAAATATTTCTTCAAATTATCCCTAATAGAATAATTTCTAGAGAGGTTTGTCAGACCTCGAACATTCCATGAGAGGAAATTCATGAGTGAAACTCCTCCATATCGTCGAAGTCTGAATCCTCTTCATTCAGAGTATAGAAGTGATTTTGTAAAAAACTCTGGCGGAACTGACCCAATTTGAATATTCATAGAAGAAAACCTCCATTTTTCCTACACATATTCACCTTCTTCCAATGGTCGAGAAGGACTGCAAGACCTCCTTTGAGCTCCCGACATGGGAGAAGTATTCGGTTGTGCTATCATAACAGCAACAGGCTGAGGCATAGCCTTTGGGCTAGGTCGCACTAGAATATTATCAACCCCAACTGGAGCCTCTTTCCCCTTCATAGAAGGGTTTGAATTTTTTTTGCTGGCTCAGGGACTTTGGAAGTTGTCCTAGAGCCATTAGAATTATTTTTACAATTTGTGATCGTGGTCCATTTTTCATCAAGTTTGGCAACATAATTGTCCGCTTGATGAGGCTTTTCAGACTCCCATGGTAGAGGAGTACAAGGCACCGCCAAAGGGTAGTCCTTAATATTTTGGTTTGTAGACTGACACCTATAACACGTGTTAGGAAGATTGAAATAAGTGACCTTTTGGGTATGCTAGAGGTCTCCAATTTGAATGTGAATGGAATCTTTTAAATCTTATATGAAAGGTCCACTTCGACACAAACCCATTTTTGGGGTCAGGCATGAAAAAACCTATCTGACTCAATACAAATGACCCTCCCTAGAGAGGATGCAATATGATTCAAGAAATGCACACAGGGCAAAGGAAAACCTGGAAATTCAATCTAGACTGGGACCCGCAACTTGGTGTCATCTGAGACACCGAAGTCCTGCGTCCATGCTTGGAAAACTGATAGAGAAGACTTGACATACTAGGGACCATGGTTCAGGATTTCTTGAACATGACTGACTTCCACAAAATGAAACAAAAAGAAACCCTTGGTTAAATTTTGGTCCATATCAAGGTGAACGCCATGAGGGACCGAAGCCTTGCTGACCCATTCTTTAAGCACACTTTCAGGAGGAGTCCTCTAAAAAAAATACCCAACAAGGGTATGTTGCTCAAGCCATTGAGAAGCAAAATCAAAATCAGGAAAAGGTAAAACCACATCAGTTGGGGAGTCAAAATACTTACCTTGTGAAACACTTTTAGAACAAATTTTCAGGGTCATTTGTTCAGAGGAAGAGCCATTGAGAAAAGTCATTGAACTGCCAACACCAACATGAATTTTTGGGTTAGAGCCGATTGAAGGCATATTAAAAAAAAAAAATTGCAGTAAATGTGGTCGTACACACAGGAAAAGAGAAAAATCATGTGCAAAGAGTGCAGTATGACGCAAGAGGGGCCAAGAATGACCACAAACACAAGAAAACCCTAGCAGAGCTCATACACCTTCATGCAAACCTCAGTTATAGGAAATTATTGAGACCCCGAAGCAAAACGAGATCCTAATTTCTAAAAGTTGAGATCTTGATTCGTTTAACCCAATTTTAGGATTTTTTCTAAGGCCGAAAATTCCACCTTAGGTGGACTCAAATTCACGCTTTCACCCATATGTTGGGTTATTAAAAAAAGATTTGTCATGCTTTAAGAATATCCCTATTTGGTTTCCCAGTATCTCCAATATTTCTAACTCTCTATATTCCAAGGGTGAAGAATGTAGTTGAACCCAAAGGGGGAGTAGCAAGTGGGAAGTGTTGCAAAGTGATTGTGGATAGAAAAAACAAATAATTTAGTTTCTCAAAAAATGGTGGAGAAACTCAATTTGAATAATCTTAAGCACCCCAATCCATACAATATCTCATGCTTAGAGAAAGGACATCAATTAGTGGTAAGTGAGCAATGCTTAATTAATTTTTAGATTGGTAACTATAAAGATGAAATTATGTGTGATGTAATTCCCATG
Organism: Sequoia sempervirens; assembly: GCA_007258455.2. NCBI lineage: Eukaryota > Viridiplantae > Streptophyta > Pinopsida > Cupressales > Cupressaceae > Sequoia > Sequoia sempervirens. Next base: position 178,858,336 of record VDFB02026320.1, read on the forward strand.
GATGCTTACCACATACTATTGGGTAGACCTTGGAAATTTGATAGAGAGGCTATGTATGATGAAATACAAAATATTTAATAATTGTGAAAGATGGAAATAATTTGCTTTAAGTTCATTGAAAGAAAAAGTTGAAATCAATAGTAGCCCTATAGTATGTTGGAACACAAAGAAATAATTATTACGAAAATAAAACAAGTTCAGGGTGAACAAGATGAAGCAAGTAAATTGTATATTTCAAATAGTAAATAAATAAGCGGTACTAATGTAAGAAAAAAATTATAAGGAGGTGAAAGAATGCTCAAGAGAGGACACTAAACATGTTGATTTCAAGAGTACAACTTGAGTAGAAATTTCAAGTTGGGGATTTAGTATTTTCTCATGTACAAAAGGAGAGATTTATAGAACGGATTTAGGATGAGTTAAAATGAAAGGTATTAGGACCATGCTAGGTCATTTTAGCAAATGTTTATGAGATAGAGCTTCTAGAAAGAGTAAATATTTCACCAATTTTAAAAATAAAGGATTTGAATTGTTATTATTTATTATGAAGCAAAAAAAAGTGCAAAAATAAATAAATGCTCAAATATAAAGATGAATAAGTAGATATAATAGTTGTTTGAGAAGAAGGAAACAATGAAAGAAGACAAGGAATGTGGTGTGATGGAGAAAGATGAGAAGGATGAAGAGACTCTCTAGATAAAAGAAAAACATGGGATTTTAGTCACAAGTTTTTCTAAATGTTCATAATTTTTAAACTTATGAAATATTTCTTCTTACACAATGTGTCTAATGAAGGAATGTCTAAGTGTATGAGCAATCCTACACATAACAAAATTTTGATTTCAATAGTTTTGTTTAGTTTTTTCTTTCTCATGGTTTTGCACATTCTTATTTTTTGTAAGTTATGATTTTAGACTTGTTTGTTCTAAGTTTTAGAGATTCATTACATGTTTTGTCAAAAAAATAGAATTGTTGGCAGTTGGAATAAATGTTGATTCGACTCAATCTGTGCTATGTTTTCAACACTACTGGTAGATCTTTTTTTTTATCTATAATTAATAATAATATTGTATGGACAAATCTATAAATGTATTGAGTTTGGGGTTTGAATGAATAATTTTATCTTTATTTAAGTAATGTATATGGAGGAGATATATTACATAAAGGTTGTGTTTCTCATATTAATAGGGGCATGGCATATTATTGTTTCTATTATTTTATTCTATCAAATTGGAGTCATCTTTAATGGTCTCAATTTTGTTGGTCACTTGATGCCTTTGAGGCAAGGTAACATTTTTACCTTAAATGCATGAAAGGTGAATAGGCATGGATAGAAAGAGGTTTGGAATATTTTAGAGGAGTTTTTTTTAGAAGAAAGAGAGAAGAGGAGAAGGGGAATGTGGGAAACAGAGAGGAAGAAAAGGAGAAAAGGAAGGAAAGAAGACAAAGAGAGGGTGTGGTAGATAGGAAGAAGAGAAGGGAATAAGAAGAGGCATGGGAAGCTAGGAGATGGAGAAAATGAATCAATAATAAGAGAAAAAAAATTTAGAGCTTGAGGAAAGAAGGAAAATAGGTAGAGGAAGGAGTTCATGGTTGGATGAATATTGCACAAAGATATAAGAAAACAAATTATTTGTATAGAAAAAGCAATTGTGATTTTTTTCTTAATTGGTAATGAATCAATTCTAAGAAGATTTTGTCATTCTTGGATAGATATTGGTGAATGAAATAATTTAAAATATCTTGACTACTAGATAAAGTTTTTAATTCATATATTCAAAATTTTGAATGATTTTAGATTTACTAGAATTAGGTTTTGTTAAACTTATTTTATTTTACTTTAATTTGAGTTTGAAAAAAATTGTTTTAGGTTGCTTGGTTGGATAGTCTGAGCATGCACCCTAACCTCATCTACATCAAAATGCCTCCAATATTTGATAATATTATATTTAATTTAAAGAAAATCAATCTAAGCTTAGAAATTGTGATTTCTTCCTTGATTGATGAAGGCAATAGAGTCACTAAAAATCACACAATTACTAAATAAAATATTTTTTTGTAAAGAAGGTTAACAATTCAACAAGGAAGAATAATTTTTTTAAATGTTACTATTATAATTAAAGATGACATATTGTAGTGAATTGTATTCAATGTTTCAAGGATCTTATTAATAGTAAAGTGAAAACTAATAATCCTTTGACGTCTATTAAAAATGAGATAGAATATGTGGTTTTGTAGTACACAATCAAGATTCTCTGAACAATTACAATGAGAAGGAATATCTTTTTTAAAAATTAAATAGGTCTAATTGGAAGATGTAAGCATGGAAGTTGGAGGAATATTATCATCTCAAGCTAGCTTCTTGCTAAGAGATGTCAATTTTCATGAGAAGCATTAGTTTTATTTTGTGACCCTTCATGGAGCAAGGGGGCTTGGCATTTCTTGGCAGAACTTGCAAATAGTGTAATCTTTGAAATAGTTTGGGATTAGTGTATCTGTACATTGGTTGAGCTTCTTTTTATACACCAAATGAGGGATTTGGTTCTCATAGCACTGAAGGGGGGTTATTGACACTTTTAGAGGAAAGTGGACTCTTGAAGGAGAGGTGTTCTCTCATATGTAGTCAATAGAGGATGAATTTTGACACACTCAGAGGAGTGATGAATTTTTGGAGGAGATTTTTTCTTTCGTCGTAAATGGAGGATGATCTCTCATGTGGTATTAGAACCAAGTTAGGAGTCTCAATCACTTGCAGTGTGACTTAAGGGGGGTGTTGAAAATAAGCCACACTTAGATTGATGATGGATTGGCCACAAAGAGGCTAGTAGCTTAGTTGGTTGAGCGCTCTAGCAACAAATGGAAGGTCCTATGTTTGAGTCCTAGTAGGTCCATATGAACTATAGCTCAACATAGGTCAAACAACTAAGTTAGGTCTATGCCCAATAAGATCAAGAATTAAGGATAAAGATTGAATTAATGATTAGAATCGAATAGATAAGTCAATTATACAGAGACTATATACACATACACATAAAGATAAACAATAAACATAAAACTAAATACAAACAATACAAAAAATATGTTATTTATAATTGTATACATACATTAAAACATTATCTCTGAATAAATACAAATTAAATAAAAAAATACATTTTACACAATTACATTCACCTATTTATATATATATATATATATATATATATATATATATAGGAGTAGAGATTAAAGATATGTCCAAGTAGAAAAGGAGCATCTAAGAAAAGTGTCTTAGTTTAGCTATGCTGATTTATTTATAGAAGAGATGGAATATGAAGAATAAACACGAGAGTTGAGCTTATAGATTTGTCTGTCCACATCTAAGTGCTGATTTGGGTCCTGAATAATGTGGATGCGTGCAGCGGAAGTGAGATGACAAGTTTATTTTTTACTAAATTGGGTAAGAAAAGGTTAGTAAGCTCCTTTTGGAGTAAATCGAGTTGTGTCGTGTCATAGGAGAGCGCAATTCGAAAATAAAAGCAATCGTTAAGGATAGAATATCAAGATTGGTCCCAACAAAACCGGAAAACATCAATTTGTTTTAGCTATTTTTGTGCAACCAATCATGACCATGACGACAATACAACCCAATAAAAGATAATTGAAATTGATGGGTACTAAATAAGTTAATCTAAATATTATTATAATTTTGATTTTCATTTCAAATATCTTTTTCCAAGATGAGTTTGTAGGTCTTAATCACTTCGGGGTGAATATGTCCTCTAACAAGCAAATCTAATATCATAGATTATACACTTCTACTTTTTAATTTATCAAATTTGTTGCTGTTTGATCATTTATAAGGATTGGAGATATTTAAGAATAATTTTAGAAAGTTGTCAAATCATTATTAGAATGTTGTGATGCAAAATTATATTATTTTTAGATGTTTCAATTGAAGCTTTCTTAGTATGGTTCTTTTTTAATTAATGTTTTCTAACAATTTTTATGTCTGAAATGAAAGAAATTGAATGTCATAAAATATAATTGCATAGCAATAATCATTTGCAAGTCAACCAAATTTAATTTCTTTGAATTTTTAAATATGCAATGTGAGATCCCTCTTATTCTTGCAAGATTGACTCAAGATAAAGAAACAATAAAATCAAGGTGGATTATCGATGTATGGAGGTGGTTGCAATAACCGACATAATAAATGAGAAATGTGTGAAAATATGAGCTGTTATGAATGAGGCGAAGCTAACTATGTGGGAATGTGTGTAAGTGGATCACAAGTGGATAGAATTAGAGAATAAGTCTAACTTTACACAAGATTGTGCTATTTGACAATATGTAATTGCATTAAGCCATTCTCTCAAAATAGACATGCAAATTTCACCATTACAATTATATACAACTTTACATGAGATTGTGCTATTTGACAATATGTAATTGCATTGAGCCATTCTCTCAAAATAGACATGCAAATTTCACCATTACAATTATAGACAATCTCAATAATTTAGTTAATATAACATTTGTTATTATAAATAAGTCGAAAGGGGTTAATTTGGGGGAATGGATATCACTCATCCCTTAGCAATAATTCCAAGATATGAGTATCCATTCCACTAAAATGGACCACCTTTAACTTAGTGTCAAAGATTGAGAAATATCTATTCGAAACCAAATTTACCAAAAACACAATAATTTTATTCCACCAAATTTACCTGAAAACCTAATCTCATTTTTTTAATGATATTAACTTTTTGTACACAATAAAAAAACTAATTCATAATTAACTAAGATTTTCAAATTGTTAAATCATTAATAATAAAGGCGAGACTTCAAATTTTGATCCGTGGTAATGGTAATTTTCATTGAACAAGGCGTGTTGTAATATTACTATGGATTTTTGTGGGAGTGATGATTAATGGAGTTGTATGTAGCGAATCCATTCTATCATTTTAAGCTCATGATTGGGTTAATAAAAACAAGGGAAGGAAGAGTGAAAGAAGCTGCGAAAAGCGTGTTGACAAGAGAGGCGATGAAGAGGAAGAAAAGAGAGAAAGCGCGTGGAGGAAAGTGCAATGCCGCCTTCCAAATTAGGGAAGAAAGAGAGAAAATTAGGGAAGTAAGAGTAGAGTCTATAGATGTAGACTAGTTAGTAGAAGTGGTCCGCAATCCGCATGCGCTGCCCTCATAATTCCGTAAAACAGATACCTGGCGAGAATAGGGAGAAGACCAGCCTTTCTCCTTTGGGACGTTGGGTCCCACCCACGCTGCCTTCCGCCTCAACAACTAAACAGACAAAACTCCATGATGATTAACGCCGCGCCTGATCCTAAAATCTTTTCTGCTGCATGCGCCTTGTAGTCTTGTGCTGCAGACCTATTCAGGAATCTCATTACCCTAACAAACCCTTTTGTGTACACGAATGGCCGATTGCTCCCATCACCCTCACCCTCACCCTCACCCTCACCCTCCTCTTCAATTGCTGCACCACCACACATAGCAATCATGGCCGCCTCCGCCTTCCCCTTCGGATTCGAACCGCACACATAGAGATTTCATTACTAGTAGAGTTCCTTTTGATATCCATTCTGTCAGCCCTGCCGCTGGTGAAGAGGATATTGATTTTGTAGAGGATATGAAGAGGCACACTGAATCGGTTGACGGTAAGGCAGGTAAAAATAAAAATGAAAATAAGCAGCAGAATTCCAATGCTGCCAAGGCACGGTCTAGTAATACAGAGGAACATCAATATCAAACTCAGCCGGAGCATGAGATTCACATCTGGACAGAGCGGGAGAGGCGCAAGAAGATGCGTAACATGTTCTCTAGTCTTCACGCCCTTCTGCCACACTTACCACCTAAGGTCTGTATAACCAAAACCCATTTAACCTGAAAGATTGTCTACTGTGTGAAGCATTCATACAGTTTTCTCACCCTAATCTTATGTCAATTTACTATATTAATAGCACATTCAAAGTTCCTTTTTGTTTGACCTAAGCATACCCAGTTACGGAAGGAATATCATTTATTCGTTCATTGGGACGATAGGAATTGTGTATGTTTTGTTTACTTTTTGAAGCTATTGATATTCGTTGCCAGGACAGACAACGAAACCAAAGGAGAGTGGTGGGGAGGGATTATTTAGCTGTTGCATGATTGATCAATGGGGGAAAAGGAACTAACAAATCTTAAAATTTGGAATTTAAGCGTGTTTACCATCAAAATAAATTATTGAAGGAGGTATTAAATTCAATTAGAAGTAGAATCTTTTGTTGGTTTGAATCGTACCTGGAGAAATAATGGTATTGGTTGATGGTACTGGTCAGGCAGACAAGTCGACAATAGTCGACGAGGCGATTAGCTACATAAGGTCACTGCAGCGGTCCTTCCAGCTATTGAGAACCCAAAAAGTAGACAAGGAGGCTCGAGCTGGTGCCATAGTGACAGGAGGCACCATTTTCAAGCACAGGGAGCAGGATCAGAATGTGAATTTGGACAGCACAGGAGTCGAACCCTGGACCTCCCAACCAACACTGTGTCCTGCAACTACACTTGAGCGTTATAACTTCCAAACGTGGGCATCTCCAAATGTGGTGTTGAGCGTGTGTGGAGAAGACGCTCAGATAGCAATAATTTGCACGCCCCCAAAACAAGGCATGCTCTCCACAATTTTTTACATTCTGGAGAAGCATAAGCTCGACGTCGTCACTGCACATATCTCCTCCCATCATTGCAGAAGCATGTATATGATTCACGCCCATGTAAGTCTTCTTCCTCTTCACATTTAAAACATTTAATTGCATAATTGAATGTTGTCTCGTTTTGGCCAAGCCATAGTAAATTGTCTGAATGAAAACCAGGTCAATGGTGGGGAGTACTTGGAATCGACTCCTAGCTGCGAGGAAGCATTTAAATCTGCTGTAGGAGAGCTCATGTTTTATTTTTAGCTGCGCTGCAAGAATTGAGAAATCACTGTACATGGATTTTTTTTCCTTTCTCTAAATTGGAAATACCGCTTCCTTGCGTTGCCATGCAATTGTGACAACTATGATTGTTCCTTATTTTGATAAAAACGTCAATACAAATGTAAATCTACTTCCTTTTTACTATATTTCTTTTTCCTTCAAACATTTTCTGTGGTCTGCTTCTGACACTCAACTATTACAGAATGTGTCAAGTGCTGCAAAACTGGTTATTCATTTATGATATGTATAAATACAATATTCGGGACAATCTAAGTGAGATTATTCATAATTGTTTTATAATTCATCAAATGTTCTTCCTTTACAAATATTATTTGAAGTAATAATTTTAGCTTTCTAATTTCTTAGAGATAAATTAAAGATTCTAATCACGATCTTATTATTTTTAATTTTATTTATATTGATAATTTTTAAATTTTTGTTTTGATGAGTATATTTTGGTTGATAGGTCATTCTTAGAATGAATTCTCTTTGTATTTATTAAAATTTTGGTAGTCTTTATCCATTAAAAAAAAAAACAATATGATTAGAAGTAAATAACGGGATGGGGCCCGAAACCCAATACAAAGAAAAGCAGGTTATAATTATAATACATCATAAATCATCAGCAACCCCACAATAGCAACCTCTAAAGATTAACGAGACAATACACGCTGCATCTTACAAACAAGCAAGGGTTTGAGACCCTTAAATAACCTAGTTTTAATCGGGACTATAAACCCTTTTAGATACACCCAAAACCCGCCTGTATCTGCCAGGCATCAACAAACCAGCCGCTCATGGAGGACACCATTGAGCGAAGAAAGACAATCTGCATAATGGTGTAAGACACCATCAGACCTCTAATAAAAAACTTGAGCAAATTCAAAAACCCTGCCTCTATAGGGGAGATGGAGAGCACAACAAACCAATGAGCACATTTAGCCACTACTCGAACCAAGAAACCAACTTCAAAACCATAATCTCCCCACTATTGGAGATTAATATTGTTATATTAATAAGTATAAATAGTTTTATTCATAAAATTGCAGTCTCTTCAAAATTATAAATCTTGATAAAAGATTGAACATTATTTATCTCCAATTGTTTTCCCTAAATGTTTATATTTATCATCTAGGTTATAGTAAAGCTCAAATTGTTTGACTAAAGTCTCTTTGTAATGGATTTTTTGCCACAAAAAATATTAATTATTCATATTGAAAGTAGAGGAATATAAAGGATTTGAAGCTTAGATTTTGCAAATGGTGCATATGAGAGTTGTGGTGGTGATCTGCTTGGTGGCTAATGCCTCCAAAAACTTTTTATGTGATGACTAGGGCATATTAAGTTAACTATGTTGTTGGATTCTACATTAAATGAGCAAAAATAATGAGCGAATTTGGATTGAATGGTTGTTGAATAATCACTAGGTCAGGCATACTTGACCAACCAACTATAACTATATTAAATAGTTATAGATTATTAGTTCAATGATGTAATATATAAAAAATGATTTCTAATAATCCCCCCTTATTACATCATATGCCCAAGGGAACAAAGTAAGAAAGTATAAAAAGCTTTGAACTTCACAATTGTAAGAGATAAATGGTAAATATATTAGCATGTTGCTCTTGAGTCAAATAGAACTAGAGCTGGATATTCTATTGTTGAACATATTCATGGAGATAGTGACACTAAACCTCAATATTCTTGGTATGCTCATGAAAAATAGGATTGTAAACTAGCTTTAACACACTCTAATTGTTAAAAAATAAAGTAGTAGCACTAGTCTCAAGAATACCCATACCTATCAAAATGTAGCATAACCATATCACCTCACAAATATTTTTGTCTACGATACAATTTTCTTCCTTTGTGGAAGAGTGAACAATAGTGGTTTGATTTTTTCTCCCCCAAGATATTGAACTAGATCCCAAAAAGAAAATGAAGGTTAAAGTTGTCATCCATTGAACCTACATAGTTTGCATATGTGTATTCCAAGCCATATGCAATAGTATCATGGATGTATCTCAAATCATATTTTGCTTCTTTCCAATGAACAACCTTAGGTTCCTACATAAACCTAGAAATATAACTGACAATATAGTTGATATTAGGCTTGGTATAAGTCAAGTAGATGAGACTCTTAATCAATTGACAATAAAGATAAGAATTCACCCGAGGTGATGGATCATGGTGAGAAAGTTATAAAATTATCTCTATGGGGGTTGACATAGGCTTGAAATTATTCATTATGAATTTATTGAGCAATGTCTTGGGATATTTCATCTAAGAGAAATCGATATGATTCTTCTATTTCCACACTTCAAGCCTACGATATTAATGTAGGAGCATGAGATCTATCATGTCAAATTATTGTTTGATACCATTCTTTGTTGCATCAATAATTTATGGAGAACTCCTTGTGATGAATAGATTGTCAACATATACAATCAAAATGACAATCACACATCTTACTCTTTAAGGTAGAGATTGGTATCATGAGGATTCCTAATGAATCCATGATGAAGGAGATGGTTCATCGATCTTGATGTACTAGGTTCAAAGAGTGTGTTTAAGATCGTAGAGAGATTTGAAAAGTTTGAACACTTTTTATTGTTGATCAGGCGCAACATATCCCTAACTAGTTGAGTTGTATTGACTTCTTTTAAAAGATATCCATTAAGAAAGGCACTCTTGATGTCCATATAATAAAATTTCCATCCAAATGTGTTGACATTGCAAATACCATATGAATAGTCTTAATCTTTGTTGTAGGATAGAAAGTTTCATCATAGTCAATACCTTCCTTTTGTGTATAGTCCTTAGCCACAAGTTGGGCCTTGTACTTATCAATACTACAATCTACCTTATATTTGATCTTGAAAACCCATTTGCATCCAATAGCCTTCTTCCTTGGTTGAAGATCAACAAGTTCCCTTATATTATTCCTTAATAATGCTTGGCATTCTACATCCATGGCATCTTTCTGAGGTGGTGACTCAAGAGCCTGATATACTATTTTTGATTCTAAACTCTAAATAATTGTATACATAAGAGTTAGATTTACCTCCTAGTTAGAAGTTTACTATGAGTTTTGGGCCCATTGAGAGATGTATTTACAACTACATCATCTTTAGCATCCTTCATTATGACTTGGTACCTCTCAGTATGAGTTTTTATGCACAAGATATGATAATGGAGGTGGTTAAATAGGGGGAAACTGATCCACTAAAAAAAAAGCTTCTTCTTCATCATGTTCCTCATATTTGAAAGTTCAAGAATTTTTAGTGTTTGAGAATGTATACATCTAAATATGTCCATACTTGACCACACTTGAATTTTCCCCATTCTATCTATTAATTAAATAAATAATATGTATTTATTTATTTATTCCATCCTTATCTCATCCCTAATTAAATAAATTTATATTTATTTAATTAAATCTAATCCTAGCCCCCAAACCTTTCAACTAAATAAATAAATTAATACCTACTAAATTGATTTATTTATTAATTGATTTATTCAAGCTAATTAACCTTCACTGCCATTTTCAAGTATTATTTAATTTCACCTCACCATTAATCCTTGTCCATTCAACCCTAGCCCTCGAATCCATCTACATTGATCAAGATCTAAACTTTCACTATGTGACAAGTGTCTTAACCTACCTATCCTACCCCTTTCTCACACATGTGTGAGAGATATATCCCTCACACATGTGAATCCAACCTACCCCTTACACATGTCATAGACATGTCACTTTCCCAAGCCATCCTACGTCTTACACATGTCATGAAAATGTCTCTTTTATGTTCTTTCCAATGTGTACTCACACATGTGTGAGCACACCTTGCTCTTACACCTCCTTTCTTCTTGTGAAACTTGTCACAAGGCTAAGCCTTCATCATATATCATTCAATATTGACCCTCCATTTAGTCAATGCATCTTGTATGTTGATTTCCCCAATCCAAAATCTATAAATTGAGGCATTTAGTCTCATTTTGAACATCTTCATTCATCATATCCTTATGTTTTCATTTTCTTGAAGAATATGCATTCATCATATACTTATGCTATCATTTTCTTGAAGTCTCCATCTTCATCATAACCTTATGCTATTATTTTCTTCTATCAGTCTTCAATCCAAACATCATGTTCTTGGTATAAACAACCACATTCCATCCAACTACAACATCACAAGAAGCACATCAAATAGACATGGGTGTATCTACTTTAGCTCAATCCATGAGATGAGAAAGGTAAAAGACAAGGCGATTATTCTTCATTTGCATTTATCTTCATAATTTTCTGAAATTTTATCCATCTCATCTTTATTTTGGCATGCCTAGTGGGACCCACGTCCTTGAAACTAACCAAAAATAAGTTTTTGTAATTTTTTTCACATTGCTAATAGCAAAACAATGCCTCTAACTATGTTTTAGCACCTCTATGTGTTGTATCAACACCTCTATCCTATTGTAACTTTCCTATGTTGATTTAGCACCTAAGTTGCTTCAATGATTACATTTCCCCTTTTGAGTTGCTTTTTTTCATTAACTTTGCTGATTTTTTTTCAATATTTTCTCAATTTTTGGTGTTTGCTAAAAACCTATTTATTTGATGATCTATTATCTAGCTCATAATGTTTTTGGATCCTATTTTTTGGGTTACTATTTTTTGAAGTTTTTTAATAGTTTTTTGCAAATATTTCATATTAACGCCTACATGAGCTACTTTAGTGCCTACGTTGGTTTAGTGCTTGTGTGGATAGGATCAACACCTTTATTTTGGAAAATATATTTCACCTTTTTGCACCTTATATGCTCTATGTTTCTGCACCTGCACTGATTCAATGCCTCTTCTTTGTGTTTTGGTGCCTCTATCTTTTTGCTATTTTTTTGCCATTTTTTGTTGTTTCTTGCCTAATGTTTTTGGTTACTAACTAGTTGTACAATTTTCCAACACTTTTCTAAGACCTGTATAAACACAAATTTCTAACGTTTTGATGTAGGAACACTTGTCAAAGAATTTTGTTTTCATCACTATTTTAGTTGCACTAAGGTAGACTAGTTGGAATTAATCTTTGTTTATTGAGCTTGTGAGACCCTCTTAAGTGTATGCTCTCTCCTCACACCCTTGGGTGATCTTGGAGATCAAAATATTAAGTTCTCTTTTTTCATTTTGCATCATTGTAACCCAAGGAACCCAACATGTGTATACTCTTCCCTTGTGCTTGTGCAATCTTGGGTGATAAATTTTTTACTTTGATCATTCCTTTTAGGAGGCTTGGGGATTTCATCACCCCAAGGGACAACCTCAACTCTCGTGTTTTGACAGAGTATAAATAGTGGGAGGTGAATCAAAATATACCTCTCTTGGAAGTAGGATCTTGTCATTCTTGGCTAAGCCCCCAAAAACTTTATACCTTGGGGAAGTGAAGGTGGAGAGTGGGTTACCCTCTCCTCCCATTTGTTTGACACTATTCTCTTTCATCTATGTATTTTTCCTCACGTACCCTTGAGGTATTTGGAGGAATCCATAGCAACCTTATTAATCCTAGTTTTAGACCATTCAATTATAGCTTATTGTGGTGCATGGTATAATATCATGCCCAGAGTTACTAACCATGTACTTTCTCTTATTAAGGTGATAAATATCCCTTGGTAGGAACTTTTCCTTCTAAGGTAAAGGGTGTAAAGGTGGTACATTACCTTTCCCTACCCTAGTTACCCATTCATTTGAAGGTATTATCCTTTAGCTATTGTGTCCACGTTAAGTTTACACTCCCGCTTGAATAATTATAGGCATGTGCAAGTGCTTGGTGTATCTTCTTGTCCAAAACTAGTGCTACTTATCAATCCAACTCCCTCTCAATCCAATCTATTTGTTTGGTGTTTTCAATTCTACCCCTTAGTCAAGCAAGAAAAAACCTTCAATCCAAACTCTATCATCTAGTATTTTCCTCCAAATCCTTCATATATTCTTCCAATCTAGTCCTTAATCCATCCAAATCACCTTAAACATTTTGAAAACACAACCAGGATCACAATTCAGTGCCTAAGCATTTTTTAGTGCCTAATATTCACCTTCCAGTGCCCGAGTCCCCTATTTTAGTTCCTAAGTTGATTCAACACCTAATAAAGTTGCTTTAGCAGCTAAGTAGAACCCATTTTGAATTACAGTTAAGTGTTTGAGTCCCTATTTTGTTGGGAAAATGTGTCCCAACCTTGCAATTATATAAGGTAATGCTGATAGGTAAGCGCGGGGGCGAGGGGGGTACTCCCCTGCAAGGGGTCCAAGGGGTCATCCCCTTGGAAAAGGGTTTGGGGGCCACATGCCCCGACAAGGGATAAGGGGAAATGCCCCCAAAAGCCTAATTTTATGTATGTTTTATTATTGTAAATTTGGACCATTCATCATTAGGTCTCATATCTGATGGTGGATATTTTGTTGGCTTGAATTTCCCTAGAAGACAACCCTATATTATTAGGGTGTTGTATTACAGTTGTGTTTTGTGATATATTTTGAGAATCTAATAGTGGTCGTGTTACCTCTAGATTTTTGGTTGGTGATACTCATGTGAGAAGCTTTTTGTGCAAGTATATTGTAATCTTTGTGATTTATGAATAATATATTGGATGAATTTTAGAGTGTGGGGGTTTTCTCCTGAAAGTGTTTTCCCCATGTAAATAATTGAGTTGTGGTATGCATGATATTTCTGTTTAATTTTTTGTAAATGTTGAAAATATTTGTAAAGTTTTGCTTTATCATCCTCTCAAGATTAGTGTAGGAAGTTGTTCCACTACCTTAGCTTCCTTACAAGTGGTATCAGAGTCTAATCACCTTTGGTTTCACTTATGGGTTGTTGGGTTTTTTGAACTAACCCAGATTTGAGTGGGAGCTTGTGTAGAAGATACTTTGTGATCTTATTGTAGGAATTTTTAGATGGCAAGTTCATCGGGGAGAATAGAGGTGGATAAATTTTTTTAAATAATTTTGAAATGTGGAAGCTAAAGATGGAGGATCTGTTAATAGATCAAGACATGTGGGATGCTATTGATGAGAATGTTTCAAGGCATGTAGATGCTACTTTAGCTACACAATATGATGTTATAGACCATAAAGCCAAGGGTCTAATTAGATTGTGCTTGGAAAAATTTATTTTAATCAATGTCTATGAAGAAACCTTTGCACAAAAACTATGGAAGAGGCTTGGTGAGATGTATCAAGCCAAATATTTACTAAACAAGATTTTATTGAAGAAGAAATTGTATTCCTTGAGAATGGAAGAGGGTGGAGGAATTACAAACCACTTGGAAGCATTCAATATGTTGGTAGATCAATTGGCATCAATTGGTGTCAAAATGGATGAGGAGGAGAAATACCAAATCTTGCTTTGTTCTTTGCTTGATTTATGGGTTTTTCTTGTTATGGCTATTATGAGTAATTATGTTATCTTGAAGACTGAAGATGTGGTGGGTTCTTTAGTTTCTAAAGATATGAGGAGGAAGGTATCCATCAATTTCAAGGAGGCTCTAAATGTTCATGGAATACCTAAGGAAAAAGGAAAGAAGAATGAGAAGTGTGATAAATCCAAGTCCAAGGGGAGATCCAAATTTCTTTGAAAATCCAAAGTTATTTATTGGAATTGTAGTAAGCCTAAACATACTCATAAGGACTGCAAAGAAGAAAAGAAGAGATTTGATTTTGATTATGAGCCCAAGAAGGAAGATGGCGATGCATTCATTGCAACTTTGGAAACTTGTGCAGGTAATGATGCATGGTTATGTTGAACACACCCCATTGTGCAATTACCTATTTAGTATTACTGTGTTAGGGTAAATTATTGCATGTGTGAATGTAATTAGAATTCTAATTGAGAATATATGTGCTTTCACTTTGTTATAAATGAATTATGAATGAATGTTAGTTCATTTAATGTTATGTGATGAAATACATATATGTGAAATGGATGGTTATTAAATTGGATATTCTAACCATGGAGAAATATTATGTAAATTCATATTTTGATGAAAAACTGACTATCGTGGGAATTTTTTAGTTGGATGCAGGTTCATATTTAATCCTCTAGGTGTGAGGGGAAGTATCACTCAGGAGAAGAACTTGGTCGGGTAACCAGTAACATAACCTAACTGAGCTTACACACACACTCACAGTAGAATGGTTGACTCAGTTGACTCAAGTCATTGTGTTGGGAATGGTAAGTCATCCTTAATATGATGTGTTTGCATTAGTAAGGGTCTTGATTACTATTGATTGCATTCTAGGATGATGTAACTTATCTATTTGGAGCTTATGAGTTCTTCCTTATATTACTGTACTTGAATTGATGAGGTGAACACACATGGAATGTATGTATATGTATGTATATGCAAGTCAAACGATAGAGCATATGCATGAAGGAACATGTACATGAGAGTACATAGGTAGATGTACCTATGCATGCTTATGAATGGTATGCTTATGAGCATGGTGTTATCGAACGAACAATATGACATGTATGTATATATGTATAAATACATCACATGTATATCTCCTATCAATAAGATAGTATTTATGTGTATGTGCTTGATTGTGCAATAAAATGTATATATATGTACAAAGATATATACATATATAAATATGTATACATGTGTTGATACATACGTATGTATGACAAACGAAAAATTTCCATACAACTATATCAACATATGTATACATACGTACATATACATGTACATATAGGTATATATATATATATATATATATAGTTGATATTATTATTATATGATTTCTAACTTGATTTTATTCATTTGAATATCAAATGTATACATACTTGATTAACATGGAATATACATATATACATATTTATATAAGATATAGCATTGATGTTATTCATTGAAATATGTATATGTATGTATGTATATGTACATGTACATATACAAATATATAATTAGTGTCGAAAAAAGGGTCCTTTGGCTTTTTCGCACTTGTTTGGGTCCTCCTTGTGGATTTTGGCTTAATGTTTCCTTGATTTAGTATTGTAATGTAGTGTTGTAACACACTTTCACATTTTTTTAGGCTTTTCATTAATAATTCAGATTTCTTATGCTTTAATTGGCCCCATTTTGCATCCACAAGCCTTATGTGTATTTTTTATAATAATCCCAACAAATGTCATTTAAAAAATTTAAATCACGAAACCCAACTTAATTTCCTAAGGTGGGATTCATTCACCATTATGGGCAAATGAGTCCCCTTTAACTCAAAATTCAAATTTAATTCAAATTTCTGGTGGGTTTTTATTCTCTAAGATCTAAGGTCGGCCTGTGATGTTGTAATTTTAGGAATTATTGCATAATTAAGTATAAATACATGGTTCTTTCTCTCATTTTCATACCTAGCATTCAAGTATTCATGCATATAGTTTACAAGAGCATTTGAGCGTTTACAAGAGCATTCAAGGAATTTTAAGGGTAGATTATCAAGCATTCAAGAGCATTCTTCAAGTGTCTTTCATCATGTCAAAGATTATTTGCATCATGTTGTTTTAGAGCTAACAATTTTGGTGTAGGATTGTGTGATTCAAGCAAGCATTGCATTCAAGATATATCAACATCAAGCTAAATTCCAAGTCCACATCCATTGGAGCCATTATTTACATGTTTGCAACACCTTATTGCAAGGTTTTGGTGAGTTGCAACATTGTCTTTTGTTCAATCATCATTCTCTTTCCATATTTCATTAGATATTTCAAGGTTTTAATTACCAACAAGGGGTTTGACCAAGGAAAACCCCTATTCACTAACCCTACAACATTTTCCCCTCTTCTTATGTGATTTGCAGGGCTAGGTTGCAAATTTACGGAGAAGTAAAGATTGGAAAAGTTGTCATCAAGTTTTCAAAGCAATTCAAAGTTGTCAAACTCCTAGGAGAAGCTTGGAGAAGATCTGCAGGCTGAATTCTATAGTTTCAAACCCGGACCTGAATTAGGAACAAAAGAGTAGATTGTTAGGCACATAATCCACTTCAAAAAAATTAGAAAATCAGGAGTGGACTAATTTTCCACTATTGGTGAATGAGTCCCACTATACAGGCCTAGAAAGGATTTTTGCATATTTGAGTACGCATTTGTCTGAAACCTATTATGGAACAGTTTTCCTAAAACTGGACTAATTTTCCTAGACTAGCGTATGAGTCCCAGTTGGTTTCAACAAAATATTTTTAAGGATTCTAGAGCTCTATCCTGCCTTCCTCAATTTCCCAGGTGCACATTTCCAGTTTCATAGTTTTCTGTTACATTTTACTTACATTTTTAAAGTCATTTTGCATATCACATTATATTTTCAAACATTTCATTTTCCAAGTTTACACTTGGTGTTGAACCCCTCATTAGATATCATTCAATCCCTAGAGCCTTCCCTTTGCTAGATTTCAATTTACTTTGCATTGAAATCTCAAGGGTTTTTTCTTGAGTGAAGTATTGAGAAATATGCGTCTCTCTCCTTTTAGGTCCAAAACCCTAAAATTGAAAGAAAACACACACCCATTTTTCACCATTTCATTTTGGTGAACCTACATATAGAACATTATAATTCTGAATTGGAGTGCATTTACATCCTAGATTTAACATTGCATTGCATTTTGCATTTGTTATTTTGTATTTTAGGGTTTCAAAAATTTTCATTAGTGAAAAGCTCATTTAGCTTGCATTATTGCATCTTAAATTCACTGAAAATCAATAAAATTCTGCATTTACATCTTAGATTTACATCAAAAAACATAAAAAAGTATAAAATTCCATTCAAATTTTTTGAAAAATTTCAAAAAAAAAAAGTCCCAGGACTCACTCACCACTTGGGGAAAATTAGTCCCTTTGCATATTTTTCATTGCATTTTTTTCCATTTACAGTTTAGTTTCTGAGTTTCTATTTTCTCTTTTTGCATTTCAGTTTTACTTTCCAGAATCTCAATTTTAAGCATTTCATTCTTGTTAGCTTACATTGCATTTGCACGAGTGTTTGGTGTCCTATTGCTAATACCTTAGTGAGAAGAAGTTCAAGACTCATGTCATCCTGTGATAACACAATCATTGTGGATCTTAGGTTATCTAGAGCTTCCACTCCTAGTATTAACACTAGTACTCTAGGAATGGATAATACCCTTAGCAACTCCTTGCCTTCAAGTAGTATGCAAGATGAACAAAAAAATGACATCCCACAAGAAAACATAATTCAAATTCATGAGGATCTAGTAAACTTACAACATCAAATAAGCATTGAAAACACTCACTGCATGCTTCAAAGTGATGAAGGCCTTGACCTTGTGAAAAACATAGTGCAAATCTTTGAAAAACATCTTCCCTCAACCACTAGTTGTCCTTTTCCAACAAACAATGTTACAAGTCAAGGAGGAACTTAAATTCCTTCTCTTACAACTATAACCTCAATCCCTACCTACACCACTCCTCAAGTCACAACAAAAATGCAACAAGTTAGTAATGTGATTCCTTCCCTAGGAATTCCTACTAGCATCCCTAATTCCTATGTGGCATCACAAGTAATATCTTCTACTTTACCATCCATAAGCATTCCATCTACTTGTCCTACAACCACATACACTTTTCCACCTTCAATTCCATTCCATAACACAAGTAATGACCCTCTCATAACACAATGTTTCCAAACTATTTCATCCCTTCAAAAGTAAATTTCCACCATCAACCAAAATCAAAGTGGTCCACCTACATATTATGTCAAAAGTAGTCCATTTTCCTTAGAGATATAAACACCGATGCCACAAGGTATAGAGGTTCCTAGATTTGAGAAGTATGGAGGGAAGGGAGATCCCTCTAACCATGTTAATGCTTATACTGCCTTATGCAGTGACTTTGTCCTTGATGATAAATTGTTGGAAAAACTTTTTCCTAGATCCTTAAAATATACTGCCTTGGAATGGTTTTCTTCCATACTAAAAAATTTAATTCGTTCATTCTATAAAATTTTTGATGCATTTATAAGCCATTTCCAAGTGCATATGACTCCTACAATGACCTTGGCTGATTTGATGAGATGCAAGCAAAAAGAAGATGAAGAGATAACTAATTTTATCTCACACTATCAATTGCTTTATTCCAAAATCGATATTAAGGTCCCTAACCCACACCTTCAAAATATGTTTATAGAAAACTTGCAAAGTAAATGTGGACACTGGAAATGGATGTGTCACTTCCTTGTTCACACAAAAGGGGAATGGAGGAAGAGGGATCTGATTTCACAATGCTCACATTCAAGAATACCTTGGAGATCTCAACCCAATGAAGGATATGAGAGATTTTACTACAATATATCCTTGGAGATGAGTGGAGACAAGAAATGGGTTCACCACCAAGTGTACACTTGGAAAATGCAAGATGTTTGAAAACACAGTGTGATATGCAATCTAATACTAAATGACCTAAGAATGCAAGTAAAATGTAACAAAAAGTTATGAAACTGGAAATGTGCACCTGAAAACTTGCTGGAGATGGAATAAAGCTCTGGAATCCTAAAAAAATCACTATTGATGCCAACTGAGACTCATACGCCAAGCTGGGCAACTTACTCCAATTTTCTGGAAAACTATGTCGAAACAGGTTTTGGACAAATGGGTACTCAGATCTGAAAAATTATTGTTTATTCATGGGTAGTGGGACTCATTCACCAATAGTGGTGAATCAATCCACCTCTATATTTCTATAAATTCAAAATACGAAACTATAGCCCTCAGTCTGCTCTTTTGTTCCTAATACAGATCTTGGCCCGAAACTGTAGAATTCAACCTGTAGATCTTCTCCAAGATTATCTTAGGACTTTGATAACTTTGACTTGTTTTGACCACTTTTCTAGTCTTTATCTTTGATAAATATGCAACCTAGACCTACAAGTCACATGCAAAGATAGGGAAAAATGTTGAGGGGTTAGTGAATAGGGGTTTCCTTGGTCAAACCCCTTGTTGGTAATTAAAGCCTTGAAATGAAATGAAATGAAATAGAATGGAGAATGATGAATGAACAAGTAATGATGTTGCAACTCACTAGACCCTAGCAATAAGGTGCTACAAACATGTGAGTATTGGCTCCAATGGATGTGTACTTGGAATCTAGCTTGATGTTGACTAGATCTTGAATGCAATGCTTGCTTGAATCACATAATCCTACATCACAAATGTTAGCTCTAAAATAAAATGATGCAAAAATTCTTTGACATGATGGATGACACTTGAAAATGCTCTTGATTGCTTGATAATCTTCCCTTGAAATGCCTTGAATTCTCTTGTGGCTCAAATGCTCTTGTAAACTATATGCATGCATACTTGAATGTTAGGTATGAAAATGAGAGAAAGAAGCTTGTATTTATACTCAATTATGCAATGATTCTTGAAATTACAACATCATGGGCCAACCTTAGATCTTGGAGAATAAAAACCTGCCAGAATTTTAAATTAAATTTGAATTTTGAGCTAAGGGGGACTCATTCGCCACTTTGGGTGAATGGGTCCCACCTAAGGGGACTCATTCACCTAGAATGGTGAATGAGTCCCACCTTAGGCATTTAAGGTGGGTTTTGGGATTTTGACGCTTTAAATGTTATTTATTGGGATTATTCTAAAAAATACTCATAAGTAAGGCTTGTGGATGCAAAATGGGGTCAATTAAAGCATAAGAAATCTTAATTATTAATGATAAACCTAGAAAAGTGTGAAAGTGTATTACAAGAATTTACAACACTTTGATATAAGGCTTGGTAAATGATGAAAAGAGGTTATTTAGGTGAAATACATTAATAAGACCCTAGAAAAGTGTGAAAGTGTGTTACAACACTTTACAACACTTAAGTTAGGTACCACTTGAATCCTTTTAGTTCTCAAATGCCCAAGACCTAATGTGAATGTGTTATCCACATTACAACATTAAATCAAGGCACAATTAATCCAAAAACATAAGGAGGGCCCAAACGAGATAGAAAAAGTAGAAGGGTTACTTTTTCAGTGTCCAAATTTAGCCCCCACTTTAGTGAGAGGATGAACTTGCTTCAAACTCACACTAAAGTAGACCAACACGCATCAAGAGGTGTTGAAATGTACCAATGCTAGCAAGATGGGACAAAAACGATCAAGAGGGGTGATCAAGCCCCCAAGATCAAGATCCCATGAAAAACCAACATAAGCACAAGGGAACATGCATGAAAATGATATCAAGAACAACAAAAAGGCATAAGCATACAATTCCAAAGATGAAAAATAAAAAAATAAAAGGAAAAGAAAGAATTGGCTCAAGCTTCGATTGTTTGTCTAACATGATGTGGATCAGATCTAGGTTGTTTTTCCAAAAAATGCATACTCACTTTGAGGAGATGAAACTCATGGTTGTTTGCTGGGTGAGAAGGCCTAATAGGTGATAAACATACATTCATGTCTGGTATGCACTCACACGCACATAGGTGGCTATGGGGAAATTCATGCCTCATAATGGGCTTCCCGCTCAACCATACCAAAGTTAGACCTCTTGATAACTTTAATAAGGAATCACAAAAATAAAATGGTCTTTCGAGCTTCATGAGACAAGAAAAACTCTATATGATTGGAGCTCATGAACAAACATGATGGCTCCATAGGCATTCAAGCTATGTTATGCAATATGGCCATATAGAAAATGCAACATACAAAGAATCTTCAAAGGATTCTTTCTTAGATCATGCAAGGTCTTTAACTTAGGGAACATTGTGTCTAATGTATCCAAGAGAGGACCAATAAAAGAATAGAAGATTCACAACCTAGGGGACGTAGTGTGTCACATCAAGCCACTAAGAGGAATGTAATATGTTAAGATATATAATGCTCATGAAGGACATTATACCCAATGTCATCCACAAAGTGACAAGCACATTGTATGAAGTAAGAAGGTTGCACTAAGAACCAAAAAAAGGAAAAATGCAAAAGAATAATGCCAATGTATGCCTCCACTTTAAAGGAATTTATAAACACCATGTTGTGAGAAATTACTTTAAGGTAGCAAATGAAAAAAAATGCTAACAAGAAGGAAGACACGAGAGCCAACTTGGAAAGCCCTATGCCAAGTCATATGTTTCTGAGTAAGGCTAAATCATGCGAGAGAAGAAGGGAAGGAAGAGGGGTTGCCCCCAAAATGAAAACATGAAACACATAAGGGATCTATGGATTTGGGGTTAGTATGTTCTTTGCTACATTATTTTTAGAGAGCTCAGAATTGTTATCATCCTCCAAATATACAGAATTGGAAGAATGACACAAAGAGAGCGAAAAAAAAGAAAAACCTCTTGGGTCAACATGGAAGAGACATAGGGTGCCTCGATGCCTTGCGTCATCCCCAAAAGGAAAACATAAGACAAATGAAAAAGAAAAGGTGAAAGAAAAGGAAAAGCTTTTGGGTCAACATGAAGGAGACATGATTGTCTTAATGCCTTGCATCATCCCCAAAAGGAAAACACAAGAAAAAAATAAAGATAAAATGAAAAGGAAAAGGAAAAGAAAAAGAAAGCCTTTTAGGTCAACATGAAGGAGACATGGATGTCTTGATGCCTCACATCATCCCCAAAAGGAAAACACAAGAAAAATATAAAGATAAAATAAAAAGGAAAAGAAAAAGAAAGCCTTTTGGGTCAACATAAAGGAGACATGGATGTCTCTATGCCTTGCGTCATCCAAAAAGGAAAACACAAGAAAAAAAAAAAGATAAAATTAAAAAGGAAAAGAAAAAAAATCCTTTTGGGTCAACATGAAGGAGACATGAATGTCTCAATGCCTTGTGTCATCCCCAAAAGGAAAACAAAAGAAAAAGATAAAGATAAAATGAAAGGGAAAAGAAAAGGAAAGCCTTTTGGGTCAACATGAAGGAGACATGAATGTCTTAATGCCTTGCAGCATCCCCAAAAGGAAAACACAAGAAAAAGATAAAGATAAAATGAAAAGGAAAAGAAAAAGAAAGCCTTTTGGGTCAACATGAAGGAGATATGGATGTCTCAATGCCTTGTGTCATCCCCAAAAGGAAAACACAAGAAACAGATAAATATATATAAAATGAAAAGGCAAAGAAAAAGAAAGCCTTTTGGGTCAACATGAAGGAGACATGGATGTCTCAATACCTTGTGTCATCCCCAAAAGTAAAACAAAAAAGATAAAGATAAAAAGGTGAAAGTGATGCACGACATAAAGAAGAATGGAGGTACAAATAGAGGAATGCCACAAAGAGAGAGAACATCAAACAAAACATCATGGAGGATCACATTACACACATGCAATCACACAAAATAAAAAGAAAGAAAATGAAAATGAAAAAGACTAGTAAGGAAAATATGAGTCAACCATCGAGCAAGTCATCCACCTCCCAATCATGTTCATTGTATATCGAAGGCAGACAACTAGCTCAAGGGACAAGGGAAAGTTCCAAACTAGGATAAGTACCAGGTTCATCACTCTCAATAGGAAATTTCTCATTTAAGCTCATCGAAGAGGAAAATAATGTGTTTAATTCATTATTGTTAAAAAGGTGCAGGACAACTGAGAGGGGGGGTGAATCAGTTGTCACACAAATTCAATTTCAAAACTTCAACACTTATCAATTCCACAACCACACTATTATGTTATTAAGTATGAACATGAAATGCAGATAATAGAAAGTAAAAATCAACACAATGAACACCAGATTTTTATGTGGAAAACCCAATGAGAGAAAAACCACGGTGAGGATTAACTCACAACATAAAGTAGTTTAAAAATTGAATGTATAAGGCTCACTACCCTAAATAGGACTCACTGGATGAATACAAAAGCTCACTTCTTACAAGGGAGGATCACTTCCTGTAAAAGGTTCACAAAAAAAAATTGGGCTTCACAGCAAAAAATGAACTAAGAATAGTGCACCTAACAAGTGCTAATGTAGTTCTGGTGATGCTCAATAGATTGAATTGACACACTTCATCATTTTTTCTCTAATTCACTTTCAAATTCACTATTTCTTCATTGATCACACACACACACACACTATAACTGTCTTCAAAGAAACACTATTCAACATATATATACTTGATCTATCCACAAGCATCAATTAGGTCATCCTAATTAGATGCATTTCCTTGCTTACCAAAAATACCAACCTGTTGGCTCCAAGTATTCACCAAAATATTCCCAAATATAAATTTAAAGGCTTAATACGCTACATCATGTTGGCATAGACCTAAGATAGGTTGCACATACATCTACATAACATAAAAATTGTAGAAATTTTCCAATTCTTCCAAAAACTTATAGCCATTCAAAAAATTTCAAACATTCAACAATTCAACTTATCTTCATCTTGTCTAGATTCCCTTTTTCACTTTCTTTTCTTCTTGCCGAAACAAACAAAATAGTAGAAATTGAACATTTAGAATTCAAGTAAAAATGACATTCTTCACCTCAAACACCTTCTTGTACCTTTGTTTGATAATTGGCTATAACTTCTTCCAGTTAAATGTAACTAAATCCATTCTTGTGCAAATGTTTTCTAATAGAGCAAACAAAGTAAAAGAAGATGACCAATATGAGTACTATCTTTCACAATCTTTTGTGTCAGTAAGTATTCTGGAAAGATGGTCTAATTGGACCTCAACAATCTCCTTAAGGAGCCAGAAAATTTTCACCACATCATCTCTTTCTCTTTGTACAACAATCAGTTCAGCTTGCAATTCACCAACTCTTAGCCTTTGTTTCCCTTCTTAGTCTTCAAATATATCAAAGTTCTTTCCGATGTTGTTCACCTTAGATTCAATTGCTTGAATCCTACTTTTGAAATTGTCTACTGCAACAGGCCACCAAAGATAATATTTATAGATATTTGATATTTCTTTGATGCATTTCTTCATTTCCATGATAAGTTTGGATAATCTCTACTTAGCTTTAGTACATCTCTTTTCAACCAAGGCTTCCAACTTGCATCCTTCTAAACCTTCAAGCAACATTATTTCTTCAACAATATCAACTAAATTTTCTAGTAAGGAGTCAAAGACAATTGATACATCGATACCTTTTCGAAGTAGATACTCTACTAGAGCGTCATCAATTTTGAGTCTATCAATAGGAGAGGTTGCATTCCATATCTCATCAATTTTCTTCATATTTCCTTTAACCAACATAGACTGGATGTCATCTAGATCAGAAGATTCAGATCTAGGAAGAGATTCTTTTTCATTCTAAATGATATCCTCAATTATAGCTTTTCTTTTCTTCGATTCCGGAGGGGAGTCACTAATGATAGCTTCCAATTTTCTTTTACTATAGGATGAACCCACTTTAAACTGACTCTGTACTGACATACCAAAGCATATATTTGTTCTTAAGGATGTGAAATATGATTTGCACACACTTACATTATCTACCAATGATTCCAGGTATCTATAGACTTGTTTCCTAATAGGAATACTAGATTCCCACACAACATTTTCTTTTCCTGGTAGGGAGTTCAAAAGGTAAAAGACCAAGCACACAAGCAAAGATCCAAACTAAAAGGGATATCCCTCAACCACTGACATTCAAATATTTTTAGATAGATTTTCAAGTAATAGGCTACACAAATAAAACTGTCTATTTTCATTAACCATCATATGTGCAATGTATACAAAGATAGCCAAAGTCGAGCCTTCATGATTTCTAAAATAGATTTTGTAAGAAACGTCATACACAACATACCTTATGGCCAAATCTGCAAGAGTGTTTATCAATAGAGCTTGAGGGTCTTTATTAATGCTAGTAAGTTCCTCCACATCTTTGTATTTCACAATTTTCTTTCTAGGAAGATCCCCAATACTGCATAAGCCAGTAATCACTTCTATCACTTCCTTCGTGATTAGGTAGGGTTTGTCCAACACAATGCTGCCATTCTTGAAACAATTCAACAAGAACAAGATAAACTCTTTATCAGTAAACCAACGAAATTCTCCCCATAAGTCCATACCTAGGGTTTTTATGCTTTGTAATTCATTTTCGTTCAGCCCTAGTTCCATTTCCTTCATTTTTCTATGATCAAATTCTTCCAATTCAACTCCTTTCAGCTTCAGTGGAATGTTGCCACTCGATCCTTTGTCCATTTCCATGCTTAAATTTCTTGAATTTGTTAATGATGAATTGAATCCTCTTCATTTTCCTTCTTTCCTTTTGCAAACTGAGAAATGATTCCTAATTACCCGTGACAATTTCTTCGAATTCCCTTCAGAATTGCTTCAAACTACTTCAATATCGCTTCAAGGCACTTTTCAAACTCTTCAAATTCTCAACTAATAAAAAATACTTACAAATTTCACCTTATACATCATCAATTTTCCCTAAAATGCATTAAATGCGACAACCATCAAAAAGCTGCTAAAAACATTCTTCCTAACACAGAAAACCATAATTCTATCCGCAAATTATCATGTCAACATGTTTTCTTCCTATTCCTTTTCCAAAACCTCTTATTCTTCATTCTTCACATACCATCCTCATGCCAGCCTCTAACACAACATTCATTAGGGGGTTTTCATAATTTCTTGATAATGCTCCCCCTAAGACCATGCTAGGTCCAATTCTTGAATAAATCATCTATACTAGATGAAGGAATAGACACATTAGTAGTTTTAGGTTCTTCTTCTTCTTTCTTCTTCCATATCTTATTCATTTCTTGCTTCATCTCTTCTTTGTCAATCTTCTTTATTGGATCATTCTTCTCTACCAGAGCAGACCACATTCCCTTCTTACTTTTGCAAACCTTTGATATATGTCCCGCTTTATTGCAATTATAGCAGATAACACTTTTCTGATTAGACTGACCTCCATCACTTCTTGATCTACATTGATTTTCTCTGTGTCCAAATTTGTTACAAGTATAGCAATAGCCATTAAATCATTGATTCATTCTACCTCCATTAAACCTATTCATCATCACCTAGCTGATCATTCTCACCTGAGATCTGCATTCAGTAGATTTATGTCCAACCTTCTTACATCCAAAACATTGTCCAGAGAAAGAACTAGGAAACTAATTCATCATGCTCCTGCATTTTGTTTCCTTGTGACCATATTTACTACAAGAAAAACAAATACCATTGAAAGAGAGATACCTTTGTGCACTAGGCTGTCTCATAGGCTGTCTCCTTGTAAAATTTCTTTTTTGCTTCCCTTTGTCCCAAGTCATTTGATTGTCCTTAGAGCTTTCACCTGCATCATTTCCCAAGCTAACTTTTTCATTACTTGGTTTTTTTCCAACAAGAAGTTCTCCAAGATTATCGTAGCTAGATCTGAAATTATTCTCACAGATTTTTGCCTTCTCTAGCTCAACTCTCAATTTTACTACCTCATGTTCCAGTTTAGATCATTTATCAAACTTATTTTGTATCATTGTATTAAGAAATTCTTCAATTTCTTCTTCTATTCTATAGTCACTTTTAGTCCAATTATCTCTTGT
Source organism: Sequoia sempervirens (assembly GCA_007258455.2). Classification (NCBI taxonomy): domain Eukaryota; kingdom Viridiplantae; phylum Streptophyta; class Pinopsida; order Cupressales; family Cupressaceae; genus Sequoia; species Sequoia sempervirens. The sequence goes on from VDFB02026320.1 coordinate 178,885,784, forward strand.
TTCAGCTGCTCACTCACTTCTCTGTGTCTTTCCTTGAATTTGTTTAATTGTTCTTTCAATTTCCAAACACATTCATTTGCTTCATCAAGATTCTCTTTCAAATCTCTATTTTCATTTTCAACTTTGTCAAGATCCTCAAGCGTAGTCTGGAGTTCTTCTTTATCATCCATCTGATCAACTTTCAAGATCTACCTCAAGCGGTTAAGCTCTTCACCAAGGAACCAAAGTTTTGATACCAATTGTTAAAAATGTGTAGGACAACTGAGAGGGGGGGTGAATCAGTTGTCACACAAATTCAATTTCAAAACTTCAACACTTATAAATTCTACAACCACACTATTATGTTATTAAGTATGAACATGAAATGTAGATAACAGAAAGTAAAAATCAACACAATGAACACCTGATTTTTACGTGGAATACCCAATGAGGGAAAACCACGGTAAGGATTAACTCACAATATAAAGTAGTTTAAAAATTGAATGTATAAGGCTCATTGCCCTAAATAGGACTCACTATCCGAATAAAAAATCTCACTACTTACAAGGGAGGCTCACTTCCTAAAAAAGGTTCACAAAACAAAATTGGGATTCACAACCAAAAATGAAATGAGAATAGTGCACCTAACAAGTGTTGATGCAGTTCTGGCAATGCTCAATAGATTGACTTGACACACTTCATCATTTTTTCTCTGCTTCACTTTCACATTCACTACTGCTTCATCAATCACACACACACTCTCTTTGACTATCTTCAAAGAAAGACTATTCAACATATATATATATATATATATATATATATATATATATATATATATATATATATATATATATATATATATATATATCCAAGCATCAATTAGGTTGGCCTAATTAGATGCATTTCCTGAAGAGTTGTTGATGAACTCGAGCACCCAAGATCACCTACAAAACCAAGATAAACCTTCCACATGAGAGCAACAAGAGATAAAATGTTGGAATATAGTGCAATAACAAAATGATGTTATTATCACACACTAAATGATACAATATGCCTCAACTCTCCCTTGAATTGACTAAGTTAATATGAACTCATCTAGACTAGATCTGAACTAGATGGGAGATAGATAGGAGGGATAGGTGAGTGCAAAATATATAGTAGAATATGGGCAAATAATTCCAAGAGGGGTAATAATTCCCAAATAACCAAATTAGGTGGGAGTTATGCCTACTTGGAAAATGCCAAATAGGTGGCATAACCTACTCAAAAAGAGACAGATGAGTGGTTTTGTGAGGTGGAATATAAAGCCAAAAGAGGGTGTGAAACTCAACCACCCAAGTGTGAGTGGAAGCAACACATGTAATTGATGGATTACGCCATGTGTCCTCACATGAACCACATCTCCTATAACCTAAGGTATGCTTAATAATGTGTAGGAAAAATAATATTAAAAAACCTACACTAACACCCCCCCTTAAGCATAGCTTAGGTGGGTGAAAGGATGAAATAATGCAAAGATGGGTCCCAGCTACAAGGCCATGTTAGGTACCCATGTACAATGATGAAACCTCTCAAAACATGAGAAAGAGAAAACCCATAGGAAAAAACTCCCCCCCAATAGAGAAGAAGAGAGACCATATAGTCCCCCAATGTAGAATCTTCTGCATTGTTGGTGAATGCTCGAAACAAGAAGCTGAAGATGATCCAAGATCGCCGAACAATATTCCTCCCCTTAGGAAGAAAGAAAACCAAGGATGTATGCAGGATATCTTCCCATTCCTAAAAGGAATATGAAGGAAGAATGTATGATGTCTCTAAATTTTTTTCAGTTGTCCCCATGTCGATGCTGAAAGTTGTCACCATCAAATCAAGTGTTCTAGGCCACATTGCAGAAGATGACAATCCAGAACCTAGTGGAGATGGATTAGAACAAAATATGAAGAAAAATATATCTCCTCTGAAGACAAGTGTGCCTCCTCCAAATGTTGCTCAAAAGTATCCACAATCGTGCCAAACTGTGATGAATGATCATGTGGAGAATGAACAAGAGGATACAAAGGTTCCTCCACAACAATTGAAGAAGAATTAACTTCATTAAAGAGAAGACGAATGCCATGAATAGTGTCTCCCAAGTCTGAAATATGAGACTCCATAAATAAACTTGCAATGTCTATCAAGTAGTCATCTAAACTAGCTATATCTGGAAGACAATGTGTATCTTGCTGTACTAAATCACAAGAAGCCATGAATGTAGCAACACAAGTATCTTCAGATGCAATAGTAGATGAGGATGTGATCTCAATAGGAGGAGGAGAAACAAGAAGAGAAGTCTCTTTGTCAGCTAGAAATTCAAGACATTTATTATCCTCAAGCTCCTCTAAAGTATCATCATCATAGGGTATATTATCAACATCATCAAGGGGAATTAAACAAATCTGTAACAGGATCATCTGGGAATGGAGAGATATGGTGGTCTCCAAAAATCTCCCAAATCTTGGTCCAAAGTGTGTGTGGGCACTCAATATTTGAGATCTCCACATAAATATCAACACCAATATATGTACCAATTAATCCTATAATGTGATCATTATTATTACCCCAAACTGATTGCTTCCAAGGTGTGTCTGGTTTAGGTATGAGCCCATAAAGGTATGGCAAGAGATTAAGCCACCTGAGATGTGTTAGGATGCCATTCTTCTAAGACTCATAATTATCCTTACTCAACATTACCACAGAAGGATGAATAGAAAAACCCATGATACCTCCTCAAATGGTCAACACAAAAGAATCAACTACAAGATTACCCCCCCAAATTCACTCAATCATGACCCTCCCAGAACAATATAATGGTGGAACTTTATAATTAGTGCATTTACAATTCTAGAGTTATTTTCCAAAGTTTTACAATGTCCAAAATTGGACCCAAATACTGAAAGAATAAAATAATCTCAAAATCAGAACCTCAAAATAGCACCAATGTATAGTTATAAAAAAAAATCAACTTTCAAAAAAATAATCACCTCGATCTGAGGTCATATGTGAGAGTTATAGCTGTTTGAATTTCCAAAAATGAGAACTGTCCTTCAGATCTGCTGATAAAACCGATTTTCTAAAAAATCCAAATCACTTGAGAGAAAATGGATCACACCACTGTAAAGCCTATGAAATTCTAACCCAAATAAAAAAAAAAAATCTCTGAAAAAAGAGCTCGTATGACTGAATTATGGCCCTCCAAAGATTGACTGCAAAATCAAAAATGCAATTGGAGAGGGGGTCTACTAAAATGTTCTGATTTAGTTTCTGAAAAATATGTAACCAGTATACAAAAACTAGCAATGACCCAGATGGGTTTTTTCTGCTGCGAACAAAACCCATATGGCGGATTTTCTTCAAAATATACAAAAAATGTGGATCTAGTGTAAAACAAACGCCTTTAGCAACATAAAACGACCCCAACAACCAAAAAATGACATGAAAAGGTAGAATCAGCTACTTAAGACAAGAAAAGACATGCTGCAACCTGCAATACTAATTAAAACACTCACAAATCTCTCAAATTTGAGAAGGGGCTTGTAGATCTGATGCTTTGATACCATGCAAGAGTTGTTGATGAACTCAAGCACTCAAGATCACCTGCAAAACCAAGATAAACCTTCCACATGAGAGCAACAAGAGAGAAAATGTTGGAATATAGTGCAATAACAAAATGATGTTATTATCACACACTAATGATACAATATGCCTCAACTCTCCCTTGAATTGACTGAGTTAATATGAACTCATCTCGACTAGATCTGAACTAGATGGGAGGTAGATAGGAGGGATGGGTGAGTGCAAAATATATAGTAGAATATGGGCAAATCATTCCAAGAGGGGTAATAACTCCCAAATAACCAAATTAGATGGGAGTTATACCTACTTGGAAAATGCCAAATAGGTGGCATAACCTACTCAGAAAGAGACAGATGAGTGGTTTTGTGAGGTGGAATATAAAGCCAAAAGAGGATGTGAAACTCAACCACCCAAGTGTGATTGGGAGCAACACATGTAATTGATGGATTACGCCATGTGTCCTCGCATGAACCACATCTCCTATAACCTAAGGTATGCTTAATAATGTGTAGGAAAAATAATATTAAAAAACCTACACTAACATTTCCTTGCTTACCAAAAATACCAACCTGTCGGCTCCAAGTATTCACCAAAATCTTCCCAAATAGAAATTCAAATTCTTAACATGCTATATCATGTAAGCATAGACCTAAGATAGGTCGCACATACATCCCCATAACAAAATTAATTCACCATATCATGACTAATCCAAGAAGTCAGCCAAAAATAGACTTTACTACAAAAAGTGAACAAAAAAATAATGCCAATACACCGTATGAGCACTGAAGAACAATAAATTATGAACATACATTCCTTCAACAACCATAAACCATTTCCCAAAACCGCAAGCAGTAATTGTCAACTGCAGAGGATAGCAGACTAGAATACCAAAGAATGTAGCTTGAATACCGGTTCATATACTAGACCAAAATACTAGATCAAGCACTGACTTAGACTTGAAAACACAACATGGTTACATCAATGACAACACAAAACTGTAGAGATGATCATTCTTCTTCGTTCTTCCAACAATTATGCACCTCTTCGTCAATTTTAGCGACCTCATCATTGTCATCCAAATTAATCACAAAAGGAGGATGGATGATAATGTCCATCAAAGAGTTCATATCTTGTTGCGATTCTTGTATTGGGTCGTTCTAGGGAGGATGGTCATCATGCATTACTACAATCAAGTTCGTATTTTGATTTTGATTTACTTAACTCTTCATGTAACTTGCGAGCAAGGGCATGACATCTACGCCTATGCTCTCTAGCACCTCTTTTTCTTCTAGTTTTTTTTTCAAGTTGCATTTGTGAAGGAGTGGGTTGATCAACCATAGGTTGCTTTTGTTCCCTAAGGGGAGGAATTAAAGGAATCATGGGAGGTTGTTCATCCACTTTCTCTTTTTCTTTGTAAACTTGTTGAATTCTAGGAGGTATGACGAAATTACTTTAATTGTCTCTTGGTCTTTTGGATAATGTAGGTGAAGTTTCTTTCTTTGATTGGTCTTGGTTGTTTGGTTCTTTTTTAGGTTCAAGCATGGTTTCATCAAGGATGGGAGGTGTGGAGGTAGAGGGGGACATGTTTTAGAGGGATAGTTCAGAAATTTTCTTTGCTTTGAATTTTTGGTAAGATACGAAAAAGAAGTCTTCTCGTTGCTTGATAGGTTCCATGGGCTCGAGCCAAAAGGCTTCTATGGAAAAGTTTCCTTTGGAAGACAAGGGGTTAAATCTGCTATGGTGAATGGTGAATAATTCATATTCAAATGGAAACTTCAAGCATTTGTGCACAATTGAAGGGATGAATTTCATGAAGTGAAGCCATGGGTGACCTAGCCTAAAACAAAATTGGTATGACTATGTGATGATGGAGAATGTGACATCTAATGTTTTTGGTCCTATTTGTAATGGTAGGGTGATCGATCCTATCGTAGGGAACTCAAAGCCATTGTGTGTCTTGATCCATGCTTTTGGTCTATCATATTCATCTTGATAGAGTTCATGCAAAAGTAAGAATTCCTTAGTGATCACATTCTCTCCATAGGTGGGATCTATGAGTATACCATTAGTGGGCTTGTCATAGATATGACTGGCTATGTAGAGAGGACCAGTGGGTGCATATTTAATTATATCCTTAGAGGAGATAGCAATATCAAGAGGGCTCTTAGGTTGGCCTTTACAAGGGATTACATCTATCGCTCCTACCATTTCATAAATAGGATTGAAATTTCTATCATTTGTAATAGGATCATTATGTTCATCATCTGTATCAACATCCATCACATCATTCTTTGTAGTTTAATTGGATTTAACAAATAAAATATTATGTTTGGGCATTGGATTAGTGAAAATTTGCAAGTTTTGGTTCAGAGGGGCAACAAACTTATTGCCTTGATCACTAACACTTCCAATGGATAAACGGCTAGAATCAATGAGGTCTTGCACAATATGTTTAAGATGCTTGCAATGTTCCATGTCATGTCCATCTTTTCGATGATAGTGGCAATAGGAATTTTATTTGAAGCTTGGGGTTAAAGGATTATTAGGGTCCAATGTTTTGATGAGAGGAAAGGTAATCATTTGTTGTTGTAAAAGTCGAGACATTGTGTTATGAAGGGTGTTGGGTAAGGGTGTGATTGTCTTTTCGGATCTCCATAACTAAAGGGTACCAAGGTTTTGACAACAACTACTTGTTTGTTGACATTTTGAGTTAGTTGTTGAGAGGGGGTTGAATTGCAAGAACCCTTTGTTTTTCCTTTTGAAAGGTTGGGAATTGGTTTGGTTGGTTGGCTTGAATCTCTCAATTCGGCTAGAAGTGGACCTTGTATCTCAACTACTAACCGAATTTTGATAATCACAAAGGGTAGTACACAAGTGCATGAAGGATGGGAATTTCATCATAGTGAGATTGCCCTAAATTTTTAGTTTGCAAGTTTTCTATAAACATCTTTTGAAGGTTTGGGTTAGGGATCTTGACATCGATTTGTGAATAAAGCGATTGATAGTGTGAGATAAAATCAGTTATCTTTTCTTCCTCATTTTGCTTGCATCTCATCAAATTAGCCAAGGTATTCTTGGGAGTCATATGCACTTGGAAGTGGTGTACAAATGCATCAACAAGTTCATTGAATGAACTAATTGAATTGTTCGGTAAAGAGGAAAACCATTTCAAGGCAGTATATTTTAAAGACCTAGGGAAGAGTTTTGCTAATATTTTATCATCAAGGATAGAGTCCCTACATAAGGCAGTGTAGGAACTAACATGGTAGAAGGATCTCCCTTCCCTCCATATTTCTCAAATCTAGGAACCTCTACTCCTTGTGGTATCGGTGTTCATAATATTTCCAAAGAAAATGGGTTGCTTCTGACATAATATGTGGGTGGCCCATTATGATTTTGGTTTATGATGGAGATTTTATTTTGCATGGATGAATTTTTTTGAAAAAGTTGTGTTATGAGAGGATCATTATAAGTGGTATGAGATGGAATTGAAAGTGGTGATGGAGTGTATGTAGTGGTAGGACAAGTGAATGGAATGCTTATAGGTGGTAATGTGGTAGAAGATAGAGCAAGTGATGCCACATAGGAGCTAGGGATGCCAGTAGGAATACTCAAGGAAGGAATCACATTACTAACTTGTTGCATTGTTGTGACTTGAGAAGTGGTATAGGTAGGTATTGAGGCTATGGTTAAGGGAGAAGAAATTTGAGCTCCTCCTTTTCTTGCAACAGTGTTTATCAGTGTAGGAGTACTAGAGGTTGAAGGAAGATGTTTTGCACATATCTCAACTATGTTTTTCAAAATGTCAAGGCCATCTTCACTTTCAAGCATGCGATGGATGTTTTCTATGGTAGGAATTGCAGTAGTTGAAATGTTTTCAAGGCTTATTTGATGTTGGAGAATTGATAAGTCCTCATGAATTTGAATTATTTTCTCTTGCGGGATATTATCATTCTGTGGTTCAAATTACATGCTATTTGAAGGAAAAGAGTTGCTAAGGGTATTATCCATGCCTAGTGTACTAGTGTCAGTACTAGGAGTGGAAGCTCTAGATAACCCATGATCCAAAATGAGTGTGTTATCATGGGATGATATGAGTCTTGAACTTCTTCTTACAATAGTATTAGAAATAGGAGACCAAACACTCATGCAAAGGCTTCTAAATGTGGGGTGAATGAAAATGCAATGTAAACTAACAAGAATGAAATGATTATAACTAAAATTCTAGAAAGTAAGACTGAAATGTAGAAATAACAAGCAGAAACTCAGAAACTAAAATGTAAATGACAGAAAATTCAGTGAAAAATATGCAAAGGGACTGATTCACCCAAGGTGGCGAATGAGTCTTGGTATTGATTTTTTTTTGAAATTTTTTAGAATTTTTGAAATGAATTTTATGATTTTTAAGTTTTCTGATGCAAGTCTAAAATGCAAATGCAAAATTTTACTATTTTTTAATGAAATTAAGTGCAATAATGCAAGCTAAATGAAATTTTCACTAATGCAAACTTTGAAACTAGAATGAAAATTAACTAATGCAAAATGCAATGTAATATTAATGCAAGCTAAATATAGGATGTAAATGCACTCCAAAGTAGAATTATGATGTTCAAAAGTTAGGTTCACCAACATGTGGACACCAAAAATGGATGCGTCACTTCCTTGTTCACACAAAAGGGGAATGAAGGAAGAGGGATCCAATTTCACAATGCTCACATTCAAGAATACCTTGGAGATCTCAACCCAATGAAGGATATGAGAGATATGACTGCAAGATATCCTTGGAGATGAGTGGAGAAAAGAAATGGGTTCACCACCAAGTGTAAAATTGGAAAATGCAAGATGTTTGAAAACAAAGTGTGATATGCCAACTAATACTAAATGACCTAAGAATGCAAATAAAATTTAATAGAAAGTTATGAAACTAGAAATGTGCACGTGGAAACTTGCTGGAGATGGAATTAAGCTCTAGAATCCTAAAAAATTCACTGTTGATGCCAACTGGGACTCATACACCAAGTTGGGCGATTTAGTCCAATTTTCTAGAAAACTATGTCGGAACAGGTTTCAAGAAAATGGGTACTCAGATCTGTAAAATTCATGTTTAGGCCTAGGTAGTGGGACTCATTCACCAATAGTGGAAAATTAGTGCACCTCTGGATTCCTGTAAATTCAAAACAAGAAACTATAGCCCTCAGTCTACTCTTCTGTTCCTGATACAAATCTGGGTCTGAAACTGTAGAATTCAACCTGTAGATCTTCTCCAAGCTTCTTTAGAACTTTGATAACTTTGACTTGTTTTGACCACTTTTCCAATCTTTCTCTTTGATAAATATGCAACCTAGACCTGTAAATCACATGCAAAGAGAGGGAAAAATGTTGAGGGGCTAGTGAATAGGGGTTTGCCTTGGTCAAACCCCTTGTTGGTAGTTAAACCCTTGAAATGAAATGAAATAAAATGGAGAATGATGAATGAACAAGTAATGATGTTGCAAATCACGAGATCATAACAATAAGGTGCTGCAAACATGTGAGTATTGGATCTAATGGATGTGGACTTGGAATCTAGCTTGATATTGATAGATCTTGAATGTGATGCTTGTTTGAATCACACAATCCTACATCACAAATGTTAGCTCTAAAACAACATGATGCAAAGAATATTTGACATGGTGAATTATAGTTGAAAATGCTCTTGATTGCTTGATAATCTACCCTTGAAATTCCTTGAATGCTCTTGTAAACTATATGCATGAATACTTGAATGCTAGGTATGAAAATGAGAGAAATAAGCTTGTATTTATACTCAATTATGCAATAATTCCCAAAATTACATCATAGGCTGACCTTAGATCTTGGAGAATAAAAACCTGTCAGAAGTTTAAATTAAATTTGAATTTTGAGCTAAGGGGGACTCATTCACCACTCTAGGTGAATGGGTCCCACCTAAGGGGACTTAATTTCCTAGAATGGAAAATGGGTCCCACCTTAGGCATTTAAGGTGGGTTTAAGGATTTTGATACTTTAAATGTTATTTATTAGGATTATTCTCAAAAATACTCATAAGTAAGGCATGTGGATGAAAAATGGGCCCAATTAAAGCATAATAAAGCCCAATTATTAATGAAAAACCTAGAAAAGTGTGAAAGTGTGTTACAACACTTTACATCACTTTGAAATAAGGCTTGGTAAATGATGAAATGAGGTTATTTAGGTGAAATACATTAACAAGACCCTAGAAAAGTTTGAAAGTGTGTTACAACACTTTACAACACTTAAGTAAGGTACCACTTGAATCCTTTTAGTTCACAATGTCCCAAGACCTAGTGTGAATGTGTTATCCACATTGAAACATTAAATCAAGGCACAATTAAGCCAAAATCATGAGGGCCCAAACGAGATGGAAAAGTAGAAGGGTTAATTTTTTGGTGTCCACAGTAAGATCTAAGAAAAGTTGAAAATGATGAAATTCCCATCCTTCATGCACCTATGCACTACCCTCCGTGATTACCAAAATTTAGTTAGTAGTCAAGATATAAAGTCCACTTCTGCCCGAACTGAAAGGTCCGAACCCGCAAACCAAAACAATTCCCAACCTTTTAGAAAACAAAATAAAGGGTTCCTTCAATTCAACGCCCCTCAACAACCAACTCAAAACATGAACAACCAAGTAGATGTTGTCAAAACCTCAGTGCCCTTTAGTTATTGTGATTCGAAAAGAAAATTCACTCCCTTACTTGATACCCTTCATAACATAATGTCCCAAATTTTGCAACAACAAATGATTACCTTGCCACCTGTCAAAATACTTGACCCTAATAAGCCTTTACGCCTGAGCTTTAAATCCAATTCTTATTGCCACTATCATTGACAAAATGGACATGACATAAAAAATTACAAGTGTCTTAAACATCTTGTGCAAGACCTCATTGATTATGTCTATCTATCCATTGGAGGTGTTAACAATCAAGGAACTAGATCTGTTGCCCTTCTGAACTAAAACTTGCAAATTTTCACAAATCCAATGCCTAAACACAATATTTCATTTGTCAAATCTAGCAATACTACAAAGAATGATGTGATGAATGTTGATACAAATGATGAAAACAATGCTCATGTTCTAAAAAATCCTATCAATGTCAATCCTATGGATGAAATGATAGGGGCGATAGAAATCATCCCTCATCAAGGCCAAACTAAGAGACCTGTTGACATTGCTTTCTCTTCTAAGGATATAATTAAACATTTTCTTGATGATCATCTCTACATAGCTAGTTGTATCTATGACAAGCCCACTAATGGGATACTAATAGATCTCGCCTGTGGAGAGAATATGATCAATGAAGAATTCTTACTGCTGCATGAACTTTATCAAGATGAATACGATAGACTGAAAGCATGGATCAAGACACACAATGGTTTTACATGCCCTACGATAGGATCAATCACCCTACCATTGCAAATATGACCAAAATTATTAGACGTCACATTCTCCATCATCTCGTAGTTGGACCAATTTTGTGTGAAGTTTGGCCACCCATGGTTTCACTCCATGAGAGTTGTCCCCTTGGTTATGCATAAATGCTTAAAGTTTCCCTTTGACAATGAAATATTCACTGTTCACCATAGTGGCTTTAACCACTTGTCTTCCAAAGGAAACTTTTCCCTAGATTACTTTTGGCCCAAGCCTATGGAACCTATAAAGCCTAGAGAAGACTTCTTTTTCTTGTCTTACCAAAAGTTCAAGGCAAAGAAGATAACAAAATTATCCCTCTGAAACATGTCTCCCTCAACCTCTGCACCTCCTATCCTTGATGAAACAATGCTTGAACCTAAACAAGACCTAAATGACCAACCTAAAATAGAAACTTCACTTGCATCCCACAAGCACCCAAGAGACAATGAAACCAACCCCGTCACACCTCCTAGAATAAAACAAGTTTACAAAGAAAAAGATATAGTGGATGAGAAATCTCCTATGGTTCCTTCCATTACTCCCCTTGGGGAAGAAAAGAAACCTATGGTTGATCAACCCACTCCTACACAAACACAACTTGAAAAAAAAACCAAAAGAAACAGAGGTGCTAGAGAGCATAGGCGTAGACGTTGTGCCCTTGCTCACAAGTTGCATGAAGACTTAAACACAAAAAATCAAAATCCGAACTTTCTTGAAGCAATGTATGATGACCCTCCTCCACAACCAAAACAAAACAATCCAATACAAAAATCACAACAAGATTTGAACTCTTCAATGGAAATTATCATTCATCCTCATGTTGTGATTAATTTGGATGACGATGACGAGACCGCTAAAATTGACGAAGAGGTGCATAATGAATTAAACACATTATTTTCCTCTTCCATAAGCTTAAATGACCAATCTCCTATCAAGAGTGTTGAACCTGGTGGTTCTCCTAGTTCGACACTTTCCCTTGTCCCTTTTTCCAATTTCCTACCTTTAGTGTACAATGAACATGATTGAGATGCGGATGATTTTCTCATTGGTTGACTCGCATTTTCCTTACTAGTTTTTTGCATTTTCCTTTTATTTTGTGTGATTGCATGTGTGTAATGTGATCCCCCATGATGTTTTGTTTGATGTTCCCTCTCTCTTTGTGACATTCCTCTATTTGTATCTCCATTCTTCTCTATGTTATGCATTGCTTTCATCTTTTTATCTTTATCTTTTTCTTGTGTTTTCCTTGTGGGGATGACGTAAGGAATCAAGACATTCATGTCTCTTTCATGTTGACCCAAAAGGCTTTTTTTTTCTTTGCCTTTTCCTTTTATTTTTCTTGTTTTTTTCCTTTTGGGGATGATGCAAGGCACCGAGACATTCATGTCTCTTTCATGTTGATCCAAAAGGTTTTCTTTTTCATTTCCTTTTCTTTTTTATTTTTCTTGTGTTCTCCTTTTGGCGATGACACAAGGAATCGAGACATTCATGTCTCCTTCATGTTGACCTAAAATATTTTCCTTTTTCTTTTTCCTTCTCTTTTTTATTTGTCTTGCGTTTTCCTTTTGGGGATGATGCAAGGCATTGAGACACCCTATTTCTCTTCCATGTTGACCCAAAAGGTTTGTCTTTGTTTTCGCTCTCTTTGTATCATTCTTCTAGTTATATTTTTATTTGGGGGACGATGACAATTTTGAGCTCTCTAAAAAACATTGCAACAAGGAACATACTAACCCCAAATCCATAGATCCCTTATGTGTTTGATGTTTGCATTTTGCAGGCAACCCCTTTCTTCCCTTTTTCTTTTCTTTTTCTCTTACATGACATAGTTTTACTTGAAAACATATGAATTGGCATAGGGATTTCCAAGTTATCTCTCATGTCTTCTTTCTTGTTTTCTTGCATTTTCCATTTTCTACTTTAAAGTAATTGCTCATAGTATGGTGTTAGAAATTACTTTAAAGTGGGGGCATACATTGGCATTATTCTTTTGCATTTTTTTCCTTTTTTCCTCATTATTAGTGCAACCTTCTCACTTTATGTGATGCATTTGTCACTTTGTGGATGACATTGGGTGTAGTTTCCTTCATGAGCGTGATCTCTCTAGGAATATTACATTTAGGCTCTTAGTGGCTTGATACGACACACTGCATCCCATAAGTTGTGAATTTTCTATTCTTTGATTGGTCCTCTCTTGGAGACATTCGACTTGATGTTCCCTAAGCTAAAGACCTTGCATGAACTAAGCAAGAATCCTTTGAAAATTCTTTGCATTTTTCATTTTTCATTTTTTGTTCTATTGCCACCTTGTATAACACAACTTACATGCCTGTAGTGCCATCGTGTTTGTTCATGAGCTCCAAGCATATGAAGTTTTTCTTGTCTCATGAAGCTTGAAAATGTCATTTTTGTGTGGCGCCTTATTAAAGTTATCAAGAGGTATAACTTTGGTAGGGTTGAGAAAGAAGCCCAATCTGAAGCACAACTTTCCCCACAACCACTTGTGTGTGTGTGAGTGCATACCAGCCATGAGTGTATGTGTATCACCTTTTAGGACTTCTCACCCAATGGACAACCAAGATTTTTTCTACCTCAGAGTGAGTACGCATTTTTCTGAACAAACAACCTAGATCTGATCCACACCAGGATGGACAAATGATCGAAGCTTGATCTAATTCTTTCTCTTCTCTTCTTTTCTCTTTTCATCTTTGGTAGTGTATGATTGGCCTTGTCATTGTTCTTTATATCATTTTCATGTGTTTTTCTTTGTGCTTATGTTGGTTTGCTATGAGATCTTGATCTTGGGGGATTGTTCACCCCTCTTGATTGTTGTTGACTCATCTTGCTAGCATTGGTTCATGGGAAGCCCTCTTGGTGCATGTTTTTCTACTTTAGTGTGAGTTTGAAGCAAGTTCATCCTCTCACTAAAGTGGGGGCTAAATGTAGCGTCAAAAAAAGGGCCCTTCAGCTTTTTCACACTCGTTTGGGTGCTCCTTGTGGATTTTGGCTTAATGTTGTCTTGATTTAGTGTTGTAATGTGGTTAAACACATTCACATTAGGTCTTGGGCCCTTGTGAACTAATGGAAATCTAATGATGCCTTTCAAAAGTGTTGTGAAGTGTTGTAACACACTTTCACACTTTTCTAGGATCTTACCAATCAATTAAGCTTATCCAAGCGTTAATTTAAGGTGTTGTAAAGTGTTGTAACACACTTTCACACTTTCGTAGGCTTTCCATTAATAATTGGGCTTTCTTATTCTTTAATTGGCCCCATTTTTCATCCATGGGCCTTGCTTATGTTTATTTTTTAGAATAATCTTGACAAATGTCATTTAAAACATTTAAATCTTGAAACCCACCTTAATTTCCTAAGGTGGGACTCATTCTCCATTATGGGCAAATGAGTCCCCTTAGGTGGGACCCATTCGCCTAGAGTGGAAAATGAGTCCCCTTAGGTAGGACCCATTCGCCCAAAGTGGGAAATGAGTCCCCTTAGGTGGGACCCATTCGCCCAGAGTGGGAAATGAGTCCCCTTAAGTGGGACCCATTCACCTAGAGTGGCAAATGAGTCCCCTTTAACTCAAAATTCAAATTTAATTCAAATTTTTGGCAATTTTTTATTCTCCAAGACCTAAGGTCAGCCTATGATGTTGTAATTTTAGGAATTATTATATAATTAAGTATAAATACAAGGTTATTTCTCTCATTTTCATACCTAGCATTCAAGTATTCATGCATATAGTTTACAAGAGAATTCAAGAGAATTCTTCAAGTGTCTTTCATCATGTCAAAGATTGTTTACATCATGTTTTTTTTTAGCTAACAATTTTGTGGTGTAGGATTGTGTGATTTAAGCAAGCATTGCATTCAAGATATATCAATGTCAAGCTAGATGCCAAGTCCACATCCATTGGAGCCATTATTTACATGTTTGCAACATCTTATTGCAAGGGTTTGGTGGGTTGCAACATTGTCTTTTGTTCATTCATTATTATCTTTCCATATTTCATTCCATTTCAAGGGTTTAATTACCAACAAGGGTTTTGACCAAGGAAAACCCCTATTCACTAACCCTACAATATTTTTCCCTCCTTATTGTGTGATTTGTAGGGCTATGTTACAGATTTACCAAGAAGTCAAGATTGGAAAAGTTGTCATCAAGTTGTCAAAAAAATTCAAAGTTGTCAAAGTCCTAGGAGAATCTTGGAGAAGATCTACAAGATGAATTCTGTAGTTTCAGACCCGGATTTGAATCAGGAACAAAAGAGTAGATTGAGAGGCACATAATCCACTTCAGAATTTCCAAAAAATTAGGAGTGGACTAATTCTCCACTATTGGTGAATGAGTCCCATTGTACATGCCTAAAAAGGATTTTTGCATATCTGAGTAACCATTTGTTTGAAACCTATTCTGGCATAGTTTTCCTGAAATTGGACTAATTCACCCAAATTGGCATTTGAGTTAAGTTGGTTTCAACAATAGATTTTTCAGGATTCCAGAGCTCCATCCTACCTTCCTCAATTTCCCATGTGCACATTTCTAGTTTCATAGTTTTATGTTACATTTTACTTGCATTTGTAAAGACATTTTCATATCACACTATGTTTTCAAACATTTTCTTTTCCAAGTTTACACTTGGTGGTGAGCCCCTCATTAGATATCATTCAATCCCTAGAACCTTCCCTTTTCCAAATTTCAATCTCCTTTGAATTGAAATATCAAGGGTTTGTTCTTGATTGAAGTGTTGAGAAATACATGTCTCTCTCCTTTTAGGTCCAAAACCCTAGAAGTGAAAGAAAGCACACACCCATTTTTCACCATTTCAATATATATTTAATATATATGGTATTTAATAGAGGTTGATTTGAATATATTATGCAAAGTATGATGGGCTGATTAATACATATGTTTCAAGACATAAGATAAAGGAAAATCTATATGCAATTAATGTGCAATAATAAAGGCCAATATGGAGAAGTAAACCATAGTTGATATCACTTAAATTTCATCAATGTTTTATAGAAGCATATTACATTAAACTTGGAATTCATTTATCAAAAGATAGAAGCAATGGAAATATTAAATAAATGTATTTGTTGTGCAAGTGATTTTAATGCATGATAAAAGGAATAGTTAGCAATGATGTTCTTGGTCAAACCATAGGCTTGAAAGCTATTAAAGGGAATTCAACTCATCTTATCCCTGTCAATGGAATAAACTATGACCAAGTCGACTTAACATATGTTTTTCCTACAAATAAAATATTGTTTCACTGAAGTAAACCATGCCAAAAATATAGGAAAGTTGGAAGATATATGGTTCCAATATATGAAAACTCTCTTTTTGTAGAAGTCTATTTTGGTTGCAAGTCAATTGCCATCTTTGGGCATATGCAAATTTGAATTAGTCTTGAGCTATTGTCAAACTAAAAGTATCGATCTGTAGAATACTATATTGAGTTTACACTTAGATTTTTGCCACCTTTTTGTTGTGTGAGGTGAGTCAATCTATATGTGGAAAGGTCTCAACTAACACACCTTTTATTTTGGCTTCAATGTCTCAATTTTTTGTATAAATAGATGGGCTAGTTCTCTCATTTAGGACACCCAATTTTGTAAGTTATTTTGCTACATATATTCTGAGAGTTATATTTTGTGAGAACTTAAGAGTTACTTTGTGAGAGTATAACTTGTTATCTTGTGTAAGAGGTTATAGCTCAAAGAATTTCCTTGAGTAGAAAAAGTGAATCTAGTAAGTTGCTATTGGAAGACTATGCATCAAGTCAGTCAATTGGATTAGGCATATTACAGGCATGAGGGTCTATTCTTCTCTTGTTTGTCTTTTATTATGAAATAATGAGTTTTGAATGTTGTTTTTAGATTGCTTGAGAATAATTACATTAGGTGTTCATAACATTTTCTTTGGAAAGGAATATAAGCTTTTTTATGCTTTTCTATGAAAGTGTTTGTACTTACTCCATAATAGGAGGGGTTGTTTATAATTAGTATAAAGTATACTAGGAATGATTAAACAAGGATAGCTTAAGGGTTATTCATTGCTAAGTTATTATATTGAATTAGATAGCTTGTAAGTTACACCTAGGATCTGATTATCCATTTAAGGGAGGGTAACTTGTATTTATGCTTTGTGGGTAAAAATACCATTGAGTTTATGGGAAAGGGAATAGGTTGTTTCTAGGGTTAAAGACTACCCATAGAAGGAAATACCTATGCATAGTTTATAGTGGCCTTAAGTCAAATCGAGCTTGAGTAGTGTATGTGAGTAGGATGATTGTCACTCAAAGTACTGAATGAGAAAACTTTGGCCAAGGTAGTGTGATTGACTTTGGCTCCATTGTTAATTCACCATGATCCATTTATGCATGTTATTCCAAGATTGTAGAGTTTACAATTTCTAGACATGTAGGACACAACACTAAGCTTAGAATGGTTTCCTTTATGAGGTTACTCCACCAATCCCTTCATTGAAGGGTAGGGCCATCTATTATATGATAGATGTGTCGGGGACCATATATGAGTTCATGGTTGGTGGAAAAGTGCTTAAGTGATGCTTCTCCTCCTCAGTAGGAAACAAAAGACCAAGATTTAAAAGGAGATTCCTAGACCATCTATATCTATTGCTTTGAAGCTCAGTTGAGCTATGTATGTACTTTGTACACATTCTTTGGAATATTGTAATATATGAAATATTGTTTTGGAAATGGAATCAATGTTGATTATTGTTATGACATCTATGTTCATTTGTTCTCTATAAATAAAAAAAGGAAATTGTTAAGTTATATAGTTTATTTACTTGAAAGTGAAAACTTAGGAAATTTTACTTGAGTGAATGATTGGCATGTTACATGTGGTATCAGAGCTACCAGGTTTAGCTCTAGAACCTATGAGATCATCATACTTTCTATCCAACATTATTTAATGTTGGAGATTCATGTGCTAGGATGGTGCATCTCAGGTTAATTGCAAGAATTCAGTAATCAGGAATAAGTGTTACCTGAAGGCCAAGAAGGAAAGAGAGGCCATTGTTCATACAATTGAGGGTACCAACTATGATAATACCATATAGTTAAGTGAAAATGAAACCTTCAGTCACACTCTTTCTTGGATTAGTGATGTGAAGAGAAAGATGAATATGGAGACCCAATACAACTATCTACCTCCAATCTCACCAAAAAAGTCTAATTCTTTATCACTTTCCAAGGATATGCCCTTGCAAGGAAGTGTCAGCCCTACATTCGTATTTAGAGACCCTAGAGTCCTTCCTATGTTGAAAGTGATTGAAATTTCCTTGAGTAAAGAGTCAGAGGGTTATGTCCCCCACAACTATGTATCAGATGATAAATCTAAAGGTTACTTTCCATTTTGGGATAGATATGAACAAATGAGAGATGATCAACAATATGTAGGCTATAATCCATTGAGTTATGTGTCTAAGAGTGAATCCAAGGGATACTCTCCACTTGACTATATGAATAGTCACTCCATGTAATCAAGAGGATATTGAAATCCTTGAGAATAATAAAATCGTCTGTTTATCAAAATTGTGCTTAAATCTTATGTGGAATTCCTTGTGTGAATAAATGATCATTAAATATTTTCCATAAGATAATGATAATATGATTAAATTTCTAATATGGATGAACCTTCAGGTATAATCCGTTCTTGCAAAGATGATGAGAACATAGACCAATCCTGGTGGAAGCCAAGAAGTTGGGCGAGGACTAGTAGGACTTGAAGCTATACTAGATCAAACCTTGGCAAGATTGGGAAACCTAGAACAAGAAATATAGGTAAAGGATAGAGTTGAGAAGGAAGTTCCAAATAATGAGGATGAGGGAGAAAATTATTCTCATGAACATGATCAAACTCATGATAATGAGAAAGAGAAATCACCTTCTCAATCTAAGGAAACCAATAGGAAGCGAATGGCTTCTTAACTTTCAACTTTCTAGAAATATGAAGAAAATAACCCCACCCAAGTTTGAAGGAAGCACCAACAAAGATGAAGCTGGGGCATGGTTGGTCCAAATGGAGAAATATTTTGAGATTCAAAATTATTTTGAGGTCACCAAGGCAGCATGGGGAGCTTACCAATTAGTAGGAGAAGCCTCTAACTAGTGGATGAATAAGAAAATGGAACTAGATCTTAGCTCACTGAAACTTACATGGAATGAATTTGTTGAATTTTTTCAGAAAAGATGGTTACCGCAACTCTATTTTGACCAAAAAATCATAGGTTTTTAGAATCTGAGACAAGGTGAGATGATAGTTAATGAGTATTGGGAAAGGTTTACTCGACTACTACGTTATGTTCCAATATACCAAAAGGATGAACAATTTTGTATAAGGAAATTCATCGTGGGACTTCATTGTTAGATCGGAGGAGAGGTAGATATTCATAGTCAAACTACTATGGATCTAGTGTATGAGAAATTTTTTAATCAAGAGTAGAAGCTCAAAGCTATCTCCATTCTCTAGGGAAACAAAAATCCTAAGAAGATTGCAAGAGCTCAAGTCAAACCAACTCCAAAAAAGTTTGAAGTTGTGCAAGATTTGCAGAAGAAAGGGGGAAAAGGATCCCAAAATAGTAAGAAATAATCAAGAAGTGAAGGTAAGAGGAATAGTTCCAATGGTGGAAATGCTAACAAATTTGGAGAACCCAAAAGGAAGAAAGGACTAGCTACTAGATGTTTCACATATGGGGGAGATCAATATGCCAGTCAA
Organism: Sequoia sempervirens; assembly: GCA_007258455.2. NCBI lineage: Eukaryota > Viridiplantae > Streptophyta > Pinopsida > Cupressales > Cupressaceae > Sequoia > Sequoia sempervirens. The sequence goes on from VDFB02026320.1 coordinate 178,905,578, forward strand.
AGTCCCAATAAGCCTTTTGGGTCACGATCGTATGGTAACCCACTTCCTACCCAACAAGCAATGTTCTAGTAAAAGTTCATGCTATTGTGGATGATCGCCAAATGAAGTATCAAGTGACTCTGATAGAGACTCTAGGTATTTTTTTTCATTTACCCATTTCTATACTTATAGATACCGGAGCAACTAAATTTTTTATTTCGCCTAAAACAACTAAGAAAATATCTAGGAAAGATAGTTATATGGAAAAGTCTTAGGTTGTAGAATATGAAAACCAAACAAGAGAAACATTGGAACAATGTTTGTTCGAAGCTAGGATTGAGCTACCATGTTTTTCTACAGAGGTTAACCTATATGTAGCACCCTTAGGATCATATGATGTTATCCTAAGCATGAATTGGCTATGGAGACATAGAGCCAAGGTAGACTTCCATTCCAAACAATAGAATGTTTGGATGATTTTGGTAACCAAGTGAAGCTACAAGGGATACCTAGGGAGGTCAAGCTGCGTCAAATCTCCGCAATGCAATTGGTTAGGGTGAAGAAGAAAGGATGAAAGATATTTTTTGTCAAGATGGAAAAGCTTAAAGATTGTAAAGATCTTGATAACTTTGGATTACAAAGCTTCCAAGAGATGGAAAAAGGTGAAATGGGGGAAACTGGAGTGACATATATGGAAAGATATCCAATATTGTGGATGTTTTTAGATGTGTTTCCAAATGAACTACCCGGATTACCATCGAAAAGGATATTTGACTTCTCTATTGATATAGTACCAGGATCTGAACCTATCTCTAAAGTGCCTTATAGAATGACAATTGAGCTAATGGAGCTAAAGGCACAATTGGATCAATTGTTGTCTAGGGGTTTGATAAGACCAAGTGTATCACCTTGGGGAGCACTAGTAATCTTTGTGAAAAAGAAGTATGGTACTCTGCTTTTGTGCATAGATTATCATATGCTTAACAAAGCTTCAGTAAAGAACAAGTACCGATTGCCACACATTGATGATCTATCTGATCAAATGAGGGGAGCTGTTGTATTTTATAAGATTGATCTACAATCTGTATACCGTCAGTTGAGAATTAAGGATGAGGACATATTGAAGATTGCATTTAGAACTAGATATGGACATTATGAGTTTACAGTTCTACCCTTTGATCTAACTAATGCATCTGCAAAATTTATGAACCTTATGAACAACGTGTTTAGGGATTTCCTAGATAAGTTTTTCTTGGTTTTCCTAGATGATATCCTAATTTATTCAAGGAATGAGGAGGATCATTGTAAACATTTAGAGATAGTTCTACAAATGTTTGAGAGAACATAATTTGTATGGGAAACTCTCTAAGTGTACCTTATTTCATAAGAGTGCATTATCTTGGACATGTGATCTTAGCAGATGGTATCTCAGTTGATCCATCTAAGATCAAGACAATGCTAGAATGGCCAATTCCCAAAAATGTCTCTGAGGTAAGAAGTTTTATGGGTCTGGTGGGATACTTCAGAAATTTTGTTACAAACTTCTCTAAGATATCCTTTTCAATTAATTCTTTGTAGAAGAAAGGAAAGAAGTTTGAGTGGACAGAGAAGTGCCAAGTACCATTTGATCTACTCAAAGAGAAGTTGACTACTGCACCAATTTTGAAAGTACCATATCCTGAAGGAGACTTCACTATTATCACAAATGCATCAGGAGAGGGCTTGGGAGGTTTTCTAATGCAAGAAGCGAAAGTAATTGCTTATGAATCAAGGAAGTTGAAACCCTATGAGAAAAATTATGCATCACATGATTTAGAGTTAGTAGTCACGGTTCATGCATTGTAGATGTGGAGGCATTACTTATTGGGGAAGCCTTTTGAGATGAAAGTTGATCATGATGGGTTGAAATATCTATTTACTCAACCTAATTTGAATGTAAGACAAAGAAGATGGTTGGAGTTTATATCTGATTATGACTTCAATATCAGTTATATCAAAGGAAAATAAATTTGGGTTGTTGATTCCTTGAGTCTAAGACATCATATTGCTTCAATGGTGATAGTTCAAACTTACTTAAAAGGTCAAGTATTACAGAAATGCAAAGAGGATGAGTACTATATGCAAGTTAAGCAATCACTCACAAGATGCTAGGTATGAAGGATTTCATTTTGAACCCAATGGATTACTTATGTATAAGGGGAAAATGTATGTACCTGACTTAAAAGAGTTAAGAAATATGGTATGGAAAGAAGTTCATGAAGCACCATACTCTAAACACCCTGGCATGACAAAAATGTTGGCCAATGTGAAGCCATCATATTTTTGGAAAGGGGTGAAAAGAGATGTTGCTAGATTCATGGCTAGGTGTCTTGAATGCCAAAGGGTAAAAGCAGAGCATCATCATCATGCAGGCTTGTTATATCCACATGATATTCTAGAGAGAAAGTGGCAAGTCATAAGCATGGACTTTATGCAAGGATTTCCTATGTCAAGGAATAAGCACAATGCCATTCTTGTGGTTGTGGATAAGCTTACTAAGGTAGCACATTTCATACCTAGGAATCTAATTGATGGAGCCCCTATCATAGCTCAAAAATTTGTGAAGAAGTGTTTAGATTGAAGGAATTCTTGAGAATATTATCTCAGATAGGGATGTGTGAGTCACCTCCAGGTTTTGGCAAACCTTATTTTTTGCACTTGGAATTCAATTGAATATAAGTTCAGCTTATCATCCAGAAATGGATGGAAAAAAAAAAGGTGAATTAAGTACTTGAAGACCTACTTATAATGTATTGCATGGAGAATTAATGCAAGTGGGAAGATTGTTAAGCACGTCTGCTCTCGGGATAGTGGGGATTTATTGTTGTCGGAGGAAGGACATAGTTTATTTACATTTTGTGTGGTACTGAGCATGATTAGCAGAGAAGGCTAGTGGAGTACCCACGGTTTTTCTTAACCTGTACGCGATTCTTTGTATCGTGTGTCTACCATTTCACCATCAAGGCATCATTATCCCTTATTCAAATAAAATTAATAATTGATATTATGCAAGTTTTTAAACCTTTTTTTTCAATTTTTTTCAAGTATTTATATTAATTCGAGGTTCTCTAAGTTTTTCAACTCTATTTTTCATATTAATATTCAATATATGTAATATCGAACAAATAGATAAAGCTTAACTTGCTAGCACATCTCACATTGTTAGAAACAATGACCCTGAAAGACCCCTTATTTCAATAGAGAAAATTCCCTTACATCAAACCATGTTGGTTCACACATTACAACACAAACCAACGTGAAGTTTTCTGAGCTAGTTCAAGACTCCATTTAGTAGCTTCGCGGATCACTTCATTACCTTCACGTGCAAGATCACGTCCTTCATTACGGGCTTATACACAAGATTATAAAGCGACTCGATTAGCCACTACACCAGGTGCATTTCCCCAAGGGTGCCCCAAAGTCCCTCCACCAAACTATAATACGGAATCATCCCCAAAGATCTCGGTCAGAGCAAGCATATGCCAAACGTGAATACCTCCTGAAGCTACAGGAAAAACAACTAGCATAGAGACCCAATCTTGAGTGAAATAAATACCACGACTTCGGTCTTTTTCAATAAAATCATCACGTAATAGATCAACAAAACCCAAAGTGACTTCTCGTTCTCCTTCAAGTTTACCTACTACAGTACCAACGCGAATATGATCTCCACTAGACATACGTAGTGCTTTAGCTAGTACAAAGAAGTGCATACCATGATTTCTTTGTCTGTCAATAAATAGGAGTACATCTTGTTTATTGAAATCTCATAAATATTTAGCCATAGTTAAAGCAATTAAACCAACTCTCATACGAGCTCCTGGTGGTTCATTCATCTGACCATAGACCAGAGCTACTTTGGATTTTGATATATTTTGTTCATTAATGACTCCCGATTCTTTAATTTCCTTTAGTGGAATTTTCTTATAACAACTCTTACCTTTTTGTAATAAAGATGGCTACTTTCAAAGAATTATATGGTCAAAAGTGTCGAACCCCTATAAGTTGGGATAAACTTGAGGATAGGGTGAGTCTTGGGCCAAATATATTGGCTAAAATGGAAGAACAAGTGAGGATTGTTAAGCAAAGACTGGCTAAAGCTAATGATAGACACAAAAGCTATACAGATGCAAAGCGAGTGCCCCAAAATTTTGAAGTAGGTGACAAGGTGTTGTTGAGTGTTAAACCTCACAAGATCTCCATCAAATTTTGGAATCATCAAAATTAACCCCACATTATGTAGGAACTTTTGAGATACTTGAGGAAGTGAATCCTGTAGCTTATCGAATTGTGTTTCCACCAACTCTTGCCTAGATGCATAGCATCTTTCACATTTCTTACCTAAAGAATTATATAATAGGTGATAATCATGCAATTCATTTAAATGATTTACATGTATAGGACCTTGGAGTGGTAACAATCAAGCCTATCAAGGTGCTCAGAACACATAAGCTTCACTTACATAATAGAGAAGTTTTGCAATGCAAATTCCAGTGGGACCAATATGCGAAAGACTTTGCCACTTGGGAAGACTATGCTGAAATATAGCAAAAGTTTCCACATGTTTTAAATACATTTGAAATTACTTGAAAACAATGATGTTTGTTTAGTTTATGTTGCTAAATAAAATCATTAGGGATGATGAATCACAAGGGAGGAGTATGTCATGCCCCATTATGTAATTACCTATTTACTATTACAGTGTTAGGGTAAATTATTACATGTGTAAATGTAATTAGATTTTTGATTGAGAATATATTTGCTTGCACTTTGTTATAAATGAATTATGAATGAAAGTTACTTCATTTAATGTTATGTGATGAAATACATATATGTGAAATGGATGGTTATTGAATTGGATATTCTAACTATGAAGAAATATTATGTAAATGCATATTTTGATGAACAACTGACTACCATGGGAATGTGTTAGTTGGTTGCAGGTTCATATTCAATCCTCCAGGTGTGAAGGGAAGTATCACTCAAGAGAATAACTTGGTTGGGTAACCAGTGACATAACCTAACTGAGCTTACACATACACTCATAGTAGAATGGTTGAGTCAAGTCCTTGTGTTGGGAATTGGTAAGTCATCTTTAGTATGATGTGTTTTCATTAGTAAGGGTCTTGATTACTGTTGAGTACATTCTAGGATGATGTTTATCTATTTGGAGCTTATGAGTTCTTCCTTATATTACTATGCTTGAATTGATGAGGTGAACACACGTGGAATGCATGTATATGCATGTCAAACGATAGACCATATGCATGAAGGAACACATACATGAGAATACATAGGTAGACGTACCTATGCATGCTTATGAATGGGTTGCTTATGAGCATGGTGCTATCAAACGAACAATATGAAATGTATGTATATATGTATAAATACATCACACGTATATCTCCTATCAATAAGATAGTAAATGTGTATGTGCTTGATTGTACAATCAAATGTATATATACATATATATATATATATATGTATAAATATATATGTACATATATACATATGTATACATGTGTTGATACATATGTATGTATGACAAACAGAAATGTCCATAAGGATATGTATACATATGTATACATAGAGGTTTATATATATATAAGACATAGCATTGATGTTATTCTTTGACATATATATATATGTACATGTACATATATAAATATATATATTTGTAAACAAAGATTTTGGAACTCGAGTGGTCTTTCTTGCCCTTTTAAGTGTTTTCACCTAAAAGGGGAAAGATGGGCCAAAATGCAATGTAAACATTCAAAGGTTGATGTGATGATCTAAATGCAAAAGTTTGATAAAATAGATCACTAATTGAATGAAAACATAGTGTGGTATGCAAAAAGACATAGAAAGATGAATAAAAATACAAGTAAAACAAAATAGAAAGTTGTAAAACTGAATGTGTGCACCTATAAACTTGCTAAGGACTGGAAATGATTCTAAAATTATGAATATGTTGATTTTTAGGCCTGGTGGGACTCATTCACCATTCTGGGTGAATCAGTCCCAGTTCTGAAAAATTGTATCAGGGCCCGTTTTAGCCAAATGGGTATCAAAATCTAGAAAATAGGTACAATGGGACTCATTCACCCCTCTAGTTGAATTAGTCCACTTTGGATTTTCTAAAAACTCAAAAATGAAATGTGGAGCTCTCAGTTTGCTCAATCTGCACCTCCAGGTGTCCAGATCTGAAACCTTGATTTTTAGCACTATTGGTCACTTTTTGTGTTGATTTTGGCCTTGCAAAAGTGGAGATGACTTCAACAAGTTTGCAACCTAATATTCAATCATGTCCAAGCCATCTAAGCACCTAAATCTACAAACACACAATGAAATAACGAGAAATGTTGATTGTTAGGGAATGGGGGTTTAGGTAATTAAACCAAAATGATGAAATAAGATAATAAAGCATGAAACATGAAGCAATGCAATTAGAAACTTTCCATGATGAAGGATCTTGAAATGCTGCAACAATGGATGAATAATTTCTCTTGAATTCCTTGATGATGTTCTTGAAGATGCTTCCTTGTGAAGACTCAAAATGCTAAACCCTAGCTTGCTTGAGTTGAGATAGATAATGAATGATGAATGATCATAATGAATTAGGCTTAAAGGTCTCCTTTTATAGAGAAGAGTTAAGAATAGTGATCATGATCAAGGGCCAAGATTAAATTATAAAATAACTTAATAAGGGGTGGAGGATAATTGAGAGAAGAAAGACATGGATAGATAAAGACTTGAGGTAGAAGATAAGATTGGCACAAAAAAAGAAATTAAATAATAAAAAATATTTAATTTAGGTGGCCAACATAGGAGAAATAAATAAAATATTAATTTTATTTATTTCAAAAGAGAGGTGAGAACAAATTATATAATTAAATAATTAAAAATAATTTTTTAATTGGGGAGATAAAGGACTTGGATAAATAATTAAATAAATATAACATTTATTTAATTATAGAGAGAAAAGACTAATGAATAATTAAATAATTGAAATAATTATTTAATTATAGAAGAAGAGGGAAAAGCTAACTTTTGAAATAAAATAATATTAGACTTAAATGCTTAATAAGAGTCTAGAAAAGTATGAAAGTGATTTACAACACTTTACAACACCTTTACAAGACATCGTTTAATGCATTTGCAAGGGTCCAAGACCTAATGTGGATGTGTAAAACACCTCACAACACTAAATCAAGTCCTCATTAAGTCAAATTTATCATCAAATAATCCCAAATCAAGCAAGACAAAAGGGATACTTTTTCCATGTCCATTGTTAGCCCCCACTTTAGTGAGAGGATGAACCTGCTTCAAACTCACACTAAAGTAGACATTCAAGAAGGGGTCCAATCGTACCAATGTGGATGACAAAGAATGACAAAGATTAATGAATCATTCAAGCCCCCAGGATCCAAGATCCTAAGTCATACCAATCATAAGCACAAAAGGATGCACAGAAGGTGAATGATTTGAAACAAAACAAGATACACAATCATGCAATGACAAGAACTAAAGGAAATCAAAATGAGGTGGATCAAAGATGCGCTCACTCTGGGGCCACAAAACTTCAAATCGTCCACAGGGTGAGTTGTCCCAAAGAAGTGGTTTAGTGAGAAAGTCATGTCAGTTTGTTAGGTTCCCACCGTATAATGAGAAATTCATGCCAGTGGGTCAACTTCCCATTATACAAACCATACCAAAGTTATCCTCCTGATAAATTTGATAAGGCACACAATGTTTTTGTAATTTTTTTTGAATATTATGTAAATATTTTGTTAAATGGATTTTTCTTTGTTCATGTAAGGTCTTCTTCTTAGGGAGAATTGTGCCTAATGTCTCCAAGAGAGGACAAGTCAAGGTGTTAGATCATTTCCCATGGGATACCTCATTCACATCATGCCATGTTAGTTGATCGTACACTCTTGGATGGCATCAAACCCAATGACACCACCAAGAAGAGGACACATCACAAGAAAAATAAAAATCAAGCCATGAAATTTGCAAAAAGATGTCGTCTATATATGCCCCCACTTTAAAGCAGTTGCTACACCATCACTGTGAGAAATTGGTTTAAAGTAACCAATGATAAATGAAAGAAGACATGAGATCCAACTCAGAAAGCCCTATGCCAAGTCATATGTTTCTGAATTGAGCTACATCATGAATGATTATGTCACATGTGAGCCAACTTAAGACATGCCATCCACATCCCAAGCTTGCTCTTAATGTTCATGAAAGGTTAACGACTAGCTAAAAGGAGCAATGACAAGTGACATACGAGGACAAGGCTACTTAACCCTTTCCCCCACTTAGTGCAAGACAAGGGTGAGCCTGAAATGGATGATGATATGTTGCCCCTTGTGATGAATGGAAAACATGCAATAGTGAGTAAGTTATGATCCTACAACTATTGCATGGCAAGGAGCAGCAACTAATGTTATTTATTTAGATAGGTAAACAAAGTGTCTGCTTGATACATGTTTAATGAGATTTATATGAGTTTAGGATGTACTAAGGTTATAGTTTTCTTGGAAGACTCTTGTGTGATAGTATTGATTTTGAGTGAAGGTTTGTTAGATGGTATGATTTCTATGAAAGGACAATCAACAAGACCATGATTTGGTTCTTGTGTTATAGACTCTATAGGGGTATGGAGGCCTTGTTCTATAGCATCACATCCTTTCTCAGGTTGCTTCATAAGTATTTTAGGTTTGAGGTTGGCTTTGATTGTATACACTTTGTCAAATATGTGAGAAATTTCATTGCAACTTGGTTGGTGCAAAATATTGTTCTTAGGTGGGTAAAGGATGAGGTCAGGTTTGTTTTGAGCTTGTTTCTTGTGTGATGGTGGGTAAATAATTAGAGGATTCTTAGGATGGATCATGGGGTATGTATGAGGTTCATTTATCAAGGGGGGTCTAATGGACACTTGCGCATTCATAACCTCGAGAGTCTTGGTTTGATGTACCCCTAAGGAAGACATCATTTTCTTGCAACATAATAGTCTTCCCAAGAGGAGAATTTGTAGGAGAATGACAATACAAATGTTCTTGAATTTCAAGGATTGGTTCATCACAATTAGGAGAGTGAGTAATGGTTGAAGTGTCTTGTTCCATAAGATTTTCATGATTCTCATTAATTGGATCTTGTAACACCATAATATTGTCATCACTAATAGGAGATATAGTAGGAGAGGGGGAAATTTGAGTTTTGTCCATAATCTCATTGTCTTGTGCCATAACATCTACCCTAGTAGGAGATATTTTAGGAAAGTGACAATCAAGATATGCATCACATGTCATGGTTAGATGTTGTAAATAAGCTTCATCACAAATAGGGGTGAGATCAAGGGAAGGACAACTTTGATATTCATGTGTGTCCATAATTGGATCCTCTTGTTCAAATAGAACCTTCCAATTGTTAAGAACATTAGGAAGGAGAGAAATAATGTTATAACTCTCAATCATTGGGTTTCTCGATACCAAAATATCCTCCTCACAAATGTGTTTTTTATGATCATGCACAAAAGAATTGTCAAAAATAGGGGAGGTGTTAGGAGATGAATGGAGACTAGGTAAAGTGGTGGTAATGAATTCATCTTGTATTGTTATATTATCTTCCCAAGGGGGATGAGGAGAAGGACAAACAAGACCTTCATGTTGCTCAATGATTGTACCTTCTTTTGCCAAGATACCTTCATCACTTAAATGAGAGGTATCGGGAGAAGTACAATTATGGTCATCATGAGTATCAATGTTTGTATTCCCTTCTAACACATCATCCTCACAAATAGGAGAGATAGTGTAGGATTTTAGGTGAAATCCTCAAACACCCCAAAATCACCTGCAAGAAAAAATAACTTCCACAAGAGAGAAATGGCATAAATATCATGATATCATTAAGATGAAAGGATGCCAAATTGAATATGACATGATTACAAATGTACAAAATTCCTTGAATATATAGGCATGAGTGAAAACCTAAAATGCATAAGATGTTTCCAAGTGCTAAAATCACACTACATGTGACAACATGTAAACCATATCTAGGAAATGATAAAAAGATAGAGATAAGTTCTAGAAGGACATCTCATCTTCTAGAAGGAATCTTATCTCCTACAAGTAAGGAAAGGGGAATTACCCCATTATTAAATGATTTATCTAATTATGCAACCTAGGACTTAATTAATTAAATGCAAGACCTAAGTTAACTTATGCTAGTGTAATAAATAATTAATTACACTAATACCTCCCCATAAGTGCAGCATAGGAAGGAAATTATTATGTAAATGATGCAAAGATGCAAGAGATGGGTCCTGACAACAAAGGCCTGATCAGGCACCCATTTACAAATGCAATGAAAGAGAAAGAGGAGAAAACCCAGTGGGAAAAAAACCCCTCAATGAGATGACCTGCTGCAAAGAAGCATTGGAAGAACTCTGATGGAGTAACACTAGAATCCTTAATCCGGAAAACAAGGAAAGATACCTCTGTTTACAAGCAATAATAGACTTGATGCCAAGGAACTCTAGAAAACTCACATACTCAATCAACCCTAGAATCTATGAAGCAATAGTAGATAAAAAAGATGCCCCCCATAAGAGGGAATGATATGATTACAGAATCTGGAAGTTGTGTATCTCGATGCTGATGCCAAACTGTGACTAAAACTGCTCCATGGGAACAAGTATCATCAAGATTCTGGAACATTAACCATAAAAAAGCCCTCAAACTAAGATTGATTTGAACCAATGCAAATCAAAAACCATAGGCTCTCAATCTGAAGTGTGAACCAATACGAACCAAAAATGTGTCTAGCTAAGCAAGATGAGGCCAAAAGAAACAACAGAATCCAGATACAACTCATGCGAGTTGTCACCAAAAATGAAGATGAGATGCAAGAAAACCCCCTTGATGGAACTTTAATCAGTCCATTTATTACAATACCCAATGATTGCAAAAGGAGAGAATGCAAAACATGCATAAACTACAGAGAAAATGCAAACCTAGTGCATGAAAACAAAAAAGAGTGCATGCACAAACCAAGGTACACATCTTCCTCCATGATTAAAAATGACTTCAAATCTATGTAGAGGATGAATTCAGTTTTCCAACAATATCTCATTTGCCAAAAACAGACACGGTGGCCAAAAGTTATGAATATTTCAAAAAAGTTGAATTTTGCTTTGCAGGAAATGGGGTTTCTAGCAAAAAAATACTTTTGATTTGATTTTTGAAAAATATGTTCACAATGAGTAGACAAAAACAAAAACCAAGAAATATTTTGAAGTGAAGAACAAAACCCAGAAACTATTTTTTGATCCAGCAAGCAGAAGATGAAAAAATTAAAAGTTTAAACCTTCAGCCAGGAGGAAAATGATGTGCGTCAATTTTTGTACAGCAATTTTCTTTAGATCCATGCAAGATATCAAAAATATAAAAGATACCCAATTCAGATTTTGAACCTGGCTACAAAACCTAGAAATTTTTTTTCCTACAACTGAGTGGAAACTAGATTTTTGAAGCAAAAATGAAAAATGACTTCAATAAAAGAGTTGCTTGCATCCAACAAAACTTTCATGCCAAGATTGGTCCCTCATATCTAGGAAGAAGTTTGTAGCATTGAAGTTCTGATACCATGTAGGAATTTAGGTGAACTCCTCAAACACCCCAAAATCACCTACAAGACAAAATAACTTCCACAAGAGAGAAATGGCAGAAACATCATGCTATCATTAAGATGCAAGGATGCCAAATTGAATGACATGATTACAAATGTACAAAATGCCTTGAATATATAGGCATGAGTGAAAACCTAAAATGCATAAGATGTTGCTGAGTGTTAACATCATACTACATGTGACAAAATGTGAACCCTATCTAGGAAATGATAAAAAGATAGAGATAAGTTCTAGAAGGACAACTCATCTTCTAGAAAGAATCTTATCTCTTAAAAATAAGGAAATGAAAATTACCCCATTATTAAATGATTTATCTAATTATGCAACCTAGGACTTAATTAATTAAATGCAAGACCTAAGTTAACTTATGCTAGTGTAATAATTAATTAATTACACTAACATATAGGAGGGGGTGTAAGTTTAAGGAAAGCATTAACATTTTCACTCTCTTGTGCTAAGAGACTCTCATAACTAGGACATGCATTGAATGAATGAAAAACATGCTTATTGACTAACTTGTTCTTTGCAAACTTGGAAATAATAGATACTAACAGGTTTAAATAACAATCTATGCAAACTTAAAATGCAATGTAAAAGGTTGAAAGGAAATGCAATTTTCATATGATAATTGACTGATTATGCTATGCAACAATGTGGGAATGAAAATTTGAAATTAAGCAATGCATGAAATGAGCTAATTTAAGCTAGATTTAGTGAAATGCATGTTATAGAAACTCAACCAACTGATACAAATAGGTAATGATAGCAAAAAAAAGTGCAGAAACATGGTTTCAACATTGTAAAAGGTAGTTTCAGGGGTGAAAAGGGACTAATTCGCCCAATGGGAAAATGAATCCTAGTGGGGATTTTTTTTAGAATTTTCAAGGTTTTTTTGATTGATTTTTATGTTTTTTGTATTGTTTGATGTAGACCTAAGATGCAAATGTAGAATTGCAGAAATTTTCAATGATTTAAGATGCAAAAATGCAACCTATATGCACTTTCACTAATGCAAAATTTCAAACACTAGAATGCAACTTAACTAATGAAAAATGCAATGCAAGCTAATTCTAGGGTGATGATGGACTCAAAATTAGACAAGAAGGCATTCAAAAAGCAGGTTCACCAAAATGTAAACAAATATTTTGGCACCCGTTTGTCTTTCTTTCCCTTCTATGGTTTTTCACCTAAAGGGGTAAAGATGGGCCAAAATGCAATGTAAATGTGAATAAATATTCAACAAGCTCCATTCGGGTATATTTTTTCTCTAAGTATCGGTCTGCGAATCACAAAGTTGCCTCCTCGGCCTTTTTGGTGAAGACTGTGGCTTCCTCTATGTATCTGCTCTGTGCTCCCCGAAAGTTTCCTTTCCTTCACATTTTGGAAATCCCCGCTATGCTTCCATGTGTCGTAGTTGCAGGCCATTTTTATTGTTCCCCTTTTGCTTCCTCATCGGGCCCCACTCAAGTGCCACGTAGCTCTCATTCCCAAAGAAGTTTGGTGGGCCCCATGACTAGCATTTGCAATTAATTTTGCTACATGTCTACTTTGTGCAATCTTTCAGTGAAAGGATGAAATAATGACTACAGGAAGTGAAATGTTTCCACGCATCTCTTTTGTGCACAACTGATGATCACTTTCCTCCACTTTTGGATAGAGTTCTACCCACTTGACATGTGTCACCTTGGTGAAAATCTTCAGTGGTGAAAGATAAAGGTTCACACAGGCAGTGCTATGCTACCACATGTCTCTTCAGTGGGTCTCGTATTCGAGGGATGAATCAAGCAAACCAAAAGTTGTGACTGGCCACTGCATGTCATAATTGCTTCATAGGATGATGACACTTGTCTGTTTAACCTTGTCGAGACCACCTCCATCATTTGTAGGGGATGCGCTTGGGCCTGGAATGACTGGATGCTTGGTTTCAAATCTTTTTTGTTGCAACGGCTTGGGAATATACTCGATTCTGCATCATTTTCAGAGATGGAAAAATCTTTTATGTTATTTCTCTCCGAGGCGGTGGGATTTTTCAGCTATATATACTTATCTCTGTTTTGAGAGAAGGGTCTGGATTTTGAAGGAACATTGATTTTAGGAAAAGATGCTAGGCCTTTATTACTATTTTATTTTATTGCAAAAGACTTTCAAGTTGTGCTAATTGTTTGGCCTCTCTGTTCTTTCATGCTATTTGATTAAACTTTAAATTGTACCACTATTGTCTGGATATTTCATTTGAGAACTTCTATATTTATTGAATACAAGTTTTCTGATCTAGATCATGTTTAATGACTCTTCTTGGCAATAGGAATGTATGCAATGTTATTTTATGTCAATGAATGGATTATCTATACTTTAATCTTTAGTTTCTACCTTTCTAGAACACTACAAATACCATTCGGGCCCTTAGATCTATGATTTATCATGCCTATCATTAAGTCTCGGTTCATCGCCTTGGGTTAGAATTTATTTTATTATATTTGTTCCCTTATCCCTTTCCAAAACCCCATTATAGAAGAATTTGGCTTCTCTCAAAACCTGAAGGTCACTCAGTTTAGTGCAAAAGGTCCCCCATAAACTGAGTTTCCCATAAGATACTATTACCTTGTCAAATTTTGGCATCAATAGTTTGTTCTTTTTTTGGCACGCCCGATGGGACAGAGCTTAAATGAATTTTCACTTTAGAAGGGTGTATGAGCCATCGGCCTATAACTAGATCCCAAACTACAAGTAACCCCAATTTACTAGTACCGCCACTAGGAACAATGTAGGCCGCAAGTTAGTTGGTGACCGTTCCACTCCCACCACCCATTCCTCTAACCATGTTGCAAGCTGCCAACATAAATTACATGGCATGGGACACCAGAAGTCCCCTAGCAACTTCAGTAGCACTCACTCTCTGGGGTTCTATTTTAGTCTGAGCTATGAAAGCTATTCCCAATTTTACCGAAGATGGCTCAAGAACACCCGCAAAGCATCTGCAAGATGTGGCAGATGTGTGTTTGGTGCTCGTGATCACTGCACAAAATGTAGCTCTAAGGCTCCTCACCACATCTTTCAAAAGCAAGGTGTTGGATTGGTACTAAACACTACCACCTAACACTATCCACACTTGGGATGAGCTCAAAGATCTGCTTTACGAGAGATTTTTAAATGACAGAGATTGCTCCTCGTTGTACCATCAATTATCTATCATAAAATGGGCTCCCCAAGAGGCTTTGACAGACTTCAATTCCTGATTTCAGACAAATTGGTAGAGGATCCTCGTTGCTATATGTCTGACTCCTGAGTTGGCATTCATATTTTATCTAAAGTCCATTAACCCTGACATTTCTATGATGATCAAGTCTTTGGGAGGAGCTACTCTACTGGATGCTTATAGTGTCACCGTCAAAGCCGAGAATCATTTGATAGATTGTGGAAAGTTTCCTCCTCAACCTATCATGCTAATATTTCTTGAAATATTGATGCTTGCATAGGAAGTCATGTCAACAAGTGCGCCCACACCTCCCCAGTCAATGTACACATATGCGGAAGCACTGCAAAATGTTGCCTCTACATCTGGTTCTCCCACAGATGAAATGAACAATCTTAAAGAAATGTTACAGACTATGGAAAATGATATAACCACCCTCAAGTGGAACTAATCAATGCCTCTAAAGCCTTCCTATTAGAATTATCAAGGCGGGCGGTCTTCATATTAGCAGAATCAGTACCAAGGCGGTTCCCACACTAATCCACCAGCTCCGACAGTCAACCAAATAGTGTCGGTGCCTACTCTGCTGATGAGCGCTTCACCAAGCTTGAGTAGGGAATTGATCATAGGAAAGAATAACCTCATTGATGATACCAATCCATGGTGCTTCCCTTGCAGTGATGTGCATATTCTCTGGAACTGTTTGTGTGTCAACTTACAACAAAAGGTGGCAGATCAATGCAGCCAAGGTGTGATGCCAGACCACAAAGGTTATGTATATGCCTTGCCACAAATGGAGAGTGTGGTTCTTACTGCGCAAATGTAAGGGATGTCTCTAGAACAAGAATCTGACATTGATCCTAATCACACGCTCTTCTCATGGATGGAAGAAGAAGAAACAGTGTTTTCTAATGATACTTCTATATCTGAAACACCGCAAGTGCAATCCAACTATAACACTTGGTGAAAGAGGAAATTTACCAGTGAATCAGTTGCTCTGCAACTAGTCAATCCACAACCTAAAGGTTCTTTCGATTAGATATCTAGCACTTCCTCTGCACCAACGCAATATCCATCGTGAAAGGAAGTTATCATAATGAGAGAAAAGTAGCAAAAACCTCCAAGTTTTCCACCTTTCAATGTGGTGGAAAAATTAAAGAAATCTTCTGCTAATTTGTCTCTATGGGATATTCTAGCTATCTCAGAGCAGAAGACACTATTACAGAAGGTGCTTCAAGCAAAGATCAACACAGTGCCAACAAAGCAGTTAGCCATTGCAAAGGTTGTTAATCAACTATCTCCTATTAGAGTCCTTGCAAACAATCACTGCGGAAGTCAGAGATAAGTCGAAGCCCCAACCCTTCTTTTTAACTCTCATTATAGGGAAGAAGTTATTGCACAATGCTATGATTGATTCTAGTGCTAGCACCATGGTTATGCCTAAGAAAATAGATTAAGCTTTAGCACTCAGCTATGAACCTATGAAAAGGGGAGTAATGCAGCTTGATGCAAACAAAGTTGAAACCGTAGGTGTTATCAAGGAACTTCCTTTAAATCTATTTTCTTGCCCTAGTATCACTATGCTACAAGATACTGCGATCATAGATGTTCCTACCATGTTTGGCCTCTATCTATCTTGAGAATTTACCTCAAAGGTGGGTGGATACCTGTCCCTGGATTGGTCACATATGATTCTTAGAACCAAGCATGACACAAAAATGAAAATAGATTCGGAAGTATTACATTCTGAACATGTAGTAGATGAAGCCATGATCAATTTTGAAGTCGCGCATACCTCTATCACCAAGCAAGAAATTTATGGCATTTAATTAATAGAGGAGGAAAAGGTGACTGAATCCTAGAATGATCAGGAGGATGCTCTATTAAGTGAACACATCGACAACGACCCTTTCAGAAATTACCATGCTATAGGATTGGGCACCTATGTAATCTATGATGAAGACCAAGTGCTCCTGAGGGTTTCCAGAGAGTTCAAAAGTGGTCAAACACCTGAGCTATGGATGTTGTACTTTGATGGGGCAAGATGCAAAGTAGGTGCCAGAGTGGGGATATTTTTTATATCCCCACAAAATGAAAAGATACTAAGGCCTTTCTAATTCCAGTTCACTTGTTCAAATGATGAAGTTGAATATGAAGGGTTAGTTCACGGTTTAAGCCTTGTGAAGCGAATGGGCATTAAGCAATTAATGGTGTTTAGAGATTTTGAATTGGTGGTCAACCAAGTCTGAGAAATTTCTGTGGCAAGGAATGTTTGCATGAGATCCTATTAGCATCAAGTTTGGGACCTAGTCGAGGGTTTTGAAGCCTTCAAAATTTAGACTGTTTCCCAAGACCAAAATCGAGACGTGGATCGCATGATAGCAATCAGATCCCAGTTTGATCTTGTCTTAGACCTAATACATAACAAACACTTTGTACAAGTAATATTCCAACCAGCGGTTCCTGATAATGATCAAAGCTAGTAGGTGTTTGAAAGTGATGAACACATTGCTTCATTCATTCAATACTTAGGGGAATTCACTGATAAGCTCCAACCAAAGATCGTAGAGGCTTATGAAGGACAAATCATGCAACTCAAATGTAACAAACTTTTGAAAGGATTGATTACTCTTGGAAACCTTTTTGATTGTGATGATGCAAGAAATGATAGAAATAATTTTGTGGCAGAAAAAAGCAACTACATAGACCTTTAGGTCTTAGATGGCAGAAGCCTTCAAGTTGAGAAAGATGTCCCACACCACAATAAATAGAGGCTCATCAATTTCTATGAGAAATATGAAGGGGTAGTGGCCTAGTCTTATGATGACCTAAAGGGGTACAATCACGACATCATCCAGCACACCATCAAGCTGACAGAGGGTGCAAAACCAGTCTAAAAAAAGCAGAGGCCAGTAAACCCCAAAATTGAAGCACTAATGGCACAAGAGCTAACAAAGCTAATCGAGTCACGAATTGTCTTCTCTATCAAGCATAGCACATGGGTATCCAATCTGGTCTTGGTCCAAAAAAAGAATGGAGATATTCGCTTATGTGTGGACTTCTGAGACCTAAATAGAGTATCCCTGAAAGATCACTATCTGTTGCCTTCTATGGAGGAAATCCTGTAAACAATGGAAGGATCATAAATGCTTTCCCTGCCTAATGGATTTTCAGGTTACAATCAAATTTGAGTTAAAGAGGAGGATCAACACAAGACCACGTTCACCAAAAAATGAGGAAAATTTGTATATACTAAAATGACTTTTGGTTTATCCAATGCAGGGGAAATATTTCAATGGGAAATGGACATCGCTTTCAGGGAGATAATCAATAAGATTATCCTAATTTATTTGGATGATCTTACTATGTTCTCTAATCTAAGGATGATCATTTTGGTCACTTAGAATGGTTTTTTAGAAATGTCAGGATTTCGGGTTTCCTTGAATCCAAAAAAATGTGTATTCAGAGTGTCGCAAGGAAAGCTATTAGGACACGTGGTGTCCAAGGAAGGAGTTTCAATCGACCCCGAGTGGGTGAAATCCATCAAAGAACTCCCCCTACCAGTTAACAAGAAAGGCATTTAGTCCTTCCTGGGCAATGTAAATTTTGTTAGAAAGTTTATTTTTGACTTTGCAGGAATAATTAAGCTGATCACCCTAATGCTTAAAAAGGATCAAGCATTCAAGTGGACAAAGGAAGCCCGGGAATCCTTGAAAAAGTTAAGAATTCCATTTATGTAGCTTCAGTATTGGTTAATCCAGACTTATCTAAGGATTTTATAATGAATGCATTCAGTAGCAAGTTCAGTATTGCTACCGTCTTAACTCAAAAGGATAATGAAGGAAAAGGAGAACATCCAGTGGCATTATACTCCTAGACCCTGAAAGAATATGAGACGAATTATAATTTTGTCGAAAGGAAAGCCTTTGTGATAGGGAAGGGACTTAAAAAATTCCACCATCTAATTTCCTTCAAAATAGTGACTGTCTATGTCGTGCATTCCAATGTGTGCAAATATATCATGGAGGAGAAATCATAGAAAAAAGAGCTAATTGGATCACCAAGATCCTTGAATATGACATTGAGTTCAAACCCACTAAAACTATATGAGGAAGAGGACTATGCAAATACATGGTGCATGACAAAGAGATACCTACTGAAGAAGAGCAGTTGGAGCTTGTTCTGATAAATGAGCCAGGATCTGAGGGTTGTTGGCTAACAGATAGAGTGAGGTTTATGCAAACAAGAAAGTTTCCACCAGGTCTTTTCTCCCAAAAGAGGAGATACTATCAACTGTAGAGTTGCAGATATGCGCTAGTGGAAGGGGTCCTTTTTAAAAGGAATTTCAATGATCTCCTCCTGCAATGCATTACTACAGAGCAAGTGAAGAGAATCCTCGACACATTCCACAATAGTGTTGTGGGCAGACACTTCTCCTCTAAGACAACCACCATCAAAATCATGTACGCAGGTTACTAGTGGCCCACTCTTTGGTAAAATATTACAAAGAATGTCAGTTCTTTACAGGAAGAAGGAAAATTTCCACAATGCCTCTCAAGCCTATAGTGGTGGATGAACCATTTTCACAATGGGGCTTGGATTTCATCAAGATGATTAATCCTACTTCCAGCATCAGGAACAAGTGGATTCTGACCACCACAAATTACTTCACAAGATGGACAGAGGTCGTTCCGCTTAAAAATGCAATAGAGGCATAGATAGTGGATTTCCTCGAAGAGCTAGTGACAAGGTTCGATCCTCCAAAGGCTATCATTTCTGATAATTCTAGAGCTTTCCTAGGCACAAAGGTATGTCACTTTGCATTAAAAAATGGCATATTCCTTAAGAAATCATCAAATTATTACCCGTAACGAAATGGCCTAGCGGAGTCAACAAACAAGAACCTAATCTGAATCCTTAAAAGAATTAGGTTAGAGCACCAAAGAGAATGGCACAAAAACCTCCAAGCGACGCTTTGGGAAAACCACATAACTCCTAAGCAAGTCCTTAAGACTTTTCCTTATGAGTTAGTATATGGGAAAGAGGCATTGTTTCCTATATCTATGGAGATTCCGGTGTTTCAACTATTGAAATCCCTCAAGATAGAACAAAATGGCGTCATGGAGGTTTGGCTTGCCGAACTATTAGAAGTACAGGAAAAAATGGAGAATTCCCTAATAGCCATGACAAATCTCCAACAAGTGGTCAAGTGATGGTTTGAAAAGAGGCCATCCGACCAAGGCCTAAAGTGTAGAGACTTAGTGCTGACATATAATGAAAGGGCTGATAAGCCAGGTCAACATGGAAAACTTGATAGCCTATGGGAGGGCCCCTTTAAAATCATTCAGTGTAAAGAGCATAACGTTTTCGAGTTAGAAAGCATGGAAAATGAACCCTTGGGAATCCCAGTCAACAAGATTCATCTTAAGTTGTTCCATTAAGTGCCGAATTTTACTATTGTACATATGTTAATATGCTTTTATTTTCTTTCCCTTTGTGTTGGCTAGTCTTTTTAGAAATTAGTTCGTGTTTCGGCGGAAAGTAACCCATCATTGTAGAGAGTAGAGTAGTGGAATTTCTTTACAAAAATCATTAGGAAATAAACCCATATGCAAAGGAAATATGCAAATATGCTAATGAAAAAGAACCCATACAACAGAATGAAAAAAGGAGAGTCATGGATTTTATAAAGATATATGTCATTATGTATATATTCTTTCATTTTTACATGGCAGAAAATGGTTGAGTGAGCCATAATTTAAAAAGTATATGATTATACATGCTATTATTTTCATATATGCTATATCTATGGCCTTTTTCAGGCTTACATACAAAAATTGTAAATGGGTGGTGTATTCTTAATAGCAGGAAACAAAGAGACAAGGAGGAATTTCATTCAAGAGCATGGGCAACAACAATCGACACATTAATGGTAGCACCTACTATGTCTTCATCAGTAGAATCATTTGGGACAACCTCCATTGGTGGAGGGAACACCAGGTTCTTGAAGTCAGTGTACCAATCAATGTTGCAGAATGGCACTACGTTGTAGCTGCAGAACAAAAAGTGCAAGACCTGGGTAACCCTCTGCTGATGCTCGTCGCATTTCTAGAGGTGGAATCCACTGAGAAATGATAGCCATTCAATGAATGCTTCCTCCTCAATGTAGCGTCAGAGGTCACTGGCTATTGGCAGGCCTACCCCATAAGCAACATGAGCGATGACCTCACCTAGACCATTCAGGTACTTTTTTGAAAAAAATTTCTTAACCAACTTCAGAATTAGAGGCCTGGGGATACCAATGTCTAACATTGACGCAAAAAAGTGTGAGCAGATATCAATGTTTACATGGTATTTGTCCTCATACTCTATGCATTCCCTACCCAGAACCCATTTTATGGCTATCAAAACTAGGGAGTGCTTATTTTTTGTCATCCTTTTCAAATGCCTAGTTGAAATCTCTCTAAGGAAAGTTGTATGTGACTTGTAAGAAACTAACCTAATGGGAGTGTTCATGGTACTGACACAATGCTACTACCTTCTAACTACTCCTGAAACTTTCCTACTACCTAGCCTATGAGAAAACTCACTTACTGAAGCTACATACTGCACCAATGACCTATTGCTAAAATTTTCTCAAATGCTAAGTGTGATTTCCTCACTACTTAGCGGCCTATTTATAGAAAAATGAGAAAAAAACATGCTAATCTATTTTGAGAAAATGTGATGATAACCAAGTGCCAACTTGAAAGGTGTGCCTGTGTTTTCTCACATTTCCTAACCGGTTGCATTTGTAGAAATACGTATCAATGCATGTTAAGTTAATAAGAGCTAATTAATTAGCTGAAAAATGGTGGCACTCATCGATAGTAAGTTGCACGGTCTATAGGCTATTGTGTCACCTCACAAGTGTTTCCCAGAACCCAAGGTAGGATTCATATATTTTTAGGCGGTGGTCATTTTCTTTGGCTTAATCATTCCATTTGGGATATTAATTGTCAGTACATACTAACGCAAGGTTAGAAGAAAAATTGTCGGCTCAAGTTTCAAGCAAATTACAACATATCACACAATTGCCAAATGCAATAATGAATTCTTGCCACCTCGAAATGGCAAGTAATTCATTTTTGCACGAGCCAAGGAATTAATGGTACATGCCAAATTAAATACAAAAAGCCTACTTTCTTCTACCACCTTGAGAAAAGATAGCAAAAATATTGAATGAAAAAGCTTTTAATGCTTAATGTCTTTTGAAATATGCCAAGACAAGTGAAGAGAAGTTTTCAGCATATCCAGAACCGAGTAAAAATTACGAAGAATTTAAAACCTGTAGAAGCTTTCATTTGAAGAAAAATGTTGGAGAGTTCATCACAACAAATTCAAGAGGATATTTGCTAGGATTTTCTTAATGCTATACAGTCGTCAAAAGATGTTTATATCTATGAAGATTTATCATATGCTATGCCTGGTATACCAAAAAAGCTGAAGAGGGAGAATATGATACAACTGGATAGGCCCAAAGATTACAGAAACTAGAAAAGGGTATAGGAGAAATGGGATAATATTCATAACCCACGACTCACAAAAAACCCTAAATCCTTAACAGAAGTAGCCTATGCAAGGATGAGGTCACCTAAGGGAGACACATCGACAACAAAGAAGGTTTGGTATAGTGGTCTTTCACAATACATGGTCCCACTGGTACATTATTTCCTAGAGATAGTTGATGCCGCCATTCAACATTATAACCCTAGCACTCGCTGCATCGAGGGTTGAACCTGAAGTGTTCACATCAGCCCACAAGCCATTTGGCATATGCTATGTATCTTGGACCCAAGTAAAATAAGGGAGCAAATTAAGTCCTTTCCTACTAAAGGAGAAAAAAAGTGGAAGGTAATAAAAAAGAGCTCAGATTTCTTGATGGAGAAAATTGGTAGGAAGGGAATACTAGGTGCTAGGCTACCGAGTATCTTGTTGTTGCATGGTTCATTTCAGAAAGACATGCAGGATGCCTTGTCAATGCTAGCTTTTGTGTGCAGTCAGGACTCTGATGAGATGGTGGAAACCTTTCAACTAGGGTCAGATTTCCAATTCCGCAAATAGAACAATACCTTCTGGTATGATTTCGCCAAATTCCTAATGGAGGAAATGATATGGAAAATATAAAATTACCTGGTGGAGGGAAAGTTTAGATTTCTCTCCTTCTTGGTTCACATGTTCCTGCATCAAAACCCTAATTTCTTCGACAGATATTTTGAATTGTCAATTTTTGATGAGAAGTAGAAGATGAAACCAGTATCCACATGGACACCCTTTCTTTCCATGACATATGATTACTATTCATTTTTGGATTATTTTATAACTTTTTTCTTGCAATATTTACAAGGAGGGGGCAACACAATCTAGTTCAACATAGATAAGACTGGATATATGCAAAGTTTCACTCCTGCTTGTGACTGGTTCTGTAGAGTGGATTTCACCATTCTTCGGATGTAAGGCTTCATCGGTCAACCTTTCCTACTTATGGATTGCATCACAAATAGGGTGCTCATGCTTGAAATGTATAGGCAGGTGTGCATCATTGATTATACCTTCTGCAATAGCCCAAGTGTCAAGAGAAAAGGATTCTTCACTTGTTCGAAGAATTTCAAAATGGTGACTATTAAAGAAGCAATCAGATCAGCTATTGTAGATAAACTGGCTCATTTAGGGTTCGTTTTAGTATGTGATAAATGGGATTACAACCCTTTCAATGACCTTCTAGAGCTGCACATGAAGGTTACTCATGTTGCTTGACCCTACTGGGAAAAGAGGCACAACCTGCGAGCAGACACGATGAATTTTTTGTTGAACTAGCACGTGTTCCCACACATGATAACAGAGAGCCATGGCACAAGTTTTACTTTGTTGTGGTAGTGGATAAGGATAGTGTCCAAATGGACCGCACTATGTCCAACCATTTGCGAAAGGATGAGGAATGGATTGATGAGAAGATAGAAGATTTATGGAAATATTGCCAAGAAACAAGGCAATTGGGTGCCCCTTATAAAAGCTTGAAGGACGAAAAAGAATTTGAAAAATGGTGGGATGAGAGGCATCCCAAACCCAACTCTAGCACCAACAAAGGAAATGACCTAGAAGGTGAATCCGAAGAACAAAAACAAGAAGAAGTGGTGACTTCCACATCCTCTACAGCACCAGAGAAAAGCTCTAGACAACCTATCTTTGTAGCCACAAATGTGCGGTTTAATGTATTGAGGGCTTCACATACTCTCACTTGGGCCGCTAAGGTAGCCAAAGTACTATAGTAGTAGCTGGCAGTGCCAGTCGAGGCTAGGAAAACCCTACCTACAAAGTGGCAGCATACAAAGACCATTATCAGAAAAAGTTCACAAGAACCTATCGAAAGACAGGTGCTTGTAGCTAGCCAGGTGCCTGAAGATGAGGAAGACGGGCTAACGATTCTGGAGCCACCATCAACCAGTCAATAGGTAAATTTCTCTCCTTCTCTTACTTCCCAATCCTTGGTATCATCTACTATCTCCACGAAAATTCCTACCATGAGTACTGGCCCTTTGTTTCCCACCTTTGATCCAACACATGTGGGAGGTTTCACCTAGTTTTCACAGATCACTCCACCCACGTTTACTCCTCCACAAACCTGTATGCCATTTTTTTATGCTTAGGCCCTCCTTGCCTCACTTTCTAAAGGTGTTCCCTCTATGGGAACCCCTACTTCCACTATCGTTGCAAATCCTCCTCTTCCCTCACAGTAGGCTGACTCCACAATGACAACTCCTTCACCATTCTATCCCATGAGTCCTCCCGCTAGTTCACCAATTGAGCCATGGAAAGTGGCAAGCCCTTCTGTTGGTTCTTAAACCAAGCTTTGGAATGTGCCCCCATTTTCCCCACAAAATCACTCTCCAGAAAAAGAAAATGCCCAGGCCTATCAAAATTACCTATCCATATGCCCTACCTTCTGGTGCTCCTTTCACAGGAAG
The DNA here is from genome assembly GCA_007258455.2 of Sequoia sempervirens. Lineage (NCBI taxonomy): Eukaryota > Viridiplantae > Streptophyta > Pinopsida > Cupressales > Cupressaceae > Sequoia > Sequoia sempervirens. The sequence goes on from VDFB02026320.1 coordinate 178,930,488, forward strand.
ACTAGTCTTTTCACCGGCCCAATTCATGGCGCAGATTGATTGCAGAAAGGAAACACATACCAATAGAATGAAAAAGCACAAGAAAAAGGATGATAGTACTTCTATTGAGCTGAAAATGAAAACTCTCTATGATGAGACCTGCCAAGAGCTGAAGTTTACAACTATGTACCCCACGGTAACCAAGCCACAAAGGGAGATGTACCCAGAAGACTATGAAATATATGCGGTAGGGATTGACATGAAGGTGGCCTGACCATAGGATAAGGTTGAGCTTATGGAGGAAACACAATGGGTGGTCACCTCTGATTTCCTTAAAACTGGTCGCCAGCTTAAGAAAAGAGATGAGCAGCTTAAATCAGTAAAAGAAAAGTCTATATTTTTGGAGAAAAAGGATAAATCCCTAGAAGCAGATGTTACACATTTGACAGAAAGGGCGTTGGTAGTAGAGAATTAAAGAAATAGACTTCAGGGTGAACTTGCAAAGGTTTAGACTATTGACCCTGCTATGGTTAATGAGTTGCATACTAAGAATCAAGAGGTGAAGCAAAATTTTTAACTAAAGAATGAGTTGGAGCAACTTCACATTGAGTATAATCAAGGGATAGCACAAAAGAATGAGGCTTTAGAGCATCAACAAGCTCAATATGAGCAAAATATATAGGGGAAATATGTCGAGTTTAAGGACCAAAAGGCCCAATTAGAAAAAGAACTTCAGGAGACAAATTCCTCTCTTGACATGCATTTGGAAAACCACTCCCGAGCTGAGGAAAATTGGCATAAAGAAATGAGCAGCTTTGCGGAGCAATTGGCATCCGAAAAAAGGAAAAGGGCAGAGTTGACTAAGGCCATTAACTCAAAATACATGGAGATCACTCCTCTTAAAATCTCTCTCCTGTCCTCCCCTGCACAGCCAAATATTATTCCATTGGTTAGGCAGATGTACATTTATCATTGGGAAAAGATTAAAACTTTTTTCCTAGCATTGCATCCCACCCTCTGATTCATCGCCAAATCATCAAGGCTGAGCAAGAAGGCTCATGATACAATTGAGCAATTCCCACGATTTATCTTGGAAAAGGTTCTAAAAGCAAAATATTTTCTCACTAAGCTATATTTAGTCTCTGATGAAGACCTTGCTAAGGTAGGAATTGAAGATGGGGATGCTGCTGCCCAGATGGCCAACAAGTTTATCCATTATCACTCTACCTTCCAGCGCACCAAAGTGGCTGCAACTACTCTGAACAAGATAATGGACAACATGCAGGAGAATTTCTCCAGGTTAAATGAGATGGGTCTTCCATCCTCATTCCTTGAGGACGGCTCCATTGCTACAGCTAAACAAATTACAAAAAGATAGAAGAGAAGGAGAGTGATCCAGATGCTTTTAGGGATTTTAGTCATCCTCCCACTGTAACTGACATTGAGCTAGTTATTCATCTGCTTGCATAACTACTATTCCATTATGAAGTAGGGGTCGGCTTACTTGATGCGCTACCTCATAAGGAAACGATTGACCTAGGTGAAGTGCAAGAGAATTTGCGCAACATAGTAAGGCCATCCAAGGATAAATGGTTACCTCTACAGGTAGCTCTTTCTAAGCTCTGACTCCATCACCTGGTGAATGGCACTCTAGTCTGTGAAACCAGAGAAATTTTGGGTTCTCTATTCCTCAAGCGAAATTCCCTTGGTAGTTGCCAAAAGCTGTGAATAAATATTCAACAAGCTTCCTTTGGGTATATGTTTTCTCTGAGTATCAACCCACGCATTGCAAAGTTGCCTCCATGGCCTTTTTGTTGAAGACTATAGCTCCCTCCACATGTCTTCTCTACACTCCCCATAGGTTTCCTTTCCTTTGCATTTTGGAAATCCCCGCTATGCTTCCATGTGTCGTAGCTGCGGGCCATTTTGATTGTTCCCCTTTTGCTTCATCATCGAGCCTCGCTCAAGCGCCACGTAGCTCTCATTCTCAAAGAAGTTTGGTGGGCCCCATGATCGATGTCTGCAATAGATTTTGCTACATGTCTACTCTACACAATCTTTCAGCAAAAGGATGAAATAATGACCGTGGGCAGCAAAATACTGCCACGCGTCTCTTTTGCATACAACCAATGATCACTTTCCTCCACTTTTGGATAGAGCTCTACCCACTTGACACATGTCACCTTGGCACAAGTCTCCAGTGGTGAAAGATAAATGTTCACATGGGTAGCGCTATGTTGCCACGTGTCTCTTCGGTAGGTCTCGTATTCGGGCGATGAATCAAGCAAACGGCCAAATGTTGCAACTAGCCACCACATGTCACAATTGCTTCATGGGATGATGACACTTGTCTATTTAACCTTGTTAGGACCACCACCATCATTTGCAAGGGATGCACCTGGGCTTGGAATGACCAGATGCTTGGTTTTGAATCTTTTTTGTTGCAACGGATTGGGAATATACTCGATTCTGCATCATTTCTAGAGATGGCAAAATCTTTTTTGTTAATGCTCTTCGAGGCGGTGGGATTTTTCTGCTATATATACTTCTCTTTGTTTTGAGAGAAGGGTCTAGATTTTCAAGGAACATTGATTTTAGGAAAATATTCCATGCCTTTATTACTATTTTATTTTATTGTAAAATACTTTCAGACTGTGCCAATTGTTCGGCCTTTTTATTCTTTCATGCTATTTGATTAAACTTTAAATTGTCGCTATTGTTTGGATATTTCATTTGAAAACTTCTATATATATTGAATGAAATTTTATTGATCTAGATCATGTATAATGACTCTTCTTGGTAGTAGGAATGTATGCAATTTTATTTTATGTGAATGAATGGATTATCTATACTTTAATCTTCAATTTCTACCTTTTTAGAACACTACAAATACCATTCAGGCCCTTAGATCTATGATTTATCTTTCCTATCATTGAGTCTCAGAACATCGCCTTAGGTTAGACTTTATTTTATTATATATGTTTCCTTTTCCCTTTCCAAAACCCCATTATAGAAGTAGTCATCTTTTCTAAAAACCCGGAGGTCACTCAGTTTAGTGCAAAAGGTCCCCCATAAACTAAGTTTCCCATAAGATAATGTTACCTTGTCAAATTTTGGCATCAATAGTAAACATTCAAATATTGATGTGATGTGGGTGTAATATGTCTAAATGTGATGATCTAAATGTAGAAGTTTGATAAAATAGATCATTAATTGAATGCAAACTAAGAAATGTAAAGTGTTTGAAAACACCGTGAGGTATGCAAAAAGACCTAGAAAGATGAATAGAAATGTAAGTAAAACATAATAGAAAGTAGTAAAACTGAATGTGTGCACCTATAAACTTGTTGAGGACTAGAAATGATTCTGAAAATTTGAAGATGTTGATTTTTAGGCCCAGTGGGACTCATTCATTCTGGGTGAATCAATCCCAATTCCAAAAAATTGCACTAGGGCCCGTTTTATCCAAATGGGTATCCAAATCTACAAAAATGTCTAGAAAAAAGGTACAATGGGACTCATTCACCACTCTAGGTGAATTAGTCCACTTTGGCTTTTCTAAAAAGTCAAAAATGGAATCTAGAGTCTCAGTCTACTTAATCTGCATCTCCAGGTGTCCATATTTGAAACCCTAATTTTTAGCACTATTGGTCACTTTTTGTGTTGATTTTGGCCTTGAAAAAGTGGAGATGACTTCAACAAGTTTGCAACCTAATCTTCAATCATGTCCAAGCCATCCAAGCACCTAAATCTACAAACACACAATGAAAGAAAGAGAAATGTTGATTCTTAGGGAATGGGGGTTTGCCTTGGTCAAACCCCGTTTAGGTAATTAAACCAAAATAATGAAATAAGATGATAAAGTATGAAACATGAAGCAGTGAAATTAGAAACTTTCCATGATGAAGGATCTTGAATTTTTGCAACAATAGATGAAGAATCTTGCTCTTGAATGCCTTGATGATGTTCTTGAAGATGCTTCCTTGTGAAGACTCAAAATGCTAAACCCTAGCTTGCTTGAGTTGAGATAGATAATGAATTAGAGTTAAAGGTCTCCTTTTATAGAGAAGAGTTAAGAATAGGGATCATGCTCAAGGGCCAAGATTAAATTAGAAAATAACTTAATCAAGGGTGGAGGTTAATTGAGAGAAGAAAGACATGGATAGATAAAGATTTGAGGTGGAGGATAAAATTGGAACAAAAAAATAAATTAAATAATAAATATTATTTAATTTAGGTGGCCAACATAGGAGAAATAAATAAAATATTAATTTTATTTATTTCAAAAGAGAGGTGAGAACAAATTATATAATTAAATAATTAAAAATAATTTTTTAATTGGGGAGATAAAGGAAGGATAAATAATTAAATAAATATAACATTTATTTAATTATAGAGAGAAAAGGCTAATGGATAATTAAATAATTGAAATAATTATTTAATTATAGAAGAAGAGGGAAAAGCTAACTTTTGAAATAAAATAATATTAGACTTAAATGCTTAATAAGAGTCTAGAAAAGTATGAAAGTGATTTACAACACTTTACAACACCTTTATAAGTCATCGTTTAATGAATTTGCAAGGGTCCAAGACCTAATGTGGATGTGTAAAACACCTCACAACACTAAATCAAGGCCTCATTAAGTCAAATTTATCATCAACTAATCCCAAATCAAGCAAGCAAAAAGGGATGCTTTTTCTGTGTCCACAATATATATATATATGGTATTTAATAGAAGTCGATTTGAATATATACTATGCAACGTATTATGGGTCAATTAATACATATGTTTGACATAAGATAAAGGATGATCTATATACAAGTAATGTGCAATAATAAAGGCTGATATGGAGAAGTAAATCATAGTCAATATCACTTAAATTGCATCACTGTTTTATAATAGTATATTACATTAAACTTGGAACACATTTATCAAAAGATAGAAGCAATAGAAATATTAAATAAATGTGTTTGATGTGCAAGTGATTTTAATGTATGATAAAAGGAATAGTCAGCAATGATGTGCTTGGTCAAAGCATGGGATTGAATGCTATTAAAGGGAAGCTGACTCATCTTATCCCTGTCAATGGAATAAACTATGGCCAACTTGACTTAACATATGTGTTTCCTGCAAATAAAAGATGGTTTCAATGAAGTAAACTATGCCAAAAAGGTAGGAAAGTTGGCAGATACATGGATCCAATATATGAAAACTCTCTTTATGTAGAAGTCTATTTTGGTTGCAAATCGATTCTCATATTTGCACATGTGCAAATTTGAATTAGTCTTGAGTTGTCAAACTAAAAGGATCGATCTGTAGAATACTATACTAAGTTTACACTTAGATTTATGCCACCTTTTTTCCATGTGAGGTGAGTTGATCTGCATGTGGAAATGTTTCAACTGACACACCTTTTTCTTTTGGCTTCAATGTCTCAAATTTATGTATAAATAGATGGTCTATTTCTCTCATTTGGGATGTCACCCAATTCTATAAGTTATTTTTCTGCATACATTTTGAGAGTTATATTTTGTGAGAACTTAAGAGTTACTTTGTGAGAGTATATTGTTATCTTGTTTAAGAGGTTATAGAGAAGAATTTCCTTGAGTAGAAAAAGTGAAGCTATTAAGCTACTGTTCGAAGACTATGCATCAAGTCAGTCAATTGGATCAAGCGTATTACAGGCATGAGGATCTAGTATTCTCTTATTTGTCTTTACTTATGAAAGAATGAGTTTCAAATGCTTTGTTTAGACTACTTGAGAATACTTACATTAGGTACTTATAGAGTTTTCTTTGGAATGGAATAAAAGTTGTTTTATAATTTTCTATGAAAGTGTTTGTATTTACTCCATAATAGGAGGGGTTGTTTATCATTAGTATAAAGTATACTAGGAATGATTAAACAAGGATAGCTTAAGGGTTATTCATTGCTAAGCTATTTGATTGAATTAGATAGCTTGTAAGTTATATTGGATGTTATGATTGTGTTGTTGATATGTGGTTGTCATTGATTTCCACACTATTAGCATAAATGCATTTGAAGTTGTATATGTCGAGGATATTGAGAAAATTGTAATAAATGAGTTGCAAGTTGTCAGTGGTGAAGTGAAGTTCAGTATGGTGGTTATTTTTGTAAGTTGATCAGAGGTTGTGGACTAAAGGTTTTTTTGTTGAGTGTATCTAGTTTATCCACGTTGACTTTCAAAGATCTGCATGAAGATTTGATCGAGTTATGAAGATTTTCATTCAGACATTTTTTTTTGTTTCTTCAGTTGTTGTTCTTGATTGAAGATGATGCTATTTCAGTTAGTGCAGTTGTTGCAAATGCTTCTCTTGTGATTTATGATGCTTGTGTATGTTTCTATATCATGCTCTATCTTTTTTGCATGTCCGCATTGATCGTTGTGCTCGTGATCCAAGATTTTCTCTTGCGTGTTCATGTTTTTCTTGTTCTTGGCTGACATAGTGTTTGTAGCATGTTGTGGATCTTCGAGGAGAAATTAATTGAATTTTTTTCATGTTGGAGATGTTTATTTGGGTCCTCGCTAAGTTTTGGCCGACTTTGGTTGATTCACATTGTTAATATTTAATGTTTCGGGCCGACAGTTATATTCATTTTATTATTTCTTTCTGGCCAACTTGAAGGGATGAAATTTCTTGTTGCAGATATACATGAGCAATTTTTATTCAAATTTAAGTGTGGAAAAAGGATACTGAATGTGTGTATGTGAAAATAATGTTCTAAATCATTCAAAGGTAGAGAAGAGAGTGAAGACGAGTGGAGAAGTGTTCACCCACTTAATTGGAACTGTAATTAGGCATTACCAAATGTTATTTTCTCAGTTCAAAATCCAGATGCCTTTAATTTGAATCTCTTTGTAAGATAGTGCATCTTCCTTTGTAATTGAGCAGTGAGCTCTAGGTAGTGTGCCTAAATGCATGTGCATTCCCCATATTTCATTTTCATTATACTTTTAACAAGGTATAATCTTGTGGACTGACCTCCATCGTAGTTTTTCCCCTAACAAGGTTTCCATGTAAAAAATCTTGATGTTATGTGTGTTTCTGATGTGTTGATGATATATGTTTTCATGGTTAATTATCATATCTGAGAATAAGGTTAAAAAGCTGGATAAGTTTTGAATTTATGTGACAATTGATTCACCCCCCTTTTAGTTGTCTGCCCTTGTATTGACAACAATTTGTATCAGAGCTTAGAGATCTTTGTCATTGATGTCAAAGGGGGAGAAGAGTCATGTGAAAAATTAGTCATTATTTTAGGAGAAGAGTCATGTGAAAAATTAGTTGCGTTGATGGTGTTTTTCACATGACTTGATGGAGGGAAAGATTATGTGAAAGTGTTGAGGAGAAGATGAGTTAGAACCTAAGCAAGAGTTAGTTGCGTTGATGGTGTTTTTCACATCATGTGTTGCCATCAATGCCAAAGGGGGAGATTGTTGGATGTTGTGATTGTGTTGCTGATATGTGGTTGTCAATGATGTCAACACTATTAGCATAAATGCATTTGAAGTTGTATATGTCGAGGATATTGAGAAAATTGTAATAAATGAGTTGCAGGTTGTTAGTGGTGAAGTGAAGTTCAATATGTTGGTTATTTCTATACATTGATGATCAGAGGTTGTGGACTAAAGGGTTTTTTTATGAGTGTATCTAGTTTATCCATGTCGAGTTTCAGAGACCCGCATGAATATTTGATCAAGTTATGAAGATTTCCATTTAGATATTTTTTTTGTTACTTCAATTGGTGTTCCTAATTGAAGATGATGCTATTTCAGTTATTGCAGTTGTTGCAGATACTTCCATTGTGATTCATGATGCTTATGTATGTTTCTAGATCATGCTCTATCTTTGTTGCATGTCTACATTGATTGTTGTGCTTGTGATCTAAGATTTTCTCTTACGTGTTCATATTTTTATTATTCCTTGTTGACATAGTGTTTGTAGTGTGTTGTGGATATTCGAGGAGAAATTAATTGAAGTATTTTCATGTTGGAGATTTTTATTTGGGTCCTCACAAGTTATGGCCGACTTTTGTTGATTTGCATTGTTAATCTTTATTTTTTTGGGTGGACAGTTCTATTCATTTTATTATTTCTTTGTGGCTGATTTGAAGGGATGAAATTTATTGTTGTGGATATATATGAGTGATTGTTTATTCTAATTTAAGTGTGGAAAAAGAATGTCGAATGTGTGTATGCATGAATAATGTTCTAAATCATTCGAAGGAAGAGAAAAGAGTGAAGAAGTGTGGATAAGTGTTCATGTGCTTAATTGGAACTGTAATCAGGCATTAGTAGATGCTATTTTCTCAATTAAAAATCTGAATGGCTTTAATTTGAATCTCTTTGTAGGGAAGTGTGTCTTCCTTTGTAATTGAGTAGTGAGCTCTAGGTAGTGTGCCTAAATGCATGTGCATTCCCCATATTTAATTTTTATTATACTTTTAACAAGGTATAATCTTGTGGACTGACCTCCACCATGGTTTTTCCCCTAATAGGGTTTACACGTAAAAAATCTTGGTGTTATGTGTATTTCTAATGTGTTGATGATTTATGTTTTCATGGTTAATAACCAAAATTGAGAATAAGGTTAATAAGTTGAATAAGTTTTGAATTTTTGTGACAACTAATTCACCCCCTCTCTCAGTTGTTTTCCCTTGTATTGCCAACAAGTTACACCTAGGATTTGATTATCCATTGAAGGGAGGGTAACTTGTATTTATGTTTTGTGGGTAGAAATTCCATTGAGTTTATGGGAAAGGGAATAGGTTGTTTCTAGGGTTAAAGACTACCCATAGTGTAAGGAAAGCTTAGGTGCAGAACAAACTCTCCTAACATCAAAAACTCAGGGAAGTATGCAGAGATGTCTTTAAATTTTACAATTACAGTTCAATAAGATACACTTGAAAAGAATTAATAGAAAAGGAGAAATGAACTCATACACAATTGGACACCAGATTTACGTGAGAAAACCCTTACAGGAGAAAAACCCACCACACCAAGAAAAGCCTCTTTGTATTATAGTAATGAAAATTACATACAAAGATCGAACTTCACTTTCTGATGTCAAATTAACAATAGCAATATTCACTGATCAATCTTGTACATAACATTAATCTCACAATGCTATCAAACAATATATAATGAATTCACTCAAATCAAATCCGTGTTCAGTATCAAACAACTCTGCTCCCTTGAAACTATTCATAATTCGATCATTTTAGAACATAGTCATTTTCCCTCACAATATGTTCATCTTCCACATAGGAACGGTCGCAACTGTTCAACTTCCAACAATTTACATTCTGCTTCGCTCATTGGTTCAAAACAAACCACGTCGGATAGACGTTCGGTTAAAGAAGTTCAAACGGAATTGCATGTCGGTGAGACATTAAACCATGTCTCCCCAATGCCACAATGCCTGATCAAAAAACCATTGGCAAGAGTTTCGCTATCACTAAGAGTCTTTTAGAACCTTTATGTCATACCGATGTTCATACCTATCGGCAAGAGGAAAACCATCGGCAAGAGGTTACATCGAAGTTCATCGCATCTAACTATTGATCATTCCTCATGGTCTCCACCATGACACATGTCCACTGCTTATGCATTTCTGGAGAATCAAGCTGGGAATTAACAATATTCTCAACAAGTCCCCTAGAATTCCAAGTGGTCCCCACATCTGTCGGCTTGTCTGATCTCATCCATTTCCCGCTATCCTGCGATGACCCCACCACATTGCTTTGGCTGATCGCGATATCGCAAACAACTTCCACGTGTCCCATCTGATGACATTGAAGGAGATGATTTTGCGTGAACATTGATCAATCGTCATCTAATCTCAATGGCTACCCACCAACGTGTAATCAGAAATCAAAAGGTCTTTAATAATTGTGATATCACGAGCGACCGCCACATGTCTTAATCTGATGAAGTCAAAGAGAATTGGTCAATCGGGAAATTTCAAAACTTTCAAACTCTGTGACAAGGTTATAGACTTAGGAACTCCAGTGATCAGCCGACAATGAAGACTTGAAAAGAGATACAAGCTAGCAAGTTGAGGCACAACTCCAACAATCTCCCACTTGACGAAGACTTACTGGCTTCCTTAAAAATCAAATTTAATGAAGGTCATGGGCTCCAAGGACCATTGAACTGGCACACCACCTTTACTTGTCTATGCTCATTGGTTTTTTCAATACATCTGCAACATTTTCTAGAGTATCTACTTTTTCTAAAGAGACCTTTCCATCCTCCACCATATCTTGAACAAAATGATACTGCATATCAATATGTTTCGTCCTGGCATGGAAAGTAAGATTTTTTTTGAAACAAATAGTACTCTGACTGTCATAGTAAATTGTAATTTTCCTTGCATCAAACCTAATGTTAGAACACAAATTTTTTAACCAGATTAATTCTTTATAGGCATGTTTTGCTACCATGTATTCTGCCTCTGTAGTGGAAAAAGTGACTACAGCCTACCGCTTACTCATCCAACTAACTGCACCACCATTCATCATGAAAATATATCCACTGGTGGATCTTCTATTGTCAATGTCCCATACCCAATCAAAATACACATAGCCTCAAATTTTGAGAGTCCTCTGTGATTCAACCAAATTATCATGGTAACACAAAGCATATTCTGAAGTGCCCTTCAGATATCTAAACACTCTTTTCACATCATCCCAATGTGTCCTTCCAGGATTTTCCATAAAACAACTAAGTACTCCCACTGCTTGGGCAATTTCTAGCCTTGTACAGACCATTACATACATTAAACTGCCAACTACAGTAGCATAAGGCACTCTGGTCATGTCCTCCATCTCAATAGGAGATTTTGGACAATCTTCAATAGATAGCTTCATTCCCTACAAAACTAGAACAACTAGCTGCTTGCACTCAGTCATACAAAATCTCTCCAGAACAGTATTAATATACTTACTCTTACTAAGCCAATTTTTTCTACTCTTCCTATCCCTGGTTATTTGCATTCCCAGAATATACTTGGCTGCACCAAGATTTTCATTTTGAACTTTGCAGACAACTGAGATTTTAGATCAAAAATCATTAACTTACTATTTCCTATGAAAAACATATCATCAACATAGAGAGCAATAATAAGAACACGGTCATTTTCAACTTTGTAGTACACACAATGATCAGATTTTGATCTTATTAATCTGAATGACAAAACAAAAGTGTCAAACTTCTAGTACCACATCCTAGGAGATTGTTTTAATCCATATAGAGATTTTTTTAACTTGCAAACCAATTTTTCTTTACCTTTTTCCACAAAGTGCTCAGGCTGGGACATGTAAATTTCTTCTTCAAGGTCACTATGAAGAAATGTATTCTTCACATCCATCTATTCAATCTCTAAGTCATACGCTGTTGCAAGTGACAAAAGAAATCTGATAGATGTCAGCTTAGCTACAGGAGAAAATATTTCTCCATAATCAATTCCTTCTACCTAGGAATACCCCTTCACAACCAACCTCGTCTTATACTTTTCCACACCACCATCCAGACCAATTTTCTTTTTAAATACCCATTTGCAGCCAACAACTTTTCTGCCTTCAGGAAAGGGCACCAAACTCCAAGTATCATTATTTTCTAGTGATGCCATTTCTTCATTTATGGCTTCCAACCAAGAGTTTGAATTAGAAATTCTAAATGCATCTTTCACAGTCCTAGGCTCATTAGTGCTAGAAATTAAAGCATAGGCACAAGTAAAATCTAACAAAAAAAACCCATACCTATCAGGTTGCTTTCTTTCACGTGTTGACCTCCTCACAGGCTGAGGCTGAGGTTGTTCTTATTCTTCATAACTCTCAAAACTACTTGAGCTCTCCTTAGTTTTAGGTACATTTTGAATTTTCAATTCCTCTTTATCTGGTGTCGGAGGAATTTCAACTACATCCTTTTTATTCTCTAATTTTGTCTCTGACTGCAGATCCAAAGTAGAAGGCTTTAGCTCACGAAAAATAACACTTCTGATGTATAGAACCTTCTTCGTATTAGGATTCCAAAGCTTGTATCCTTTTATGCCAGCACTATAATAGATAAAAATACATTTAAGAGCCTTGTTTTCCAATTTAGACCTTTTTTCATTCGGCACATATGCATATGCCTCATAGCCAAAGACACGAATATGTCTCAGAGAAGGCTTCTTTCTAGACCATGCTTCCAAAGGTGTTTTCTCAACAAGAGAAAAATTAGGAGAACAGTTTATTAAGTAACATGTTGCAACTGCCTCAGCCCAGAACTTCTTCTCCAAGCTAGCACTACTTAGCATACTTCGTGCTCTTTCCATCACTGTCCTATTGAACCTTTCAGCAACTCCATTTTGTTGTGGAGTGTAGGGTGTATTTTTATGTCTTTTAATCCCATGATCTTTACAATACCTTTCAAGCTCATCAGAACAAAACTCACCGCCATTACCAGTCTTTAGACATTTTATTTTCCTTCCAGACTGATTTTCCACAAGGTTTTTAAATAACTTAAAATGATTGAACACTTCTGATTTACTTTTCAGAAAATAAACAAATACCCTTCTTGAATAATCATCAATGAACGATACATAATATCTTGATTTATACAAAGAAGGAACATTTAATGGACCAAAAACATCAGAATGAATGTAATCAAGTAAACTAGAAGATTTATGAGGACTGGAGTAAAATGAAACATTGTGTTGTTTACCATATATAAAATGTTCACAAAACTCAAATTCGAGGGTACAATCATCAAGCCCTTCAACCAAGTTTTTAAACCTTTTTCTCCAATGTGGCCAAACTTATGATGCTAGAGCATAGTATTTTCTGCTGGAAGTTTAACTTCCATAGAGTTTGCACTATCAAGAACATTTTCCTTCTTTTCTCCATGAGTAGCCTTCTGTGACTTTGTAGAGACACTATTGCATTGCACAACATCTGCATTTAGCTTATACAAGGTACTGATATGAGCACCCCTAGCTAGCACCATTGAGCCTCTAGTCATTTTGTAGCCATTTCCAGAGAACGTGACTTGCACTCCAACATCGTTCAGCTTACTAACAAATAGTAAATTTTGAGCTAGACCTAGTATATGCATTACATCATTGATTCCCTTCATTCTTCCATCAGGGAACTAAATTTTGACTCTTCCACGACCAACTATTTCCAGAGATGAATCGCTTGCCAAATACACCCTTCCACCATTGTATTTTCATACTTAGTGAACCAGTCTCTATGAGATGTCATGTGGAAAGATGCTCTAGAATCAATCAGCCAGACATCATCTGATGCCTAAGTAGCCAAGGTTGCAATGAAGGTGTTTGCATCACTCTAAGAAGAATCATTGTCGGAAGAATTCTTCTTCTTTTTCTTTTTCCCCTATTTACAATCCTTTTAGACATGACCAAGTTGCCCACAATTCCAGCACTTCACCTTGGACTTCTTTCCAGGAGACTTTGATCTCCCTTCTCATTTTGATTTGGACTTCTTGTCCTTCTTCTTTCCTTTTTCTTTTGATCTGCCTCTAACAGCAAGAGCCTCCTTCGCCATCTCATAATATTTTATTGTCATCTCTTCTGATAACAAAGAAGCAACAACATATTCCATCTTAAAAGTGGATGTCATACTCCCAATAGCCATCACCAAGTGATCCCAAGAATCTGGCAAATAACATAACAATAGCATACAATGATCTTCTTAATCAATATTCACACCCACAGATGCTAACTGAGCAATCAGGATGTTGAAATCATTCAAATGATCAGCAACAAATTCTCCTTCCTTCATTTTCAAAGAGTACAACTTCTTCCTCAATAACAACTTATTCACCAAGGACTTGCCCTGATAAATAGCTCCCAGTCTTTTCCACAAAGAAGATGCAGTCTTTTCTTCATGAACATTTAAAAGAATAGAGTCTGCTAAAAAGAGTCTTATCAGCCCCTTTGATTTTTGATCTACAAGGTCCCAATCCTCTTACTTTATGCCTGTAGGTTTCGTTCTAGACATAGCAAGCCAAAGATCATGGTCAACCGAAAGATCTTCCATTTTAAGTTTCCACAACTCAAAATTGTTGCCATTGAACTTCTTAATTTAAATCTTTCCTGACGTGCTTGCCATCTTAATCTGTAATTTGAATTACTAGACTTCTACAAGACTCCCACTGAACAGAATTGACACAAAAAACCCAACGTACCCACAAGGATAATACAATTGGCCAAGCTCTAATACTACTTGTAAGGAAAGATTAGGTGAAGAACAAACTCTCCTAACATCAAAAACTCAGGGAAGAATGCAAAGATGTCTTTAAATTTTACAATTATAGTTCAATAAGATACACTTGAAAAGAATTAACAGAAAAAGAGAAATGAAATCATACACAATTGGACACTAGATTTACGTGGGAAAACCCTTACGAGAGAAAAACCCACCACACCAAGAAAAGCCTCTTTGTATTACAGTAATGAAAATTACATACAGAGATTGAACTTCACTTTCTGATGTCAAATTAACAACAACAACATTCACTGATCAATCTTGTATAGAACATTAATCTCATAATTATATTAGACAATATACAATGAATTCACTCAGATCAAATCCGTGTTCAGTATCGAACAACTTTGCTCCCTCGAAACTATTCACAATTCGATCATTTCAGAACATAGTCATTTTCCCTCACAATCTGTTCATCTTCCACACAGGAACTGTCGCAACTGTTCAACTTCCAATGGTTTACATTCTACTTCTCTCATTGGTTCAAAATAGACCATGTCAGATAGACGTTCAGTCAAAGAAGTTCAAACGGAATCGCATGTCGGTGAGACACTAAACCGTGTCTCCCCGATGCCACAATGCCTGATTACAGAACCATCGGCAAGAGTTTCACTATCGCTAAGAGTCTTTTAGAACCTTTATGTCATATCAATGTTCATACTCGTCGACGAGAGGAAAACCATTGGCAAGAGGTTACACCAAAGTTCATTGCATCTAACTGTTGATCATTCCTCATGGTCTCCACCATGACACATGTCCACTACTTATGCATTTCCAGAGAATCAAGTTGGGAATCAATAATATTCTCAACAACTCCCCTGAAATTCCAAGTGGTCCCCACATCCCTTGGCTTGTCTGATCTCAGTCGTTCCCTGCTATCCCGCGATGACCCCACCACATTGCTTTGGATGATCACGATATCGCGCGTGACTACCATGTGTCCCATCTGATGATGCCAAAGGAGATGATTTTACATGATCATTGATCAATCATCGTCTGATCTCAATGGCTGCCACCAACGCGTAATCGGAAATCACAAGGTCTTTAATGATTGCAATATCATGGGCAACTACCCCGTGTCTTAATTTGATGAAGCCAAAGAGAATCGACCAGTCAGGAAATTTCAAAACTTTCAAACTCTGCGACAAGGTTACAGACTTAGGAACTCCAGTGATCAGCCGACAATGAAGACTTGAACAGAGATACAAGCCAGCAAGTTGAGGCACAACTCCAACACATAGAAGGAAATAGCTATACATAGTTTATAGTGGCCTTAAGTAAAATCAAGCTTGAGTAGTGTATGTGAGTAGGATGAATTTCACTCGAAGTCCTTAGTGAGAACACTTTGGCCAAAGTAGTATAATTTCCTTTGGCTCCACTATCAATTCACCATGATCCATTTATGCATGCTAGTCCAAGATTGTAGAGTTTACAAGTTCTAGATATGTAGGACACATCACTAAACTCAAAATGGTTGTCTTTATGAGGTTACTCCACCAATATTTGTGTCAAAGGGTAGGGCCATCTATCATATGATAGATGTGTGGGGGACCACATATGATTCTATGGTTGGCAGAAAAAGCACTTGAGTGATGCTTCTCCTCCTCAGCAAGTGACATAAGACCAAGATTTGAAAGGAGATTCTTGGACCATCTATATCCATTGCTTTGAAGCTCGGTTGAGCTATGTATGTACTTTGTACACATTCTTTAGAATATTGTAATATGTGAAATATTATTTTGGAAATGGAATCAATGTTGATTATTGTTATGAAATCTATGTTCATTTTTTGTCTATAAATAAAAGAAAATTTTTATGGCAATGGTTAAGTTACATAGTTTATTTACTTGAAAGTGAAAACTTAGGAAATTTTACTTGAGTGAATGATTGGCATGTTATAGGTTAATTGACTCAGATGCATCTTTCCATATGACTTAAATAGAGATTAGTTTTATGATTATGAAGAATTTGATGGAGGTAAGGTGTACTTGGGTGATAATTTTTATTTAAATATTATTGGCCATGGTAAAGTTAGAATCAAGTTTCTCGATGCTAGAATAAAAAGGATTAATATTGTGTTGCATATCCCTGGATTAGCATAATTTTTTTTATCTATGAGAAAAATAATAGATGCAGGTGTGTAGGTAGTATTTTTTGATGTAGGATGCAAGATGGTTAGAGGTGTTATGGTGATTGCTAGAGGTGTAAAATATGACACATTATATAAGCTTGATGCATGCACTATTGAGTGTAATAGTACTTTTATGAAAAGAAAGTCTGTGGAAGAGGTGAGAGTTTCATCCTCAGCAGATGGTCATGGCTTTTCGATAGCCAAGGGTGCTCTTGCTTCTGAATCAATTTTACCTGTACAGAAAACTATGTTTTGGCACCAAAGACTTGGCCACATTGGAGAAAATGGTCTAAGTACCTTGAAAAATAAAAACCTTATTGAAGGGTCATTTGATTGTACTCTTGAATTTTATTTTTGTGAGCATTACATTTATGGAAATGAAAACTATGTTTAGTTTTACTTGAGTTCTCATAAATATTGTAGTGTATTAGATGTTATTCATTATGATGTGTTTGGTCCTATAGATATTCAATTATAAAATCAACATATTATGTTTTATTTATTGATAATTATAGTAGGACATGTGTATATTTCTAAAGAGTAAATGTAAAGTTTTTAGTTGATTTAAATAATTGAAAGTAATGGTTGAGTTGTAGACTAGAAAGAAAATAAAATGTTTGAGGATCAATAATGGAGGTGAATTTTTCTCTAATAATTTTGATAGATTCTATAAATATTGTGGTATTCATAGATAAAAAAACAACTTTGTATTCTCCACAAAAAAATGGAGTTGCAGAAATAATGAACAGGACACTAATGGAGAAGGCTAGGAGTATGTTGAGTGGTGCTAGTCTAGAGCAAAGGTTTTGGGCTGAAGTTGTATCCACTACTTGTTACTTGATTAATATGTATCCTACATCATCTCTTGTTGATAAGATTCCTATAGAGGAATGGTCAAGTCATAAGCCTTCATTAAGGCATCTTAGTGTTTTAGTTGAGAGACATATGCAAATTTTTCAAAGGAGAAGCAAAAAAAGCTAGAGAAAAAGGCTGTGAAATGTATCTTCATCAGATATTGTTATGGTGTGAAAGGATAAAAGCTTTGGGATCCAGTTACACATAAGGTAATATATCTAGTAGAAGTGTTATTTTTATAGAAACTAAGCCTTCTTCTATTATATTGCAACCAAAAAAAATTAAACAAAAAATGTGATTCACTTTCCTTCTACACCTAAGAAAGTTGAATCAAGGCCCATTGATAGACACGAAGTTGAGGAGAGATCATCTAGATCAAAATATTTAGAATAGGAGGAAAATCCTCCAACTCATCTTGTTCATAGTTCAACAAGGAATAGACAACCACCTGAGAGGTATTCACCTTATGATTGGAGGTATATTTTTTCTTTGAATACTAACATGGATGAACCCAAATAAGTAGAAGAGGAATTAGGTATGAATGATGCAAAATTATGGAAGATTTCTATGGATGAAGAAATGATAGCTTTGAAAATGAATGGTACATGGGATCTTGTACCACTGCTTAAAGGAAAAAAACTTGTTGGTTGCAAATAGGTGTTCAAGAAAAAGATTGGTTCAAATGGAGGTATTGAGAAGTACAAAGCAAGGTTGGTTACAAAAGGTTGCTCTCAAGTTGAGGGTGTTGATTATGGTGAGATATTTTTTCTTGTTACAAAAATAACTTACTTAAGCTTCATGCACTGCACTTTTAGGAGGTTCTTGTGATCAAGTGTTACAATTGAGCAAGTGAACTAAAGGCCCTAGTGTTGAACCTTAAGCTCTGTTACCAAACACAACATCCTCCATAAATTAAAATTAACAAATTACACATATTACACAAATAAAGTAACATAAAAAATGAAACGAGTCCAAACATTCTAGAATAGAGGCAAGAAATTATATTAAAACAAGAAATTTAGAGTACATATGCCAATATTATGGAAAAATAGAAAGGAATGTATTCCTTACAAGAGACCACATGGTCAAGATCAAGATCATACGATGTATCAAAAAAGGACCTTCCTAATAGGATTCTTCTGATAATTAGCTCTCTCGATCACATCAAGGGCGAGAACATTGTTGGAGAACATTTCCACCCTACCACAAAGTGATTCACTTCCTCAAAATTCTTCTTGAAAGAAGAATGCCTGACCAAGAATGATGAAAAATAGCTATGAAAATTCGATTGGAGTAATTATGACATTGTGAAGTGACATAACTACATCTAATGATATCATGATTTTCAAACATAAACAAAGAAGACACCAAAATACCAACTTGCATTGAAGCCTATTCATACATATAAATCAGTCATGTAAACATCATAACATATCATCTTTAATGTTATTTGGTCCATATTTCTTATAAGAAATGAGGCACAATATTTGTGAATAAAGGTAACACTAACATTATTATTTTGTCTATATGCATGCAAGCATATCAATAGATGGAGTTAGAATAGTCATTTAATACAATATTTCCAAAATCAATTATAATTCAATAATCATGAGGTTTTTAAATAGAAATGTAGTGGTTTCAATATAAGAATATGCAAGTATTAAATTAATAAGGTATAGCTCATGTATGTATGTACACACACACACACACACACACATATATATATTTGTGTATGTGTTTATACTTATTTATGAGTATACATTCTTATGCAAATAATTATCAAGGATTGACTAAGAGAGAGTTCTTGTTTCTTCTTTTATACATAATAATTTATAATGCATGAGAGGAAATATAATTATAAATAAAGGAATAATGATAGTTTAGAGTATTGACAACAAAATAAGTCAATGCATGCTTATACACAGGTATATATGAATGAACTTCAGTAGAAAAAAAATTCAATAGTTTCGATATATTAAACAATTTAGAGTCATAATAAAGCACTTGGGTTTCCCAACAGTTTCCATTAAATCAAGATAGTAACCATTCTTTTGTGGTATTATAATCCAACATCTTTTAAATATGTATATTACCTAGTATATCCAATCAACCTGACCATAACTATAATCCAATATTCTTGGCCAACAAATACTAATTCAAATATTATGCTGAGCTAGATTTTGGCTTTGATTGTGTGCTATTTTTTACATCAACGTTTTGGATCACACTATGTGATCCATCATCAGGATGAATTCCAATATTATAATATCTTGAGGGAACTATTGATAGTATTAATTAACTATGGGTCTTCTAATAAATACCCATCTTTGATATTTGTAACTATTCACTATAGAACAATTAACATATTCATCTCACTAAATATATAGTTAAATAATGTCATACTTATGTGGAATAATGATATATCATGCATTTCAAAAATTCTTCATATTATTAACTAGCTTTATAAGTCTAAATGCTTACAAGAAAACCTACCATAATCTAATACCTCTGTATTACCAATACATAATCAAATGACTAAATTGTACTTTATTAGTGAAATGTTCACTATACTCAAAATGCTTATGCTTATAACTAAATCCATTCTATTACGGAAGGTTATAACTAGGGTTGATGATACATCCATAATATGCATAGTAACAATAAATGAATGTATGAAGAATCAATTATAGTACAATAATTCTATTAATAACAAGCATAGATGTTCATATAAATAAACTATGGATTGTCTTTGGATATAGTAAGATAATTATTTTAAATCTCAAGAATTATCAATTATTTTTCCTTGACATAACTAAGTGGGAAAATTAAGGTGATGAATAGTGTATACACTCAAATTTGGTCTAGAGAATTTAATTAAATACAAGTTATTTAATTAATAATCTTTAATTCTTCTACTTATAAATAAATTGAAAAAATTATTTATATAGTTCATTTTCTTTAATTCTTCTTATCTTTAATCATTTTCATCATATCTTAATTAAATGAACAAATTTGAGTAGTTTTTTTTTTTTTAATTAACCTCCTCTTATTAAATTTGAATTCTAAATTTGAATTTAAGCACATGTCTACTAACTTCTTCCAACCTTCCACCTCATCATGTGTCTCAAGAAATTAAGTATTTCTAATATTTAATTTGGCATTTATCCTCAACAAATTCTAACAAATTTGGGACACTTGGCAGTTTGTTCTTCTAAAGGGAACACACTTCCCCTTTTCTCTCTAACCTCTTCACCTTCAACCATCCATCTCTCCAGATCGAATCCAGACCATTGAATCTTTCCACCTAAGCTTATGCCTTGGAAAAATCTATAAATAAGCCTTCATTCTACAGCAAAAAGGATCTTGATCATTAGCATTTGAAGTAATTACACTCTACAAAATTTTCATTAGCATTATCATTTGAGCATTTTAGCATTAGCATAATAGCATCAAGTACTTTAATCATGGAATTTTCAGTAGCAGCATCTTAATTAGAGTAGTTTAATCATATCATTTTCATTATCAACATCAGTAATCTTTGTATATCATCTACAACTAGTTTAGCAATCATGTAGTGTAGGAAACCTTTCTTGCATTTCCAACATCTCTCATTCTTTAGGTTGTTATTTGGAAAGTCATGTGCACAAAAATCTAAGAGAAAAATGACTTAAAGAATCCTTGGAGATAGAGGACAATGAGATGCCATTGGGGAATTGTTTTTTTCAATTTGATTGTTATTATTTGAATTCCTTGATATAATGTTTCATTAATGTGTTGTATAGGTTTTAATTGTTTATTCACAATACATTTTATATACACGCATAAATTGGCACCCATCGTGGGGCCTAGCCCTATTTTTAACATTTTTTTGGCAAGTTTTCATTGGTGGGTTTGGTCGTGAATCTCGATGTAGTGCACTTGTGGCTTCTTTCAGCACATAGGTGGTGACTTTTGGCTCATCCAGGATCTGTTATAGTGCATACACAACATCTTTCAGTGAATTTTCCTCTTCTTTTAAAGCATCTGCAAGATTTGATTTCCCTTTTTTATTTTCCAAAATAGAGCATAGTGTTTGTTTAATAATGCATACACTGAATCTTTTAGCGCATATGCTCTAGATTTTAGTGCATACAGCTTTATTTCTAGAAATTTAAAATTTTGGGGACTGATCTATATCTTTTTGTTTTGTAGGTGCTTTATACACTATCAAAGACATTATCTGAGACTACTAATGATGTTTATAGGGGTTGCAGTCATTTTACTTTGATTGAATTAGGCATCTTGTTTAATTATGAGGTTAATGAACACCATGTATGTTGTGTTTGTAAAGAGATAGGCCTATGCTCTCCACTTTACTGGGTGACCAAAATGCCAGACTCACTCTTTCATTTTATTACAATAGCACCTTTAGAAGGCCTATCGTAGTGGGAAAAAATACTCACCCAACGAGAATGACCTAAGTGGGAATGACTAAATCCAAGTATTCCAACCTACTATAAGCAAACATGATTGTGATGATAATCACATTCAACGGTAGTGTGCATTGATAACCATCCCCAAAGCCTTTGTTCTACAGGTTGGGAGGTCTCCTGAGGGAGTTTATCATTTTCCACATGGAATGGAAACCCTTACTAAGAACTTTAAGTGTAGTATCCATCCAAGTCAGTTACTAAACATTATAATATTCACAGTGCAAGGGGAGGGAAGAATCTGCCCCCAAGATACTCACCATATAACTACTAGGGTTTTCTAGCCAAAAGTGGGGGATTCAACTTTGGTTAGGACTCAAAAAAGGAAAAAACATGGGTACCCTCTAGGGGGTGACAGGGTTGTGTGAGTTGACGTAGTTCTAAGATGTGGGTTGTGATGTTATTAATGACCCTTGACATTAGAAGAGTGACTGGTCTATTTTCTATTGTTTAATACCAGTGGAAATCAAAGGGATCGAACCTAATCCTAGAACATACACTTGATTTTTAGATCATAGGGTGAAACAACTATTTTACTACTTGTGTTTCAAATCACTGTTCAAAAGATCATCCATTTAAAAACACTTAATTCACTAATTCAAAAATAAGAAAACTAGACAAACTTTCAAAAATGGTGACAATTTCTAGTTTAGCGAATACACTTTGTAAGGATCTGAGACATCTCACTTACTAATTATAATTCTTATTTTCAAAAAAATTATTAGAACCAAATAATTATATAATGGTGGGAACAAAGAGGAGTAATTAAATAATTTACATCACTTATTCAAATGGGATAACATGCACATCAATGAATCAAGGTATATCAAAACAAGGTCAGATAAATGATTTTTTTTTTTAAAGGGGTAAACGCTTTTGACCGGAGCTATGAACCAGAATAAAACCATTCAACAATACTGTTGATGGGTGTTTTACATACTTTTTCAACATAGGTAGTACACAAGTGCACTACCTCTCTTGAAAGGAAATCTCCAACGACAAGTTGCTGAAAATCTCCCCAAGGTCTCTTGGGTGTCGGGTCATGAATTGCATGGAACTCCTCAGTTGATTCAATGTGATTTTGTTGGTAATCACAGGGTGGACTTAAATAGTTGGATGTGAGGTAGATCTTCAATTCCAAAGTTTCTGAGATGGAGGTAAAGTTTCATTTTGTTGTAGGTTCGGACAGCAGTCCAAAACTTTGATGTTTCTGCAAGTTTGGCTTTATAATGTGCAATGAACCTTGACACAGGCTATTTCTAAAAAAAAAAGGAAAAGAGCGGGGGAGATGAAAGGTTCCTGGACCTGCAACTAACTATGAATAGTGATCATGGAGTTCCTGCAATGGATAGCTTTCTCAAAACAATATTTCACTTAACTAGAAATCTCACAGTCTCATGAAATTTGTTCTATCTTCTAAGGTCTGTCGATATTTCACCTTCCATTCACCATATACATGCATGAACAAAGATAAAAGTGTGGAGCAGCTTTCAATTTAAGCCCAGACTAACTTTACATAGCCATCTACCAACATCAAACAACAAAAGTATGGACTAAGAAGGCATCTACACAGCAGGAATTTTCACAACCATAGAACAACATTTCTAAAATATATCAAATCAAGAACACAACTAACTAAAGCAGCAATATAAATCTAAGTAAAGTAACTAACAATGGAGATTGAACCATGAAACATGTGAAGAAATTAGAAAATGCACCAAGTCAATGTATTTTCATTAAAAATTTCAGCAGCATGTCTTTACAACAACTCAACTCCCTCTGCAAATGAGAGGAGACCCCTATTTATAATGCTCAAAAAGTTAAATGAATGACCAAGATTAATTCTCATTGTGTGGCCAAGATTCATTAGAAAATAAGGTTTCACCAACCCCAATAGATTACAATTTAAAATTACACTCTTGTCTCCTTCCCTATTTTGTCCTCTAGTGATGGCACTATAGCATTTTGTCTTTTGTTGATTGCTCTTTTGCTGTAGCTACTCTTCTGGGGGCTCTTCATTGATGACAGGGTTTTCCTCCTACTTCTTCGATGTTGTATACTCCATAAATTTTAGAATGACTGGTTGGAGCTTGTCTACCTCAATGATCTCGTATCGCAGCATCTGGTAGCTCCATTCTTTTGCATTATCTTCAAGCTTTTTCCAGTCTTCATCATACTTTACACCCTGATCTCTGAATAGCTTTGATTGGTCGAAGGAACAGGCTGCAAAACTCATGAACTCCATTGTTATTTCACCATACATCCCATCCTCCACCTTCTTTTGAAAGTAACGTTTTATCTTCTCGGGATCCATTTGTATCACAGGCATGTCATACTCTGTCATCAGCTTGAGATATCGAGTGCATTCCTCCCTAATTTCCTTGATCCATTTGATGTCTGGATCCACCTTACTTATTATTTTCTCCAACCTTTCTTTCCTATTATCAAAATCCCGCCACCACACATCCATTAGCTAGTGGTCATCCCTTTTGAATGCAAGCTCCTTTTCCCATGTGGCTTTTGGAAACTGGAGGATGGCGTCAATCTTTGGATAGGTGGAGTCGTACATTGCAAGGAAGTCGGTGCAGAGATTTTTCGTGCTTTCCAAAGATTGTTGTAGATCCAAGAATTTGTTGCCCGTTCGAATAGCCCCGCTAATACCCATGTTCCCAACATATAGGACCTGCCGGAACCAGCTCTCTGTAGTCTTCTCCAAATTCTTTCTTCTTTCCAACTTATCAATTTATTCTTTGGAGAGCAGTTGGGGTGTAGCTGCGAATGTGGTAGGTAGGTTGTCTACTGAGGAACATTTTTGGATGTAATCTATCAAGGCAGCTACCTGTGCCTTGAGTTCATCCTTTGAAATTTTATCTTATTTTATCAAGTGTACTACTGTAGCCACTAACTCCTCAAGATGCCCCACCTTCTGCTCTCGGTTAGCATTTCCTACATCAATGGTGGAGATGTTGTAGCTTATTCCCTCCTGGCCCACCACTGGAATTGCTATCTACATAGCTCAAGACCTAGAAGCATCCATTGTTACCTTGGATATGATCTTAGGCTTCTTCTCCTTTCTATTTGTGATCTGTGTTCAGGATAAGATAGCCTTTAGCTTCACTCTCCGGTCTTTTGGTGCGGGAATTTTCTTTTCAAGTTGTCTTTCTAGCCATTCAAGCATAACAACCTTTTCTTTAGGTGATTCACGATCACCCTCGCCATCCTTGGCTAAGACTTCTATTTTCTTATCTCTTGGGGCCCTTTCTTCTACTTTAGTAGCATCTCATTCTTTTTCATCGGAGTCCTGGATGAACACAAGGCATTTGATGGGAGGCTTGGTAGGTAATTGTTGCTAGGGACTTTCTTCTTTCTCTATTTCCTTCCCCTTCTTTTCTCTAGTTTTCTCAACCTCAGGCACGTGCTCCTTAGGCTGTTCAATTTTGAGGCCTTTGATAGCTTGAGCCTCACCCTCAGGCTTATCCTCTCCTACCTTGCCTTCTTCTTGTTGTCCCTCTCCTTTAAGAGGCAACTTTTATGCCTCTTCTTCATTGCCTTTCAGCTGCTGGGCCATCTCTTCTTCAAGATTGTCGTCGAAGGTTTGCATGATGACCCTACCATCGACATCCCCTCCTCATCTCTGCTCTTGGAAGAGCCTGTTCCTTCCTCCTTGTAGGCCACCCTATCAATTTTTCGGTGCTCATACTCTAGGTGTTCATAGTATTCATCGGCCTCCTCTTCAAATGGCTTTGAGGCCTCTTGCTCCCACCTCTCCCACTCCTCGAAAATCAACATGGTGGCTTCCATAGCTAGTAGTCCTGCCAGAGGCTGAGAAGGTTTAGCAGTAGCAAGGACCTGCGCTAGGGCTGCTTGAAGAGTGGGGTCCATAAGGATCTGGGAGAGCTCGAAAGGGAGATTCTGCATATGCTTCGAGAAGGCCTCAGGCAAGGCAGAAGCGGGCATCGGTGCTGCCACTGTAGCTAATGGGAGTGATGTGGTAGGTGACATTGTAGCAGAGGAAGGAGGAGTAGTCACGACAGAGGAAGAGTCAATTACTATCACAAGCTCAGTTGGAGGTGAAGGGGCAAGATGGACAGAGATGTCCACTATCGGCGGGGATGTGGCGACCATGGCTAGGGAGGTAGATGATGGGACAGCCAAAACAGGGAGAGCCAAAAGAGGTTTTAACTGATCTGTACCTTTTGTTTCTTCCTCTTGGATTAAGGGTTGCTCCGTGGTGCCCCCTATTTGCTTAAGCCTCTTGGAAGGTGAGCCTCCTAGATCCTTCCTTGTGTACACTTTGGGATCCGGAGACTACTCCATTTCTGTCTGTTTCCTCTTCTTGGATCTGGTAATTGAAGGAGATTTGGATGTCCCACCTATTGAAGTTGTAGCGGCGACATCCTCGGAGGCACTAGGCTCACTCTTTAGTCCCTCGTATGTCAAGACCACTCCTTGTTACTTCAGCCAGCTGACTTGTCCTTTAACCCATTCTTCAGTTCGAGCCATGATGGGTTTGGTCACGACATGAAGGTCATCGACCTCCTATTCATCCTAGTCAATTGTAGGTAGTTGTAGATTAGCGACTGCATTGTACCAGGGATCCATAACAGTGTATTCATCCTCTTCTACTTGATCTGGTACAGGGAATAGTTGTACCCTCCTTACGAAGTAAGCAGTCATCCTCATATAGTGCCTGGCACACACCTCTTTGTCATCCTGGCAATTTGCCTAGAAATCATTGATATTGTGCAAATGGGCATGCTCTAGCCCTAGTGATTTCCTTACATGCCCATACGGATCCATCCATGGGCGAGGAGTGTGCAATTGGAAGTGGTATTCCACCAACTCCTTTTTTGAATTCCTAGCGCACTAGGAAGTTTGCAGTTTGTACATGCCCCGACCAAGGGTCAAGGGATAGGAGATCCCCGCCAAGTGTTTTCCACTGAAAAATGATTGTATATGTTGGAGCTGCCAGGAAAGTTTCAATAGGATGATCTAGTCATTGGGGTACCGGGGCATTCTGTTCAATCTTTCAGTGAAACCCTGGGTGCAAATGTAGGAAGGCATATTGTTTCAGGAACACCCGCGCATTGTGAGAAACTCTCCTCTCAAAATCCCTTCCAAGCAATCAGATGACATGACTAATGAAGGCATCATTGACCTTATAATACTCCTTAAAATTCCTGAATTGGAGCTAGGGATGTCTGTCATAAACTTTCAATTTTCAACCCTGCTCCTCATCGAGTGCCACAAACAATCCACCATATTTCCTTTGGTCTGCCAAGGAATAGACTAGGTAGGAGGTCATATAAAATTTGGAGCTTTTCTTCACATTTATGAATCACTCATGGAAGCAGTCGCTTATTATGCCCCCAGTAGAACATGGATTTTGTGGTGACGTCCTCATTCTCGCAGAGGATTTGTTCAATGAAGTACACCATCCACTCCTGGAATAATGTCGCGGTAGGCAGGCCCATTACCCAGCTCAGCATAGTGACCAAGTCATGGTAGTCTTCATGGAAATCACTATGGAAGAGCTCTTGGGGGACCTTTGCGGCACTGCCCCTTTTCTCCTTGAGCCAATGCTTATTTATCAATCTTTTGTAGCCTGTCGGGTTGTCATCCCATGCCGCCTTACATTCCTCTATGGTGGGTGTTTCCATTTCTTGAAAAGTGGGAATGTGGAAGGTCTTTTTAATGCCTTCAGCCGACATATCTGTTAGAATATTACCATCCCCATCGACAATGGTCCTTGTTTCAGTTTGATAGGCCTGCTGATAAGCCATGACTAGCTCAAGGGCACTGAGAGATGGGGGGAAGCCCGCAGCTTTTGTGATTCCGCTTTTCCTGATTAGCCTTGCATTCTTGGTTGTCAGGTTGATTCTGACCCTTTGTGTAAACTCAACAATATCAACTTGGCCAATATTGGTGTCTGTTATTTCTTTCCAGTCCATGGTGATCTTTGATCGTAGAGGTTCACCCTGGAACTGGAATTTCATCTAGTCTTTCTCCTCCTTTCCATGAGGAGTCTTTCCTGACTTCTTTCCTTTGTCTGTTGTCCCCTCTGAGGGTCCTACACCTGATTCCATATATCCTGTGGGCAAAGGCATAGTCAATACAACCAATCATAAAAGCTTTGATGTTAGTTAGAATCCCATGGACGAAATCATATTTAAACAATTTATCGTTCATAAAATGATACTTCTACTTCCAGATGTCATTAGTCTTTCAGATGATGGATTTTGGGCAATCCAGGACCAGAGGCTCAGACTTCCCTAGCAAGAATGTTGTTTTGAAAGGGAAAATGGGGTAGAGTGATTTGAGAGATTTCTACCGACCAAATTTTGATGGTTCAAAAGGCTCATAGCGAAGAGGGCCAAATTTGAGGACGTGGGTCAAGATTAGATTTCAAATTTGAGGTCATTTGGGTCGATTTGGGAGCATCCAAAGGTACGAGGCCAAAAATCTGTCTGGGGTTAGCCGTTTGGAATGGCCGAGCAGAAGCGGAGTTCCAGGGACAAAACTTCAGGGTTCGGGACCCTGTGGGTCCAATGGCGGCTGGTAATTTTGCAATTTTAAAGTGTTCGGGCCTGAGGAGCTGGGAAGCCGTTATGCCTTTATCGTTCAGAACGGCAATCGTCAGACGGAAGTCTGGAGGGGGCGGCCCGGAAGATCGAACCTGGCACTTAGGTTGCACGTCAGATTTTCATAATGAGTTTCCACGGTGAGCAAGAAGGCAGAGCCCGAAGCTTGGAAGGGCGGGCATGATTTTCTCTTTTGAATGACAGAGATGGGACGGAGTCCCGAGTGGTGAAGCCTGGCAAGGTCAAGGATGGTATAGTTCTATGATTTAGAATCCTCACATCAAAAGGAGGCCCAAGGTATGAGAGGCAGAAGGACGCCAATGGATTGTCATCTGAAACAGTGAAGCTACCGCGAAAGTCCATGAACGGAAGCCCATGAATCGGGACCCGACCAGGTGCCAGAAGGTGGGTTTGCGCTTAGGAACGGATGGAAAAAGGAGGCCCGGGGTCTAGATTTCGGGAAGACGGGTCGACTCCACCATTTGGGAACGGCGAAAACCCCACAGAGTTTCGGACACGGAAGTCCGCGGATCAAGACCAGGGTTCTTGGCAGGCGACCGATAATTTGTCAACGCTAGACGACAATTTGCAAGAAGGGCCCTGAGGCTCGGGCGGATGGGGTTCCTTCACCATTCAAGAACAACAGGAGCTTGGAAGAATTCCAGACGTGGAAGCTCGGGGGCACAGGCCCAGCAGGCCAAAATGGGGGGTCAATTTTCAGAGTTTAAGTTTATGATGCAAGACGGCGAACCGCCAGCAAAAACCTGAGGATCCAGGCCCGAGAGATGGTGTAGCCATTTTGAAAAGGATGTTGAATTTTATTAGTTTTTCTGGCAAAGAAGAGTCTTGGGCCCAAACGCTGCGAATTCCCTGAGCGAAGAATAGCCGCGCATGGGCTAAGTTTCGGGTTGATCTTAAGGGGCACTTTGGAAGTTTCTAAAAGATTCTAACACATGGGTTTTGTGTGTTGTCTTATGTTCTATCATTTAAATGTAATTTTAACCTAGGTTGTTCATCCCTTTAGGTTTTAAAATCATGAAAAAGTCTCGGGATGGAAAACAGTAGACCTACCTCGGACACCTAATGCGGCAAGGCGTGAAATCCACTAGAGATCATCAAGTGATGGCAACGGGCATGAGGGTGATGATCAACAAAGGCAGTGATCCTCTCAGGTAAGCACTTTGATCTCTCTCTGCAAACCTGACAAGTGAAAATTATAGGTTAGGAAAGATATTTATACTCCCACCGCCATTAATGGCTTCATTAAATGCAAGTACGACAAATCATTTGGTTGGTGAATTCAAATTCACAGGCGGTGGCGGGAGCCTTAGGGCCCGAAGGCCGTAAAGATGTGAGGTGGCGGCCATTTGAAATTCATTTCGGAAACCACCAGCGGTGAAAGGGAACTCGAGGCTCAGAGGGCGGAGTTCCATCAATAATTTGCTGCCAGGAACTACGAAGTTTGCACAGAATCTTGGGAGTCGAAGTCCGGAGGGTCAGGCCCGGAGGGGACAAAGTAGTCGAGAAAATTTTGCAAGTTTCCAGACATAAAATAAGGAGATGGGTCCCGGGGGCCGAGAAGGCACGAGGTGGCGGTCGTTCAAGACAACGAACACAAGGGGGAAACCCGGGCAGGGGAACTCGGTGGTGCGGACTTGGTGGGCTCCAAGGCTGCTGGCAGAGGCAAACTGCCAAGGAGGCCCCGCAAGGTGCCAAAATTTGACAAAATTGGAGGGGTGAAACATGGTCAATTCAAGATAAGACTTTGGAGGTGCGTTGACCACCCAGGTCACTAAAAATGGGGCACACAAAATGAGGCAATGACAAAAATGACCTGACAAGGCGAAAGAAAAAGAGGGTCCCCGTTCCAAACGGGGTGTGTGTGCTGAGGGCACAACAAATACCACCCCAACGGGGTTTGAACCTTGGTGGCAAGAACAACAATGCCACCTGTTGTGCATTTTTGCACACACGCCCCACTGAAAGTAGGGACCCTCTTTTTGCTCTGGCTTTTGGTGTCTTTTGGCCCCTTAATTTTACTAATTTTGTTGCCTTTGGAGGTCCTTTGATGTTCATCCTGCTTGCCCAGGTGATTTCCCCCAGGTTGCACTTTGAAAAAACTAAGTTCTGTGCAAAAATATGGAATTTTGGTCCAGTTCGGGATTTTCCGCCCGACCCGGATTTTTTCAGATTTCTTCAGTTTTTCGGATTTTTGCCTACATCCGAGATTTTCCGCCCAACCCGGATTTTCCTGGATTTCTTTAGTTTTCTGTATTTTTGCCTGCGTCCGGGATTTTCCGCCCAACCCAGATTTTCCCAGATTTCTTCAGTTTTTCGGGTATGTGCCAAAGGTCTAGAATTTTATGCCATCCGCGGAAATCCAATCCACCCGAATTTTTCTGGATTTTCTGCCAGGCTTTGTGCAAATTGAAATACTAGATTAAATTGATGAATTTGATGATAAATGCTCAACACCCCATGCCTAATTTGATATATTACACAATGTTTCGTGCATTCTTGGTTCGTTTTGATGATCTATTGTTGAAATTTTTGCCTTATTCGGTAGAATCATGTCCGACTGGTTTTTTCTGGATTCTGGTCTGGAGTCCGCCTGAC
The DNA here is from genome assembly GCA_007258455.2 of Sequoia sempervirens. Classification (NCBI taxonomy): domain Eukaryota; kingdom Viridiplantae; phylum Streptophyta; class Pinopsida; order Cupressales; family Cupressaceae; genus Sequoia; species Sequoia sempervirens. The sequence continues at coordinate 178,961,416 of VDFB02026320.1, forward strand.
CTGGATTTTCCCGGATTTTTTCCTTTGGTCTGGTTTCCCGAAATGGAAATTTTTTCGAAAATGATTATTTTTTCAAAGATGGATTTTTTTTTAAAATGACCCTGAAAATGAAAATTTCTTGAGACAAAAAATTGAAAAATTTCCAAAAATGGAAAAAATTCTGAAAATGGAAAGTTTCCTTATAAAATTGTAAGTTTTTCTTAAAGGTCAAAATTTTATTCAAATTTAATTTGAACATGTGGGCTATTAATGATGATATCTGTTTTTCAGGACTAAACAAATATTAAAAGGGGGACTTGCATATGGATTCATGCCAAAAGAAGAAATCTGGAAGCATTCAATTTAAATTTTCAAAGTGGGACCTGCCTAAGAATTCGTGCCAAAACTGTCTACAGCTGGAGGACTTTCTGGAAGACGTGTGAATCTGATCTTGCTAGAGATCGTGGGCCAACATGGATAATATTCATGCATTTAATGCAAATCTTGTCATATTTTGAAATTCTCCTGGCCGACCTATTTTGGGGCCCGTTATTATTGTAAAATCTAATTAGGCCGACCTGTTTTGGGGCCAGTTATTATTGTAAAATCTAATTAGGCCGACATGTTTGGGGGTTCTCTATAAATGGAATTTGTGCCTCATTTGTAAGGAGAGATTTTAGGATTTTGACTAGGCCAGAATTGGCAAGTAGTTTTCAAAATTAGTTGTAGGAGATGAGAGACTTGAAATTGTTGTGTAATGCTGGAGAAGTAATGCAATTAGATTGTTGATTTGGAAAACTTTGTATTTATTTTCAATAGTTTTTATGGTTTCTTGTTCTTGATTCTTAGATGTTAGATGTTAGATGTTAGATTTCAACTCTTTTACAATGGTGGTGAAATGTTGACGATGTTGATCGATTTCTAGTCCATACTTTTAGCAATTTGCTGATTGTAGATTGCTGTGTAAAGTTAGTCTGGGACTCACTTCTGTACTAAGTTCAACTGTGAATGAATGTTCAAAGTCTGAAAATCTTCATATTTCCCCAAAAGATTGCACCATTTCTATGTAGTTGCAGGTTTATCCTTGATCGAACAGAGATCGGTTTTATTGGGGATCTGTCCATTTGCAGCTTTCATCATTATTGTGATTGATCTTAGGAGTTAGAATCAAATAGAATCTCTCTAAACCCTTATCTCTTTTGTTTCTTATTTTGAATCCGAGTTAGTTTTAGGGTTGAAAGCATCACCATATTGTTGCATCTGATGAAAATTCACTTCCAGCATTGTTCATTTGTAAGGCCCCTTGTGATTACCAGCATTTTCACATATTATCTGAGTTGTTTATGCATTGTTGTGACCTGACACCCGAGAGACCTTGGGGTAATTTTCAGTAATTTATTGTTGAGAATAACCTTTCAAGAGAGATAGAATATTGCATTCTGTCTGAGTTGTTGCTGTGCAGAAAACACCATCAACACCACCTTTAACCATCACACCATGCCAATACCGACAAGGTCAGATAAGTGATTTATCAATATAAATTAAAATCATTTTTTTTCAAAATAAAAAAATTACAGGAACATGATTGACCAACCTAATGATGAGAATGCAAGAAAGGCTTGCTCATCCATGTGTCAACCACCTAAACCTACAAAAAAATGTTAGTGAATAGGGGTTTTCCTTGGTCAAACCCCGTTTTGGTATTCAAACCTTGATATGAAATGAAATAAGATAAAGGAATGATGAAAATACACAATATGATATTGCAACTTACCAAAAATGAAAGATAAGCTCTTGCTTGATTGTATAGATCTTGACGTGAATGCTTCTTGAATTATGAAATATTTATCACAAATGTTGGCTCAAATTGTGTGTTAGGATAAAATGTACTTCTTATATGTCCCTTGGTTGAAGATGTTGACTCTCATCTTCCTTGAGTTACCTATCTCATAATAATCTTTCATGCTCACAATATTAGCTATCAAACTGCATTATGTATGAATCTACTAGTTTTCCTCATCTTTTCTTAACATTTGAACTTACATATATAATAACGGATTAGTATGACCAAACATATCTTTTATTTAGACACAAGATCCCATCTGAACAATACAAAAAAGATTCTAACAATTGCAAAGTAAATCTTGAGTTAAAAGAAATGTCTTGAATATTTACTATGTTAATGGAAGGAAAAAGATCTTTTCCTTGAACTTTTGTTTATAAAGTTTAAACTTGAACACAAAGTAATTATTGAAATTCACATGAAGGTTTTAATTATGATTACAAAGAATTAGAGCTTTGAGTTTCCTTCATATTCTTACATAACGTCCCTTTCCCTAATCAAGTTTTTTTTAACTATACACATAATACATTTAAGAAATTACAATGTACTTTCGGATAAAATAAAAAATAAATAAATATGAGAATGGATTGACCCTTGAACCACCAATATCCAAGTGTTGCAGAAAGGAATCTAAAGGGAAATCAAACCCAAAGATAATGCACCAGCTTTACTCATTCTCGAAGAGAACATGGAATTACAAATGGTAATCAATAAAGGAAAAGGAATATTTGTCAAGAGAAAAGAAGGGGAGAATATTATAATTGCATCCATTAATGACTCCCAGTTCACACCCTTCAATACATGTACTTATGTATAACCACACCAAATTTTATCATTGTATTCCAAATAAAAGCTAATATTGGAAGCTTGAACACGAAGTCTCCAATATCAAAAAATCACTACTTTCCACTCACTAACATTTGTAGGGACTTATCAAATCTCTAAGAAATTTTAGACTCCCAATACAAAGGATCTCCATCAAACATGATTATCAAAGATGAAAAATCTCAACAAACATGATCATTCAAACTTCAAGTGATTCCCATCGAGCTACTAAAACCAACATTCTTCTATCATGAGATAAAAGGTACTATATTAACATCTAAACAAGGTTAAATAAATCATATTAGGATTATTTAGTCTTGAAAGCTTGAGAAACCATTCACCTGAAGAAAAATGTCTATTCCCATTACGCTAACAAACTGTCACTCTCATTTCCCTGTATATGAAGAGTTCTACACTAAAAGAAGCTTAAATATGTCATAACATGAGATATTTAAAGATTATATCCAAAGGAAATATTGATCACTTCCTAGGGATCATGAACAAAACCTGAGAGACAGAACTAGAGTGAAGATTTCCTATAGATGCAACTAAATATCATGCACCATCTATCCTTCTTTCATCTTGGAAAGATGTAATGTCCCCCTTTTCAGCGTGATCTTGTTTGCAAAGTGTTAGCCTATTTCTTGGACCCTTGTGGGCTAACTGGATTGGTTAGAGGGTCAGTGGTACCTTCTGGAGAGTTCGGTCGATTTCATTTTCTGAGATCGTGGATAGGCTCATTGTAGGCCTTGGCAGTACAGGAGTTTCTTTGCTTCTGACAGCACTAAATTCCATTGAGAATTGAGGGAGATAGGCTTACTTAAGTGATTTAAGTTATATTTTAACTTAAAGTCTTTTTATAAAGTCAAATTGACTTTATAATTCTTATATCACTTAAATAAAGTCTAAAGTGAATATTTTAAGTTATATCTTTTAATCACTTAAAGGAGGTGCCTAAAATCAAAGTCTAGACTATGGAAAGTGACTTAAGTTTATTTCCATAAATTTAAATGATCTAAAACCCTAAAAGGTACGACCTTCTTAGGTTTTCACCTCCTTTGCTTTATAAGGGATTTGGGCAATGAGAAACTCATCTTTTTGAATATTTCAACTTTGCCTTGGAGGTTTTTTCCCTTGCTTTCAGCCTGTGATCAGGTTTGCAGCAAATCCACCATTGGAGAACGAAATCTCTTCAGTGTGAGCACTTGTGAAGTTGTGAGAGATCAGCTGAATTAGTGCAGATTTAGAGAGCTTCATTTCAGAATTTCTGTAGTGCTTCAACAGATTTTTTGTAGTGTTCTTCATCAAAAATAGAGGGTTTATTGGTTGTTGTTCTTCCTTCACCATGGCAGACTTCATGGCTATTTGGGCACACCTTCAGAGATGGTTTTTGGTGCTTTTTGTTTGAAAGGGCGTGGAACTTGCAAGGAAGGTTTTTTTGGCTTTTTGGAGAAACATCTTCTTTCAGAGGATCTCTATTCATGAACTTGGGCGCCCTACCTATACTTCTCTCTGGCTTCAGTTTCAGAATAAACTTTGAAGTCTGTAACTCTCTACTCCAGTTTTTGTCAGTTCTTCACTATGCTGATCAAATTTCTTATTTAAAAAATCTGGAGGCTGTCGGGTATGTTTATATGTTTTAAATCCATTGTTGATGATAATAAACACCTTCTACAATTTCAGTTTGATTAAATTTCTAGATTAGATTGTGTAATCTTTTTTTGGATCAACGTTTTGGATCACACTCTGTGATCCATCATCAGGATAGAGAGCTCAAGGAGATGAAAAAGGTTTGTTGCAGACCAAATAGGTATAAAAAGAGGAAAAAAGATGGTAGAGGGATAGAAGGCACAAGGCCCAAGAGAGATAGGAAAGAAATTAGAAAATGATTAAATTTGCTCAAGTTTTCATTCTGTGAGCTTTTATATGATGTGCCCCTTCTCTAAAAAACTAAAAAAAACACAATTAGACCTAAGAAAAAGATAGGGGTTTGAGCAGTGAGCTAGCAAGGCTCATCACAGTGGTATCAGAGCATTCAAACATCATTATCAAGTGCCAAAAACAAAAAAACACAACAATCAAAAGTTTATATCAGCATATATCAGCTTTACATGACAAGTGTTTGACAAAATTCCAAAGGCAGAAATTGAAAGGTTTTGAGTCTATATTAGTAGGGCTCATCATAGTGGTATCAGAGCTCTGATCCTGCTAGGTTGTGGGGTTAGAAAAAATTATGCAGTCACACCAGGACAAATTTGACAGGTACTATTCACACAGGGGTTGAACAGCAAAGTGGTTATCATGGCTTCTAAATTTGTTGATGAAGTAATGGTTGCTTATGAGGAATATATAGCATCTCCAGATAAGATAAAAGATCACCTAGACTTTGAACAATATATGGAGCATCGGATGGTTTATAATAAGCAACGAATCAAATCAAAGAAATGTGAGCAGAAAAATTTAGAGAGCATTTCAAATAATATTCAGCAGAAGCCTATTCCATCACAACAAAGATTAGCTCGTAGCTTGCAGCAGTCTGAAGACTCCATTTCAAGACAAAGCTCATCACAAAACAAAAATAAATTGAGTTTCCTTGATGTGTTGGGGTTAAAAAGGGATCAATCAGCAGTTAGTGACCAGCATACAGCTGATCTTATGGAGGACAAAAATCAGACTTAAATAGAAGTAGATGTTGGGCACAAGACACTTCAGGATGAGCAAGTGTTGTATGAAGGCAAACCAGTTGCCTTAGAACAACCACATGAAGATAAGGTTCCTTGTGATGCTTCATCAATTGCTATGAAAGAAGAAGTGTACATAAATATGGCTTCTACAACATCTTTTGAGACAACTTCTATTGAAGAGAAGTTTTTACACCATGATAGTGGTTTTGTTGAACCCCAGGAAGATATTATCAGCACTAACGGAGATGATATCAGCCTTGAGATCAATTCTGGTTTTATGAACAGCAGTCCATTACTTTCACAAAATCATGAGGTGATGGATAAAGTACATAAAGATGGTCATGTTATGGAATCTCCTAACATTAGCATTGAAGTTTTGCATGTTGAGATTGAAGAATGTTTGGTGGATTCAAGTCACAAACAGTCTGATTTTATATATCAGACCTTGGAAGATGTGAACAAAATTCAAGTTTTGTGTGATGGGTGGCTACAAAGGGCTAAGAAGGCAAAGATGTTGGCTGCTCAAGCAAAACAACGTTTGCAAGAGGTCAAGGAACGCTGCAGCCAGCTAGATCAAGCAAAGAAACAAAGGGAGTCGCACATTAGATCTCTAATTCTTCCAAGAGAAGAACATGTAAGAGGTGAGCATGCTATGGATGGACTTGCAGTGACTTTGGCAATAGAGGTGTGTGAGGATATTGTCATAACAGCAGCTTCTACCTTTCCAGTCGAGACATCCTATGAGGTACATAGCAGCAATACCTTAGAGGTTGATGACAACACACATGATGTTGCTGATTATGAGGTGAGTGATGCAGATTCAACTTCATGCTATAGTGCAGATTTGGATGGCAAATAGAAAGTGATTCAAGAGGGATTTTCCTCTCCTCAGTACAGTTATGAGTTTTATGATAAGCAAGCTCCAATCTATGATACTGATGGAGAAGAATCAGAAAATGAGGCGGATGCTACATCTTCTTGTGATAATCCGCTCTTTGAGGTGGATGTTGATTCTACTCTTGACCCTGGTTTAAGGGTGAGCTTTGATCATAGTATCAGAGATTCAGTCAGTGCATCGGGATTTCAGATAGAGCTCGTTGAGGAGATTCCCAGTGTGTACATGGTCAGGAGTCTACACAGTTTCTTTCTCACTCATCATGTACATGATCTGTTTCGGATGCACAATTCTAGTATGCACATGTTAGACATGTGGGATGATAGCCTATCTCGTGCAGTCTTAGGGAGCACGTTTTGTCAGCAGTTTGACTTGCTGCCTTGTGAGTTTCTCTCTTCTGTATCTGATGGTGTTGAGATTGACAGGCTACAGTATGATGATCCAGCTGATCAGATTTGGGAGTTACAGGAGACTCATTCATCTAGGAGTTGCATATGGGATGACGATGGCGATCCAGTTTCTCTTCCTAGAGTAGATGGTATTCAGCATGATGATCCTCTCTTCGAGTTAGATATCGCTTGCACTCTGGACATGAGCATTAATCGTTGCATTTGGGATCCTTCCAGTGTATTGGGATTTCAAATTAAGCTGGTAGAGGAGTTTTTGGAGGAGTACATGATGAGAGGTGCAGATAGTTCTACATTTGACCCTCACGATCTGGCAGCTATCTACTTGTTGCTTGGTGATTTAATCTTCTTAGACTCTTCATTGATCGATGGTTGTCCTACTTGGAGTTGGCATGATTTGCAGAGTTGGGATTTAGGAGTTTCATTGCTAGATAGTTGGTTTCATGGGTTAACAAGTTATGGTGACATCATGGGTTCCAGCTAGAGACAAAGATCTGTTGCGGATGCTTCCCGATATTCTTACTTTATTATGATGGATGGATGTGAGTACCATTTATATTGGGATCCAGGTGGCAACAGGTTTGGTACTTTGTTTTGGATGAGTCCCATGCATTGGCTTCACCACTTTTGGCATGCTGAAGTTGAGATCAGTGTTGAGTAGCGGAAGATAGTTGATGATAGTAGGGACATTTCACAGCACTATCCTTGGGAACCTGGTGGAGTGGTTGATCCTTTGTTGTTGAGATTGCTTGCGGTCAAGCAATTTCAGGGAGGGCGGATTGTAATGTCCCCCTTTTCAGTGTGATCTTGTTTGCAAAGTGTTAGCCTATTTCTTGGACCCTTGTGGGCTAACTGGATTGGTTAGAGGGTCAGTGGTACCTTCTGGAGAGTTCGGTCGATTTCATTTTCTGAGATCATGGATAGGCTCATTGCAGGCCTTGGTAGTACAGGAGTTTCTTTGCTTCTGACGACACTGAATTCCATTGAGAATTGAGGGAGATAGGCTTACTTAAGTGATTTAAGTTATATTTTAACTTAAAGTCTTTTTATAAAGTCAAATTGACTTTATAATTCTTATATCACTTAAATAAAGTCTAAAGTGAATATTTTAAGTTATATCTTTTAATAACTTAAAGGAGGTGCCTAAAATCAAAGTCTAGACTATGGAAAGTGATTTAAGTTTATTTCCATAAATTTAAATGATCTAAAACCCTAAAAGGTACGACCTTCTTAGGTTTTCACCTCCTTTGCTTTATAAGGGATTTGGGCAATGAGAAACTCATCTTTTTGAATATTTCAACTTTGCCTTGGAGGTTTTTTCCCTTGCTTTCAGCCTGTGATTAGGTTTGCAGCAAATCCACCATTGGAGAATGAAATCTCTTCAGTGTGAGCACTTGTGAAGTTGTGAGAGATTAGCTAAATTAGTGCAGATTTAGAGAGCTTCATTTCAGAAGTTCTGCAGTGCCTCAAGAAATTTTTTGTAGTGTTCTTCATCAAAAATAGAGGGTTTATTGGTTGTTGTTCTTCCTTCACCATGGCAGACTTCATGGCTGTTTGGGCACACCTTCAGAGATGGTTTTTGGTGCTTTTTGTTTGAAAGGGCGTGGCACTTGCAAGGAAGGTTTTTTTGGATTTTTGGAGAAACGTCTTCTTTCAGAGGATCTCTCTTCATGAACTTGGGCGCCCTACCTATACTTCTCTCTGGCTTCAGTTTCAGAATAAACTTTGAAGTCTGTAACTCTCTACTCTAGTTTTTGTCAGTTCTTCACTATGCTGATCGGATTTCTTATTTAAAAAATATGGAGGCTGTCAGGTATGTTTATATGTTTTAAATCTATTGTTGATGATAATAAACACCTTCTACAATTTCAGTTTGATTAAATTTGCTCAAGTTTTCATTCTATGAGCTTTTATATGATGCGCCCCTTCTCTAAAAAACTAAAAAAAACACAATTATACCTAAGAAAAAGATAAGGGTTTGAGCAATGAGCTAGCAAGGCTCATCACAGTGGTATCAGAGCATTCAAACATCATTGTCAAGTGCCAAAAACAAAAAACACAGCAATCAAAAGTTTATATCAGCATATATCAGCTTTACATGACAAGTGTTTGACAAAATTCTCAAGGCAGAAATTGAAAGGTTTTGAGTCTATATTAGTAGGGCTCATCACAGTGGTATCAGAGCTCTGATCCTGCCAGCTTGGCACTTGCAAGGAAGGTTTTTTTGGATTTTTGGAGAAACGTCTTCTTTCGGAGGATCTCTCTTCATGAACTTGGGCGCCCTACCTATACTTCTCTCTGGCTTCAGTTTCATAATAAACTTTGAAGTCTGTAACTCTCTACTCCAGTTTTTGTCAGTTCTTCACTATGCTGATCAGATTTCTTATTTAAAAAAACCTTCCTTGCAAGTGCCACGCCCTTTCAAACAAAAAGCACCAAAAACCATCTCTGAAGGTGTGCCCAAACAGCCATGAAGTCTACCATGGTGAACGAAGAACAACAACCAATAAACCCTCTATTTTTGATGAAGAACACTACAAAAAATCTGTTGAAGCACTGCAAAACTTCTAAAATGAAGCTCTCTAAATCTGCACTAATTCAGCTGATCTCTCACAACTTCACAAGTTCTCACACTAAAGAGATTTCGTTCTCCAATGGTGGATTTGCTGTAAACCTGATCATAGGCTAAAAGCAAGGGAAAAAACCTCCAAGGCAAAGTTGAAATATTCAAAAAGATGAGTTTCTCATTGCCCAAATCCCTTATAAAGCAAAGGAGGTGAAAACCTAAGAAGGCCATACCTTTTAGGGTTTTAGATCATTTAAATTTATGGAAATAAACTTAAGTCACTTTCCATAGTCTAGAATTTGATTTTAGGCACCTCCTTTAAGTGATTAAAAGATATAACTTAAAATATTCACTTTAGACTTTATTTAAGTGATATAAGAATTATAAAGTCAATTTGACTTTATAAAAAGACTTTAAGTTAAAATATAACTTAAATCACTTAAGTAAGCCTATCTCCCTCAATTCTCAATGGAATTCAGTGCCGTCAGAAGCAAAGAAACTCCTGTACTGCCAAGGCCTGCAATGAGCCTATCCACGATCTCAGAAAATGAAATCAACCGAACTCTCCAGAAGGTACCACTGACCCTCTGACCAATCCAGTTAGCCCACAAGGGTCCAAGAAATAGGCTAACACTTTGCAAACAAGATCACGCTGAAAAAGGGGACATTACAAAAGAGGGAAATGGCCATACCAAGAAAAAGATAAAAGCGTCTTGAATCTTAAGTTTGCTCCAGTATGTAGAATGCAGATTTTAAATAAAAAGCCTCTAAGAAATACAGTATCATGGTTTTTCATCACTAATTTTCCAATGAAAAATACAACCCCAAATTCCCAATCGATGCTGACACTAAATGAAAAGAAGGTTGTAAAATTTTTCAAATTGCTACCCAAATTGGATGATGGTATTTTCCTGATTCAATTTTGCATCTGAGTTGTTAAGAGCCTTCGAGTATTCCTTTTTCCATCATTTTAAACATATGCTATTAACAAGTATGTGAATAACATGACCTAAATGGATCAACAAAACAAAATTAGAGGATTAAAAGAAACATAATAATTGATACCAAAAGACGCACAAGCTTCTATATAAGAACCAATGCAAAGAAAATTAATAATAGCAAAAAGATTATAAATTTTTCCATTAAACTACCCAAAAATCTCTTCAGTTCCATACGTTATCAATGAAAAGATGTACCTCCACGCAAGAAAAGAAAGAAATCATTTCACCTCCTATTTCCTCGAAGTATCGTGCAGAACAGTTTTGGCACCCAGCCAGTTATGTTAGTATTAACATACATTTTTGAATAAAATATCATTCATAAAAAATTAGCCAAAGAATATTATCATGCCAAGGACCACAAAAAGAGTAGATAGAAAAGATTTGGCTGAAGAGACAAATTATGGGTGAAAACTATAAAAAGGGAATTCAACATTGCAACACTCTCACTGGTCAAACAGTTAATACTCCCATCTACAATTCATCTAAATAATGGAAATGTTTGATGAATAATAATTACTCTAGAATACCTAATGTCTGGAGATGATGTTGCATCTACCGCCATATTTTGGGTCATGGTTCTATATTTAGAGAGTTTATATTGACGAATACATAATAGCTCACAAAATAGATTATTTTCTTTATTCAAAGTTCACGAATGCGACAAAATTCTAATGATCATCACTTTTTAGCTTTTATGAACAAGGCTTAAAAAATTCTTTCTTAAATTCATGGATATTGAAACCAAAATTTTACACTTTACAATTCTCTATAGAATCATGCTAAACTATGCCACTACTTACAATTTATGGCATGAAATAAAGTTAATAATTTACTTTAATTTTAAATCTTAACATTGCATACCTTTGCATGCCATGAGAGGCTATACCGATTCTGGTTATCTTTCTTAGGCCTCCACTAGGCTTCGTACAATTCTTCTTGACGAATTCACCAGCCCTTTTTTTTCCAGATCTTCCATTATCACTCAAGACAAAAACCCCTCCTTTTTCCCTTAGAATCCCCCCAAAACCTTATATGTTCACTGCCCCGAGAAGAAGGTACTCCAAATAGAATGTCTTTTTAAATTCCTTCAAGTTGTTTCAAGAATTCTTCTCCGCTCACAAAAGAAAAATCTTTCTTGTAACTACCATAAGATTAATGCAAGAGATAATCAACGGTTCTTAAAGCATTAATTATCATTTATTTATTCATTAGTAATCACAACTTTTATATATTATCTATTCATTTTATATTATTTATTTATTTTTAAAAGATTGTAATCCTATTGATTATAATAATATTCTCTTGGTTAATAATAGTAAATCAAAATTTATTACACAGTTAGAGAGGGTTGTGACACACTTCTTGTTTCAGCGCATTGAGTTCACAATCTAGCGCATCTCTGGCTTGTTCTAGCATATTTACTTTGGATGTTTTGGTTGTGTTGATGATATGTGGTTTTCATTGATGTCAATACTATTAGAATAAATGTATTTGAAGTTGTCTATGTCGAGGATATTGAGAAAATTATAATAAATGAGTTCTAGGTTGTCAATGGTGAAATGAAGTTCAATATGGTGGTTATTTCTATACATTTTTTTATCATAGGTTGTGGACTAAAGGGTTCATTTTTGAGTGTATCTAGTTTATCCACATTGAGTTTCAAAGATCCGCATGAAGATTTGATTGAGTTATGAATATTTCCATTCAAACAATTTTTTTGTTTCTTCAGTTTGTGTTCCTGATTGAAGATGATGCTATTTTAGTTAGTTTAGTTGTTACAGATGCTTCTCTTGTGATTCGTGATGCTTGAGGATTTGTCTAGACCATGCTCTATCTTTGTTGCATGTCTGCATTGATCATTGTGATTGTGGTTGGTGACTTTCTCTTGTGTGTTCATGTTTTTCTTGTTCTTGGATGACATAGTGTTTGTAGTGTGTTGTGGATCTTCGAGGAGAAATTAATTGAAGTGTTTTCATGCTGGAGATGTTGATTTGGGTCCTCACCAAGTTGTGGCTGACCTTGGTCGATTCACATTGATAATATTTAATGTTTTGGGCTGACAGTTTATATTCATTTTATTATTTCTTTGTGGCCAACTTGTAGCGATGAAATTTCATGTTGCGGATATATAAGAGCGGTTGTTTAAAGTGTGGAAAAGGTGTGATTTTGTGTGTGCGCACGAATAATGTTCTAAATAATTCGAAGGAAGAGCAGAGTGCAAAGAATTGTGAAGTGTGAAGAAGAGTGAAGAAGTGTTCATGTGCTTAATTGGAACTGTAATCAGGCATTAGTAGATGTTATTTTCTCAGTTCAAAATCCAAATGGCTTTAATTTGAATCTCTTTGTAAGATAGTGTGTCTTCCTTTGTAATTGAGTAGTGAGCTCTAAGCAATGTGCCTGAATACATGTACATTCCCCATTTTCATTATACTTTTAATAGGGTATAATCTTGTGGACTAACCTCCACTGTGGTTTTTCCCCTAACAGGGTTTCCACGTAAAAAATATTCGTGTTATGTGTGTTTCTAATGTGTTGATGATTTATGTTTTCATGGTTAATAATCAGATCAAAGAATAAGGTTAATAAGTTGAATTTTTTTGAATTTTTGTGACAACTAATTCACCCCCCCTCTCAATTGTCTGCCCTTGTATTGTCGACAATTGGTATCAAAGTAGGTTCCTTGGAAGAAGTTTAATAGCTTAAGGTGATCCGGGATGGCAAGTTACAAGAAAGATAGCCTGAGATTTGATGGAACAAATTATTCTTTGTGGAATACTCGAATGGAGTGTCATCTAAGATGCATTGGTGAACCTAAGTAATAGGTATGTTACTCCATCAAATAGTACATATGTTGAGTATAATATCCAGGCTAAGGAAGCTTTGTTGAGTGCTTTGATTGATTCTGAGATGACAAATGTTATAGATTTGAAGACTGCTTATGAGATTTGGAAAAAGTTGGAAACCTTGTATGAAGGTGATGCTAATGTGAAGATTGCTAAGTTGCAAAGTTTGAAAGGGAAATAGGAAAGGTTGAGAATGAGTGATGATGAGAACATTAATAATTTCATGCAAAGAGTGAATGAACTTGTGTGTGGTATTAGATGTGTTGGTGGAAAGATAGATGAATCTAAGATTGTTGCTAAAGTGCTTAGATCCCTGCTTGATTCTTACAAAGTCAAAGCTAGTGCTATTGAAGAGCTTTGGACTATAACAAACATAACCAGAGATACATTGGTTGGTAAGTTGATTGCTTTTGAGTTGATAAAATTTGGTGATGCCCTTCCTAAGGTTGAATCTGCATTTAAGCCTACTACTTCCAGAAGAGATAAATAGAGATATGATCCAGGTGAGAGTTCACCTAGAAAGACATTCAAGTATGAGGATGAAATTAGATAGATTGAAGAAGAAGAAAGAGAACTAGAAGAGTTGGAAGCACTTATTGTCAAAAGAGTACCGAGAGGAAAAGGTAAGTATGAAGGAAAATTACCTCTTAAATTCTTTTCTTGCAATAAGATAGGTCATTTTGCATCAAGGTGTCCAAAAAGAGTTGCTAAAACAAGACATAACAAGCCTAGTTTTAGAAGAAGTGTTACTATGTTGTTGATGAAGGCATGCCAAATGATGAATCTGATAAATGAAATAGAAGTGATGATGAATGGGTATTTATTGCTATCAAGGAAAATAATCTTGTATCTACCAAATCTATTGGTTGTACAAATGTGGAGAAATCCCTGGCTGCTCGATTTGAAGAAAAAGATGAATGAGTAATTGACAGTGGATGTTCACATCATATGACATGAGACAAAAGTAATTTTGTAAGCTTGGAAAAGTATGATGGTGGTGTTGCGAGATTTGGTGATAATACATCTGGTGTGATCCATGGAAGAGGTTTCATTTCTCTTGACAGTAAGCATAATACTGATGATGTTTTGTATATGGAAGGTTTGAAGCATAATCTTTTGAGTGTTGGTCAAATGGCTGATAAGGGATACAATCTTCAGTTTAAGGATGGAAAGTGCAGAATATTGAGTTTCGAAAATGAAATTGCATTAGGTACAAAAAAAAAATCTATGGTTGAGATAGAGACGGGTTTGAAGATTAAATTTTTGAGATCAGATAGAGGTGGTCAATTCACTTCTAGTGAATTTAATACTTTTTGTGAAGAACATGGAATAAAGAGACAATTATTTGCACTGCAAACCACTCAACAAAATGGAGTTGTGGAAAGGAAGAAATTTTTTTTTGAAGATGTTGCTAGAACTATGATGTTGGAAGGAAATATTCCTCATATCTATTGGAGAGAAGTCCTGAGTATTGCTATATACACACTCAATTGGGTACAAATCAAAGGTGATACTAGTAAGACCCCTTTTGAGCTATGGACCGGTCAAAAGCCTACTGTTAAATACTTCAAGATATTTGGAAGAAGATTTTATATTAAGAGAGATGAATACATAGGAAAGTTTGATGCTAGGAGTGATGAAGGTATCTTTTTGGGTTATGCTACTAAAAGTAAGGCCTATCGGTGTTACAATAAATGATTGAAGAAAATGGTTGAAAGTGCAAATGGTAAGGTTGATGAAGACTTTGGTACACTATCTAGAACCTGTGGATATGACTTTGATGGTCAGGATGATAATACAAACAAAGGAAATCAAGTGCAAATCAATCTAATAAATCAAGAAAATGAAGAAGAAGAAGAAACTGGTGAAAGAGCAGAAGAAAGATCAAAAGAGCCTAAAGTTGAAGAAAATCCTAAGAAGACTCTGAGGTATGTAAGATTGAATCATTCAGAAGATTAGATTATAGGTGATAAGAACAAAGGTGTCCAGACTAGGAGAAATATTTAGAAGAGTATTGCTTGATTTCAAAGACTGATCCTACTAGTGTGAATGAAGCATGTAAAGATGAGCATTGGATTGAAGCAATGAAAGAAGAGTTAAAAAAAATTGAAAAGAATGATACATGGATTCTTGTTCCTATACCTAAGGATAAGAATTTCATTGGAACCAAATGGGTCTTTAGAAACAAACTGAATGAGCAAGGTGAATTGGTTAGAAACAAAGCAAGAATGGTATGTAAAGGATATTCACAAATGGAAGGAATTGATTTTGAAGAGACCTTTTCCCCTGTCACTAGAATTGAAGTTGTAAGATTATTTCTTGCCTATATTGTTCACAAGAACTACAAATTTTATTAGATGGATGTAAAATTAGCTTTTCTAAATGGTGAATTGGAAGAAGAAGTGCATGTTGAGCAACTTGATGGATTCCAATTGACTGATAAAGAAGATATGGTGTGTTGGTTGAAGAAAGCATTGTATGGACTCAAGCAAGCCTCTAGAGTATGGTATGCAAGATTGGACAAGTATTTGTTGAAGCTTGGATTTAACAAAGGTACTACTGATAGTAATCTATATTTCAAGAATGATGATAAAGATTTGATTGTTGAAGTCTTTGTTAATGATATTGTTTTTGGAGAAGATGATGCTTTGTGCATGAAGTTTTCTAATGAGATGAAGAATGAATTTGAGATGTCTATGATTGGTGAGATGAAATTATTTTTGGGATTGCAAATTACTTAGTTAGATAAAGGGATTTTTATATCTCAGTCCAAGTATGTGAAGGAATTGTTGAAGAAGTTTGGTATGGAAGATTCAAAGCTAGTTGGTACACCCATGGTGACTGGATGCAAGTTGAAAACAAAAGATGATCAGACAAGATACAAATCAATGATTGTTGAATTGTTGTACTTAACTCAAACTAGGCTTGATATCATGAATGTTGCAAGATTTCAAGCTAATTCAAAAGAATCTCATGTGACTACTGTGAAGAGAATTTTTAGATACTTGAAGGGAACTGTTGATCTTGGCCTATGGTATCCTAAAGATGACGATCTTACTTTGAGTTCCTTTGTTGATGCTGACTGGGCAGGAGATGTGAATGACATAAAAAGTACTAGTGGTGGAGCATTTTTCTTGGATAAGAAGCTAATTTCATGGTTAAGCAAGAAGCAAAATGTCATTTCCCTATCTACTGCAGAGGCCGAATACATTGTTGCTACTAATAATTGTACTCAAGTCATGTGGATGAAATAGATGTTGAAGGATATCATAATTATATATGATGACCCTATTGCTATATTTTGTGACAACTCAAGTGTTATTAACATTTCCAAGAATCCGGTGTTGCATTAAAAAAAAGCATATGTCTATCAAGTTTCACTTTTTGAGGGAGAAGGTAAGTGAAAAGTAAGTTAGATTGGAGTATGTGCCTACTAAGGAGCATATTGCAAACATATTTACCAAGTCATTGCCTAAGGATACTTTTGAGTATCTCAGAGGGAATTTAGGGGTGATTACCCCTCCTAATCACAACTAAGGATGCATTGTATTGCATCAATCCGTGCATTTCATAGTCATATCTTGTCTCAGATTGATGTTGTGGTGGTTGCTACTTAGGGGAAGTAGTCAGATGTTCATAAATTCAGATATGTGGTTTAGAGCTTAGAGAACTTTGTCATTGATGTCAAAGGGGCAGAAGATTCATGTGAAAAATTGATGATTATCTAAGGAGAAGAGCCTTATGGGGAGAAAGATTATGTGAAAGTGTTGAGGAAAAGATGAGTCAAAACCTAAGCAGGAGTTAGTTGTGTTGATGGTGTTTTTCACATCATGTGTTTCCATCAATGCCAAAGGGGAAGATTGTTGGATGTTGTAGTTTTTTTGATGATATGTAGTTGTCATTGATGTCAACACTATTAGCATAAATGTATTTGAAGTTGTATATGTCGAGGATATTGAGAAAATTGTAATAAATGAGTTTCAAGTTGTCAGTGGTGAAGTGAAGTTTAGTATGGTGGTGAAGTACCCAAAATCTGCAATGTAAGACCAACCTCAAAAACTCATTAGAAGGGTTAGTATAACACACAAATCTGCAAATACCTCCATGGAATATATTGCAAATGCTTTCAAAAATGCAACAAATGATAATATAAAGACTAAAACACTATGAAAACAAAAGCAAGCTACCTATTCCATGTTGGATTGGTGTCACATGTGCTAGTGACCCTTTCCCAATCCTTGATCAAAGCTCAAATTGTGTAAATGCAAATGGAGATGGTGGAGTGATGATGAACAAGATCAAATCTCAAATGAAGAGAGTAACCTTGCAATGAAGATTGTGAAGGATTTGCTTGAGGATGATGCACCTATTTAAAGATTTTCAAAATGCCAATGTTGAAGAGGGACCAATGTGGGATCAAAAACAAGCCAATGAGTTGAGGACACTTGTCATCATGTGATTAGTTAATGTGTGTGCAAGATTTGGGAAGAGTGCCCAAGAGGGGGAAATTTTGAATTCAAATTTGCAATAAATTTTGAGAGGGGGACAAGAAAGAAGAGCAATAAATGCCCTGTTTGACTTGTCATTGTTGAGGGAAAATGATTGTTTTAATAAATCAATAAAATTGATTTATTGTGCAAGTGGCTAGGTCTAGATAATGCAAGTGGGATGTGATTAGTATTAGATTAGGATTAGATGATGATCATGTTGATTTAATGTTGATTAGGTGATTTGACTTTTAGGACTTAAATACTTGATTTATTTAAATCAGAAAAGGATGGAAAATGATTTAAGATTTGATTTAAATGGCTTTTTGATTTATTTAATTAAATGGATAATGCAGGATGAAGGTTGAATGATAAGGATTTATTTGATAAATGAACTTATTTAATGAATGGATGAAAGTGATGAATTTGCCTAATGTAAGAGCTAATTTGACCGAATATGATCGAATGCATAATGTGAATTTTGCATGTCTACATTTTGCCCCTCTTTGAAGCAATGTACTTGTTGCGTTGGTTCAAAGAATAACTTGCCGCAATCAAAATTTAAAAATTTCATGATTTTTCGGATGCCCCAGCGGAAAGAAGTACACTGGTACAATGCAATGTTAGCATGAAAATGAGATGATGACAAGAAGATCCAACAAGTCCATGATTGGTCGAGACTTTATTAGAGATGATGATGATGATTTGCTTATCAAGGATTGGGATTTTCAAAGGGTCACTTACTTTATGTTTGATAACACGCCTAAGCACGATGCATCAAGGTATGAAGGACCAGGATGGCGTTGTACTTAGTGTGATGGACTTTGACTCAACAAGCGGATAGGAGTATTCTTGTTCACACTTGACATACGGAAACCTTGCTAGGCGTACCTAACAAAGCAAGTATTTTCCAAGTTATTTTACAAGAACGTCCAACAAGCACAGCAGACAAAAGATAATGATCGTTGCCCCATTCCTATCTCTCTAAATCCTTCGTTCGGATATCATCGAGAGGTCCTTGGAATGAGCGCAATAAGATAAATCAAAAGAAAAGATCAAGTACGCAAACAAGCCAATGTTCTTCATACCTCTAGCCAAAGGAATGTGTTTCAAAAGATGGGAGCCAAAACTCATTGCCAAAAGATAATGTCCATTGTCGGAACGGATCCTAGGACATGTTAATGACACGTCATTTTGTTTACCCAAATTGGTTGATTTGATAAAAGTGCCCATTGTCGGAACGGATCCTAGGAAATGCTTTGTATCAAATGATGATGAAATTGATTTATGATTTACATGCCATTGATAAGAAAAGAGTTGATCAACTTGCTTGCCGACAGACCTATACTTGAGATTTTGACAGTTTAGGTTTTCACGTTTGACTGCTAGACTTGTTTCTGACTGTTTTACCAAAGGTTGAGGGTGATGACGATTTATTATGGATGATTGATTATTGCGAGTGTAAGCGAGATGAGGTGGATGGATTTTTTCAAATATTTGGATGTTTTTGGAATTTTGCAATGTTTTGAGGCTATTTTTGGTAATTTTTGAGGTTTTACAAATGTTTTGATTTTTGATTTTTTTCAATGTTTTTGGGATTTTACGAGATTTTGACCAAGAGACTAACCTAAAGACCTATCCTAGGGGCCTCGGGGGCTTATCGATAGATTAGCCTTGCCTACGTTATACACGCAGAGACCACGTAGTTCGACTGACGACTTGATCGATTTACAGATGAAAATACACATGATGCGATGTCAGTTTATTATGACGGACTCCTATAGGACTGACCTAAATGTCTCGGGGGATGATCAAAGATCAACCTTGCCTACGTTCAAGCTCAGAGACGATGTAGTTCAACAAGACGACCTTGTTTTTGGATTTTGAAATGTTTTGAATGTTTTTGGATGTTTTTGGATTTTCTGATTTTCTGATGTTTTTGGATTTTTCTGATTTTGAGGACTTTAAGATCATACACGAATCCGATCCGATGAGAACGTGCCCCCAGCGTGAGGCGATAGACTACTCCGATACAGGCAGGACAAACTGACCTTTTAAGTGGGCCGAGTAGCTCTAGGAGGAATCCTGACACAAATGCAAGACCAAGCTATGGTGCAAATGCGGATGGAAGGGTGAAATGCGATGATATGCGATGAGTGAATGAATGATGCAAAGCAAGTCATGGAGACCAAGATGGATGGAGAGTGCTTATTTACACAAGGTGCCTGTTTACCAGGTTTTCACCAAGGTACTTGCCCAAAGTGCCACCGAAGTGGTTTTCACTAGAGGACAATTTTTTTCTCTTTACTGTTTTCTTGATTTTTTGATTTTTTTTTGTTGTCACCAAGATGCCTGTTTGCCAGGTTTTCGCCGAAGTAACCATTTTTTCAGGACTTTTTATGATTTTTTGGATTTTTTGGTTCTATACCTTGAAATATTTAGGCATAAAACTTTTTGAGATGGGAGCTATTCATTGGCTCCTGTAGGGGTTCCCCTTCGGGTGTTGATAACTGATATGCCCCTGATTTGTAGCTTGCTGTGATGACAAAGGGTCCCAGCCAGTTGGGTTCAAACTTTCCCTTGCCATTTGGGTTCAAGACATTCTTCTGATTCTCTTTTAGCACCAATTCTCCAACTTGGAAAGTTCTGCTTCTGATTTTCTTGTTGTAGCTCCTTTTCAGTCTATTCTGATACACTTGCAGATGGTTTAAAGCATCCAAACGTCGCTCGTCCAACAGTTCCAGCTCGTTCAGTCTTGAAACTCGATACTCCTCATCCGTGATGAGGTTTTGCAATGATACTCTGAGGGATGGTAACTCGATCTCAATGGGCAAGATGGCCTCTGATCCGTAGACCAAGGAAAATGGTGTGGCACCAGTGGGTGTGCGGATGCTGGTTCGGTAAGCCCAAAGGGCGGATTGCTGCAAATGCAACCACCCCATTGATTTTTCTTAAGGATTTTGAGGATGGTTTTATTTGTAGCTTCTGCTTGGCCATTGCCTTGGGGATAGTATGGGGTGGAAAAGCGATGTTGGATTTTGAATTTATCACATAGGTCACGGACTTCCTGATTTTTGAATGGTGTCCCATTATCTGAGATAATAGCTGTGGAACACCATAGCGGCATATGAGATAGTTCAGGATGAACTTTGAGATCTGCTTTCCTGTTATGTAGGTCATAGGTATGGCTTCAACCCACTTGGTGAAGTACTCAGTTGCGGTTATAATGAATTTGTGGCCGTTGGATGAGGTGGGTGTGATTTTCCCAATGAGATCGAGTCCCCACTGTGAAAAGGGCCATGGTGTGATGATTGGATGAAGCTCTTGAGCTGGAGCATGGATGAGGTCCCCGTGTTGCTGACACTGTAGACACTTCTTGACATATTCATGTGCCTCTCTGTCCATGGTAGGCCAGTAATATCCACTCCTCAGCAATTTCTTAGACAAGGTCATGCCACTCGAATGAGAACCACAGATGCCATTGTGCACCTCAGTTAAGGCAGCCGAAGCCTCCTCAGGGTTAAGACATCTTAGTAAGGTTCCTTCTATGCTTCTACGATAAAGGGTTTCTCCTAAAATGACAAAACGAGATGCTTTCTTGATAAAGGTTCGTCTAAGGCTTGAACGCAAATCGGCGGGAATGATACCTATCCTAAGGTATGTGTAAATGTCTTGGTACCACTGATCATTTGGACCAACGATTTCGCACACAAATTCTGACTCTGGTACCTTGAATGCTGGTACGAGAAGCTGCTCTACCAAGAAGTCGTATTTCGGAACATTTTGAGGGATCTCTAAGAGTGATCCAATAGTTGCCATTGCGTCTGCTGCTCTGTTGTTGGTTCTTGGTACTTGCTCAAATGTGATGTCAACAAAATATTCCTTGAGATTTTCCACCAGCCTTTTGTATGGAGTTAGCTTATCATCCTTTGTTTGGTACTCATTGTTCACTTGATTTATGATAAGCTGTGAATCTCCATATACCTTCAATGCCATAATGTTCCACTGTACTGCTATCCTGAGACCTATAGTTAAAGCCTCGTATTCTGCAATGTTGTTGGTACAAGGGAATGCTAGTTTGTATGATCTTGGTATACAATCCCCTTGTGGAGTGATGAAGAAGATACCAGCTCCGGACCCATGTTGTGTGTAGGAGCCATCAAAGTATAGTTTCCAATGAGTAGCTATGTCAATGTTGAAAATGGATTCATCTGGAAATTCTGAAACAAGTGGGCTCTCCGCATAGATAGGTGCATCTGCCAGTTGGTCTGCAATGACCTGTCCCTTGATTGCCTTGCGCTCCACATACTCAATGTCATATTCTGATAATATCATTACCCACTTAGCCATTCTTCCTGTAAGCATTGCCTTTGAAAGAAGATACTTTAAGGGATCAATTTTAGCTATGAGTTTGATCTTGTGTGCCAACATGTAGTGTCTGAATTTTTGGGATGCAAACACCACTGCTAGGCAAGCTTTTTCAATGAATGTATAGTTTAACTCATGGCCCACCATTGTACGGCTGATGTAGTAGATGGCTCTTTCTATTCCATTTTCATCATGTTGTGCTAGGAGAGCACCAAGGGCTGCTGCAGTTGCTGAGATATAAAGGATCAATGGTTTGTTCTGAATTGGAGGCCTTAGTACTGGAGGTGTTAACAGATATTCCTTGATTTTGTTGAAGGCTTGTTCACATTTGTCATCCCATTTGTACGTTACCCCCTTGTGGAGTAAGTGAGAGTAAGGGATTTGTTTGTCTGCTAATTGTGCTATGAACCTGCGAATTGACTGAAGCCTGCCTTGGAGACCTCTCAGTTGTTTCAATGTCCTAGGAGCTTCCATTTCAAGTATTGCTTTCACCTTTGCCGGATCAATCTCAATGCCTCTCATTGACACTATGTAACCCAACAACTTTCCTGATTGTACGCCAAAGACACACTTCTTGGGATTCAAACGAACCTTGTATTCTTCTAGTCTGTCAAAGATAGCACTCAAGACCGATATATGATCCTCCTTCTTTTTGGATTTTCCCAGGATGTCATCAACATAGTCCTCAACTGTTTTGTGGATCATGTCATGGAATATTAGTGTCATGGCCCTTTGGTATGTGGCCCCAGCGTTCTTTAAGCCGAATGGCATTACGTTCCAGCAGTATGTTCCCCATGGGCAAGTGAAAGCCGTCTTGTGTTGATCTTCTTTTGCTATCATAATCTGGTTGTATCCTGAAAATCCATCCATAAGTGATAGCATCTCGTGCCCTGCGGTCATGTCTACAATCATGTCGATGTTGGGGAGCGGGAAATCATCCTTGGGACATGCTTTGTTCAAATCTCTGAAATCCGTACAGATTCTTATGGCTCCGTCAGGCTTTGATACGGGTACCAAGTTCGATACCCATTCTGGATAATCAATTGGTCGAATGAATCCCACATCTAATAGCTTTTTGAGCTCCATTTTGACTAACAAAGCAATTTGAGGATGCATTTTGCGAAGCTTCTGTCTCACAGGTTTAGCTTTAGGATAGACTGCCAAGTGATGAACCACTACCTCTGGATCCAATCCTGGCATATCAGCATAGGTCCACGCAAAATTTATCTTCCTTTCCTTTAAGAAGGTAGCCAACTCCTCTTGTTCTTTGCATAATAATGACTCAGCGTAGAATGTAATATGAGGAGTTTCTTGTGTTCCCAGATTGATGGGGTTGCACTTTTCTGCTAGCATAGCTGACTTTTCTTGGTGTATAGCTGTAAGAGGAAGATTGAATCCCCCATCCTCAGGCGCCTCAGAGAGGTTTTCACCATTGGATGCGTCCTTTCTTTTTACTTTTTTAGAGTCGGAGAGTGCCACAAGGTGGTTTTCACTCAAGGACTTGGAGATTATTCTCAATTTTTTATTTTTGCGACTGAGGGATTCAATCGTTTCTCCATAGTATGCATGTGTATCCAGCTCTATGATAAAACCTGCCTTATGATCCCCACATGGAATGTCATCCCTAAGTCCCATGAATTCCGAGAGCGCCTTATCGTTTTCAAACATGTCAAGAATTGGTGGTCCTCGTTGGTCGTAATCAATCAGTTGGGGATAGACTAATCGGATTTCATTGCTTTGGTTTTCAGACTCATAAGACAAGGTGCTAATCATAAGGACATTAGTATCCTCAAACAACAAAGGTAATCCTATTTCTGGTGACTCAGTTAAATCAGTGGGCATTCCTAAAGTCATGGAGGATTTTGGAGTAGCTACAGATTCCTGAGGAGGCGTTCGGTTCCGTCTATCCTGGGCACCTCGACCAAGTACAGTTACCTTAGGAGTAGGATGACCAATGCCAAGATTTTTTATTTGCTTCTCAGGTATAATGGGTATTACACGCCCGTTATTATCTTGGCCTAACCCTTGGTTCCGGTTATAGCCCATCAAGAGCATCAGCTTCATACCTTTGTTTCGTTCATCCATAGGCAATTCAACTGCCGGTATATCATCTCGATAAAGGAGATGAGATAGGTCCCCCTCTAATGTTTCCTGACCAAGATCTCCTGCACTTGTGAAGGTAGGGTTTCGTTCATAGGAGCCTTGAGATGTTGAAGCTTCTTGTGATTGTGGTCGTCCTCTTGATCTAGGAGATTGTGGTAGCTCTCCTACTACAAAAGCATTCTTAGGCATTGAATAGTTTCCACAACCATCATCTTGTATTATGACTTTGATATCAGAAAAGGTGGGGATGGCGGGGGTGGAGGGTGTCTCTGTCACAGAAGTGAGAGTGGCGGGATCCACGTAAGGTGTTGATGGGCCTTCATCGTTCTTGGGTACTTGCGGGATCTTGTAGTATTTTGCCTCTAGATTTTTGCAGTAGGCAAATGGCTCAGGATCTCCATGGATAGTAACCTCTTGACCTTCATGTGTGAATTTCACACATTGATGAAAGGTTGAAGCTACAGCTTGCATTGCATGTATCCATGGTCGCCCTAGGAGAATGTTGTATGGTAAATCGAGGTCCAAGACCTGACAGTTGGTTTGCATGATGGCGGGTCCAACCTGGACAGGAAGCTGAATGGTGCCTTGGGATACCCTTTCCTGGTCATCGTATGCTCTTATTGTGATGCCTTTTCCTTTGTCAATTGAATCCTCTGAAATGTTCAAATTCTTTAGAAGCTTTAAGGAGCAAATATTTAAGCCTGCACCTCCATCCACCAAGACTCTCTTGACTTTCTTTTTATTTACGTACACCTCCAGATGAAGTGCACGGTTGTGAGATGGTTGTGTGGGGAAGTCTTGTTCAGAGAATGTAAGAATGTTAGGTGTGGTGATACTTGCGACCATAGCTTGGAATTGTTCTGTATCTAGATCTGCGGGGACAGTAGATGACGCCAAAGCTTCTTCTAGAATCTTTTTGTGTGCAGATGAGATTTTGAGTAACTCCATGATGGAGATATGTGCAGGGGTTCTTTTCAATTGATCCAAGACATTATAGCCACTAGGGTTAGACCTTGGATTGGATGTGGAATTTCTGCTTGGTTGGGATGGTGCTGCAATGGTAACCTTTCCACCTCTTGTGGTGACTCCACAATCGGCTTGGGCCCCTTTGATGGTGATGACTCCACAAAACTCGTCTAAACAAGCAACAACACCCTCGTATGTGTGGTTGACATTTTTATAAGCCCCTTTTCCTTTGTCTTGATCTTTGTTTCCTTTGTTACCATGATTCGGCATCGGATTCGTGTAAATCTTGAGATCTTTGTTTCCTGATGGTGCTTCCACATCTATGATTTTGTCATCTATGAGGTCTTGAATTAGATTTTTGAGCCTCATGCAGTTGTTTGTCGTGTGTCCCTTGAGTTTGTGGAAGTCACAAAGATAATTCTCATTATACCATGGTGGCTTGACCGATGGTTCTTGATAATTATTATGTGTAGGGACCGTTATCAATTTTTCATCTACCAATCTTTTCATGATTGCTTCAGCAGGTTCCCCAAGGAGTGTGTATTTTCGTTTGGGGAAGAACTTGTTTCGCTGTGGTCTTCCCTGATTATCAATGTTGTTTGTGTTTTGGTTATGGGATGGTTGGACCACAGTATTGACTTGTCGATTGCTTTGATTGGTATTTTGGTGTTGTTGTTGTTGGGATGGTGGATTGTTCTTCCGTGGGGCACTAATGACAACTTTGGCGTCAACAACACCATCATTGGTTACATTACGATTCTTTGCCCATGTTCGTGGTTTGTCATGATAATTGGATGATGAGCGGCCTTCTTGATATGATGAAGTTTCTCCCTGTGTGGCAAGGGCTCGTTCGATATTGAGCGCCCTAGGGATCAACTGGTCATAAGTGGTGATGTTTTGCACTTTGAGGTGGAAGGCCAAGGGCCCATCAAGATTCGCAATGATAGTTCCCACTTGTTGCTCTTCAGGCATGGACCACTTGCTTTGATTAGCTTTGGATCGCCATCGTTGTAAGAAAGCACCAAATGATTCATTTTTCCCTTGTTTGAGAGATGATAATTCTTGTAAGCTAACCTCCATGGGAGTGTTGAAGGAATAATTATGTATGAAGGCATCTATGATTTCCTGGAATTTTTTGATTCCAGAAAATCGAGAAAACCAATCAATAGCGTTTCCAGCCAAGCTTCTTGGGAATAATCTCATCAAGTACGTTTCGTCATAAGCCACCTCCATGCAATGTACTTGGAATTCCCTGATGTGATCTTCAGGATTACCCGTTCCACGATATTTGTCAAATTTAGGGATCTCAAACCCTTTTGGGAACGGTTTCATTTCTACACTCCTATCAAATGGATAAGGGCATAGGTTTTTTTATGGTTTTGGTGTCCTTCCTGATTGAAGGTCAAGCACTTGTTGTGAGAAAATTTTTATTTGTGCGGTGACATCCAATTGTGGATCAGGAGGTGGAATGAAGGTGTTCTGGGGGGGTGGAGTGGGTGTTTGAATGGGTGGAATGTTTTCTTGTTGTGCCATGTATGCTTTCAACAACGCTTGTTGTTGATCTTGTTGTTGTTGCGCTAATAGAGCTTGTTGTTGTGCTTGATGTTGTTGGTCCAACAATGCTTGTTGTTGGTCAGCTAGGGCTTGTTGTGCTGCTTCTTGTTGCTCTTGGTATTGCTCTAACGCTTGCTGATATGCGAGTTGTTGGGCTGCTTGTTGTTGTGCAAAGTACTGCGCTTGTGCTTGCACTCGTGCTTGGGCATCTTGGGCATCTTTTGCAGCTTTGCAGCTTGTGCGGCTTGTGTGACTTTTGTGTGCTTGTGTGCGGCTTGTGCAGCGCTTGTGCAGCTTGTGCAGCTTGCTTGCGGCTTGTGTGCTCGTTGTTGTTGTTGCAACAAAGCTTGGGCTTGTGCCGCTTATTGTGCTTGTTGTTGTTGCAGCGATGTTTGAGCTTGATTTTGTCGTGAAGCTTGAGAAGCGTGAGTGCCTATAGGTGCTTGCTGAATTGTTTGATATTGTTGGAGCAATTGTTGGTATGCTTTGAATGCAGCATTGTAATGGCTTACTTGGCTTGGTCGCAATGGTGGTGGTGGTGGGATCGGAATTGTGTTGGAAGTTTGAGATGCGCTTAGAGCGATGGTGGTGGTGGGAGGTTGCGATGTAAGGGGTGTGATGGGGGTAGTGGAAGTTTGAGGTATAGTGGATGTAGTGGTTGGAGTGAATGTGGTGATAGGTGCATTTGGGATGGGTGAAGTGATAGGAATGGTGGGACTAGGTGAAGTGGTAGGAATGGTAGAGATGAGCGAAATAGTGGGTCTTTGAGAGACCATATTTTGATTAGCTATCATGTGTTGGTTTGATGTGGATGGTGTGTTTGAAAGATGTGATGTACCCCCTTGGTTGGATGAATTGATTTGGATGGGGCGATTTATGTTAGGGAAAGGTGGAAATTTAGGTAAAGGGGGGATCCCTAAACCAAAATATGGTGTTGACGTGGTGGGAGGTGTGAATGGTTTGAATGGTGGAAAATTTTCTTGTGCAAATGAAGAGACAAATCCGTAGGGTCTCTCTATTTCGGATGAGCTTGCTTGTACCAAAGGTCTAGACACTTGCGTGTCAAGGGAAAATGATGAGGTGGTATGGTAAGGAACCTCAGATGTATCGATAAATCCAAGTGGGTTGTAAAGTGGGTTTTGATGCGTGTTGAAGAGGGTATCATCCTCATTGATAGTAGGTTCTATGGTGGCAATGGAAGTGGTTGATTGCGGAAGGGTGTTTTGGTCATTTGGTACAAGAAGCTCATCCTCAATAGTGTTGAGAATTGATGGATTTATTTTAGCCATTGCGCGAAGAAACTTTTGTAGTTTTGGTTGTTTGAGCATCTCAAGAACTTCTTCCTCACTTATTCTGTTGGTGTGATGTCTTCCACCAAGACCTCTTTTTGTGGATCGTGTGTAGTGATAGTGAGGTCTGGAAGTGGTGTGTTTTGGATTTCTGGAATGTTTTGGCTTAGATCACTTGTGGTTGATGTTTCTTGATTTAACTCCATGTTCCTCTTGTGTTGTGATCTTGTTTGAACCATAAAAGAGCAAACTAGGATGTGTAAAAGATCAAAGATGTGAAGATGAAAGGTGTATGATATATGGGTGAGAATGGAAGTTTTGAATTTGTATTGAAAATCTTGATGTGATGCTAGGTACTTTGGGTTTGCTTTGATTGATGTTTAGACTTTGAATTCTGTCTTTTGAATGTTGATGTTTGAGCAAGAGATATCCCCAAGATGTTTGGATGATGATCTAAAAAAGATAACTAATGCTCATAAAGGATAATTTGATTTAGGAGTGAGAATAGGATGTGTCTACTCACAAGCTAACCAAAAGATAATCCAAATTAGTGATGGGAGAAGGATGCATCTATCCACCATTAATTTGAACAAAGTGATAATTCAACTAAGCATGTGCAAAAGGATTCATTCACACACAATTGAGTTGAACAAGTTTGATGTTTGATGTTTGAAGAATTCAAAGTCTCATGTTTGAAAGGTTTTGATGTCTACCAAAGGAGCCTAGCATAGTTGTGTCAAGATTTTCTCAAAATGTTGGTGAGATGTTTATGGTTGATGATGTTTTTGATGGATGAATGTTTGTTTTGATCTTAGAATGACCCTAGTTTAGACTTTTGCTTAACAAGACCAAGGTATTGAAGAACGTGTTATGCCCTAAGCAAGGTATCCAATCCCTTGAAACAATCTTGGATTTTGTGTGTAGTAAAATGAATATAAAGTGGGGTTGTCTCTTGAAGCATGTCTATAGAAATTAGCCAACAACTTTTCTCTAAAATCATATAACCTTTTGAGTCTTTGTTGATGTTGTTTTGGGCTAAGTTTCCTTTTCTTGGGTTTTTGTATCTTGACCTTGCGAGAAATCATTGAAAAGACATGTGTGGGGCTCAATTGCTTATCTTTGCTTTTAATGACTTCTTTTTACCAAATACACTTTCTTGATTATGTTTCAAACTAAAGATGTCCTATGTCAAAATTCCTTTTCTTCCCACAAAGTGTTGTGTGGGAATTCCAAGAAATTGAGGCAAAGGGATTTCCTAGGTTAACCCTAGTTAGAGCAAATGACGATATAAATTCAAGTGATGAGAAACCTCTAAGGACATAATCCCAAGGGAAGGCAACAACACTTAAATTCGTCAAAAGGTATTTGCTCTATCAAAAGGGGTTTGAAATTTGCATGATCATGTTTAAGTGTTTGTTTGCAAAATGTTTTCGAATACCCACTGTGTTTTCAAACAAAGAATAATTACAAGCCCTATGGATGTGATAGACAATGTTTGTTGAGTCCCATGGAGTCCACGCCTACTTTTTAGCGATGGTTAGATGCTTGACCCTTGGCTCCCTCCCCTACTCCACTTATGGCAGCCAAGCACATCACCATGCTCCCATGGCATGCTTTCCATCTCTACTAAAAGCCGTGAAAATTAGGGCTCGTAATCCACCGTTCTTGCACCAACAAACATTAAGGATTTTGGAAAATTCTAACACATAGGTTCTAGTAAGGACTTTCCGTTCGTAGGAGTTGACCCAACGTGGCAAGAGTCCCCTTCGGATCCATCTTGTCGAGCCAACCGCGTGATTATGGCGTTTAAATCAAAATCCTCATTTATATCCCGGCTGGAAATACTCTTGGCTTTAGAGTGTTACCGGTTGAGTCGCCGCTGGAGTACTTTTCCAAAGCCCTCTAAGATAAACAAAAGCAAGCAAAGACACAATCCTGTAACCTCGATCGATCTTTGATGGCACAAAGAAAGAGAATGTACGCGAAAATGCCCCTACTCACACTCGCACAAGATGTTCAATTTTAAGCCCAAAATGAAGTGTTTCAAAGCAATAAAATGTATTTTGAGTGTTTCTCTTGCACCCTAGATCGCGAACGCCAGGAGAGGATACGCACTCAAAAGACAATCACACAAATAAACACTTATTCGTTTTACACCCTTCAAAGCAATTGTGAATTCGTTTTAAGCACCAAAAAAAATATGAGGATTGCTTGTTCAATTTTAAACCAAAACGAAATCTAGTAAGTTTGTTCTAAGGTTCGTTTTAAGCCCTTTGCAATGAAAATAAATTGTTCGTTTTAGCCCCAATTGAAAACTAATGTTCTAAAACGAAAAGGAAAACAATTTCGTGTAGTGTTGAATAAACACTTAAAGTGTTAAAGAACACATTGTGTTTTCAAAAAAAAACATTTCCCTCCTTTCGTGAAGTAGTATTGATCAAAAAATCAAAGTGTTAAAAAACACATTGTGTTTTCAAACAAGAATCCTCCTCCTCTTTTGCTTTGCATCTTTTCGCCTTTGTTCGCTTGTACCTCCTTCGTTAGTCTTTGTTTCCTTTTGTACCTTTCACCTTTCGCTTGTACCTCCTCCTTTTGTACCTCCTTCGTAGTCTTGTTTTTTGTACCTTTGTTTTGCCTTTATTCGCTTTTGGTACCTATCAAACAAAAGAAAATTATATGAAAACCAAGTTAACTAAATTCATTTTTCAAACATTTTAGTATAAGTGGTTTCAAGTGATAAAGCATTTAATAAAGATCTTGATTCCTAAAGACTTTGAAACCAATATGGAACAAACAATTTGCAAAAGACCCTTCTTGCCAATAATTGAATCTTTAAAAGTGAAAGTCCCCTTCTCCTTTCAAACACAATCAAAAAAATAAAAAATAAAAAAAAATCTAGAGATTGACACATTAGGAATAAAGATTTAATCAAGGCAACAAGATCTCAATATACATGCACCCTAATAAAAGACCATAAATGTCATTTGAGGCATGAAATGTTTCCTAAATATTCTCTTAATATTCACACAACATATTTCAAAGAGTCCACAAAATATTTGTGCCTTAAAGAGAACGCCTTCATTCGCTTAGGACATATCTCCGTACCTGCAATATCATGAAAGTCAACATAACACAACAAATGAGAAGCACGCATAATGATGAACATAGAAAACTTCACATACTTCAGAGATCTGTGCGGCCTGAGTGAAAAGGTTGTTTATTATGGAGATTTTAAAGATAATGCACTTCACACGGAAGACATCCAATCAACCCTGCAACACTGAAACATTTAAGACCGGATTGCATCTTACAACTACCGCTTTTTCTGTCAAGTGTGAGGGCACAGAAATGATGGCGCAGATCTGTTATTAAACATAAGGCTGAAGCTGGAAATCTGCGTTTTTAATTCTCAAGGTGACTGTCCATTCACAGTAAAGTCAGCAATATTAATTTGTAGGGCTTTTGCGAACAATTAAGAACCATGCATGTTGGTATTTATGACAAACTCTGACTGTAGTTTTCTGCAAATGACAAAACCTTTGACCACGCCAACACAGCAAGTGAAAAGAAGAGAAAAAATGACGCTAAGAGTGCATTAAAAGAGGGATCTCAGAACATTTTATTTTCTCCATTTAAGAAATAAAGAGGGGGCGCATTTACTTCTGAAACTCTTTTGAATAGCAGAGTAGTTAGTCTTGAATGCATTCCTACAATGTTTCACTTAAATTGTTGGCTGCGCATGTTTGAAGGATGTTACGAGGCGACCATACAGCTCTGTGCATAATAAAGATCAAATGACCTTACAAGAAGTGGCGCGCAGCTGAAGGAAAGGCATCTAGGTGACTTTTAGAGGCGTCTTCTTAATGGTAATCAGTTACCAATCTATTCATCAGGAAACGACCACCTTGAACGTTTTAAGTAGGGACGCCACTGGGTGAGACACGAGGGTTTAGATGGTCCATCAAGAATGAGTGACAGGTTGCATCAATGAAAGCAATTAAATTGTTTGACAGGATGCCCTAACAAGGTGCTGAACTTAGTTGACCTGATACTTTCATCAAAGGCACATAAAAATGATTGAAAGTAAATCGCCTAGGAAGCCGCATTGAATGCAGAATGGAACCCCCTATGAACCACTAAAAAAAGTCTTTAGTCATATCTAATAAACTTAAGATAAATATGTCAGCAAACGCGTAGATAGGGTGGCTAATGCAGAATGGCCAACAAAGATGGTGTGGCTGACAGGAAACAGCGTGAAATACATACAAAATGGTCAACAAAGATGGCGCGGCTAGCCTAGGAAACAACGTGGAATAAATCTACAGATATGGGGTTTAAAGAAATCATCGGTCCTGGCATTCAAAATACAAAGCAGATCCAGGTCTTTGAAGAAACGTTACCAGACAGAAAGTAGTTCCAGTCTTTCCATTATCAGAAAATGCCTACTTAGCTCGGCAGAATTTCAATGTAGTTCCACCTATAGCTGTTCATATTGAGTATACTTCAAACAAAAGCGCTAAACTTAGCCAATATCACAGTATATTTGAAGCAGTCAGACAATATCACTATGAAAATACAGACATTTGTAGCTAATCAGAATCTTCTCGAGTAGGCATATGTACCTTGAAAACAGCAGGAAGAATTTTAATCTAAACTCAAATTGATATCCTGCGATTTGAACATAGAAAGTGCTTGAAAGAAAGACATTTTCATAGAGTGTCGTGGTTGCAGCCTTAATACAGAATGGATTTGTTTGGAGAAAAGCTTCAGAAAACTAAATCTGTCAAATGTTCCAGCTACAACTGTTACGTAAGGTATGTATGCAAAATATGAGAGCTAAGGCTGAATATGTTTAAAAAAAAAAAAGGTAACAATCTTTCGAACCAGTGATCCTTATAATCGAAAAAAAAACCACAGTATATTAGAAAAGGTTGCACACATTCAAAGGCTGATGCCCTCCTTCTAGCGCCAAGATGAAGTACCCAAAATCTGCAATGTAAGACCAACCTCAAAAACTCATTAGAAGGGTTAGTATAACACACAAATCTGCAAATACCTCCATGGAATATATTGCAAATGCTTTCAAAAATGCAACAAATGATAATATAAAGACTAAAACACTATGAAAACAAAAGCAAGCTACCTATTCCATGTTGGATTGGTGTCACATGTGCTAGTGACCCTTTCCCAATCCTTGATCAAAGCTCAAATTGTGTAAATGCAAATGGAGATGGTGGAGTGATGATGAACAAGATCAAATCTCAAATGAAGAGAGTAACCTTGCATGAAATTGTGAAGATTGTGAAGGATTTGCTTGAGGATGATGCACCTATTTAAAGATTTTCAAAATGCCAAGTGTTGAAGAGGGACCAATGTGGGATCAAAAACAAGCCAATGAATTGAGGACACTTGTCATCATGTGATTAGTTAATGTGTGTGCAAGATTTGGGAAGAGTGCCCAAGAGGGGGAAATTTTGAATTCAAATTTGCAATAAATTTTGAGAGGGGGACAAGAAAGAAGAGCAATAAATGCCCTGTTTGACTTGTTGAGGGAAAATGATGTTTTAATAAATCAATAAAATTGATTTATTGTGCAAGTGGCTAGGTCTAGATAATGCAAGTGGGATGTGATTAGTATTAGATTAGGATTAGATGATGATCATGTTGATTTAATGTTGATTAGGTGATTTGACTTTTAGGACTTAAATACTTGATTTATTTAAATCAGAAAAGGATGGAAAATGATTTAAGATTTGATTTAAATGGCTTTTTGATTTATTTAATTAAATGGATAATGCAGGATGAAGGTTGAATGATAAGGATTTATTTGATAAATGAACTTATTTAATGAATGGATGAAAGTGATGAATTTGCCTAATGTAAGAGCTAATTTGACCGAATCTGATCGAATGCATAATGTGAATTTTGCATGTCTACAGGTGGTTATTTATGTATGTTGTTGATCAGAGGTTGTGGACTAAAGGGTTTTTTCTTGAGTGTATCTAGTTTATCCACGTCGAGTTTTAGAGATCTGCATGAATATTTGATTGAGTTATGAAGATTTTCATTCAGACAGTTTTTATGTTTCTTCAGTTGTTCTTGATTGTAGATGATGCTATTTCAGTTAGTTCATTCATTTTGGATGCTTCTCTTATGATTCGTGATGCTTGTGGATGTTTCTAGATCATGCTCTATCTTTGTTGCACATCTGCATTGATCGTTGCGGTCGTGGTTGGCAATTTTCTCTTATGTGTTCATATTTTTTGTTCTTGGCCGACATAGTGTCTATAGCATGTTGTGGATCTTCAGGGAGAAATTAATTGAAGTGTCTTCATGTTGGAGATGTTGATTTGGGTCCTCACTAAGTTTTGGCTAACCTTGGTTGATTCACATTGATAATCTTTAATGTTTTGGGCTGACAGTTTATATTCATTTTATTATTTCTTTGTGGCCGACTTGTAGCGATGAAATTTCATGTTGTGGATATATAAGAGTGATTTTTTATATGAATTTAAGGGTGGAAAATGTGTACTTTTGTGTGTGTGCACGAATAATGTTCTAAATCATTCAAAGGAAAAGCAGAGTGTGAAGAATTGTGAAGTGTGAAGAAGAGTGAAGAAGAGTGAAGAAGTGTTCATGTGCTTAATTGGAACTGTAATCAGGCATTAGCGGATGTTATTTTCTCAGTTCAAAATCCATATGGCTTTAATCTAAATCTCTTTGTAAGACAGTGTGTCTTCCTTTGTAATTGAGTAGTGAGCTCTAAGCAGTGTGCCTGAATGCATGTGCATTCCCCATATTTCATTTTCATTATACTTTTAACAAGGTATAATCTTGTGGACTGACCTCCATCGTGGTTTTTCCCCTAACATGGTTTCCACATAAAAAATCTTGGTGTTATGTGTGTTTCTGATGTGTTGATGATTTATGTTTTCATGGTTAATAATTAGATCAGAGAATAAGGTTAATAAGTTGAATAAGTTTTGAATTTATGTGATAACTAATTCACCCCCCCTCTTAGTTGTTTGCCCTTGTATTTCCAACATTTACCACATATTTAAGAGCATACATGGTCTTTTCTAGCACATTTTCTTAATCTTTCAGCGCATACGCTTTATGTTCTAGCGCACATAGGGGACAGTCTAGCACATCTTTGGCTTGTACTAGTGCATTTACCACATCTTTCAATGCATACATGGTCTATTCTAGCACATTTTCTTCATCTTTCAAAGCATATTATTTTTGTTCTAGCACATAGAGGTGCCAGTCTAGTACATCTAGGGTCTGTTTTAGTGCATTTACCCCATTTTTCAATGCATCTGCAAGTTTTAGTGCATTCACCGGATACTCAAATAATGAGCTAAATTGAACATCTGACAGACAATTAGAATCACATTTAGAGATCCTTTCTATAACAAATATCATTCCTCATTACAACATCAGTTTAACTTGAAGAAATTGGCCTTTGCAAGTGAAATTCCTTTAACTAAAATTGGATCAAACAACTTAAAGTGCCCAATCACCATCTCATCTCTGATTTGTTTAGTTGTGTTTCATCATCAAGATCTATTATCCTTCATCATGAAAAAAATTCTTTACATCATATTTAACCTAGTCTCATCAATAGGATCCATCATCCTATTTGACTTAGTTACTTCATTGGCACTCCCAAACAAAGATCAAAGTATAGTAAAACTCTATCACTTGCACACCTGTTTTAACAAGAGCCCAAAAATAAAAACTCAAAGAGAAGGAAATAGAAACTCAAACCATCATGGTAGAAGGAGAAGAAAATCCATTTCACATATTTCATCAACTTGAAACATATGAGATAACCGATGAGGACATTCAACAAGCTCAACAAGACCCTAAATTTCACGAGTTCATGGAGAAAATTTTAGAAAACGATGGAGAGAAATACTTTTTGATGTTGGAAAACCAAGGTGTGAAACTACCCAATGATTTTGATGTAAACCAATTGAAGGGAGCTCCCAAGAAAACAAAATTTGACTCACGAATCACAGATCCAATGAATGCTTTAACTCAACAAATGCAAAATATTCAGCAACAAATCCAAGACATACAAAGAGGAGCAACAAAGAGATTTTTTGCAAGACATCTATCCTCCTTTGACAAAAATCTGAACATGATACCTTTTCCACCAAACTATGATCTTCCAAAATATGACAAATACAATGGAAAAATTGATCCTCAGATCATGTAAGAGAATTTTGCACTATGAGTTTGGAATTTGCACATGAAGAAACCTATCTAATAATATTATTCCCATGAAGTTTGGGTTTTCAATGCATGGAATGGTTTTTAAAACTCCCACCAGTTATTAAATCATTTGAAGAGCTGGTAAATAAGTTTATCACCCAATATTCATACAACATTCAACATGAAATAACCATGAAGGATCTTTGTAACAAAAAATAGAAAAATGGTGAATCATTCCTTACATTCTTTCAAAGATGGAGACAATTATTTGCTAGATATGCCCATCCTATACTTGAGAAAGAAAATATGGAAATCTTCATTGACAATCTCAATAGTGAGATGAGATATAGACTCCAATTGAAATGTCCACCCAACTTTGAAAAGATGATTGAAAATGGACTTAAGGTTGAGGAAGCACTGGTTAAAAGAGGAGTATTAAAAATCTATAATGAAGGAACAAATGCCACAAATTCTTCTAACCATCATAACAACAATAAAAAATTAAAATTTTGGACAAGAAACAAGACTGCTGGTAATGATGGCACAACTAAAACACATAACACGAAACCAGTCTTCAATTTATCAACTGTTGCACCCAAAAAAAATCAAAAAAACAATGAATCTAATCCAGCTCCACCACCATATTGAACAACATCAAATCACATAAAATTTACACCTTTGGGGTAGTCACTTGAATCAGCATTAAAAGAACTTCTTGCAAGCAAACTCATAACATTACCAGACACATGAGATTTTGAACCAAGATTCAAACCATCATGGTGGAACGATGCATATTACTATGATTTTCATAGAAACAAAGGTCATAAAACAAATGATTATATGCAACTAAAACATATGGTGCAAGACTTGATAGATAGATGTGAAATATCAATAGAAGGACCTCAAACAAATGTTGATCATGGAGCATTTAAAAACCCTTTACCCAATTATGAAAAAGGAGGATCCTCTTCGACAAACAAAGGGAAAAATATGAACTATGTCTGTGATTCTACCATCCTTCACATTTCTACAGTTGATAATCAAACTAATGACATCAAAATCAAGAATAAACAAAATGTTGTTGTAGTTGATAATCAAATCAAGAATAAACAACACATTGTTTCAGTTGATAATCAAATCAATGATAAATAACACATTGTTGTAGCTAACAATCAAATTAGTGATAAACAACACATATTTGTAGTTGATAATCAAATTGACGACATCAAAATCAGCAATAAACAGGACAATCTACCAGTAAATGTGACCACAAGAGCGCAGTCCAAGTTTGTATTGAAAGGAAATAAATTTAAAACACTTGTTGCCCCTTCAAATCAATACAATATCATAGACCAATTGCAAAATCTCCTAGTGCAGATATCCATATTGGAACTTCTTAAAATTTCACCAACCCACAAGGATATTTTGGAAAAAGCTCTAGTGGACATCACAATACCAACTGATTTAGAATTTTTTCAATTCCAAGCCATGGTGGGACATTTGACTACACCCCATTGTTTATCATTCTCATAAAATGATGATGCATCCCTCACTCATCCACACAACGCTCCACTCCATATTGAGGTCTTAATCCATAAACATCGGTTTAAACGTGTTTTAATAGATGGAGGAGCTGGTCTAAATATCTTCACCTTAAAGCTTATTTGTGCATTGGAATTTTCAAAAAATGCAATAGACTCCAAAAGAAAGATCACCATAAAAGCTTATGATGATGAAGAAATATCCTCTCAAGGACTAATAGTATTTTCAATTCAAGTGGGACCAGTTGTAAAAGATATACTTTTCCAAGTTTTAGACAAGGAATTGACCTACAACATACTCTTGGGCTGACCTTGGATCCATGAAATGCTAGTGCCATCAACATACCATCAATGCTTGAAATTCCCTTACAATGGACAAGAGATCACCATTTTTGTAGATTCTAATAACCCCCAATACTGCAACACTCTCAAGATTGTCCAAGACATTTTTGTACCACACAATAGAGAAGCTCTCACTTCTATTTCCTCAAGTAATGAAAGCCAACTCAAGTCTTTGTCAAAACACTTTGAGGAAAAGGTTCAGTCGAAGGATAAAGGAATCAGTGATTCTACTTCCTCAAGTAATGAAATCCAACTCAATTCCTTGTCAAAATAGTTTGAGAAAAAGATTCAGTTGAAAGATAAAGGAATGGGTGAGTATTCTTTTGAGCAGTCCTTATGTCTCTCACAACTGCTACCTTCTCTGAAATCATATGGACAACCATCAACATCTAGAAAACAATCTTCACAACCCATCATGCTCTTTGATGGTAAATGTGTAAAAGCAGACACTCTAGTTGATGAATCTGAGAACAAAGACATTTTAAATTGGCTTTACAAAGATGAAGATGAATCCACAACAGCAACTTCCAATATACCAACAAGGCAATATGGTAAAGGGTTCACTATCTTAGAAAAGTTGGGATATGAAGGAAAAGGTCCTATTGGAAAATGAAAAGAAGGTATTGTGGAACCAATTCAGCCTATCACAATCAATGCAAAAGAAAAGATAGGATTAGGATACAAATAAGAAACAAAAGAAGAAACTACTCAACAAATTTGTGAGCGAATCCTCCAATTGCAAGCTAGTTCTGAAATAGACTCAAATGAATATGAATGGGATTCACTATTTGAAGTATCTTTTGAAGATAAAGAAATTGATGTGATAAAGAGGTATGCACCCATATGTATGGAGGGACAAAGTTCAGGGTCTAGACCACTTGAATTTGGATCACTACATATCAATGACTCTAGTGAGGATGATCAGACATCGAGTGAAATAGATCATTCGAAGGAGAGTAACAGTATAGACCTTAATGTTTCTATCAAAAACCTTGAAAAAAATTTCATCTTGACACTTACCACCTTTGATCTTGACCAATCTGATGATTCCTTACCTTTGGCGCATCCCGAACTCATCGACTGGGAACAAACCGATCCTCTTGATATCCCTATATTTTTAGATAATGATGCCATTATCAATTTCCTTTGTTTTGAAAATACTGAAACAAGTTCCACCAATGAATTTAATAATGAAGCTTCAAACCCAGGGAGTGCCAAATCTCTTAGTTGCAAAATAAAGAATACAAAAAAATGATCTAATGGTGAAAGCCATGCAATGACAGTATTAGATCATGAAAAAGTAAAAAGAAAGAGTGTATCCAACGGTGAAAACCTCTATGAGGCACTGAAGGATGAGAGATTTGACACTCTTCTTGAACATTATCATGAAATATCTTTAGAATTGGCTAAACCTACGCAATCCATAAACATCTGTACTGCAGAAACAACAAAGACCATACACGTAGGGGCATTAATGACAGAGCAAGAAAAGCCAAATTTCACCAAATTCTTTGAAGAAAGACAAATCAATTTTTCTTGGTCCTGTGCTGACATGGCAGGAATAGATCCAGATCTAATAATGCATCATTTATCTATAGCACTTGGAGTGAAGCCAAGAAAGCAAAAATTGAGAAAAATGCATCCACACATCACCCTACTAGTGAAAGCATAATTAAAAAAATTATTGGACGCAGGGTTCATCCAACCAATTGACTATGCAGAATGGATTTCAAATAGTGTACTTTAGTTACTTAAGCTAAACTTAGGCACATTAATAATTAATTATTTATTAATTAGTAAGTGTGAACACTAGGGTTTCCTTTTAGGGTTATGCATGCATTGCTTTTATAAAGCAATTCATCTCTTGTAATTCCTCAATTCCTAAATATTATACATTTGTACATATTCATGAAAATTGCTCTGGTGTTTCTGTTTTCTCTTGTAGAAGGTATTTTCTAGTTTGCATGTTTGATCTTGGATTCTAACATGGTATCAAAGCCTTGATTTGCAACCCCTTCTCAAATTTTTGGAGAAATTCATTAGAGAGCACGTTTGGGGTTCCTCAAGGGTTTCATTCCTTGAGCTTATTTCTGGAGCATTTTCATCTCGAATCAACCTCGTCATTAGTTCCAAAGAGCCTGAGAGACAAAAATTGACATATAACACACCCTATTTTGGCATCGGTTGTTCGTGAGGAAAACATTTTTTACCCAGAAGGTCATACGGCCTGCCAGGTACAGGGTATGATATATTTGCAAAATAAAAAAATCTAAATTTTTATATCTTCTACAAAATATTTTATTCATCAGGCTTTTTTATCAAATATTGGACAATATTTATTATATCGGTGGTTTTTTTATTAAAATGGGGGTTTGATTTTTAAAATGTGCAGCCTAAAATTTTTGGGTACCATCCTACCATTCTGATGTCGGTGTCCTTTCTCCGGCATATTCTTCGCCGGTTCCTACAGGTTCTCATCGGTCGTTCTCCATTCTCCAGCCATCGTTGTTTTTCTTGCCCCTATCGGCATCCTACTCCCACCACTGACATTTTATCCACTGCTGACCCCTTTCATTCTCCACCGACTTCTCCCTAATTCTCTGGCCTCTGCTACCATCGTTAAAACTCCCTCGCACCCTTTTTTCTTCTACCCCGGTTGCATTGAGACCGTGGGCTAACCCGAGGGGACTTTGATGCTGGTAGTGGTGCTATTGGCGGTGCCACCCACACTCCGCCCTCCCGCCACCCACCTGGTGGCAGGTTTCTTTTTTGCAAATTTTCACCCCCTGGTCATATGGTAGACCAGGGGCTAGCCACCTAGGTGCTTAATTTTTGCACCCAGTTAGCCTTCACAAAACCCTAATTTTCCATAATACAACCCCTTTTTTCATTTTTCCATAAATTTTTGCCATGGTGTCAAAAATATGCAAACAAGATATCATCGAAAAGCTCTTTCTACATACTTCGTAGTGGTACAAGTGTTTTTTTCTAGTTTTGTTCCAGATTTATTTTGCAAGCCTTTGAAGTCAAATGAAGCAATTTTCACTATGAAGGGCATATATTTTGACTCGGTTATCCATTTTTTGCCATTCTCACAGCATCGAAAATATGATTCAGTACTCTACACATATCTAAGGTCATTTTTAATCAAGGAGGCAGATTTGAACATTGATTTGTGCATGCACTCTTTTTTGTTTTCATACACTAGGTTTGCATTTTCTCTTCAGTTTATGCATGTTTTGCATGCTCTCCTTTTACAATCATGGGGTATTGTAATAAATGAACTTATATAAAGTTCCATTAGGGGGGTTTATTGCATAATAATTTTATTAGAGTGTAGTTGCATTGCACACACTTTGATCTCATCTTCATATTGATGACAACTCACATGAGTTGTATCTAGATTCTGTAGTTTCTTTTGGCCACATCTTGCTCATAGCTTGACACATTTTGGTTCGCATCAGTTCACATCTTAGATTGAGAGCCTATGGGTAATGATCCTGGATCATATTAGATTCACATCAGGTCACATCTTAGTTTGAGGGCCATTCATTATATGGTTAATGTTCTAGAATCTTCATGGTTCTTTCTCCTATGGATTAGTTTAAGTCACAGTTTTGCATCAGCATCCTACTCCTGCCACAACCTCACAGACCCCAGTGAACACTTGCAAGTAATGACCTGTCACAAAGAAAAGATATCCAGAACAACAAAGATGCTTTGCAAGCCTCAAGAGAAAAATGCATCAAAAGAGAATGAATAATTACAATTAGATCAATCCTTAAGAAAGGAGATCAAACCCTAAAAGGAAACCCTAGTGTGCACACTTAATACTTAATAAATAATTAATTATTAATGTGCCTAAGTTTAGCTTAAGTAAAACTAAAGTGATAAGTGACTTAATTAATTAACCAATATGATTAAATTAATTAAGTGAAATAACTTATTACTC
The DNA here is from genome assembly GCA_007258455.2 of Sequoia sempervirens. Classification (NCBI taxonomy): domain Eukaryota; kingdom Viridiplantae; phylum Streptophyta; class Pinopsida; order Cupressales; family Cupressaceae; genus Sequoia; species Sequoia sempervirens. Next base: position 179,003,281 of record VDFB02026320.1, read on the forward strand.
TAACACCCCCTCTTAAGATGAACTTAGGAAGTAGCTAAAAACACTAAGGAAAATATGCATGAAAGTAAATATGGGTCCTGACAACAAGGCCTGATTAGGTACCCATGAAAAAATTCAATGCAAACTAAACCAAATAGGGAAAAACATGTGGGAACAAAACTCCTCCCCAAAATAGGATGCAAAACACAACTAAGTGATGAAATATAGAGAACTCCATAAGACCCCCCAAGGACACCATCCATCACAAAGATACATGAAAGAAACCCCCAAGAAGAGAGGAAGAAAGAGACCACATAGCCCCCCATAATGAAGTAGCTCTAAAAATACTGAAGAAACCGCATCTCCTGAAAGAAGTGAGAGGGAATAAGCCTCATGAATGCAATCTCTGAAGGTGAATCAGGTGTAGCCCAAGATGTCTCCACAGAAGCAAGAGTGACCTCGACCAATGAAGAAGTAAAAGTAGGTGAAGACTGAAGAGAAACCTCCAAAGATGAATGATCAACTAGGTCTTGTTGCACATAAATAGAAGAATCCATATCTGTAGCCATAGAGGTATCAACATCTACAACAGTAGGTGGAGGATATGGAATGGATGGCTCAAAAACTAGATCCGAAGTGAGAACACCAATGTTCAAGAAGCCAAATGTCTCCTCTGAATGATGATTCACACTAGAAGTGTGATGAACAAATGTAGGAACAAAAGCACCATCATAAGAAAAATTTGCAAAGGAATACAACCGAGATGAGTGATCCACCACCCCAGTAGCAATAACCTCTCTACTCTCCAAGTCTTTGATGATAATGAAATCAAGTGTGAAATGCACATATCTCCCATTGACTCCATGTGTGATCTAATATATGGAAAAAAGGTTGTTTGTCATATGAGGAACACACAAGACATCATGAAAAGTGTTGTTTCCAAAACTAATATACCCCTTCCCTGTAACACTCATGTATGTATTGTTTCCCATCAAAATAGGAGACATAGTGCAAGGCTCAAAGGAAGTGAGCATAGACTGTGAAGATGCCATATGATGAGATGCTCCTAAATCTAGAAGCCATCTCCCTGATCCAAGACCTAAATAAGCACAAAGAGAATGTCCCTTCATATCTGATGAAGTATGTAAACCAATTATGCCCCTGTCATGCTACTCTAAAGAAGAAGAAGAATGAGGGGAAGGAGATGATGCAGAAATCCTAGAAGGAAAATCAATCTAATGTTTCTAAAGAAGATGCTTTATCTCATCAATTCCCTTCTTATAGCAACTATTTTTTGTATGTCCTTCCCTCTTGCAATATGCACATGTAACCTTCTCCTTTTTAGATTATTTCCCCTTAGAAGAGGAGGATGAATCTAATGACTCCTTTTGCTGCTCATGAGATTTGGAATCCTTTTGTTTCTATTTCTTTCCTTTTCCTATAGAAGCCTTCCGATCTTTGGGCTCCTATGATGCAATAAGTACTTCTGATGTAGAAGGTTTCAAATTTCCCATGCTAGCCAACTTGGCCTGCTCCCGAGTGAGAGAAGAAGAAAAATCATCGAAGGAAGGCATAGTAAACCTAGTACCAAGAGCATCCCTAGTGGCATAAAAGGTAGATACAAAAATTGAATAATCTAGTCCAAGCTTAGAAAGAATGGAGAATATCAACTGAGAGTCTTCCTTCTTAACACCACACTGTGAAAGCTGCAATCTAAGAGACTTGAGTTTAGTGAAAAAATCCTGGATGATTTCAAAATCCCTTGGATTTAATCCAATAAGCTCATTCTCCAACTGAAACCCTCTCATGTTATCCCACTTCCCAAACAAAGACTCCAAAGTAGTTTTGACGGGATGTAGTGTAAGACTCAAAATGGAAAATAAGATCAAGAGAAATAGACAAGCATAATGTCTCAAAATCCTCATCACACCTATTAAACCACTTTCTCTTTTCATTAGCACTCGTAGGTTCAACTTTTGTACCCATGGTCACTCTGTACAAGCCTTTGTGCATCAAATGAATCTCCATTTGTTTTTTCCAACCAAATTAGTTGAATGGAGTAAGGGATACAATATTTTGTGAATCCATGATGAAAATAGCAATATATACTCTCAATACAAAAAAAATCTCTTTGATCTCAAAAAAACACCTGAATTGCACATTTCCCAAGAAAATAACCAAGAAGGAAAAAGCCAAGATCTAACAAAAAAATTAGATACTTGGTAAAAATTCTAGAAAAATAAAATCTAATATCTATGTAGAGAATGGATTCAACTTTCCAATGCCACGAGAATGGTGAAAAATCGAGTCCGTAGTCAAAAGTTATGCCTCTCAAACTAAAAATAGCTACTTCTGACTTCAGAGGCTGAAAAAAGCATCAAAAAGGAAAAACCAGAAAATCAAACTTGTACCATTGGATAGTGCCCAGAACTAGCTTTTCGACGCCTATTCATTTGCCCAATTTTGAAACCGTATGCCCAAGTTATGCCAAAAAGAAAAAACTACTCCTTGAAGGCTAATCGGGGCTAGGAAGGGGTTGTGCAAGCGATAGTATGAATGATGTCATGCTGACATCAATGATTTGTTTAATTAAATTTGATGGCCATTTGACCGTCAAAATAATATTCTTGGAATATTCTCCACACATGCAAAAAAATGCCCTCCTTTTGGAAAATTTTCCCACTGCCCGCCAAATGTTGAAGTTGTAAAACCAACCTCACAGACTGGAACAACCCTAGAATCTATGAAGCAAAAATAGACGAATAAATGATTCCCCCCATAAGAGGGAATGATATGATGAAATAATTTAGAAGCTATGTGTATCTCGATGTCGATGCCAAACTATGACTAGAACTGATCCATAGTACCATGAAGATTTTGGAACATTAACCATAAAATGAATGGCCCTCAAAATGAGATGTGACCCAATGTGAATCTAATGTGATTCAGGATCATTAACCATAGACTCTCATATGGTTTCTTGTAAACAGAGGTATATTTCCTTACTTTCTAGATTTAGGATTCTAGAGTTACTGCACTAGTGTTCTTCTAGTGCTTCTTTGCAACAGGTCATCTCATTGAGGGAGGGTTTTGTCCGACTAGGTTTTCTCCTCTTTCTCATTCATGGCATTTGTACATGGGTACCTGATCAAGCCTTGTTGTCAAGACCCATCTTTGCTTTCATGCATCTTTTATTTAGTGTTTTAGCTACTTCCTAAGTTCATCTTAAGTGGGGGTGTTAGAGTAATAAGTTATTTCACTTAATTAATCTAATCATATTGGTTAATTAATTAAGTCAATTATCACTTTAGTTACTTAAGCTAAACTTACGCACATTAATAATTAATTATTTATTAATTATTAATTGTACAAACTAGGGTTTATTTTTAGGGTTATGCATACATTGCTTCTATAAAACAATTCATCTCTTCAAACCCTGAATATTATACATTTGTACATCTTCATGCAAATTGCTATGTTGTTTTTATTTTTCTCTTGTAGAAGGTATTTTCTGGTTTGCATGTCTAATCTTGGATTCTAACAGATAGTGGCCTTATCTCAACTGATGTGCTACTCCTTGGTTGGCATAGCCATCCTCAGTGCATGTTTCTCATAGAAATTCTCATGGACTCTAGTAATTCTCCTAGGCATCATTCTATTGTTCTCTTGAGAGGTAGCCAAGAAACCCGTATGAAGCCCCTCATAGCCCATGGGAACACATTGCCATAGCCTTTACAATAGAATTCCCCTAATCTAATAGATAATCCTTCAACATGGGAAGCCTTGTGAGATTTGATATCATCATCTGGTGATTTAGTAAGGATTCTCGTCTACCTACACAATATTTTCCTTGTATAATACAATTATCAACCCTACTATATCTTTCCACCATTCCAATGAACAATACTAAAGTTGTTTTTGTCTTTCCTTGTTTTCAATATCCATCCATGATAGTATTCATCATTGTATAGATGGGATTAGACCTCCTCGTGTATCATTTTCATTATAGAAGGCATTTACTTCTGACAATCTCCTTTTTCACCACACAAAGACCACTAATCAATACATTAAAAGTAACATCCTTTGGTATTAAACCCCTTTCAACCCCCTCATCACGTAACTTGAATACCTCCTTAATGATACCTTAACTAGCACTTGTTCAGGTCACCTCATGTAAAATAAATGCTTACATGCAAATAATAAATGATTATTTATTTATTTATTTATTTATTTATTACATTTATTTTATATATAGATTAATTTATATTAATATATATAATTAATAATATAATATTATTGATATTTTGAAATATTAACTAAGCATTTCATTAAAATATGATCTTTTATTTTTCCATGTAAACAATATAATAATTTTAAAAAGAAAAAGAAAAATCCACAACAAGATCCTTTATTTTTCCTAAAATTTTATTTTATATTTTTAAAAATAAAACACCATAGAATACTCTTCCATGAGGCCTAGTCATTATTTAATTCAAGACACACTAATGAAATAATAAAAAATCTCATATACAATCATGATTATGCAAAGCACAACATTAAGTATAATAACCATGAAATTAAACTTTAAAACTATTTATTTAATAACTTTATAGTTAAGTCTTATGAAAGAAAATGAGATGTGACATCCCTTCCCCCTTAAACAATGCATCATCCCAATGCATCATTCAATTTTATCATTATACCCCAAAACAAGATCTTCAAGACTCATACCAAACATGGTAAGTATAACCAGATGCAATTTTTAATTTCATTTTGCAAATTCTCAAGATAAGGCAAGAACACACATTTGTAAAAATAATCATGCAACTATTTCTAAGTGAGTGTGTGTATTCCATTACTACCATTCAGTTTTACAAAGCTAGGTTACTTCTCTCCAACAATGTTCTCTCCCTAATGATGGTGATGATATTTTTGTAGTACTCATAGAAACAACATTGCACTTTAGTCCATCTTAGTACCCATAATCGTATTCAAATTCAAAAAAACCCTTTGAGACATTTCTTCTTATCCAATTAAGATGTATTTCATCTCAATGCTTAAATAATAGAAACATTTTTTTCATATTTTTCACCACTTCAAAATTTTACTCATGCACAGGCATACATGTGTTTACCATACCCTTGTAGTTTGATAAGTTGGTCAAGTTGCTTGTGATTCCTCCTCAATGTCCTCATCTTTCCTTATATACACATGCTATTTATAGCTCATTTGAATATCAGTACCTCATAGAAACATCACATATTGTAAGGAAAAGACTGCAACTCCTAATTATGAATAGATTTTAACCAAATCACAACTATATCATATCTATGTAGAGATTTAATTTATAAAAATTATTCGTGCATGTATCCTTTCACAAGAGATACTCCTATGTGTCTATAGATCATCTACACATATTCTCAAATTATTATAAAAGCATATTGCTCTTATAAAATTATGCTCATATAGAGACTCAATTGTGATCCAAGAATGCCAATGTACAAGTGTCAAATTTAAGCAATAATCAATTCAATAGATATATTCACAAGGAAAAAAATAATTGCATTCATATTACATCTTCACATGTGCAAGTGCATAATTCAAGTATTAGCATGTTATACAAAAGTACAACACTTATACGATAATGGTGTACAATGTGAGTAAATAACAAGTAATGATATGTGAACATAATCTTTGAAGTCTCTAGCTACCATCAATCCACACATGGCTAGTCAAAAAATGAAATCATGATTTGTGTGATTTTCCACCCAACCATGAGGTTTATACTTTCATGGATTTCTTCCTACCTAAAGATCTATTGAACTTGCATGAATTTCCTAGCTACCTCAAAATATTTTGGGTGGGGGAGAATTTGCTGCAGCCTATAATATCTACATGCATACATACATTTATGATATAACAATGTCTTATTTACAGGATGTGGTAGAGAATTATAGTAAATAAAATTTTCTAGGCTAAATCATCTTTTTCAATGATCTGGGCTTTGGCAAAAGCACTTGAAAATATTGGAATTTTCCCAAAAGGAGGAATTCCTTCTCTATTGTTCCACATTCGTCGCCCATCTAGGAAAGTAAAAACCATAATCACTCATACTCAAGCATATCAAGCATTTACAAGATGACAATCTTTCCTTATTTTAGAACATGTTACATGAATAGAAAGAGTAATATCAATCACATATAGCAATTTAAACCTTCTCATGATTATCCACACAATGCATATCATAGAATTCATCATACATAGCAACATATATGCCACTCATCACAAGCTTTAAGACATAATTCAATCATGATATTAATACAAGATCAGTACATTCTTCGCAATCTACTCCCTCAAACATTCTATCATCATTCATTATGAACTTGATAGGGTATAATACTTGACACAACATAGAACCAACGATGTCAAACATTTGGAATAGACACTAGGAAACTTAAAATAAAACTTTAAAAGAGAGAAGAATCATTAAATTCAACACTAAGTCAGAAAATGTTGACAATTTCAACAATCAATCAAGTAAGACCAAGGGTCACAAAATCGATAGTCAAAAGAGTTGGTGACTAATTCCGATCATAAGAAAAACCTAAAATACAAATTCTAGTCCTTACAACACAAGGAATATTCTCATCAATAAATCAATATAAATCATCAAACTTGATACACTTCACATAACTTAGTGACTAACACTAGTCACATAGAGGGAGTAAATGGCTACATGAAACCTTTTGTCTAAGGTGCATTAGAGAAAATACCTTAACATTTCACAAATCGAGTCATCTTTGACTTCACTTCCATGCATTAATTCTAATATCAATACATGCATCCATGCACTTTTTCAACATGCAAATATTTTCAATTTGATGCACTACAAAAAGGAATATGAAAAAGGAATTCACACATTATATGCAAGAATTAAATTCTCTTAGTATGTTACATTCACTTGGAATATTATAATACCAAGGACTTGTTGCATATGATCACTTCTATTACATGGTCATGCAAGGGTATTATAATTTCCAAAGAAGAGCACATTATCTTATACAATGGATGACTAATCATTCAACCATGCAATAACTATCCACAAAAGGAACTTACACAATCTTATATCACAAGTCACTAACACAATTCTGATATAATGATATCCACATACTTCTCAAGGTCAACATAACAAAAGTACTAGGCTTGACCAACACAATACCATCATGATTTACAATTTACATTATAAACTTAGTTACTTCCACTATGTGGGGTAGGGTCATCTCAAAATCATGGTTCACAATAGAAGGATACACGAGGTAGGATCTTCTTTAACACACAATAAGTTAATAAGTTAGATAGGCTAATACTAGCTATGGCCACATATACAAAATATAACAACACACTTGACCCATATAACTTTCTCAAGTTGCTTCAAGGTACTAACCACATAGGTTTTTAACATAAATAATATAAAAAAATGCAATCTAGGGACATAAGCCATCATCACAAATGATTTACTAGGTCAACTTCACACATATTTTAACGCTTCCATTCATACATACAGTAATGCATCCTTACAAGAATGAGGTACCTTTTACACCAAGCAAGTGCAACAATAACAATATTCTAATCATCTCAAGCACATGATTCTTTTTAAATACATTACTATCATCATGCATAACGTAACTCTTATCATCTAAGTTTTCCTTCAATATATAAATATGCACCCCATACAAAAGTTGGGTCAACTCTTAGTATCTTAATGCATATTTAACATGACATGCATATTCTCTTGATTGACTCTTCTCTTTTCATGCAATTGACAACCTTATGATGCCTACATGCATTTGTTTCCTTCTTATGAGATCTTTCATACATATGCTTATTTCTTATCATAAAAAATAAATGGCTTTATGATGCTTAAAATACTTAACTAAATACTATAATACTATGCAAATTTTCAATGTAAAGCTATTTTTCTTATGTGCAATGCAAGATCTAATCTTAATGTAATTTTACGCAAAAGTTGTATAGTCACACCAATCCCTAGAGTATACAAGCATATCAAGGAATCCTCATGGAAAAAGAAAATGTAATCAAGTACTCACACATACACACTCCTACAAGCAAAATATATGCACAAGTCTATATGCTAAAGGTGTTACTTTGAGAGAGATTAATTTTTCTAAGAACTTTAAAGCAAGGAACATCGTCCCTTTCCTATCAAGCATGAAAAAAAATCTAAGAGACTTGCTATTACATAATACATCAACCAACTTACTTAAGAATCATGTGTTAAGCACATTTAGGAGGTTCATCAATCAAGTGTCACAACTAAGCAATTGAAATTGAGGCCCTAGAGTTGAACCTTAAGCTCTGATACCAAATGTAATCGTTACTAGCTTTTAGCTTCCAACTCAAATTAGTAAAGTTTTATCAATAAGTTGTTAAATTGGAGTGAGAAAAGTTTTGACACATGAGCAATGCAAATAATCAACCAGACGTTCAAAGATTATCAGGTTCCTAAGCTAAACTATTTTCTACAGTTCATGTTTCAAGTATGTTCTTTCTATTATTCATGATTACAAAACATATGCCTCAAACAGTTCATTTAGTTATTTCATATTTTTTAAGTGATTCATAGATGAAAAGTACATTAGTCATTGAATGATATGAAATAGTTGATATGTTAAAAAGGAATTTTTTTTGTAATCCCACAAAAGTTTTGGGAGTAACTATATCTGAGAGATATAAAATAGCAAGTAAATATAGGAAAAGAAATGCATAAAATAAGATATGGGACCCGTCATTGCCTAGTTAATGATGAATCCCATTGTTGGAGATTGTGCCAACATCGTTGAGTTGTCCAATTCTTGATCCAAGAGGGAAATCTGCAAGGATGGAAGAGGAGATGTTAGACCTCAAGGTTCCATACAAATCCTATGCATCTCTAATCAAGCAAATACTTGCTACTTTATAACTGATCAAGAAAAGAAAAATGAATAGCTGAATCCAAGATATCCAAAGGAAATCATTAGAGGAAAATTGAATTTCACTATTTTTATCTAACATGTTTGATCATTGTGCAAGTACAGGTACATGTTTCATTGTTGATCACATTGTTCAACATTACAGCATGTAGAGAAAAATGGGCTCCCACAAAGTTTGAGCTTAGCATGCTACCCCTTATCATTCAAAAGGGGTTTGATAAAGAAACACATTCATAATTTCTCAAAAGGAAATATACATTTGAAGGAGTAAATCATAAAGTTTTGAAAGAGCTCAAGCAATTGATCATTTAGGACAGTCAAATCCAAGAATGCAATGAGTTGAAAATCATAAATGATCAACTACTCATATGAATAATCACAAGGAGTGCATCATCATGAAGTGTGATAGTGAACAGGCATACATAACAAAAGTTCACAATCAAAACAACAATTGAAATAGTTGGAGAAGCCTCAAGACTTCATCTCAAAAGTGTCACATATTTCAAAATCTTTAATGAGAGTGAAATTTTGGATAAGAGATGACAATTTTACATATGGAACAACATCATCGAAGCAAAATAGAACACAAAATTCAAGTTTTCATTTCAACATAATGACATCACATTCATGAAAGAAAGCTTCATTACATTGGTTTATTTTCCTAAATGATGAGGAAGTGATAAGGAGTGTGGGTTTGAGCAATTTTTTTCAGAATACAAAAGATACATAAAACAGTGGTGAAGCCCATATGATACCTTCAGGAGCATTTTTCTTTTCCAAAATCCAAACATGTTGTGACAAAATTGTATATATAAAATGGAAGAGTTAAACAAGAATAGTAATATTTGAAAGTAAAGAAAGGAGCTTAACTTATCTCTGTATAAGAGAGAATTTGCATGCTATGTGCAATTCCCCTTTTTTTCCTTTGTCCACCTTAGAAAATCAAGTTTGGAGGCTTAATTCCACCTAAGCCCACAACTTGCATCACACTTGGCACCTATTTTGAGCATCAGTGGAGGTGTTTCTTTCGAGGATGCTCGTGCGGCGCATAGATGTCCACGTGGCACGCTTACATCCCTGATAGATTCTTATGTCTGGAGCCTGCAGAGGTGTTACATCTCCCATTAGGGGTTGATTTGTAATGCCCTCCTCGGCCGACCGACCTGAATATGGCCCTTTTCTTCCTCATTCCTTCATATTCAGTCCTTGAACTTGCATTTTAAGGTTGGAAGATCTCTTCACCACTTCTGGACTTCATACACAAGCTTCACAATCTCACTCCAAACACTTTACACTTCACAGCAGTGACATCAACACTCTGCCACGTCAATAGAGCAAGTGTGGAAAAAAATACCATTGCAGTAGAGGCTTGAGTTCCTCTCATTTTCTCCCCCATTATCCTTGAGCACTCTTGGTGGAGGTGGTAAGCTTTCACTCCTCTCCTCTATTACTCGATTGAGTAGCATAACACTGTTTTGTAGTGCTTTAGTGCTCTTTACTTCATTTCTACTTTTCTCTATCTATCTGGTTGTCTGTGGAGGTGGGAACACCAAAACGAGGTATGACTGAGGAAAACCCCTATACAACCACCCAAATATTTCTCTCTTCCTCTTGTGTGTAGGTTTTGAAGACATTCATTTGGTGGAATCTTCATCACCCGCACAGTTGTAAGTATCTCCATCCTTTCTTCTCCTTATCTTTGTCAATTCCACTACTTTATCGCATCCTATTGTTTTCATATATTCTATAAGTTCTTAGCAATTGGATGGTAGTCACTTATTTTTTTTCTAAGATAAACTCTCTTTCTGGTCCATACAAGACACCAGTGCACCTCTAGGATGCCAACGTGTTGTGTTGTCATCCGCTTTATGCACTGACATCCTTTGGTTGAGAGCTTGACAGTTTGTCTAGAGAATCTTTGCGACCAGCTTTTTCGGATTCTAAAAATTTTGTGTTGTTCCATTGAGGTGATATAGGGTAGTTCACCCCATGAGGCCCTCTGAACGAAGAGAACTTGTGAGTATAAAATCCCCCTATATCACATTTTGGTGAACCCAACGTGAAGAACAATGTTCTTCAAAAAACTAGGAATTTATTTACCCCTACTTGGTGGGGTCATAACTTTTGACTGGGTGCTCAGAATTCAGAACCATTTGCACCATTGGAAAGGTCTCCTAGAGAACTAGTTCAATCCCTAAAATACTAGTGCCTTTGGTAGTTGAGTTTTAGGGACCGACACAAGTTCTGACCTCAAATTCCGTTCTGAAGACCTCTGAAAACATGATTTATTAGAACATAGAAAAAAAAAAAGTAATGGATTTAATATCTTCTTTTATTAGTTCTATATCTTATTTTGTTCAAAATGTTAATGATATTCCATTTAATGCATGTGATAGTGACTTGGCTTTTCCTTTTTCACTTGGTATCTTTGATCCTTCTCATGAGATTCCTCTTTCTTCAGAGGATATCTTATTGAAAGAAGATAGAATCATTGATACCTTTCTCAATGTTACTCTACCTACTCTTCATTCTAATGCACTCTCGTCTAGAGATGATGCATTGGTGAATGATGAATCTACCTCTCATTCCAATACACTCTCTTTTGGAGATGATGCATTTTTGAATGATGAATCTCATCTTTGTTCTAATACACCCTCTTCTAGAGATGATGCATTAGAGAATGATGAACCCCCTTCCATATCTGATTCTCCTTGGATCGATGTTGAGAATGTCTCTTTAATTAAGTATTCCACATTTGATCCTCTTTGGATTGATGTTGAGAATATGTATTAAAATAATTTCTCTACTAGTTGTGATGATTCGGTAAATGTAATCTATGTCTCTACTATCCCTCAAAGGCTTAAGAGACCGGTTATTTACATGACTCTAGCTAGTCCTTCTCCTAAGAGGGTTTTTTTTATATATGGTGTTCCATTTGATGGTGAACTCATATTATTCCTAAGGCTCCCTCTTATAGAGTAATATCCCATACTTATGAGAATAGAGTGAATAAACAACCAAGTCATCCTTTAGCACCTAAACCTACAACTAAAGTACCTAGTGATAGCAATCTTGTTGAGCAACCATAGGCTACTCTAGATAAGATCTCACTGTGGGACTTGCTTCAGTCTGCTCTGGTTTATCAAGGTATGCTTTAGGAAGCCTTGCAAAAGATCCTCTTTCCTTCTTCCGCTAGGCCAACAGATGCTAATGTGTCGATGGCGTGTATTCGTGTGGATTCACTGAATATTACGTTCTATCTGCAAGAGCTCCTACCTCTAGAAGTAAAAAAAAAAGTGGACCCTCTAATGATCATAGTAAATATTAATAATATTGGTATCAGACGTACTCTCATTGACGTTGGTTCAACACTTAATGTGTGTAGTATTGATCTATTTCCTAAGATTAATATTGACTCATCTATTAATGCTTCTTATGTTGACAGTCGTGGGTTTGATAATGTTGGTCGACGAGCCCTAGGCATTATAGTCTTACCTTTGCAGCTTGGACCCGTTACCATACCTACCCTTCTATATGTTATGGAAAAAAAATTACCCTATAACCTTCTTCTTGGTAGACCATGGATTCATGATATGGGTGCAGTCCTATCTACCTTGCATAAATCTATTAAGTTCACTTGCAATGATAAAGTACTCACAGTCAAGGCTGACCCTAATGCTATGCACTTATGTGAGATGGAAACTGTTGGTCAGGCTTCGGTTGTGCCTACTCTCATTCCTTTAGTGTCTTCTAGTGCGTTGATGTTTACTCCAGCAGTACCTACTACAAAAGATACTCTTGAGATAGATGTCCCTAAGGAAGATCCTTCTAAAGCAAGGAGTCCTAAATGTGCTCCTTCTACTGCCTCTCAAAGGAACACATGTCTCAGTGATGATTGGGGTTCCTTATATTTTATGAAATCCTTCGTTGGGGAATATAAAGTTGACCCAATCCACTTAGACCTTTCGATAGCATCATCCACACCTGCTATCAAATATGTTCATTCTTCTATATCACGAGTCAATGTGGATGCAAATTGTAATATTCTTGGTGTTGATCCTCCTTCTAAGGAAGATGATCACACTTATTTTAAGGAGGTTAATATTGGTAGTCCTGTCAGGAAGGACGATGGTGATCTCATAGAGGAGTATAATCCTTGTTGCCAGAATAGTCCTCTCCATGTAGATCCTCCATTGTCTGCTACCTTTGTATCTTCTTCTCATGAGCAGTCAAACTTTTCTCCACAAGAGAAAGGGTTACTTCCTACTCCTCATCCTTTATTTGAGCAAGAGTATTTTTTGTGGCTTCTAAAAGCCCACTTAATCACTCTTCCTTCTCCTACATGCAAGAAAGTACATAAGAATAAACATTCTTTCTGCGCATACCATCAAGTGCTTAGTCATTTGACTAGCGAATGTAAAGCCTTGAAGGACAAAATACAACTTCATGTTTCAGGTGCCATCAAACTCCTGTTTGATTGATGCACCTTCCTTTACTTTGCTTGACAAGTGATATCGAGGTTTACCTCTATCCTATTCTAATTACTTTGCATGGTTCTCCTCCCCTATATGTTGGGGGCAGTGATAACTCATCTCGAAGATGTGTGTCATTCTTAAGGGCCCCTCTCTTCACTCTGTTTCAAATGAAGCATCCCTTGAGTGGGCCCCTCTTCCTTTTGAAGGGTTCCTGAGGGACCTCTTTGAAAGCCTTCCTTTCAAATGAATTCTTTACATCTAGCTTGGGGGCAGCCCGACTAGACCTATTTCATAACTTTTGCAATCTAGCTTGGGGGAAGCCTGACTAGATCTTACCTTTCAAATAGTGCATCCCTCGAGTGGACCCCTCTTTTTCACATCGGGTTCCCGAGGGACCCCTTTGAATTTTTTCGGTCTACGTGATCGACCACTTTAGACGTGTTCTATCTGTGGGTAGACATGTCGTTGCTTTTTAGATGCATCTTATCTATGGGTAGACATATCTACACTTTAGACATGTTCTATCTGTGGGTAGACATGTCACCACCTTTAGATGCGTCCTATCTGTGGGTAGATGTATCAACACTTCAGACATGTTCTAGTTGTGGGTAGACATGTTGTCACTTCTCGACGCTGTGGAGTCTGCTTCCTTGGGGTTTCTTTCATGTGAGAGTTCTTGAAGGATACCTTCCTTGTAGGTCTATGGGTCTGTAAGGCACTTTCATACTTACTTGGTGATACGGGTTTACTCCTTGAGTGGGGTTTGCTTTTATCACCTCTTTTTTGGTGTGGGTTCTACTCCTGAGTGGGTTTTTATTTCACCACGCACTTTTTGGTGATACGGGTTTCCTCCTTGAGTAGGGTTTGCTTTTATCACCTCTTTCGTGGTGCGGTTTCTACTCCTAAGCGGGTTTTTCTTTCACCACATGATTTGTTCATCTCTTTCTTATCTCCTGTATATACCGGATCGAAGATCTACATTTTCCTCATCTTGAGTATATGCTCCTTCTTTCTTCGTCTGAAATTTATTCTATGTATTGTTTGGGGATGACACATAGTACTGAGACAACCTTCTACATCGATGTCTCTTTACTTTTTCAACTCGAATCCTTTAGCTTTTTATGCTCTAACATTGCTATCTATCACAGGTTCTTCTTTTCTAATGTACTATCTACTTCCTCAATGGTTTAGGTATACATTTCTAACCTTAATCTTTCTTGATCTACTTTACCGAGCACTCATCAGTATTCATGCTTGCTAAAGTGGGGGAAAAATGTATAAGAGATAATTTTCACCCTATGTGCAATTCCCCTTTTTTGTCTTTGTCCACCTTAGAAAACCAAGTTCAGAGGCTTAATTCCACCTAATCCCATTGATTACATCACACTTGGCACCTATTTTGAGTGTCAATGGAGGTGTTTCTTTCAAGGACGCCCATGTGGCGCACAGGTGCCCACGTGGTGCACTTACGTCCCTGATAGATTCTTGTGTCTGGAACCTACAGAGGCATTACATCTCCCATTGGGGGTCAATTTGTAATGCCCTCCTCAGTCAACCGACCTGAATATGGTTTTTTTCTTCCTCATTCCTTCATATTCAGTCCTTGAACTTGCATTTGAAGGTTGGAAGATCTCTTCACCTCTTCTAGACTTCATACACAAGCTTCACAATCTCACTCCAAACACTTTAAACTTCATAGCATCAACATCAACACTCCACCATGTTAGTAGAGAAAGTTTGGAACAAAACACCGTTGTAATAGAGGCTTGAGTTTCTCTCATTTTCTCCCTCATTAGCCTTGAGTGCTCTTGGTGGAGATGGTAAGCTTTCAATCCTCTCCTCTATTACTCGGTTGAGTAGCATAACACTATTTTGTAGTGTTTTAGTGCTCTTTACTCCATTTCTACTTTTCTCTATCTATCTAGTTGTCCATGGAGGTGGGAACACCAAAACAGGGTCTGACTAAGATAGACCCCTATACAACCACCCAACAATTTCTCTTTTCCTCTTGTGTGTAGGTTTTGAAGACATTCATTTGGTGGAAGCTTCATCACCTGCACAGTTGTAAGTATCTCCTTCCTTTCTTCTAATTATCTTTGTCAATTCCACTACTTTATCACATCTTGTCATTTTCATATATTCTATAAGTTCTTAGCAATCGAATAGAAGTAGTCACTTAGCTTTTATATGAGATAAACTCACTTTCTGGTCCCTACAAGATTCCAGCACACCTTTGGGACACCAGCGTGCTGCATTGTTGTCCACTTTTTGTGCTAACATCCTTTGGTCGAGAGCTTGACAATTTGTCCAGAGAATCTCTATGACTAGCTCTTTCGGATTCTAAAACTTTCGTGTTGTTCCATTGAGGTGATATAGGGTAGTTCACCTCGTGAGGCTCTCTGAATGAAGAGAACTCATGAGTAGTGAATCCCCCTATATCACAATCTCTTCATAGAATGGAGAAACAAGAGAAGACTCAAGGAATTTTATTTTATTTTTGAAAAAGTGAGTTTTCTCCATAAAATGTGCTTTGTAGAATATGTTGGAAACTCAAGGGAAGACAACTGAGAGGGGGTGGTGAATCAAATTTCATCGAATTTCAAACTTATTCAACTTATTAACCTTATTCTTAGATATGAACATTAATCATGAAAGCATAAATGAACAACACATCAAAATCACACATAACACCAAGATTTTTACATGGAAACCCTATTAGGGGAAAAACCATGGTGGAGATCAGTCCACAAGATTATACCCTGTTAAAAGTATACGAAATTTTGAATGGGGAATGCACATTCATTCAGGCACACTGCCTAGAGCTCACTACTCAAATACAAAATAGGCTTACTACCCAAAGGAAGACACACTTTCTTATAGAAAGGTTCTAATTAAATCCATCAGACTTTGAACTGAGAAAAGTAGCATCTGCTAATGCCTAGTTACAATTCTGGTTAAGCACATGAACACTTCTTCACTTTTCTTCACTCTTCACTCTTCTTCTTTCTCTGTTCTTCCTTCGAATGATCTAAACTTTATTCACACACATGACTCTTACTCTTCGCACACACACACACATTCCTTCAAATGATAAAAAAATCACTCTTATATATTCGCAATAAGAAATTACATCGCTATAAGTCAGTTCCAAAGAAATAATAAAATGAATATAAACAATCAGCCCAAATCAATAAAGATTATTCATGTGAATCAACCAAGGTCAACCACAACATAGTGAAGACTGAAAATAAGATCCTCAAGCATGAACCACTTCAATTAATTACTCCTCAAAGATCCATAACATGCTTCAACACCTTTTCGGCCAAGAACATGAAAAACATGAACACGCAAGAGAAAATCTTAGATCACAAGTACAATGATCAATGCGGATGTGCAACACAAATAGAGCACGAACTAGAAACATCCACAAGCATCATGAAACATCAGAGAAGAATCCACAACAACTGAACTTATTGGAATCACATGATCTTCATTTAGGAACACAAACTGAAGTAACAGAAAAATTATCAGAATACAAATCTTCATAACTTGATCAAATCTTCGCGTGGATCTTTGAAACTTGATGTGGATAAACTAGATATACTCAACCTCTGAAAGGAAACATAGTAATCACACTGACAGAAAGAACTTCACTTCACCACTGACAACCTGTAGCACTTCTTATTACAATTTTCTCAATATCCTTGACATATACAGCTTCTAATGCAACAATGCTAATAGTGTTGAAATCAATGACAACCACATATCAGGAACTCAACAAAACATCCAACAAAATAGTGATCTAAGGTGCCAAAACATACAAGTTTCAAAGGAAAGTGCACATAGTGAGTAAAAGAGTGGTGCTACATTAACTAACTATTTCCATACTATGCTTGTGAGGCTGAACTAAACCCTTAGTATGATTGATACAATGGAAGTAAGGAGTTGCATGGCCATGGCCTACAAATCTAACATTGAGTTTTGGAAATTTTTGAAGGAGAAAATGTAAATGGAGAAACTTCAAGTTACATCAAGAATTTTGAAAAGACCAGTTTGTGTCTTAATGGTCGTGGCCTAAAGAAGTGTTTCTCTTCACAAAAGTCGAAGCCCACTTGTGGATTGTACAAAAACCACAAATATAGAAGAAAAAGAGAAGTATTTGAGCCATTTGAAATGAACAAACCCTCAAAAAAATTAGAATGCAAGGTATAGCCCATGGCCTCCATGAAAAATATATATAGGTTCATTTATTTCTCCCATAGAAAGCAAAAAATGTTCATTAATTTGTTCAAAATGAGCTTGAATCAAGATTATTTATGATGGAAATGAAAAGCTTAAGCAATGAAATACTTACCCATCACTTGTTGTTGAAGAAACTCATCCAAAAACCCATGGATATGGCTACCAAATTCTCAATATGGAGGCATCCATGGTGGCCCAAAGTAACGAAATATCAACAGAGAAAATGAACATAGAAAAATGCATCAAAAATTTACTCACAGTTGTGGCCTAGAGGGCCAATATACCTCAAAAATGGATGCCTACATTCAAGATTGAGACAAGGCATATTACCTCTGCATTTTTCCTTGTGAAATGCTTCAAGATTTTCCTCTAAACAACAAGAATGGTGAAGACAAGTTCAAACCCTACCCAACAACATTGTGGCACACCAGAGCCAAGGAGAAAGTGAAGTGCAAAATGATAAGATATTTTAGGGTTTGAGTGATTTTACTCAATGCCCTAACCCATCCAAATGGTGGTATTTTTTGACTTAAGCTTTTAGAAAAAATCATTTTACATTATTGATATGTCATGGTCTTGACTTGTAAAGTCATCGACCTAGTATCAAAGGATCTCAAGAATTACAAGGGGGTTTTGTATTAATTTTTTCAAATCTTTTATAAACCTTTTTATTTTCTCACATATGCATTTGTATTCTAGACAAATATTAAGTGCAAATTTAATATTTCCTTAATATTAGTTATAACAATTCGCTATGAAGGAGAAATAACATGCCTTGTAAACTGAAGTGTTATTTTAGCTCAAATTCATGCAAAATGTGAAGATAGACTTGAGTCTCTTTCAATTAACTGATCATGGAAAAATGTAACTAAGGTGGAACTGAAGATCAAAACATACAAAAATCAACAGTGGAGTTCTACAAGGGTTTCAAGTCATGTCTTCATTTTGAAGAGCCTTTTGAGGAGCCTTTTGGAGTCGACTAACATGCAAAGGGAGTTTGAGCCTATTTTTGTTCAGTTTGCTTCAGTTGTGGACCCCCTTTTATGGTTTTTTATCTTTGATCATGAGGAGATATTTACCAAATATTTTTCACTTCCAATTAGTTGCTTCTACCACCTCTTAGCTCTTGGAGTTATTTTTGTATATATTGAGAAAAGACAGTATTTTTTTTGGTTCTTGCTTCCATTGATCTTTTACACAACAGAGAGATTGGAAAGGCTTGTAACTCAACTTTTATTTCCAATTAATATACAACAACACTTTATTTTCAATAGATTATTTAGATTTTGGAGAGTTTTCCTTCAATGTATTCAATAGAAATAGAGTTTACCTTCACAATTTCTAGTGTTTTGTATTGTTTAGATGATTTTATGCGAGTTTGATTTGTTTAAATATCATATTCTTTAAATTTTTGTCTCATTTACTGATGCATGTACACAATAATAGTTTGTCACAGGTCATTGATTGTGCTCATAAGCTATCTTTTCTCTTAATTTATGAAAACCCTCTTTTCCTTAGTAAGAAAAAGTTAAAAAATTCCTTTTAATGAATTAATTTTATGTTCAAGGTGCCCAAGTTGATTTGTGTTAATAGATTTAGGAGAGTATTAGTTGTGAGAAAGTCTGCACAGTTGTATTTTTCTGATGCATCACCTCCTAGAAATAGGTTGTCATTCAAAGTTACCTTCAATTTAATAGATTAATCTTTCTCTCTTTTCCCACACAAGTCATTAGATTCTAGGAGATTGAAAGGTGAACCAACCCATAATCTCAAGATTCACTTTCATTATGAGCAACCCAGAGGCTCGAAAGTGTTTCCATGTTACACGGGATTGTTGAGCTTTGCAAATTCTCATTTGGGTGCAATCCCTCGTGATAACAGTAACATCCTCCATAAATTAAAATTAACAAATAACACATATTACACAAATAAGGAGCATATAAAAATGAAACAAGTCAAAACATTCTAGAATAGAGACAAGGAATTATATTAAGACAAGAAATTTTGAGTTCATATACCAATATTATGGAAATACATAAAGTAATGTATTCCTTACAAGAGATCACATGGTTGAGATCAAGATCATACAATGTATCAAACAAGGACCTTCCTACTAGGATTCTTTTGACAATTAGCTCACTTGACCAATCAAGGGTGAGAAAATTGTTGGAGTGTGTTTCCACCCTGTCATGAAGTGATTCACTTCCCCAAAATTCTTCCTAAAATAAGAATTCCTGACCCAACACAAGGAAAACTATCTATGAAAATTTGACTAGAGTAATGGAATTGTGAAGTGACATAACTACATCTAATGATAGCATGATTTTCAAATACAAATAAAAAAGACACCAAAATAACAACTTGCATTGAAGCCTATGCATATACATAAATATGTCATGTAAACATCATAATAGTTCATCTTTAACGTTATTTGTTCCATATTTCTTATAAGCAATGAGGCACAGTCTTTGAAAATAAAGGTAATGCTAACATGATTATTTTGTTTATATGCATACAAGAAAATGAATAGATGGAGTTAGAATAGTCATAATAAAATCTTTCCAAAAGTGATTATACTTCAATAATCATGAGGTTTTCAAATAGAAACGTAGTGGTTTCAATATAAGAATATGCAAGTATTAAATTAATAAGGTATAACTCATGCATGTATGTATATACATATATATATTTATGTATGTGTTTATTCTTATTTATGAGTATACATTCTTACGTAAATAATTATCAAGAATTGACTAAGAAAGAGTTATTGTTTCTTCTTTCATACATTATAATCCATAATGCATGAGAGGAAATAAAATTATAAAATAAAGGAATCATGATAGTTTAGAGGATTAACAACAAAATAAGTCTATGCATGCTTATACACAAGTATATATGACTCAACTTCAATGGAAAACAAATTCAATGTGTTTGATATGTTAAACAATTTAGATTCATAATAAAGTACTTGGGTTTCCCAAAAATTTCCATTAAATCAAGATAGTAATCATTCTTTTGTGGTATTATAATCCAACTTATTTTTAATATATATTACATATTATATCTAATTAACCCGACCATAACTATAATCCAATATTCTTGGCCAACAAATACCAATTGAAATATTATAATATCTTGAGGGAACTATTGATAATCTTAATTAACTATAGGTCTTATAATAAATACCCATCTTTGATATTGTGTAACTATTCACTATAGAACAATTAACATATCCATCTCACTTTAAATATATAGTTAAAGAATGTCATACTTATGTGGAACAATGATATATCATGCATTTCAAAAATTCTTCATATTATTAACTAGATTTACAAGTATAAATGCTTACAAGAAAACCCGCCATAATCTAGTACCTCTTTATTATCAATATATAATCCAATGACTAAATTATACTTTATCAGTGAAATGTTTACTCTACTCGAAATGCTTATGCTTATAACTAAATTCATTCTAATATGGGAGGTTCTAACTAGGGTTAATGATACATCCATAATAGGTATAACAACAATAAATGAATGTATGAAGGATCAATTATAGTACAATAATTCTATTAATAAAATAAGTATAGGTGTTCATATAAATAAACTATGGATTGTCTATCTTCGGATATAGTATAATAATTATTTTAAATCTCAAGAATCATCAACTATTTTTCCTTGACATAACTAAGTGGGAAAATTAAGGTGATTAATAGTTTTTTTTATTTTGTTCTCTCTTTTTACATCATTTTCAAAATATACTTGTCATTTAGCATAATTACAAGTGATATCATGATAATCAAGGCTCTAATTTTCATCATTGGACATGCACACAAAAAGGAAAATTCATATTGAAGGAACAACAAAGTGTGTCATAATGCTCATACTCAATGTTGCCAAAACAAAAGCTCAATCAATATAGATAATTAGTACATGAAGAGATTGTTGTTATAAATCTAATCAATTATTATCTTTAAATATGATAAATTTTTCCTCCTTTAAGTGTAGCATTGAATTTGGTACTTCAAAGGAGATTTTGAAAATAGGAAATAGGTTTACCTCATGGTTTTAGATACTATAAGGTCATGATTCACTACAAAAAATCAAAGAACTGAAGACTCTATAGTTGAAAGGATTTAACTATAGAGGGAATTCCTATCACTGTAGTACTTGCATGAAAAGAAATAGAAGACTCAGTCATTGAGTAAGAGAATTCAAGGCATCTAGGAATTAATACTAAACATATCCAAAGACAAAGAGCTACATATGACAAAATTTTGAAACATTTATTGGATTTTACCATAATCATTACCATTTTCCATTTCTTAAGCTCATGGTCCATTGCTAGCAGTGAGAGTTTTGGATGCCCAAAGTTCTTTGAGGCCAATAATGATTGAGCCAAAAATAAAATAAGCTAGTGAATGAAAATATAATAATGTAAGTAAGAATGGAAGCCTTATCATATGTTTTAACTTCTATTAGGGATGAGGGAAAAACTAATGGTTTCATGTTTTGGTATAGATTTATTCTTACAAACAAAAATGACTCAAGATTAATGTTACATGTGTCGTGTATATGTTGCTAGTGGCCTTATCTCACCTAATGTGTTACTCCCTAGTCAGTATAGCCATCTTCAATGTAGGTTTCTCATAGCAATCCTCACAAATCTATTAATTATCCCAAGCATCATTCTATTGTACGCTTGAGAGGTAGCCAAGAAACCCATATGAAGCCCCTCATAGCCCATGGGAACACATCACCATAGCCTCCACAACATCAATGCCCTCATCCAATAGAGAAGCCTTCGACATGGGAAGCCCTGTGAGATCTAATATCATGGTCTAGTGATTTAGTAAGGATTCATGTCTACCTACACAATATATGCCTTGTATAATACAATCATCAACCCTATTATGTCATTCCACCATTCAAATGAACAATACTAAAGTTATTTATATCTTTCTTCTTTTTAGTATCCATCCATGATGTTAGTCATCATCACATAAATGAGATTAGACCTCCTCTTGTATCATTTTCATTGTGGAGGGAATTTACTTCTAACAATATCCTTTTTCCCCACATAAAGACCACTAATCAATGCATTAAAAGTAACATCCTCTAGCATAGAACCCCTTTCAACCATTTCATCACATAACTTGAATGCCTACTTAATGATACCTTAACTAGCACTCGCTCAGGTTACCTCATGCGAAATAAATGCTTACATGCAAATAATAAATAAAAAATTATTTATTTATTTTTATCACCTTTATGTTATATATAGATTAATTTATATTAATATATATAATGTTACCCTAATTTTTGTCCTTGCTCTCAAAATTGATTACCTAATTTAATTTATGATTAATTTTATAAGCCAAGTGGTGTTTTATGAGGTTTTTCTAACCTGGGTGGTGATTTCCCCTATTCATCTAACTCACCTTTTTACTACCCTTTGTTTAGCTTGTTCTTTATTTTCTCATGGGTGGTGTATTGTGGGATTTCCATAACTTCCTAAGCACTCCAAGTCTTATAAGATGACTAATGTTCTGTACTTGAAGTTTGTGAACTTACTGAAAAGATCGTCAGCGATAGATCTTTGAAGTTTTCAAGTTTGGGTGGGAGTTTTAGTGGTTTCTAAAACTATCGGTGGTCCCTAACCTAGTTTCATAAACCTTTTGTTTTACCACTTTGAGAACATTGTTCAAAAGAAAACAAAGGGAATGGAAGTGCAAGTTGTTTTTGTTATTATACATTTTAGTTTCAAACAATGAACCCCATTTATTTAGAAAATAATGGATGCCTAAGCAGTATATGTTTACAAGTTATCAGATATGAAGAATGAGTACAAATGAATACCATAAAAGATACAACAAATGAAATTAAAAGCTACAAGTATTAAGAGAGAGTGGAAACACCAGAATATCAAAATGTTTTATTTTATATATATATAGATATATATATCGATGCCATTACAAATTTTTTTGTTCAATTACAAAAATGGGGAGGCATCAAAACAACATTTTTTAGACACATAAAATGAACATAAGCATGTAGATTCCCTCCACCACCACCTGAGGGAACTCTATCTGGGATGGTGACCAAAGATTTTTGTGGGATTGTAGGAATTGGGAAAATAGCCCTATATTATTCCTAACCTACTCTACATGGAGAAGGGTTACAACTTCTTCAGTGGCTTCATTCTGAGTTGTATTCATGATGCAGATGGTGTCACCGAACAATCTACTCCATGGGTAGTTATTGAGCCCAACGATTGCCACATTAACTCTGTGATGGAATTTAGGCCTAACCAGGTGCTTTGTTGCCCTCATCCCCTAGTCTTGATGTCTAGAGGTATGAATGATGGTATAAATAAAATTCTCAAGAAGTGTGGCATTTTGTACATGGATTTGATTAAGGAATGTTTCTCCCAATATGTTGTGTGACACCTCCTCTTCTATTTCACTCTAGATAATGAAAACCTCTCTTAGCTGGTCTAATAGTCACCTAAAGAGGGGATTGCACTCAATCTCAATGAAAATGAAGTTATTCATTGACACTCCATCACTTTGAGTGCTTTACATTTTGGATACTTTAGGATGGTGAGGTGTGGTTGTGTCTATTGAATTTATAGAAAGTTGGTGAGACATTCAAAATGGGGTTCTTTAAGACTGTTTGAATGATAGGATGGAAATGCAATCAAAATTAACTACTGATGCAACCAAAATCCAATTGATTCTCCTAATTGATCTTTGGGTTGGATAGTTTGCACGTGTGACTCAATTGCACACTTGACATAGCTACTTAATGTGTGGTTTGTGAAGCATGTTAACTACACAAGAATTAGTGGCCACAAGGTAGAAATTAAAACAAGAAACATTTGGTGATCACCTAAGGTCATATCATTAGCAAATGCAATCATTTTGGTCATTAATTATTTCCCATCTATTGGTTTTCAAGGTAGGTAGTTAAATGGCAAGAAAATGTTGCTATGTTTAGCAACTGCTTAGTAACCATCAAGAGAAGGACTTGAGATTCCTATATCTTTGTAGAGAATAATTTAGAGAGGGTTTGAATTATCTAGAGTGAACTATGTTGTAACAGAGAAAGGAATAATTTTATTCTTATTTTAATTCATGTTGCAATGACTCACAATCTGTGAATTTTGATTCTTGACTGTGATGTTGATCATACTGATCTATGTGTCATGTGCGTATTTAGAGCACATTTTCTATGAGAAATATGCTTTGTTGCATTTATTTCATTTATTGCAACTGTGAATCTTTCGTATTTCTATTTTAATGATAATTCATCATTCTAGTTTGTGTGCTAGTTGGTTAATGATTTTCTTGAAGTTCATTCACATTAGTATCATTTTTATGAGTTGTTTGTTACCTTTACTTCTTTTTGGTCAAAAGCATACCAATTATCAAATTAAATCATATGAGGGAGTTGTACTTCTATAATTTAGAGAAAAGTCACAAATGAAATTTTGACATCTCCAGATTTGTTAGCATTTTGATCTCAGTGCATTACAGGCAATAGAGTTACTAATTTAGTTGTTTTTCGAAAGACCAATTCATTCACTAACAGATTTCTAGTGACTCTAATGGGGAAACAGATTATAATTTCTTATAAGTTTACATCGTGTCATGCAACAAGATGGTACTTCCCCATAATAATGTATTTTTTGTACTTCAACCTAATTTGGACTAGATGCAAGCAAAACAGGAGGATATTATTTCACAATTAAATACGCTTACCTAGAGATACAGAAGAAGTGCAATAGATTATATGCGAGCCAATTTTGTCTTAGAAGAGGAAGAAGAGCAGGCCCGAAATCCACCTAGACCTGTGATTGAACACCCTCGTAGGTTGGTTTTTGAATATTAAGATAATCCACCTCATCATCCCAATCAACACCTGAACCAACTTCCTAATCAACATCTGAACCAACATCCTAATTAGCAACAAAATCCCCTCTAGCCCAACCACCACTTGGGGATTAACCTAGGGATACCATCCTTTACTACTATAGGAGCTGGTGACTCTAAATACCTATGGCTTCAATTCCCTGGGGTAACTATATTGGACCTTTTTCCCTATCACAAAGTAATGAATTGCCACATGGTTCTAGAAAAAGATTTCTAAAATTCTCTAGTAAAGATACACAAGACCTAGAGGAGCACATCCTAGCCATGATTGCAGTAAGTGGAATTCTGGGAGGTAAAGAAGAAAATGTCTTTGTAAGGATTTTTGTTGATAGCTTAGTTGAAAAAGTAGTTGAATGGTTTAGAGGATTGGAGAAGGGTTGTATAATTGGTTAGAATATCCTTAATAAGAAATTTCTCCAACCCTTCAAAAGTCTTGTCGATATTGTTTCCTTGCTATGATAGTTCTTTCAAATCGTGAAAGAAAGAAAAGAGCCTATGAGAGATTTTTTATATCATTTTAATCAATCACTCTAGCAGATTCCTATGCCAGAACAACCAAGTAGAGTAATCAAGTTTCATGTATTCACTTATGCACTTGATCCTAATGTTCAACTCATTTTAAAACGAGATAAAATTTATGGGATTGAATAAGCTCAGTCAGAGGTAGTAAATAATGAAAATGATCTGATTGCCATGGGAAAATAGAAGTCAGAAGGTGCTAATAAGTCTGTTATTGATTTCCCATCACTCGTCTATAGATTTTCTGAACCCCTAAATTTTACAAACCAGACCCATCCTACTGCTGAAAACATGAAGTTGACAATATTGAGTACCGTATACCCTTCGCATTAGGAAAAAGAAGATGACAAGAGGGAAGGTCAGTTTTTGTATGCCTAGGCATATAGTTTAAATACTTCAATTGAAACAAAATATGATCTCAACTCATGAAGTGATGGTGAGGAATTTTCACCATGAGGAAGGTATGCTCCCACATTTCAACTTATTTCTCCTCACCCCCTGAGGATAATTCACATCCTTGTAACTCTGACAAAGAAAATCAAGTATCAAACTCTCTATTTATCCCAGATTATGATGTTTTCACCTTTGAAAATCATGCTTATGAAACTTCATGTGTAACTAAAATGGATAATGAAGAACCATCAAGTGAAAACGCAAAAGATGGAATAAAATGGTTAACCAATTCCAATCCTCTATTCATCTTTGATAAGTCCTTTGAAATTCATGATAATCTTTTGTTTGAGAATTTGAATTTTTGTTTACAAGATATGCCAACAAGAGAGGTTTTTTTTTTTAAGTCAACAGTGAAGGGGTAGATCTTGCAATGATGGAGGATCAAAATGCAATGAAGCCACAAGGTAGTTGTGGTAGTGATATAACAACTTACAAGGTAAAAAATTTTGATGCTACAACAATCCTAAAAGACTTAAATTTGTTACAAGGGTGGGAGATCATTCAAATGACTAAGTCTTAGGAAGGAGCCAAAATTAGTCTAAACGTTTCAATGTGGGATTATCTACATCAGGAAGAGGTTTATGATGAAAAATGGCTTTTGGGGGACATTATAGTTGGTGAATTATTACTCTATGGTGCCAATATTTGGGCAATCCTAATATCTGTCATTTTTCAGAAGCTTCTTGTAGTGACGAGCCTTTTCAAGTATGGATCTTTATTTTCTCAACCCATCAACAATTTTGTGTGAGCAGTATCTTCTCTTCCCTTGGTAGGTTTCATCCTACCTTGTAGATATTATCTTTTTTGTGTGTCATTTTTGTTGTTCTTGTTTGGGTTTTGGGTTTTGGTTATATTCCTCCTCTTTTTCTTGACAATGTGCCCAATGGATATAACCTTGGTCATGACGTCTCTAGGTTCCTTGCTACATCCTTTTCAATCCTCATCCCTAGCCAGAGCCACTGACACTAATTTTGGTCATCACTCTCAAAATTGATTCCCTTATTCATTTTTTTATTAATTTTATAAGTCGAGTGGTGTTTCATGAGGTTTTTCTAGCTTGGGTGGTGATTTCCCCTATTCATCTAACTCACCTTTTTACCACCCTTTTTTAAAATTATTCTTTATTTTCTCATGGGAAATGTATTGTGGGATCGCCATAACTTCCTGAGCACTCTAATTCTTCTAATTTGATGACTGGCGGTCTATACCTAAAGTTTGTGAACTTACCAAAAAGATCACCAATGATAGATATTTGAAGTTTTGAAGTTTGGGTGGGAGTTTTAATTGTTTCTAAAACCATCAATAGTCCCTAACCTAGTTTCATGAACCTCTCATTTTATTGCTTCAATAACATTGTTCAAAGGTAAACAAAGGGAATGACAATGCACGTTGTTTCTATTGTGATGCATTTCAATTTCAAACAATGAACCCCATTTATGTAGAAAATAATGGATGCCTAAGTATTATATGATTATAAGTTGTCTGATATAGAGAATGAATACAAATGAATACCATTAAAGATACAATAAACAAAATTAAAAGGTAGAAGCATTCAAAGAGAGTGGACACACCAGAATATCAAAATATTATTTTTTATTATATATATATATATCGATGGTATTACAAAAAAATTTGTTCGATTACAGAATTGGGGAGGCATCAAAATGACATTTTTCAAACACACAAAATGAACATAAGCACATGGATTCCCTCCACCACCACTTGAAGGCACTTTATCTAGGTTGGTGATAGCAGATTTTTATGGGATTGTAGGAATTTTGCAAATAGCCCCATATCATTCCTCACCAGTCCTACATAGAGAAGGGTTACACCTTCTTCATTGGATTCATTTTGAGTTGCAGTCATGATACAGATGGAGTCAGCAACTAGTCCACTCCATGGGTAGTTACTGATTCCAATGATAGCCACATTGACTGTATGATGGAATTCAAGCCTAACCAGACAGTTTTCTATCAGTATTCCCTAATCTCCATGTCTAGAGGTATGAATGATGGTATAAATGAAACACTCAAGAAGCATGGAATTATGTACATGGACCTAATTCAAGAATATTTCTCCCACTATGTTGTGCAACACCTTCTCTTCTATTCTTCTCTAGACAATGAAGACCTCTCTCAACTAGTCTGATAGACACCTAAAGAGGGGACTACACTTAATCTCCTCAATGACAATGAAGTCATTCATTGACACTCCATCACTATGAGCACTTTCCATTTTGGATACTTTAGGATGGTGAAGTGTGGTTGTGTCCACTAAATTTATAGAAAGTTGGCAATACATTTGAAATGGTACTCTTTAAGACCGGTCGAATGATAGGATGGTAATGCGGTCAAAATTAACTGTTGATCCGACCACAATCCAATTGATTCTCCTAATTGATCTTTCAGTTGGACAGTTTGTTGGAGTTAAAATGACACTGAGAGGGGGAGTTGAATCAGTGTTATAATAGATTTGACCAATTTTCACAAATTCAAAGATCTGATCTCAATATACTCTGATTAATGCATTCATGAGTTGAATGTAATCATTCATAAATAGAATTGAGAAAGATAATACCCAAACAGTGAACTGAAATAATCAACAACGCAGTAAAGAAAAGGTAACTCAGAAGAACAAGAAGACTCCAGATTTTACCGAGTGGAAATCCCTCCTGGGGTATAAAAACCACTCCCTAAATGCCTTCTAGGCTTAATCTTTTAAACAAAAGTCCACAATGCCTTATAGGCTGATTTTTTAGTACCCACTCAAGGAGCACTAGCCCCTCATTTTGAGACACCCACCTCAAGGAGTACCAACCCCTCAAATTATGTTTTGAACAATAATTGTGACTCAGAGGATTTCTTTGTTTTCAGTTAAGCACATATCTTTTTGTAGAGTTCATTCATACATTTCCATACAGACAAGGAATGATACTCTCAGAATTACAAAATCAACAACCCTTACGGTTTTCAACACTGGTATTTATTTACATTTCAAGTATGTCGGTTGTGAAGAAATATTCAAAATCATTTTTTGCCAGATCTTCAGATTCTCTTGCTAATTTTTGAATATAAAGCTAAATACTGATAGACTATAGATGATGATTAAAAATCAATAGTAATGCTTATCTAGAGAGCTGCAAATCATCCTATTAAATCAAAAATGCAACTGCTCAAAGAGGAAACTCAATGAATATGCTGTCATGTAATGGTTCTGAGATTCGATGCAAATCCATGATGTCAGCCTGCAACTGTATTTTGAAGTTTCCATAAGCGGCCACAGATTTTTGAGTCTTCATAAAAATTCGCTAAGACAAGCAGATAGTTCTATCAAAGGAAATTTATGACGCAATCAGTCATCCCCATAGATATCGCTAAGACTTTGTGGAGTCGGTGAGACATCTCACAGACTATAAACTATTATATCAAAATGTTTATCTTTACGAGCTTTTGTTGAGACACAAGGATATCTCTCATCGATGTTCTTTTTTTTTTATCACAGTCGCCGTGACTTATCACTCTCGGGGAGACCTCTCATAGAGCACACTAAGTCACACTGAAGGCCCTTTTTACTCTTGAGAGTCATTGTAGCCTTCAACTTTTAGGAAGACATTTCATAGAATACATTAAGTTTCACCAAAATACTTTATCCACTCTGAGTCGCTAAGACTTTACCGTCCTTTCATCAAAAGTCTTTCATTCACTATCGCTATGACCAAATGATATCGGAGAGACCTCTTGAAGACTTCAAAATGTTTTTCCAAGAGTCACTTTTCACTTTGTGTTGCTGAGATAATACGAAGTCGAGGAGACACTATATAGACTGCCCCTTGTTATGCCAAAACATCCCGAGCACACCCTAGTTCGCCAAGACAGTGTCAATCTCACACCGATGGATATCTTTGATAGAAATCCCTTGTGATGTCATTGTAACATAATGTTTCTCTCACCGATGCACCCTTCCATCTTATGAGGGTGTCTATTGCATATCAAATTCGAGGAGACCTCTCGATGATAGTTTGAGACATACCGAAACATCTTCATTTACTCAGAGTCGCTGAGAAAGTTCAAAACTTATGCCGAAGGCAACTGCACTGCCAGACATTCCTCTTAGTTATCGTTGTGACATTCACTCTCGGGGAGACATCTTGTAGACCATTTCAGTCATAGCGAAACACCCCGATATCACACTTGTTCGTCGAGACTTCCAGAAAGTCCTACCGAAGGAAATTGTCCAACGACGGTCAGTGTGACATTGCACATTCGCTATGACATTTAAACGAAGCCACAACCTTTACCGATAAGATCATCCTTAGTCACCGAAACCACATGAATGTCTCATCGATAGATGTCCACAAGCACTAGTCGGGGAAACAATATGTCTTCGCTAAGACCTCAGCCCGATGGCCAAACACATGTTGATATGCTTGTTCTAAAGCGGGTCAGTGAAACATAATGAAATCGATAAGACCTCATGCAGAAAGTATTACATATGTTGATAGAGAAAAATTTTCTATCGCTGAAACAAAAGAGAAGTCTTGCAAATAGTAGCTTGTTAGATAAATTCAATTGCCATGACAACTGAAATGTCTTACTGATAGGCAACTCAGACATTTCAAAGTGGATCGGGGAGACTCTTCCATTCTCACCCCGATATGAATAAGCCTAAAATAGAAACATCCAAAACCTGTGATGTGCAAGGAGAACCATCCTGAGACAGATTATCAATGAGAACAAACTGTAAACACAACTGAGATTCAACAAACTCCCCCTTTGTCCTTGATAAAAAAACACCAAAGACTCTCCCCCTTTTTGCCTCAAGGAAAAGAATAGATGAACACAACAGAGAAGCCAATCAAAACACCATGAGAAACAACCACAAAAAAAAAAAAATAGTGCAGCAACCAAGATTGTAGGAGAGTTGTAAGTGAATCAAAACATATAACATGCTCCCCCTACGCCAATGCATGGAAAATCAGAGAAGTAAAGATTGAGAGATAACTCCCAATCAAAGTCTCAACCTTTCAGATAACTCTTTAGCTAAGGGCTTAGTAAAAATATCAGCCACCTGATCTTGAGAGCCAACAAACTGTAAGCAAACTTCATTAGCCAAAACCTTTTCTCGAAGAAAGTGAAACTTAATAGCAATATGTTTAGTGTGAGAGTGCAAAACAGGATTTTTGGATATACTTATCACACTTGTGTTATCACAGAGAATAGAAATAGGTTTAGGAATTTCAATACCCATATCAGATAGAGTTTGACTCATCCAAAGAACTTGAGTACAGTATGAAGTGGCAACAATGTATTCTGCTTCTACAGTAGAGAGAGAAATGGATTCTTGTTTCTTGATGTGCCATGCCACTAAACGATCACCAAGAAAGAATGCAGCACCACTGGTGCTTTTCCTATCATCCAAACAACCAGCCCAGTCAACATCAGTATATGCAATCAATGAAAAATCAGTGCTTCTAGGATACCAAAGGCTATAATTAAGAGTGACCTGAATATATTTAAAAATCCTTTTAACAGTAGTAACATGGGATTCTTTAGGTGATGCCTAAAACAGTGCAAAAGTGAAAATTGCCTACATAATGTCAGGTCTAGAAGTAGTTAAATATAACAAACTGCCAATCATTGGTCTATATTCAGTTTGATTTGTATCAGGGGAATCATCAACCTTAGTAAGTTTGCATCCAGTAATCATTGGAGTGCTAACTGGATGGCATTCATCCATCTAAAATTTCTTAAGCATCTCTCTAGCATATTTGGTTTGATAAAGAAATATTCCATTTTCACGTTGAGAGATTTGAAGACCCAAGAAGAAATTTAATTCTCCTAATAATGACATTTCAAATTCAGATTCTATTAGCTGAGAGAACTTTTTACTCAATGTAACATTGTTGCAGCCAAAGATAGTGTCATCAACGTATATTTCAACAACTAGAATATCAGAACCTTCAGTTTGAACATAAAGATTGCTATCTACACCTCCTCTAACAAAACCATTTGAAAGCAAATGATTGTCAAGCCTAGAGTACCAAGCTCTAGGTGCTTGTTTTAAGCCATAGAGGGCCTTTTTCAATCTGTAAACATGATCAGGCTTGTCTTTGCACATAAATCCTTCAGGCTATTCAACATAGACCTCTTCATCTAAATAGCCATTTAAAAAAGCAGTTTTGACATCCATTTGATAAACAGTAAAGTCTTTATAAACATAATAAGCCAAGAATATTCTGATAGATTCTAATCTAGCAACGGGTGCAAAGGTTTCACCAAAATGAATACCTTCTTGTTGAGCATAGCCTTTGCAGACAAATCTTGCTTTGTTGCGAATGACATTACCATTTTCATCAAGTTTTTTTTTGTATATCCATTTGCCTCCAATGACATTCTTGTCATCTGGTCTTGGGACTAACTCCCAAGTCTGATTTTCTCAATTTGATCAATTTCTTCCTACATAGCATTAAGCCAACATGAGTCTATGAGAGCTTCATTAAATTTTTTAGGCTCAAACTGAGTAACTCAAAAGAAATCTATTTGTTCCTTTTCATCAGATTTTGTAGCCTTTCTTCTAGTTTGAACTCCTACATTTTTATCCCCAATAATCTGATCTTTTGGGTGATATTTAGTTAGAGCTTTTGATGCAACCTTTTCAGGACTTGTTGTTTCAATTCTAGGGCTTGCTGATTCAGTTTCTTTTGAAATAATTTCTAGTTCAAGTTCTTCTTCCTCATTATCCTACAAAGATTCAGCATACAAATGTGATCTCTCATCAAATTTTACATTAGCAACTTCAACTATCTTATTAAGCCTTTTGTTAAGGCATTTATAAGCTTTGATGTGAGTTGAGTATCCCAAAAAGATACCCTCATCACTCTTTGATTGAAAATTCCCAAGGTTATCATCATCCTTTTTGATAAAACACTTACTTCCAAAAATTTTAAAGTATTTGACAGAAGTAGTTCTTCCATACCATAGTTCATAAGGAGTGTGTTTAGATTTCACTCTAATCTGCACTCTATACAAAATGTATACAGTTGTATGAACAGCTTCTTTCCAATACATATCAGGCAACTTAGCTTCATCTAACATTATTCTAGCCATTTCTTTTACAGTTCTATTTTTACGTTCAACTACCCCATTTTGTTGAGGTGTTTTTGTTGTAGCATACTGTCTTTTAATATCGTGTTGTTCACAGTAATCAATAAACTCTTGAGAAGTGAACTCACCTCCTTTTTCAGATCGCAGACATTTAAGTTTCAAATCAGATTCCTTCTCAACCAATTTATGAAAGCTTTTAAACCTTTCAAATGCTTCTGATTTGTGCTTAAGAAATGTGACCCAAACCATTCTAGTATAATCATCCACAAACAGCATAAAGTACCTTTCACCATTAATAGACCTTGTTCTAGTTGGTCCACATAAATCAATGTGCACAAGTTGTAAAGGTTTTGAGGAAGAATGTTCTTTTGTTTTGAAGCTTATTTTAGTTTGTTTACCACTTAGACATTCTTTGCACATAGAATTTTCTGGCTTGTTAAGAATTGGTAAACCTCTAACATTTTGATTGTTACTGATTCTAACCAGATTTTCAAAATTTATGTGTCCTAATCTTTTATGCCATAACCAGCTTTCTTCAATTTGGCTCATTAAACACATACCTTGATTATCGTCATTGCTTGATGTGTCAAGAAGATTGTACACATTTCCTTTTGTCCTCCTTCCAGCTGCAATAGCCTTTCCTAGATTTTTTTTAATCTCACATCCCCGCGAAGTGAAAAGAACATGATAACCACTATCACATATTTGACTAACACTTAGAAGATTATGCTTGAGACCTTCCACATAGTACACATTATAGATAGGAGTGTCTTCATTCAGAAGAAGTGAACCTCTACCTTTAATTTGAATACCAGAGTTATCACCAAACTTAACATATCCACCTATATAATCTTCAAGATTTACAAACTTATCCTTGTCGCCAGTCATATGGTTAGAACATCCAATGTCCAGGACCCATAAGTCCTTTTTCTTGGAATGAAAAGTTGTTTAAACCAACATAGTTTGCTCAATGTTATTGATAGACTTAGGTTTCCAAACCTTTTTAAATTTTTGTTGTTTAGATTGCAGATCAGTTTTGTACTGTTTGATAGAATGTCCCAAAGCATTGCATTTAAAACATCATATTTGTCTAACAAAACCATAGTGTTGCCTAAGACCAAACCTAGGATTCATAAGCCTACAAGTGCTCACCTTATGGCCAAATTTGTTGCAGAAAAAACAATAACCATAGAAGAAAGGATT
This sequence comes from Sequoia sempervirens, assembly GCA_007258455.2. NCBI lineage: Eukaryota > Viridiplantae > Streptophyta > Pinopsida > Cupressales > Cupressaceae > Sequoia > Sequoia sempervirens. The sequence goes on from VDFB02026320.1 coordinate 179,038,178, forward strand.
GACTTTGTATGAAGATCTATTACCTCTTAAAGACTGAACATGATCCTTACCAAATTTTGAGTGTTTTGAACCAGAACCTTTGACTTCATAAGAGGGGTTTTTTTTTGCATGGTCGAATGAGCATTCACCCTTTTCAAAACCAACACCAGTTTTATCTTTGTACATCTTCTGCTTGCTGAGCATCTCATTCAGTTTTAGAGTGCTTTCATATTTCTTAATTTCCTTCCTAAGACAGACTGCTTCTTGTTCTAGTTTTTGAATTTCTTGATCTTTGCAGCTTACAGTCTCTCGAAGATAGTCTTCAACTCTTTTAGCTTCTTCAAGCTGAGTTTTCAAATAGATCATTTCTTGATCTAGTTTGTGTTCTTGAGAAAGGACTTGTTTTTTGAGTTTTTTGACCTCTTGTAAAGCACATTTCAGCTCACTTTCAAGATCTACTACACCTTCTTCAATGTCAAAGGTGTTAGAATCATCTTGCTGAGTAGTTTGAGCCATGAACAAAGTTTCATCTTCTTCAGCTGATGAATCTTCAAACTCAATATCAGATTCATCCTTACTAAACAAATTTTTCTTCTTTTTGAAATTGAAGTTTCATTTAGGTTTGAAAGCCTTCTTCATAGGCTATTTTTTAGTTGACTCGTTGTCATAGATTTGATCATCATAGGGACACTTTGTAGCAAAGTGACCTATTTTTCCATAGTTAAAACATTTAAAGGGAAGTTTTCCCTTATATTTTCCTGATCCCTTTTTAAATCTTCTAACAAAATGGGATTCTTTAGACTCAGACAACTCTGATTCACTGACTTCGACTTTTTCTTTCTTTTCAATGTTAAAGGCAGTTTCTTTACTTGTAGAATTTTTTTGCTAGTTCTCATTTCATAGGCAGTAAGTATTCCTTGTAGGCTGTCTAAGGTAAGCTTGTCAAAGTGTTTCTTTTCTTCTAGGGCTGAAACCTTAGATTCAAATTTGGATGGTAAGGTTCTAACAACCTTTGTGACCACATCAAATTCATTAACCTCTTGACCTAGACCTTTCATTGAATTGACAACTTCATCTACTCTTAGGAAATATTCAACCACTTTTTCATCATCCTTCATTTTCAACTCCTCAAACTGATGTTTGAGTGTAATTATTTTTGACAGTTTGACTTTCTCATTCCCTTGATATATAGTTTCAAGTTTTTCCTAGATTCCATGAGCAGATTTGCAGTGCATGACTTTAATGAACACATCTTTAGTTAACCCACACAAGAGGGCATGCTTAGCTCTGGCATTTGTTTCATACTTCTTCTTTTCAGTAGCATCAATGGGAATAGTGGCTGGTACATTGTAATCTTTTAAAACAATGCACCAAACATCAACATCAAAAGAAATAAGAAAAGCTTCCATTCTGATTTTCCAGAACACATAATCAGTTACATCAAATAATGGAGCTCTGGATACAGAGGCACCATCTTGAGAATATGCCATTAAAAACAAACTCCAAGACCAAGATCAATCCAAGGTAGTTAAACCAATCAGAGGACTTTAGGCTCTGATACCAATTGTTGGAGTTAAAATGACATTGAGAGGGGGAGGGTGAATCAGTGTTATAACAGATTTGACCAGTTTTCACAAATTCAAAAACTATAGCATAGATCTGATCTCAACAACACAGTAAAGCAAAGGGAACTCAGAAGAACAAGAAGACTCCAGATTTTACCGAGTGGAAAACCCTCCTAGGTTATAAAAACCACTCCCTAAATGCCTTCCAGGCTTAATCTTTTAAACAAAAGTTCACAATGCCTTATAGGATGATTTTTGAGCACCCACTCAAGGAGCACTAGCCCCTCATTTTGAGACACCCATCTCAAGGAGTACCAACCCCTCAAATTATGTTTTGAACAATAATAGTGACTCAAAGGATTTCTCTATTTTTAGTTAAGCACATATCTTTCTGCAGATTTCATCCATACATTTCCATATAGACAAGGAGTGATACTCTCAGAATTACAAAATCAACAACCCTTATAGTTTTCAACACTGGTATTTATTTACATTTCAAGTATGTCGGTTGTGAAGAAATCTTCAAAATCATTTTTCACCGGATCTTCAGATTCTCTTGCTGATTTTTGAATATAAAGCTAAATACTAACAAACTGTAGATGATGATTAAAAATCAATAGTAACACTTATCCAGAGAGCTGCAAATCATCCTATTAAATCAAAAACGCAACTGCTCAAAGAGGAAACTCAATGAATATGTTGTCATGTAACAGTTCTGAGATTCGATACAAATCCATGATGTCAGCCTGCAACTGTATTTTGAAGTTTCCATAAATGGCCACAGAGTTTTGATTCTTCGTAACAATTCGCTGAGACAAGCAGATAGTTCTGTCAAAGGAAATTTATAACACAGTCAGTCATCCCCATAGATATCGCTAAGACTCTATGAAGTTGGTGAGACATCTCACAAACTATAAACTGTTATATCGAAATGTTTATCTTTACGAGCTTTCACTGAGACACAAGGATATCTCTCATCGATGTTCTTTTGTTTCGATCACAGTCACCGTGACTTATCACTCTCGGGGAGACCTCTCGTAGAGCACACTAAGTCACACTGAAGGCCCTTTTTACTCTTGAGAGTCATTGTAGCCTTCAACTTTTGGGAAGACATTTCATAGAATACATTAAGTTTCATCGAAAGACTTTATCCACTCTGAGTCGCTAAGACTTTACTGTCCTTTCGCCAAAATTCTTTCACTTACTATCACTGTGACCAAACGATATTGGAGAGACCTCTTGAAGACTTCAAAATGTTTTACCGAGAGTCACTTTTCACCCCATGTCGTTGAGACAATACGAAGTCAGGGAGACGCTATATAGACTGCCCCTTGTTATGCCGAAACATCCCGAGCACACCCTAGTTCGCCAAGTTAGTATCAATCTCACACCGATGGAGATATTTGATAGAAATCCCTTGTGATGTCACTATAACATAAATTTTCTCTCACTGATGCACCCTTCCATCTTATGAGGGTCGCTATTGCATATCAAAGTCAGGGAGACCTCTCGAAGATAGCTTGAGACATACCGAAACATCTTCATTTACTCAGAGTCATTGAGATAGTTCAAAACTTATGCCGAAGGAAACTGCACCGCCAGACATTCCTCTTAATTATCATTGTGGAATTCGCTCTCAGGGAGACATCTTGTAGATCATTTCATTCATAGCGAAACACCTCGAAATCACACCTATTCATCAAGACTTCCAGAAAGTCCTGCCAAAGGAAATTGTCCAACGGCGGTCAGTGTGACATTGCACATTCACTGTGACATTTCAGCAAAGCCACAACCTTTGCCGATAAGATCATCCTTAGTCACCGAAACCACATGAATGTCTCGCTGATAGACATCCACAAGCACTAGTCAGGGAAACAATATGTCTTCGCTAAGACCTCAGCCCGACGTCCAAACACATGCCGATATGCTTGTTCTGAAGCGGGTCGGTGAGACATAATGAAATCGATAAGACCTCATGCCGATGGTATTACATATGCTGATAGAGAACACTTTTCTATCTCTGAAACAAAAGAGAAGTCTTGCCGACAGCAGCCTGTTAGTTAAATTCAATCGCCATGACAACTGAAATGTCTTGCCGATAGGCAACTCAAACATTTCAAAGTGGATTGGGGAGACTCTACCATTCTCACCCTGATATGAATAAGCCTGAAAGAGAAACATCCAAAACCTGTGATGTGCAAGGAGAACCATCCTGAGATAGATTATCAATGAGAACAAATTGAAAGGGATTTTGTCATCAAGGACAAACTGTAAACACAACTGAGATTCAACATAGTTTGCATGTGTGACTCAATTGCACACCTGAGATGTGTGACTTGTGAAGCATGTTAACTACACAAGAATTGGTGGCCACAGGGAAAAAATTAAAACAAGAAACATTCAGTGATATCCTAAGGTCATATCATTAGCAAATACAATCATTTCAGTCATTAATTATTTCCCGTATATTGGTTTTCAAGGTAGGTAGTTAACGGAAAGAAAATGTTGCTATGTTTAGCAACTACTTAAAAAATGTCAAGAGAAGGAAGAGATTCCTATATCTTTGTAGAGAACAATTCAAAGAGGATCCAAATTATTTAGAGTGCATTATGTTGTAACAGAGAAAGGAACAATGTTATAATAACTCATAATTTTTGAATTGCGAGTCTTGATTGTGATGTTGATCGTACTGATCTATGTGTAAAGTGTGTATTCAGAGCACATTTTCTATGAGAAATATACTCTTTTGCATTTAATTCTTTCAGTGCAACTATGAATCTTTCTTATTTCTATATTAATGATCATTCGTCATTCTAGTTTGTGTGCTAGTTGGTTAATTATTTTCTTAAAGTTCATTCACATTAGTATCATTTTTATGAGCTAGTGTTTGTTACCTTTACTGCTTTCTAGTCAAAAGTATATTGATTATCAAATTAAATCATATGAGAAAGCTATAGCTCTATAATTCAAAGGATAGTCACAAATGAAATTGTGACATTTTCAGAGCTATTAGCGGTTTGATCCCAGTGCATTATGGGAAATAGAGTTATTAATTTAGTTGTTTTTTAAAAGACCAATTCATTCGCTAACATATATATAATTAATAATATAGTATTATTGATATTTTGAAATATTAACTAAGCATTTCATTAAAATAGGATCTTTTATTTTTTCATCTAAACAATATAATGTTTTTCTAAAAGAAAAATCCATAAGAATATCCTTTATTTTTCCTAAAAAATTATTTTATATTTTCAAAAATAAATCATTGTAGCATACTCTTCCATGAGTCCTGTTCATTATTTAATTAAAGAGGCACTAATGATGTAATAAAAAATCTCATACACAATCATAATTACACAAAGCACGATGTTAAGTAAATAAGCATGGAATTAAACTTTAAAACTATTTATATAACAATTTTATAGTTAAGTCTTATGAAAGAAAATGAGATGTGACATCCCAAATCCCCACCTCTAAATCCTTTTCAATAACCTCAACCTTATCCTCAATTTACCAATCTATGGAAACATCCACTTATTATTCCACTGTCTCATCTCCCACATCCTCACAATTGAAATCAACCCAATCCTACAAATCCACCTCAACCCATGTATCCCATGACTTTCTCCAAGGACTATTAGTCAAGGAGCCTAGATCCCCACCTCCAAATAAACTTGTTCAATATTCCCATGTCATGTATCCACCTTCATCCCATCCACATCAAGATAAATCCAAGTTACCTAAACCTCACTAATCTCCTATCTCTCCATCTACCCAAGTTGAAGAGTCTTTCCAACCTTTATCACCTCTTACACCATCCATGCCAAATGAACAATATCAATCCCTTGATCCAAAGCATGCCAACATTGTGGGCAGTTGTTGTCATTAGTGTCAACACTAATGGTTGTGTTGTTATCATTGATGTCAACACTGATGGTTGTCATTGATGTTATCACTAAGGAGATTGATTGACAACTATTGTCAACATTGATCGTTAGTTGTAATTGATGTCAAAACATGAGTAATATGTTGTTAGTCCTTGGTATTGGTTGTCTTTATTATATTTAGTTTGGGCTAACATTGGTTGGATGTCATGCCTTATCAAAGAAGAGAAGAGTTGAAGAAGTTCATGGTTGGATGTCATGCCTTATCAAAGAGTAATTGAACAAGTCCATGGTCGGATGTCATTCCTTATCAAAGAAGAGAAGAGTTGAAGAAGTTCATGGTTGATGTCTATTGTTGATGTTCATATAATGAATTATTACTATCAATAGAGTTTTTTTTATGATTATATATTTAGATGAGGATTAGAAGCATCACTAATGTTAGAGAGATGTTGTTGAAGGTCTACAGTCTATCTCATTCTCTCTCCTGATATTCTTGATAATATGTTTTGTTGAAAGGAAGTTCTAGTCTCTACAAGTGGATAAAATATTTTTGGTTCAGGAAGCTGTATCGAAGTCTATCTGGGAGAATGCTCTGCTTTCCTCTACTATTGCAATTTGGGTCTTGTGGTTTTGTATTCAATGTCAATGCTTTGTGTACATTGCACTCCTATATTTTTAAGGCCACCTATGTTTCCAAGGAGGTTCTTGTGAATTGTAGAAGGTTGAAAGTGTTTCTAGTTATTTGGACTAGTCTGAGAAATGATCCTCATTTCCATGTATTGAGGTCTCTACTCCTATGGCTTGGTGAATGTTCTCACAAACATTTATGCAATATCTTAGTTCCAGTATCATATTCAGAAGTGGTCAACAATTTTTTCTACAATTGTTATATCATTTGGTTATGTATTTTATGTTTCCTAAACATAATTTTCTATACCTGTTTGGTTTATAGTGGTTTTTGATGGCTTGACAGTATGAAAGAAGTTTTTGTAAGTGATTTTGGATGTTTAAATGAAATACCTATGCGATCCATATGTTGATAATTGGCCACTTTGGTTCCACATATTGTTAATTGGCCACTTTGGTGCCACATATTTCTAATTGACCACTTTGGTGCCACATATTTCTAATTGGCCACTTTGGTTCCATATTGCTAATGAGAGAGGTAGGGTGGGAGTGATAGAGGGATAATTAGGTAGAGAGAGAGGGTGACTGGGAAGGTGAGAAAGATGTATATAGAAGAAAGAGAGGGTGAAGAGAGATATAGAGAAACATATAAAGGGAGAGAGGGGGAATGAAGAAGGGATGGAGTGAGAGGTAGGTAGAAAGAAATAGAGAGGGGAGATAAAGAGAATTAGAGAGGGAAGAGGAAGGAAGAGGTAGAGATAGAGAGGTAGGGTGGGGGGGATATAGGGAGAGGTAGGTAGAAAAAGATGAAGATGCTATTAGAGTAAAGGTTTTAATTTAATCATGTTGATTAAATTACCTTTATTCCTCTCGTAAGATTTCACTTTAGTTGCATTTTGTGACATTTAATAATTATATTAATTATTAAATGTCTACCTATTAGGGTTCTTTTAGGGTTGCACAATATCCTTTTATAAGGATTCATCATTGTAATTTATCTCTCTCGGATGAATACATTTTTCAGCTTTCAGAGCACCCTTGCTTGTTTGTCTCCATCTCTTCTTTCAGTGACAGGTTATTTGCATGCAGGTGATCTTCGGGGTCTGTGAAGTTGGATTTCTCAACTTCTACATGGTAATGCCCATTTTATGCCCGATTTACCAAAAGAGGTCAAAAAAAGGCTTAAAAGGGATGCCCTGGTGGTGCAGGTCTGATTTTCAATTTTTTCCGTTTTGATGCTATTTTTCTCAGTCAAAGTCAGAACAATATTTTTGCACTCCTGGAGCCATATCTTTTGCATACGGACTCTGTTTTTCACAAACAAAGAGGCGTTGGAAAGGTGTTTATGTGTTCTTTCCAGATCTGTAATTTATTTTTCCAGAATCTACACCAAGTACTTTTTATTTAGTATTTTGTTTTTTCACACATCTATCAGTTACTTGGATGTTTCAGCACTTGGAAATGATTTGTTTGCATGGGATGGATTTATTTGATCTGTTTTATCAGTATTGAGGTCAGTTAGTCTCATATTGTTTTAATTTGAAGAGTTATCATGGGTTTTTCTACTCACCCTTCAGTTATTTTTCTAGAATGGGGTAATTATGAGTCATGGGCAAAGGGCATACTTACACACTGTAGGTGGCTTAATTTGTTGCCTTATTTGTATGATCTCATACCTAAACCAGCAACTTCAGAGGGAAAACTAGCTTGGGATATCATTATAAATCACATAGTAGGAGTTATTTTGTCTAGTGTTGATTCTGACACTGTGTGGGCTATATCGGGCATTGATTGTCCTCACTCACTTTGGACACGTCTTTGGGAGATCTATGGAGACCCCAGTCTTTCTCCATTCCCAGAGGATCCTGCTTCAGATTGTCTTGTACCCATTGGTTGGAGAGAGAATACACCTTTTGATCATGATACTTTAAAGGAACTTTAGTATTTAGACACCCTTACATATTCTGATGAATTAGAGGATTGTCTCATAGTTCCTACTCTTTAGACTGAGATTATACTTGTATCAGCATCTTCTCCTATTGTTCTTGATCAGTTTGATATTGCCTCTTCTTTGGCTCCTATTGATTCAGCTAAGCAGGACATCATACATCTTTCAGACATGGCTACTTGGGATTCTTATCTTGCAGGCATTTCGTCTTTGTTTGTAGAGTCCTATATTGCAGATTTGGAGGATTACTTTGAGGATTTTCAGCTCCTCTTTGTTGACAGCCATATTCCAGCTGTTAGCCCACCATCATCTGTGCATTCAGAGGTTGCAGTTTTTGAGTCTTCAGTTCAGTTTGGATTTGACATCTTTTGTTTCAGTTCAGACAGAGAGATTCTTTAGCGTCCTATTATGGCACACATCTTGAGACAAATTGATTCTTCTCTCTTCACAGGGTTTCTTCATCTTTGTCCTTTGGATCCATTTCTTCCCAAGGGGAGGAATATTATATGCCACTTCAGGATCTCTTTCTGGATTCTACCTCAGGCATCCATATGTGCGACAGGAGTTTCTTCATTGTGGGGGCCTTCTAGTCTCTTTCTTTTTCTCCTATGGAGACCATTGTACATGTACTTATATGATAGAAGTTGTCTATGGGGGTCTTATGTTATCCACCTCCTATCCTTCTGTTATTAGTGCATTTATTTCTTTCATCTCTTTTTGGAGTAGAGTTTTTCCCATGAGGTTTTCTCTATTTCTCCACTTTACAGAGATTTGGTTGTAATTGGGTACCTGATCAGGCCTTGTTGCGGGACCCAAGTTTACTTTCTTGCATTGTAGTTACCTTTTCTTTCTTTGCACATGTTTGTAACTGCACTTTTGCTCATCTTAAGGGGGGGTGTTAGAGTAAAGGTTTTAATTTAATCATGTTGATTAAATTACCTTTATTCCTCTCTTAAGATTTCACTTTAGTTGCATTTTGTGACATTTAATAATTATATTAATTATTAAATGTCTACCTATTAGGGTTTATTTTAGGGTTGCACAATATCCTTTTATAAGGATTCATCATTGTAATTTATCTCTCTCAGATGAATACATTTTTCAGCTTTCAGAGCACCCTTGCTTGTTTGTCTCCATCTCTTCTTTCTGTGACAGGCTATTTGCATGCAGGTGATCTTCGGGGTCTGTGAAGTTGGCTTTCTCAACTTCTACAGATGCATATGGGAGATAAAGAGAAGTAGAGACATAGATATAGAGAGGTAATTTGATCACCCCTCTATCCCTCCAACCTTACCTCTCTCTCTTTGTTTCTACTTCTCTTTATCTCCCATTTATATCTTCCTCTATGTCTAAGTACCTCTCCCTATATCCATCCCACCATACCTCTCTATCTCTATCTCTCCCTTCCTCCCTCCCTCTCTACGTATCTCTATCACCCCTCTTCACTTCTCTCTACCTAACTCTCACTCTATCCCTCCCTCATTATCCCCCTCTCCCTTTAGATATCTATCTATACCTCTCTTCACCCTCTCTCTCCTCTCTACCTCTCTCAGCTTCCCTCTCTAGTTCTTTCTATCTCCACTCACCCTCTCTCTCTACCTACTTATCCCTCTATCCCTTCCACCCTAATATCTCATTACCTACCTCTCCCTTCCTCTCTCCCTCCATCCTTCCCTCCCTCTCTCTCCTTGTCTCTCTCCCTCTCAATAACTCTCTCTCCCCTTCCCTCTCTACTTATCTCTATCTCCCCTCACCCTCTCCATATCTACCTACCTCTCACTCTATCCCTCCAACCTCACCTCTCTCCCCCTTCCATTTGTACTTCTCTATTTATACCCTCACCCTCCATCTCTCTACCTACTTGTCCTTATATCCCTCCCACCTTGCCTCTCTCTATCTCTACTTCTCATTATCTCCCATCTCCATCTTCCTCTCTATATACCTACCTCTCCCTATATCCATCCCACCATACCTCTCTATCTCTACATTTCCCTTCCTCCCTTCCTCTCTACTTCTCTTTGTATCTCTCTTTACTTACCCTTCACTCCATCCCTCCCTCATTACCCCTCTTTATCCCTTTAGATATCTCTATATCTCTTATCTCTCTCCTCTCTACCTCTCTTACCTTCACTCTCTACTTCCCTCTATCTTCCTCTCAAATTCCCTCTCTACTCTCTATAGGAGTGATAGGGAGAGATGGAGAGATAAGGAGATATGGATAGAAAGAGGAAGAGATATCTAGAGATAAATATGACTTGAGAAATATAGAGGGGAAGAGAAAGGGAGAGAGATAGGTAGAGATATAAATATAGAGAGAGGGAGAGGGAAAGGGAGGGAGGGGGAGAGAGTGTGGGGAGGGAGAATAGATAAATATATAAAGAGGAAGAGGTGGAGAGGAAGAGAGGACAAATAAATCCAAAAGGTACACTTATATATTGAAAATGTGGAAATATCAATGATTTATTGAATGTGAAAATGAAACCCTAATATGGTTTCCAAGGATGGGCATGGTAAGTAAAATTGATTTCACAATCAAGATAATTCAAAAAGATATAACAATAGAAAATTAATGAAGAATTGGGAATGAAAAGAGTTTCAAATATAAAATTGAGATATAATTATCATAAAAGTACAAATCTAAGAAACCCTAACATATCTCTATCTCTACTTCTCTTTATCTCCCATCTACATCTTCCTCTTTTTCTACCTACCTCTCTAGATATACCTCTCTATCTCTACCTCTACCTTCCTCCCTCCCTCTCTAATTCTCTCTATCTCCCCTCTTTGCTTCTCTCTACCTACCTCTCACTCTATCCCTCCCTCATTCCTTCTCTCTCCCTTTAGATATCTCTATATATCTCTCTTCACCCTCTCTCTCCTCTCTACCTCTCTCTCACCTTCCCTCTCTACTTATATCTATCTCCACTCACCTCTCTCTCTACCTACTTATCTCTTTATCCCTCCCACCCTAATCTCTCATTACCTACCTCTCCCTCCCTCTCTCCCTCCTTCCCTCCCTCTCTCTCTCTCCTTGTCTCTCTCTATCCCCCTCTCCGTCTCCCTCTCCCTCTCTTAATAAATTGCTCTCCCACCATCCCTCTCTACTTCTCTCTATCTCCCCTCACCCTCTCCTTCTCTACCTATCTCTCACTATATCCCTCCCATATTACCTCTCTCCCCTTCCATCTATACTTCTCTATATATTCCCTCACCCTCCCTCTCTCTACCTACCTCTCTCTGTCTCTACTTCTTTTTATCTCCCATCTCCTCTTCCTCTCTATCTACCTAACTCTCCCTACATCCATCCTACCATACCTATCTATATATGCATCTCCCTTCCTCCCTCGCTCTCTAATTCTCTATGTATCTCTCTTTACCTGCCCCTCACTCCATCCCTCCCTAATTCCCCCTCTCTATCTCTTTAGATATATATATCTTCTATCCCTCTCCTCTATATCTCTCTTACCTTCCCTCTCTACTTCCCTCTATCTTCCTCTCTAATTCCCTCTTTGCTCTATATAGGAGTGATAGAAAGGAAGAGATATCTAGGGATGATATGACTTGGTAAAGATAGAGGGGAAGATAAAGGGAGAGAGATAGGGAGAGAGAGAGAGGGAGAGGCAGAGGGAGAGGGAGAGAGGGAGAGAGAGTGTGTGGGGAGGGAGAATAGCTAAATATATAAAGGAGGGGTGGAGAGGGAGAGAGGAAAATAAATTCAAAAGGTACACTTATATATTGAAAAGTTGAAATATCAATAATGTATCAAATATGAAAATGAAACCCTAATTTGGTTGCCAATGATGGGTAGGGTAAGTAAAATTGATTTCACAATCAAGATAATAGAGAAAAATGTAACAATATAAAATAAATGAAGAATTGGGCATGAAAAGAGTTTAAAATATAAAATTGAGATATAAATATAATAAAATTATAGATCTAAGAAACCTTAATATGACTAAGAAACCATAGAAGAAGACTAGGTTGTATATAATTTATTGGGTTTACTAAAACACAAAGAGGTATAAAGAGAGACAAAGATAGAGGAAATTGAGAGAGAGGTAGAGAGAGGTCTAGAACTTGGGAGAGAAATAGATAGATAGGGAGGGAGGGAGAGGGGATAGGTAGGTATAGAGAGAGTGAGAGGTGAGAGGGAGAGATATAAAGAGATGGCTAGAGGGATAGGGAGAGATTTGAGATTGAGTTAAGTAGAGAGGGAAGGATGGAGGGAAAAAGAGGTAGAGATATAGGTCTAGAGAGAAAGAGAGATATCTAAAGAGGGACAAAGAGATAGGGAAGGAAGGATGGAGAGAGAGGTAGAGAGATAGGTCTAGAGATCAAGGAGAGAGAGTGAGAAAGATAGGTCTAAAGAGGGACAAAGAGAGGAGGGAGGGAGGGATGGAGAAGTAAGTAGTTAAGTCTAGAGTTCAATAGATTGATAGGGAGATCTCTAAAGAGATAAAAAGAGAGGGATGGAGGGAGGGAGGGAGAGAAAAGTGGAGGGATAGGTCCAAAGCTTAAGGGAGATAGTGTGAATTATAGAGAGGTAAAAAAAGGGATAGATAGATATGATGATTTATGAAGATTTGTCCATCTCCTCAGTACAAAAAAATATAAATATTTCATTATTGATTACTTTTTCTAATGTTTCAAGTATTTTAAGATGAGTGTTACAAAAAATATGAAAAAGGGACTTCGTATGCAAATAGTGAGAATTTGATGTTTCAAAAATGAAGTATTAAGTTCAAATGATTATAATTATTTTTTTGTGTACAATATAGAAACACTACATATTCCATTGCATAGAGATCTCAATCAACTCTCCAACACCTATAAAAAATAAATTTTTTGATATGAAACACAAAAGTTATGCCCATTTTACTAAAGAGGGTTTTTAGGTCTTCAAAATGGATATTTGTTTTATTTTTCAAAATGGATATCCATTTTGAAGTCCTAAGAATGGGTAACCATTTTTCAAAATGGATATCTGTTTGAAACAGATATCCATTTTGTCTGACAAAAATTGCAACCTTGGGATTTCCCTTGGATTTGGCTTGAGATGTGGTTTTGGATTGCCAAACCTAGAAAGTCAACTAAAAAACATGTTTATAAAATTTCCTTATTTTTTTGAAGTTCACCCTTGTGGCTGAGGACTTTTTTTATCTGAATTTGATGAAACGAAAAGGGTTTATTGAAAAAATTGTCAATTTTCCACCAATATAAGATATGCCTTATTTTGAATTTAATAAATAATTATTATTGATTTTCTATATACATTACAACTAAAGTCTTGATTGATAGTCTGATTGAAAAACTTCTATAATTTCAAACTATTTCACATTTTTCGAATCTAAAATATGTTTCACATTCTATGCTTTGCATACTATAGGATAAAAAAAAATGAATTTCATAATTTTTTTACCAAGTTATAGTGGTCAGAAAAACACATTTTAATAATTTTAAAATGTTCTAATAAAAAATCATAACTAATTATTTACATGCAAAAAAATTACCAAAAAAAAAATGGCACATTTGGGCATGTGTCCTTTACATATATTGAAACTTTAAGAAAAAATAATATAGTTTTCTTGTACTTAGGTTGGTCAGACATACACTTGATTTTTATCTTTTTCCTGAATTTTTTTTTTTTTCTGAAAAAGGTGCAACACACCCATATTATTAGGGGTAAATGCTTTTTGACCGAGCTATGAGGCAGGTACAAGAAACCACAAGAAACTACCAAACCCACGAGCACAATGACCTAGTGAAGGCACAAGGCCTATGATCTCTTTGGCCCAACAAGGGTTTGAACCCTAGTGGTCATCACTACAACCAAGCAACTTGACCACCGAATCACACCATTATCATCCCTTTTCCTGAAAATTTAGTACTACATTAAAATTTCAAATTTTCACAAAATAGATTTACTTTTTTCCAAAGAAGGTCTAGTAACATAGAAAATACATTCAATTTGCTATAAATTTTGTTCTTACATATTTTTCAAATTATATTAATAGCTTATTCAAATTTTTATGTCAAGTTTCCTAACTCTATTTTTCTGAATTTCGATTGCCACTAGGGGCCTAGTTTGGACCCCCATGATCCTACACTAACCCACCTATCTACATAGTCATCATTTGGTTGTGGAACACAAAGCACTATCTTCCACCATGGACCCTCCTCATCCACCTCCATCTCATCCCTCTCACCCTTTGCATGCTCCTCCTCCTCTACCTCCTCGACAACATACTCCACCTCCACCTCCTCTCCTCTGACCTACTCTCTCCCTCGCTGCACTATCTGTCATCTCATCCTCCATCCTTGGGCCTCCTCCTCCTCTCCCATGGGTACCTATTGAGGTGACTATGCTTGTCTCTCTAGAGAAATCACCCTCTCTGGTCTCCTCTCTCGCCACCACTTTGCATATCTCTAGGTAACCTTTGGGTCATCCAACCCCCCTCTATAATCCCATCCTATCTTCTCTAACTAATCTCATGATGCCCTCACTCTCTAGGGTGTCACCTCTCTCCCCTACCTGTTAGTCTCACATGTCACACATACATATCTCTCTTCATGCTCAAGAATGTCCTAACAGACCCTGAACTACCTGGTCAACCTATTAGGATGATACATCTCAATAATGTATCATTATCTACCAATCAGGAAGCACATAGTAAATGCGAACCTCATGTACATCCTATCATATCAGGCCCATACCTAAAAATCATAACCTCAGTATGGCCTCCACACTATATGCTCCTCACGTAGATCATCCATTAGCCATCTCCATGAAGCTAGGCTCCTGATATCCTCATAGTGCAATGTCCCCCTTCATCTCAACACAATCATCTCATCCAACTATCTCACCTCCCCACTCTCCCACATTGGTCATGTGATACTGATGTGCTCCTAGGACCATACTTATAGGAGTGTCACATGTGTGAGGCTAACAACCTCTTGGTAAAAAATGAGGTGTATATCTTTGTATAATTGTGCCAATAGGCATGCTCCCCATGCATATGTAGTGGACCTCCCCACCATACTTAGTACAATACTGAGCTAAAAATCCTCCTACTCCATTTGGTAGGAGGATCCCACTCACCACACTGAATAGGTATAGTGGAAAAGTAGGCACCATACCCAATCACCCATCTATATCCAACTACATCCCTTTGTATGGGATGTTTGTCCTCCCAAATAATGCCTGCAATATCTATGCAATGGGTTGAGTCATCATGCCCTCCACTATCTCCCCTCAAATAGGAAGCTGAAGGATCCTCCACACATCCTCCAGAGTCACCATCATCACCCTTGTGGGGAGGAGGAAAGTCAAGTCTTTGAACTCCATCACTCAATCAAGGTCATAGGCATGGGCCTAGGTGCCCTAATTGTTGACATCAGTAGCATGTACGATAGCTCGATGGTCTCCAGCATGAGCCACTCATCCTCTCTGAACCCCTCTACTAGTCATAGGACCACTAATCTCCTCTCTTGCATTTGTATGTTGTCTATGCTCTACATCCATCAAACCAATCATGTCAAGCCCTCTCATCTAGCTTTTCTCTATATTTTCCTTTTCTTCCTGTCTTGTGAATTTTTATTTTAGCGTATCTGCCCCTCCCTAGAGTAGGTTTTCCTTTTGGTGCACTCACCCATTTTCCCATGTGTACGCCCCTATGTTTTATGCATATTCCCATCCTCCATGGTCCTCACATTTTCCCTATAAGTATGCACTTAAGCCCATCCTCCATGGCCTTAACATGTTTTCCTTGTGTAAATGTGCAATTTCCTATCCCCCATTGTCCCCACGTATATGTTGTTGTGTGGCATGCATATACCCCTATTCTTCAGTGGATTCACCCCTAAAATTTTAGGAATAGATCCACCTATCCTAGAGTGCATACACCTTTACGGGTGTTACACATTCACCCCTCTTGATTCACATTTGCCTATTTGGTGGAAGCTCTTTCAAAGGCAGATATACTCCTCCCCAACCCTTGTGGATTCACCTATCTGATGGAATAACCACCCCTCCCCCAGCCCTAGCGCATATGCCTATTCATGGTGCAAATGCTTGAGATCTTGATGGGTGGATCTTCTTGCGATAGGTGAATCAACACCATCATGGACTTTGACCAAAAATTAAATGCAAAAAATGAAAGAACAAAGTTAAATTCTTTGGGCATACTTGGTCAGGCTCATCTCCACTCTGATACCATGTTTGTACAATGTCTAGACAATGTGGGATATCTCCTCCATGTGACATTTTTCTCTCCTTGCTCTCTATTTTCTCTCAAATGCTTAGGGTAGAAATGAATAGTAAATTACCTAATTTACTATTTATAGCCCCCCTCATTACCCCCAAAACCCTAGTTTTCTTCTTTTTTCTCCCATTTGCATCTCATAGCTCCTTTTTTCTTTATTCCTTCTCCATTGTTCATCATTTTTCATTAGGGTCCTGCTAGTACCCTCCTTTTTCTTCTATCAAGAAGTCACCCAAGCCCCCTTTTTCCTCATCCACCCTCTTGAGGGCACATCATCCTTCCATATTTCATCTTTTTATTTTTGCCATCCTTCCCTCCATGTTGGGGCATCTCATCACCTGTTTCCTTCCATCAAGTTTCCTATATTTTATTTTTCATTGAAACATCATTATTTTAATGATATTTCGAAGAGGGGACATCTAAATTTGACCATTCACATTTGGTCAAATTTATCCCTTGTTTCATCTATTCCACCTCTGTATTCACATTAATTAAATAATATCACTTTTTTTAGGTGAAAGGAAAGAAGATTGTATATATATATAATATATAATATAATATAATTTATAAAAATGAATAACATTGGCTCTTGCTAGACAAAATTGAAAACATAAAATATTCCACATGAGAATTCGCAACCCCCATTTAAATTGAACCATATTTCCCCTAATCATGACCCTAAACAACCTAGATTACATATGTAATTATGCCACTCCCGATTATACAAAAGATCACATAACTGTAGATACCCAACATCCTCTAACCAAAAACCTTCTATGCCCAAATAGCTTATGTACAAAACACTGAAAAACTCTTGATAAAAAACTACATACCCCAAACTAACTAAGATTTGAGTATAGCATTGTGAAAATATTGCTCACCCTGGAATACAACATCTACCTTCTCTGGATGTTCACTGTACCAGTTCATGTGGTCCCCACTGCTAAGTTAGCATGGCCCACCATAGTCTATTAGTCCATCGAAGAGACATAGAGGAGAGTCCCACTGATGAAGCAATGTCCTACTCAAGGGAACACTGTCAATCTATCAAGGAGACACAAGACAGAGTCCTTCCAATGACACCTAGTCACATCGAAACAATCTCATCAGTTCATCAATGAGACAATTTTGTAGGTCCCGCTGAACAACTAGGACAGAAGGATGTGAGAATTCCAATCGGCCAATTGAATGTCACCAACACTTCACCTATGTCATCACTCAGGTCTCACATCAAAGTATCAAGGGGACCGATGTCCCTATGTCTCATTGATGCCTTTTACCCTTGGTCTTTACCATTGGATCAACTTTAGCACTTCATCTCGACTATATAATGCATATCGCTATGTCGGTGGGACAAGGAATCCTTCCTCACCGATATCATGAATTCCTTTCGATGAAGCCTTAACACTGTACATAGGTCCACCATACTGGTCATCACCAACTTTTCACTTCGTGATTCACAACAAGGATGTGAATCACCTTGTTAACCAATCGATGTCTACCACCTATTAGCAAATTTCACCTATTAGGACCCACAGCACACATCATGCAATTCAACTTGCATCGCAATATTGATGAGACACCAAATATCTTTCAACTATTTCTTAATCTCCCTTCGATGAATAACTTTCATCCTTGACCATTGATCTACATTCATCCCATACCGTCGCTGCATTGAGGGGACTTAAATCTATCTCCTACTAATTTTCCTTTGTCTCTCTGATGAAGAATAACCTTAGTGGAAACACCTACACCAATCTTTTGTAGCCACATGTCCTTACCTTTTTCACCTGCATATGTCAGGTCCCACACACATGCCAAAATTCACCTTCACTCCCTTCTAGTTTGGTCCCATCATTGGATTATCAGAGGGAATGAAATAGCTAACCAAGTCCCATCGATAAGCATACCATCGGTGCACAGACCGAACACCATTTAGACTCCCATAGAAAGTTTGAAGTCACACTGATATAGGATGTTATCAGTCCATCAAGAAGATGAACTTCAAGGTCTCGCCAACATGAACAAGTCATGTTAAAGTAGAATATTATCGGTCTATCAAAGAGACGATCACCTAAGTCTTGTCGATGTGCTAAAGTCTCACTAACCAGTGAATAAGGAAATAGGGGTTGGTTATACACATAAATACGATGACATAAGTTGTCACTTAGGTAACCGAGAACTTGCTCTAATCAGTAAAATCAAAATAGAAACATATTAGCTCAATGAACAAGAACGGATAGGATTTATCTGATAAAACCCTAGTTGACTGAGAGTAGATAAAGTTTCATTTTGAGTACATTCTGTAATCTCCAAACCTGCAGAATATATCATTGGAAAACTCTTGTGTCGAATGAACACCACTTAAACTCCCACCGAAGAGCCAAGGTCATGCTGATATAGCATGTATTTGGGCTATCAAGGGGATGATCTTCAGGGTCTCTCCAACATGAACAAGTAACGTTGAAGGAGAATTTTTACACTTTGAACACACCAACCACACCATTACACTATGCACACATTTCATTGGCCACTATCCAAGCTAACATTGGAAAAGCATTAGCATCGACACTCTCTCCAGAAAGACACTATTTTCCTTTGGAACCCCCAATTTTCTAAGAGATCTGCTAGGCTATCCCCTTCTCTATAAATGTGATATGTATGAAAAACTTCAAACTCATCAAGCAACCTCCAAAAAATATGCAATACATACTTTAGGTGCCAATTATAGCATGATCTCTCTTTACATGCATTTATAATCATTAATGAATCTCCTTCTATGTGAATTCTAGAGATACCTAGCTATCTGGCAAGAAGCAAACCATGAAGAACCACCATTTCTCTACAATTGTGTTTGTACCTACAGAAAGAAATTGACTTGGCTGCCTTCAAGACCCCATGTGAATCCCTAATATAGACCCCCACCCCAGACACTCTCGAATTACCTTTCGAAGCTCCATCAAAATTCAACTTGTGAAAACCTAAAATTAGATGTTTCCATTTAACTTGACCCCTATCAATTTTGGGCTTGTGAGGTTTTTGCAGACTTCCATTGAGTGGAAGACATATACCCTTCCAATTCCTTAGTATGTTATTATCCCATGTCACGAAGAGATAACTTACATTCTTATAACTTTCAACATAAACATTAACTACTTTTGAAGCTGATTTCTCAATTATACAATGAACATTCTGAACTGAAGAAGAGATCTTTCTAAAAATGTGTTTGTTACACTCCCACCATAATTCCCAAAGAACTTTAGTTGGAGTTAGGCACCAAATGCATGCAAAAAAGGAAGATTTATGTAACACATACCAAGCTTGAAATAGATCCCAAATTATTTTTGGCAATGGAGTAAAAAAACCCAATTTGTGAAGCACAAACTTCCAACAATCCTGAGCAAATTGACACTACAAGAAAAAATGATCAACATTTTCAAAAAAAATCTTCACACAAGACACATTTAAAGGGTTTTGTAATTCCTAACTTATTAAGTCTTTCACTTGTTAACACCCTTTTACATAGCACTAGCCATGCAAAACTCCCTACTTCTGACAAGACCACACTATTCCAACAAAAGGAGAAGGCTCTTTGTGACTAAATTTGAGCATCTTTGTTAAGGATTGCTTTATACCCTTGCTTAATTGAATAATTACCATATTTGGAGGGAGCCCAAACAATCTTATCATAAGATCTTGACAAAAATACTACTCTTTCAACTAGGGCCTTATGCATGAAGTCCTTTTGACCTTCTGTTATTTTTATTTTCAAAAACCGCATCCATTTTACCCTCCCTGAAACCAATTCTACCGAATCAACATAACTTATTAGCCTAGTGCCCCATGAGAGACAAATTTGGGATAGCTAACTACAAATATTGAAAATCTTTAAAAGGAGGATGACCATTCCAAGAGTCATTCCAAAAATGAACATCTTCACATTATGAACTTCTCAAGTCAAGTAAGATGTGAACACCTTCTGACAAGACACCATGAAATTACACATAGCAGATCCATTTGGACAATTGAATACTGTAAAAATTCTTGTCGTATTTTGAGAATCTAAATAATTTTCCTGCATTATTTGACACCACATAGAATTAGGATTATTGTACATTTTCCAAATCAATTTGACCCCAAAAGCCATGTTGTGTTTAGAGATATTATGCATTCCAACTCCACCTTTGAGCTTTTCAGAAGACATACTATCCAGAGAAATTAGAGGAATTTTTTTTCCCTCATCCATATTCCCCTTCCATAAAAAACCCCTAATAACCTTTTCAATCTAATCAATAACTGATTTTGGAGCCTTAAGGACTACTATAAAGTAGTTTGGGATTGCTAATAAGATATACTTGACTAACAAGATGTGACCTGATAGTGATAACCAGCAGGCTTTCCATGCAGACTCTGGATTTTATCCTTTCTATGACATTAGACCAATAAGAACACTTGTTTGCTCCCATAAAGAATGGGATTCCCAAATATGTGCATGGAAGTTCTACTTCCTGAAAGCCTAAAATATGAATAATCTTTCTTTTGATGGATGCCTTAGTATTGAATACATAAACATTAGATTTTTGAGCATTTATCTTCTACCCTGATATTAATGAATACAAGTCCAAACCCCCTTTTATTTCCCTGGTTTATGTAATAGTTGCTTTCATGTAAAGCAATGTATTATTTGCAAAGAGATTGTGTGTAGCTAAAATAGTAGTGTGAGAAATAATTACACCTTTCCACTAACCCAATCTATGTCTTTCCTTTATTGTCCTACTTAAAGCCTCAACCATAATGATGAAGAGGAAAGGGGATAAGGGGTCTCCATGTCTTACACCTTGCAAAGCACTGAAGAAGCTTGAAGGAATACCATTGATAATCACTAATAATTTGGCTCTTAACAAACAAGATAATATCCATTTGCACCACTTACTGCAAAATCCAAATTTAGCCAACACTTTCATTAAAAAACTCCAATCTACCATGTCATACACTTTCATTATATCAAGTTTTACAATGAAGGAAGATAGATTATTGGCATTAATAGAATGAAGTACTTCATGCACAACCAATGCACCCTCAACTATTTCTCTACCTGGGACAAATCCCCCTTGTTCTTGCGAGATGATTTTGGGGATAATATTCTACAATCTTAAGTATATTGCCTTTGTGAAGATTTTATAGACTGTATTACACAATGATATGGGCCTAAAATTTGCAAAAGTATTTGGTTCCTTTATTTTTGATAAAATTGCAACATTTGTCACATTAAAACTATTCAACATTAAGCCATTCTTTCGTGACTCTTCCATGGCTCGCAAAAAATCAAAACCTAGCACATCCCAACATTTTTGAAAAAATAGAGCTGTAAACCCATCCAGATCTGGTGCCTTGTCTAGAGAGAGGGAGAAAACTACCTTCCTAACTTCTTACAAAGTGAAAGGCTTCATCAACCCCTCATTATCCTCCTGAGAGATGGTATTTGGAATTGCATCCAACAAGATATGTTCATCTTGATGTGCCAAAATTGGACCATTCCTAGAGGGGGCAAGGAGGTTCCTAAAAAATTTAACCCCTTCATTTTGAATCTCCTCTGCATTTGTAATCCAACTTCCTATTTTAGCATCTTGAATTGAAAATATTGATTGGGAATATCTTTTGATTTGGGTAGAAGCATGAAAATACTATGTTACGGTCCCCATCCTTTAGCCATAATTCTCTAGATTTTTGACACCAATAAATCTCTTCTCTTTCCTAACTAATCTTCCCACTCTTTTTGTATTTATTTTTTTCATATGTAGCTAGATCCAAACCATGTTGAATTATGAATTCATGGACCTCTGCTAACTCCTTTTCCACTTCCTCTTTTTGGAAAAAAATATTTTTAAAAACTTGCACATTCCATATTTTAATCTGTTGTTTTTAATTTTATATTTTTTTATAAAACTGGAACATTTTAGTGCCTTTGTTAAAAGGTGTGCTAACCCACCATTGGAAAAGAAGTGAAAGAAAATGTGGGTGTCTAAACTACATTTTCTCAAACTTAAAAGAAGGCTTATGTTTGACTGGGGGATTTAAGCTTGAAATCTCTAAAGAGATTGCATAATGATTTGAACACACTAGTAGCAAGATTTCTAAAAATATATTATATGATGCAATTATCCAATCTTGGGAGACTAAAAATCTATCTAGATGTTCTATGATTTACAAAAAATATTTCCTTCGGTTAGTCCATGTAAATTTAGCCTTTAGAGGAAAAATATATTTCAATGCATTGTCAAATATGAAGCAACTAAAATCATCCATTACTTTTTGTGGTGGACAAATACCTCCCTATTTTTCTTTGGACAACACTATTGCATTGAAATTGCCTCCAAAAATCATGTTTTCAATCCCAAAACTTTGAATAAATCCTATTAACACATCCCATAACCTCTTCTTGTCCTGCGTAGTTGTTGGCCTATAGACATTGAATAACTTAAATTTGAGGTCAAAACTCACAACATTGAGCAACTTCCAATTACTACTCTATGAACTTCAACAATAGACACATTTTTTGAATCCCATAATGTGATTAGACCACCTGAATCACCTTGAGCTGTCACATGCACTTACTTGCATTTTCTCCACTTCTTAATTGTCGCCTCAAAAGAATCTTGTGATATTTTTGTTTCTTGCAGTAATATGATATATGGCCCACAAGAATCAAGTTGGTGTTTGACATGAGTTTGCTTGTCAAAGGCATTAATGCCTCTGAAATTCCAAGAAAAAACCCTCATTGTGGTCAAGGAGATCAACATTCTCTCCTTGGTCTTTTACTTACTGATAAAATTTTATCCAAAGTAGACTATAATCCTACTTCAATTTCTTCTTTTAATTTATTGGCATTATATTTTCTTTCATGTCTCCTCGAGGAATTTCTTGTTGAAGCTTGAGAGGTTGGAGTTTGAGCTAATGATAGGGTTTGTGAATAATCAAAAACTGGTAGCAGTTCATTTCCCATGTTTTCAACCTCTGGTAATTCTTGAATGCTAAGCACATGATATTGATTCTCCTACATTGGTACAAACTCATCATCTTCAGCTACAACCCCTTCTGCTAGCTCATCAAATAAATGTGAACCAATTGAAAATACTAGCTTATCTAAAAGCTCTTCAAAGTTATCATGGAAACCCTCCTTGTTGGGACAAGTATTAGTATGTTTCAAAATGTCTTCCTTAGCATTAATTAGAAACTCGACATTTTCACTATCTGACTTGCCTTCAATTAATACCTTCTATTGAGATTGTACTCCTAAGAACATCAAGGAGATAAAGGAACATCTTTCTACCAGTGACTTAATGTTAATCTGAATAGGAATTTTATTAAACATCAACTTCTTAACAATGCCTTCTATTTGGTTTAAAAACAATGATGAGGCAGAGGACATGATTGCATAATCCCATGTAGACTTACTAATTTGGTTTATGTGAATAAATATTCATTGAGCTACCTTTGGGCTTTATTTTGTTGAAGTATCGGCCCATACATTGCATTGAAAAATAATTCGGCCCTTTTTGATAAATATTGTTTCCTTCGCCATGTTTTCGCTCTGCGCTCTCTAAAGGATCTCTTCCCTTTGCATTTTAAAATGGCCCCATTGCACTGCCATGTGTTGTTGCTGCACATAATTGAAAGTCACTTCCCTTCAATTTTGAGTCAGGCACCATCTGCATGCCATGTTGCTTCATCTTCACATATTTTAGCAAGCCCCACAATCAGTACCAAGGATGAGGTAGGTTACACGTGTCTTCTTGGTGCAAGCTTTCAATAGTGAAAGAAAAGGATGAGCACGGGTCACACAATTTTTCCACATGTCTCTTCAGCGGGTGTTTCTTTTAAGCAATGGATGGAGTGAGCCAAATACCATGACATAATGCTATGTGTCATAACTACTTTAACAAGGTAGTGACACTTGTCTACACAACCTTGTCGAGACCACTGCCATCATTTACAGAGGATGCACCTGAGCTTGGAGTGACTAGATGCTTTGGCTCGAATCTTTTGTATTGCAATATCTAGGAGGAATCTTTGATTCTGCATCATTCTCCAAGGATTTTCAAATATTTTCTGTTACTAATCGCCAAGGCAGTGGGAGCATTTGGCTATATATACTCCTCCCTATTTTAGAGGAGTAGGAGGGGAGGATTTTGCAAAAAGAACATAGATTTTAGAAAAGACACCAAGCCTTTGTTATTGTTATTTAATTATTGCAAAAAGACTTGTAGACTGTGCCAATCATTTGGCCTTTCTGTTCTTCTTATGATATTTGATTAACTTTAGACTGTGCTACTATTGTTTGGGTGATTCATTCATAGAACTTCTATAAATTGAATGAAAGTTTGTTGGTCTATATCATGTCTTATGACTCTTCTTGTCATTAAATATGTGTGCAAAGTTATTTTATGCAATGAATGAATTGTTTAGACTTTAATCTTTAGTTTTTTCCCTTCTAAGACATCGCAAATTGTTGATCGAGCCCTTAGATCTATATTTATCGTGCCTATTATCTAAGTCTTGGTGAATCGCCTTAGTTAGATTCTTTATTTTATATTTTCTTTTGTTTCCCATTCCAAAACCCCATCCACAAAAGAAGCTAACTTCTTTAAAAATTTGTAGGTCACTCGGTTTAGTGCAATAGGTCCCCCATAAACTAAGTTTCCCACAAAGGGTTGTTACCTTGCCAACTTTAGGCATCAACAGTTATTCATTTTTTGGCACGCTCGGTGGGACCGAGCTTAAACGAATTTTCACTTAAGGAGGGTGTATGAGCCATTGGCCTATAACTAGATCCCAAACTACAAAAAACCCTAGTCTACTAGTACTGCCACTAGGAATAGTGTAGGCCACAAATCAATTGGTAACTATTCCACTTCCTCCACTCATTCCGCTAACCATGTTTCCAGGCGCCAATAGGAATTATGTGGCATGGGATGTCAGAAGTCCCCTCATAGCCCCAATAGCACCCATTGTATGGGTTGCTATCTCGGTCTCAGCTTTGAAGGCTATACCCAAGTTTACAAGAGATGGCTCAATAACACCCGTAAAACATCTACAAGATGTGGTGAACATGTGTCTGGTGCATGGAATCACCGCTCATAATGTAGCGGTAAGGATTCTAGCAGCTTCTTTCTGAGGTAAGGTGTTAGATTGGTACTGAACCTTGCTAGCTAACACTATTCGTACTTGGCATGAGCTAGGAGACCCATTCTATGAGATATTTTCAAACGACGAGGATCACTCCTCATTGTACTATCAGCTATCTACCATAAAATGAGCCCCCCAAGAGGCTATGACGGACTTCAATGCCTAATTCCACAAAAACTAGCAGAGGATCCAAGTCGCTATCTTCCTACCTCTTGAGTTGGCATTCATGTTTTACCTAAAGTCTATCAATCTCAACATATCCATGATGATCTAGTCTTTGGGAGGGACCACTCTGCTAGGCACTTACAACATCACCGTTAAGGCAGAGAATAATTTGATAGATGCTGGAAAGTTTCTGCCTCGGCCCATCATGTCGATATTTCCTTAAATATTGATGCTCACCTAAGAAGTTGCATCAACTAGTGCACCCGCAACTCCTCAGTCAATGTACACATATGTGACAATGCCACAAAGTGTTGCCTCTACATCCAGCTCTTCTAAGGATGAAATGAGTGATCTCAAGGAAATGTTGTAGACTATGGAAAATGACATAACTACCCTCAAGCTGAACTAGTTGATGCCTCCAAAGCCCGCCTACTAGAATTACCAAGGCATATGGTCTTCATATCAATAGAATCAGTTCTAGGGTGGTCCACGCACTAATCCATCAACTCAGATAGCCAACCAAATAGTGTCAGTACCTACTCCACTGACAAGTGCTCCACCAAGCTTGAGTAGAGAATTGACCATGGGGAAAAATAACCTTTTTGATGACATTAATCCTTTGTTCTTCCCCTACAACGATGCCCACATGCCCCGGAACTACCTGCACAACAACTTACAACTAAAGGTAGCAGACTAGCATAGCCAAGGTGCAACTTCAAACCACGGAGGTTATAGATGCCTCTCCACAAATGAAGAATGTGGTCCTTACCATACAAATGCAAGGGATGTCCCTAGAACAAGATTCATACATCACTCCTGATCACGTGCTCTTTTCATGGATGGAAGAAGAGGAGGCAGTGTTCAAGAACAATGCTTCCACATCAAAGACACCACAAGTACAATTCGATTACAAAACTCACTCTAAGAAAAGGTTTACAAGAAAACAAGTCATGCCACAACTTGGAAGCACCTCTAATCAACCTCCTAGAATCATTGTAGTTGCACCAATTTTTCAACCGTGGAAGGAAATTTTGATAACGAAGACCAAGGATCAAAAACCCTTGAACCCACCACCATTCAATGTGGTGGAACAATTAAAGAAATACTTCGCTAATGTGTCCCTATGGGACATCCTAGCTATCTCATAGCAGAAAACATTGCTTCAGAAAGCTCTCCAGTAAGATGCTAGCGCTAAATTGATGCAGCAATTTCTAAAGGAAAAGGCTATAGATCTAGCACCTCATGCCAAGGTTCTCACAAATAGTTCAAAGGAACCCTCTATTGAAGTTAAAAGTAAGTTGACCATTCTTCCTAAACCTTATTTTGGGAAAAAAATTGTTGCACAACTCGATGATTGATTCAGGTGCTAGCACCACAGTCATGCCCAAACAAATATTTGAAGCCTTGGGACTTAGCTATGAGCCTATGAAGAAGGGGGTTATGCAGCTTGACAGGAACAAGGTTGAGACAATAAGGGTCATTAAGGACCTTCCCTTAACTCTCTTTGGCTATCCTAGCATCACCGTGCCTCAAGATACTGTCATCATTGATGTTCCTCCTATGTTTGGTCTTTGCCTATCTCAAGAATTTACTGCTAAAATAGGTGGATATTTGGCGTTGGATTGGACACACTTGATTGACTGAACCAAGCATGGGGCTAAGCTAAAGTTATCATGTAAACCTTTGCATATGCAACATGTTGCAGATGAGGCTATGATCAACTTTGAAGCCACCCACACCTACATCACTAAAGAAGAGATGTATTGTGTTGAGTTGTTGGAAGACGAGGAAGTGACTTGAAATCAAAGTGAAAAGGATGAGACTCTTCTAAATGAGTTCATAGACATAGATCCTTTTGGAAATTACCATGCCACTAGACTAGACACATATGTCATTTATGATGAGGAGCAAGAGATTATGAAGGTCACAAAGGAACCTGTAAGTAGCCCAGCCTCTGAGCTATGGATGTTGTATTTCGACGAAGCAAGATGCAAGGTAGGCACAGGAGTGGGGATATGTTTGGTAGCCTCACAAAATGAAAAAATACTAAGGTATTTTCACTTCTAGTTCACTTGTTCAAACAATGAAGCCAAATATGAAGGACTAGTACAAGGCTTAAGCCTTGTGGAGTGGATGGGCATCAAGCAACTAATAGTGTTCAGAGATTCCAAACTCGTGGTGAACCAAGTCCAGGGAATTTATGTGGCAAAGAATGTTTGCATGAGATCCTATAGGCACCGAGTCTGGGATTTAGTTGATGGTTTTGAAGCCTTTAATATCTAGAACATTCCTTGAGAACAAAATAGTGATGTGGATCACATGGTAGCAATTGGATCCCAGTTTGATCTTGCCTCTGACCTCATCCATAACAAGCACTTTGTATGAGTGATAGTCTGACCAACGATTCTCAATAATGATAAAATCTAGAAGGTATTTGAAAGTGATGAACACATTGCCTCATCCATCCAACGAAAGGTTGCTAAGGGCTATGAGGGAAAAATCATTCAGCTTAAATCTAACAAGCTTTTGAAGGGATTGGTCACTCTTGAAAACCTGTTTGATTATGACAATGAAAGAAATGATAAGAGGAAGTTTGTGGTGGACAAAAGTGACTGCACAAATCTTTAGGTCACAGATGGGAGAAAGCTTCAAGTTGGGAAAGATGTCCCACATCATGATAAAGAAAGGCTCATCAATTATTGTGAGAAGTATGGAGTAGTGGCTTGGTTCTATGATGATCTAAAGGGATAGGATCCCAACATCATCCAACACACAATCAAGTTGGCGGAAGGTGCAAAACTAGTCTAACAAAAGCAGAGGTCAGTGAACCCCAAGATTGAAGTGCTAATGGCATAGGAGCTAACAAAGTTAATTTAGTCATGGATTATCTTTTCAATCAAGCATAGCATGTGGGTATCCAACCTGGTCCCGGTCTGAAAGAAGAATGGAGATATCCGCTTGAGTGTGGACTTCTGAGACCTAAACAGGGCATCCCTGAAGGACCATTATTCGTTGCCTTCTATGGATTCAATCCTACAAATGGTGGTAGGATCAAAAATGTTTTACCTACTAGATGGCTTCTTCGGTTATAATCAGATCTGGGTTAAAGAGGAGGATCAACACAAAACTACATTCACTACAAAGTGGGGGACATTCACATATGCTAAAATGTCTTTTTGCCTATCCAACGCAGGGGCAACCTTCTAGTGGGCAATAGACATTGCTTTTAGCGAGCTGATCAACAATATTATCCTAATTTATTTGGATGATCTTACTATGTTCTCTAAGTCTAAGGATGATCATTTTGATCACTTAGAAATGGTTTTTCAAAAATTCTAGGAGTTCGGGGTTTCTATGAATTCAAAAAAATGTGCATTCGGAGTGCCACAAGGCAAGCTATTGAGACACATGGTGTCCAAAAGAGTTTCAATTGATCTCGAGCGGGTGAAAGCCATCAAGGAGCTTCCCCTTCTGGTTAACAAGAAAGGCATCTAGTCTTTCCTGGAAAAAGGTAAATTTTGTTAGAAAATTTATTTTTGACTTCGTAGGAATAATTAGGCCAATCACCCTAATGTTAAAAAAGGATCAAGCATTTAAGTGGAAAAAGGAAGCTAGAGATTCCTTTGAGAAAGTTAAGGATGCTATTTCCTCAGCTCTTGTACTGGTTAATCTAGACTTATCTAAGGACTTCATAATGTATGTATTCAATAGCAAGTCAAGTATTGCTAATGTCTTAACTCAAAAGGACAACGAAGGAAAGGGAGAGCATCTAGTGGAATTTTACTCCTGGACCTTGAAGAAATATGAGATGAATTATAATGTCATCGAAAGGCAAGCATTTGCAATAGTAAAGGGACATAAGAATTTTTTCCATCTAATCTCCTGCAATGAGGTGATTTTTTATGTTGCACATTCCTGTGTGCGTGAATACATCATGGAGGGAGAAATCACAGAAAAAAGAGCTAATTGGATCACCAAGATCCTTGAATATTACATTGAAGTCAAACCCACCAAAACCATCCAAAGAAGAGGACTATGCAAATACCTTACGCATGATGAAGAAGTGGACGTTGAAGAAGAGAAACCGTAACTTGTTCTAATGAACGAGTCAAAGTTTGGACGTTGTTGGCTGATGAAAAGAGTGAGATTTATGCAAACGGGAAAGTATTTTCTAGGTCTTTCCCCCCAAAAGAGGAGATACTATGGACTACAGAATTGTGGATATGCGTTAGTTGAAGGTTTCCTTTTTAAAAGAAACTTCAACGGTATCTTCCTGCAATGTGTTACCGCAGAGGAAGCAAAAATAATCCTCGACACTTTCCACAACAGCGCTACAAGCGGACACTTTTCCACTAAGACCACTGCCCTCAAGATCATGTGCATGGGTTACTTTTGGCAGACACTTTTCAATGACTTGCACTCCTTGGTGAAAGCTTGCAAGGAATGCCAGTTCTTTACAAAGAGAAGAAATAATTTTGCAATGCCTCTCAAACCTATAGTGGTGGATGATCCATTCGCATAATGGGGCCTAGACTTTATTGGTATGATCAATCCTACTTCCAACATTGAACACAAGTAGATCCTAATGGCTACAGATTACTTCACAAGGTGGATGGAAGTCTCACCGCTTAAAAATGCAACAAAGGTAGAGATAGTGGATTTCCTCAAAGGACTGGTGACAAGGTTTGACCCTCTGAAAACTATCATTTTCAACAATTTCAAAGCTTTTCTAGGTGCAAAGGTATGTCACTTTGCACTAACAAATGGCATATTCCTTAAGACATCATCAAATTATTACCCACAGGGGAATGGCCTAGTTGAGTCGACAAAATAGAACCTAGTCCAACTTCTCAAAAGATTGGTTTAGAGCACCAAAAATAATGGCATAAAAACCTTTGAGCGACACTCTAGGTAGACCACATAACTCCTAAGAAATTCCTTAAGACTTCACCTTATGAGATGGTGTACGGAAAAGAGGCATTGTTGCTTATATCCATGGAGATTCTAGCTCTCCAATTGCTGAAATCCCTCAAGATAGAGCAAAATGGTGCCATGGAGGTTTAGTTGGCCTAATTATTGGAAGTGCAAGAAAAAAGAGAGAATTACCTAATAGCCATGACTAACCACCAATAGGTGGTTAAGCGGTGGTTTCACAAAAGGGTGTCTGACCAAGGCCTAAAGTGTGGAGACTTAGTGTTGAAATTCAATGAAAGAGTTGCAAAGCCGGATCAACACAGAAAGTTTGATAGCCTTTGGGAGGGCCCATTTAAAATAATTAAGTGCAAAGAGCATAATGACTTTGAATTGGAAAATATGGAATAGGAGGCATTGGGAATTTCGGTCAATGAGATTCATCTTAAATCGTTCCATTAAGTTGCACGCTTTTACTAGTGTAAATATGTTAATAGTGTTTTTTTATTTTTCTTACCTTTTTGTTCTATTGGCTGGTCTTTTTAAATTAATTTAGGCTTCAGAGTGGATAAATAACCCATCACTGTAGAGAGAAAGATAGATAAATTCATAGCAAAGTGGATGGAGAGAGTAATACCTGCATGCAAAGAGAAATCAAATACATATGTTGAAAAGAATAAAAACTCATATTACAGAATACCAAGAGTAAAAGAAGCCAAGGATTTTATAAATATATATTTCATTATATATATGCTTTTATATTTACATGGAAAAATGGCTTAAGGGCCATAATTCAAAAGTATATAACTATATTTTGCTTCCTTTTCGTATATGCTATATGCAGGCCTTTTTTCAGGCATATGTACAAAAACTAGGAGATGGGTATTATATTCTAAAGAGCAGAAAACAAGAAAAGAAGCATTTTCAACCAACATGTGCAAAAACAATAGACACATCAATTGCAACATCCACTATGTCTTCATCAGTAGGCACACCACTAACAACAACAACAATGTCAGCAGGAACAGCAACCAGCAGTGGAGGGACCACCAGGTTCCTGAAGTTTGTATACAATTCAATATCGTAGAACGCCACCACATTATAGAGGTGAAAGAGGAAATGGCATGCATAGGTGACCCTTTAATGGTGTTCATTTTGTGACTAAAGGAGAAATCCACTCAGGAATGATAGCCATGGGACGACCGCTTCTTTTTCAATGTAGCACCTAAGGTCACTTGTCGTGGGCAAGCCTACCTCGTATGTAGTGTTAGCAACAACCTCGCCAAGATCGTTCAAATACTTCTTGAGGAAATTTTCTTTAACTAGTTTTAGGACCAATGGCCTAGGGATGCCAATATCCAACATGGATGCAACAAAGTGCGAGCAGATGTCTGTATTAACTTGATACTTGTCCTCATACTCCAGACAGTCCCGGCCCAGAACCCACTTCATGACTATGAGAGCTAGGGAGTGTTTGTTCTTTGTCATTCTTTTCAGACATCTACTGGAAATCTCACCAAGAAAGGCCATATGTGACTTGTGTGACACTAGCCTAATGGGGGTGTTCATGGTAATGACACACTACAACTATATTCTAACTACTCCTGAAAGTTGCCTAAAGCCTAGCCTATGAAGATACTTTTCCAGTTACCAAAGCCAAACGCTAAGTCAATAACCTATTACTAAAGCTTGCTCAAATGTTAATTGTGATTTCATTACTGCTTAGATACCTATTTATAGAAAAAGCAAGGAAAGGTGTGGTAATGGGCTTTCCAAAAATTTGATGATAATCAAGTGCCAACTTTAAAATTGTGTTTGAAGCTTGCTTGAATATCCTGATCAATTGTGTCTGCTAAGTATGGTTTAATGCATGCAAAGTTAATGAGAGCTATTAATTAGCTTAAGATGGTGGTGCTCATTGGCGGTGAGTTGTACGGTCCAGAAGCTATTGTGTCACTTCCCAGGCATTTCCTAAAACCCAAGGCAAGATTCATATCTTTTCAAGCGCTAATCATTTTCTTTGGCTTGATCATTCTATTTAGGATATTAATTGTCAACACATATGAATGCTAAGCTAAGAACAAATCGCCAGCCCAAGTTCCAAAGAAATCACGTTGTATCACACGGTTTCCAAGTGCAATTATGATTTCTTGTCACTTCAAAATGGCAAGTAATTCATTTTTGCACAAGCCAAAGGGTGGGCAGTACATGCTGAATTAAATGCAAAAAATCACTTTCATCTACCACCTTGAGAAATATAGCTAAGTATCACATGCAAAATTTTAAACGCTTATGACTCTTTTCAAATACGCTAAGCTAAGTGAGGAAAGGTTTTTAGCATATCCAGAGCCAAGGAAAAATTTGCAGAGGATTTAGGCCTAGCAGAAGCTTTCATCAAAAGAGACAATGGCAGAGAGTTCATAGCAAGAGATAAAGGGGGAGACAACAAAATCTTTTCTTAGAGCCATACGGGCATCACATGTCCTTAATGTCTTTGAAATCATTTCATATGCTATTCCTGGTATACGAGACAAGCCAAAATGGGTGAACACGCTAGAACTAGAGAAGCTCAAAAATTACAAAAACCAGGTTCAAGTCCAGGAGGAGTGGGACAATATTCATGACCCACGCCTCACAAAAAACCCCAAGTCTTTGAGAGAAGGGGCTTGTGAAATGATGAAGGCACCCGAGAAACAGATGTCGGCAACAAAAAATATATGGTTCAGTGAGCTCCTGCAGTACATGGTTCCATTAGTGCACTATTTCCCAGTGTTGGTTGATGTGGTCATTCAATGTTACAGCCCGAACACCCACAACATTGAGGGTCAAACTTTAATGGTTAATATCAACCCACAGGCTATCTGGCATATGCTATGTATCCCGAACCTGACCACCAAAAGTGAGAAAATTGAGGTATTCACTCCTGCGAAAGGAGAAAACACACCAGTAGGAAAGGAGTAACGAGCCAAAACCCACCAAGTATCCCAATGCCGCACAGTTCATTTGGTAACGACTTAAAAGAGGCATTCTCAATGCTAGCATTTGTTTGTGTCTGGACATAGACCAGATGGTGCATGCTTTTCAATTAGGGTCAAGTTTCCAATTTTGCAAGCAACATTATCTCTTTTGGTATGATCTCACAGACTTCCTCATAGAAGAAATGATAGGGAAAATAGAGAATTACCTGATTGAATAGAAGTTCAGGTTCCTCTCTTTTATTGCCCATATATTTTTGCATCAAAACCCTGATTTCTTTAGTAAGCATGTGGATTTGTCTATTTTTTATGAAAAATGCAGAAGAAAGCTGGTATCTACATGGACACCTCTCCTCTCTACAACATTCGACTACTATGCATTTTTGGACTTCTTTTTAACTATGATTTTACAATATTTATAAGGAGAAGATGGCATGGTCCAACTCACCATGGAGCCAATAGGATATATGCAAAGCTTCACTCCCGCATGTGACTAGTTCTTCAGTGCGGATTTCACAATCATCTAGATGTGGGGTTTCACTAACTAACCATTTTGACTCCCGACCTGCATCACAAATAGAGTGTTGGCTCTTGAAATGTATTGGCAAGCATGCACTATCGATGACAAATTTTGTGGAGGACCTCCCAAGAAGAATGGATTCTTATAGTTACCCATAAGTTTCAAAACAGCGGCCCTGGAAAAGAGGCAGGCACACCCACTATTGCAAGATAAGTTGGATCATTTAGGGTTGGTTTTGATATGCGATAAATGGCAGTATAATCCTTTCAATGATCTATCAAATGTGCACATGAGAGTTACTCACACTCCTCAACCCTACTAGGAAAATAGGTGCACCTTGCACAAGGATAAGGATGAATATTTGGTTGAGCTCATGCATATTCCTACAGAGGATCATAGGGAGCCATGACATAAGTTCTACTTTGTTGTGGTGGAGGCTAATGAGAATGTCAAGATGGGAAGCACCATGTACAATGAGTTACGATATGTAGAGGAATGGACTCTAGAGAAAATGAAAGCCTTTTGGGTATATCACTAGGAAACAAGACAAGTTGAATCCCCTTATGGAAGCTTGAAAGCTGATGAAGAGTTTGGAAAATATGGGATGATGAACACGTAGCCTTCGACTAAAGCACTGGAAGGGGTGACAACCCAGGAGATGAATCCAAGCAACAAGGAGAAGAAGAAGCAGGGACCTCAATGTCCTCTGCTCAGCAAGGGAAAAGCTTCGTAGGGTGGCCCTCCTATGTAGCTTCAAAAGTGTGATTCAGTGTGTCAAGGGCCTCGTAGACACTCACTTGGGCCACTAAATCAACAAGAGTGTTACAGCAGGAG
The DNA here is from genome assembly GCA_007258455.2 of Sequoia sempervirens. Taxonomy (NCBI): domain Eukaryota; kingdom Viridiplantae; phylum Streptophyta; class Pinopsida; order Cupressales; family Cupressaceae; genus Sequoia; species Sequoia sempervirens. The sequence continues at coordinate 179,073,039 of VDFB02026320.1, forward strand.
CCAACAGAGACTGCTAGGGTTGGAGAAACCCCACCCGAAAAGCAACAACACACAAAAACTATTGTCAGAGAAGGTTCACAAAAACTCGCTACAAGCCAGGTGCTCACAACCAACCAAGAGCCCGAAAAAGATGTGGAACTAGTAACAAGATAGGAGCCGCCATTGACCAGTCAATAGGTAACATTCTCTCCTTCTTTTCTTACCTCTTAGTCTTTGGTATCCTCCACTATCTCTATAGCACCCCCTACCATGATGTTGGAAAATGTGCCTCAATCTTACTGGCATGTATACTCCTAAAAGAGAAAAGTTGGTGAGACCCTCTGAATGTCTTACCGACTAGTAGCAGTGTTCTAATCTTTTGAAATGCTAAGGTCACCGAGACTTCACTTCTGTCTTACCGATGAGAGTCATTGGCAAGACATGTCGATCACTGTGAAAGTTTCCAACTCATTCTACCCAAGCAGATTTCTTCCTGATGGGTTGGTTCCTAATGATTATCGAGGAGACTTGTGGTGACAGAAGTTATCAGGGAGAGGCTTGAACATTTGGAATGAACTCTTGGAGATAGTGTATGTCTCATCGACGATTATTCACAAATATGACATCGGGGAGACTCTTGGCCGAAAGGTTTTTGCTTGGTATGATCTCCTGCTGATGGGTATATTACTTCGGTATGACCTCTTGGCGATAGTGGTGGTCTCTCCGACTATTCTGTGCTCAGTATGATGTCTTGCTGATAGCGATTTTCTTGTCGATAGAGCTACATGTGTTGATCATCGATATGAAGTCTTAGCGATATGGCTTGTCTCGCCGATAGCTTTGCACAATGAAAATCGATATGACCTCTCGCCGATAGCAATGGTTTGGCTAATGGTTCTGTAGTGGATATTAATATGATGTCTCAGCGATAGAGTGAGTTTGGGTGAAAGTTTTGAACTCAAGGTAACCTCTTGCTGATGGTGATGACTCTAGGTGATAACGATAGTCGGGCATTGTGGCATCAAGGAGACACAGCCTAGTGTCTCACCGATATGCAACACAATTTTAATGCCTTGACCGAGTGACTATCCTACATGGTTTGTTTTTGACCAATCAGAGAAGCGAAAGATGAACCGCTACCAGTTGGACTGTTGCGGTCATTCCTATGAGGAAGATCAATAGACCATGAACGACATGGATATATTCTGTAATCGAAGATGATGATTGGTTCGGTGAATAGTTGGATGAATAGTTTGATGTGTGATCACTGTTTATGAATAAAAATTAGAGAGCATTGTAACTAGGATGTTTTGTACAAGATTGATCAGAGAATTATGCTGCTATAATTTGACATAAGAGAGTGAAGCCTGTACTCTGTATGTAATTTGTTTACAGTAATACAAAGGGGTTTTTCTTGGTGTGGTGGGTTTTTCTCCCATAAGGGTTTTTCCACATAAATCTGGTGTTCATCTATGTATGTTAATTTCTTTGTTTCTATTATTTCTTTCATGAGTATCTTAATTGAACAGTAATTGTAAAATTTAAAGTCACCTCTGCATTCTTCCCTGAGGTTTTGACGTTAGGAGAGTTTGTTCTGCACCTAAGCTTTCCTTACACATGAGTGTTGGCCCTTGTTTCCCACCTTTGATACAATGATTGTGGGAGGTTTCTCCTAGTCCTTACAGGTGAATCCATTCGCCTGTACTCCTCTGCAAACCCTTACACTAGCCACTTCCACTCAATCCTTTCTCTCATAGCAAGCGGACTCTACAATGACTACTCCCTCAGTGTTGCAACCCATGAGTCCTCTTGCCAGTTCACCAATGGAACCTTGGCAAGTGATAAGCCCTTCTATTGGTTTGCAAACCAATCTTTCACATGTGCCTCATTTCCCCTCGCAAATTGTCACTCTCTAGAAGAAGAAACTATCTGGGCCTATTAAACTTACTTATCCATATGCCCTACCTCCAAGTGCTCCTTTCATAGGCAAGCTAGTCCCATCGCCAGCCCATTTCATTGCATAGAGTGATGCTACAAATGAGGCTCATGCCAGTAGAATTCAAAAGCAAAAATCCAAGGATGATAGTAAGCCAATGGAACCAAAGATGTACACTGTCTATGATGAGACTCAACAAATACTAAAATTTGTAACGATGTACCCAACTGTGGCCAAGTAACAAGGGGAGATGCATCCAGAAGATTACAATATGTATTTCATGGGGCTTGGCATGAAGATGGATCATCCATAGGATAAATTTGAGCTCATGGAGGAGACACAACGAGTGGTCACCTTTGATTTCCTTAAAACTAGCCGCCAGCTGAGGAAAATGGATGAGCAGCTAAAATATTTGAAGGAAACAACTAGTTTCTTGGAGAAAAGGGAGAAATCCCTAGGATTGGATGTTACATGCTTGATGGAGAGAGCATTGATAGCAGAGGTGGAAGGGAATAGACTTCAGGAGGAACTTGCAAAGGTTCAATCCATCGACCTTGTTGTAATTAATGAGTTGTGTGCTAAGAACCAGGAATACCAGAGCTAATTGACTCTGGTAGAGCAGAATTTGTAGCTGAGGAATGAGGAGTTTGAATGATGGTGCATTGAATATGAGCAAGGGATGGTGCAAAGAGATGAGGCACTAGAGCATCAGCAGGATCAGTATGAGAAAAAGCTATAGGAGAAGGATACTGAATTTGAGGGTTGTAAGGCCCAAATATAAGAGGAGCTTTGGGAAGCAAAGTCTTCCCTTGACACAGAATTGGAGAACCATAGTCGGGTGGAGGAGAGCTAGTCTAAAGAGTTAGCTCATGTTTAGGAACAATTGTCATCTACCAATAAGAGGATTGCAAAGCTAATGCAGGATGTCAATGCTAAGGATGCAAAGATTGCCCTTCTAGAGAATGCTCCCTAGGCTCCTATTTCCTAGTCAAATCTCATCCCAATTACTCAGTAGTTGTACGCTTCATATTAGGGGAAGGTCAAGTCTTATTTCCTGATGTTATAGCCAATAATCTAGTACATGTCTCAGGCAACAAGTTTGAGCCAGGAGGTTCATAGAACTATGGAGGAGTTCCCACAGTTTATCATGGAAAAGGTCCCTGAGGCACAGGGGATGCTAGCCAAATTGTACTTAGTCTCTGATGAAGGCCTAGCTGGAGCAGGAATCAATAATTAGAAGGTTGTTGCTGAGACAGCAAACAGGTTCATCCATTGCCACTCAACCATAAAACAAGCCAAGGCATGCACAGCCACTTTGGGCATGACTCTAGATAACGTGCAAGAAAGCTTCTCCCAGTTGAATGGGATGGGCCTGCCTTCCCCATTTCTTGAGGATGGATATGTGGCCACTACTAAACAACTTGTAGCAAAAATTGAAGAAAAGAGGCAGGACACAACTTCCTTACAAAACTTTAGCCAGCCTCCTACAACAGGAGATATCGAAGGGATTATCAATCGAGTTGCATGATTACTCTTCCTATATGAGTCTGGGGCTGGTCTACTGTCAGAGCTGCCTTATAAAGAAATGCTTGATCTTAGCGAAGCGCAAGAGATTCTGCGTGACATATCAAGGCCATCCAAGGTTGACTAGCTACCCCTGTGGGACACCCTCTCTAAGCTTTGAATTCGTCACCCAATGAATTGGGACTCTAGTTTGTAGCTAGAGAAATTTTTGGTTCTTTTTTCCTTAAGTGAAATGCCCTTGATAGTCACCAAAATTTATGAATAAATATTCATCGAGCTCCCTTCAGGCTTTATTTTTTTGAAGTATCGGCCTGCACATTGCATTGAAAAATCATTTAGCCCTTTTTGATAAATGTCGCTGCCTTCATCACGTGTCTGCTCTGTGCTCCTCGAAGGATCTCTTCCCTTCGCATTTCAAAATGGCCTCGCTGCACTACCACGTGTCGTCACTGTGCATAATTGAAAGCCACTTCCCTTCACTTTTGAGTCAAGCTCTGTCTGCATGCCACGTGGCTTCATCTTCACATGTTTTAGCAGGCCCCATAGTCAGTACCAAGGATGAGGCAAGTTACACATGTCTCCTTGGTGCAATATTTTGACAACAAAAGAAACGGATGAGCATGGTTCGTGCAATTCTGCCACATGTCTCTTTAGTGGGTATTTCTTTTAAGCAATGGATGGAGCGAGCCAAAGACTGCAACATGTCATTGCGTGTCATAACTACTTTAACAGGGTAGTGACACTTGTCTGCATGACCTTGTCGGGACCACTACCATCATTTGTAGAGGATGCACCTGAGCTTGGAGTGATCGGATGCTTTGGATCGAATCTTTTATGTTGCAATGGTCAGGATGAATCTTTGATTCTGCATCATTTTCCAAGGATTTTCAAATCTTTTATGTTACTACTCACCAAGGTGGTGGGAGAATTTGGATATATATACTCCTTATTTCATAGGAGTAGGAGGGGAGGATTTTGCAGAAAGAGCACATATTTTAGAAAAGACACCATGCCTTTGTTATTGTTATATAATTATTGCAAAAAGACTCGCAGACTATGCCAATCATTCGTCCTTTATGTTCTTCTTATGATATTTGATTACCTATAGACTGTGCTACTATTGTTTGGATTATTCATTCATAGAACTTCTATAAATTGAATGCAAGTTTGTTGGTATAGATCATGTCTTGTGACTCTTCTTGTCAATAAATATGTGTGCAAATTTATTTTATGTCAATGAATGAATTGTTTATACTTTAATCTTTAGTTTCTACCCTTCTAAGACATTGCAAATTGTTGATTAGGCCCTTAGATCTATGTTTTATCATTCCTATTATCTAAGTCTTGGAACGTCGCCTTAGTTAGATTCTTTATTTTATATTTGCTTTTGTTTCCCATTCCAAAACCCCATCCAGAGAAGAAGTTGGCTTCTTTAAAAATCCGGAGGTCACTCAATTTAGCACAATAGGTCCCCCATAAACTGAGTTTCCCACAAAGGGTTGTTACCTTGCCAACTTTTGGCATCAATAGTTTCCATTCATACGTTTTGCACATAATACGGTGTTACTTACCTTGACATCCCTTAACTCCTTGGCTTCTACAAAACCTTGTCAATTAATCACTTGTTGCCCTTGCCTTCGGCCAACTTCACAGAAAGATGCCACTAACTCAGAGAATTTATCAATAGATATGTCAACAATTTTTCCTCTTGCCACATTCACCGCTGCTAACTCCTCATTGTTCTTCCCTTTATCAAGTTCACAAGATGAACTCAGACTAGTTTTCCCTTTGAGATCATGCATGTCAAGACATGTTGATTTAACATGTTCATTAGAATGACAAAACACACAAACATTATTAGGATCCTCTATCACAATTTCCTAAACCAAAATGCCAAATCTTGAATTAGGAATTTAGGTTGGGAAATATTTTGTGGTGTCGAGTAATATACAAACCCTAATTGGCTTTGTCGGATTTCTAAAGAATTCCTTGTGCTTTAGAAAAATCCCCACTTGGTTTGCCATTATTTCAATGAGTGTAAGCTCTCTATATTCCAGAGGTAGAGACTACAACTGAACCCAAGATGGAACAAATCTAGAATCAAAATTTTCTGACTTAAAATTTGGAACCCATGATTGCATACACAAACCAGAACCTTCAAAAGCCCAAGATTTTATCTTGTTAATAGCGTCCTTCTCAGCTTTTGAATAAAAGAGCATACAAAATATTCCCTTTGGTTGATCCAAATAAAACACCTTAGAAACCCCTTCCCATTCTTCAAATAATAGATTCTTCAAAACATCTATTTCTAGGGTAAGATCCTAAAACTTATAGATTAATGCCCACTAGTGAAGGTCCTGAATTTGAGGTTGCAATATTTCTTTAGAAAATGTGATATTAACAATACTCTTCTGCTCCATATCAGCTTTGCATTTTATGCCCTTCTTCTGGGGAGGATCAACCTGATTTACCTGTTTATGCTTCCACTGCAAAACTTGTTTATTATTAGCACTTGATTTCCTATTATTTGGTTTTTTCTTCTTCTTATGCCTCTATTTACCCTTCCTTGAATCTTTCTTTGTAGACCAATCCTCGCCACCTTTAATAGATGCAAAGTCATGACCATATTTCTTCCCAATCTCACCATTCCTCGTGTACACCTATTGCATTTCATTCCTTCCATTATCTGCATTTTCTTCCTTCTCTTGCCTACCATTTTACATGCTTGTATGAGACAAATGGACCTTGTCGGGATCTTTTTTTGAATCTTGGGTCTCTGAACTACCCTTTACTCCTTTAGCAATTTCTAGTTCTCTGGGAAGCAATTTATTATTCATGAATCTCAAATAGGTTATCTACAAAGACTTTTTATCTCACTTCAGATGTTTATAATCTACTTTTTCTGCCTCATGCAAGTGATTTAAGAATTGTGGGTTGCATTCATAGGAGCAATTGTGCATAAATCTCTAATCAGTTTCTTGCAAGCTATAAGCCCCTTCTTCTTCCCAAATATCAAAGACTGGTTACTTCTCACACACCAAACGATGGTGGGGTCAAAATGGAGCCCAATTGGGTCTTGTGAATCTATGGTGGGGTCAAAATGGAGCCCAGTTGGGTCTTGTGATTCTATTCCTGATTGAATGACCTGCATTTGCAAAATTCCCTACATGTGGTTGATATCCTACCTCTGGGTGATGCATGTGTGAGCTGATGGGCCCATACTACTTTGTAGATCGAGGGTATTGTCTGCCATGATTCCTATTGTTATTAGAAAAATGATGGGCATCCATGAATGCTCCATTTGATCATTGGATTTCAGGGTGTTTGTGGAATAAATAATATCATTGTTATTTAATTAATATTCAAAAATTTCCTAAGGTTTCCTAAAGTATTTAGTTATTTTATTAAATGCTTTATCCTTTCACATTTCCTCTCTAGATTAAATAAATAGAATAATTTATTTAATCTAGTCATTTAGCCTATGTGGATTAAAATTAATTTGTTAATTCATCTCCCCTTTCTCTCTCCAAATGTCACATCCTCCATAATTTTCCTCTAACCTCAATTAACTAGCTTAATCCTATCATTAGGATGTGCACACCACTAATCCTTGATAAGTGTCACATCCTCCATATCTTGCAAGTTGATCCTAATCCACTCATTATCCTAATTAATCATTTGCACAACCTTAATTGATTATTAGTTATTCCTAATCTAAGCCTAATTCCAATGATGGCATGTACCTAATTCAACCCTCATTAATGACTCTCCATTTAGAGAAGTTGCCTCCATCTCCTTTGGAATTTTCAATTCCAATTTATTTCTCCCACACATTTTGAGGAATTTTTAATTACTAGCCTCTTCTCCCAAGGAATATTAAATTCCTTTTTCTCTTCCCCATGAGGATGTTAGGAAATTTTAGATTCCCTCTTTCCCTCTCATCCCATGATTTGGGGAGAATAGACAAGAAACTCCTTTATGAGGAGATCTTGTCCATTTCCAAGTTACATCAAGTACCTCCACCTAAGCTCCACCTCATGTCCACATCACCATTTCTCTCCCCCCTAGGATGGCACGTGCCATCTTCACATTAGTTGAGATGCCTTAAGGAAACTCAACCCTTGATCCTTTCCCAAGATGCAATATTGGCCCTTCATTCCCTTTCTCTCTTCTAATGACTAAGAAACACAATCATTTTTCATTCTACCACATGCATTCAAGCTCTTAATCCATCAAGCACTCATACTATCACCATAACCATTTTGCAACCAAAATCCACCATTTTTTGACTAAAATCAAGTGAATCAAGGTGTTATGCTGCCCAAATTGGAGTAGAGAACTCAAAGCAACCAAATAAAAGGGGAAAATAGGACATCAAACTCATCCTTGGCATCATTTGGAGGTATTTACTTATAGGTTTGAATTTCAATCTAGGCCCTAATTTTGAGTGTTTTGTTGTGTTTTTGTTCTTTCTTTGTTTTATGCTTTCCTTGCATTTTGGTTGAATATAAACACTGCACACACATATAACCTCACATCTTACATTTAAAATATGCTTTGATGGTCATATTAATCACCATTACCTTATAATAATGAAACCTACTAATGGTTTACAATGTGACACTACTTAATAATCTATTTATAATGAAAGCATTCTCACTATTTTCACAAAAGCATTTATACTATTCCTTGAATAGATAGCAATTAATTAAAATAGTTCATAACAACAAATGTGTATGAAGAACCCTAGAATATTTAATTTTATTATTCAAAAAATATTACATTACAAAATGGAAATAATTACCACTAAAGCATATATTCATATAAGCTTCATTCAAAACACAACAATGCCTTCACAGAGGATTTACATACACAAAACCTTGTTTCCCCAAATAAAAATTTTAACCTATTCAACCCACCCTTTACAACTTCTCTTAAAATCCCAAAACCCTTACAATTGAGACAAAAGTTATAACTTTAAGAGAAGTGAGAAGCCCAAATTAATTTCTCAATGACACCTGGAAAACTTAAATTCCTTGATCAACAACTAAAAAATGGCATCTAGAATATTCCTTTACACCTTCATTTGTATTTTATGTCTCATTTGTTCCTTTATTTCTTACAACTGAAGTTTGTGTTCCCTTTACATTTGCAATCACATGCAACTCTTTTACCTGCATGTAAAAAATCATTATTTTTTCCATTTTCAATTTTATGTGAAAATATTTCACATCTGGGTAATACCCATATTAGTGGAAGTGAAAAATGAATTTAAATTAGCATTTTAACCTACTAGACACCTTAAAACATCTCCATTTCCTTTGTAATTAGTTTAACACTTTGTCAAATAGTTGGCTTGTAGTCCCTCTACCTGTGCATTTTGTTTGCATTAAAATCCCATTCCTTTGGAATTTACTCATTAATTGATCTACTCAAGGAAAAATAATTTTCTATAATGTTTTAGATACTTGCACAAATAATTTGAAACCACCATTATATACAATAAGCTTTTATAAAAAAAATTGAGACTTGGTAGGGCATTTCTAAAGTTTTTCATGTCATTTTTAGATGCAAACATCCTCAAAACTTATCCCTAAGTCACATATTATTTCTACTGGGTCATTTTCACTACTATGGAGACATTTTTAGTACTGCAAGAAAATGGAAAAAAATTCAAAATATAGCAAGAACCATTGCATAAGCATTTTTATTGTTGCTAGGTCATTTTTCTTACTGGAGGGTATTTAAAAATGCTTCAAACAACATAAAAAATGTTGTAGGAGCATGAAAAACACAACTGGATCTTTTTTGAACCTACGGGCAACTTAAAACCACTAAAAACATCACCCAAAGTGATACTTAGGCATTAGAATAGTGCCAATGGGCAATAAATACTACTTCAAACAACATTAGGAATGTTGCAAAGGAATGAGGATTGTTGCTAACAAATTTTTGAAGGATCAAACCTTTGTTTGCAATTTACCAATGGCTCTAAACCCAACTCCAATATTTTTCACATGGATACACTCATTTCTAACTATGGTTTCAATCTTTTGTAAGGTTAAAAATGAATGAACTACCCAAAAATGACACCATATTGTTGCTTTTGGAGAAGGTAACATTGAAATGCCTTTATGTTGTGACAAAGGAAAAAGTAAAACTTAAACCTAGTCATTTCCCTAGTTAGAAAAACACCAACCAATAGCATTCCCATCACCTGACTTTCCCTTATCACAAACTTCTTTTGGTTTCTTCTTCTATTCATGTGATGTAGCACAAATCCTCCACATGGAAACAAACATAGACCTCAACTTGACTCTACCTTCAAACCTACACTTAGCATGATGACTTGGAAGGAAAAAATTAATGTCTTCAATACACACATGTAAATGGTGCCCACAAAGCTTCTTTAAAATTGCCCCTTATCATTTTATTTTAATGTGTGAATAGCCAAAAAATCAATAAAGTCTTGTGAAGAAAAATAATATTTCATAGACTTGTATTTTGAGGGTCTATAAAAAAAATATTATTCATGTCACCTACATATTTAAAATATTCAATTATTTTAAATATTGATTTTTTTAAGAATATGGATAAATTGACAACTCAATTTCTTCGCAAGCAAAATGATGGTATCGACACAATAGGTGAAAATGACCTCTCAAAGCTACAAAAACTTTCATAGGGTCATTATCAATTATTTAGATCATTGTGATGTCATCAAAAATTGCACATCAAATGGATTTTTGAGACTTTGTAAACTGGGCCCTCCGATAGGACACTTAAAAAATTTCTGGTTTAGACTCTAAAACATCTTCAATGGCCACAAAAATGGAGATATATGCTATAAAGGATAAAATAACAACTGGGTTATCACCATAATTGATCACCATTTAAAAAAAATTATAGGGACTTGCTCCAAAATGGTGACATTAAAATTCACCTCAAAACTCATTTGAATTTTGCGAAAGTGATTTTGCATTCTATTGGAAAGATATGAAGACTTTTTGCAAAAGGAATTTTCTTGAAAACTCATAGATTGAGAGATTTTGATTCCATAAGTTTTAACCAATATTGTTTCCATAGGCTTGAGAACGATATTTTATCTCTAATATGAGAATAACTATGCTCTAGAAATTTATCAAATTTATAGGTTTCAACAAGGACACTAATAACACAACTAAAAATCATATACAAACACATTCTCCCTAGAAAATAAATAGCATGCCTTGAGGACAAGACATCCTTTTAAAAGGCGGGATGATGTTAGCAAGTTCTAGGGTAGAGCCAAAAGCTACTGCATGTTGTCACATAGGACTTGTTGAACTTAAGGTATATATATATATTGAGTTATAAGGATTTGATCAATATATATGTTATAAATGAATGTGATTCTTATTTAAGCTACATATGAAATGAATTTAGATATAGTTTCCCTTTCTACAATTACACTTTTCTCTCACTATACCCTCTGGGGTATAAACAAACTACATAAGGGATATTAGGGTGCATATCTTTGGACTATAATTTTCAATTTCCTCTTGCCAACAGTTATTTTAGGGATTAGATAAACCTTTGGAAGGTGGAATAATGGGAAGTAGTAGAAGAAATGTAGGGTGAACGCATCTTAGTACATAATATTTGCAATACCATGTGAAGACTTTAATGTAGTTTCATGGCTAAAGTGGATAGGTATTTTATGAATTTTTATTATAATAATATTAAGATGGCTTATATATTTTTAATAATTTTTGGTCCATAAGAGATAGCACATGTGCACACATGAGATTAGTGCACAACCTTATTCTTATCCCCACTCATTTTATGAATATAAGGAATTTAAATTTTGGAAGAGGGATTCAATTATGTCCATAATTTAGTTTGAGATGAATAAACTAATGAGAGATAGGCTAGGAATATTATGAAGTGGAGAATAATGTATATCAAAGTGGTAGGTTTAGGCTTGGGGTCATAGAGCATGTTTAAACAATCAATTTATATGCTAAAAGCATACATCAATGGCATTGACCCTATTAAAAAGGTGCAGGACAACTAAGAGGGGGGGTGAATCAGTTGTCACACAAATTCAATTTTAAAATATCAATTTCGCAACCACACTATTATGTTATTAAGTTTGAACATGAAATGTAGATAACAGAAAGTAAAATCAACACAATGAACACTAGATTTTATGTGGAAAACCCAATGAGGGAAAAACCATAGTGAGGATTAACTCACAATATAAAGTAGTTTAAAAACTGAATGTATAAGGCTCACTGCCAAGGGATCATTACCCTGAATAGTTTGGGAGTAAATGGTGACTCCCCAACACCCCCAAGAACAGTTGCAACCAAAACCACTTCCACAAGAGTGATAATGGAAAGAAAGCTTGCTTCACAATGCAAGATTTATTATTGGTTGAATATTATTGATTGATTGATACAAATGTACATGAGATGCCTTTCTTATATAGGAAAGGTTGAAATGTAGTAATGAACATGATGTTGACAAATGTCATAATCCTATGACATGAGACAACCAACAACCTAATCACCTAGGAAATGATGCATTACTAGCTATATAAGATAAATTCTAGAAAAGCCAACTAAGACTTCTAGAAAGAATCTTTTTCCTAAGTAAACTTAATCATGTGAATATGTCCCCTAATTTACCTAGTGAATGAATTGTCTAGATACAAGACATTTATTCACACCAACACCCCCCCTTAAGTGCAACTTAGGGAGAAGATTATTATGCAAACAATGCAAAGATGAAGACTATGTTATGAGCCCCAGCTACTAGGCCATGTTTGGTACCCATTTACAATGCAAATGCAAATGCAAATAATCTCTCACAAGCGGAGAAAAGGAGAAAACCCTGTGGGACAGAAATCCTCTCCAAAAGAGAGAAACAAAACAAAACAAGAAAAACATGATGTATGGAGGACTCAATGATACCCCCCCAAGGACTAAATCCATCATGTATATACAATAAATTACCCCCCCATAAGAGGGAAGTAGAGAGATAAGATATCCCCCCATGATGAAGAAGCTCCAATGCTGATGAAGAATGCCTGAAAACAAAAGATGACCCAATGTCTTCAAGTAACACATCTTCCTTTGGGAAGAAACAAATCCATAAGCTAATGAAGAAGCCACTCCATATCCAACTGAAAGGAGGAAGCATGAATTCTCAACATGTATGCCTCTAAAAACTAAGTAGGAGTCTCCAAGCTTGAATGAGTCACAACATAATCAAAGTCAAACTCAACCAAGAAACATGACAAATCAAGTGAAGGAGGAGACTCATGAATATCAATCTCCAAAGACAAAGAAGATGGTGTAACAGTTGTGTTGAAACTGTCATCAAAGAGGAGAGAAATCCCCTCAAGTGTGTCCTCCAAACCTGTAGTATGAGACTCCATGAACAAGTTAGAGATACCTATCAAATACTCATCCCACAAAGAAAGATCTAAAAAATTATGATCATCCTGCTTAATAGAAGCATCAATGGTTGAAGGAGTAGGAGGTGGAGGAGTAGGAAGCTTAGCACTGGTCTCTAGAATACCAAGGTGTAGATGACCAAACTTATCCTCACTAACATGGTTCACACTCAATGGAGTGTGTGATGCAGTGAAAGGAACATTATCATCTTCTAAAGAAAAATGTGAAAAGGAATATACATGAGATGAATGATCAACCATCCTGATAGCAATAATATCCCTAGTCTCCAAGTCCCTTATGTACACCCTATCTAGAGTGAACTCAATTGTTTTACCTTGACCCCCATGAGTAATTTGATAAATAGAAAGGAGATTTGTGGACAAAGAAGGAACACAAAGCACATCATTGAAGGTTCCTTCCCCCATATCAATAGAACCCTTCCCACTTACCTTCATATTTGTATTGTTACCCATCAATATATGAGGGGAATTACAAGGTGCAAAAGAAGAGAACATATCCATAGAAGATTCCATATGATGAGATGCCCCTAAATCAAGAAGCCATCTATTAGATTCAGGACTTGTAGAGGCCAAGATTGTTTGTCCTTTCATTTTGTGTAGCCCAGATGTAGATCTTGTATCCTATGACTGAGATGATGATGATGGGGCTGCCGAATGAGATGATGAAGAAGAAGTAGAAGACACTAATGAGGGCAGCTAAATGTTATTCTTTTGAAGAAGGTGTGTGAGCTCATCAATCTTCTTATTATAACATCTATGCTCATCATGTCCTAACCTTTTACAATATGCACATTTAAACTTCTTCTTTTTAGATGATTCCTCTTTAGAAGAGGGTATGGACTCAAGAGTGCCATGTGAAGGAGAATATTTACCTTACTCATTAGACTTGGGTGCCTTATTATGCTTCTTACCTTTTCCACTTGAAGCCTTTGTATCCTTTGAAACAAGAGCATGGGATATAGAGGACTTCAATGTGCCCATGTGAACCAACTTTTCTTGTTCCCTTGTGAGCTGAGCTACAAATTCATCAAGAGAAGGCATTTTGTATACATTGCCAAGCGCATCCATAGTAGCATAGAAAGTAGAAACAAACACTGAATAATCAGGACCAAGCTTAGCAAGAATAGAAAGTATCAACTGTTCATCCTCTTTAGTGACCCCACAATTAGATAACTGCAATATGAGAGAATTTAACTTAGAGAAAAAGTCTTGGATATTGTCAAAATCTGAAGGATTAAGACCCATTATTTCATTCTCCAACTTATCTAGCTTACCAAAGAGACTCTCTAAAGTAGTCCAAGCTTCATTAGGATGAGTGCAAGATGCAACATGATATCTAAGATCTAGAGAAATGGACAACTTCAAAGTACCAATAGCTTCATCCCTTCTATCAAGCCATTTTCTTTTCTCTTTTGCTCCTGCGGGTTCTGGATCTTGACCAAATGTGATTCGTTGCAACTTCATTTTTAACAGTAACAACTCCATATGAGATCTCCACTCATGATAGTTATATGGAGTTAGAATTACAACTTTTGGAAAATCCATGATACAATGAAATATTACAATAGATGAACAATTTTCCCTCACAATACAAGAAATCAACCCCTTTGTTCTAGCAGATTTACACCCTTTTTTGCAAATTTACAACAATGTATTCCAAACTATCAAATCAGCTACAAATTGAAATTATGAAAATCTGGAAACAAATCTGCAAAAATTGCATGAATATAATTGAAGTGCTCCTAAATACCTTCCCGATGCCACAAATTTGGGGAAAAACGGAGATCGGAGCACAAAGATATGAGTTCAGAGGTAGAAAACAATGATCGGGCTTCAACCTAGAAAAAAGGGCACAAAACTGCAAAAATATTTGCACCACTAAAAAATTGACACTTCCAGCTTTCCGATGATATCTTGTTTCTGAAAAATGGCCTCCATATGTAAAAGTTATGAAAAATTGAAAAAAAGGCCTATAAAAGGGACTATGGGGGCAAACACACTGTACATGTACACTAATCTAGCGCAAAAATAAAGCTCCAGGGGCTGAATTTGTGGTCGGTCATATAACCGAAGGCATAAATGTTTGAAGAAAAAGAAACATTTTCCACTAATACAAAGCCCCAACCGTGGGCTAAGAAATACACATCGGCCAAAAATTTTAATCTCCAAAACAAATAATATATGTAAATGTTTCCTTTATTGAAAAAAACAATTCTGACCACAAATCTTATGGAGATAATAAAGTTTGTGTACCGATGTAGGATACGTTAGCAATACAAGTGTTGACAAAAGAGTTCGCCAACAATAGAGGATTGGCCATAATAGTGCAAAGTATAGGATGGAGGGTGGACCGCCGATGCCAATGGAAGGTACCCACCAAAGACAGATGTGGTACGCCATCCATAGACTAACTACGATTAACAAGAATATTTTGATGTCAAATGTCCTTAAACCCTATGCTTGGAATCAGACAGGCAACAAAAAATGATACCAGCCAGTGATATAGAGGATGCCGACAAAGATTGAGGTGTTGGGAAATTTGAAAGGGCCAATGGAAATAAAATATTATCGGCTAGATTAAAGTAGATTATGAGGCCAATGCAGAGAGCATACCCTGGGTACAAAGTGCTCGACGTACCTTCACCGATGGGACCGATCTGTAGATTAGGGTACTGATTTGACACAGAATGCCGAACAATGGGACCCTGCAAACAATCAATGCCGACGAAGACTGACAAGTATCGTCGACTATGTTGTCCACATAAATATAACCCCAACAATATTTTTGGAATAAATGCCCAATAAAATAATAATTTTATGCAAAATTATAGATTAAACCGCAGAAAATATTTTGAAAAATATTTATTTTGCGAAATTGGAAAAATCATACCGCTTAGGTGGTTTTTCCAGCAAAAAAAATTTACTTCAAAACAACTTTACCCAAAATAGACAAATTTACAGTCAAAGTTCATCTGTGGAACCTTTTGATCTCAACCGTGAGGTCTTTGAAACCCCAATCTGCACCCAGCAAATATTTTCAAGCTAAAATAATACCCTTAGATTTGGGAAGGAATCTGCAACACCTAGAGTGCTCTAATACCATGTGGGAGTAAATGGTGACTCCCCAACACCCCCAAGAATAGTTATGACCAAAACCACTTCCACAAGAGTGAGAATGGAAAGAAAGCTTGTTTCACAATGCAAGATTGATTATTGGTTGAATATTATTGATTGATTAATACAAATGTACATGAGATGCCTTGCTTATATGGCAAAGGTTCAAATGTAGTAATGAACATGATGTTGACAAATGTCATAATCCTATGACAAGAGACAACCAACAACCTAATCACCTAGGAAATGATGCATTACTAGCTAGATAAGATAAGTTATAGAAAATCCAACTAAGACCTTTAGAAAGAATATTTTTCCTAAGTAAACTTAATCATGTGAATATGTCCCATAATTTACCTAGTGAATGAATTGGCTAGGTACAAGACATTTATTCACACCGAAAAATAGGACTTACTGTCTGAATACAAAAGCTCACTACTTACAAGGGAGGCTAACTGCCTACAAAAGGTTCACAAAACAAAATTGGGCTTCACATTCAAAAATGAACTAGGAATAGTGCACCTAACAAGTGTTGATGCAGTTCCAGTGATGCTCAATAGACTAACTTGACACACTTCATCATTTTCACTCTTCTTCACTTTTGCATTCACTACTGCTTCATCGATCACACACACAGACACACCACACACTCTTCATCATTAAAAACTATTCAACACATGTATATATATACTTGGTCTATTTGCAAGCATCAATTAGGTTAGCCTAATTAGAAGCATTTCTTATTTACCAAAAATACCAACCTGTCATCACCAAGTATTCACAAAACCTTCCCAAATAACAATTCAAATGCTTAATATGCTACATCATGTTAGAATATGGTGCAGGAGCACCCATGGGTCTAATGGACCTAGTATGTTTTGATGATTTTTTTTCTTAGTTTGGTGATGTAATAAGGTTCCAAGAACCATATTTCATGTTTTGTAATAATTTTTGGGTTTGGAGTCAAGTCTTGTTGTATGAACAAGGTCTCCTTCCTCACCATGTAAGCTTGGTTCATCTAGGAAAACTAAAGAATCAAAATACCTTGATGTAACCAGGTCCTTGAGGGGAGTTTCCTAGATGATTTTAAGTGTTTGTGGTGTCTTTTATACCTTTTTATACACCTTTGAAGCCTCATTTCAATTGGGCTTATGAGAAGTAATAGTCAATTGCCTTAACTAGACAATTAGGGGTCTAAATGAAGGAAAGTTAGTTGTCAACATCCACCTAATTCAAAATTATATTGGAGGACATTGGGTAGGTGTGGGAAAGGTTTAAATATGCCTCTCTTGGTTGAGGCAAGGTTGATGTTGGTGTTTTTGAAGAAGTTTTCAATAAGAAATTTGTTGTTTTCTATGTTTTTCTGAAGAATTGTTGATCCCATACTTGGTATAGACTGTACGATCACTATTATGCTCCAAGCCTATAATGGTAGGAAAGGGAATTCAATAATATTCATTTTTGCATTGGAGTGGTGATATTTTATCAAGGAATAAGGGAGATATTCCAATATCTTTATCGGGTGGTCTGAAAACCCTTAAAATCAAGGTTTTGGGTTAAAAATGTATATTTCTTCCATTCCCACATTGTAAAATTGCTAAATCTCAGTGGGATGGAAGATATAAGGGTATAATATCATGTTCTCATGGTTTTGGAGAATGGAAGGCTGGGTGTTGGAAGTTGTACATGAATTTTGGCTTGACATCTCTGTGTGGCAAGCCTAATTGTTAAGCAAAAAGATTGAGTTTTTTTCTTGTATTGGATAAATTTGTTTAGGGAGAACTTAGGAATGATTTTGATAGGTTTAAATAACTTTTAAGAGTCTAAATTTTTTCTTTGGGGTGTAGGGATGAGCCTAGGTAGTCAAAACCTAGGTGTATGTCTTTGGATTAGGCCTCTTGGAGCAACAATAGAATAGGCCATTGTGGATTATGCATTGTCAGTCAAGATGAGAGGTTTTGAGGCTTTGTAGGAGTCCATTTTGGGATTCCAAATTCATGGTTTGGTTTCATAACAGTTCTCCATGTGGATTTCAAATTGACTGTCCTACCAGGTGAAGTTAAAAGCTTTCAATGAAAAAGAGGCCTAAGTCATTGGAATGAAGAGTAATTGACATTCCCTAGATGCAAGGTGGGTTGTTGAACCTTGATTTGGTCTATGTAAACATGTTTCAAGTGTTTCTAAATCTCTTGGGTGGTTTGAGTTTATAACCCTAGGTGTGAGGGGTTTCTTCCTTGAAGGAATAGTGGAGTTTAGGACTCCTCATAAGAGTATTTGAGAGAAGCATTGAGTGGAGTGACTTTTCCATTTGTGATTGTGATTTTTCCTTCCCTTCCACTCTACATCATAGTGGTATGAGAGCAAAAATTTTGATTGTAGGTAGTTTTTGAAGGGAAGACATCATGCCTCCAAAAGTTGGACCAGTAGTTTCAAGAGAGTTGAAGGCCTTGAGAGAAGAGATAGAGAGGGATAGAAGGAGAGTGGTGGAAATTGAGGAAGAGAGTTCCTCTGAAGAAGAGCTAGAGGGTGAGGAATATAAACAGAAACCTCATGGGGAAGAGATACCCCCTCATGAGAAAAGACTCCTTAAAGCCTTGCAAGCATCCAGTGGAGAATCCTCTGAAGTAAAGATTAATTTGTCGGTATATAGTGGGAAGATGGATGTGGATGAAGTGTTAGAGTGGGTGGAGGCTCTAAATAACTATTTTGAATACAAATACATGGTAGAGAATAAGAAAGTAAAGTTTTCCAAAACAAAGTTGAAGGGATTCGCCTTGACATAGTGGAATTTCACCCAAGGAGAAAGGGTCAAGATGGGTAAATTTATGATCAACTCATGGGATAGGATGGTGCATAGGTTGAAGGCACAATTCCTCCCTACTGATCATGAAGTACAGGAATATAGAAAGAGGTAGAATCTAAAACAAAAAGACATGGAGGTTTCATCCCACACTGAGCAATTTTACAAGTTGAGCATGAGATGTGATCATAGAGAAAGTGAGAAGGAAAAAGTGGTCAGGTATATCAATGGCCTAAGGCTTAATATACAAGATGAGATCAGTTTGGTTGTTCCCAAGACCATGGAATATTGCATACAAGTTGCATATAGGGCTAAAGAGAAGATAAGGAAGAAACAAGACTAGTAAAGTTGAGGAAGAGGCAAGAATTTCAAAGGTAAAGGTAGTTTTGGGGGAAGAAATTAGTCCCAAAAACATCAAGAAGAATCTATCCACAATGAATCAAGTGGAGACTCAAGTAATAGAGGGGGATTCAGGGGTAGGAGACCCATTGGTAGAGGCAGATTTAATGGATGAAGAGGTTCTAATCAGCTTTTCAGGAGATGGTACACTTCTAACTAGCCTGGACATCCAGCCTTCAAATGTCCTGAAAAGCAAGGTGTAAGCTCTCATGGTAGAGAGAGGATGAATCAATTGGTGCATGAAGATGAAGAAAGTGTGACTTCACCTATAGTAAACCTCACATCAGAAGTTGGAGAGAACTTGATGATTAGAAGAACATTGCTCAAGGTACCAATCCTTGAAGAACCCCCACAAAGGAAAGCACTCTTCAGAATCAATTGCAAGGTACAAGGTAAAGTGTTTAGGATAGTAGTGGATTCAGGATCAACTGGTAATCTTGCTTCAATTGAGTTGGTAGAAATTTTGAATTTGAAAAGGATTTCTCACCCTAACCCATACAAAGTTTCATGGCTTAGTAAAGGACAATAGGTTTTGGTGGATGAGCAAGTATGGGTAGAATTCAACATTGGGCCATATAAATACTAGGTTCTATATGACATCATCCCTAGGGATGTGTGCCACTTGTTGCTTGGTAGGCCTTGGTAGTTTGATAGGAAGACAAAGCATGATGGGGAGAAGAACACATACTCCATTGTGAAGGATGGGAAGACTTACAACCTTTCACCTCTCCTAGAAGAAGACAAGGCAAAGCATTAAGGGCCTAGTGTTTTGATGGTGGGTGAGGAGTTCATCAAGACCTTGAAGGAAGGAGGAGGAAGGGGATTCTTCTTGATTATGAAGCCAAAGAGTGAAGCAGATTTTCCCACAAAGAAGAAGGAAGATACACCAAAGGAGGTCCAAGAGTTGTTGGAAAGGTACAAGGACATAACGGTGAATGAGTTACCTAGTTCCCTAACTCCCATTAGGGATATAAGCCACCATATTGATCTGATTCTAGGGGCTACATTGCCCAAAAAGTCTCCATACAAAATGACACCTGCTCAAAATGAGGAGATTGCAAGACAAGTGCAAGAGTTGATGGATAAAGGGCTAGTGAGGAAGAGTTTGAGTTCATGTGTTGTTCCTACTATCCTAGCACCAAGGAAGGATGGGAATTTGAGGCTTTTCATTGATTCAAGAGCCATTAATAGGATCACAATCAAATATAGGTTCCCAATACCAATAATGGAGGACCTCATGGATTGTCTATCAGGAGCATCTTACTTTTCCAAGATTGATTTAAAGAGCGGGTGCCATCAGATAAGGATCAGAGAGGGGGATGAATGGAAGACAACTTTTAAGAGTAATGAAGGGCTCTATGAGTGGTTGGTGATGCCCTTTGGGTTATCAAATGCCCCTAGTACCTTTATGCACATTATGAATGAGGTATTGAGACCTTTCATTGGAAATTTTTTTGTAGTTTATTTAGATGGCATCCTTGTATTTAGCAGGTCCAAAGAAGAACATTTGAAGCACCTTGACATGGTACTAAGGAGGTTACAAGAGGAGAAGTTGTTGATCAACATGGAAAAGTGTGAATTCATGAAGGGAGAACTAGTATACTTTGGGTTTGTCATCTCCAAGGGAAGTTTGAAGATGGATCCTTCAAAGGTGGATGCTATTCTTACTTGGCCAACACCAAAATACATGGGAGATGTGAGAAGCTTCCATGGACTTGCAAGCTTTTATATAAAGTTCATCAAGAACTTTAGCCAAATTTGTGCACCAATCTTGGACACCATCAAAGGAGGTAATAAAGGTAAGTTTTCTTGGACCAATGAGGCTGATAAAGGGTTTGAATATCTGAAAATGAGAGTAGCACAATAGCCTATACTTGTGCTCCCTGATTTTGATAAATTTTTTACCATTGTGTGATGCTAGCAATCAAGCAATAGGGGTTGTTTTGAACGAAGAAGGCAGCCCAGTTGTATTTTTCAGTGAAAGGATGAATGAAGTAAAGAGAAAGTATTCTTCATATGATTTGGAACTGTATGCTATGGTCCAAGCCCTCAAAAAGTGGAGGCACTACTTGTTACCTAAAGAATTTGTTGTTTATACTGATAATCATGCCTTGTTTTTTTAATGCATAGGACAAACTCATCCATAGGCACATGAAGTGGGTAGAGTCTTTGCAAGCATATACATTCACAATAAAGCATAAGAAGGGCTAAGAAAATAAGGTGGCAGATGCTCTCAGTAGAAGGGCACTTGTGCAAGAGATCCAACTCCAAAGCATGGAGGTTGATGCATTAAAGGATATGTATCATGAAGATTCAAATTTCAAGGAGGTATACAATGTTTGTGAGCAGCATTTGAATTCTCTGACTTTTTATTGCAAAATGGTTTTCTCTTCAAAGGAAGCCAATTTTGTGTGCCTAAATGCTCAATGAGGGAGAAAATCATAAAGGAGAAACATAGTGGGGGCCTTAGAGGTCATTTTGGCCTTGATAAGACCTTAGAACAAATTAGGAGGTTTTATTATTGGCCAAAGTTGTAGGTGGATGTGAGAAGGTATGTGGAAGGATGCACAATATTTCAACAGGAAAAGGGAGCTTCATCAAATCCATGACTCTATCAACCATTTCCCATTCCTAATAGGCCTTGGGAGTGTGTAAGTATGGACTTTGTATTGGGCTTGCCTAGAACCAAAGAGGTTTTGATAGTGTCTTTGTTGTAGTTGGTATATTTAGTAAAATGGAACATTTTCTTCCTTGTAAATGCACCAATGATGCATCCCATATAGCAGGTCTCCTCTTTAAGGAGGTTGTTAGGATACATGGATTGCCTTTAAGCATTGTTTATGACAGGGATTCTAAATTCATTGGTCACTTTTGGAGGACCTTGTGGAAGAAACTTGGCACAAATTTGTCCTTTAGTTTTGCATACCATCCACAAATGGATGGAAAACCTGAAGTGGTGAATATATCTTTGAGAAATCTCTAAAGATTCCTTACCAACGAGCATGGACAAGCTTGGGATTTGATTTTACCTCAAGATGAATTTACATACAATGACTCCATGAATAGGAGCATTGGTAGAATCCCTTTTGAAGTAGTCTATGGCATGCACCCTAGAGGGGTCTATGAACTAAGAGATCTACAAGGATTTGATAAGAGAAGTGCTCAAGGTGAGGACTTTTCTATTACAATCAGGGATATTCATCAACAAGTGAAGGAAACCCTTCAAAAGAATGTTGCAAAGTACAAAGAAAAAGAAGATTTAAAGAAGAGGAATGTCCAATTCAAGGTTGGAGACTTGGTGATGGCACACTTGAAGAAGGAGAGACTTCCAAAAGGAAAGTATACCAAACTCATGATGAAGATGATAGGACCTTGCAAGGTGGTCCACAAGTTTAGCCAAAATGCTTATGAAATAGAGCTACCTCCTGGGGTGGTCATCTCTCCTATTTTTAAAATTTCTAATATATATCCTTTCAAAGCTCCTGTGAATGCAGGTGATGAAGCAAGTACAACAACAATGGAGGATGAAGATTGGGTAAAGGACCTACCCCCCAACCAACCTTTGACTCTTGAATGCATCCTAGACACCAAGGAGATAAAGAGGACTAGAAGGAAGGTCTACAAGGAATATTTGGTTAAGTGGAAAGGTCTACCTGAAGAGGATGCCACTTGGATGTCTGATACTGACATCAAACAGCATGGGACTACTATAGAAAACCTGATCTCAAAGAGAACTTGAGATCTTTTTTCTTGCTTGGGAGTATGGTGCAGGAGCACCCATGGGTCTAATGGACCTAGTATGCTTTGATGAGTTTTTTTCTTAGTTTGGTGATGTAATAAGGTTCCAAGAACCATCTTTCATGTTTTGTAATAAGTTTTTGGGTTTGGATTCAAGTCTTCTTATATGAACAAGGTCTCCTTCCTCACCATGTAAGCTTGGTTCATCTAGGCAAACTAAAGAATCAAAATGCCTTGATGTAATCAGGTCCTTGAGGGGAGTTTCCTTGATGATTTGAATTTTTTTTGGTGTCTTTTATACCTTTTTGTACACCTTTGAAGCCTCATTTCAATCATGCTTATGAGTAGTAGTCAATTGCCTTAACTAGGTAATTAGGGGTCTAAATGAAGGAAAGTTAGTTGCCAACGTCCACCTAATTCAAAATTCTATTGGAGGACATTGGAAAGGTGTGGGAAAGGTTGCAATTTTCCTCTCTTGGTTGAGGCAAGGTTGATGTTGGTGTTTTTGAAGAAGTTTTCAATAAGAAGTTTGTTGTTTTTTGTGTTTTTCTGAAGAATTGTGTATCCCATACTTGGTACGGACTATATGATCACTATTATGCTTAAAACCTATAATGGTTGGAAAGGTAATTTAATAAGCTTCATTTTGGCATTGGAGTGGTGAGATTTCATCAAGGAATAAGGGAGATATTCTAATTTCTCTACCGGGTGGTCTGAAAACCCTTAAAATCAAGGTTTTGGGTGAAAAATGTATATTTCTTCCATTCCCACATTGTAAAATTGGTAAACCTCAGTGGGATGGAAGATATAAGGGTGTATTATCATGTTCTCATGGTTTTGTAGGATGACAGGCTGGGTGTTGGAAGTTTTGCATGAATTTTGGCTTGACATCTCTATGTGGCAAGCCTAATTATTAAGCAAAAAGATTGAGTTTTTTGCTTGTATTGGAGAAATCTATTTAGGGAGAACTTAGGGATGATGTTGATAGGTGTAAATAACCTATAGGAGTCTAAATTATGGCTTTGGGGTGTAGGGGTGAGCCTAGGTAGTCAAGACCCAGGTGTAGGTCTTTGGATTAGGCCTTTTGGAGCAGCGATAGAATAGGCCATTGTGGATTATGCATTGTCAGTCAAGAAGAGAGGTTTTGAGGCTTTGTAGGAGTCCATTTTGGGAGTCAAAATTTAGTGGTTTGGTGTCATAATAGTTCTCCATGTGGATTTCAAATTGACTATCCTACTGGGTGAAGTTAAAAGCCTTCAATGAAAAAGAGACCTAAGTCATTGGAATGAAGAGTAATTGATGTTCCCTAGGTGCAAGGTGGGTTGTTGAACCTTGATTTGATTTTTGTAAACATGTTTCAAGTATTTCTAAATCACTTGGGTGGTTTTATTTTATAACCCTAGGTGTGAGTGGTTTCTTCCTTGAAGGAATAGTGAAGTTTAGGACTCCTCATAAGAGTATTTGAGAGAAGCATTGAGTGGAGTGACTTTGCCATTTGTGATTGTGAGTTTTCCTTCCCTACCACTCTGCATCATATTTCAAGTGTTTATAAATCTCTTGGGTGGTCTGATTTTATAACCCTAGGTGTGAGGTGTTTCTTCCTTGAAGAAATAGTGGAGTTTAGGACTCCTCATAAGAGTATTTGAGAGAAGCATTGAGTGGAGTGACTTTTCCATTTGTGATTGTGATTTTTCCTTCCCTGTCACTCTACATTAGAATAGACCTAAGATAGGTCACACATACATTTGTATAACAAAATTAATTCACCATATCATGACTAGTCCAAGAAGTCGGCCAGAAATAGACTTCATTGCAAAAAGAAATCAACAGAATAATGCCAATATGTCATACAAGTACTGGAGCATGCAAAATTCTGAACATAGATGCCTTCAGCAACCATAAATAGTTTCCCAAAACCACAAGCAATAACTATCAGTATAAATTGAACATTCATAATTCAAGTAAAAATGACATTCTTCACCTCAAACACCTTCTTGTACCTTTCTTTGATAACTGGATATAGCTTTTTCTAGTTAAATGTAGTTGAATCCATTCTTGTGTAGATGCTTTCTAATAGATCCAACAGAGTAAAAGAAGATGACCAATATGAGTACTTTGTTTCACAATCTTCTTCTTCAGTAAGTATTCTCAAAATATGGTCTAACCAGACCTCAACAATCTCCTTAAGGAGCCAAAAAAAATTCACCACATCATCTCTTTGTCTTTGTACAACAATTAGTTCAACTTGCAATTCGCCAACTCTCATCCTTTGTTTCCCTTCTTTGTCTTCAAATATATCAAAGTTCTTTCTGATGTTGTTCACCTCAAATTCAATTGCTTCAATCTTACTTCTAAAATTGTCTATCACAGCAGGCCACTAGAGACAATATTTGTAGATATCTTATATTTCTTTGATGCATTTCTTCATTTCCATGATAAGTTTGGATAATCTCTTCTTAGCTTTAGTACATCTATTTTCAACCAATGCTTTCAACTTGCATCCTTCCAAACCTTCAAGTAGCATTCTTTCCTCAACAATCTCAACTAAATTTTGTGGTAAGGATTCAAAGACAATTGAGATTATATTTTGTGGTAAGGAGGCTGAATCCTCTAAGAAAGCATGGTCGTTGTGACATTTATGTTGTCTAGCTGACTAACAGTTCAGTAATCTTGTGGTTTTCTCATGTCGTTGTGACTTTGTTTAAGTCTTGCCAAATAGACCTATTGTTGTGACTTGGTGCATTCATTGTAACTCTTTGTTGAGTGGGAATGTCTCAACGACAAAAGGATTTGTTATCGGGTGCCTAGCAGATGTCAATGTGACCTATGGTGACTAGAGTCATCGGTGTAACCCGTTTGCTTCAATATGAAGTCTTAGCGATGGAGGGTTGTCTCACTAATATTTTTTCTCCTGGAGCCGTCGGGTAACTCAAGTGTGTCGGTATGTGGTCCTAGCGATAGGAAGATGTCTCACCGATTGTAGTCATCAGGGTGACTTGAAAATTTGGGAAGATCTCTTGGCGATTGGGAGATGTCTGGCTGACTGAATACACTCAGAGTAACTCAAAGGGTATCGGCATGAAGTCTTGGCGATATGTGAAGTCTTGCCGACATTGCTTGTGGTCATCGGGGAAACTCATATGTATCAGAATGATGTCTCAGAAATGATAGAAATTCTTGCTAATATCAGCATGACCTTTGGTCTATCTGGCTGATGTAGAAATTGGCTTGACTTGTTCCTATCGGCATGTAGTCTTGGCGACCAGGAGATGTCTCACCAATTGGAGTCATTAGGATTACTTGAAGGCTTTGCTATGAAGTCTTGGTGATGGGAATTTGTCTCACTAACAGTGTGGGATGCGTTTGACATAACTCTTGGCGAAAGGTGAGCTCAGGGATGACTTGAAGGCTTCGCTATGAAGTCTTGGCGACAGGAATTTGTCTCACCGACAGTGTGGGATGCGTTTGACATAACTCTTGGCGAAAGGTGAGCTCGATATGTGGTCTCGGTGAAAGACATAATTCTTGCCAACTGGTGAATGTAGCACTCAGTGTGACTTAGGACCTCGTCATGAAGTCCTAGCAAAAGACATAAGTCTTTCCGACTCGGTAAGACTTGGCTGTGCTCAAAGTGAGGTCTCGGTGAGAGACAAAAGTCTTTCCGACTATTAGTGCTTCGGTGAAACTTCAGGAGACTCGATGAGAAATCTTGGTGAGTAGTAATGTCTTGCCGATGGAAAAGTTGAAATTGATATGACTTGTGAGCATTGGTAAAACATCTTGCCGATGGAGGAATCTCTTGCCAATGGAAAATGTCAAGGGATTCGGTATGAGTCATGGCGTTCGATATAACCTCTTGCTGACTGTTGGAACCTATGCTGATATCGTCTATGAATCCGTTGAGCATCAGGGAGACACTTCTCATGTCTCACCGAAAATCGAACTCATTGGTTTGTTTTCTTGACCATTTGACTTGGCTCTTGGACCAATCAGAGGAAGCGAAATTCAAATGGTTGGCGGTTGGATTTTTTGTAGCAGTTGCGATGGAACTAAATGATTTGCAAGGAAAAATCTTCACAGGAATGGAAACATCTACATTTCGATAAGGATACTGAGTTGGGTGATTGCATATGTGATCTTGAACCGATTCACAAATATCCTATTGAGAATGAATACATATGTGTATGCATTGGATGTTCTGTGGTAAAAAAAGTGAGAAGAAGCTGATGGGTTGATAAGCCAAGGAGCTGAAGAGCCGAGAGCAAGAGAGAGAATGATAGAGTGAGGACCGAGTGGCTGGCCGAAAGGCTGAAGCCATGAGGTCGAAGCAGAGGATTGAGAGGCAGAGTTAAGCTGCAAGAACCTCTCATGATCATGATTGCTTTGAGTGATCTCTTAGGGATTGTTTGCTACCAGTTGTATCCAGATGAACAAGATGTAATCTCTGAAAAGGCTAAGAACCTGAAACTGTATTGTAACTTTTTGTTGCTGAATAATACAATGGCTCAAACTTTGGAGAGTGGGGTTTTCCCCACCTAAAATCTTTGTGTTCTATTTTCTATAATATCTTTCATCTATGTTGTTGCTTACTATTGAATTACATGTGCTTCTCTT
Organism: Sequoia sempervirens; assembly: GCA_007258455.2. Classification (NCBI taxonomy): domain Eukaryota; kingdom Viridiplantae; phylum Streptophyta; class Pinopsida; order Cupressales; family Cupressaceae; genus Sequoia; species Sequoia sempervirens. Next base: position 179,100,606 of record VDFB02026320.1, read on the forward strand.
AGAAGGATCAATGTGGGAAATAATTGTGTATGTTTCCGCTTTAGGACATAGTTGAACGTGTCTTTGAGGTAACCTAATCAAAATTAAAGTTACCAAAGGCACTACTATATGGAGTTTTCACTAGTTGCACTCCCAAGATTTCCTTTCAAGTGGTATCAGAGCCTTCTTTTGGTTGTTGGTTCTGGATATTTCTCCTGTGAAGATTTCTTAGCTTGATGGGCTAGAAGAAATCTGGAGGAAAGGACTAATGGATTGATCCTTTGATGAGTGGAAGTCTTGTGGTATTCTGAGACAGCATGCAGCTTGAAGGATGGTCAAGATGGAAAAAGGAGTTGATCATGTTGTGATTTGTGTCTCGTGGTTGGTAGAGGTTTAACCTTGAAGTATGAGGTGGTTTTTTCAGAGTGCTTATGCTAGGTGGTGGTTCCTGGTGTTGGAAGGCACTATTTCTGGTTAACCTTGAATGCTTGAAGGCTATGGATTTAAACATTAAATGATTTGCAAGCTTCTGAAATAGCCTTTCTTTCTTTCTCAGATGCATGTACATGTTAGTGGTTTAGAGTTGGCCTGAAAGGGGTCTGGATTCTCTTGAACTGTTGTTTCCTTTCTAAGGATGTTTTGTACTTGCATGGCTTTGTGGTTTTGTAGGTTTTACATGGTTAAGCAAAAACTTGTGATCATGTGGAGTTGTTGTTAAGCTATTGTCTAGGTATTGGCCTTTTGGGGTGTTGCTGGATGAGATAGTTGCAGGTCTGCATGCATGCTCGGTGCATGGTTTGAGGAGGTATGTTTTCTTCTTTGCATGGGAAATTTGGTAAGTGATTTATCACTCAGCATTCTTGTGGTGGTGTTCCTTGATTATGGTGCTCATTGTGGACATGTTTGGCAAGTCAGATCTGGTGTGATCTAGTGTTTGATTCATGTTGTCTACGTGGTTATTCTCTTTGATATCTCAGTGATGCAGTTTCCAATGCAATGATGGGTTTGCACGTTTCTGTTGAATGGATCTACGGGTTGTGCAATGTTGTGAGTTGTCTTTACCTACATGTTTGATATGAGACAACTCGAATGTGGACTGTCTATATCCACGAGGTTGATTCATTTTTGGTACAAACTTGTCAGTTGGCCTTGTCTATGGTCACTTGTGCATTGGTGTGATTGCTTTAAGATGAGAGGATGGATACTATTGAGTACCTAAATAGTTGGTTATGGGAACCTGTAGCAGGTGGTCATGATGCTTGGAGAGCTCGGTTGTCACGTTTCAGTGGGAGCTCTAGCAGTGACTGTGGGTTCATCACATGGTGGTGAATGGTCTTCTTTAGTGTTGTAGAAGGGTTCTTGCGCTTTTGCATGGACATTATTTGAAGATGTGCAACATCTTGGAACCATGGAAGATGCTTGGAGCCTTTGGCTAAGGTGTTGGTGGTGCTTGACAAGTGATGCTATTTTTGAGTATATTTGCTTATGTCATGGTATACTCTTGCTTGTACACTGGAGTTTTGTCATTGTGCATTGTACTTGAGACAATGGTGAGGTAACTTGAAGCATGGGATCTCCTATGGGGATGTGTAGATCATGATGTCATGATAAGTTCCTGATTCAGCTGATTGGAACTTTGACAATGGTCTGGTAATTCTTTATGTATTGAGTGTTTTGATTACTTGCTTGATACTTCATGTTAGTACAGTAATGCAGTTGAAGTTTAGCATGAGATGATTAGTTGCTAGTACTCATGGATACATGAAGAATAAGGTGAGGCTATTTTTCTCTTATGAGAGATGTGTTGTTGCTTGTTACTCTTGTTAAAGTTGTTCAACAGAATATCCGAGAAGCCTTCACCTTGGTTGAACATGAGTTCAATAAGAAACCTATGAGGAGATTGCTCTTGGATTAGTCATGATGACTTGTATATCTTGAAGGAGTATTCTCATTCCCACTCTTGGTCTTCTCGACAGTTTATCTGAAAGGTATGTGGCCCATTATATTTTTCAGATGTGTTTTATTAAGTTTACTTTCATGATATGGATCTTGAATTACTATTTAATGATTCTGGAAGATTCATAGTGGAAGTTGTACAGTTTCTTTTATCTCCTTGTTACTAATGAGAATTGGTAGGAGATGATGTATGGGCTGATTTCCTGAAATGGGAAATGAACAAGCTTGATCTTCTTTGAGATGCGTACATCCATGTTGGTTTTAAAGATAGTTTGGTCTTGTTAATTGAACGGATGGATGTTGTTAAGGCTTTCTTTTGGGATATGAAGAAGATCATTCTTGACATAGCTGGTTGTTAGAAGTGTATGTAGGAGGATGTTCTATAGGAAGATGATGTGCAAAGTTTCTCTCTGTGGCCGTGAAGGTTTGTGGTGAGAGTTCTTGTGGCAGGTTGTTGCAGGTTGTGCATATCATTGTGGAAATTTCCTTGGTACTACATGGTTACATTTTCTATGTGCTGAAATTGGTAGACTTGTTGATGCCTTTGATCTTTAAGATCTGAATTACTCTGGCAGTGGGAGTTCATGTATGTGTCTTGTCTTCTTTGACTGGTTGACACTGGAAGTTGTATTTGATGTTAATGGATTGGCATAAGTTTACTAATGATGATACCTGTGAGGTATGTAAGATTGGATGGTATAGCACGAGTTGTGGGTGCTATTTTTAGTCACGTGGGTTAATCAGTTGGATGGGAGCAATCAGTCTGATTGTTGTTCTAAGTAATGTTTTGTATCTTGTTTCTGGATAATGACTTCACTATTGTGTTCTTCTTTAAGCTTTGAAGTTGATATTGCTTCTGTATAGCATTTGAACATAGTGAAGTGGTAGCAGTATCTTGTTGGTGAGATCATTGGGATCTTTTGCTTGTGTTCATTGGAATGGTGCTTATTCACCTTGGCTTGTATCTTTCTTCCACATGTGCCATGTTGGAAGATGATAGGATTGTTGCCTGGATGGTGGACATCTTGGATGTTGGAGCTGATTTATTGATGGATCATGAGAGCATGTTTGAGGTCTATGTGGTTTCCTGGATGGTTGTGATCAGTTGCTTTATTGGTCAATGAGTTATAGTTGGATGCCTGGTCTTTGTTGCAGATTGTCTTGTGGACTGTTATCTATTGAATCATGTTGATTGGGTGTCTTGAGTATTGCAGGGTTTGAACTCGTGGAGCTAGTGTGATCTTAGTTCTTGGTTGCTTTGGAGGTGCCTTTGTGTCTTCGTCAAGTGGGAGATTGTTGGAAAATGTGCCTCAATCTCACAGGCTGAATCCTCTAAGAAAGCATGGTCACTATGACATTTATGTTGTCTGGATGACTGACAGTTCAGTAATCTTGTGGTTTGCTCATGTCGTTGTGACTTTGTTTAATTCTTACCAAATAGACCTATCGCTATGACTTGGTGCATTCATTGTAACTCTTTTTCGAGTGGGAATGTCTCGGCGATAGAAGGGTTTATTATCGGGTGCCTAGCAGATGTCGATGTGACCTATGGTGACTAGAGTCATCGGTGTAACCCGTTTGCTTCGATATGAACTCTTAGCGATGGAGGGTTGTCTCACTGATGTTTTCTCCTAGAGTCATCGGGGTAACTCAAGTGTGTCGATATGTGGTCCTAGCAAAAGGAAGATGTCTCACCAATTGTAGTCATCGGGGTGACTTGAACATTTGGGAAGATCTCTTGGCGATTGGGAGATGTCTGGCCGACTGAATACACTCGAAGTAACTCAAAGGGTATCGGCATGAAGTCTTGGTGATATGTGAAGTCTTGCCGACATTGCTTGTGGTCATCGAGGAAACTCATATGTATCGAAATGATGTCTCAGCGATGATAGGAAGTCTTTCAGATATCGGCATGACCTTTGGTTTGTCTGGCCAATCTAGAAATCGGCATGACTTGTTCCTATTGGCATGTAGTCTTGGTGACCAGGAGATGTCTCGCCGATTGGAGTCATTGGGATGACTTGAAGGCTTTGCTATGAAGTCTTGGCGATGGGAATTTGTCTCACCGATGGTGTGGGATGCGTTCGGCATAACTCCTGGTGAAAGGTGAGCTCGAGGTAACCTAGAGACTTTGGTGTGAAGTCTTGGTGACAGGTGTTGGTCTCATCGATGGGGATGCAACTGAAGTCATTGGTGTAGCTCTCGGTGCCCAATCAAAGGTCTTGGTGAAGTCAAATGTCTTGCCAACTCGTTAAGACATGGGCACTTGGTATGTGGTCTCAGTGAAATACATAAGTCTTGCCGACTAGTGAGACTTGGTTGTGCTTGGAGTGAGGTCTCAGCAAGAGACAAAAGTCTTGTCAACTATTAGTGCTTCGGTGAAACTTCAGGAGACTCGATGAGAACTCTTGGAAAATGGTAATGTCTTGCTGATGGAAAATTTGAAATCGATATGAATTTTGAGCATCAGTAAAACATCTTGCCAATGGAGGAATCTCTTGTCGATGGAAAATGTTGAGGGATTCAGTATGAGTCATGGCATTCGATATAACCTCTTGCTGACTATTGGAACCTATGCCAATATCATCTATGAATCCGTTGAGCATCGAGGAGACACTTCTCGTGTCTCACTGACATGCAAAATCAGTGGTTTTTTTTCTTGACCATTTGACTTGGCTCATGGACCAATCAAAGGAAGCAAAATTCAAACGGTTGGCAGTTGGATTTTTTGCAGTAGTTGCAATGGAACTGAACGATCTACAAGGAAAAATCTTCATAGGAATGGAAACAGCTACATTTCGATGAGGATGTTGAGTTGGGTGATTGCATGTGTGATCTTGAACCGAATCACAGAGAGCCTGTTGAGAAAGAATGCATATATGTATGCATTGGACGTTCTGTAGTAAAAAAAGTGAGAAGAAGCTGACAGGTTGATAAGCCAAGGAGTTGAAGAGCCGAGAGCCAGAGAGAGAATGACAGAGTGAGGACCAAGTGGCTGGCCGAAAGGTCGAATCCATGAGGTTGAAGCAAAGGATTGAGAGGTAGAGTTAAGCTATAGGAACCTCTTGTGATCATGATTGCTTTGAGTGATCTCTCAGGGATTGTTTGCTACCAGTTGTATCCAGATGAACAAGATGTAATCTCTGAAAAGGCTAACAGCCTGAAACTGTATTGTAACTTTCTATTGTTGAATAATACAATGGCTCAAACTTTTGAGAGTGGGGTTTTTTACCCGAAAGGGTTTTCCCCACATAAAATCTTTGTGTTCTATTTTTTGTAGTATCTTTCATCTGTGTTGTTGCTTGCTGTTGAATTACATGTGCTTCTCTCAGAAGGATCAATGTGGGAAATAACTGTGTATGTTTCCGCTTTAGGACATAGTTGAACGTGTCTTTGTGGTAACCTAATTGAAATGAAAGTTACCAAAGGCACTACTATATGGAGTTTTCACTAGTTGGGCTCCCAAGATTTCCTTACAATTTTCTTTTCCTAGTAAGGAGCTCAAGAAATAAAAGACCAAGCACACAAGAAAAGATCCAAACTGAAAGGGATAACCCTCAACCAAAGACATTCAAACATTTTCAAATAGATTTTCAAGTAATAGGCTACACAAATCAAACTGTATGTTTTCCTTAACCATCATATGTGCATTGTATACAGTGATAACCGAAGTTGAGCCTTCACGATTTCTAAAATAGATTTTGTAAGAAACATTGTATGTAACATACCTTGTGGCCAAATCTACAATATTTTTTATCAATAGAGCTCGAGGGTCTTTATTAATGCTAGTAAGTTCCTCCACATCTTTGTATTTCACAGTTTTCTTTCGAGGAAGATCCCCAATATTGCATAAGCCAGTAATCGCTTCTATCGCTTCCTTTGTGATTAGGTATGGTTATTCCAACACAATGTTTTCATTTTTGAAATGATTCAACAAGAAAAATATAAAATATTTATCATTAAACCAAGGAAATTCTCCCCGTAATTCCATACCTAAGGTTTTTATGGTATGTAATTCATTTTTGTTCAACCCTAGTTCCATTTCCTTCATTTTTCTATCATCAAATTCTTCCAATTCAACTCCTTTTAGCTTCAGTGGAATGTCATCACTCAATCCTTTGTCCATTTCCATGCTTAACTTTCTTGAATTTTTTAATGATTAATCAAAACTTCTTCATTTTCCTTCTTTCCTTTTACAAATTGAGAAATGATTCTTAATTACCCATGACAAGTTCTTCAAATTCCCTTCAGAATTGCTTCAAACTACTTCAAGATCACTTCAAGACACTTTTTGAACTCTTAAAATGCTCAACTAATCAAAAAGACTTACAAATTTCACCTTATACATCATCGATTTTCCATAAAATGCATTAAATACAATAGACATCAAAAAGCTATCAAAAACATTCTTCCCAACACAGAAACCCTACTTCGGTCTATAAATTATCATGTCAACATGTTTTCTTCTGGTTCCTTTTCCAAAACCTCTAATTCTTCATTCTTCACATTCCATCCTCATGCCAACCTCTAACACACCATTCATCAAGGGGTTTTTATAATTTTCTAATAATGCTCCTCCTAAGACCATGCTAGGTCAAATTCCTAAATAAATCTTTTGTACTAGATGAGGGCATAGACACGTCAGTAGTTTCAAGTTCTTCTTCTTCTTTCTTCTTCCATATCTTATTCATTTCTTGCTTCATCTCTTCTTTGTCGATATTCTTTACTAGATCATTCTTCTCTACCGAAGCAGACTACATTCCCTTCTTAGTTTTTTAAACCTTTGCGATATGTCTTGGTTTATTGCAATTAGTAGACAACATTTCTCTGATTATTCTAACCTCCATTACTTTTTGATCTACATTTACTTTCTCTATGTCCAAATTTGTTACAAGTATAGTAATATCCATTAAAGGATTGATTCATTCTACCTCCATTAAACCTATTTATCATCACCTGATTGATCATTCTCACTTGAGATCTGCATTCAATAGCTTTATGTCCAACCTTCTTACATCCAAAACATTTTCTAGAGAAAGAACTAGGAAACTGATTAATCCTTCTCTTGCATTATGTCGCCTTGTGACCATATTTATTACAAGAAAAAAAATACCATTGAAAGAGGGATACCTTTGTGCATTAGGCTATCTCATAGGTTGTCTTCCTGTAAACTTTATTTTATGCTTCCCTTTGTCCTGAGTCATTTTATTGTCCTTAGAGCTTTCACCTACATCATTTCCCAAGCCAGCTTTTCCTTTACTTGGTTTCTATTCGGTAAGAAGTTCTCCAAGCTTATCAGAGCTAGATCTAAATTTATTCTCACAATTTTTTTCCTTCTCTAGCTCAACTCTCAAGTTTACTACCTCCTATTCCAATTTAGAGAATTCATCAAACTTATTTTGTATCATTGTATTTAGACATTCTTTGATTTGTTTCTATTCTTCTACAGTCACTTTTAGTCCAATTATCTCTTGTTTTAGTTGCTTACTCACTTGTCTATGTCTTTCCTTGAATTTCTTTAATTGTTCTTTCAGCTTCTAGACACATTCATTTGCTTCATCAAGATTCTCTTTCAAATATTTGTTTTCATTTTCAACTTTTTCAAGATCCTCAAGTGTAGTCTGGAGTTCTTTATCATCCATTTGATCAACCTCCAGGATCTTCCTCAAGCATTTAAGCTCTTTACCAAGGAACCAAAGCTCTAATACCAATTTTTAAAAAGGTGGAGGACAACTGAGAGGGGGGGTGAATCAGTTGTCACACAAATTCAATTTCAAAATATCAATTCCACAACCACACTATTATGTTATTAAGTATGAACATGAAATGCAGATAACATAAAGTAAAATCAACACAATGAACACCATATTTTTATGAGGAAAACCCAATGAGGGAAAAACCATGGTGATGATTAACTCACAATATAAAGTATTTTAAAAACTGAATGTATAAGGCTGATTGCCAAGGACTCACTGTCCGAATACAAATTTTCACTGCTTACAAGGGAGGCTCATTGCCTACAAAAGGTTCATAAAACAAAATTGTACTTCATAGCCAAAAATGAACTAAGAATAGTGCACCTAGCAAGTTTTGATGTAGTTCCAGTGATTCTCAATAGACTGACTTGACACACTTCATCATTTTTGCTCTTCTTCACTTTCACATTCACTACTGCTTCATCGATCACACACACAGACACACCACACACTCTTCATCATTAAAAATTGTTCAACACATGTATATATATACCCGGTCTATTCACAAGCATCAATTAGGTTGGCCTAACTAGATGCACTTCTTATTTACCAAAAATACCAACCTATCGACTCCAAGTATTCACAAAATCTTCCCAAATAGCAATTCAAATGCTTAATATGCTACATCATGTTGGCATAGACCTAAGATAGGTCATACATACATCCGCATAACAAAATTAATTCACCATTTCATGACTAATCCAAGAAGTCAACCAAAAATAGACTTCATTGCAAAAAGCATTGAACAAAATAATGCCAATATGTCGTACGAGCATCGGAGTACACAAAATTCTGAACATACATGCCTTCAACAACCATAAATAGTTTCCCAAAACCACAAGCAATAACTGTCAGCTGTGGAGGATTGCGAACTAGAATACTAGAGAGTGCAGCTTGAATACCAGTTCAGATACCAGGCCAAAATACCAGATCAAGCATTGACTTAGACTTGCAAACACAACATGGTGACATCAATGACAACACAAAACTGTAGAGATGATCATTCTTCTTTGTTCTTCCAACAGACCCAAAGTGATGTAAAATTAGAGGAGAAAAGTGTAAATGTATGCACTTATCAGACACACATATTAATCTATACACACTCGCACATACCTAGACACACCCACACCCACACATATACTATACATATATATGTATGCATATATTATGTACATTGTATATATTATATACATACACACACACATATATAACACATATGCATATATATAAATTATATATATACATATATGTAGAAATAACATATATATGTATGTATATACACACATACATGTATACATATATACATGTATACACCCATCTATGTATCTATACACACATCTATGTATGTATATACACATATATGCATGTATATACATATATACTTATACATATATATATATATGCATACATACATATATATATATATATTGTTGGTTGACAGATTTTTCTTTTAAATATTGACTCCATTTTTCCCAAAAGGAAAGACTAATAGATCATAAATATTTTGAGAGATCGCCATTTCATTGGTGGTCTTCCTCATAATTTTGATAGAAGTACAACTCCCTCATATGATATAAATTTTAATTTTTTAATTTAAAGGAAATGGGATAACTTGTAACCAAAAATCAAGAAAGGTAGACTAACAATAGTCGATAGCCATGGAGCAAATCTGATGAAAATCAACTTTAAAACTACTAAACGAATTGAAAATAGGTTTGCAAACTATCAATATCATGACTCAAAGATCAAATTACTAACAACCAACTGAATTGACACCATACAACTTCAACATTCACTAAAGATATATGAATGAAACACTAGTGAATACCACATCCAAAAAGAGAAGGAATATCCTAACACTTATCAAAGCTCATAGACTTATTCATAAATGCTAAGTACTTAATTCAAATTTACTACTCAAAGATAATAAACATCTTCAAAAAATAATCAAAATTACAAAATCCGATCCTTCATTAAGATCAGTTCTCATTCATACATCATAGTGCAAGGGAGATCAAATTCAGACCCCTCTAATGTACAATCAAAGCATATTTAAAATCTCCCATCATAACAGTCATCAACTTCTTGAAAATAGATTCTTGAAAGAGTTGTAACTACCATCTCATCGAATAAACATTTTGTAGGAGGTTAGGTGATTTTTGTCTGATAAAAACATGTAAGCATTAATGGCTATTTTTTAGAATGGTTAGGATTGCATCACATATTTTGATTTATTAGGACAAGGGAATAAACCACCAATCTTGTAGATGAGCTTTGTGTCCATCAACTTGTGTAAATAGCTTGTATTCTTTCAGTCTGGTAATTAATGACATACCAACTAGGAGCATATTCATGTGGGCATTTTAAATAAATAAGATTTTCTCCAACACCAAAGCATAATTCATTGGATTAACATCACATCACTGGCTAAGTTCATTGAATTCAAAGCAACTTGAGTGCCATTGCTTCATTAACTGCTCTCAAGAAAAATCCACTAGCTTGCTCCCATTTTCTATAAATCAACTGAAGTGCTCTCATTTTTCTTAATGATAATTACACTTTCAAACATGCCAAGCACTTCTAGTGAAATTTCTTCTAAAAATAAGAGTGAGTTCCTCTCTATTGAGGGAGTAGAATGTAATGCAATGAGGAGGTTGGTTGCAAACTAGCCCAGGGAGGTATTCCTCGTATGTAGTGATGTGGAAGAGGGAGTTATCAAGAAGATAATTGGTGAGCATTTCATGTCCCAAGTGCATGTGCATAACTCAACCTTACTAGAATACTTCCTTTATAATATCATTCACACTTTTGGGAAGCTGGAGTGGGGGCTACTAAGCATCTAGTTAGGCCATTTTTTTTCCTTGTGTTGAGGATGCCCTAGGGAGCTTATCTAAATATCTGCACATGGATCTAGTGGGTGATGTAGTCTCCAATGCCACTACCTTGAAGAATGAGCGAGCCAGACAGGAGGTTTCCCTAATTTGTGCTAGGTTGGAGCGCAACATGTTAGAGACTTTCACCCATTTCATGGAATTCAATGATAATCTCTTCTCTCCTACACAAATAGAATGCCTCCAAGAGGTGATAGAGGGCATCTGGATCCTCATGTTTACTCTTTGTGTCTAAAAAACCATGTACTAAAATCTCCAATTTTGGCTTGTAATATGATTTATATATAATATTTTTGGCTTTCAATTATACTCTATGTGATGTGACTGTTGGACTCAAGGAACACTGAGAGGGGGGGGTGAATCAGTGTTCAACAATATTTGAATTTCATTCTAGATCTTAAACCATTTACAACACTTAAAAAAAAGTAAAGATGCAAAAACATGAAGGAAACAATCAAAACACCATAACACCAAGATTTTTACGTGGAAACCCTGTTAGGGGAAAAATCACGATGGATATTAATCCACAATTTTATACTCTATTAAAAGTATGAGAAAAAGGGAATGCACATGCATTCAGGCACACTGCCTAGAGCTCACTGCTCAAAAAGATCACTGCCTTACAAAATGTTTGGATTACAAAAAAAGGATGAACTAAGAGGATAGTATCTACAAATGCTTGGTTTCATTTCTATTGAAGCTTAGTAGTCGATCTTTTGTCCTTCTAACTGATTCTTCACTTCTACTCTTCTCTACTCTAACTCGCATCACAAAATATTTAATACACAATTAAAACTGTGCATAAATCACTCAATCACCCTTCTAATATTCGCAACTCATTTTCTATGCACTTCACACACTTACTCATGTGTCAAAATGAATTATCAAACTCATATATATATATATATATATATATATATATATATATATATATATATATATATATATCTGCTACAAATATTTCAATCACTTCAAGTCAGCTCAAATCACAAGTTATATTTAATGCACACCCATCAAAGTCAGCTAGTGCTATGTTGGGACCCAAAACAAAATCCACAAACAAAAATAAATTTAAACAATTGCTCCTTATACATCTGTGACATGCCAAGTTCACTTGGTCGGCCTTCAAGAACAAATAAATAGAAAATCATCCTGTCGGATCTCCTAACTCATACACCAATTAATGCGACACCAAAAAAACTTATCAATAAGGTAATATAGATGCTTAACAACCTTCCCCAAGATCCAAAAATCAAAATTATGATCTGGTGAAGCATAAAAATCGGTATACTAACCAGATACCCTATTCTTCATCCTTTCATCTGATAATACTATGTTCTTTACTTTGTCTATTGGTAAGAACGAATCCTGGTCTGCGGACCAAAAAGATGACTTAGGTTGCAATCAATGACAACACTAGAAGCCATATTCTAGCAAACAAAGCATATTCCAACAATCTCCCCCTTTGGAATTGATGGAAACACTTAGTGAAAAATGACTAAGTGTCAAAACCAAAATGAATATGTTGTCAAAGATCAAAATCTCAAAACACAACTTCAAACTCCCCCTTAGAATGATAAGGCATTTTTCACTACTCTCTCTCCTCCTTTTACATCAATGACAAACATATTTTTCACTGCTCTCTCTCCCCTTTTCAAAAATTCAAAATTTGAAGAAATGCAACTACTACTTGGTTCAAAAAATTATCTTGTACTTCTCGTTCATTTCCAGAAGAAACTTCTTCCATGCTTCCACTACAATCCAAATGATTATGATCATGTTATTATTCTTGGATGTCCTGTTAATAATATGAATGAGAGATTCTGGAATTGTGATTGCTTCTTCTAATTTCTCTCCTTTCTTCAAAACCTCAATTAGCTACTCAAGCCTGCATTCAGTTAAATCCTTCACTTTCCAAAAGGTGTCCACAAGGTTGTTTTTGGTGAATTGAACTTTTGCATGCTCAGACTGCAACTCTTGAATTCTTTTCTTGACTACACCATCCTGATCCTAAAACATGTTTTAATCCTGGCCAATTCTATTTAGCTTAGCTTCAATATGCTCTAGCTTATCCTTGTGTCTCCCAACTACATAAGGCCAACGAAGAAAATAGTTGAAGATATTATTTGATGTGTTTATGAATTGCCTCAACACATTCATTTTCTTTCTTAGTTTGGTAAGAGATAGCCTGAACTACTCCTTCAAAAGTAGAATAATTTCTCCTTCTTTCCTATCTAGGGACTCAGAGACCATGGTATCCTTAATGCATTCAATCATTTCTTTAGGAAATACATTTTGCAAACTCTCCAAACCAATGTTATTGTGTACAAAATAAGTACTCAATGTGCTCTCAATTAGGTCTTGCTCATATGAGGGTCTCTCAGACCATAAGTTAGCAATTTTTTGCATCCCATCTTTCTCCTAAACAAGTTGCAATACCTTTTCTTTGGATAATACATCTTCTTCTTTGCTTCCTTCTACCATTACTACATCTGGATCTACTAATTTTGGTTCCTCCCTTGGAGTGTACTCATCGGATTCCTCATCTGGAATGTCCACAATTACTAGATCTTTACCTTTTCCTTCAATTTTTGGAGTCTTTTGTTCCAAGGAGTGTAAACAACAATCACTTTTGCTCTTTTCTTCTTTCTTTCCATCTCACCAGAAGAGGATCCAACCTCAAGTTCCTTTACTAGAATGGAAATGATAATTTCTCCAAACTTCCCTAGTAATTCCATAAAGAATTTTGCATATTCTTGCTCACAATTTCCCAAAGCATTAGAATGTTCAAAAATTTATTTACAAACTGGCTCATTTTCTTTCCATTCAAAATTATCGATTTGTGGCAAGCAATTTATAAAATACATCATAAGACATATGACCAAGATACCAAACCTGAAAGGGTAATCTGCCTCCTTTGTCAATTGTACATTTTCCATGAACTGATCATTTAGCAATCTGCACAGATCAAAATCTTCATCCTCCATTATCATTTTATGAGTGATATAAACTGTGCCTACCAAGGTTGCACCTTCCCTATTTCTAAAAAATATTTTGTATGAAATCTCATGCGCAATGTTCCTTGTTATTGGATCTTTGATCGTCAAAATTATAAAAGCCCTCTGATCTCTAGTTACTTCGGTTAGGGTTTCGACCTCCTTGTTCTGAATCGACTTCTTTTTCTGAATATCCCCAACATTGCATAATCTAGTTAGATTCCTAATCACTTCTTTTGAAATGTGATAGGGTTTATCCAAAGTAAGAATTTCATCATTCAATTTGTTCAAGATAAGCCTAACGACTTCCACATTGACAAAATAAGGAAATTCACTCCAAATATCCAGAATTTTGTGTTTCACACCTTCAAGCCATTTTAATTCATCGGCCGGTAAAAAATTTCTCACATCCCTAATCTTTCCACTGCTATATTGATCCAAATTCACCATTGCTTTGATTTGCTTCATTTTTCGTACCGAACAAGTTTCTACCGAGCACCAAATTAAGTGAGAATTTTGTAAGCAACTAAAGTACCTGATGAATTTTCTGCCGAATTAACTTTTAATCCTTCAAAATTCTACTGCAGAGGCTCTCCTTCTATTCTTCTTCAATGCAAGGTAACAAATGAGGGTTCCAATTACCCTTTTATAACTTCATACCTACCCTTTTTATGGCATTAAATTTTTTTCCTTAGCAGTTTCAAGTACTCTATTTTCTCAAACAACAAAAGAAGAATTCATCTATAGACCTTCTACTCAAAAAATTTCACAAGCGATCACCGATGCATTTGCAAACCTTTAGCACAACTTCTAAAAAATTCCTACATTCCAGTGCCAGCATCCAACAGGGGGACAAAGGATTTTCTTGAAGAACTCCCCCGAGGCCAATGGCCTAAGATCAATTTCTAGAGGAATTACTAGAAGAAGATTCTAGTGTGGGCCTATTTCCTTCATCAAACTCGCTCTTCCTTACCCATGTTTTCTTCATTTGATCCCTTATTTCTTCCACAGTCACTTTTTGTTTTCCTTTATAATCTTTCTATGAAGTTCTGCCTTGGTATACCAGACCTCTTCTATCCATGTTTTAGTTCCTGTAGAATCTTGCAATGTGACCATATCTATTGAAATTGTAACACATAGGATTTCTCTGTCTAGACCACTCATTCCATTGATTTCCTCTTGATCTGCATTGATTATCAATATTCCCAAAAATTCCATAGGTGTAGCATTTAACATTCCTTAGACTGACAGACATACTTTTGCATTCAATTGAGTTATGACCAAACTTGTTTCAACTAAAACACTGACCGAAAAAAGATGGACTGCTTGAATTTACATTACTTCTACACTAAGAAGCCATATGACCAATTTTATTACAAGAAAAGTAGTGACCATTAAAATTTTGAGCATTGGGTTGTCTTACCGGATACCTTCTTCCTTTGTTTATTTGATTTCCTTGTTTAGAGTCCTTATGTTTACATCTGGAGCTTTCTCCCTTCTCATATCCAAGACATCACTTGTCATTTGCATCCTTTTATCCTTTAGTCAACTCATCAAGCTTAGAAAAACTAATCCTAAACTTCTCCTTGTATTCATTTGCAGTACTGAGCTCATCACTAAGAATAACTATTTATCTTTCAAGCTCTTGTTCATTATTTTTGGATTGTAGTAGTTCAATCTCCAACTAAATGAGTCCACTATTAACTTTGTTTCATTCTTCAGATTTTTCCTTTAAAGACTGGGCCAGATTCTCTTCATTCTTTTTCCTTTCTTCAATCTCCTTAGTCATCTTCATTGCCACGGATTCCATCTCAAACTTCAGAGTAGCATTATCTTTAGCAAGCTTTTCACATTCTTTAGTTATCTCTTTTAGGGTCCGATACAGATGAACATCTTCCAAAATTTTACTTTCTTTCTGCTTCAAATGATCACATAGTTCCTTTCTCGTTTCTCTTGACTCATTGATTTTATCCTTCAAGGATTGAATGAATTTTTTAGCATCCTAAATATTTTCTTTTAATTCCATGACTTCTACCTTCGACTGATCAAGATCATCAAGTGCCACCAAAAGTTGCTATTGAAGACCAATAGAGTCCATTGTATTCCAAGATCCACCTCAAGCTATTAAAATTTTGCAGAGGAACTAGCTCTGATACCAATTGTTGGACTCAAGGAACATTGAGAGGGGGGGAGTGAATCAGTGTTCAACAATATTTGAATTTCATTCCAGATCTTAAACCATTTACAACACTTAAAAAAAATTAAAGATGCAAGCACATGAAGGAAACAATCAAAACACCATAACACCAAGATTTTTACATGGAAACCCTATTAGGGGAAAAACCACAGTGGAGATTAATCCATAATTTTATACTCTGTTAAAAGTATGAGAACAAGGGAATGCACATGCATTCAGGCACACTGCCTAGAGCTCACTGCTCAAAAAGCTCACTACTTACAAGAAGGCTCACTACCTTACTAAATGTTTAGATTACAACAAAAGGATGAACTAAGAGGATAGCATCTAAAAATTTCTAGTTTCAGTTTTGGTGAAGCTTAGTAGTCGATCTTCTATCCTTCTGACTGATTATTCACTTTTGCTCTACTCTGCTCTAACTCGCATCACAAGATATTTAATGCACAAGTAAAAATGTGCATAAATCTCTCAATCACCCTTCTAATATTCAAAACTCATCTACTTTGCACTTCACACACTTACTCATTTATCAAAATGAATTATCAAACTCATATATATATCCACTACAAAGATTTCAATCACTTCAAATCGACTTCAACAAAACATGAAAATGTTCTCCAATAGTTAGCTCAAATCACAAGTTATATTTAATGTGCACCCATCAAAGTTGGCTAGTGCTATGTTGGGACCCAAAACAAAATTCATGAACACAAAGACATTTAAACAATTGCTCCTTATACATCTGCGACATGCCAAGTTCACTTGGTCGGCCTTCAAGAACAAATAAACAAAAAATCATCTTATCGAATCTCCTAACTCATACACCAATTAATGCAACACCAAAAAAAATTATCAGTAAGGTAATATAGATGCTTAAAAACCTTCCCCGAGATCCACAACTCAAAATGATGATTCGGTGAAGCATACAGATCAGTATACTAACCAGATACCATGTTCTTCATCCTTTCATGTGGTAATACTTTGTTCTTTACTTTGTCTGCTGATAAGAATGAATCCTTATCTACAGACCGGAAAGATGACTTAGGTTGCCATCAATGACAACACTAGAATCCATATGCCAACAAACAAACCATATGCCAACAGTGAAAATTTTGAGATTCTCTACTTTTAGTTATGTATTTTCATTTCTTTTGTAATGCCATTTTTCATTTTCTATATCTATAATACATCTCAATAATTTTGTAATGCATTTTCTTCTGGTATTTTTATTTCCTTTTGTAAATGAATTTTTAAATAATAACTTACAATAGCTCATCAGACTCTGGGTGAGGTTTTCAAAATGCTTTTGGAGTCCACTTGTAATTAAAGAAATGAACCCATCACCCACTCTGCCAACCATGTACAAGAATAGCTTTCAAAGTGATTTTTAGGTCCCCTTTTGGTAAATCCTTTAGAAAGAGCTCTTACAGAAAACACTTAGCTCTTTAGGAAATGTGTCGCGAGAAAAATTTATATTTCTAAAACCCTGTTGAGAACTGACAAAGGTTTCAAAACCTAACAATTTTTTTGAAAAGAACTTGATTTCGCTTAAACTTTCTCCCTTTCATTGGCATATGCCCAGGTTATGAGAACCACCTTGGGGAACGACAAATTTTTCAAAATTTGACAATGGCCAATGCAAAGATAACTTAACCTAAACTTTAGATTGTTGACTCGGGAGGGGTTGTGAAAACTCAATCAATGCCCGAGACAACTTTGGAAACCAAGGATTAAATGTGACAACTAGATATGGTTAAATTTTCTTGAGGGGGTGGATGCGATATTGTAGATGCATAAAATGTACTAATTGACGTTGGACATATGATCCTGACCACTAACAACACTTCATCCTGAATCATCCTTTGGTCTAACTATTTAATCAAATACTTTTATTTGATTAAACTCATCAATATTCCTCTCTTAATTAAATAAATCAGTTATCTAATTAAGTCATCCTTTCTTAGTAATTAAATCAACCAGTCTTATCTAATTATCCCTATTTAATTAAATAATCAATTTTATTTGATTAAATCTCTAAATTTCATCCATTAAATTGAGTAAATTAAAACCTTATTTAATTTAATCTACCTTCATCCCCTTAGTTAAATAAATCAAAACCCTTTATTTAATTAAATCTTTAAATCATATTTTTCTCATATTTGATTTAAACAAATCCATAAATTTAAGTCAAATAGGTCACATCACTTAAATCCTTCATTAAATTAATTAACCTTGATTAATTTAATCTCTTCTCATGTCCCATCCTCCATCTTTTGTCACTTGCACATAAAAATAGAGTTATTTGATTTATTAAATCTCTATTTATCTTCAACATGGCATAAAGGAGGAATATTCTTCAAGTTTGAAATTCAAATCTAAGTTGACTTTGTCCTTCCAACAAAGCATTCACTCCCTCTTACAAGTCCTTTTGCATTGAGCCAAGTGGCCATTACTCCATTTGACTCTCCCTCCACCTTGTCATTAATGCAATTTCAAAATTCAAATATTGGCATTTATTGGCACATTCATCAAAACTTGCACATCCTTGGCCCATTCACATTTGGACAAGTGGTACTTTGCCATTGGATGAAATTTAGTCCCACATTGCTCTATTTTGGGCATTCTTTCAACTTGTCATTCTATAAATAGAGAGCTCCTCTATTATATTTGGCATCCACAACTTGAGTAAACTTACTATACTCAAATCTTTAACAATATTCATCCATACTTTTGAGTTCATAGCTAGGTTATGTAGGTTTTATCTTGGAGCATTCATCACTCTTCATCAAAGTGGATCAATTTCATCACCAAATCACTATTGCATCATTGGATTTGGGAAAGGGCCAATTTTCATATCAAATTGGCACCAATTCCCTCGAGAGATTAAGAGTTTCCTTTGCTTTAGATTAGGATTTGATATGTTTTAAGTTTTGTTGTGTTCTTCATGTCATTTCCTCTCTCTTTTGCAATTTAAATGAATTTCTTGAGGAATCATGTTACTAACCTTGCATTTGATTTAATATATTGATTGTCTCTTGTGTATGTGCAGGTTTGGAACCATGGTTCATAGATATATATACATATATGTGTGTGTGTGTGTGTTATATACATATATATGTGTGTGTGTGTGTATGTATGTATGTATATGTATATATATATGTATGTGTGTGTATATATATATGTATGTATGTATATATGTGTATATATATATATCTATATATATATATAGATAGATATATATATTTATATATTTACATATATGTATACATATATATGTACATACATATATATATATATATATTTATACATATATATATGTATACATATGTATACATATATGTAAATATATAAATATATATATATATATATATACATATTAATATTATATATACATACATATATATATACATACATATATATATGTATGTATATATATATGTATATGTATATGTATACATATATGTAAATATATATATATATATGTATGTATACATATATATATACATACATATATATTTACATATATATATATATATGTACATACACACACACACATACATACATACATACATACATACATATATATATTTGTGTGTGTGTGTGTAGACACACACACACATATACATAACACATAAGTTTGTGTGTATGTTTTTTATTATGAGAAGAGTTTATAGCACTTGATAGAATAAGGTTTTTTAACCAAATAACTACAGCACTCCTAAGAAAACCTAATGACTACTTTGCTCTCCCCTTATAATAAAAAAGGTGTGTGGCTATAATGGTATATATTTAAAGAAAAAACTTGTTGAGGATGGTGAATCTATTTTTAGTGGTGTTATGATCCACTGTACTTCTCATATGGTGCTAAGCCTCTCCACATTACCCTATTTTCCTTGATCTACAATCTTTGTCAACCATTCATTAATATATCTAGAATTTCCAGGGTACCTTACTAAACCATATGCTATTGATGAAATAAAGGAAGATCCATCCTATGCAACATATAGGAGAAAATATGGGGATTTAAGATTTCTATTGGATCCTTGATCCCCCAAGTCAACTTTAGTGCATCCTAGATTTTCTCACTATTTTAGATCTAAGGATGTTTTGGAACATCATGGGGTTAAAATAAGCATGATAACCTTGAGGACACATTTCTCCCTTGATTGTAGATATGTGGGTGAATCTTTTGTTTCCTTGGACCCCAAAAAGGACCATGACTGATAGAGACTTCATTGCAGAGCATGTTTCAATGGTATATTTTAGTAAAGAGGTGGTTGAGAGAAGATGTTTTGTGTATATGCATGTATGTGTGTATATTTATATATATCTTTATGAGAATATTTTATAGCAATTGATAAATAATTTTTCACCCAAATAACTCAAACACTCATTGGAAAACCCTATTAACTACTATGTTCCTAGAGAAATGAGTTGGTGAGGATGGTGAATTTATTTATAGTGGTACTATGGACCACTTTAATTCTCACATGGTTTTTTCCCTCTCCACAATCCCCTCCCATCCTTGATTTATAACTTTGGTTGATCAGTTATTGATATATGTAAACTTTTCAATATGCCTTGCTAAACCACATACTATTGATGAAATCAAGGTAGATCTCTTATGTATAAAAAACAATATAAAATATTTGGATTTGGGGAATTTATTGGATCACTAATCCCCCAAGCCTAATTTAGTGTGTCCTAAGTCTTATTTCTATTTTAGGTTAGAGTAATTTTGATGCAAGAGCATCCTTGGTTCTTGGCAATCTTGCATCAACCAAAAATATTTTCCTTTTAGTTTTGTTCTTGTTTTGTTCTTTCTCAGTTCGTGTTGGTGGATTCATCATCTTTGTTCACCAAACCCTGTGGATCTTGGAATACATTTTCTACATGTTCATTTTCCTTCTCCCAAGATTTGAGCATGATTGGATCTTTTTTTGGCAAGTTGTTGCTTCCAAAATTCTTGGCAGTTTCTTGAACCAGCATTGGAATAATTTCAAACTTTTCAGCAGTTTGATCTTTGTGGATTAGCCCCGTAACTTGCGAATCTTAGCAGTGTGATTTTAATTGCTCTTGGGTGTGTCTCTCACCTTCATTTTAGGTCCACACTCCATCCTACACACCTGTTGAATAATAATTCAAATTTGAGGTCGACCTATTCATGCGCACTTTACATTTTCTTTCCTTGGAGAATGTGATGACCCTTGGCCAACGTGGATGTTTCCAGAATTGTGGATATGTTATAAAGCTTGTAATAGATTAGTGGTAGAGTAGTAGTGGATAGTGAAGAATAGATAGATAAGTTTGGTTTTAGATTTGTAATATTTTTCTCGCATATAGGAGCACATTGGGAATATTGTATTTATGGATATGTTGTATCAAGCCTATGAGCCGAATCTGTAAGCCTGGATGTTGTCGATCAAATGTAACTAAGATTTTCCATTAATGAGAAGGTTTTAACCTGTATTTTCCTCCATATTTTTTGTTTCTTTCGTTGTGTTACTCCTACTGCATAGTCTGGATTGTTCTCTTTGAGGACCCTCCTACCATGGTTGTACTAGATTGGTATCAGAGTGAGCTTCGATCTATGTGAGGTCAACATAATTTGTAGTCTTGTAAAAGAATTGTTGTGGGGTGGCGAATTGTGGATCTGACTTGCAGTTGTAGAGGGTTGTTGTAAATATGGTTGGAAGAAGAAATGTAAGAGGGAATGGAGTGCATGGAAATGAAAACCAAGCTATAATGGAGATGCTAAGGGGAATTTTTGCTAGATTAGATGCAGTTGAAACAGCCCAGAGAAGAGGTCGACTAGTAGACGATGTGAGTGATGAAGAGGTAGAAGTTCAGGAAGAAGGAGGAAGAGAAGAGAAACCTTGCCTGGATCAGGGGAAGAAAGGTTCATAAGAGCCCTAACTAGAGCAAATACGAAGCCACATTTCAATCCACCAAGCTATACTAGTAAGTTGGATTCAAAAGAATTGCTTGATTGGATAACAAAGATGGAAAAGTATTTTGAATTTGAAGGTACCACTGAAGGTAAGAAGGTGAAATTTGCAGATAGATAGACAAAGAAGAGGGAAAGAAAAGATAAAATATTGGGATCGAATAGTGAATAAGTTGAAGAAAAAATTTATGCCTGCAAACTATCAGATTAGTTTGTTTCGAAAATTGCAAAATTTGAAACAAAAAGATTTGAGTGTGATAGAGTATACTGAGGAGTTCTATAAGTTTAATACCAGATCTGGACATTAAGAGGATGAGATGGAGCACATAGCTAGATATGTGAATGGTTTGAGGTAATATATATAGGATGAGATTAGTTTGATCAAGTTTTAGAATGTGGAGGAGGCATATCAGTGTGCCCTAAAAGTCAAAGAGAAGTTGAATAAGAGACATGAGCAGAGACATAGAGGAAGAGGTGGAAGATTTCAAAGAGAAAGAACTTTTGTTGGAGGAGGAAGAGGACCTTTTCCAGATCAAAACAAGGATAAGGAGGTTAGTAATAATGATAATACATATCAGAAAAGTGATGGAAATCATATAGAAGAGGGGGATATGGTGGTTATCAGAATGAAGGACATAGAAGAGATGATAGAGGACAAGAGAAGAGGGTATTCAAAGGAGCTTGTTATAAATGTGGTGGAGAAGGAAATAGAGCATTTGAATGCAATCAGGGGGAGACAAGCAGAAAGATAGAGAATAGAAAAAGAACAACATTTGTTGAGGAAGATCATACTGGATCATCTAACAAACTAGAAGAAGGGGAAGTGCTAGTGAATATAAGAGTACTATGTCAAAGTGAATTGGAGCAGAAACCGTTGCAGAGAAAAAATTTGTTCTGAAAAAGATGCAAGGTAGTTGGTAAATGTTGCAAGGTGATAGTTGGCAATTGAAGTTCTGAGAACCTAGTCTCTAAAGAGATGGTGACTAAGTTGAAGTTGGAAAGATTGAAGCACCTGAAGCCGTACCATATAGCATGGATACAAGATGAACATAAGATTCTGGTAAGTGAACATTTTTTAATATGATGAAGTTTTGTGTGATATCATGCCTATGGATATATGTCATATTTTTTTGGGAAGGCCTTGGTAGTACGATAGACATGCTATTCATGATGGAAAGAAGAATATATACACTATTGTTGCTAATGGGATGAAGCAAATTTTGTTGCCATTAAAAGATGTTCCTACAATTGAAATGTGTACGAATGCTAGGGTTTTTTTGGTTGATGAAAGGAGATTCCTAGATGGATTGAGACATGAGAATGTGTGTTATGCCTTAGTTCCTAAGAAGGTTGAATATTGGAAGCATGTGGAAGAACAACCGGAAGAGATGAAGGAGTTGCTAACAGAATATGAGGAGATCATTTCAAATAATGTACCTAATGGATTACCACTTGTGAGGAGTATTATCCATTGCATGGCTCCAATTCATGGAGCTAGTTTTCCTAATAAAGTAGCACACTAGATGACACCTACAAAGAATGAAGAGTTGAATAGACAAGTGTAATAATTGTTAAGGAAAGGTTTGATCAAACAAAGCTTAATCCCTTGTGCAGTACATGTTGTATTGGCACCTAAGAAGGATGGAGAATGGAGAATGTGTATGGATTCAAGAACCATAAATAAGATCACGGTGAAGTATAGATTTCCTTTGCCCTAGATGGATGACATTATGGATTGTTTGAGTGGAGCCAGATACTTTACAAAGATAGATTTGAAGAGTGGATATCATTAGATCAGAATCAGAGAAGGGGATGAGTGGAAAACAGGGTTTAAGACAAATGAAGGATTGTATGAGTGGTTGGAGATGCCTTTTGGATTAACAAATCCACCGAGTACTTTCATGAGATTGATGAATGAGGTATTGAAGAAATTATTGGGTAAGTTTGTGATTGTTTACTTGGATGACATCTTTATTTTTAGTAAGAGTAGAGAAGAACATTTGTTGCATATCAGACAAGTTTTGTAGAGGTTGAGAGAGGAACAGTTGTTGATAAACATCAAGAAATGTAGTTTCATGAAGGAGGAATTGGTATATCTAGGATTTGTGATATTTGTGGAAGGATTGAAGATGGATACTGAGAAGGTTAGATAAATTGTTGAGTGGCCTACACCTAAAAGCATTGGAGAGGTAAGATATTTTCATGGATTGGCTAGTTCGAAAGTTCATTAGGAATTTCAGTTCTATTTGTAGCCCTATGACAAAAACAATGAGAGGAGATAGGAAGGATTTTAGATGGAAATTTGGAGTAGATCAAAGTTTTGAATTGTTGAAGCAGAAAGTGACTGAGTAGCTTGTGTTGGTTTTACCATATTTCACTAAGATATTTCAAGTAGACTATGATGCAAGTGGGAATGCAATTGGAGCAATGTTAAGTCAAGAAGGAAGACTTGTAGCTTATTTGAGTGAGAAATTGAATGATGCTAGGAGAAGATATTAAGTGTATGATTAGGAATTTTATGATATAATTCAAGCCTTGAAGAAGTGGAGACATTATTTGTTACCTAGGGAATTTGTGTTGTATACGGATCATCAGGCATTGCAATATTTGAATAGTCAAGGTAAGTTGAATCAAAGACACATGAGATGGGTAGAGTTCTTATAGGGTCATACTTTTTTTTGAAGAATAGGAGTGGAAATTCAAATAAATTTATTGATGCATTGAGTAGGAGAAGGAATTTGTTGATAGAGATGAAAGTGAAGGTATTAGGCTTTGATGAATTGAAGAACTTGTATGAGAAAGACCTGGATTTTGCAGAACCTTGGAAAGCTTGTAAGGAACCAGTTTTGGAGGATAGAAGCCAATGGTTGGATTATTTCATTCAGGAGTATATGTTGTTCAGAGGTAAGTAGTTGTGTATACCCTGAAGTTCAATGAGGGAAAACTTGGTGAAAGAAAAGCATAGTGGTGGCATGACATTTTGGAATTGATAAGACAATAGCATTGGTGAGTGAGAACTATTTTTGGCCATAGATTCATAAAAATGTTAGGAGATTTGTGTAGAGTTGTAGAGGTTCTCAAGTTGCAAAAGGGAGTAGTCAGAATGTTGGATTGTATAAGCCTTTGACAGTTCCAAAAAGACCTTGGGAAGATATTAGCATGGATTTCATACTTGGATTGTCGAAGACACAGAGAGGTAATGATTTAGTATTTGTGGTGGTAGACATATTTTCTAAGATGGCACATTTCATACCTTGTAGGAAGACAACAGATGCAATGCATGTAGCAAATTTATTTTTCAAGGAAGTGGTCAGATTGCATGGCTTACCTAGGAGTATTGTTTTATACATAGATGTAAAGTTTGTTGGTCACTTTTGGAGAACACTTTGGAAGAAGTTGAAGATAGATTTGAAGTATAGTTCTACGTTTCACCCACAGACTGATGGACAGAAAAAAGTAGTAAACAGGAGCTTGGGAAATTTGTTGAGATGTTTGGTTGGAGAGAAGACCGTAAGTTGGGACTTAGTCATGGCACAAGCAGAGTTTGCATATAATAATTCAGTGAACAAGAGTACAAGGAAAACACCTTTTGAGATTATTACTGGAGTTCATCCTAGAGGTATATCTGAATTAAGAGACATCAATATGGAAGCTAAAAGGAGTGCAAAAGAAGAGGAATTTGTAGAACATATGAATAATGTACATATTCAAGTGAAACAACAATTGGAAGACATGAACTGGAAGTATAAGGAGAAGGCAGACAAAAAGATGAGACATAAGGAGTTCAAAGTTGGAGATGAAGTGATGGTATATTTGAGGAAGGAAATATTTCTAGTTGGTACATACAACAAGCTAAAGATGAGGAAGTTTGGACCTTGTAAGATCTTGAGGAAGTTTGATTCGAGAAATCCATATGAAGTGGAGTTACCGGAAGGTATGGGTATATCACCTATATTACACATCGCAGACCTACATCAGTATTATGAAGCAGAATTCAATAAGGATAGTACAGTGGAATTGGAGGATTAGTTTCCTAAACAATAGTCAGATGGAATTGAGGAGGTTCTGGATATTAGAGATGGGAGGAAGACTCGTGGAAGACAGTATAAAGAATATCTTGTGAAGTGGAGAGATAGAACAATGGAAGATTCATCATGGATTTCTTAGGCTGAGGTAGACCATCTTGGTTTTCCATTGGCCCCTACAAAGTGAGAGACTCACTTTTCATTAACCCTGGATGTCTGATGTAAGAGCATCCTTGGTTCTTAGCAATCTTGCATCAACCAAAAATATTTTCCTTTTAGTTTTTTTCTTGTTTTGTTCTTTCTCAGTTCGTGTTGGTGGATTCATCATCTTTGTTCACCAAACCCTGTGGATCTTGGAATACATTGTCTACATGTTCATTTTCCTTGTCCCAAGATTTGAGCACGATTGGATCTTTTTCTGGCAAGTTGTCGCTTCCAAAATTCTTGGCAGTTCCTTGAATCAGCATAGGAATAATTTCAAACTTTTCAGCAATTTGATCATTGTGGATCAGCCCCATAACTTGTGAATCTTAACGGTGTGATTTTAATTGCTCCTGGGTGTGTCCCCAACCTTAATTTTAGGTCCACACTCCATCCTACGCACCTGTTGAATAATAATTCAAATTTGAGGCCGACCTATTCATGCGCACTTTACATTTTCTTTCCTTGGAGAATGTGATGACCTTTGGCCGACACGAATGTTTCCAAAATTGTGGATATGTTATAAAGCTTGTAATAAATCAGTGGTAGAGTAGTAGTGGATAGTGAAGAATAGATAGATAAGTTTGGTTTTAGATTTGTAATATTTTGCTTGCATATAGGAGCACATTGGGAATATTGTATTTCTGGATATGTTGTATCAAGCCTGTGAGCTGAATCTGTAAGCCCGGACGTTGTTGATTGAATGTAACTAAGATTTTCCATTAATGAGAAGGTTTGAACCTGCATTTTCCTCCATATTTCGTGTTTCTTTCGTTGTGTTACTTCTGCTGCACAGTTTGGATTATTCTCTTTGAGGACCCTCCTACCGTGGTTGCACTAAATTTTTAGGACATCACGAGGTTCAAAAAAGAATGATAACCTTGAGGATGCATTTATCCCTTGATTCTAAAAATGTGGGTTTTGGTGAATCTCTAGTTACCTTGGACCATAATTGATAGAGAGCTTAGTGGAGAGCATGTTTTGATTGTATATTTTAGTGAATATGTGGTTGAGAGAGAAATGTGGATATAAGAAGTTACTTTTATCTACAAAATTCATAATTTTGGCATAGTTTAGCTAAACAATAAAATACTTGAAAAAGTGGCTATAAACAATTTCTTTACTTTTAACAATAATTACAAACATATCTTATACTATGTGTGCAAATAAACACAAGTAACCAATAAAGTAAATTTCATTAATTAAAAAAAATCTTAAATACATAAATATCACAACCAATGAATAATATTGCATTCACTAATCAATCATATAATGGATCCATAACTTTTACTGTTATAATAGTTACAATAAATACAATTAGGAAAATGACCCATCTTGCCACATATACAAAAGTACTCTTACTAAAAGTACAATACATATGATAAATCTAGCTTGAGTCCACAAGCTAGTTCCTTCGAGATCCAATTGATAATTGGAAGGCATTGAACTTTCACATTGAAGGAACCTAGTCCTCCTAAAACATAATTTTTTCCATAAAGTACTCAATGAATATTCAAAAAATGTGAAGTACAAACACAAGGAAAATGATTATATTTTTAGTTTATTCCATTTTCATTTATGCTTACAAATGATCAAACTATAAGACAAATATATTATTCAAGATGATCCATTTTCACAACATATATAATATAACACTCTGATCAAACATACCAAAGCATCCAAGACATAATAACATGTCAATGCAAGCGTCTAAAAGAACACAAACATAAAGTACTTAACACAAGATACCTACAAGATAATATTTGATACCCATACAAATAATACAATATTATGCAATTCATAATTGTGTCACAACTACATTAAAATTAACTAATATATTTACTCAAGACCATATGCAATATGTCTAAATTATTACTACTTTTATCTCATACTATAAGAGCACTCATTCTTTGATGATATACATCTTAATAAATTGATACATGCTCAAGGTAGAATAATGTGCATCTCATACTACATGTATCCTTATACCATAGCACACCCTTATTTTGATACATGGAACCAACTTATAGTCACAAGAAATATAAGAACACACATATCAAAAAATAATGTCAAGAACAAGACTAGACTCATAACTCATTAAGGATCCATCACAAGACACAATCGAGACAACTTTTGACCTCTACACTTTATAGGACTACAAGATCACAAAACCCTGTGTGTTGTAACCAAAAAAATATCCATCTACCAATTATGGAGTGTACCCAAGTACAAGATACCTTGTATACAAAAGAAGATGAGCAATATCAAGAGAAAGCACTATTACACTTGGTAGCCATCATAATACATCATCGTCACTAGATTATGACTTCAATTTATATATCTACTACCCATAATGGTGTAAGAGGTCTCAAATAATAATGTATTTCTAACATATTGGTTGTGACTTGTACTACCAACCAAAGCCCTGCTAGAATTCAACATGCTCTGATATCATGTTGAAATGATGGATGTTGAATTGCCCAATGAAGTTGCACACACTTCAAAGGATCTTTCCATGAGAAATTACACCACACATAAAGTGTTGCAACTAAGGGCTGCAAAGAGAGATTTCCATTGATCTACAACATTAGATCATAGATTTATATTTGATTGATATTGATATTGGATATGTTACAAATGAACAAGATTCCTGATTATATAGGCAAGAGAGAAAACCTAAAAAGCATGAGATGTTGCCATGTGTCATGATCTAACAACATGTGACATGTGAACCCTGTCTAAAAAATTATTAAATGTTGAGATAAATTCTAGAAGGACAACTCATCTTCTAGAAGGAGTCTTATCCCTACAAACGAGGAAGGGGACATTACCCAATTATTAAATGATTTATTAAAATGCAACCTAGGACTAAATGATGTATGACCTAAGTTAACTTATGCTAGTGTAATAAATAATTTAATTACACTAACACCCCCCCATAAGTTCAACTTAGGGAGGAAAATGCAATGATTATGCAGAGATGATGATGATGGGTCTCAGCTACGAGGCCATGTTAGGTACCCATTTACATGAAGATGCAGAAAATCTCCCACAACCAGAGAAAAGGGGAAAACCCAATGGGAACAAAACCCCTCTCCAAAAAGGAGATGAAAATGCAAAAATGTGAGATAGGATGGGAAGGATGGAGGAATCCCAAATACCCCCCAAGGACACCATCCATCACATGGATACAATACAATCAATACCCCCCCCCATAGGGAGGAAATAGAGAGACAATATAGCCCCCCCAGAAGATGATATCACCTACAAAAATGGTAAGTGTCTGAAGACAGAAAATGATCCAATGTCGACAAACAACTTGTCTCCCTTTCGAAAGAAACAAAGCCAACTACAAGTGTAGTGATGCTTCCCATTCCGGATAGGAATTGAAGGAAGAAAGGATGAATGTGGATGTCGATGATGTCTATAAACTCTACTCAAATGTCTCCTTGCCTGAAGATGAAGATGCCACAATCAATGAAGAGGGTGACAAACCAAGATGATGCAGAAACTGATGTTGAACAATATCCAAAGACTGAGATGTGATGAATATGATGGAGACTTGATAGCCCCCCCTAAATGAAGTGTCTTCAAAACCACTAAAAGAAGTCTGAAGCAACAAATGCATCCAAACCATAAGTCTCCCACTAGGAAGAAGCAAATCCAATGGTAGATGTCGAAGAAACTTCAAATCCTTAATGGAATGATAGGGAAGAAGTCTCATGCATGGAATTTCTGAAGAGAAACCAAGTGCCTCCAAGATAGTCTTTGGGTTCCCTGTCAAGGTTGAGACAAAAGGATGAGGAGACTCAAGAAAACTCTCCAAAGTAGGATCTGAATAGAGGAGTGATATCCCCTCAAGAATGTCCTCCAAACCTGTAGAAGTAGCCAAGTCAGTGATACCTGAAATGAATCCATCCTATGATGTCAAGTCTAGAAAACTGAAGGTGTCCTGATGAATGATGATAGTGGAAGCCTCAATCAATGAATCTGGACAAGGAATCACTAAATGTGAAGGGATACCAACTGTCTCTAATGGAGAAGAATCACCAAAAGAAACCTTGTTAACCTCTTCGGAAGATTCAAGGAAATCAACCTCCTACAAAATAATATAATCATGGGGTACCTGATATGAAGAATGACATTCTAAATCATGATCATCGAGGAAGGGTGGAGTATATGAATCTCCATATATCTCCCAAAGCTTAGCCCAAAGGATATGAGGACAATCACAATGATCAATAGTACTCAGAACATCACAATCAACTTGCATAGAAATGATCTCCAAGATAGTGTATCTACTACAACTCCAAGAAAATTCATGAATACCTTCACTTGGATGGGGAACTATACCATACAAATGAGGCAACAAATCAAATGATTGGAGATGGTGGTTGATCCCATCTCGCCATTGTGAATAGTTTCCCTTGTGCAACATAACCAAAGAAGGAGTATATGCAAGCCCCATAATGAACTTTCTCCACAAAAATACAAAGACAAATGACCTTCAATAGCAAATAGAAGTTTCCAAATATGATGTACAACTGAAGTGATGCTACCCGGATCAAAAAAAAATTTCCCAAGCTTCAAGATATCCAAGTTATTGAACAAATGCACCAAACTAAAAAAATAAATGCAAGAGTACCTAGAGTTGAAACTAATTAAGGTTATGGACTGATGAAAAAAAATTGAAAATACTTCCTGATGCCACTGGAATCACTGAAATCAGATGAACGGTTGTGAAGATATGAGCCTTTATGTCCAAATTAGGGTTTGTTTTCAGTTGGCTGTAGAATTTTCTTTTGAAAAACTGATGTTACCACTGGAAAGTGCTCAGAATTACTTTTTTGATGGTATCTTGTTTTTCAATTTTTGATTCCCTGCTGAAAAGTTATGATAAAACAAAAAAAATTCCTTGATTAGGCACTTTGTAGGCTAATGGGGTGCAAAAATCAAGCCCCCTGGGTGCTAGCACTCGGTCTCCAATATGACCGCAGTGAAAAAAGAGGCAAAAAAATGAGCACCACTTCAAGTGGCAGCGGGGCTATTATCTCAAGCGGAGCGGACTTCTGAGTGGTGGCACAACTCACAAATTGTGGACCACCCGGTCGGTGATGTGACCAAGTTGACGACATCAGCAGAAACAAGGGTCAGTCAGAGAAACATCGATGAAAGGAATGTCAGGCGAGAAAAAAAATTCAGCAGATGAGACAAGCATGGTGGAGAAGGAAGGTTGTCAGCTGGCAGGAGAGGAGATGACGAGCCCGGCGGTGCACAGTGAACAGGGGTACCGGTGACAAACAACTGGTGATCGGTAAGGATTGAACACGACAACCAACAGGAGTATGGGTGGCATATGGTGGCCAATGGGATGTGATTCATGATCCATCCACAAGGTACTCCCCCTGAAATATGTAAATACACCAACCCAAAAAAAACTTTTGCAGACTATAAAAAAGATAAACCGACCAAAAATTGAATATTACCTATTAAGGGCAATTCAATTTTTTTTATAATGTTGATTTTAAATAAATATGTATTATGTAGAAAATAAATCCCAAATGTCGATGATAGAATATAATGCTCACAGATTATAAAAATCAAACCCCAAAAATGTCGCTTGATATGTTGACCATATATTAATAATTGTTGTCGATGAAATTATTTTTTCTGCAACTATATAAAAAACCCCAAAATATATTTTTTTACCAAAAACATATTAATAAAAGCCCTTTTTTTTTTTTTTGAAAAAAAGTGCCTCCGACTAAAAATTTTTTGCCTCAGAGGACAATTGACCGGGGTGATTTTTTACTGCAAATTGTATGGATAGTACGGTTGATTTTACAAACCCAAATACCTCTGATGGCTCTCGGGTTGATGTATCTGATTTTGATGAATGGGCAGGCAATCCTAGGGTTTTGAGGCCTTCTGAAGACAATGGCGAGCTTGAATCTGACTCTATTTGCTTCAGAAATTAGCTTGGTCCCCGGGTGGAATCAAGTGGCCTTCAATGGAAACCTTCAAGCCTGCAATGAATCTCTCCAACCCAACCTTCTTGATCCTGTGATGAACTCTCAATGGAATGGCTCTGATACCATGTTAGAATTCAAAATGCTCTAATATCATGTTGAAATGATGGATGTTGAATCACCCAATGAATTTGTGCACACTTCAAAGGATCTTGCCATGAGAAATTACACCACACAAAAAGTGTTGCAACTAAGGGCTGCAAAGAGAGATTTCCATTGATCTACAACATTAGATCATAGATTGATATTTGATTGATATTGATATTGGATATGTTACAAATGAACAAGTTGCTTGATTATATAGGCAAGAGAGAAAACCTAAAAAGCATGAGATGTTGCCATGTGTCATGATCTAACAACATGTGAACCCTATCTAGAAAATTATTAAATGTTGAGATAAGATCTAGAAGGACAACTCATCTTCTAGAAGGAATCTTATCCCTACAAACAAGGTAGGGGACATTACCCCATTATTAAATGATTTATTAAAATTCAACCTAGGACTAAATGATGTATGACCTACGTTAACTTATGCTAGTGTAATAAATAATTTAATTACAATAACAAGCACTATGGATGGGTGTGTCAAATGATGAGACTATAGTGAGAAGAGCATCCTCAATTCTATAGCCAATCAATATTAAGGGGATGATGACCTTCTATATGGTGGAAACATAGTAGAGAAGATGATACTAGAATGTACCCACTCATGAAGAGGATATCCAACTTCTCCTACTACTTATAGTGGTGTAAGAGATCAAATAATAATGTATTTATAACATGTTGCTTGCAACTCATACTTCCAACCAAGGTACTATGGGTGGGTGTTTTAAGTGATGAGACTATAGTAAAAAGAGTATCCTCCATTCTATATCCAACCAATCTAAGGAGATGGTGGCCTTTTATATGTTGTACACTTTAAGCAGACAAGATGCTACTAGAATGTACCCATTCATGACAAGGATATCCAACTTCTACTTCCAAAAAATCTAGGTACTCCAACCAAGATACTTAACTTATCATTAACAATTGGATAACTAGGGATTGTGTAATCTTAGGATAGGCTTCCTACCATCTTCTTCTCTCACCAACTACCTCATAACCATACATATTTATAGCTCATCATGGATAGAATACAACACCAAATTAAGTTGCAAAACACATGCATTCATTAGGACAAACTATCCTAAAAATATAGTTAAATAGTGCATTATACAACATATATTACCTTAGATCATACATAACAATAAAAAACATAGTCTACATGATATTTTGGACCCATGTACCAAATTTGGACTTTAGAAACATAAAGGACAAGGCCATTCAATTCTAATTCTCTATTTCATAGTCTCCCACTAAATTTCTCATGATTCACCTTTGATATAACTTGCCACTATTAGTAGAATTCACTATTAACATAATTTTATAATTTCAATACAAATAGACAATCACTAATTTACTCATATCTCAAAACCCATAAAGTAGCTATGACTACTTTTTTGTGAGAACTTAGCTAACTTTATTTGGCACTACCCATAATATTTTTAGAGGAAACCACTTGATAAAACAAAATATTTTGTAGATATAAAATATTTTTTAAAACTAATTTCACTTTGCTTTCAATTTCCCCAATTTCATAATTGCATAATTTAACATAAAATCAAGAGCATGTTGTTGATGGGTGTTTTAGCACTTTCTCAACACAGGCAGTGCATAGGTGCACTACCTCTCTTGAAAGGTAGAAATTCCCAAGCAAGTCACCAATCACTACCCAAAGGTCTCTCGGGTGTCAGGTAATGACGTACATGGAATTTCTCAGTTGATTTTTGATTTGATTTTGTTGGTAATCACAGGGCGGACTTACGTAGCTGGATGTGAGATGAATCTTGAAATGGAGTTCCTAAGATGGGAAGTTGACTTGCAATTTGTTGTAGGTTCGAACAACAATATGGAACTCCAATGTTATCTTAAGGTTTGTCTTTACAATGTACAATGAACCTTAGCACAGGTCACTTATTAAAATAAAAGAAAAAAAGGCAGGGAAGAGGAGAGGTTCTTGGATCATAAACTAACTATGAACAGTGATCATGGATGGTTCTACTATGGACAACTTCCTTAAAACATAATTTCACTTAACCAGAAAACATCACAGTATCATGAAACTTGTGCTAGCTTCTAAGGATTGTAAATTCTCTACCATTCATTCACCACAAACATACATGAATGAAAGATAAAAGTTTGGAGTAACTTTCAATTTAAGTCCAGACTAACCTTGCATAGTTATCTGCCAGCAGTAAACAACAAAAAGTATGGATAAGAAAGGCATTAACACAACAAAAATCTACACAACCATTGAACAACATTTACTAAATCTATCAAATAAATATAATACCATGAAGAACAACAAATTAAATCTAACTAAATCAGCTAACTATGGGAGATGAATGATGAAACATGAAAAGAAACTTAGAAATCTACCAAAGTCAATGTATTTCTATTAAAAAATTTGTAGCATGTCATTACAACAACTCAACTCTCTCTTGAAAATGAGAGGATACCCTCTATTTATAGTGTTCAAAAATAAAAATGAACTCCAAGATTAATTTGCATTGTGTGGCCAAGATTTAATACAAACTAGGGTTTCACCTACCCCAAAATATATTACAATTTAAAATGCATTCCTTATCTTTTCCTTATTTTTTCCTCTAGTGGTATCACTGTAGCACTTTGTCTTCTAGCTGATTTCCTTTGTTGCAGCTACTCTGTGAGGAACTTGTCATCAATTATTGGGTTTCATTCCTATTTCTTCAAGGTAGCATATTCTATGAATTTGTTGGTTAGCACCCAAAGCTTCCCGATCTCCATTATGTTGGACTGGAGCACCTAGTAGTTCCATTGTTTAGATCGGCCAATAAGTGTATCCCAATATTCATCACACTTGACTACATTATCTCTGACTTGCTCGGATTGGGTGAAGTCCCAAGTAGAAAAATTCATGAAGTCCATGGTGAGCTCTCTCGACATTCCATCTTCCATATTCTTTCTAAAATAAGGCTTCACCATTTCAGGATCGATCTCAATAGCGGGAAGATCATAGCCCACCATCACTTTCAAATACTCAATACAATTGGCCTTGATGTCCTTGGCCCAATCAATTTCTGGATCCACCTTGTAGAGGACTTTCTCTAGCACCTCTTTCCTATGGTCAAATTTCATCTTCCACATTTCAACTAGCTAGTGATCGTCTTTTGTGAATGCAAGGTCATCTTTCCATATTTTGTGAGACAGCTTGAGGATGGCTTCAATTTTGGGGTAGGTGGATTCATAAATTCTAGAGAATTCCACGCAGAACTTCCTCATGCCCTCAAGGGTGTTCTGGACCTCCAAAAAATTATTTGTTATTCTAACAGCGTGATTGATGCCCATGTTTCTAGCATAAAATACTTGTTGGAACCAATCTTATGTAGTCTTAGTCTAGTTTTTTCTTCTCTCGAGCTTGTTGATTTGCTCCTTGCACATTAGTTGTAGTGGAGCCCAGGATGTGGTAGGCAGCTCTTCTGCCGATGACCATTGTTGAATATTGGCTATCAAATCAGCCAGTTGTGCCTTAAGTTCTTCCTTGGAGACCTTCTCTTGTTGTATCAAATGCACCACCATGGTAACAAACTCCTGAAGGTGATCTACTTTCTATTCTCTCGATGTTTCCCCCAAGTTGATGGTGGAAACATTGTAACCTATCCCTTCCTCATTCATCACCAGTGTAGCAATTTGCATGGTCCTAGATCCAAAAGCATCCATTGTCAGCTTGGATCTAACTTTGGGCTTCTTCTCCTTCTTGGTGTTGATCTAAGCTCTTGCCAAGATGGCCTCTAAGGTTGCTTTTAGATCCCTAGGAGTAGGAGCCTTCTTCTCCAGTTGCTTTTCCAGCCACACAGGCATCTGAGGATTTTCCTTGGGTGATTCATGATCACCCTCCTCTTCATCCTTCCTGATTTCAATCTCTTTATCCTCGGGAACCTCCTTCTCCGTCCTTGTGTCCTCTTTTTCTTTGTTAGAATCCTGGATTAACATCGTGCATTTGATGGGGGACTTAGTGGGAAAGCATTCCCTAGGGCTATCCTCCCCTTCAACATCCTTTTCTTCTTCTTTGTGCTCATGTTCTTCGATTTGCTCCATTTCCGGACTCTTATGGGCTTCAGCCTCTTCTTCAGGCTCATCTTCTTCTTTACTCTCCTCGTGTTGAGGTGGAAAATCATCCTCTTTCTTTTCATGTTCTTCCTACCCCTTTGAGAGAGGAACCTCCTTACCATGCTTGGGGCTTCCTTCCTATTCCCCTATTGGAAGTTTAGTGTCTTCTTCCATTTAATCACTAGATTCCTTTTCTTCTTTAGGAGGTGGCCTTTCCACTTCCTCGCTGACATATTTTAATTGGTAGGCTAGTTCTTCTTCTAAATCTGCAATCAAAGGTTTCTACAATATACTTGGTGTCAGCATCTTCTTCTTCGCCACCCTCAGAAGATTATGTTTCTTCTCCTTCACAGACTACCTCATCAATTTGTAAATGCTGGTGCTCTGGGTGTTCATCGTATTCATCAACTTCTTCCTCCAATTCCATGGCGGCCTCTCTCTCTTGTCGTTCCAATTCCTCAAATATTTGTATCATGGCTTTCATCTCCAGTGGTTCAGTTGGAGACTTTGAGGTAGGAACCCTGGCAAGAACTTGCACCAAGGCATCCTGGATGGTTCAATTCATCAATACTTCAAAAATCTTAGACGGGACATTCTATATATGCCGAGAGAATGTTGAGCTAGAAGTGTGAGTGTTGGTATTGGCATTATTGTTATTGCTAGCGAAAGAGATGTGGTTGGAGACATGGAAGCAAAAGAAATTGGAGAGGTGGTGGTGAAAGAAGAGGCAAGGTGGACTGAGATGTCCACTGTAGGTGGAGAAGTAGCCACCATTTCCTGAGAAGCAGGCATAGGGACAGTAGTGGTGGAGGTAGAAGCTAGAGATTTTGGTTGCTCCATCTCCATTTCCTCTCCTTCATGGAGTGGATCTTCTTGAATAACTGGCATCTCAGTGATACTACCTGATTTCTTATGTTTCTTGGAAGGTTCACCTTTTGAGGCCTTTCTTGCGTATACCTATGGATTGGGCTATTGCTCATCATTTTCTTTTCTTTTCATTGACTAAGTGAGTGGAGGGGATTTCAAAGTTTCTCCTACTGAGGCAGTAGCTACCCTGCCATCTGTTCCACTTATCTCACTTTCAATCCCCTCATAGGTTAGATCAACCCCTTGTTTCAGTCAGGAAACTTTCCCATCAATCCATTCTTTTGTGCTAGCCTCAATGGGCTTGGTCAAAATGTTGAGCTCGTCGACCTCTTGCTCGTCCCAATTAATCAGGGTCAGTGGCAAGCTAGCAAATACACCATATCTAGGTTCTATTACCGTGCTTTCATCTCCTTCCACCTAGTCAGGTACTAGGAACAAATTGACCCTCCTTACAAAGTATGCGGTCATCTGCATATAGTGCCTCATCCGCACTTCCTTATCTATACAATTAGCCCAAATTTCTTTAACGCTATGGAGATGGGCATATTCAGGTCCAAGATTATTCTTGATATGGCAATAACAATCCATTCATGGCTGGGCAGTGTGGAATCTTAGATGGTATTTGGCCAACTCCTTTTTTGAATTATCAGCACATTGAGAGGTATGCAGTTCGCATAGCCCTTGGCCAAAGGAGAGGGGATAAGGAATCCCTGCCTTATGTTTGCCGCTCAAAATGGTGTGCACTTTCCATAGCTGCTGAGAAAGCTCCAATAGTATTATCCAGTCATTAGGATATGGGGGCAGCTTGTTTGGTCTTTCTAAGAAGCCTTCTGCACGAATATATGTGAAATTTTGGTACTGGATGAACAAAAAGGTATATTACTTCAGAAACATGTTGGCGTTGTGGGAGACTCACCTCTTGAAGTCACCCCTAAATAATATGATGATATGACCTATGAAAGCATAATTGACCCTACAATAATCCTTCCTAAATTTTTTATATTGCAGCTGGGGGTATTTATCATAAACTTTCAGCTCCCTACCAGGTTCTTCATCTAGAGCTCTCAACAAGCCACTATATTGCCTCTGTTCATCCAATGAGTAGACCAAGTAGAATGTCATGTAGAATTTGGAGGTCTTTTTGACAATCATGAACTGGTCATGAAAGCAATCACTATTTATCCCACCCCAATAAAATGAGGTATCCTCCCCATGGAGAATTTCTTCAACAAAGTATACCATCCACTCTTGGAAGTAAGCAGTAGTAGGGAGGCCCATTACTCTGCTTAGCAGGGTCACCAGATCATGTCTTCATAAAAATCACTTTAGAATAGTTCCTAGGGAACCTTAGCAGCACTACCCCTCTTCTCCTTGAGCCAAAACTGATTTATGGGTTTCTTACATTTAATTGGGTCCTCTTCCCACATTTCCTTGCACTCCTTTATGGTTGGAAATTCCATCTCCTCCAAGGTAGAGATATGAAAGGTCTTTGTTATTGCCTTGGAAGACATGTCATCCAACACGTTCCCATCTCTGTCTATTATTGTTTTGGTTTCTAGCTGGTATGCCTCCCTCCAAGCCATTACTAGCTCTGGGGTGACTAGAGAGGGAGAGAATCCTGTAGCTTTGGTTATTCCACTGCCTCTTATTAGTCTTGCATTCTCTATCTTGGGGTTGATTCTAACCCTTTGTGTGAATTCATCGATGTCAACGTTGTTGTGCAGTTTTTGCACACATGCCCCACTTGGAGTAGGGACCCTCTTTTCTGGTGTCTTTTGACCTTTGGTTTTATTGGACTTATCATTTTACGGTCTAGTCATTTTGGTCTTGCTGGCTTTGACCTTGCCCTGAGGCTTGAAATGATTGAAATTGAGTTTTTAGCAAACTCCGGGTTTTCACCTGGTTCCGGGATTTTCCAGCTCTGGCGGATTTTCCCGGACCCTGGTTCCTTGTCTGTTTCTGGCAGGATTCTCCGATTCTGGGTTTCTGCCTGACTTCGGGATTTTCCGGTCTTGGTGGATTTTCCCAGTCTGCTCTAAAATCTCGATGTTCCTCATTTCCCCGGTTTCTGCATTTCCGCGAAATCTGTGTTTCCGCGCATCCTGGGATTTTCCAAAATTTTGTTTTGGGCTCGGGTTACCGGACTTGTTAGAGATGTCATGTCACGCATTAATGGTTGAGGTACCTTTGCTCAAGTAGGTATAAGGGTGAATTTAGGGCATTTTCAGGGCCATTCTAACTTCATTGCTCCCTTGCTGATTGCTCTGGCGATTAAGTTTTCCATTTGAGCTTTGAGAATCGATCTTGACTCGTTTGCGTGAGGATTGTTTGGGTGCCAGTGTCTGGGTTTTTATTGCTTGGACGTGTTTGTTTGCTACGTGGTCATCTTTTCAAGCTCGAACTTCATCCGCATCGATCCATGGTATGTTATCATTGCCCTTTTGTTTGCTTGCATTGTGATTGAGGGTTTCTGCATTGGATATTGTTAGTTTTTGGTCGGCCCTTGATTGATTTTGATTTCATATTTGTAGAGTCGGGGTTTGACCCGTATTTTGTTATAGAACCGTATTTCACGTGCCCTATGAGCTCTATTTATCCATGATACGGAGTGTGCATTCGTTAGACGGGGTCCTCGGTTAGATTGCTTGCTTTTTAGTGTGAAATTTGCTATTTTGCGAAGTTATGGTTTTCCTCGGTGTTCGGCCCAGAGCGAAGGTTTCATTTTGCTTGAACGATTTTGTCCCTGTATCACGTTGACTTCCCCGTCTTGTGAAGATTCGAGTGCTTTAGGTAAATCCTTAGCTGATACTTTAAACCTTAAAGCTTGCTCTGATATTAATGGCGGAGGTCTGGTTATTCAAATTAGGGCATCATTATTTTGATATAGGGATTCATCCTTTAAGAGTTTTGGGGGTCAGAAATCCTTGGCGTCCTGAGTTTGTTGATTATTGTCAG
The DNA here is from genome assembly GCA_007258455.2 of Sequoia sempervirens. Lineage (NCBI taxonomy): Eukaryota > Viridiplantae > Streptophyta > Pinopsida > Cupressales > Cupressaceae > Sequoia > Sequoia sempervirens. The sequence continues at coordinate 179,140,593 of VDFB02026320.1, forward strand.
TTTTGAAACCATTAGAACTCAGGAAGGGAAGATCCCGTGGTCATTTGAATTTTGCTTCGCATTTCGCCGTTTTTCGGGTTTCCGAGGTTCTCGCAGAATTCCGCTGCTTTCGGATTTTCCCGATTTGGGCTTATTCCGCGGACTGGGGTTATTGCCGGAACATTCTAAGCTATTCGCAAAAATCCATTCCATCCGGATTTTTTCGGATTTCATGTCTGGTGGTGTCCTTTTTAATGTTTCGATGATAGGATTAATGGAACGATTGTTTAATGCTTATTTCTTGTTGCCAATGAGTGAATTCCATGATTATCTTCCGATTTTTCATCTGCACTAACGATTTATCTGACTAATAATACTTTGGCGACAGGAATCCGTCTAGGTCGGATTTCTCCAAAATTTTGCCCCGACGATATTTTCCTGGTTTGCATGATTTTCCCAGACTATCCTATTTCTCTGGATCTCAAAGGATTACCAGTTGGCAATGGACTTTGATTGATTTATATGATTTGTGCTAACTTTTTGGATTGAAATAGGCAAAAAAATTGAATATTAATGATGATTTTTGGATGTGCAGGCCGAATCAAGCAAATCTGTTACTGGAAAGTCTAAGGGTGGCACAGGGGCGTCATCCATTTCTGAGATAGAACGACTGAGACTAGACATGAAGAACCAGCTCCCCGAAAGCAAAGTGTCTTCTGTGTGGGCTGATGTATCTGACACTAATGTTGGTGCCTGGAGATATGAGGAGTTTAAGCAGAGAACGGCAGAGAAGGATCTGTCAGCCCTAAGGCAAGGGATGATGAACTCCAGATTGGTGCATGTGGCAGGTTTCCCTCTGGCGGTCCAGTGTTACGAGTTAATCTTGGAATGTGCTAGACAATATGATTTTGATACACAGCGGGTGGTTAGCACCGAGGGAAAGGTTTTAGAAAACTTCAATCCAGCCTCTATTGCACAGGCTTTCAGCATGCCTGATCTCCCTTCAGTGTGTGCCTTGAATATTGACACTGCAATGACCTATTATGAAAATGCGCCCATCAAGGCTCAATAGATGATTAATTCATGGCTAGAGAAGCCAAAATCCCATCATTCAAAGTTTCCCAAGCAGCTGTACAGGGTTAAGTTTAGGTCAGATGTATATGATGCCATCACACTTCTGAGCAGAGTGGCCGGATTGAAAAGTGTAGGTGTATTGGAGAGTTGGATGGTCCATGTGATCACCAAAATTGGGCAAGGGACTAACTATCACTGGGCAGGACTCATCAGTGCCGAGATTGATAGACAATTGAGGAATGTCCTGGAGGCAAAGAAATTCACTATGTCCTCATATGTAATGTATGTGTTGGCCATCTCCTACCCATACAAGGGCCTGAATCCGCAGGGAATAGTAGGACAAGATATAATCTATGAGGTTTATCCGGAGTTGCATCCGGGGCACAAAGATTACAGAAGGGCCAATGATGCATTCACGATGCATATCACCCGGACACTCCAGAATGTTGAGCACCTTAGATTGTCCGATGGAGCCAAAGGGCTAATAAAGAACTATGGAGCCTGGTTCATCCAGTTCCCTACCTTCACCTACCTCAGGATTGATGGATGTCCGGTTGCCCCTTACAGGTTAGCCTGGTATCCTACTGACCACATTGTGCTATTCGAAGTTGTGAGATAAATCTGTGAATTTGATGTTGTGGTGAAGAGGGAGAAGCACAAGATAGGCTTCAGAGGAGACTTCCCTCTTGGGATTGGTGTGGCAGAAATGTGCCCCTCTATTCAATCAGCTCACACCGCAGGAGAAGAGCTGGCCGCATATGGTTTCTCCTTCCATTCTAAAAGGATGAATTTTGACATAACAGGAGAAGCGCAGAAAAAGGCCACTAAGGAGTATAGGCATAAAGATGACTTAGAAGATTATTGGGTCAATATCAAAGATGACCTTGAGGTGAGAAAGAAAAGATACTCTAGGCTCCCTGTGGAAGCAATTAGGCAATATAACGTTAAGTTAATCTTGGATCAATTGGATGATGAAGGAAATTTGGTGCAGGACCATGCCTATGAGGTAGTGAAAGATAAGCCAGCTGGGGATATTAACTAGAATGAAGATGAGATTATAGAACTGGAGGACCTAATGGCTCCTGTGATGAAGTTCACTCTTTCTTGGGTGAAACATAAAATTTTGGAATTGGAGAATGCAAAGATAGCTTGCACCTTCGAATTGATGGGGAATCTCAACCCCATGTCTACTTCTGAGGAATCCGGGGAAGATGACCCCAAAGGGAAAACAGTGAAGACCTCACCGTTCAAGATCAAGGTCAGGGGTCCCAAGGGAGTTGAACCTGAAATAAAGAGGAAACTGAAAGGGAAGCGAAGGTGGAAGACCTTGACACTTAGCAAGTCCTCTGATGAGGAGGAGATGGAGAAAGTGGAAGATGAAGATGCTCCTCCACCACCTAAGAAGACTAGGACAACGAGGACTGTGAAGAAGAAATATCAGGCTGCTTCGAGTGATGAGCCTCCAATTGTCGATGTGGAGAGTTCTGGAGGAGAGAAAACAAAAGTTTATACAAGGAAATCAAGAACTCCCTCTCCCAAGGATGCTGCACAACAGAAGGACTCTTCCCCAAAGCTACCAGTTGAGGAGCCATCCAAGTCTATTTCTCCTCCACCGAGCATACCTGAACCGAGAAATCCTGGTGAACATGAAACTAGCGGGAAGCAGAACCGTTTAAGGAGGGGGCACTTTTTAGTGAAGCTGCAGAACTTGAAGTTGAGAAAGAGGAAAGACATACTTCTTCGTTGGTGCAGTATGAGGATTCCTCGGAAAGTGACAAAGCCCGCGGATCACCTGAGCCAGAGGAAAATATCCCTGCTAGGACTCCATCACCGGTGCTTTCAGAGTTAGGATTTGAAGAGGCCGACCAAGGTAAGCAGTTTCCGGAGAAAGAAGATGATAAAGCAACTGCAGAAGAAGAAAAGGTGATAGAAGAGCCGGAAGATGCCAGGACAGAAGAAATCCGCACTAACCCTATAGCCCCGGACTGGCTGGAGAGGGAACTTGCAAGGAAGACACAAGTGATTGTTGAAGATACTCCCTTGGACTAGGATGAGATGTCAAAAATGGGCAAAGGAAGGAAAAAGAAAGCTTCCAAGGTGATCTCAAGGGTGGAAAGGGATGAAACGCACAACAGGGTAGTCCACATTGCCACTCCTGCCGCAAATAAAATGAGAGAGGATATTACAAGCCAAGATTACAATGTACAAACCATTAACCTTGGACCAGCTTCCATGGAACAAGATATAGAGGAATTTGAAGGATCCAGTGCAGTGATTGTTGACAGATTGAAGAGGGAGACTCAGACTAAACATGAACTGAAGAGGGAAAATGAAAGGTTAAGGAAATGTTTGGAGGAGGTCATGAAACCTTTGCAGTCTCTCCACCCTTCTTCTGCCATTCCTTGTTTTTTGCCTAAGGAAACAATCTCCGGGATCGAAAGGATGAAGGCCTTAGCTCAAGCTGCCATAGATTGGCTGGTGGATGTCCAAACAAAAGGGGATGATACTATTAGGGAGATTTTATCTGTAGGAAAGGATGCAGTCCGTGCGAAGGAGCTGTTAGAGCATATCCTGTCTCACGATAAGGATGATATGGACCTCCTGTTGTAGAAATCGAAGGTTATCCTGGGGCATGGCAAAGAGCAATTGGCTAAGGATGGAATCCTTCCTTCCTCTAGGTTGGATGAGCCATGGGAATGGTTTGAGGCACTGCAGATCAGGCAGAAGGCTCTGAAGAAGATACAGAAATGAAGGAAGTCAATTGACAGTGAGCTTACTGCAGTTTACGATGGGTGCATCGCCTTCTTTGAGGTAATGACTGGCAGAAAGAAGATAGCTCCAAAATATCTGAGCTTGGAACAATTGAAGGAGTGGTGGCATGAAATTTATGCCTCGGATTCTGATGGAGTTGTCACTGGCCACTGGCTTGATGATGCAGCTACTTACATGGCAGTGATGGATAAATATATGTCCAGTAGGGAAGATTAGAACAAGACTGTTGAACGGTCCAAGGAAGAAATAGACTCGATTAAATGCCGACTCAAGGTCTTGCCATTGCCACCTGTTGCTGAGTTGGATGGAGTATTCTTGAAGGTCCAAGGGTCGTCAGTTCAGAAGAAAGACAAAGGGAGTGGCAGTTAATGATCATTTCGAGATTTGTGCTTCCTTATTATTATAGGGCATGCATTGGACCGGACTTCCTTGAGGACTGTGTCAAGGCCGACCTGGATGATGGCATTTAATGTGTGCCTTAGTTTGTTTTTCCTTGGCCGACCTGTTTTGGCAGTTTTTATTATTTTGTAAAAATGTTTGGCTAGGCCGACATACCTTGGGATTTGCTATTAGTAGGCATTTTTTCCTCATTGTAAAGGGTTAGACATTAGCTAGACAGTAATAGAGAAGTGAGAGCAATAGTTAAAGCATTTTCCTTAGAAGTAATATTTAGTTTCTTGAAGCAAATTCTGTATCAGAACAGTTGAATTGTTGCAGCATCTTGGTGATTAATACAATTGAAGACATTGTGGTTTTCCTAGTGCAATCTCTTATGTTATTTCATCTTGCGTGGTTCTTTTGTTCTATGTTTCAAATTGCTTGGAAATCTAGGGTTTAGTATTCAGAAATAAATCAGTTTCAATTTGGTGGATGATGTTTGTGATTTCATATTTGGAATGTTTGTAGCAATCTCTGGTCTATACTCCCAGTAACTATCTGATTGTAGTAGGCTGGTGAAGTCAACCTGGACCGAATATTTATTTGTGCTTAAGTTCGATTGTAGATGCATGTCTACGGTTTGAAAATCCATATACCTTAGAAGATTGCACCGTTCTTGTAAGATTGCATTGTGAGTCGATCAGGAACTGGTTATTTGAGATTGGTCCATTCCAGATATCTGTCATTTGCATTGTTCATCCTAGGAATAGTTAGATCTTATTCAATCCTTGCACCCTTGTCTTTTGCTATTCTTTATTATCCTGTTAGATTTAGGATTTAAGATCATCAAATTGCAAGATCTGATAGGTGGAAAGATACAGTTTGCTTGTAGTAAGGTCCCTTTGTGATTACCATCATTTTCACATAATTATCTGAGTTGTTTTATGCACTGTTATGACCTAACACCCGAGAGACCTTGGGGTGATTTTCAGTGATTTATTGTTGACGATTACCTTTCAAAAGAGATAGAATATTGTATTCTATCTGAGTTGTTGCTGTGCAGAAAACACCATCAACAGATTGGCGCTAGAAGGAGGGCCTGAATGAGCAAACTGGATCGCTTTTTGAACGCCATCTCTCCAGAGAGATATAGGAGAAATACCAGATCTACCACAGGAGAGGAAGATTTAGAGGAGTTACAGTTCCACACTAGGTCAAGAAGGACTCGAGAAGGGGGAGAACCATCGTCACCCATCCCTTCACCAGTATCATCTACATCTTCACATCCTGAGGTTGAGGCTATACCCATTCCTGAGGTCGTTCCTGTTCAACAACCTCAGCCTGTCAATAATCAACCACCACCGCCACCCCCACTTTTACTAATGGCTTTCCTTGCCAATAACCCATCGCCCCTATTCTTCCAAGCCTACAATGTTATGCCCAAAAATCTTGAGCACTTCTATTCAAAATTCCATGCTAATGACCCAAACAGGACTGTTGAAGAACACCTAGGGATTTTCCAAACCTGTCTCAAAGACAGGGGGATAGTTCATGAGGATGTTGCTTGTAGGTTGTTTCCTTGTTCACTAGGAGAGGAGGCCTTCTACTGATACAACCATCTTCCTGCTGGTTCAATTCTTAATTGAAATGATCTCGAAACTGCCTTTTTACAGAAGTTCTGAATACCCATTAGTGCCAATGAGTTAACCTGCAATTCATCAAAGTCAAGAGAGAGGTTAATGAGCCAATAGCCAGTTTCAATAATAGGTTCCACCGGGCATTCACCAGATTGCAAGACCCATATGTTTTGGATGATGATACGGCCCTGGGAGTCTATGAAGCTTTGGATAGCTTGACAGCAACCTTCCTGAAGTGGAGACCCAATCCTCTAGACACACTAACTAATGCTTATACAGAGGCTGTCAAGCTCAGTACAGACCTGAGGCAACACTTGATTGGGCCGTTACCTTCTCTAGGACCAGTTGCACATCCCAACCAGGTTCAGGTAGTAAATCATGGGCTCGCTAACCACACTCCAATTATGAACCCAGTTCCCCAACTACCTATGGTGCCACACCCTGGTCATCCCATGAGCCAAGTCTCCCCTATGGTGAACTTCCCACAATAGCAGGTTAACCAACCCATGTATCAGCCATAGTTAAATAGTTTTCCTGCTTATCTACAAAACTCTGAGGTATTACATCAGTCTATGGGATATGCTACCATGTCTGTCCCTCCTCAAAATAACCCAAACCAGATCCCTTACCGAGATCCCAATAGGGAAAGGATTGATGAAATGGCTAAACAGATAAAGAAGCTAAATCTAGAAGTGACTTACTTAAGAAACCAGAATAGCCAATTACAAGTTGCCCAGAAGACTATGCAATCTAATCAAAGCAGATAGTTTTCACAAGGCCAGAACTTTGACAAGGGACAACATAATGACAGAGGATTCTATAATGACAGGGGATATAACCAGGATAGGGGTTACAATAATGACAGAGGTTTCAATAATGAAAGGAGGCAGAATTTTGATAGAGGCCAAGGAAGTGGATCAGGATTTGATAAAAGGCCACCACAAGGATAGAATAGAACTTGGAATATAGGGCCTAATAATGGATGAGTCCCCACCCCCATTGGATCAGCCTGCTAATCAGATTGTTAATCAACCTGCAAACCAGCCGGTCAGTCAAGACAAACCTCCTAACAGTGTATATCTGGCAGAAGCAGCCCTATCAGGATGGTGCAGGCTTCATAAGACAAGTCAGCATTCAGAATTGGAATGTCCAGAGTTCCAAACTGCTGCCTCTATTTTTCAGTATGAGGTAGAGAACAATGCGAACGGACAGGAGATTGTTCCTTCCAACTCATATGATTCTCCTATGCTAGTATTAAATCATGCTCCTTTTCCAGCCAGCAAGGAAAATGTACCAGAAGAACCTGTTTCCCAGGAATATGAAACAGATCAGATTTGTAATGGGGACGAAGTAGCTCGGTTGTTTAATGAAGATATAATGAATGATAATGGCCCTCTCGATCAGGAGGAAGCTTATGTTGAGGAAGTTCAAATGTTTCAGAGACAAGGATTGAGAGATATGCCTCATAGACGTCCACAGCCTGGAGGACCTTTCACCACTTCCATTCCTCCCAACAACTTCAGTACCCCTCCAGATCCTAATGCTAGTAACAAGCCGTCTTATCCACATGTCTCCAAGCAGTATCTTTCAAAAGAGAGACAGGCTCAAACCGACCCACAGAAGGAAAAGGTTGTCCAAGATAGCAAGGATAAGGTGGATGAATCATCTAAGGAAGTCTCTACTGATATGAGTGAGGAGCAGATGGCTTCATATGTTGCAGAGGAGTTCAAGAAACTAAAGGTAAATCTTTCTGCGTTTGAGTTGTTAAGGTTCCCTACAATTAGGAAGGCTATCTTAGGTACTTATGATGAAAATTCAAAGTTATTGGATAAGTCTTATGGTGAACATGTTGGCCAAACTTCCAGTTCCCAGTCTGTGAGCGCACAAAATCAGACCCAAAATAGGACTAACATACCCCCTGGAGATAAAGAAAAAGAAAAGGATAAGACTCAAGTGGCTCAAGTAGATAGCCTACCTTGTTCTAGGAGAAAATAGAAACCCCACCATTCATGATCTCTGTTCGTATATTCGGTAAGAATTTGCATAACTGCTTGTTAGATTCTGGTGCTTCCACCAATGTGATGCCCTTTGGAGTTTGTAGAGCTCTAGGAATTACACCTGCTGATTCTCAGAAGAAGGTGACTCAGTTAGATAGAACTGAAGTGAATGTGGTGGGAGAGTTAAACATGATCCAAATGCAGATAGCCTCTGATCCGAGGATTCAGCAGGTTATCAATATTCAGGTAGTTGATATTCCTGATGCGTATGGTTTGATTCTAGGAAGAGATTTTACGAAGGCTCTGAATGGTTATGTGTCCACTGATCATTCTCACATGTGGCTTCCCTAAAAAGGAGTGCCTGATCAGATAAGAATTGAAAGAGAGCCTAGAATGAAGTACATGATAGCTGAGTACCAAAAGACTTCAACAGAAGTACTGGTATTAGAAGTTGGAATGGGAAATTACCTGCTATTGGCTCAATATGAAGAATTAGATGCAGAAGAGGTGTTGATGCTACATATGATGCCAGCTGATGTTGAAACAGGGTCCAGCCATGTTGAAGTTTTGATAGAATTAGTTGAAGAAGAAGAAGAACTGGAAGACAGTCAGATCAGCTTATTAGACAGTTTCCAGGAATTCATCAGGCAGTGCATGGAGAACCAGACTCACTTAAGAAAGAGGACGAGCTTTAGAGAGTTACTCTTACCAAGTTGGTGTAGAGTCCACAATGCTTCTCACTCGGAGTTGGAGTGTTGTTTGTGCCAAACAGTAGTAAAACAAGTACAAAAATGCATGAATCCAACTCAGGAAGTTGAAGCAGTTGAGGCAAATGAGCAGAATCTTCAAGAAGAGTGTGAAAGCTAGAAACCTGTGGTGATTGAGAAGGCCTCTAACATTGATCAACCAAAGGACAGAATGAAGAAAAATACCACTGCAGAATACTGGACTCTTAAGTTTGATGGATCTAAGTCCAAGCATGGAGCTGGGGCTGGGTTTGAACTGACTAGTCCAAAAGGTAAGAATTTATTTGCAGCTCATAGGCTCCAATTTCATTGCACCAATAATGTAGCAGAGTATGAAGCTTTAATTCATGGGCTCCTTATGGCACTTAAGAAAAAGGTTAAGATTCTACAAGTTTTTGGGGATTCAGAGTTGGTAGTCAAACAAGTGAGAAAGCAATATTCATGCCATGATAGGAGAATGACCAATTATAGACATAGAGTGTGGGACCTCATTGAGGGATTTGACGCTTTTAATATCCAACTGATCCCACGAAAGAAGAATCAAACTGCTGATTCTCTGGCTCAAGCAGCCAGCACTTTGCAGCCTCTGTCTCTATCAGGATTGAAGAAGTTTACTGTGGAATTAACTCCTGTGCCATCAGTCCCAGACAATGTGACTAATTTTTAGGTGTTTGAGGATGATAAACACATTCTTGACTTCATCACAAATATAGATGTTTTTTCCTCACAGATCATTGATGAAACAGAACCTCAGGAAGCAGAATTGGATCTAGAGGGCGTGTTGAATCTGAAGTCCAATACTATTCCAAGGGGAATGGTGCAGTTGGAACGAATTTTCGATATGGATAAGATTAGGGGTCAGGAACAAGAATCAAAGAAGGAGTCCATCAGTGGACAGTGTGACACTCATAATGTGGGAACTAAGGACAATATTAAGAATATTTTCATTGGCAAGGTATGCACTCCACAAGAAAGACAGAGTATAATCAGAGCCCTACACGACTTTCCAGATATAGTAGCCTGGAGTTATGAAGACTTGAAGACTTATGACACATCCATCATAACTCATACTATACCCCTGAGGCCAGATGCCAAGCCTTTTAGACAGAGAAAGAGACCTATCAATGCATTACTGGAACCACTAATACAGAAAGAAGTCCAGAAATTGTTGTCTACCAGAATCATATTTCTTGTCAGGCATTCAACGTGGGTGGCCAATCTGGTTCCAGTAAGAAAGAAGAATGGTGAAATTAGGCTTTGTGTTGACTTCAGAAATCTGAATAGATCATCAGAAAATATATAATTATCTAGTTCCCCCTTTGGATGAAGTGCTTCAGGTGGTCAACGGTTCTCAGATGATGTCTTTTCTAGATGGGTATTTAGGGTATAATCAAATGATGGTCCAGTATGAGGACAGACACAAGACTGCCTTCACGACTAAGTGGGGTACCTTCGCCTACAGGAGGATGTCATTTGGGCTTATTAATGCAGGAGCCACATTCCAAAGGGCTATGGATATTGCCTTCAAAGACATCATAGGGAAGTGCATCATCATTTACATGGATGACCTGACTGTTTTCTCCAAAAACCGAGGGGACCATATCTCAGATCTGTACAAAATGTTTCAGAAGTGCAGAGAATTCAACATATCCTTGAACCCTAAGAAGTGTATCTTCGGGGTAACAGAAGGAAAGCTGTTGGGGCATGTGATATCAGAGAAAGGAATTGCTATAGATCTGGAGAGAGTGGAAGCCATCCTGAAAATTCAGCCGCCTGCCAGCAAAAAAGAGATGAAGTCCTTCTTTGGTAAGATTAACTTTGTCAGAAAATTCATCACAGGATTTGCTAAAATTGTGAAGCCATTAAATGCTATGTTGAAACAAGATGCCAAGGTCGAATGGACTACAGAAGCAAAGGAGGCCTTTGCAGAGATTAAGAGAGCCATTGCTGATGCTCTAGTGTTGGTAAGTCCTAACTACAACAATCCCTTTTATATCTATTTGTTCGCTTCAGACCACTCATGTGTTGGAATGCTGATGCAAAAATCTGATGAGGGGAATGAGCATCCCATCGCTTTTATGAGTGCACCATTAAAGGATGCTGAGTTGAAATACCCAAGTGTGGAGAAGCAAGCATATGCCCTTGTTCGAGCAGTAAAGAAATTTAGGCATTATATCCTCAGAAATAAGGTGTTTGCAATTGTTCATGATTCCGCAGTTAAGTTACTCCTGATGCAGAATGAATTAGGGGAGTGCAGAGCTAAATGGGTGGCCATGTTACAAGAGTATGACATTGAGATCCAGCCCATGAAACTGGTAAGGGGACAAGAACTCACCCAGACTATGACACAGATAGGCCTTGAATTGTCTATTCAGAACTATAATGTTGAAGAGGTTTCTCTGGATGGTTGGTATGATGATTTAGTCTATTATCTACTGAATCAACGACCTCAGGTCACCTTAATGCAGTACAGAGGCGAGCCCTAAGGTTGAAAAGTGATGGTTTCATGTTGAAAGGAGCTATTTTGTATAAGAAGAATCATGAAGGCATTTATTTAAGGTGTCTTGGGAAACAGGAAGCTAAGAGAGTGATGAACGAGTTCCATGAGAAGTACGGTACTGGTCATGGTTCAGCTATTGCTACTGCAAATCAGATTTTGAGGACAGGGTATTACTGGCCTACATTGTTCAAAGATGTTCATCAACATGTACGGACCTGTCACACTTGCCAAACTGCAGCAACAAGAGAAAGGTGTGCAGCACTCCCGCTCCAACTGGTTACCGAGGTAAAACCTTTTACTCAATGGGGTATGGATTTCATAGGCCCCATCAACCCACCATCTTCTGCGAGACACAGGTACATTCTCACCATTACTAATTACTTTACAAGATGGACTAAAGTTTTTGCTTGTAGGCAATGCACATCAAAGCTAGTAATTGATTTTTTAGAATCTTCCATTCTCAATCGGTTTGGATGTCTTGTTGCTATTGTGTGTGATAATGGTCATTCCTTTGCATCTTTGAAATTCTCAAACTGGGCCTTTGATCATGGAATTGTTGTGAAGTTTGCATCTAATTATTATCCCCAGGGCAATGGTCTAGCAGAATCCTCTAATATGAATCTGTTGACTGTTATCTGTAAACTGTTAGAGAGAAACCCAAAAGACTGGCATACCCAGCTTCAGTTTTCCCTTTGGGCAGATCGTACTAGACTCAAGTCTTTCATTGGAACATCTCCTTATCACTTCATGTATGGTCTGGAACTAGTTTTCCCTATCCAACTTAAGATCCCAACTCTGCAGTTTATAAATCAATTTTATGATGAAGGGGATAGAAGGGAGGTTAGGTTAACAGAATTATTGCACCTTGAGGAAAAACGAGACAATGCCCTTGAAAAAATTTTCAAACATCAGGGGGTAGTTAAGAGATGGTTTGACAGGAGAGCTAAATTCAAAGCTTTCAGGATTTCTGACCTTGTCCTATACTGGGATAAACCTCATGATCAAAAAGGGAACCATGAAAAATTTGATAAATTGTGGCTTGGCCCGTATCAGATTGCCGAAATACTGGGAGATAATGCCTTTCATATGAGGACTCTCACAGGAGAAGACATACTACTACCTGTCAATGGGCAGTATCTGAAACATTATTTCCAATCTTGAGCTATTTTCAGCTCTTTGCTTTGTAAATAGTTAGTTTAGGTTGCTTTGTTCGTTTGTTTTGCTCGCTTTGGTTAGAGTAGGTCTCCCCTTTTGCTTTGCTGGTTTTGTTTGGTTAGAGTAGGTTTGCTTTGGTTTGTTTGTTTTGGTTTGTGTTGCTCTTGCTGTTGGTCCTTTTCTTTTGGGGATTGTGGGTGCATCTGTGTGGTAACGGTGGCAAAGCAGGTCTAATGTTCTTGGTATTTCCCTTACAAACTTTAATCATTTTTCCAGGACACCCTGGTATGAATTCTTTAACCTATGTCATTTCTCCTTATGATGAGGCAAAGGTTTTCCAGTCAGTCTGAACAGGAATATATTGGGGTCTCATACTTTTAATCCTTAATATACCTGAAGTTGTGAAAGGTCCTTATACGGTCTGGACAGGTGAAAAATCCTTTTCTGCTCTAGTGCCACTGTGGTTCTCAGCCCTGAGTGTGAACTTCACTGTTCACAGGTTGAATGAAGTGAGTGAAAAGAAAAGAAATATCAACAAAATAAAAAAGAAGAAAATATGAAAATCAAGAAATTTGAATTCAACTTATAAGGGAGATCTGATTATCTCTACCGGGGCTATAGACACCTGGCTAGCAGTAGAGCTATGTTCAGGAGGATCACAGCGATAACCTCGTCGGGGCTATGGACACCTGACTGGCAGCGAGGCCCTATCCAGGTCACTTTTAGAGTAAGAATCTTTACATAGCCTATTCATACCAAGTCGGGTTCTTCTTGCAACTGAGGGTAGGTAATACATGCATGTGCACACACTTAGACCCTGGTATTAGAATGTTTGAGTGGCTGGGAGTTTCTTTGTTTTAACTTAGGGTGATAGCTGGGTATCTGAGTTGAAACCATAAGTTCTGGGTTCTTGATTCTAGTTTGTCATCGAAATGCTCAGGAGCGTTTCCCCAGCAGAGTCGCCATTTGTTGTGCAGTTTTTGCATACACGCCCCACTTGGAGTAGGGACCCTCTTTTCTGGTGTCTTTTGACCTTTGGTTTTATTGGACTTATCATTTTAGAGTCTAGAAATTTTGGTCTTGCTGGCTTTGACCTTGCCCTGAGGCTTGAATTGATTGAAATTGAGTTTTTAGCAAACTTCAGGTTTTCACCTGGTTCCGGGATTTTCCAGCTCCGGCGGATTTTCCCGGACCCTGGTTCCTTGTCCGTTTCTAGCAGGATTCTCCGATTTCGAGTTTCTGCCTGACTTCGGGATTTTCTGGTCCTGGTGGATTTTCCCGGTCTACTCTAAAATCCCGGTGTTCCTCATTTCCCCGGTTTCTGCATTTCCGCGAAATCTGTGTTTTCGCGCATCCTGGGATTTTCTGAAATTCTGTTCTGGGCTCGGGTTTCCGGACTTGTCAGAGATGTCATGTCGCGCATTAATGGTCGACGTACCTTTGCTCAAGCGGGTATAAGGGCAAATTTAGGGCATTTTCAGGGCCATTCTAACTTCATTGCTCCCTTGCTGATTGCTCTGGCGATTAAGTTTTCCATTTGAGCTTTGAGAATCGATCTTGACTCGTTTGCGTGAGGATTGTTTGGGTGCCAGTGTCTGGGTTTTTATTGCTTAGACATGTTCGTTTGCTGCGTGGTCATCTTTTCAAGCTTGAACTTCATCCGCATCGATCCATGGTATGTTATCATTTCCCTTCCGTTTGCTTGCGTTGTGATTGAGGGTTTTTGCATTGGATATTGTTAGTTTTTGGTCGGCCCTTGATTGATTTTGATTTCATATTTGTAGAGTCGGCGTTTGACCCGTCTTTTGTTATAGAACCCTGTTTCACGTGCCCTATGAGCTCTATTTATCCATGAGACGGCGTGTGCATCCGTTAGACGGGGTCCTCGGTTAGATTGCTTGCTTTTTAGTGCAAAATTTGCTATTTTCCAAAGTTATGGTTTTCCTCGGTGTTCGGCCCAGAGCGAAGGTTTCATTTTGCTTGAGCGATTATGTCCCTGTATCACATTGACTTCCCCGTCTTGTGAAGATTTGAGTGCTTTAGGTAAATCTTTAGCTGATACTTTAAACCTTAAAGCTTGCTCTGATATTAATGGCGGAGGTCTCGTTATTCAGATTAGGGCATCATTATTTTGATATAGGGATTCATCCTTTGAGTGTTTTGGGGGTCGAAAATCCTTAGCGTCCTGAGTTTGTTGATTATTGTCAGTTTCGAAACCATTAGAACTCAGGAAGGGAAGATCCCGTGGTCATTTGAATTTTGCTTTGCATTTCACCATTTTTCGGGTTTCCGAGGTTCTCGCGGAATTCTGCTGCTTTCGGATTTTCCCGTTTTGGGCTTATTCCACGGACTGGGGTTATTGCTGGAACATTCTAAGCTGTCCGCAAAAATCCGTTCCATCCGGATTTTTCTGGATTTCCTATCTGGTGGTGTCCTTTTTAATGTTTTGATGATAGGATTAATGGAACGATTGTTTAATGCTTATTTCTTGTTGCCAATGAATGAATTCCATGATTATCTTCTGATTTTTCATCTGCACTAACGATTTATCTGACTAATAATGCTTTGGCTACAGGAATCCGTCTGGGTCGGATTTCTTCAAAATTCTGCCCCGACGGTGTTTTCCCGGTTTGCATGATTTTTCCGGACTATCCTATTTCTCCAGATCTCAAAGGATTAGCAGTTGGAAATGGACTTTGATTGATTTATATGATTTGTGCTAACTTTTTGGATTGAAATAGGCATAACAATTGAATATTAATGATGATTTTTGGATGTGCAGGCCAAATCAAGCAAATCTGCTACTGGAAAGTCTAAGGGTGGCGCAGGGGCGTCGTCCATTTCTGAGACAGAACGACTGAGACTAGACATGAAGAACCAGCTCCCCAAAAGCAAAGTGTCTTCTGTGTGGGATGATGTATCTAACACTAATGTTGGTGCCTAGAGATATGAGGAGTTTAAGCAGAGAACGGCAGAGAAGGATCTGTCAGCCCTAAGGCAAGGGATGATGAACTCCAGATTGGTGCATGTGGCAGGTTTCCCTCTGGCGGTCCAGTGTTACGAGTTAATCTTGGAATGTGCTAGACAATATGATTTTGATACACAGCGGGTGGTTAGCACCGAGGGAAGGGTTTTGGAAAACTTCAATCCAGCCTCTATTGCAATGGCTTTCAGCATGCCTGATCTCCCTTTGGTGTGTGCCTTGAATATTGACACTACCAAGACCTATTATGAGAATGAGCCCATCAAGGCTCAACAGATGATTAATTCATGGCTACAGAAGCCAAAATCCCATCATTCGAAGTTGCCCAAGCAGCTGCACAGGGTTAAGTTTAGGTCAGATGTATATGATTCCATCACACTTCTGAGCAGAGCGGCCGGATTGAAAAGTGCAGGTGTATTGGAGAGTTGGATGGTCCATGTGATCACCAAAATTGGGCAAGGGACTAACTATCACTGGGCAGGACTCATCAGTGCCGAGATTGATAGACAATTGAGGAATGTCCTGTAGGCAAAGAAATTCACTATGTCCTCATATGTAATGTATGTGTTGGCCATCTCCTACCCATACAAGGGCCTGAATCCGCAGGGAACAGTAGGACAGGATATAATCTATGAGGTTTATCTGGAGTTGCATCTGGGGCACAAAGATTACAGAAGGGCCAATGATGCATTCACGATGCATATCACCCGGACACTCCAGAATGCTGAGCACCTTAGATTGTCTGATGGAGCCAAAGGGCTAATAAAGAACTATAGAGCCTGGTTCATCCAGTTCCCTACCTTCACCTACCTCAGGATTGATGGATGCCCGGTTGCCCCTTATAGGTTACCCTGGTATCCTACTGACCACATTGTGCTATTGGAAGTTGAGAGACAAATCTATGAATTTGATGTTGTGGTGAAGAGGGAGAAGAACAAGATAGGCTTCGAAGGAGACTTCCCTCTCGGGATTGGTGTGGTGGAAATGTGCCCCTCTATTCAATCAGCTCACACCGCAGGAGAAGAGTTGGCCGCATATGGTTTCTCCTTCCATTCTAAAAAGATGAATTTTGACATAACAGGAGAAGCGCAGAAAAAGGCCACTAGGGAGTATAGGCATAAAGATGACTTAGAAGATTATTGGGTCAATATCAAAGATGACCTTGAGGCGAGAAAGAAAAGATACTCCAGGCTCCCTGTGGAAGCAATTAGGCAATATAATGTCAAGTTAATCCTGGATCAATTGGATGATGACGGAAATTTGGTGCAGAACCACACCTATGAGGCAGTGAAAGACAAGCCAGCCGGGGATATTAACTGGAATGAAGATGAGATTACAGAACTGGAGGACCTAATGGCTCTTGTGATGAAGTTCACTCTTTCTTGGGTGAAACATAAAATTTGGGAATTGGAGAATGCAAAGATAGCTTGCACCTTCGAATTGATGGGGAATCTCAACCCCATGTCTACTTCTGAGGAATCCGGGGAAGATGACCCCAAAGGGAAAATAGTGAAGACCTCACCGTTCAAGATCAAGGTCAGGGGTCCCAAGGGAGTTGAACCTGAAATAAAGAGGAAACTGAAAGGGAAGCGAAGGTGGAAGACCTTGACACTTAGCAAGTCCTCTGATGAGGAGGAGATGGAGAAAGTGGAAGATGAAGATGCTCCTCCGCCACCTAAGAAGACCAGGACAACGAGGACTGCGAAGAAGAAAGATCAGGCTGCTTCGAGTGATGAGCCTCCAATTGTCGATGTGGAGAGTTCCGGAGGAGAGAAAATAAAAGTTTATACAAGGAAATCAAGAACTCCCTCTCCCAAGGATGCTATACAATAGAAGGACTCTTCCCCAAAGCTACCAGTTGAGGAGCCATCCAAGTCTGTTTCTCCTCCACCGAGCATACCTGAACTGGGAAATCCTGGTGAACATGAAACTAGTGGGGAAGCAGAACCGTTTAAGGAGGGGGCACTTTTCAGTGAAGCTGCAGAACTTGAAGTTGAGACAGAGGAAAGACATACTTCTCTGTTGGTGCAGTATGAGGATTCCCCAGAAAGTGAAAAAGGTCGCGGATCACCTGAGCCAGAGGAAAATATCCCTGCTAGGACTCCATCACCGGTGCTTCCGGAGTTAGGATTTGAAGAGGCCAACCAAGGTAAGCAGTTTCTAGAGAAAGAAAATGATAAAGCAACTGCAGAAGAAGAAAAGGTGATAGAAGAGCCGAAAGATGCCAGGACAGAAGAAATGCGGACTGACCCTGTAGCCCCGGACTGGCTAGAGAGGGAACTTGCAAGGAAGACGCAAGTGATTGTTGAAGATACTCCCTTGGACTGGGATGAGATGTTGTCAAAAATCGGCAAAGGAAAGAAAAAGAAAGCTTCCAAGGTGATCTCAAGGGTGGAAAGGGATGAAACGCACAACAGGGTAGTCCACATTGCCACTCCTACCGCAGATAAAATGAGAGAGGATATTACAATCCAGGATTACAATGTACAAACCATTAACCTTGGACCGGCTTCCATGGAACAAGATATAGAGGAATTTGAAGGATCCAGTGCAGTGATTTTTGACAGATTGAAGAGGGAGACTCAGACTAAACATGAACTGAAGAGGGAAAATGAAAGGTTAAGGAAATGTTTGGAGGAGGTCATGAAACCTTTACAGTCTCTCCACCCTTCTTCTACCACTCCTGGTTTTCTGCCTAAGGAAACAATCTCCGGGATTGAAAGGATGAAGGCCTCAGCTCAAGCTTCCATAGATTGGCTAGTGGATGTCCAAACAAAAGAGGATGATACTATTAGGGAGATTTTATCTATAGGAAAGGATGCAGTCTGTGCGAAGGAGCTGTTAGAGCATATCATGTCTTAGGATAAGGATGATATGGACCTCCTGTTGCAAAAATCGAAGGTTATCCTGGGGCATGGCAAAGAGCAATTGGCTAAGGATGGAATCCTTCCTTCCTCTAGGTTGGATGAGCCGTGGGAATGGTTCGAGGCACTGCAGATCAGGCAGAAGGCTCTGAAGAAGATACAGAAACTAAGGAAGTCAATTGACAGTGAGCTTACTGTAGTTTACGATGGGTGCATCACCTTCTTTGAGGTAATGACTGGCAGAAAGAAGATAGCTCCAAAATATCTGAGCTTGGAACAATTGAAGGAGTGGTGGCATGAAATTTATGCCCCAGATTCTGATGGAGTTGTCACTGGCCACTGGCTTGATGATGCAGCTACTTACATGGCAGTGATGGATAAATATATGGCCAGTAGGGAAGATTGGAACAAGACTGTTGAACGGTCCAAGGAAGAAATAGACTCAATTAAATGCCGACTCAAGGTCTTGCCATTGCCACCTGTTGCTGAGTTGGATGGAGTATTCTTGAAGGTCCAAGGGTCGTCAGTTCAGAAGAAAGACAAAGGGAGTGGCAGTTAATGCTCATTTCGAGATTTGTGCTTCCCTATTATTATAGGGCATGCATTGGACCAGACTTCCTTGAGGACTGTGTCAAGGCCAACCTGGATGATGGCATTTAATGTGTGCCTTAGTTTGTTTTTCCTTGGCCGACCTGTTTTGGCAGGTTTTATTATTTTGTAAAAATGTTTGGCTGGGCCGACATACCTTGGGATTTGCTATTAGTAGGCATTCTTGCCTCATTGTAAAGGGTTAGACATTAGCTAGACAGTAATAGAGAAGTGAGAGAAATAGTTAGAGAATTTTCCTTAGAAGTAATATTCAGTTTCTTGAAGCAAATTCTGTATCAGAACAGTTGAATTGTTGCAGCATCTTGGTGATTAATACAATTGAAGACATTGTGGTTTTTCTGGTGCAATCTCTTGTGTTATTTCATCTTGCGTGGTTCTTTTGTTCTATGTTTCAAATTGCTTGGAAATCTAGGGTTTATTATTCAGAAATAAATCAGTTTCAGTTTGGTGGATGATGTTTGTGATTTCATATTTGGAATGTTTGTAGCAATCTCTGGTCTATACTCCCAATAACTATCTGATTGTAGTAGGCTGGTGAAGTCAACCTGGACCGAATATTTATTTGTGCTTAAGTTTGATTGTAGATGCATGTCTACGGTTTGAAAATCCATATACCTTAGAAGATTGCACCGTTCTTGTAAGATTGCATTGTGAGTCGATTAGGAACTGGTTATTTGAGATTGGTCCATTCTAGATATCTGTCATTTGCATTGTTCATCCTAGGAATAGTTAGATTTTATTCAATCCTTGCACCCTTGTCTTTTGCTATTTCTTTATTATTCGGTTAGATTTAGGATTTAAGATCATCAAATTGCAAGATCTGATAGGTGGAAAGATACAGTTTGCTTGTAGTAAGGTCCCTTTGTGATTACCAGCATTTTCACATAATTATCTGAGTTGTTTTATGCACTGTTATGACCTAACACCCGAGAGACCTTGGGGTGATTTTCAGTGATTTATTGTTGAGGATTACCTTTCAAGAGAGATAGAATATTGTATTCTGTCTAAGTTGTTGCTATGCAGAAAACACCATCAACAAACGTGTCTTATGTTTGTTTCAGAGATCTCCTTCTAATTCGTGGTGACTTTAGATTTCAATGGCTCCCCTCATAACTAATATTTCATCTTATCCATATCTTCTTTTCTGTGAGGTTTTTTTCCTATTTTATTTCCCTTTTCTTTCTCCACGATGGCTCCTGAAGGTCCCACACCTGATTCCATATATCATGTAACCAAAGGGGAAACAAACAAATTCAAGCATAAAATACATGGAACATTAGCCAAATCCTTGTAAGACAGTGTTAGATTGGATAATTCAGCATTTAATAAACCTAACATATGGCATTAGTAGTTCACAGGAGGGAGATTGGATGATCTAGGTTCCAGAGGCTGGACTTCCATGCCAGGATGGTTGTTTTGAAGGGAAAACAAGGTAGGGCGGCCCGCAAGGTTCAACCCATCCTAGGCCTTGGTCAAATTAGAAGGTACACTAAATAAATTTCCCCATTTTGGCACATGGTTCAAGATTAGTTTGGGGATTGGAAGGCATCTAGATCGTCTTTGAGGTGGTCAGAGTCTGGGAAGAGCTTGGTTGTCTGGGTTTGTTGTTTGGAACGACTCTAGTGAGACAACATCCTAGGGGCAGAGTTTTTTTGGGTGGGATCCGCGTGCTTAGATGGTGGTCAGCAATAGACATTGGTCTCTTAAGTGCTTCAGCTTGGAAGAGGTGGGAATTCGTGAGGAGATCATCGTTTGAAACGACGGGAAGTGTGCGGAAGTTCAGCAGGAGCAACCCAAAGGGTTAGACCCGGCTAAGGGCTTGGCCTCTATGTTTTCACCTAATGGAGCTCATCGTTAAACAGGGGATCAGGTCCCAGAGGCCAAAAGGATAGAGGTGGTTTTCTCTTTTGTGATAGCCAAGACGGGACGGAGTCCTGACAGCGAAAGCTCGACGAGAATGGCCCGTCTAAGGTTGGGGCACTAGTGGTTTAACATTTTATTCACGCTACTAAGGGATGATCAGGACCCAAAGGGAAAAAGGAAGCACCCAAAAAGCCAAAAGGAATGGTAATGTTTCCATGATGGTTCACGGTTGGAGGTCTGCATGCTAGGGTTTGCAAGGCATTTGGCATACAATTGTTGGTGCACGAGGTAAATCGGCGGAGAGACAGTCAGGGCTTGTGGTGCCAGAGAATCATGGCTGGAAAGTTGTTTGAGATCATTGGGTTACAAGCGACACTCCAGGGAAGGATTCTCACAGGGGTGGGCCCAAAAGGTGTGGATGGAGTCTATTTGACTCAAGTTTTCACCAAGTTTAAATGGCAGGCAGTGTGCGGAACCCTGCAATGGCGAACCCGCAAGGGTGTTTCTCCACATACAAGTTTTCTTTAGTTTTCATGTGTTTTTGATGGAAAAGGGAATGCCTAGGCCTGCAGAGTGCTAATGCCCTCACCGAAGAACGGTGCTCAGAGGACAAAGTCTCACGCTAGTCTATTGGCTAACTTTAAGGTTTTCTCAAGATTTTATGACATGGGTTTCAAGCACAATGTTTTTCTTCATCCAGTTCATGGGTTCTTTTCTTTTAAAACTTATTCATTTTTCCAAAAACTAAGAAAAACACAATCATGAGGGTGGACGGAAATCTTACCTCAAGATCCTAATGAAGGAGGTAGTTGAATCGGCTAATAGTTGCAAGGGATCTGTGATGGGAGGCTTCGGGCTCGGAGGCAGCGCATGAAGTTAGTTCTTTGATAGCTCTAGACAAACTGACAAGTGAAAATGACCCTTCACACTCAACTATTTATAGTCATTCCTTCATTAAATGTCCCTCATTAATACATGTACAGTGGCTGAAAATTTGGTGAGTTTGAAATTTGAAAACGGTTGTGGCAAGGCCAGAACCCGATGGGCGGAAGGTCGTCGGCTGATGGCCGTCTTAAATTCTTGGTGAAGGTCGAATGACGTTGGAATGCCAGGGCCCTGATTGGTGGAAAGTGGCCAGATGAAATTTGTTGAGGGCAATGAAGAGGCCGTGGAAATGTGACAGAGGCAATCTGGAGGAGCGGACCCGATGACATGGATGGCCATCGAACTTGTTAAAAACTTGGGAAGTGGTGATTAAGGTGGCGGTTCTTGGGTTGTAGACGGACGTGGTCCCCTAAATGTTTGAAACAGAGAAGGCAACAAGGAAGTTCACCAGAGGAAACCCACGTGAGCGGACCCACGGAGCCCAAAAGGTGCCAGCAAAGGCAAACTACCAAGAGACCTCCACGAAAATGCAAGACTTAGAAAATTTGAGGGGGGGTGAAACATGGTCGACTTGAGATGATACTTTTAAGGTTCACTGACCATTTGGGACACCAAACAAGGGGGGAACACAAAATGACCCGATGAGGCAAAGGAAAGAGAGGGTCCCTGTCCCAAATGGGGCATGTGTACTAAGGGCACAACAAATGGTGACTTTGTTGGGGAACACTCCTGAGCATTTTGAGGATAAGTATTTATTCAGAACCCAGAATCTTTGGTTTCACAAACCAAGGGCCGACATCCAAAAGTGAACTAGGAGAACAGGGTCCTTAGTTGAGTCAACCCATGAAGCATCTCATAAGTGTGTGCTTACTGAATTCATTTCCTTTCCCACGTAAACTTTGACAAGTGGCAACTAATCAAACCGAGCAAGCTACATGGATCATCCAACACCAAAAGTAACCTAGGCATTGCCCTGCTACTCATTAGGCATCCATAGCCTCGGCGGAGTTATCGTTGTGACCCCACATATATTATTTTACTGCTAGTCAGGCGTCCATAGCTTCGGTAGAGTTATATGCACACCCATACAGTTTCTTGATTTTAGAATTTTCATTTCTTTTCTTTCTTTTGATATTCCTTTTCACATTTTATCCTTTTGCTCAATTGTGTAAGCACTGAAGCCTACTATGGGTTTGGGAACCACAATGGTCACTAGAGCAGACTTAAGATTTTTCACTCACCAAGTTATCATAGCAGCCACTGTACAACACTTTGGAAGCAATTAATATGCATTCTATGTAGGATCTGAGATGATTGTAAATGAAAGATTCAACCAAGGGTCGAGTTCTAGGATAGAGTTCAAATGAGGAAGTCATTCCATAGCAGTGATTGGAGACCAATGGTTGAGAGTGAATGTTTATAAATAACACTAAGAGCAGGCAACAAAGTGAACCATTTTTCAAACAAGCACGACCACTGCAATAGACACAAAGAGACACTCTCATCAAAACAAGACAATCGGGAAACACGCAAAACAAAAGCGACGCAAAGCAGTGAAACAAAAGCAAACCAAAAGCAACCTAAACTAACCTATGTACAAATATTTACAAAAGAATAGCTCAAGGGAGCTCAGGCTTGGAAGTAATGTTTTAGGTGTTTCCCGTTGACCGACAACAAGACATCTTCACCAATTAGGGTCTTTAAGCGGAAAGCATTACCTCCTAGGATTTTAGCTATTTGAAAGGGCCCAAGCCAAAGCTTGTCAAATTTTTTATGTTCCCCTTTCTTCTCATGGGCCTTGTCCCAACATAGGACTAGATCAAAAATTTGAAAGCCCTTGATTTTGGCTCAATGATCAAACCATCTTTTGACTACGCCCTGATGTTTGGCGAAATTCTCTATCGCATGGTCACGTAATTCAAATGGATTGGGAATATGGGCTATAAGCCGTAGATGAGGTGAAATGAGGAATCACCAAGGGGAGCCCTTTGGTGAGTGCAATCTTCCCAAAGGGTGAAATAGAGCTGGGTATGCTAGTCCTTGGGATTCCTATCAAGGATTTTTTTAATCACATTGAGTAGGTTCTTGTTTGTGGATTTGAATAGGCCATTGCCCCGAGGGTAATAGTTGGACGAGAATTTGAGGGCTATCCCAAATTCAATGGCCCAACTGGAAAAATTTAATGAGGAAAATGCAAGGCCTTTGTCACACACCAACACATAAGGACAACCAAAATGATTTAAAACAACACTTTCAAGAAAATTTGTAACTACCTCAGTTGTGCATTGCCTACATGTAATGGATTTTATCCATCTAGTGCAATAATCAGAAGTAGTTAGAATGTACCTATGTCCTGCAAATGATAGTGGGCTTACTAGACCAATGAAGTCGAGACCCCATTGTGCAAACGACCTCACCTCCAAAACTGGTTGCAATAGGATAGCAACGTTCTTCTCCCTAGTTGTGACCATCTAGAATATGTGGCATGTGCGAACATGATTATGGGCATCTTTGAAGAGTGTTAGCTAATAATAACCTACTTGTAGGATCTGGTCAGTAGTCAAAGGGTTGGATCCATGACCGATGCCAAACTTGTCATGAAATTCCCTCAAGACTCTGTCAGCTTCTTCTTTGCCAAGGCATCTTAGATATATACCCTTATTATTCTTCTTATATAAAACAAATCCTTGCAGCATGTAGCTACTACTCTTCAACTTCAAAGCACACTTTTGGACTCCTTGAAAGCGAGGTGGACACGTGTGATTAAGTAGATAATAGATGATGTCGTCGTACCACTCCCCTGGGGAAACATCCTCGAGTTGATATTGTTGCACTGTAAGTTCAAGCCCTGCTTTAGCAGTTGTTTCAGCTATTGTTTGGGTGAGTGCATGTCCTCTTACTAACTTCGTGGGTTGAATCTCCATGTTTTATTCTTGTAGAATTGTAACCCACTTTGCTCTTCGCTCACCCAGCTTATTTTGTATAAGCAATTTCTTCACTATTGGGTCAGGAACAATAGTGAACACCTTATCGCGTAATATATAATGCCTAAACTTCTTCACTCCTCTGACAAGGGCATATGCCTACTTTTCCACATTGTGGTACCTTAGTTCAACATCTTTCAAGAACTCATGAAGGAAATTGGGTGCTCATTTCCTTCGTTGTCCTTTTGGGTTAAAATGTTGGCACATGAGTGTTATGAAGCGAATGAATAAATATAGAATGGCTTCAGATAGTCTAGGTTGACTAGCACCAGTGCTTCAGCAATTTCCTGTTTAATTTCTTCAAAGGCTTTCTTGGCTTCAAGAGTCCAATCGATCTTATCTTGCTTTAGCATGGCGTTGAATGGCTTCACGATATCAAAAAATCTTGTGATAAACTTCCTCATGAAGTTGATCTTTCTGAAGGACTTCAATTCCTTCTTATTGCCTGGCAATGATATTTTCAGCAAAGATTGAATACGTTCAGGGTCTATGGATATTCCCCACTCTGAAATGATGTGCCTGAGCAATCTCCCTTCAGTTACCCCAAAGATGCACTTCTTCGGATTAAGGGAAACTTCAAATTCCCTACACCTTTGAAAGAATTTGCATAAATCAAAAACATGATCGCTCTATTTCTTTGAAAATACAGTCAAATCATCCATGTAGATGATTATGCACTTTCCATTCAGATCTTTGAATGCGATGTCCATGGCACATTGAAAAGTGGCACCTGTGTTGATAAGCCCAAATGGCATGTGTCTGTAAGCAAATGTTCCCCACTTAGTGGTGAATGTTGTTTTATGGCGGTCTTCATACTGCACCAAATAGTTGTCTTTCTCTGAAGCTCTATTCAGATTGTGGAAGTCCACACACAATTTGATTTCTCCATTATTTTTCTAGCACTAAGTTGACCACCCATGTGGAGTTCCTGACTGGAAAGATAATCCTTTCCAAAAGTAATTTTTGTACCTCTTTGTAAATGATTGGTTCTAACAAGGCATTGATAGGGCGTTGTTGTTGGCGGAATGGTCACACATCTATCTTAAGGGGAATAGTGTGTGTGATGATGGAGGTGTCATAAGTCTTCATATCTTCATAGCTCCATGCCACCATGTCGTGATACTTCCACAAAGCATCAATGATCCCTTTCTTTTCTTCGGTAGCACACACCTTGCCAATAAAAACATTTTTGATTTCCTCGGTTGTTTTGAGGTTGTGGACATCGCATTGATTGCTAATGGACTCATTTTTTGCTTATTGGTCTTTCTCTTTGATCTAATCTAATTCAAATATACACTCAAGATGAACCATACCTCTAGGAATTGTGTTGGTCTTGAGGTTAATAACCCCTTCTATGTCCAATTCAGCTTCTTTTGGATTAGCTTCATCAATAATTTGTGCAGCAAATACGTCTGAACTAGTGATAAATTCTAGGATGTGTTTATCATCATTGAATACCTGGAAGTGAGTGACATTGTCTAGGATAGATGGAGTGGAGGTCAAATGCACGGTAAACTTCTTGAGGCCAAATAGAGACAAGGGTTGCAAAGTGTTGGCTGCTTGAGCCAAAGCATCAGTTGTGTGGTTCTGAGCACAAGGGATCAACTATATATTAAATGCATCTAGACCTTCTAAGGGATCCCAAACCATATGCCTATAGTTTTCCAACCTTCTGTCATAACACGAGTACAATTTTCTAACTTGTGTGACTACCAACTCGAAATCACCAAAAACTTGCAGCATTTTAACATTTTTCCTTAAGTCCATCAAAAGACCATGGACTAGAGCCTCATATTCTGCTACATTATTAGTACAATAGAATTGAATTCTATGGGCAGTGAAATAGGTTTTACCTATGGGACTGATGAGTTTGAATCTAATGTCAACTCCCTACTTTGACTTGGATCCATCGAAGCGTAATGTCTATAATTTGGAGGGCTATTTGACACTTTGGGCCAACGAGGCGATCATTACCTTTAGGCTGTGAGTTGACATCTACAATTTCTGAAGTAGATGTTGGTTTGATATGTTTGAGGGTGGGCTGCCCTACCGGCATTTCCTTCTGAAGAGTAGCTAATCCTCTAACCTATTCCACAATTGTTTGGCACAAACAACACTCGAACTCAAAACAGGAAGCATCATGTACCTTACACCAATTGGGTAGCAAGAGCTCTTGGAAATCCATTCTCGCACCCAAGCTAAGCTAGTTTTGTATGCACTTCCCCATAAAGTCCTTAAATCCATCTAGAAATCCCAAAGTGTCATCTTCAGGGGATTCCTCATCATCAGCTTCTACTATAATTTTCGTGCTCTGAGGCATATGGGCTAAATCAACTAGAGAGTTGCATTTCACCAAGAGGACCTCGACAACCATCCCTTATTCTTGAATCTCTACCTCTTCTTGATAAGCAAAGGGACAATAATTTCCCAACTCCATTTCAGCAAACAACACCTCATTCAAGTTGTATTTCGTAATCATGAATTTCATGTGTGGCTCCTGATCAATGTGAATCTGATTCGGCAGTCCCTTCCATGGTAGCCATAGGTGAGAAAAATTTGTTGCATCATATCCATTCAATGCACGGGTGAAGTCCCATCCCAAGATGATTCCATATGAGTAAGGAATATCTGCAACCTGGATGTCAATAACCTATTGCACCCTTGGGTTTGTAGCAATTTGCATGGGGATCTGGTTCATTTCCCCCACAATATTAATCTTCATCTTGTCTAGCTGAGTCACCTTTTTTCTTGAAGGTGTGGGGGTAATCCCAAGAGCTTTGCATACTACCAGAGGCATCACATTGGTTGATGCTCTAGATTCAATCATACAATTGTGCAAATTCTTCCCAAATATCTGGATGGTGGCAAGAAAGGGTTGTGTTTCCCACTTTCCTTGGAAGAGGCCCATGGGTGTATCTACCTGAGCCACTTGAGCTTTGTTCTTATCACCTATCTTGTCCTTATTTTTTTTGAAGGGTTGATCCCTAGAGCTTTGCCTATTATTTTGAGCTAGTTCTTTTGTAGGTTGCTTTCCCGTTGACTGGTGTTGAGGTGGATTTGTCTTCTTTCCATGAATTTGCTAAATGAAAGGCTCACTTGGAGGGTCTTCAAAAGAGACTCTCTTGGCTGGTATTTCTTGTGTTGCCTTAGAGGATGGGGTTCCATTAATAACTCTAGAGAAGGTGTGTCTAACTGCAGGAACCTTAAGTAATTTAAAGGTGGATAAGTTGATCTTAACTTTCTTGAACTCTTCTACTACATATTTTCCCATTTGCTCAATTTTAGTTTTGAAAGCCTTGTTTATGGCGGAGCTAGCAGGCTAAGATTATGTCCAGCTCAAATGATTTTGGGATTGGCCTTGAGGCTGATTTTGTGACTGATCTTGAGACTTGTCCTTGTTGAAGTATTGAGTGGGTACATGGGGAAGCCCAAGATTATTACTGGCATTGGGGTCAGGTGGGGTACTAAAATTATTCGGTGGAGTTGAAGTCGTGAAGGGTCCACCCACTTATCTATTCCTAAGGTAGTAGGGAGTCTTTCTTTGGTGGAACATGTGAATTTCATCTACATATGGTTCTTCCTCATCTACCAGACCATTGTCTACTAAATCAAAAAGCTGAGACAAGGTTTCTTCATTACTTACCTCTTGTACTTCTTCATTCTTGTTGGGGGAAGCCTCAATCTTATGTTCATTGTAGTCGCTCCACACGAATGGAGCTTGGTTGACTATGGGACATGAGGAGTCGTAGGGCTTGAATTGGAAAAATTCCCTACAACTGGCACTATCAATAGTGTTCTAGACCTCTATTTAAAATATTTTTGCGGCTATCTAGAATTCAATACAATCAAACTTAGAATGTCTGCTTGTCTTATGAATCTGACACCATCCGAATAGGGCAGCCTTAGCAAGGTACACTCCATTAATCATCTTTTCATTACTGGTAGGTGGATCAAGAGGAGTGGGAACACCTCCATTCTTGGGTCTCGTATTCCATGTCTGATTTTTCCTTTGGGTTGGCCTCCTTTCAAAATTTTGATTGGAGTTTTGCCCCCTTTCATAATTTTGTCCCAAGGAGGTACTTGCTTCATGATTATCCCTGTTGTCTCTATTATCTCTGTTGTCTCGATTGAGATTAGCTTAGAGGTTACATTGGGAGGCCTACAATTGATTATTTTGATTTCTCAAGTGCGCCATCTTCATGGAAATTTTCTTTATCATCTCATTCAACTCCTTGAGTCGATCCTTCTCAATGTTGCTTGGCTGTGACACATGATTTTGAAGAAAAACAGGCAGGGCCACAAGCTGATTTTGATGTGCTAGCAGAAATTCCGGTCCTGGTGGGTGTAATGATGCTTGAGGCTATTGAGAGTACACCTACTGCTATTGGGGAGCCTGAGGGTAGGTCAGTTATTATTGAGGTTGTAGGTAGGAAGGCCCAGGATGAGCTTGGTTCATCAGTTGTATGAGATGCGGGACTATAAGCAGTTGAGGTACCTAGTTCATAAGAGGTGTCTAATGAGCAAACACTTGGTTGAGCCCTTGGACCTGCATCGAATGAGCCACTAGACCCAAAGAAGGTAGTAGACCAAAAATATTTTGTCCCAAATTAGTGCTGGCAATGACTGCTTCTAAATAGGCATCCACCAACCTTATGAGTGGCGGGTGCATTCTTTTCACCAATGCTGACATAAGATTGTCCAATGTTGCATAGTAAGAAAGCAAGGTACTGGCATTGTTGAGAACATATGGAGCTTGAAGCCTCATGTAGGCGCAATGGAAATGATCATTGAAAGAGCTGATTGGTTCATTTATTTCCCTATAGACAGACATAAACTATTGGTACAGCTTTGAAGGGTTGATCAAAATTTTGTATTTCTGCAGAAACGCATTCATCATAAGGTCCCATGAAATAATGGACCCCCTCGACAAATTGATATACCAGTAAAAGGTCTCTTCTCCCAGCGAGTATGGAAAGAGCCAACATGCGACATCTTCATGATCGACCTGCATATCTTTGATTAATGTTTCAAATATCTTAATGTGCTCTTTTGTCATCCTTTATGGATCGCGAGGGTTAAACTTCGTGCAAAAGCTCTCTAGATTCTTGGGCATGTCATGGTAAGCATTAAAGTGTAATAAAGAAGTAGTTTGTTCCAACCAAGCCATGGGGGGAGGCAGAGGAGGTATTTGTTATTGGGGAACAGTAACTTGGGGTTGCACTGAGGCAGCAGTGACTGGGAATGCACCCTAGACTTGGAGGGAAGGGGAAGAGCTTACTCCCTGGCTGCTGGAAGGATGCGGCCCGAAGGTAGTTTGGATTGGCTGAGTGGGGGATGGATGAAAGGTGGAGGAAGGTGAAGGTGGAAGGGAAGTGGAAGAGATGGAGGAAGAAGAAGAGACAACGTCCCCTCCCTTGGTTCGCTTAGCCCTTGTGGGGGGCTGTAATTCTTGAAATTCCCCTTTTGTTTGGTGTAGACCTTAAAACTCTTTGAAAACTGTCAAGGGAGAACGATCCAATTCGATCTAGCTTAACTTGGCCCTCCTTCTAGCACCAATTCTGCTGATGGGTGTTTTAGCACTTTCTCAACATAGGTAGTGCATAGGCACACTACCTCTCTTGAAAGGTAGAAATTCACAAGCAAGTCACCAATCTCTACCCCAAGGTCTCTCAGGTGTTAGGTCATGATGTACATGGAATCTCTCAATTGATGTTTGATGTGATTTTTTTGGTAATCACAAGGCGGACTTATGTAGCTGGATGCGAGATGAATCTTGAAATGGAGTTCCTAAGATGGGAATTTGATGTGCAATTTTTTGCAAGTTCAAACAACAATCTGGAACTCCAATGTTATCTTAAGGTTTGGCTTTACAATGTGCAATGAACCTTAGCATAGGTCACTTATTGAAAGAAAAGAAAAAAAGGCAAGGAAGAGGAGAGCTTCATGGATCATAAACTAACTATGAACAATGATCATGGAGGGTTCTATTGTGGACAACTTCCTTAAAACAAAATTTCACTTAAGCAAAAAACTTTACAGTATCATGAAACTTGTGCTAGCTTCTAGGGACTGCAAATGTTCTACCATTCATTCACCACAAACATGCATGAACAAAAGATAAAAGTTTGAAGCAACTTTCAATTTAAGTCCAGACTAACTTTGCACAGTTATCTACCAACAGTAAATAGCAAAAAGTATGGACAAGAAAGGTATCAACACAACAGAAATCTACACAACCATTGAACAACATTTACTAAATCTATCAAAGCAATATAAGACCATGAAGAACAAAGTAAATATAATTAAATTAGCTAACTATGGGAGATGAATCATGAAACATGCAAAGAAACTCATAAATCCACCCAAGTAAATGTATTTCTATTAAAAAAATTGCAGCATGTCATTACAACAACTCAACTCTCTCTTGAAAATGAGAGGAGACACCCTATTTATAGTGTTAAAAAAGAAAAATGAATGGCCAAGATTAATTTTCATTATGTGGCCAAGATTCACTACAAACTAGGGTTTCACCTACCCCCAAATATATTACAATTTAAAATACATTCCTTGTTTTTTCCCTATTTTGTCCTCTAGTGGCAGCATTGTAGCACTTTGTCTTCTAGTTGATTTCCTTTGCTGCAGCTACATTATGTGAGGATCTTGTCATCAATTATCAGGTTTCCTTCTTATTTCTTGAAGGTAGCATATTCTATGAATTTGTTGGTTAGCGCCTGAAGCTTCTCGATCTCCATTATGCTGGATTGGAGCACCTGGTAGTTCCATTGTTTAGATCATCCCGTAAGTGTATCCCAATCTTCATCACACTTGACCACATTATCTCTGAATTTCTTAGATTGGGCGAAGGCCCGAGCAACAAAATTCATGAAGTCCATGGTGAGCTCTCCCGAAATTCCATCTTCCATCTTCTTTCTAAAATAAGGCTTCACCTTTTTGGGATCGATCTCAACAGTAGGAAAATCATAGCCCATCATCACTTTCAAATACTCAATACAATTGGCCCTAATGTCCTTGGCCCAATCAATGTCTAGCTCCACCTTGTAGAGAACTTTCTCCAGCACCTCTTTCCTGTGGTTGAAGTTCATCTTCCACGTTTCAACTAGCGAGTGATCATCTTCTGTGAATGCAAGGTCCTCTTTCCATATTTTGTGAGACAGCTTGAGGATGGCTTCAATTTTGGGGTAGGTGGATTCATAAATTCCAAGGAAGTCCACGCAAAACTTCCTCATGCCCTCAAGGGTTTTTTGGACCTCTAAAAATTTATTTGTTGTTCTAACAGCAAGATTGATGCCCATGTTTCATGCATAAAAGACTTGTTGGAACCAATCTTCTGTAGTCTTAGTCCAATTTCTTCTTCTCTCGAGCTTGTCAATTTTCTCCTTGGACAGTAGTTGTACTGGAGCCCAGTATGTGGTAGGCATCTCTTCTGTAGATGACCATTTTTGAATATAGGTTGTCAAATCAGCCAACTGTGCCCTAAGTTCTTCCTTGGAGACCTTATCTTGCTGTATCAAATGCACCACCATGGCAACAAACTCCTGAAGGTGATCTACTTTCTGTTCTCTCAATGTTGTCCCCAAGTTGATGGTGGAAACATTGTAACCTATCCCTTCCTCATTCACTGCCGGTGTAGCAATTTTCATGGTCCTAGATCTAGAAGCGTCCACTGTCAGCTTGGATCTAACTTT
This sequence comes from Sequoia sempervirens, assembly GCA_007258455.2. Classification (NCBI taxonomy): domain Eukaryota; kingdom Viridiplantae; phylum Streptophyta; class Pinopsida; order Cupressales; family Cupressaceae; genus Sequoia; species Sequoia sempervirens. The sequence goes on from VDFB02026320.1 coordinate 179,172,725, forward strand.
GGGCTTCTTCTCCTTCTTGGTGTTGATCTAAGCTTGGGCCAAGATGGCCTCTAACCTTGCTTTCAGATCCCTGGGAGTAGGAGCCTTCTTCTCCAATTTCTTTTCCAGCCACTCAGGCATCTGAGGCTTTTCCTTGGGTGATTCACGATCACCCTCCTCTTCATCCTTCTTGATTTCAATCTCTTTATCCTTGTAAAACCTCCTTCTCCATCCTTGTGTCCTCTTTTTCTTCATTGAAATCCTAGATAAACACCATGCGTTTGATGGGGGACTTAGTGGGAAGGTGTTCCCTAGGGTTGTCCTCCCCTTTGGCATCCTTTTCTTCTTCTTTGTGCACATGTTCTTCAGGCTGCTCTGTTTCTGGAGTCTTATGGGCTTCAACCTCTTCTTCAGGCTTGTCTTCTTCTTTACTCTCCTCCTCCTCATGTTGAGGTGGCACATCATCCTCTTTCTTTTCTTGTTCTTCTTGCCCCTCCGACAGAGGCACCTCCTTACCATGCTTGGGGATTTCTTCCTGTTCCCATGTTGGAAGTTTAGTGTCTTCTTCCATTTTATCACTAGATTCCTTTTCTTCTTCAAGAGGATTCCTTTCCACTTCCTCGCTGACATCTTTTAATTGTTGGGCTCGTTCTTCTTCTAAATATGCATCAAAGGTTTCTACAATATACTTGGTGTTGGCATCTTCTTCTTCGCCACCCTCACAAGACTCTATTTCTTCTCCTTCATGGACTACCTCATCAATTTGTAAATGTTGGTGCTCTCGGTGTTCATGGTAGTCATCATCTTCTTCCTCCAATGCCATTGTGGCCTCTCTCTCTTGTCATTCCAACTCCTTATATATTTGCATTATGGCTTTCATCTTCAGTGGTTCAGTTGGAGGATTTGAGGTAGGAACACTAGTGAGAACTTGCGCTAAGGTAGCCTGGATGGTTAGATTCATCAATACTTTAGAAATCTCAGATGAGACATTCTACATATGCCGAGAAAATGCCTCTATAAGTGTAAGTGTTGGTATTAGCATTGTTGTTGTTGCTAGCAAAAGAGATGTGGTTGGAGACATGGAAGCAGAAGAAAGCAGAGAGGTGGTGGCGAAAGAAGAATCAATCATTACAGCTTGTCTAGTAGGCGAAGAAGAGGCAAGGTGGACCGAGATGTCCATTGCAGGTGGAGAAGTATCCACCATGGCCTAAGAAGCAAGCGGAGGGACAACAATGGTGGAGGTGGTAGGTGGAGATTTTGGTTGCTCGGTCTCCATTTCCTCTCCTTCATGGAGCGGATCTTCTTTAATAACTGGCATCTCAGTGACATTACCTGATTTCTTATGTTTCTTGGAAGGTTCACCTTCTGAGGCCTTTTGTTACGTATACCTATGGATTGGCTGCTACTCATCAATTTCTTTTCCTTGACTGAGTGAGTGGAGGGGATTTTGAAGTTTCTCCTGCTGAGGCAGTAGCTACCCCGCCATCTGTTCCACTTGGCTCACTTTGGAGCCCCTCATAGGTTAGAGTAACCCCTTGTTGTTTCAGTCGAGCAACTTTCCCATCAATCCATTCTTTTGTGAGAGCCTCGACGGGCTTGGTTAGAATGTCTAGGTCATCAACCTCTTGCTCATCCCAATCAATCAAGAGCAGCAAAAAGCTAGCAATTGTACCATATCTGGGGTCTATTATCGTGCTTTCATCTTCTTCCACCTGGTCAGGTACTGAGAAAAAATTGACCCTCCTTACAAAGTATGTGGTCATCTGCATATAGTGCCTCATCCGCACTTCATTATCATTTGTGCAATTAGCCCAAAAGTCTTCAATGCTATGGAGATGGGCATATTCAAGTCCAAGATTCTTCTTGATATGGTCATAAGGATCCATTCATGGCTGGACATGTGGAATCTCATATGGTATTCGGCTAACTCCTTTTTTAAATTATCGACACACTAAGAGGTATGTAGTTCGTATAGCCCTTGGCCAAAGGAGAGGGGATAAGGAATCCTTGCCTTATGGTTTCCGCTCAAAAGGGTGTGCACTTCCGTAGCTACTGAGAGAGCTCCAATAGTATTATCTAGTCATTAGGATACCAAGGCAACTTGTTTGGTCTTTCTAAGAAGCCTTCTACATGAATATATGTGAACTTTGGGTACTGGATGAACAGAAAGGCATACTGCTTCAAAAATGCGTTGGCACTATGGGAGACTCACCTCTCAAAGTCACCACCATTAATCTGATGATATGACCTATGAAAGCATCATTGACCCTATAGTAATCCTTCTTGAAATTTTTGTATTGTAGCAGAGGGTATTTGTCATAAACTTTCAGCTCCCTACTAGGTTCTATGGCATATGGCTCTGAGAGATCATTTTTGGCTACTTGTGTTGTCATTGATGGTAACTAGAGTTAGCAGTTTGATCCGCAATATCAACATTATTTATACCGGCAAGGAACTTAAGATTTTGTATTCTACCAGCAGTAAGTATGAAGATCAAGACATTCAATTGGAAAGTTGATACGATCACTTTACCGGATCGTTATTTCGTGGTGTGAATCTCCAGGAAATCTTTCTTAGCATTTACACTATCCTCTGATGAGTCTTGTGGTATAGTATTAAGTCAGAGTTCGAGTTAAGAGATTCAGTAGCATGATTCATGGTTTATTTTCCATTGTGGCTGACATGTTTCATATGGTGTATCATGGTTCTATGTGGAATATGTATTGTAGCTCAGAGAAAAACACACGAGAGAGTTAGGCAATTCAAATCTAATCTATTCAAACTATACTAATCAAATTCTCAAAGCTTAGATAATCGAGCACAAAAGAAAGCTAAGAACAACATGCATAAAAGAAACTATTTTACCAAACATGCGATCAATTTTGTTGAATAACCTCCATTACTCTTCTCCTTTTCATCCATGTAGTGTACTTGCCCTCATATTTTCAAAGTTCGTGCAAGCATAGCCTAAGTGTTGTGATTAAGACAAAACATCAAAGATTCAAGATAATTTCTCTAAAAGTCATACGATTTCGAGAGAGATTGGAATGATGATGGACAAATCAATTTATAGAAAATTGATCATTCGAACGACAGGTTAGGATTGAAAGATCAACGGATGGTTGAGATCGACAGATTAGTCATGCATTCTGATAATAGTTAGTAGTGACATGAGTGATATAAATTAGAAATAAAAATAAAGATTAAATAAATGATTTAATCTTCGAGTTTGGTATTCGAAAATAGAAGAATAGTCTTTGCATGACAAAGATAAAGATGGGATTAAAGCAACTCTCTGTTCAAATGCACGCACAAGATTTAATTAATTAAATAGGAATATTTAATTAATATGCATGTACACACAATTGAGTTAGCACTAGATGACTGAATGATATGACGAAGAGATCACTCAGACACTAATTCAGAGTTAACTAAGCGATTTAAATATATGTTGAGTCGAGTCAAAGTGAATACTTAGATAACTCACACAATTATCCAAATATAGAGGAATGCATTAAAATAGGATTTATGAATTAAATAATTCATTTAATTCAAGATTTTATATTTCAAAAAATATTTAAATACATAAGATTTATTTAATTAAGTGACGAAGGGATTTAAATGAATAATTAAATAAATAAAGGATTTATTTAATTATAATTGGCATATGATAAAGGGGGAATTAAATAAGAATTTGTTTAATTTGACAAGAAGGATAAGGTTAATTACTAACATAATTAAATAAAAAGCATTTAATTAATTAATCAGATAGAATAAAGAAAAGTGTGAATTAATTAAATAATTAAGATTATTTAATTAATAGAAGAAATGAAGCTTTAGAGAATAAATAAATAATTGACATTATGTAATCGTGACCATGGAAATACGAATTATCAAGAAATATTAAAGTCGTAGGCTCAGACCAGATTTTGGTGTCTACATGTATTTTGTTATCTCTTATGTTTGGAACCTTGTTTTGGGTCCCTACTAAAGTCTAGCCAACTTGTGTGGGTACGCTTCATTTCTACTTAGAGATTTGAGCCAACATAAGTAGAAATGTTATATTTTATTGTGAGGCTGGCATACTTTGAATTTCTGATTAGCAAGTATATAAAGGAGATTGGAAAACCATTTTGTGTGTGTGTGGTATGTAAGTTGTGGTCATAGATATAATGCAGTAGAAAGGGTGTATCAAAAGAGAGCGAAAAGAGAAGATCAATTGTTTAAGGGAAGAATAGTTTTGGTATGCTAAGCAGTGCAGAGCAGAGCAGAGCAAAGCAAAGCAGAGCAAAAGTGCAATCCAGTTAAGAGATCCAAAATCTGATCTTGAGCTTCATTGGAACTGAATCCTAGTATTTGTTGATGTTGTACTCTCAGTTTAAAAATTTGTTGTAAATTTTATTATATCTGTATGGCAGTGAGCCTCTTTCTTTTGAGCAATGAGCTCTAGGCAGTGCGCCTGAATGCGAGTGCATTCCCCTCTTTTATTTTAATTTTAATAGAGTAAAAATTGTGGATTAATCTCCACCGTGGTTTTTCCCTTAACAGGGTTTCCACACAAAAGCATCTGGTGTTATGGTGTTCATTAATGTGACTGCATGTTTTCGTCTGTTATGTGTTGGAAATGCTATGTGAAGTTCTATTATTGTTGTTGATAGTTTTAGATTTTTTTTGTAAATAAAAATCCTTGAACACTGATTCACCCCCCCTCTCAGTGTTCCTAGTGTCTAACAATTGGTATCAGAGCTAGTTCCTCTTCAGAAATTTAAGAGCTTGAGGTGAATCCTAAATTTCAATGGATGTTGGTGGTCTTCAACAACAGCTTATGGTGGCACTTGATGATCTTGATCAATCTAAAGCGAAGGTCGTGGAACTAAAAGAAAATCTTGTAGATGCCAAAAAATTCATTCAATCACTAAAGGATAAGATAAATGGGTCAAGGGAAAAGAGCAAGGAGTTGTGTGATCAGTTGAAGCAAAAAGAAAGCAAAATTTTGGATGATGTCCATCTGAATCAAACCCTAAAAGAAATAACAAAAGAATGTGAAAAGCTAGCCAAGGACAATGCAGCTCTAAAAGTTGAGATGGAATCTATGGCAATGAAGTTTACCAAAGAGATTGAACAAAGAAAGAAGAATGAGGAGAATCTTTCCCAATCCTTGAAAGAAAAATCTGAAGAATGCAGCAGAATTAACAGTAGAACCATTCAATTGGAGGTAGAACTGCAATAGGCCAGAAACTATGAACATGAGATTGAGAGACAGATAATTACTCTTGGAAATGTGCTTGTTACTGCAAATGAAGTCAAGGAAAAGTTTGGGATAAGTTCTGCTAAGCTTGATGAGATAACCAAAATTCAGAAGAATACAAATGACAAGTGAGGTCTCAGCTATGAGAAGGGTGAAAGCTCTGGATCTTAATAGAAGAACTCTGAAAAGAAGATCAAAGGCAGAAGACATCCGGTAAGGAAACCTAATGCTCAAATATTTAATGGATATTGCTTTACTTGTAATAAATTTGGGCATATGGCTTCTTAGTGTAGAAGAAGGATAAACCCTAGTACTCCATCTTTTTTTGGTCAATGTTTTAAATGCAAGAAATTTTATCATAAGGCATTAGAATGTAGAAGTAGCCTATCAATACAAGTAACATTAAATGCTATACCTGTGGAAGAATTGGGCATATTGCTAATTAATGCAGGACAAGAGGAAATTAGTGGAATGACTGGTATAAACAAAAAGGTCTGGTATGTTTCAATTGTAACAATCTTGGACACCTTGCAAGATTTTGTAGAAACAGGAAAATGAATAAAAGAGGTATGCTTTATCAAGGAAGAAATTCATAGAAAGACAACAAAGGAAAATAAAAAGCATATGTGGAAGAGATAAGAGATTAGATGAAGAAAACATGGGTAAAGAAAAGTGAATCTGATGAAGGAAACAAGGTTGTATCAGAAGCTCCCTCTAGTAACTCTTCCGGTAATTGATATTAGGCCAGTGGCCTAAGGGGAGTTTTTCATGAAAATCTCTTATCTCCCTATGCATAATTGGCACCAAATTGCTAGATGTCGTTAGTCATCATGTTATTCATTAATGGAAGTATTACCAATCATATGTTGCATTAAATGAAATAGTATAGGTCCACAGCTAAATTCTCTGCTTGCTTTCTGAGTTTGCAGAGTGACTGAAACTTCCAGGGCAATGCATTTAATGCGGTAGAAAGTAAAGTAGGTGAAGTTATAAAAGGGGCATTTGGAACACTAATTTTTCATTTTGCATTAAAGGGGAAATGTTCAAGAGCATTTTCTACAAAATTTCAAAGGTGCAAAAGGTGATCTTTGCAGCGAATTTCTAGGTATTTTTTTTTATCATTGATTTCATATCTATTTTTGCATCGATAGAACTCTACTCAGGGAGAAACATGAAGCAAATCAAAGGAACCATAACTCTAGATGAGTATAGTAGCCAAAAGATTAGGGATGAAAGAAACTTGTTGTCACTCACTGACTTTAGGAGGCTTGAAGGATCAAAGCATATGAATTTGGATATATGGAATGAATATCCTCATTTCGTAAACAAATTGGATGGTGATATCCTCACTCTAGACAAACCATATCAAATTTCTAAGGATGTGATTAGAAATCTAATGGGCTTATGCAATGTTGGTGATATACCGAAAAAGAAGTCGATTCGCAATGTGAATGTCGAAGCCCTAACTGGAATAAAGGGAGATCATAGGGCTCTGATAATTACAAAAATTAAAGATCCTTTGATAAGATATGTAGCACATGGAATCTCATCTAAGATCTACTTCAAAAATTGAGAAGGATCAACCTCGGCGGGTGCTGCATATATCGCTCATAAAATGATAATTGAAAATGAACATTTTGACCTATGTAGTCTGATAAAGGATCAACTGATGGAGAATGTTCAATTAATGAAGGATATTGACTATCCCTTCAGGTTTTACACTCTGGTAATATGTATTATGATATATTTTCTAAAAATTTTGCCTATGAAGGACAATGTAGTGTGGAAAGAAAATATGTCAACTTGTAAACAAATTTTAAATCATTATAACTCTTTTGAAAATTGTGAACAAGTGTATGAAATATTTTTTAGGAAGGTGTTAGAAAGGTTCAGGGAAGGTGTTATCCCTATCCCGGTAAAGTTAACTAAATTTGGTTCATCCTCCAGAAAGGCAAAGAAAAATCAAAAGAGACGAAGTGATATGGGTGGTTTCACTCATTCGGTACCCAAGTTAGCAAAGGTTGAAGAAAAGGGAAAATTCAATTGGTTGTGGATGTAGAGGATGAAGTTTCTAAAGAATATACTCCAAAAGATCAACCAAAACCAAGTGAACCAGAAATAATAATAGCTGAAGATAGTGATGAAGAAGGTGCTTTGTTCAAATCAAAGATAGTACAAATCATTCGAGATGAGGATGGTATGCAAAAGATATTAGACATATGGTTAAATGAACCATCTTATGAGTAGGATATTATTGAAAACACTCTAGCAAAATACTTTTCTATTAATAATATTGAGTTGGAGAGTCTACAGGATGTCCTCCCAGAAGAACTAATTGAGTGTATCAAGAAAGCTATGGAATCTATGCCTCTAGACAGAAAAGAGGAGGAAATAATTTATCATTTGAAGATGCAGTTTAGGCTATCTCTTAATAAACTAAAGATGAGAATGAATGTGCTATGATAGTGTATTGATTCAACCAATAAAATTTTCAATTACTATCTTAAGTGGCCTCATGTAGTAGGCAAGTACAAGGATAAGTTGGAGGAAATTGAAAAAGAGCTTGTCAGAACTGGACAAGAATACATTATGTCTTTGGACAAGAATGGAGATGTTAAGAAAAAGGTTCATGCTCTATAGGTTGAGCATACAAAGGTCCACTATGCTAGGAATACTCTTATTGATGCCTTTTGGATAGTAAAAGACATAATTGAAGGGAGATTAGAGTAGATGATTGAAGTGCTTAAGTCGAGAAAATTTGGAAGATGCATTCACCATTCCTAAGTCTCTTGTTCAGATCATCAACAGAACATCAAAGAATAAAAACTTGATCATTTCCATTGGGATTATGGTGGATTCCTAGAAGAAATTCCTTCCAGAAATGAAAGCTAAGTATAAAATAATTATCTAAATTTTTGCAACAGTTGTCCAATTTTGATTGATTTTTGCATCATCAATTGGGGAGAGAATGAAGTAAGAGTAAGTGCAGTAAATCATTAAAGGGAAGAGAATAAGATGAGAAGTGTAGAGTGGATATAGTAGAGCTTTGTAATTGATGTCAAAGGGGGAGAGAATGAGTGAAAAATTATCTTGACATCCATAGGGGGAGCAGTAATTTTGGTTTTTCTAAGATGTTGGTTTTGACACTTAGTCAATTTTTCACTAAGTGTTGCCATCAATGCCAAAGGGGGAGATTGTTGGCATATGGCTCTAAGAGATCATTTTTGGCTACTTGTGTTGTCATTGATGGCAACTAGAGTTAGCAATATGATCATGTAGAATTTGGAGGTCTTTTTTACAGTCATTAACTGCTCATGAAAGCAATCACTATTTATCCCACCCTAGTAAAATGAGGTATCCTCTCCATAGAGAATTTCTTCAACAATGTATACCATCCACTCTTGTAAGTAATTAGTAGTAGGGAGGCCCATTACTCTGCTTAGCAAGGTCACCAGATCATGATAGTCTTCATAAAAATCACTTTAGAACAGTTCCTAGGGAACCTTAGTAGCACTGCCCCTCTTCTCCTTGAGCCAAAATTGATTTATGAGTTTCTTACATTTAATTAGGTCCTCTTCCCACATTACCTTGCACTACTTTATGGTTGGAAATTCCATCTCCTCGAAGGTAGGGATATGAAAGGTCTTTTGTATTGCCTTGGTAGACATGTCAACCAACATGTTCCCATCTTTGTCTACTATTGTTCTGGTTTCTGGCTGGTATGCCTTCCTACAATCCACTACTAGCTCAAGGGTGACGAGAGTAGGAGGGAAGCCTACAACTTTAGCTATTCCACTGCCTCTGACTAGTCTTGCATTCTCTATCTTGGGGTTGATTCTAACCCTTTGTGTGAATACGTTGATGTCAACGTGTCCTATGTTTGTGTTAGAGATCTCCTTCCAATATTTAGTGACTTAATATTTCAATGGCTCCCCTTGGAACTGATATATCATCTGATCCTTATCTTCTTTTTCTCGAGGTGTTCTTCCTATTTTCTTTCCCTTTTCTTTCTCCATGACGGCTCCCAAAGGTCCCGCACCTGATTCCATATATCCTATAACCAAAGGGGAAACAAACACATTCAAGCATAAAATACATGGAACGTTAGCCAAATCCCTACAAGACAACATTAGATTGGATAATTCAGCATTTAAGAAACCTAAAATATGGCATTAGTAGTTCACAGGAGGGAGCTTGGATGATCTAGTTCCAGGGGTCGGACTTCCCCGGTAGGATGGTTGTTTTGAAGGGAAAACAGGGCAAGGCGGACCACAAGGTTCAACCCGCCCTAAGGCTTGATCAAATTGGAAGGTCCACTAAATAAAGTGCCCCATTTTGGCACATGGGCCGAGATTAGTTTGGTGATTGGAAGGCATTTGGATCATCTTTGAGGCAGTCAGAGTTTGGGAAGACCTTGGTCATCTAGGTTTGTTGTTTGGAATGGCTCTGGTGAGACAACATCCCAGGGGCGAAGTTCCGTCAGGCGGGATTCGTGAGCTCAGATGGCAATCGGCAATAGAAATTGGTCTCTTAAGTTCTTCAAGTCAGAAGAGGAGGGAAGTCGTGAGGAGATCACCATTTGAAATGGCAGGAAGTGTGTAGAAGTCCGACAAGAGCAACCCAAAGCATCGGACCCTACTAAGGGCTTGGCCTCTATGTTTTCTTCATTTTCGCCTAATGGAGTTCATTGGTAAATAGGGGATCAGGTCCTAGAGGCTAGAAGGATGGAGGTGGTTTGCTATTTTGCGACGACCGAAATGGGATGAAGTCTCGATGGTGGAAGTTCGACGATAATGACTGGCCGAAGGTTGGGGCACTTGTGGTTTAACATTTTATTCGTGCCACTAAGGGATGATTGGGACCCAAAGGGTAGAAGACAACCCCCAGAAAGGTGAAAGGAACGACAATTTTTGCACAATGGTCTGTGGTCGAAGTTTCGTGTGCTAGGGTCCACAAGGCATTTGGCATACAATCATTGGTGCATGAGGTTAATAAGTGGAGAGACAGTCGGGGCTTGCAGTGCTAGAGTGTCGTGGCTGGAAAGCCATTTGAGATCGATGGGTTACGAGTGACACTTCAGGGAGGAGTCCCGTAGGGGCGGGCCCAAAAGATGTGGATGGATTCCATTTGGCTCGAGCTTTCACCAAGTTTGAACAACCAGTAGTGCACGGAACCTCACGATGGTAGACCTGCAAGGGCATTTCGCCGCATACAAGTTTTCTTTAATTTTCATGTGTTTTCGATGACAAAGGGAATTCCTGGGCCCACATAGTGCTAATGCTCTAGCCAAAGAATGACGCTCAGAGGAAAAAGTCTCGCACTCATTTATTGGCTAACTTTAAGGGTTTCTCAAGATTTTATGACATGGGTTTCAAGCACAATGCTTTTCTTCATTTGGTTCATGGGTTCTTTTCTTTTAAAATTTATTCATTTTTTCTAGAAACCAAGAAAAACACAATCATGAGGGTGGACGAAAAAATTACCTCAAGATCCCGACAAAGGAGGTAGTTGAATCGGCTAATAGTTGCAAGGGATCTGCAATGGGAGGCTTTGGGCTCAGAGGCGGCATGTGGAGTTAGTTCTCTGATCGCTCTAGACAAATTAAAAAGTGAAAATGACCCTTCACACTCGACTATTTATAGTCATTCCTTCATTAAATTCCCCTCATTAATGCATGTACGGTGGTCAAAAAGTTGGTGCATTTGAAATTTGAAAACGGTCATGGCAGGGTCAGAACCCAATGGGCGGAAGGTTTTCAGTTGATGTCCATCTTAAATGCTTGGTGAAGGTTAAACGACGTTGGAATGCCTGGGCCCTGATCGACGGAAAGCCGCCAGACAAAAGTTGTTGAGGGCGGCAAAGAGGCCGCAAAAATCTGATAGAGGCAATCTAGAGGAGCAGACCCGATGACATGGATGGCCATCAAACTTGTTAAAAACATGGGAAGCAACAGTTAAGGTGGTGGGTCCCAGGTTGTGGATGAACGTGGTTCATTAGTTGTTTGAAACGACGAAGGCGACAAGGAAGTTCGCCAGAGGAAACCCACACAGGCGGTCCCGCGAAGCCCAAAAGGTGCCAGTAGAGGCAAACTGCCAAGAGGCCTCTACCAAAATGTAGGACTTAGAAAATTTGAGGGGCGCGAAACATGGGTGACTTGAGATGATACTTTTAGGGTTCACTAACCATTTGGGACAACTAACAAGGGGGGCACACAAATGAGGCAACGAAAAAATGACCTGGCGAGGTGAAGGAAAGAGAGGGTCCCCATCCCAAATGGGGCATGTGTGTTGAGGGCACAACACATTTTATCCAAAAATAATAAATAAAAATAATATATAGTCTTCTAATCACCATAGAATCGTACGTTAAGTTTCAATTGAGTATACCCTTAACTTTTGAGATATATCCCCCAATTAAGTTATCCTTCTACACGTTTCTTGTAAAGTGGATCTAGGATTTCAATTCCCAGATCAAAATTTCAAATTGTAAAACATAAAATCAGAATTTATTTCAGATTCTAATACATTTATAATTATTATGAAAACATGCCAATTTTCATCCATTAAATTTCTATATTTTTTCTATCCTTTCTTATGTTTCTTCCCATGCAACGAACCTCTATTTTCTTCATTAAATCTCTTTTTTTTTGTTTTTAAATTCTCAAACTAGATTTAATGGAGTTTAATAATCATGCTTAAAATTCATTATCGTGTTAAAATAATCTCCAAATCTCTAATTTATTCACAAATTGAATTATTCTCACAAATCTAATAGTTTCACAATTTTAATATTAATATCTTCTTTCACAAAAAAATCATAATACACCTCTTTCAAATAAAAGATCCTAAATACATTATTAACATAAAGGAAATATTGTATATAATTTTCCATTATTTAAAATCCAAACATATCCAATTCACAAATTGAGAAAGTTTAAATAAATACAATTGCAATATTCCCTTTTAAAAATCAAAAAATGGTTTCAACCTTCAAATATCAAAACTTGTATATTTTCTTTTAAAATAAAAAATCCTCTCTAAAAAAACAATAATGATCCTCTTTCTTGCTTCAAAAACTAAAATTATTAGACGTATTTTCTTTTACATTTATTTAATTATAAGAAATCTATAACATCTAATGTTAGTGACAAATTTATCTTAAATCACATTTTGAATTAACTATAGTCTATAATATAACACAATTTGATTATTCAATATATTTAAATATACAAATAAATTTTCTATCTAGATTATTCATTTTTCTCAAATGATAATTGTTTACTATCACAATTATTAAATCAAGTGTATTATTTTATGCACTAAGAAACTAAGCAAATACTATTAAGTTATTTAATTTTATTAATTAATTTATCTAATTTAATTGATTTCATGCAAACAATTAGATTATAATTTTATGTTCTTGATGTTAGAAATCTAAAATAGATTGAATAACCCAAGGAACTTTTTAAGAGAAAATCAAAGTTACATAAACTAGAAAAACATAAGAATGCAAACTAGGACTCTGAGAGATTATGCAAATAATGCAAATACAAGCTAGGTAGTGAGTTTATATAGAACTAAGGAGAGGATGCAGGTGATAAATACAACCAATAGGAATCAACCAAAAAAAGTGGAGATGAACCACCAAAAGTGGAAAGTGTTCCACCCTTTAAGGAAGAGGACACCACACACTTATCTCCTAGTAATAAACTCACTTTATTATTCTAAGCTAGTTTAATTAAGTTTAGAAAAATTTAGGACTAAGGGAAAATAAAACCTACACCAACACTTGAGTACCAAGACCTAGTTCACCTTCTTTAGTACTTATTCTTATAGAATACATCTTGACAAAATAATTTAGTAGCAATATTAGATAATCACAATAATTTATTATCAACATTTTACATAAACATTCATAAAGATATTAAAGTCTTTCCATCCAAAAGGGTTGGGGATGAGAGATGTTACACCACCCCTTAGAATTAATGTCAATTTGAACATTACATAATATATGTGAAGTAAAATGTGCACTAAATAAATGTATTTATTCCAAAAAGTAATGAACTCCTTTCACATATATAAAGAATATTTCATTATTGAATCTAAAGCATACACTTTCCTATAAGCGTGCAATAAACTTATCGAACCATCGAAAAATAGGGTTCACCAAAATGAAGATCAAGATGATGAACCACTAATTTTCTTATGTTTCATTCAATTTATGAGGGTTATAATGCATAAATAAGAATCAGAAATCAAACCTAACCAATATATCAATCAAAAGATAGGTTTTAAGAGGGTCAAATCTTGTGTACTTGTTGGAAAAAGTTCTTTTTCAGGCCTCACTGAGGACTTATTTTCCCAATGGTGAATGGGTTCTAGCTAGGGTTCTGGAAAATCAATTTTTGAGTTCTATTCTTCAGTGTCTACACTTCCAGATCTTAGCGAGATACTATCAAAAACTCAGAAATAGTTTTTGTGATCTTGCAAGAAAGATGACAACTTTGACAACTTTTCCAATTTTTGCTTTCCACTTGATCTTCAACCTAAAACCTTCTATCACACATCAAAGAGGAGAAAAATGTTGATTGTTAGGGAATAGGGGTTTTCCTTGGTCAAACCCATTTTGGTAATTAAACCTTGAAATGAAACAATGCATAATTGAATGATGAATGAACAACAATATGTAACAACTCACCAAACCTTGTTGAAACCTTGGATTGTAAATCTGAAACTTAGTATGAAATGGCCTCAATGAGTGTAGATCTTGATCATGAACTTCACATAAGATAATGGCTTTGAACACTTGAACTTGATCACCAATGCTACATCATCACATTAGTTCAACATCATGCATGACTTTTACATGATGATTGATATCTTGATTGTTGCAATAAACTTCAATAATTTTCCCTTGAACACCTTCTTGAATGGTCTTATGAACTCTTGATCTCGTAACATAAATTTTCTATTAGGAATTGAACACTTGAAAGCTTGGATGAAACTATGTGAAATAACATTTTATTTATACTTATCTTATTCTTAATTCCTGAAATTTAAATAACACAAGCCGACATCATATCTTGAATTTCAAATCACTAAAATATTGCCAAAAATATATCCCAAGGGGGGGGTCCTAGGGTCAAGTGAGGACCCATTCGCCATGTGGAAAATGGGTCCTAGCATACTTAGTTAGAAGACATTTCGGGGATTGTGAAATGTCATGTGGAAAGGGGGTCCTAGGACCTAGTGAGGACCCATTCGCCAGGTGGCGAATGGGTCCTAGGTCACTAACCTAGGACACACTTTGAGGGATGTTAAATGTTATGTAAAAGGGGGGTCCTAGGACCTAGTGAGGACCCATTCACCAGGTGGTGAATGGGTCCTAGCTAGGTCACTAATCTAGGACACAAACCTTGTAAAATTAAGTGTTGTGTAACATTATTTATGAATGTTTATTTTTATCCCTCAAAATTTAAAATTAATTAGGCTTGGATTTGAATTAAAGGGGCCAATTAACCTCCATTAATTAATAAATCCCTAGATTAGTGTGAAAGTGTAAAGATACACTTTACAACACCCTAAATAAGGCACCATTAAGTCCATTTTATTAAAACGGATCCTAACTTTTTTCTTTTTACTTTTTAAAAAAGGGGGTGAAAATTTTATTGATACTAAGTAGAAAATTACAGTAGAATGGACAAAGAGCCCCAACATAGTAGAAAAAAATCCAAATTGGGCCCTAAGGAGAAATCACAAGTGTCTAAAAGGCCCCCACACCAAGCATCCTCCCAACA
Source organism: Sequoia sempervirens (assembly GCA_007258455.2). Classification (NCBI taxonomy): domain Eukaryota; kingdom Viridiplantae; phylum Streptophyta; class Pinopsida; order Cupressales; family Cupressaceae; genus Sequoia; species Sequoia sempervirens. Next base: position 179,187,748 of record VDFB02026320.1, read on the forward strand.
CCAATGAGCACACAACCAAACCACCTCAACACATCTAACATTTCTAATCCTCATGAATAAACTATTCAAGTTGATGGTGTTTCTACTGATCAAGCTAACCCCAACTCCAAACAGACCACACTCCCATCTCATCTGAAGCCCATTTAGCTAGATAATCTGCCACTTTGTTCCATTCCGTTGGAATGTGCACAAAGGAAATGGAGACAAAATTGGAGGCCAGATTGAGAATTTGTCTAGCTAACACACCTAACCTCCATGAAGAATTCTTGAAATCCCATTTGTTTAGCAAAAAAACAAGAATCATTGAATTTGTGGACACTAGAAATGGATGCTTCACTTCCTTGTCCACAAAATGGGTACAAGGAGAGGAATCAAATTTCATATTATTCACACTTAAGGACGCCTTAGAGATCTCAACCCAATGAAGGATGTAAGAGATATTACTGTAATGAATCCTTGGGGATGATTGAGACAAGAAATGGGTTCACCACCAAGTGTAAACTTGGAAAATACTTTTTTTTTAAAACACAGTGTGATATACAAACTAATACTAAATGACCTAAGAATGCAAGTAAGATGTAACAAAAAGTTGTGAAACTAGAAATGTGCACTTGGAAAGATGAAGAAGGAAAACTGGAGGTCTAGATCACTAAAAATTTTGATGTTGAGGCCAACTAGGACTCATATGCCAGTTTGGATGAATTAGTCAGGAAAATTGTGCCAGAACAAGTTTTAGCCAAAAGGGTACTCAGATCTGCAAAAATCTTGTTTAGGCTTGGGCAGTGGGACTCATTCACCAATAGTGGTGAATCATTCCACCTCTGGATTTCTGGAAATTCAAAACAGGAAATTGTAGCCCTCAGTTTGCTTTTCTACTCCTGATTCAGATCTAAGTCTGAAACTACAAAATTCTGCCTGTAGATCTTCTCCAAGCTTCTCCTAGGACTTTGACAACTTTGAATTACTTTGACACTTGATGACAACTTTTCTAATCTTGATCTTTGAAAAATTTGTAACCTAGACCTACAAATCACATGCAAAGAGAGGGAAAAATGTTGTGGGTTAGTGAATAGGAGTTTTCCTTGGTCAAACCCCTTGTTGGTAATCAAGCCCTTGAAATGAAATGAAATGGAATAGAGAATGATGAATGAACAAATAATGATGTTGCAACTCACCAAACCCTTGTGATAGAATGTTGCAAACACACAAGAGATGGCTCCAATTGATGAGGACTTGAAATCTTACTTGATGTTGATGCAATACTTGAAACACAAATGCTACATCACAAATGTTAGCTCTAAAACAACATGATGCAAACAATCTTTGACATGATGAATGACACTTGAAGAAGCTCTTGATTGCTTGATAATTTTCCCTTGAAATGCCTTGAATACTCTTATGAATGCTCAAATGCTCTTGTGAACTATATGCATGAATGCTTGAATGCTTGATTGGGTAGGATGAAATGAGAGAAATAACCTTACATATTTATACTCAATTATGCAATCATTTATGAAATTACAACACTACAGGCTGACCTTAGATCTTGGAGAATAAAAACCCACCAGAATTTTGAATTAAAAATTTGAATTTGAAGTAAAAGGGGACTCATTCGCCACCCTGGGTGAATGGGTTCCACCTAACAGGACTCATTCGCCCATAATGGAAAATGAGTCCCACCTTATGAATTTAAGGTGGGTTTCAGGATTTTGATATTCTAAATGATATTTATTGGGGTTATTCTAAAAAATACACATAAATAAGGCTCATGGATACAAAATGGGGCCAATTAAAGCATAAGAAAGCCCATTTATTAATGAAAAACCTAGAAAAGTGTGAAAGTGTGTTACAATACTTTACAAAACATTGAAATAAGGCTTGCTAAATGATGAAAAGAGGTTATTTTATTAACAAGACCCTAGAAAAGTGTGAAAGTGTGTTATAACACTTTACAACACTCAAGTAAGGTACCATTTAAATCCTTTTAGTTCTCAAGGGCCCAAGACCTAATGTGAATGTGTTATCCACATTACAACATTAAATCAAGGCAATAATAAGCCAGAAATCACAAGGAGGGCTCAAACATGTCAGAAAAAGTAGAAAGGTTACTTTTTTGGTGACCACATTTAGCCCCCACTTTAGTGAGGATGAAATTGCTTCAAACTCACACTAAATTAGATCAATGCGCATCAAGAGGGGTTCAAATGTACCAATGCTAGCAAGATGGGATGAGAATGATCAAGAGGGGTGATCAAGCCCCCAGAATCAAGATCTCATGACAAGCCAACATAAGTACAAAGGAAAGCACATTAAAATGATATCAAGAACAACAACAAGGCACAAGCATACAATGCTAAAGATGAAAAAGGGAAAATAAAAGGAAAGAAAGAATCAGATCAAGCTTTGAACATTTTTCTAGCATGATGTGGATCAGATCTAGGTTGTTTATCTAGAAAATGCATACTCACTCTAAGGCGATGAAACTCATGGTTGTCTGCTGAGTGAGAAGGCCTAAAAGGTGAGAAACACACACTCATGGCTGGTATGCACTCACACACATGCAAGTGGCTATGGGGAAAGTCATTCCTAGGAATGGGCTTCCCACTCAACCATACCAAAGTTATACCTCCTAATAAATTTAATAAGGCACCACAAAAAGAAAATGGTCTTTCGAGCTTCATGAGACAAGCAAAACTTTGTGTGCTTGGAGCTCATGAAAAAATGTGATGGCTCCATAGGCATGCAAGTTGTGTTGTGTAAGGTGGCCATATAACAAATGCAAAATGCAACATGCAAAGAATGTTCAAAGGAGTCATGCTTAGTTCATGCGAGGTCTTAACTTAGGGAACATAGTGCCTAATGTCTCCAAGAGAGGACTGATCAAAGAATATAAGATTCACAACTTAGGGGATGTAGTGTGTCAAATCAATCCATTAAGAGGAAATAAATATGCTAATATATATCATGCTCATGAAGGAAATTACACCTAATGTCATCCACCAAGTGACAAACGCATCGTATGAAGTAAGAAGGTTGCACTAAGAACCATGAAAAGGAAAATGCAAAAGAATAATGCCAATGTATGCCCTCACTTTAAAGGAATTTCTAAACACCATGTTGTGAGAAATTTCTTTAAAGTTGCAAATCAAAAATGCAAACAAGAAAGAAGACATGAGATCCAACTTGGAAAGCCCTATTCCAAATCATATGTTTCTGAGTAAGGCTATGTCATGTGAGAGAAAAAGAAAAGAGAAGGGGTTGCCCCCAAAATGGAAAAACCAAACACATAAGGGATCTATGGATTTGGGGTTGGGATCTATGGATTTGGGGTTAGTATGTTCTTTGTTGTAATGTTTTTAGAGAGCGTGGAACTGTCATCATTCCCCAAATATACAAAACTAGAAGAATGACACACACAGAGCGAAAACAAAGAAAAAGAAAGAGCCTTTTGGGTCAACATGGAAGAAACATAGGGTGTCTCGATGCTTTGCATGATCCCCAAAAGGAAAACACAAGACAAATGAAAAAGAGAAGGTAGAAGAAAAAGCTTTTGGGTCAACATTAAGGAGACATGAATGTCTCAATGCCTTGTGCCATCCCCAAAAGGAAAACAAAAGAAAAAGAGAAAGATAAAGGTAAAAAGGAAAAAGCAATGCACGACATAAAGAAGAATGAAGGTACAAATAGAGGAATGTCACAAAGAGAGAAAATAAAACAAAACATCACAAGGGATCACATTATGGACATACAATCACACAAAAGAAAAACAAAAGAAAATGCAAAAGACTAGTAAGGAAAATGCAAGTTAACCGTCGTGCAAGTCATCTGCCTTCCAATCATGTTCATTGTATACCAAAGGCAGAAAGCTACCCAAATGTACAAGGGAAAGTGTTGAACTAGGAGAAGTACCAGGTTCATCACTCTGTATAGGATATTTCCCATTTAAGTTCATGGAAGAGGAAAATAATGTGTTCAATTCATTATGCACCTCTTCATCAATTTTAGCGGTCTCATCACCGTCATCCAAATTAATCACAATAGGAGGTCAAATGATAATGTACATCGAAGAGTTCATCTCTTGTTGTGATTCTTGTATTGGGTTGTTTTGTTTTGGTTGGGGAGGAGGGTCATCATGCATTGCTACAATCAAGCTCAGTTTTTATTTTCGTTGTTTAACTCTTCATGTAACCTATGAGCAAGAGCACAAGGTCTACGCCTACGCTCTCTAGTGCCTCTATTTCTTTTGGTTTTGTTTCTAATTTGCGTTTGTGAAGGAGCGGGTTGATCAACCATAGGTTTATTTTATTCCCTAAGAGGAGGAATGGAAGGAACCATAGGAGGTTGTTCATCCACTTTCTCTTTTACTTTGTAAACTTGTTTTATTCTAGGAGGTGTGACAGGGTTGCTTTCTTCGTCTCTTGGTCTTTTGGATGATGTGGGTGAAGTTTTTGTCTTTGGTTGGTCTTGGTTATTTGGTTCTTGTTTAGGTTCAAGCATGGTTTCATCAAGGATGGGAGCTGAGGAAGTAGAGGGGGACATGTTTCTGAGGGATAGTTTGGCTATTTTCTTTTCTTTGAATTTTTGGTAAGATACAAAAAAGAAGTCTTCTCGTTGTTTGATAGGTTTCATGGGCTTGGGCCAAAAGTATTCTAAGGAAATTTTTCCTTTGGAAGACAAGGGGTTAAAGCCACTATGGTGAATGGTGAATATTTCATTGTCAAATGGAAACTTTAAGCATTTGTGCACAACCGAAGGGACAAATTTCATTGAGCAAAGCCATGGATGGCCTAGCCTCAGATGAAATTGGTCCGACTATGGGATGATGGAGAATGTGACATCTAATGTTTTTGGTCCTATTTGTAATGGTAGGGTGATCAATCCTATCATAGGGCACACAAATCCATTACGTGTCTTGATCCATTCTTTCAATTTATCATAGTCATCTTGATAAAGTTCATGCAAGAGTAAGAATTCCTCAGTGACCACATTCTCTCCATAGGCGGGATCTATTAATATCCCATTAGTGGGCTTGTCATAGATACAAACAACTATGCAGAGAGGACCATCAGGTGCATGTTTAATTATATCCTTAGAGGAGAAAGCAATATCAAGAGGACTCTTAGGCTGGTCCTTACAAGGGATGACGTTTATCACTCCTACCATTTCATCCATAGGATTAACACTGATAGCATTTGGAATAGGATCATTATTTTCATCATCTGTATCAACATTCATCACATCATTCTTTGTAGTTTCACTGGTTTTGACAAATGAAACACTGTTTTTGGGCATTGGGTTCGTGAAAATTTGCAAGTTTTGGTTTGAAGGGGCAATAGACTTATTGTCGTGATTGCTAACACCTCCAATGGATAAATGATTGGAATCAATGAGGTCTTGCAAAATATGTTTAAGATGCTTGCAAAGTTCTGTGTCATGTCCATTTTGTCGATGATAGTGGCAATAAGCATTTGATCTAAAGCTCAAGGGTAAAGGATTATTAGGGTTGGGTGTTTTGATAGGAGGCAAGGTAATCATTTGTTGTAAAAGTTGGGACATTGTGTTATGAAGGGTGTCAGGTAAAGGTGTGAATTGTCTTTTCAGAATTCCATAACTAAAGGGTACTGAGGTTTTGACAACAACTACTTGGTTGTTGATGTTTGGAGGTGGTTGTTGAGGGGGGTTTGAATTACAAGAACCCTTTATTTTGTTTTCTAAAAGGTTGGGAACTTTTTTGGTTGGCGGGCTCATATTGCTCAATTCGACTAGAAGTGGACCTTGTATCTCGACTACTAACCGAATTTTGATAATCATAAAGGGTAGTACACAAGTGCATGAAGGATGGGAATTTCATCATAGTGAGCTTGTCCTGAATTTTAGATTGCAAGTTTTTTATAAACATCTTTTGAAAGTGTGGGTCAGGGACCTTGACATCGATTTGAGAATAAAGTGATTGATAGCGTGAGATAAAATAAATTATCTTTTCTTCCTCATTTTTCTTATATCTCATCAAATTAGCCAAGGTCTTCTTGGGAGTCGTATGCACTTGGAAATGGTTTACATATGCATCAACAAGTTCATTGAATGAATGAATTTAATTGTTCAGTAAAGAAGAAAACCATTCCAAGGTAGTATCTTTTAAGGATCGAGGAAAGAGTTTTTCCAACAATTTATCATCAAGGACAAAGTCACTGCATAAGACGGTGTAGGTATTAACATGGTTAGAAGGATCTCCCTTCCTCCATATTTCTGAAATCTAGGCACCTCTACACCTTGTGGCATCAATGTTCACAATATCTCCAAGGAAAATGGATTGCTTTTGACATAATATCTGGGTGGGCCATTCTAATTTTGGTTTATGGTGGAGATTTGCTTTTGCATGGATGAAACAGTTTGGAAAAGTTTTGTTATAAGAGGATCATTACAAGTGGTATGAGATGGAAGGGAAAGTGGAAATGAAGTGTATGTATTAGTAAGACAAGTGAATGGAATGCTTATAGGTGGTAATGTGGTAGAAGATAGAACATGTGATGCAACATAGGAACTAGGGATGCTAGCAGGAATACCCAAGGAAGGAATCACATTACTAACTTGTTACATTGTTGTTGTGACTTGAGGAGTAGTATAGGTAGGTATTGAGGCTATTGTTGAGGGAGGGGGAATTTGAGTTCCCCCTTGGTTTGCAACATTGTTTGTTGGTATAGGAGCACTAGAGGTTGAAGGAATATGTTTTCCAAAGATTTGAACTATGTTTTTCACAAGGTCAAGGCCATCTTCACTTTCAAGCATGCGGTGAATGTTTTCTATGTATGGGAAATGTTAGTATCAAAATGATATAATAAAAAAACACCAATGAAACATTAAACTAAAGAAAGCTAAATAGAATGAAATCAAAGAAATCAAACAAAGCTTCTTCAAAATTGTTCCATTGTCCTCTATCTCCAGTGATTTGCTTGAAGTTGTTGCTCTCAGATTGTATAAGCAAAGCTTCTCAGAATGGTAACCTGCAGAATGAGTATGCAAAGAGAGAGAATACTTCTCTATCCTATATTCTAGTGGAGTGAAATGTTGATATACAGATATGCATAGGGGTTGTAGATTATACACAGGGGTTGTGGATTATGAATGCTTTTGAAGCTATGATATGAGGATGATAGGCCATGATATGGATTGCTAATATGCTAAGCTATGCTATGCTATGATTCTAGAGGCTATGGATGTTGGAAGGCTGATTGACTATAGTTTTCCTGTATGAAAGCTTTTCTCTTTTTCAAAGACCCGGCAATCCCTTTTTATAGATTTTTACAGGCAAGAGCCTGGCTGGCAAAGATCAATGGCTGTGAGATTGTCTGTTAAATTTGAATGGTGAGAGATGGAGAGGTTGAGAGGAAGATGGAATATGTTGGGAGGTTGGAGAGAAGAATGGAGGTTCGTCTTCAACCCACGGGAACAACTTTGCTCAAAAATAGAGAAATTTATTAATTTTTTGTTTTCAAGTTATTTCACGGTTGTTGCAGATAATCCAAATTAAATAAATAAATTTATTTAATTTTATGTATTATGTGGGTTTAAAACATTTTTGAAATATTTCATGTGAATGGACATTAGAAGATTTAATTAAATATTTGGAATATTTAATTGTGAATAGACTTTAGAAGAATTAATTAAATATTTAGAATATTTAATTGTGAATGGAATTTAGAGGATTTTTAGAAGAGAAGAATATTTAATCTTTATTTGAATAAAATATTCAAGCCAAGATTATATGATAATTAATATAAATAAATCATAATGTTTATTTAATTAATTAAGAAATGGATAAGAAAAGTGATTAAATAAACTTATTTATTTAATCAAAATGAAAAGAATGAACAATATAAATAAATTATTTAGATTTATTTATACGCAGATTGAATTCAGAGATTTAATTAAATATTAAAAATATTTAATTAATTACCAGACTATTGAAATGTGACCATTTTAGGTGTATACATTTTTCCCCTCATGGAAGTGATGTGTTTTACGCATTGCTTCAAAGAATTTTGAAATTTTCCCCAGATGTTGATTGTGGAATGTTGATAGGTATAAGCCCCCTCGGACGATGAATCAATAAGATTTTGATTTTTGTGAAATTTTTTTGAATTTTTAGATTTTTTTGGAATTTTTCAATTTTTATGATTTTTAAGATGTTGATTCATTGTTCAAAAATGATGATGTGAAGAAATTTACATGGAAAGACGTGAGATGAAAAATTGATGACCTAAATTTCCCTTGCAATGATAGAATGTGATAAAATGCCCCAATTTTGTGTATTGTGTTGCCCTGATTTGATGATGTTTGTCTGATAAATTTGTTCCCAAGGTTGTTGGAAAACAAATAGTAGCTGATAAATTTTCTTTCAAGTTAATGAAAAACAAATAGTTGTTTGATAAGTTTGCTTCTAAGGTTGTTAAAAACAAATAGTATTTTGATAAATTTGCTTTCATGATGATGAAAAACAAATAGGTTGTTGATAAGTTTGCTTCTAAGGTTGTTAAAAACAAATAGTATTTTGATAAATTTTCTTTCATGATGATGAAAAACAAATAGGTTGTTGATAAATTTGCTTCTAAGGTTGTTATAAACAAACAAGATTTTGATAAATTTTCTTTTCATGATGATGAAAAACAAATAGTTTGTTGATAAGTTTGCTTCTAAGGTTGCTAAAAACAAACAAGATTTTGATAAATTTTCTTTTCATGATGATGAAAAACAAATAGGTTGTTGATAATTTTGCTTCTAAATTTGTTAAAAACAAACAAGATTTTGATAAATTGATATTCAGATTTGATTGATTTGTCTTGATGATTCTTCCTATTCAAGAGGAGAGATTGAGCATCTTGTAGTTACGGGAGAAATTCTTGAAGACATGGAGATTGATTCCACAGCTTGTACAGGTGGATAGAGATGTGATCAAGGCATGTGGACTAACCTCGTTACTTGAGATGCCTGAGGTGCGTCTCAACATAGCCTTATTGATAGCACTTGCAGAGAGGTGGAATAGTGACATGAACACCTTTCATTTTCCAAAAGGAGAGATTGTCGTGACTCCTGAGGATGTGTATCGCATCCTAAAGATTCTAGTGATGGGTGAGATAGTGAGATTTGATGGTCGGGAGGCGGGAGGTACTGATGCTTTGAGACGGGTATTCAGAGATGATCGTATTGCAAGATATTATATCTCATGGGAAGAGATGACAGATTTGTATGCTCCCTTACCCTTTGTACTTGCAGGCTTCATTGGAGGTGTTCTGTGCCCTGACCATATGTCGAAGGGTTTTGCAGTCAGGTGGGGTCGTGTACTTGAGAGTATGGTGATGCAGGGTACGCAATATGCTTGGGGATCATGCATGCTTGCACATTTATATGATGAGCTACACCATGTTGTGTATGGTCGAGGCTGGAGTTTAGTTGTTGGTTGTTTGCTTTTACATATATGGGCATGGGAGCATTTTGCCATTACGTGACCATTGACTCATGTACGACGGCCTGTCGGTCGACCGTATAGATTCAGATATACCAATTTCATTGCTCAGTCGAGGTTCGACAAACTAGATCATTGGCAGCGTCTCCTAGATGATCTTGATACAGTATGATGGCGGCCCTATGTAGATTGTGAGGCATGGCCAGAGGATGCTAGGGAGATGCCCTATGTCTTTACTGCCAGATATTTGATTGGTCATACTCTTGGGATTATTGAAAGGTTTCTTCTTGGTCAAGTGTGGCAACAGTATGGTCGGTCTCAAGGTATGCCCCAGGGTTCTTCTATTTGTGTGTGTCAACAGCAGGAGGTTACAGTGTGGGGTCTACGGAGTGGCAGAGTTCACCAGTTTGGGATTACAGATGTGGGACTACAGAGTGATATTCTTGACAGGGGGATGACTCCAGAGTATGGTTAGTATATGTTGGAACATCCTATGCCATGATTATTTGATCCTAATGATCCTGTCGCTCTAGTTGCAAAGCAGAGACCACATATAGGGGGACATAGGCGACAGCGAGAGGCGGCTTCAGAAGGTGATGACTCCGTGGAGGATGATGATGATGATTCAGATGGGGATGGAGATAGTAGTGATGAGGAGAGTGGAGGTGATAGTGGTGGAGGAGGGGGAAAAGGTGGCAGAGGTAGTGGAAGAGGTGGTGACAGAGGTGGTGGTAGAGGTGGAGGCAGAGGTGGACCACAAATGAGACATTCAGCTCCATCATCTTTAGTAGATCTAGTGGTGATGAGTCAGATAGTTACCTTGCAGAGTAGAGTGCAGAGCTTACAGGGTTAGTTAGCACAGGCACAGGCCTTGGTTACATAGCTACAGGGACAATTGATGATAGTGACTGTCGATAGAGATACAGCTAGACGACAAGGTGAGCAGGCCATGGCCATAGCTGACAGTCTACAGAGAGTAGCAATAGGTACCTCGATTGGTGACATGATGAGAGAGGTGACCAAGGCCACCCAGGAGGTAGAGTTCTATAGGACCAGGTATCATGATGCAGTGCCACCTGAGCAGAGAATGAGTTATACACAGTCTCGGTCTACACATAGTCACTCTCAGGCTACTAGCAGGGGTGTATCTCAGCCATTACCTCCAGGAGGGTCATCATGAGCAGGTGGAGCAGGTCCATCAGATACAGGTGGGGCAAGTCCCAGACCAGCAGCACCAGAGGATAGCACTTTGTAGTGCTTTTTGCATGATGTCTTATATGTCTTATTGATACTCTGTTGAGACATCTGTATACACACTGATATGATCCCATTTTTTATGATGTTATGTCATGTATAGTTGGCATCTTTTGTACATTTGACATTCATTTATGAGATATATGATATGCAGCGATTGATTCCTTATGTGATGAATGTGTCTATTTTCTGTATGCATGATGTTTTATGTGATGGTTTCACGATGATGTATATGTATGCATGATTTTTAGATATGAAAATGCAAGTGCAATGTTATGATATGATTGCAATCTATTGATGAATGATTTTATGAATATGAATGTGAAATGATGGATGGTACAATTTATGAATGCCCATGAATGTTTTGATTATGATATATGCTTTGTTTTTATTATTTTTTTGATTTTCTGATGCAAATATGTATGAAAAATGTATGTGATGATGTTTTTGTGAATGTCAAAATGTACTCAGTCATTTATTGGAAAGATATGAAACTTTCATACTTTGCCAGCTTTCTTATAAGTGCAAAATGCAGATTCTAAAATGAAAGTAATCTATACTAACCATGCAGGGTATCTGTACAATATTGCCATTTTGATAGCTTATTTGTGCTTTTTGTGTCATCATAGAGCATTGAAATGTTGAAAGTTAATACAAGCATCAAAGGGTATGTTAGCACCAGTGATGACCTGAGTATTGCTTTCATGATTTTTTATATAGCAAGATAATACAAGCATCTAGGTATAATTGAACCAAGATGACCTGAGTATCGCTTGCATAAATAGAGAAGAGTTAACCCATTTCCCATGAAAATTCCAAAATTTCATCAATGATACTTAGTAGAGCATGTCTCGCGACCAATTTGCATAATACTAATGATTTCCTCACAAACAACAAACAAAGAAAAATCATACTCCTTCCTTGCTTTTCTAGTTCAATACATCATCGAATTGCTCCAGAGATATGATAGAAAATCAACCAACAATTCAAATTTTACCTAAAGTATTCCAAACATTATTCAGATTAAGATCATCCAACTTGGTTATCAACATTGATGTTTTTTTTATTAATGTTGTTTTTTACCATGTTGTTTGATTTCATTGGCATTGAGTGATCGTTTTGGTGTTGTGGTTGATTTGATGTGTCAATGTATGTTGTGCTTTGTCAAACTGTCATTTGTCCATTTGTGATATTCTAAAAGCTCATTGCCTCTCTCTTGTTTAGTCTGTTTTTCTGCCCCTAGTGTAAACACAACCTAAATATGATGGATATGTACAAATTTCATCAAGCCATGATGAAACACAAGGATTCCCATTGCATGATATGGATATGATAGATATGTACAGATGATAGATATAGATAAATGATGTCGTAAAGCGAATGGAGGACATAAGCTAATAGATAGAGGAGGCCATTTTGATCACAAGTAGCACCTATTTTCTAGGTTTTCACCACTTATTTTTATTGCACTTTTTTAAATCATGTGAATTTTTTTTTTTTTCCAGGACTTTTTCTTATTTTTATGTATTTTTTCAGGACTTTTTCTGATTTTTATGTATTTTTTGATGATTCAGACATAGAAATTCTTCAAATGAATGTTGTTGATTGGTTCTACAAACAGGTCCCCTTCTAATGTAGATAACTGATATGCTCCAGAACCGTATGCTACAATGATGACAAATGGACCAAGCCAATTTGGTTCAAATTTTCCTTTCTTTTCTTTGTCTTGTTGATTGCATGGATTTTCTTTCAAGACTAAGTCACCTACTTGAAATTTCCATTGTTTAACTCTGTGATTGTAGCTACAGGACAAAACTTGTTGATAACACTTCAAATGATCAGTTGTATGTTGATGTCTTTCATCTAACAGTTCTAGCTCTTGCAGACGAGATACTCGGTAGTCTTCATCATTTATCAATCCTTTGAGTGAAACCCTAAGCGAAGGTATTTCAACCTCTAATGGTAAGATCGCTTCTACTCCATATACCAAGGCATATGGGGTAGCTCCTGTTGGTGTGCGAATGCTGGTTCTATATGCCCACAAAGCTGGATTTAATTGGACATGCCAATCACGACCGACATCATTTACCGTCTTCTTCAAGATCTTCAAGATTGTTTTGTTTGAAGCTTCTGCTTGACCATTTCCTTGTGGATAGTAAGGTGTAGAGAACCTGTGTTGGATGTGAAATCTTTCACAAAGTTCATCAACATCCTGATTCTTGAAAGGCCTCCCATTATCAGTGATGATAGAATTAGGAATTCCATATCGGCAGATGATGTAATTCAAGATAAATGAAGAGATTTGTTTACTGGTCATAGTCATCAAAGGAATAGCTTCGATCCATTTTGTAAAATACTTTGTAGCTGTGATGATGAATTTATGCCCATTTGATGATGAAGGATGAATTTTGCCAACAAGATCTAGTCCCCACTGAGAAAAAGGCCATGTTGGAGTGAAAGGTTACAGTTCCTGTGCAGGTGCATGAATAAGATTCCCATGGATCTGGCATTTAGAACACTTCTTGACAAAAGTAAAAGATTATCTCTCCATGGTAGGCCAATAATATCCCATTCTAACAAGTTTCTTGGCTAAGGTTAAACCGCTTGAATGAGTTCCACAAATACCACCATGAACCTCTTGTAAGGCTTGTTTAGATTTGTCATGTTCAAGACATCAAAGAAGTGTACCATCAAGACCACGTCGGTAAAGGATATCGGCGATCAAGGTATAACGGGATGATTGGCGTATGAAATTCCTTTTTTGGTTTTGGGATAAGTCCGAAGATAAGATGTTATTTTTCAAATAGGTATAAATATTTCCATACAAAGGTGAATCAAAACCGGTTAAATGGCATATGCTTAGGTCTTTGGATTATCATAGGCGGGAGAAAACAATTGTTCCACCAAGAATTCATACTGTTTTTTATTTTCTAATAATTGTAACAAGGAAGCAATTATAGCCATTGCATCTACAACTTTATTATCAATCCTTGGGATTTGTGAAAACTTGATTGCCACAAAATACCTTTTAAAATCATCCACCATGTTCTTGTAAGGTAGCAGCTTATCATCTTTAGTCTGATAATCATCATTGATTTGATATATGACAAGTTGTGAATCACCGTAGACTTGCAACTATGTAATCTTCCAGTCCAATTGTATCTTCATTCCTATGAGCAATGCTTCATATTCAGCTATGTTATTTGTGCAGGGAAACATCAACTGATATTATTTTGGGATGGTATGTCCTTCAGGTGTAACAAAAGAATCCCTGCCCCCAAGCCATGTTGCGTGTAAGATCCATCAAAGTACAATGTCCATGATTTCTTAATTGTTGTTGTGAAGACATCTACATCAAGAAATTAAATGTGCATTGGGTTTTCTTCTTGTAAAGGTGCTTCGGCCAACTGATCTGCTATGACCTGTCCTTTTATAACTCTTCGATCTACATAGTGAATGTCAAACTCACTTAAGATCATTGCCCATTTTGCAAGTCTTCATGTTAAGGTAGCTTTGCTTAAGAGGTATTTTAGTGGATCGATTTTGGTTATCAACTTAACTGTATGAGCTAACACATAGTGGCGCAACTTTTGAGAAGCAAACACTACTGCTAGGCAAGCTTTTTCAATGAAAGTGTAGTTTAGTTCATGACTTGTTAAAGTTCTGTTGATATAGTATATGGCTCTTTCTTTGCATGTAGAATCCTCCTGTACGAGTAACGCTCCCAAAGATACTTCTGTTGCTGAAATATAGAGTATGAGGGGCTTTCCTGGAACTAGTGGATTCATGAGATATTGCTTGATCTAATTAAATGTTGCTTCACACTTTTCCTCCCATTTGAATGGGATATTTTTATGCAATAGATGTGTAAATGGTAAGCTTTTGTCTGCCAGTTGAGCTATAAACCTCCTGATGGATTTTAATCATCCTTGCAGTGATCATAGCTGACTAATATTTCGTGGTGGCGGCATGTCCATTATAGCTTGTACTTTTCCTAGATCAACCTCTATGCCCTTTTCTGAAACAATGTATCCTAGGAGTTTTCCAGATTTAACACCGAAGACACATTTCTTTGGATTGAGTCGAACATTGAACTTCTCCATTCTGATAAAGATCTTTGACAAGATTTCTAGATGTCCTTCTCTTGTGTTGGATTTGGCCAATAAGTCATCCACATAGTCTTCCATGAAGGTGTGCATCATGTCATGGAAAATGGTTGTCATTACTCTTTGATAAGTTGCTCCTGCATTTTTAAGCCCAAATGGCATGACATTCCAACAATAGGTACCCCAAGGGCATGTGAACATTGTTTTATCTTGATCCTCTGGTGCAATATTTATCTGGTTATATCCTGAAAATCCATCCATTAATGAATACATTGCATGGTCAGTAGTTAAATCAACAATCATATCTATGTTTGGCAAAGGGAAATCATCTTTGGGACATACTTTGTTCAAATCTCTGAAATCTGTACAAATTCTAATCCTTCCATCCAGCTTTTAAATAGGTACGATATTGGAGATCCATTCTTCATAGTCAATAGACCGAATGAATCCAACATCTAAAAGCTTCTTTAACTCTTCTTTAACCAATAATGCAACATGTGGATGCATTTTTCTGAGTTTTTGCTTCACAGGTTTTGCCCCTGTGTTTATAGATAGATGATGCATTATCAGATTAGGATCTAACCTGGCATATCAGCATATGACCAAGCAAAGTTGATTTGATTCTCCTTCAAGAACTCTATGAATTTCAGTACTTCTCCCACTATTAATGATGCTGCAAGTTACAAGATTTTTGGCTGCTCTATTGTACCTATGTTGGTTGATTCTGTGGGCTCAATCAAAATAGAAGATCTCTCTTGATAATGTTTTGGAAGAGTTTCAAGTTTCTCATCCTTTAGTGCCTCAAAAAGGTTTTCACCGTTAGATTTGCTCTTTATTTTTCTCTTGTTGTGATCTACCATTGTCATTTTTTGGTTTTCACCGATAGATTCATCTTTTATTTCATTTATTTTGCAGCTAAGAGACTTGACACCCTCCCTATCAAAATCTTGAGTATGAGATTCTTTGATGGAACACTTGTTTTCTTGATTAGATGAACAAAGGAAATTTACAATATCCTCATCATCCTGAAATATAGGGATATGGATAGGTGCATCGTTGTCCCAATCAATAAGTTCTGGATAGACTAAAGGTATGGGATCATTAGGTTGGTAAGGTCTTGAGCGGTCAAAGTCATGACATAGTTGTCATTTTCATGATGGACAAGGTCTATAATGGTATTCTTCTGTCGATTATCAATCTTGTTAAAATTTGAATCGTCCTCACTTGAGTCATGATCTCTTTGTAAAACATAATCAAGTGGAGGCCTTGAGCCCTCCCCTTGTAAGAACGTGGGTGTGAATTTATGTATGACATCCACCCTTTACTCTATTAAGAATGTATCATCAGAGACCTTATCCCATTCATATTCATTGGAATCATTGTCTAAACTATTCTGCAATTGGAAAACTGATCCATAAAAATTTTGTAGAGTGACATCTTCATGGGGTTTATCTGAAATTGATTCTCCTTCATGAGTTTGTTGTGCTCGCTGTGAAGGTGACTCTTCTATATTTTTACCATATCCAAGTCCTATTTTATCCTTTGGATGTATTGAAATAGGTTGAATTGGCTCAATGATTCCTTCTTTTCTTTTTCCTATAGGACCATCTCCTTTATAGCCCATTCTTTGCATGATGGTATACCCTTTTTCATATTGTTCTATGGGTAATGTGACACTTTGTACTGATTCTTCTTCATCCTTATAGAGCCAATCAAGGATAGCTCTATCTTCCATTTCATTTTCTTTAATAAATATTCCATTAAACTTGGTGATGGGAACTAAAGCTGAAGCTAAAGCTGTTGTAGCCTGTTGTATGGATGTTGATGGTTGACCATGGGATCTCGGAGAAGGAGGTAAGCTCGAAAGGGATAGCGAATATTCGCCTACTCCTTTGTCTTTTAAATGTAGCTTGGTGTCAAGATTCTTTGTCAATTCTTACAATTGGCCCTGTAGATTGGAAGAAGAAGCAGTAAGAACCTCCCTATTATGCGGCACAAAAATGTCTTGAGTTGCTCGGAGATTTGAACAAGTTTGGGTGCTATTGTAGTCAGCTTGTATAGCTATTTCTTGTCCATCATATGAAAACTTGAGGCATTAATGGCACGTTGATGGTACCACTTGCATATCATGAATCCATGGACAACCCAAAAGTATGTTATAGGAAAGATCACAATCTAGAACCTGACAAAAGGTATTTTTCACAACAGGTCCCACTTTGATAGGTAGCATTATTAGTCCCTTAGAAGCTCTTTCTTCATCATCATATGCTTTGATAGTTATTTTCCTTCGTGGATCAATGGAATTTTCTGATATTCCTAAGGCATGTATTAGCTTTAGGGTACAAATGTTTAAACCGACTCCTCCATCTATCAAGACATGTCTGATTCGATGTTTATGAATCATGACTTCAAGATAAAGTGATGAATTATGTGGATGTTTCATGGAGGCATCATCTTTTTCAAAGAATGAAAGACAAGTTGGCGAAGACAAATGTCCCACCATGGCTTGAAATTTGTTTACATCTAGATCAATGTCGACTGTTGTGTTTACAAGAGCTTCTTCTAAAATATTCTTGTGTACGAGAGATATTTTAAGAAGTTCAAGGATGGAGATTTGTGCTGATGTTTTTCTCAATTGATCAACTAGATTATAATGAGTTGGAGGAGGAATAGCTACCTTAGATGAACTTCCTTTAAAGACAACTTTTGCTTGTCCTCTCATAGTCACATTAACCTGTTGATATTCTTGTTTTTCTTTGATTTTGATAACATTAACCCGTTGATCATCTGTATAGATGTGGTGGATTATGTTTTCTTCAACATTATTTATTCTTTTCACTTTGGTATTTGATGTTTCCCCCTTTTGATAGTTTGGTAAAGGATCTTTGAATGCTTGCTGATCGTCGTTGGTATGATGTCCTTCAATTTTGATAGTGCCATTGTCAATTAAATCTTGTACTAGATTTCGCAAGGCTTGACAATTATTTGTTCTATGACCTTTACATTGATGATAATTGCAATAATACGAGTCATTCCATGATGGTGGTTTGACTCATGGCTCATAATCTCTTTGTGGTGGTAAGGTGATAACCTTATTATCAAGAAGCTCCTTGAGAGCAGACTCAAGAGATTGACCCAAAGTGGTAAAATTCTGTCAATTTGAAAAGAATGGAGGTCTTGGTAGATTTGATGTTTGGGTATTGCCAAGATTTTTATTGAAATTACCATGATTATCCTTGTTTTTTTGATTGGTCATGCTTTCTTGATTGGATTTTTGTCCTTGTTGATTGTTGTGTCCTTGTTGGTTGGTATTTCCTTGTTGGTTGTTATTTCCTTGTTGGTTGTTTCATGGAGCACTTGATAGGTTGAAGATAGATGGTCTTGTTCGTAGATTGTTTGCATCCACTATACCATCATTGACAACATTTTTATTTATGTTCCAAAACCTTGTTTTATCATTGTTGTTATGGTTGGATGAACTTGGATTATCAAGTTTTATCACTCCTCTTTTGACCAAGGCCCCTTCAATGGTAATTGCGTTTTCAATCAATTTTTCAAAGTTATGAGGACAATGAAGATTAAGCCTATAGCTTAATTCTTGATCTAGGCTATTGATGAAGATATCCATCTTTTCCTTTTCAGGAATAGGACAGGAATATCGTGCAAACAATCTTCTCCATCTTTGCAAAAACGTTGTGAAAGATTCCCCTACTTTTTGTTTCACTTTACAAAGATCAAGCATGGTTATCTGGTGTTGGATGTTGTAGGCGTATTGTGATATAAATTGATTTATTAACTCCTCAAAGGTTTTGATGGGGGGAGTGATCTTGGAAAGCCACTCCATGGATTGTCCACCCAAACTTCATGGAAAAATTGCATTAAGTAGGTATCTTCATAAGCAAATTCTAGACTCATATTTCAGAAATCCCTCACATGTTCAATGGGATTAGTTTTTCCATTGTACCTATCAAATTTAGGGATTTCGCAATGTTTTGGAAAAGGAATCATTTGAAGACTCCTATCAAATGGATAAGGAGATATGTCATCCAAAAC
Organism: Sequoia sempervirens; assembly: GCA_007258455.2. NCBI lineage: Eukaryota > Viridiplantae > Streptophyta > Pinopsida > Cupressales > Cupressaceae > Sequoia > Sequoia sempervirens. Next base: position 179,206,621 of record VDFB02026320.1, read on the forward strand.
ATACTTCTTTGTTGCACCCCCTTGCATTTCCTTTATTTGCCCTTGTAATTTTTTTATCTGTTGAGTAAGGGCATTAAAATCATTAGGAGTTTCAGGATTTTCTTTAATCCCTTCTATATCAAAATCAGCAGGTAACTTAGCTCCTTGATTAGCTAATGAAAGGAAATATCTTTCTTTGTTTCGTTCTAAAATCCTTTCTATAAGAGTATGGAATTGGGGATCCTACTCTACTTCTTGAAGCTTTTCTTCTGTTAACTCTTCAGTAGGAAATGGATTCTCTTATTTCTCACTATTATCACCCATTTTGCTTGTGGTACTTTCTCTTTCATATTTTTCTATGTGCTTTCGAGATCTTGTGACAACAAGCACAAGCTTTGCCCCAAATTCTACTAACTTTTGATCAAAAGAATGAAATAGTGCAATTTTTGATGGTTATGAAAGTCAGGATAGAATGAAGATTCTATGACTTAAAAGATTTCTAGTCTTTAGCTCTTGTTTTTCCCTGATTGAAAGGATGAAAATCCTATTGGCGGGAATTTAAGCAAAAGATCAAGAAAAAATGATTTTGCACTTTATGAAGTTTGATTGTAGCTTCGTAAAAAGATGGATTTGTGATAAATGCCTAATGTGATTGAGTTCTCTATTGCAGAAATTGATTCGGATGAGTAGAATATTCAATTGCAGGTTGGGGAATATAAGAAGAACGAATATGCTAACTATGGTTGTGCCTTTGAGAAAGGGCTCTTCTTTGAAAGAAAGCTTGTGAGTATAATGGTTCTATAGCATAATCATCAGTGAAACCTCTAACACAATCATGATATCAATGGATAAAGGTTCTATGTTTAAGTAAAACCTTTCGAATTTGGTACAAGAATCGTCTTTTCTTCAATAGTTTCTTGTAGCTAAGTGGTTTCTTTGGTTTTTTGATTCATTTGAGAATGGATTTCTTAACAAAGGTTGTGGATTTCCAATCTCTTAACATGAGAGTAATCAATGTAATTGTGAGTTTTGGATGATCTTTAATGAATTAATGTTTTGAAGACACATCAAGCAAGTTGTAGAATAGTTGTTTTTAAGTCCTATACTAAACATTAAGTGTATGATCAAAATGTTTTTCAAATATTATTTTCATAGGCTTTACACATGACAGATAGTTCAAGCAGACTCACTCTTAGTACTCAGGTAGGTCACCATAATAATCAACATCCCACATCTTAAAACTGCGTCGACTCACATAGCTGTCACCCCCAAAGGGGCACCTATGTTTTTGTCTTTTCTAGGTGCATACTCAGAGTGACGGAAGTGGATACCAGATCCCCTGAGCAAACGGTCCTTGGCAGTTATATGGTGAGTATCTTGGGGGTAGATTCTTCCCTCCCCTGCACTGTGATTATTATGATGTTCAGAAACTGACTTCAGCTGGATACTACACTAAGTTCGTAATAAGGGTTTCCATTCGGTGCGGCAATAATAAACTCCCTCAGGAGACCTCCCAACCTTTAGAACAAAGGCTTTGGGGATGGTTATCTTGCACACTACCGTCAAAAGAGGGTTTCCCCATATTTGCTTTAAATTTTATAGTGGGGCAGAATAGCCTAGCTTTGGCTTGAACCCACTTGAGTCGTTCCTCTTGGGTGAGTAATTTTTCCCACAAGAGCAGGCTCTCTAAAGGATATAATTAAAACAGTAAATTTGTATGAAATTGAAAAGGCAAGTCTGGTATTTTGATCACCCAGTTAAGGGGAGAGCATAGACCTATTGCCACAGACAAAGCAAACAAATGTTCTTTTTAAAACCCAAATCACAATGATCTAATCTAAGTGAAGATATTGCTTCACAAAACAAATTGTTCAATTTTAATTGCAAGATCATTGTGTGGTGACTATCCTAGATTGATTCATTTTAAAATCCATGTCTATCCTAGGATTGATTCATTTTTTTAAAGCTCTTACTGGCCGCGGTCGTGTCAGATCCAGTCAAATCCTACTTAAGTTACAGATTGCAATTGCAGACTTACAAATTCTATGCTAAAATAGAAAAATGTGCTAAAACAGACATCAAGAATGCTAAAATAGAAATGCTCTATGAAAATAGTAAAGAGCACTACAAAATCAGTAAAGGGCGCTACAGAATCAGTAATGGGCGCTACAGAATCATTAATGGGCATTGCAGGATCAGTAATGGGCATTGCAGGATCAGTAAAGGGCGTTGTAGGATCATTAATGGGCGTTGTAGGATCAATAATGAGTGTTGTAACAAAGTTAAAGAGTGCTAAACTGGGTGTGAACTGCGTTGAAGTGTGTTTGATGCACTAATCCGCTCTTCTAGCCATAACCTATTAGAAAAATCTGTGAAAAGATGTTAAAATTGGGGCAAGAGCTCCCACTGTGGTCGCCAAAAATGTGTGTGGGAAATGTTAGTATCAAAATGATATAATAAAAACACACCAATGCAACATTAAACTAAAGAAAGCTAAATAGAATGAAATCAAAGAAATCAAACAAAGCTTCTTCAGAATCGTTCCATTGTCCTCTATCTCCAGTGATTTGCTTGAAGCTGCTGCTCTTAGATTGTATAAGCAAAGCTTCTCAGAATGGCAACCTACAGAATGAGTATGCAAAGAGAGAGAATAATTCTCTATCCTATATTCTAGTGGAGTCAAATGTTGATATACGGATATGCATAGGGGCTATAGATTATACACAGGGGCTGTGGATTATGAATGCTTTTGAAGCTATGATATGAGGATGATAGGCCATGATATGGATTGCTAATATGCTAAGCTATTATATGCTATGATTCTAGAGGCTATGGATGTTGGAAGGCTGATTGACTATAGTTTTCCTGTATGAAAGCTTTTCTCTTTTTCAAAGACCCGACAGTCCAATTTTATAGATTTTTACAGGCAAGAGCCTGGCTGGCAAAGATCAATGGCTGTGAGATTGTCTGTTAAATTTGAATGGTGAGAGATGGAGAGATTGAGAGGAAGATGGAAGATGTTGGGAGGTTGGAGAGAAGAATGGAGGTTTTTCTTCAACCTATGGGAACAACTTTGCTCAGAAATAGAGAAATTTATTAATTTTCTGTTTTGAAGTTATTTCACGGTTGTTGCAGATAATCCAAATTAAATAAATAAATTTATTTAATTTTATGTATTATGTGGGTTTAAAACATTTTTGAAATATTTCATGTGAATGGACATTAGAAGATTTAATTAAATATTTGGAATATTTAATTGTGAATGGACTTTAGAAGAATTAATTAAATATTTAGAATATTTAATTGTGAATGGAATTTAGAGGATTTTTAGAAGAAAAGAATATTTAATCTCTATTTGAATAAAATATTCAAGCCAAGATTATATGATAATTAATATAAATAAATCATAATGTTTATTTAATTAATTAAGAAATGGATAAGAAAAGTGATTAAATAAACTTATTTATTTAACGAAATGAAAAGAATGAACAATATAATAAAATATTTAGATTTATTTATACGCAGATTGAGTTCAGAGATTTAATTAAATATTAAAAATATTTAATTAATTACCAGACTATTGAGATGTGACCATTTTTAGGTGTATACATTTTCTATAGTAGGAATTGTAGTAGTTGAAATTTTTTCTAGGCTTATTTGATGTTGCAGGTTTACTAAGTCCTCATGAATTTGAATTATTTTCTCTTGTGGGATATCATCATTCCTTGGTTCAACTTGCATGCTACCTGAAGGCAAAGAGTTGCTAAAGGTATTATCCATGCCTAGTGTACTAGTGTCAATACTAGGAGTGGAAGCTCTAGATAACCCAAGATCCACAATGAGTGTGTTATCACGGGATTCCATGAGTCTCAAACTTCTTATCACTAGATGGTATTAGCAATAGGGCACCAAACACTCATACAAAGGCTACTAAATGCAGGGTGAATGCAAATGCAATGTAAGCTAACAAGAATAAATTGCTTGAAACATAAATTCTAGAAATTAAAACAAAAATGTAGGAACAACAAACAAAAACTTATAAAATGAAGATTAAATGCCAGAAAATGTAGTGCAAAATGTGCAAAGGGACTAATTCACCCAAGGTGGCAAATGAGTCTTGGTACTGATTTTTTTGAAACTTTTCAAAAAATTTGAAAGGAATTTTATGCTATTTATGTTTTCTGGTGCAAATCTAAGATGCAAATGCAAAATTTTACATATTTTTAATGAGATTAAATGCAATAATACAAGTTAAATGAGCTTTTCACTAATGCAGAATTTGAAACCCTAGAATGCCAATTAACTAATGCAAAATGCAATGCAATGTCAATGCAATCTAAATATAGGATGTAAATGCACTCCAAATTAGAATTATTATGTTCAAAAGTTGGGTTCACCAAAATGTGGACACCGAAAATGGATGCTTCACTTTCTTGTCCACAAAATGGGTACAATGAGAGGGATCCAATTTCACGATATTCACACTCAAGGACACCTTAGAGATCTCAACCCAATGAAGGATGTAAGAGATTTGACTGTAAGAAATCCCTGGGGATGATTGAGACAATAAATTGGTTCGCCATCAAGTGTAAACTTGGAAAATACAAAATGTTTCAAAACACAGTGTGATATATGCAAACTAGTACTAAATGACCTAAGAATGCAAGTAAGATGTAACAAAAAGTTGTGAAACTGGAAATGTGCACCTGGAAAATTGAAGAAGGCAGAATGGAGGTCTGGATCACTAAAAATTATGATGTTGAGGCCAATTGGGACTCATACACCAGTTTGGGTGAATTAGTCCAGTTTCGGGAAAACTGTGTCAAAACAGGTTTCAGCCAAAAGGGTACTCAAATTTGCAAAAATCATGTTTAGGCTTGGGCAGTGGGACTCATTCGCCAATAGTGGTGAATCAATCCACCTCTAGATTTTTGGAAATTCAAAATAGGAAACTATAGCCCTTAGTCTGCTTTTTTGCTCCTGATTTAGATCTGGGTCCGAAATTGCAAAATTCAACCCAGGTAGATCTTCTCCAAGCTTCTCCTAGGACTTTGACAACTTTGAATTACTTTGAAAACCTGATGAAAATTTTTCCAATCTTGCTCTTTGACAAATCTGCAACCTAGACCTGCAAATCACATGCATAGAGAGGGGAAAATGTTGTGGGGTTAGTGAATAGGGATTTTCCTTGGTCAAACCCCTTGTTGGTAATCAAACCCTTGAAATGAAATTAAATTAAATAGATAATGATGAATGAACAAATAATAATGTTGCAACTCACCAAACCCTTGTGATAGAATGTTGCAAACATGCAAGTGATGGCTCCAATGGATGAGGACTTGAAATCTTACTTGATGTTGATGTAATGCTTGCTTGAAACACAAATCCTACATCACAAACGTTAGCTCTAAAACAACATGATGCAAACAATCTTTGACATGATGAATGACACTTGAAGAATCTCTTGATTGCTTGATAATCTGCCCTTGAAATGCCTTGAATACTCTTATGAATGCTCAAATGCTCTTGTGAACTATATGCATGAATGCTTGATTGGGTAGGATGAAATGAGAGAAAGAACCTTGTATTTATACTCAATTATGCAATAATTTCTAAAATTACAACACTATAGGCTGACCTTAGATCTTGGAGGATAAAAACCCACCAGAATTTTGAATTAAATTTAAATTTAAAGTAAAAACGGACTCATTTGCCACCTGGGTGAATGGGTCCCACCTAAGGGGACTCATTCACCCATAATGGCGAATGAGTCCCACCTTAGGAATTTAAGGTGGGTTTTGGGATTTTGATATTTTAAATGATATTTATTGGGATTATTCTAAAAAATACACATAAATAAGTCCCGTGGATGCAAAATGAGGCCAATTAAAGCATAAGAAAGCCCATTTATTAATGAAAAACCTAGGAAAGTGTGAAAGTGTGTTACAACACTTTACAACACTTTGAAATAAGGCTTGGTAAATGATGAAAATAGGTTATTTTATTAACAAGACCCTAGAAAAGTGTGAAAGTGTGTTATAACACTTTACAACACTCAAGTAAGGTACCATTTAAATCCTTTTAGTTAACAAGGTCCTAAGACCTAATGTGAATGTGTTATCCACATTACAACTTTAAATCAAGGCAAAATCACAAGGAGGGATCAAACGAGTCAAAAAAATAGAAGGGTTACTTTTTCAGTGACCACATAATCCATCTCACATATCACCTTTTGTAGACAATGAAAAATATCCTAAGCCTGTGAGTGTCATTTTTCTTCATCTTCTTCCTTTGATAATTGAATAATTTTAGTTATTCAATTATGTTTGATCATATTCCTCTATTAATTAAATAATTTTTAATAATTATTTAATTAATTCACTTTCTAATCTTTGTTCTATTCTGATTGATTAAATAAACTAATCGTGTCACTAATTTCTCCCTCTTCTTCAATAGTTAAATAAATTATTATTTATTTAATTATTTTGTCACCTTTCATCTATAGTTAAATAATTACCATTAATTATTAATCTATTCATGGTCCTTTAATTCTTCTATAATTAAATAATTATTAAAATTATTTAACTATCCCATGCCACCTCCCCTATTAAATAATTAATCTAAATTAATTATTTAAGGTCTAATTTTCATCTCTCCATTTAATTAAATTGATAAATTTAATTAAATGCTCCTCTTTTCATTTTCTCCAAAATAAATAATTTGAATAAATTATTTATTTTCCACTTGTCCATTTCCTCCACTCTCTCCATTTTTTAATAAATAATTTAAAATAAATTATTTATGCACCACCTGGTCAAAGATGTTATGTCATAATCCCCTATCATAACATTCATTTATGTCATAGCCTGCATGTCTTGCATGTCTGTCATAGTTGTCAGGTGTCATAGCCATCAGCGTCATAGCTTTTCCATGCATGGCATATTTTTGGTGCATCAATTATGGACCGTTGATCTTGGCATATTTTCTGAGACTTAATCTCAACCATCCATTTTGTAACATCCCTCTCATGCATTCCCATCCATTGATCTTGGAATCTTTCTAGAAGATTAATCTTAGTCGTCCATTCGAAAGGTTGTCTATAAAAACAACCTTCCTTCTCCATTTTCACCTTAACAACTATTCTTCTCCAACTTTCTACTTACAATTTGCAGGTATTTGCATAAGTTGGACTACAAATCTAAGTGCATATTTTCAAAAGGAGAAATAGGAGATCAAGAGAAGTGATTCAAGTTCAAGCATGGTGAGTATTTTGATTTGATGTTTTATTTTCCTTATGCTTTCATTGTTTTCTCTTGTTTAGATGAGGTTAATAGTTTAGAAGTGTTGGCTGTCACTTTGTCTATGCTATTTGATTTATAACCCCATCTCACATTGATGAACCTATAATTTTGTAGAAAAAATTGTGTTTCTTGTTTATTTTTGTTGTTTTGCAGGGTACAGCCAAGAATTCATATGAAATCCTGTCATCTTCTTTTGAGCACAGAAAAATGGGCACATAAAATATTTTAAAACGATTATGTGGGCTTTGTAGGCCTCATTCTTATCTTTCCATAACTTCCAACAGTTTAAAATTTCCTTAAGATTTGAGAAAGTTATGGCCATTTTAGTGATCATAGTTTTTTAAGATTTAGTTGTTAATATCCAATTATTTTTTTGTTTATAATACTTTTGTTGTGCAGGATTTTGCAAAACATTTTCTGGGTTTTGAAGGTCTATGTCTTAGCTTTCCATAGATATCTACGATTTAAAATTTTGTTTAGTTTTGAGAAAATTATCACTATTTTAGCTTGTTGTTTTCATTCAAGTTTTTTTTTGGTTTACTAATCTTCTATTTGTAGTGTATGACTTTTGAGTGGGGCTCCCAAAAACTGCTTCTTTTGGAGCAACGAAAAAATTGAGATTTTAGTTTTTAGTTTTCTTTGATTTCCTTTTCTTAGTTTAGTTTAGTCTCTTCATTTTATAGTTTAGTTAGTTACTGACTTTTAGTTTGGTTTTTAATCTCTTGTTCTAACTTAGTTTTTTGCAGCTTTCTCGTTGGTCCAAGACATTTATGAAATTACTAACTTGTGGTTTTGCAGCTCCGTTAGTCAAAGACTCATTTCTCAAACAATGTGTTTGCGATTTCTAGTTTAGAAAACACTTCCATTGGTGCATTAAAATGAATATGTGCTTGATTTTGTCTGACTGTGCTTGAAGGTGGTAGGTGATTATGCTCTCACCTTGTGAAAACTAGGTGATCAGAAAACCAGACCCACCTTATTTTTTGTCACCCTCACGACTTAATAATTGAAGTATCATCTCCCTTTGCACTTTCAAGTGATCTTGGGTGTAAGAGAAACAATTATTATTTCTATAAATTGGCTTTCCTTAAGGGAAAAAGTACTCACCTTAAGGGACAACCTGACCGGTAACAGGCTAAAGCCAAGCCACTTCCAGTTGGGATGTAAAATGGGTGTTTGAGGAAAGTTCAAGTTCCACAAGTGCGGATGTGTCACACAAACGGAGTAGTACTCACATAAACCTTGTTGAGCGTAACCTCTTCAGGCTGGAGTGCCACCTAATTGGTGATTAATCTCTCACCCCATGTGTGGCCACTCGAACAGATGCCCTAACTAGACACCTATTGTTTAAGAAGCCAACCATTTTCAGTCATTGCTTGGTATAGTGCAGGGTACAGTATCATGCCCAAAGATACTCACTACTGACTCTCTTGAGTAGAGATAGCAATTCTTGGGAAGTGACTACCCAAGAATCTGAAGTTGGTGTGCCCATAGAAGTGAGTGTCGTGGAGGGGAGCCAGTGCCACCAAACTTCTAAGCTATCCACTCTCGAGAAGGAGAGGTGTTCAACACCAATCCAGGGTATATCAGTGGGCTATACCAAGTATACAAACCCTTGGCCTATTAGGATCGTGCTTGTCTTGCATTTGCTTACACTAAAACATTGTGCTTGTCAAGTGCTTGCTAGATTTTCAAACAGTATTCACCACATTTACTGATCTGTAAACAGATCTAGACTATTTGCAGAATTTGAATGCTTAACTTTTACAATGATTTATCCAAGTTAATAAAATCAAAATTAACTTACAGAAATAATCACAATAATTAGAATGTCAAGGTGATAACAATAGAATGTAATAAAGTGAGAAAAAGAAAGAGAGAGATGCAAACAAAGTTTGATTACGGAGTTCGCCACAAACGTGACTATGTCTCCGGGTCGGCTCCAATAGAGTACGACTGATCCGATTAATCTCCAGAAATCAGTTACAATGATGCACCAAGACCATCACTTCGGCAGCATAACACTACTCCGACGTACAAAAATGGCTTCAAAATGATCTCCTTAGAACTCCTCTTTCAAAACACCTGTCACCTGTTTCACTTGAGAATTTTTCTTCAAATCACCCTTAGCCTAACTCTCTCCCTTTCACCCCTTTCTATACATCCATTTTTCCCATTTGGTTTATAACCAAAAGATTCACAATATCCCCCAATTTTACATAATAAATCTTTAATAATCTCCCTTATTATCTTTCAAATTATAATAACCTTACAAAATAATAAAATTTTGTTAGGCCTTGTCGGGCTATTTAGTTTTTGGGAGGTTATTGTTTGTTTTAATTTAAATTAGGAGGGTTTGTTTTAATTTTTAAGGCATAATCGGTTCCTGGCTTCCATCAAAAGAAACCGACATCTAATTATACTGTAAAGTTATCGATGGCTTAGCGGTGAGTAGGGGTTTTGGCAACCCGGCCGGTGTGGGGTTCAACTCCCACCAGCCACACGTTTTCAATAGACGGGATTAATAACTCGACAAAACAAACTGGTCACCAACAATAGTTAGACCCACGGATTTGGTGGAACGGTTGAGGTCGTGGCCAGTTCGGAGGAGGTTGTGTGTTCGAATCCTCCAAACAACCTTTTTAAAAAAACTTATCAACTCAAACTGCCGGATGGAGGAGAGAAACAAGAGGGTGCCACATGGCAAGCTCCAACTGGAGGATCAAACTAACGTTTCCATTGACTATGCTGATGACGTGGAAGTTGACGTGGATGACAACTGTGCAGGTGACGAGGCTGATGACTAGTGTTGACTCAGACAATGACATGTCCTGCTGACTCACGTACGGATGCTACGTGTCGGTTGCTGATTGGTCTGTATAATGCTAACATGGATGCCACATGTCAGATTCTGATTGGTCCACTTCACTATTCATACAGTACTAAATGATGACATCAGCATTCTATATAGTCAAAAGTCAACATTCCTTGCACGAACTTTGACTGACGATATCTTGCGCCTACGATGTCAGATTTTGACAAAATGAGTTGCATTGGAAAGCTTGCGACGAGCTCTCTATAATGACGCCAGTTCTGTTGATTTCCAAGATGATCATTTTTTTGCCTTCTGGACACCCTCTAATCCCAGTTTGACCCTGCCTTTGACTGGCCATAACTTGTGCAAACGGAATCCTTTTCGCTCCATTCAAGTTGCATTGGAATCAGGACGTCGAGATATTTCTGATGGTGCAAATTTTGGAGAGAATGGAGACACTTCAATTTTCACTAAAAATATCCACCAAATCAGGCCTCCCCACTAAAGACCTTTTGGACCTCCAAAAGTGACATTTACTCTGACAATAAGTGAGGACTTGGCCTCCCCACTTGTCCTGTATCCTCTGTACATCTGTATACCTGACTCACAAGCACAATGGTAATTGCAACAATATTGTTGAGCATAAACATTATTCTATCACTTCCATAAGCATCTACATCAAATGTCGTAGCCACTAACCAACAAAAATTGACTAGCATCAAGCTAAACAATAATGTGGAAATGAAAGAAAATAAGTCAACAACATATTGATCCTTCACAACAGGAACATTTTTACCTAAGGATCCATCAATGCTTTCAATCATCATTCCCTCATGTTGTACTGCGAGTGCGTCCTGCAACATCTGACCCTGGTTAGCTACTCCAAGTTCAAGTTTAGAACCACCTGTACTAACAGACATAAGAGTTAATTCTTTACTTGCATTAATTACCCTCTTTAACTGCCCTGTGTTTGCAAAAGAACGATCAGTCTTAATCCTGTGAGAATGTACAATATATTGAATGCCATCTTTAAACAAGTGATAATGATTCTTTTCCATGTAGAAAATTGCTTTTATGTCATAAAGATAAGGGCTACCAAGCACTATCCCAAAAATATCTAGTGGAACCACATCAAACTGTACTTCATCCACAAATTTACTAGTGATTGTGAATCTTAAGGTGCATTGTCTTGTTACTTGCAGCTTATCATTTTCACAAATCCAGCCTAGTGGATAAGGTTTCTTATGCTGTGTAGTTTTTAATCCCATGTTTCTTACAACACTTTCAGAAATTAAATTCACTTGAGAACCACTATCTATGAGTGCATCAATTTTAGTGTTCATAGCAACAACCCTTAAATGAAACAACTCATTCCTTTTCTTATCTTCAGAGAAATCCTTAACTGTAGAAGTAGAAGCACAACTAGCAATAGAAACACCAGAAATAGGAGCTTTACCTTTTAGACCGATAGCTATTAGCTTAGTCTCATCATCTGAATCTGAACCAAGATCCAAAACAACATTTGTGGTTTTCTCCTTACCTTTCTATTTCTGATTATGTTTCTGAGCCCACTTAGGCCTCAGTTCTAGATGCAACTGCCAACAATGTTCTTCATCATGACCCTTCTTGTCACAATGAGAGCAAGAAAGCTTCTCATCCTTCTTAACTGTAGCTGCCTTCTTTCCTCTCCCTGTCTCTGCAACCTTAGAAGATTTCTTTACATCATTATCAAACTTATCAATAAAAGATTTGTTACCCCTTGACTCTAAGTGGGTAGCTTGGACACAAACTTCATCCAAGTTGTTAGGATTCAAAACCAAAATAGAATGCCTAAGGTAGGAATGCAAACCTCCTATGTACTTCAACAAAGTGTCCTGGGTGTACAAAGGAACATTCAAAGCAATAGCCCTTTTCCTGAATTCATGGGTGTACTCTTGGACAGTTTGACCTTTCCCTTGCCTAAACATTTTCTAGTCCATCATTAACTGTTGCATATGTCCTAGGGGATAAAACTGCTTCCTAAGAGCATTAACAAACTCTACCCAAGTTAAACTGACTCTACCATGCTATGAAACTTCTGCCTTAGTCTTACTCTCCCACCAAGTTAAAGTTGTACCTCCTAACCGAAGAGTAGCTAATTGGATCCTATCAACATCATCTAATAGGTTCTGGACTCTACAATAGACTTCTACTTGCTAAATCCAATCATCCTATTTTTCAGCAATAAGTTCACCACAATACTTTGGTAAATCAAATTTTACATCCAACTTAATTTTAGGCTTATGCCCATTCTTGAAAGAACTAAAAGAATTAGAATGAGGAGAAGATGGAGAAGAAGGAGAAGAGGGAAGAGAAGGAGAAAAGAGGTGATCTGGTTGCTTGCCACCATCTCCATGTTGTTTCTCTTACTTGTCTTTGTGATCTTCTTGCTTCGATGAACCTCCTTCACATTCTTTCTGCTCTTGTCTCTCTTGGAAAAGAATGTCCACCTTAGCCTTTATCTCGAGGAATGCTCTTTGAAACTCCTGCTCACTGATTTCTTCAGGAACCTCCATTCCAGACAAGGACATCTTCAAAAAAGTTCTTTGCTTCCCGATCTCAGGATCAAAGTCTTCGAGCTTGCCTTCGCCCTTCTGAATCCTGGATCTCGTTAGCATTCAAGAAAACAACTGCAATAATAGTCAACTAAGCTCTGATACCACTTGATCTGTAAATGGATCTAGACTATTTGCAGAATTTGAATGCTTAACTTTTACAATGATTTATCCAAGTTAATAAAATCAAAATTAACTTACAGAAACAATCACAATAATTAGAATGTCAAGGTGATAACAACAGAATGTAAGAAAGTGAGAAAAAGAAAGAGAGAGATGCAAACAAAGTTTGATTACGGAGTTGGCCATAAATGTGACTACGTCTCCGGGTCGGCTCCAATAGAGTATGACCGATCTGATTAATCTCCAGAAATCAGTTACAATGATGCACCAAGACCATCACTTCGGCAGCATAACACTGCTCTGACGTACAAAAATGGCTTCAAAATGATCTCCTTAGAACTCCTCTTTCAAAACACCTGTCACCTGTTTCACTTGAGAATTTTTCTTCAAATCACCCTTAGCCTAACTCTCTCCCTTTCACCCCTTTTTATACATCCATTTTTCCCATTTGGTTTATAACCAAAAGATTCACAATATCCCCCAATTTTACATAATAAATCTTTAATAATCTCCCTTATTATCTTTCAAATTATAATAACCTTACAAAATAATAAAATTTTGTTAGGCCTTGTCGGGCTATTTAGTTTTTGGGAGGTTATTGTTTGTTTTAATTTAAATTAGGAGGGTTTGTTTTAATTTTTAAGGCATAATCGGTTCATGGCTTCCATCAAAAGCAACCGATATCTAATTATATTGTAAAGTTATCGATGGCTTAGCGGTGAGTAGGTGTTTTGGCAATCTGGCCGGTGTGGGGTTCAACTCCCACCGACCACACGTTTTCAACAGACAGGATTACTAACTCGACAAAACAAACTGGTCACCAACAATAGTTAGACCCACAGATTTGGCGGAATGGTTGAGGTCGCGGCCAGTACGGAGGAGGTTGTGCGTTTGAATCCTTCAAACTACTTTTTAAAACAAACTTGTCAACTCAAACCGCCGGATGGAGGAGAGAAACAAGAGGGTGCCACGTGGCAAGCTCCAACTGGAGGATCAAACTGACGTGTCCATTGACTGTGCTGACGATGTGGAAGCTGACGTGGATGACAACTGTGCAGGTGAGGAGGCCGATGACTAGTGCTGACTCAGACAATGACGTGTCCTGCTGACTCACGTACATATGCTACATGTCAGTTGCTGATTGGTCCATACAATGCTGACATGGATGCCACGTGTCAGATTCTGACTGGTCCACTTCACTGTCCATACAGTACTAAATGATGACGTCAGCATTATGTATGGTCAAAAGTCAACATTCCTTGCACGAACTTTGATTGACGATATCTTGTGCCTACGATGTCGGATTTTGACAAAATGAGTTGCATTGGAAAGCTTGCGATGAGATCTCCGTAATGACGCCAGTTTCGTTGATTTCCAAGATGATCATTTTTTTGCCTTCTAGACACCCTCTGATCCCAGTTTGACCCTACCTTTGATTGGCCATAACTTGTGCAAATGGAGTCCTTTTCACTCTGTTCAAGTTGCGTTGGAATCAGGACACCGAGATCTTTCTGATGGTGCAAATTCTGGAGAGAATGGAGACACTTCAATTTTCACTAAAAATATCCACCGGATCATTTACAATTCTGGACAAAACATTCAACCTTTGACATATCAAATTTTCTCTCAATACATCAGAAAACTCAATTTTTACAACATGTGATGCAACTATTGAAACACATCTACTGTCCTGAAACACATTTTAAAATCCTTGAGGCGCAATCGCTTTGTTAAACTGCATTTTCTTCCATAAACATTGCATTTGATTGTGTCGCGATGCATTTGAATCTCACAAAACCGCATCTGCCAAACTCTATCACATTTGTCAATTTCAGAGCCGCATTCGCTTAAACCAAAATGCATTCAAAATACTGTGACACATCTGAGGTCTCAAACGACACATCTACCTGATAGCAACAAAACCCTCATGCAAACCAGAATCTAAGTCTAAACACTATCAGCCTATTGTCAAACACTTTTTCCAAAAGGACTCTATCATAAATTGCTCAAAATCTTTATCATTCAACCATTAGTTGCATTTTTGACCCTAGGATTAAAGTTTCAAATTTTTTTATTTTATCCATTAGGTTCATAATCATCATTTTTAGCATTAGCTTGACCATAGCTTTTCATTTTTAGCATTAGCTTGACCTTATCACTTTGTCATTTTCAACAAGTCCTTTGGTAACCAAAATCGAAAACAAAGATTGAGCTTAGAGTGCTTAGGTACCCCTTTCTCAAAATTGCATTCATTTTAGTTCATACCTTGCATACTTTATTCCCAAAAAATCTAAAAATATTGTTCATCCTAGTTATCATTTTGAACCTAGAACTTGCATTAGCTCCCTCATTAGTCCTCATTTTGCACATTGACCTTGCAATTTTCCTAGTCCACATTGTCATTTTCCTAATCAACATTGTCATCCTAATCACCTTGGCTTTTGGCATACTTGCATTATCATCTCTTTGCATCATCATCCTAGTCACGTTGGCTTTTGGCATACTTGCATTATCATCTCTTTGCATTGTCATCCATTATCACACAAAAAGACAAAAACATAGACTAGTGTCATACTTGCATTGTCATCATCTTCATTTGAGCAATTTCCTTGATGGTGGAAACAAGACTTCAAAGAAAGAAAAGACAAATTACAGACTTTGGACAAGATTTTGACAACAACACCAACACCAACACCAATCCCAATGACTAGATTTATGACGACCCATTTGGAAATTTGAACATACAATCATCCATGAGAATGTCAACTTCCTTTCAAAATCCACTTTTTGAACAATTCATACAAAGAGACCAAAATGGACAAGTACTAGTTGAGGATTTAGATGATGCTACTCAAAACCCTAGCATAGCTTCATTTGTAGAAGAATTGGTCTTGAACGATCCTAGTAGATACCTTGCTATTCTTTTATCTACCAAGGGGAAAAACTACCAAAAGGATTCAACATTAATACCATAAGACCTTCTTCTCTAGACAACACGACACAAACCGTGACATCTCAACAAAACACGAACAATGCCTCCAATAGCAATAACATCATGGTCACCACACAAGTTGCTACTAACACCACTAATGTGACATCTAGTAGCACCACAAGTCAAAACACCTCCACCTCAACTAATACAACATCTACTATGTCCATGCCTACACTGTCCACATCATCATCACAAATGATAGGAATAACCATTGGGTTCATATCAATGGGAGCAAATCCCACAAATCCTATGTTGGGATTTTCATCTATGACAATGGGGGCATCCTCATCTAATCCCTTTGGAGGAAACCCACGATGAGTCTTCATTCAAGGCCCTCAACACAACATAAATACATCATCACAATTAAACATCCCACATGGACAAGGACAAAATATGAACATCCCACATGGGCAAGGACAAAATATGAATATCTCACATGGACAAAGAAAAAATCTCCACCTACCATATGGACACTTCCAAGGAATGAACACCAACATGCTACATGGACAATTCTTTCAACAAGGACAAGGAACTCAAATGACGCAACAAATGTGCAACTTTGGCAATCAAATGAGTCAGGGATTTTAGATACCTCAAATACAAACAAACATGGCTAGGTCACATATTCCCACATACTTGTCCTAGATTCATACTCAACAACAAATTCCCACTCACAACTAGCAATATCAGCAAACACCTAATCAAAACACACTATACTTTCAAACAACCAATGATCCCATTGTACACGCCTTGCTACCAAGAGTGGATGACCTTCAAAAATAGATGGAAAATATGAAAACCTCTGACAAGAAGACACAAATGCCATACGACTTATGTCCATATCCTTTTGATACAACTTTGTACATGCCACCATTTCCACATGGTTATGTGGCTCCAAACTTCAATAAATACAAGGGTAAAACAAATCCACTTGACCACATCAGAGAGTTCGTAACAAGTTGTGTGGATATTGCTCATGAGTACACATATCTAATGCAACTGTTTCCTAAAAGCCTCACAGGACCAGCCTTAGAATGGTTCTATACATTGCAACCCGAAATACAGTCATGGAAAGAACTTGCTGAAAATTTTGTGAAAAATTACACATACAACATTGACACAGACACCTCCATTACCAACTTATGCCAACTCACATAAGAAGATTCAGGTGAAACCTTTTTACCATTCTTTCAAAAATGGAGGGGCCTAGCGAGTCACTATCATATAGACATACCTAAAAAGGAAAAAGTTGACATGTTCATACAAACGTTATTAAGCCCACTGAAAAATGGCTTGCATGTTCATTGTTGCACAACTTTTGTGGACCTAGTTGAATGGGGTGTCCAAGTTGAGCAAGCCCTCATTGCTGAAGGAAGACTAAAATACGTTCCAAAAACATAAATGAAAACCCTCCTGCTGACAAAAACAAATATTGGGTTAAGAACAAACATGTCACCAACGATGGTGTAGTCGATGCTAAGGTTGTCAATGCTATGGGTCCTATGATTACTCTAAAAGGGACACAACCTCAAAACACATAGATGATGACACAAACCTATGCTGCTAATGTTGTTCAGACAAATCAAAATAACCAAGGCAATCAAAACAATCAAATTCAAAGGTAGCTTAGACAACCCAAACAATTCCCTAGAGGATGTACATACACTCCCTTGGGTGAGCCTTTTGAAGAAGTTCTTAGGAAATGCCTCCAAAATGGTGTCATCACACTTAAGGACCCAAAACCATACGAACCTAGGTAGTTTAAACCATCTTGGTGGGATGATAATGCATTTTGTCACTATCACCGAATAAAAGGACACAAAACCTCTTCCTATAGACAATTGAAAAACCCGGTACAAGACCTTATTGAAAAGAGTATCATTGAAGTTGGTAGACCACAATTTGCTTCTAATGCGGATCATACAATACACAAGAACCCACTGCAGGATCATGGTTCTAGAAACCCTTCTACGCCAAATACAAATAACAATAGTCGAGCCAACTATGCATGTATTGGATATGACTATTTTGGGGGACCTATCGTACATCACATTAGAACAACTGATGAACATGTCTACACAGTCACCGTCAGAAAGGCCCCTAAATGCAATGTCACCACCCACAGTGGAAAGGTCACCATAGTCGGCCCTCCTCCCCCTAGACAACCAAAGGTAACAATAGCTGGATTGTCCACTTCGTAGTCACAATCGCGTCCATAGAACAAGCAGTCCCAACCTAAAGGAAACTTTAATCTTATTGAACAACTTGGAAAAACACTAGCACAAATCTCTATCCTTGAGTTGTTACGCATCTCGTCTACCCATAAGGCCATCCTAGATAGAACATTGCAAGAATCCTCCGTTCCCCAAGATATTGGTGTCATCCAATTCGAAGCCATGGTAGGATATATCATGACTCCCCACCATATCACCTTTTCGAACCAAGACTATTCATCATCCAAATCCAACCATAATGATGCCCTTCATATCGAAGTTCTTGTTCATAAACATAAGTTCAAACAAGTCTTAATAGATGGCAGAGCAGGACTGAACATATGTTCCTTAAAATTGGTCAAGGCACTAGGATTTTCTGATGCTTGCGTAGACGCCACAAGAAGCATTGTTATCAAGGCATATGATGATGAAGAATGTTTCTCTTGGGGTGTCATCACCCTTCCAATCTGCATTGGACCAGTCATTGTGGACACTACCTGTCAAGTTTTGGATCTAGACCTCCCATACAACATTTTACTTGGTCGACCTTGGATCCACACCCTGAAAGTCATCCCTTCCACGTATCACCAATCCTTGGAATTTCCTTTTGAAGGTACGTAATTTACTCTATACAGAGACCTTGATCTATTCCAATATTGTACCAACTTACGAGGTGTCTTGGAATGTCAAGTGCCTATCAACCGTGAATCCTCAACGTCTTCATCTTCCAAATTCATCGACCCATCAAGACTTGCAAAGCCTTCCACGTCTGCATCCATCGCCACATCATCTCACTACATTGATCCATCTTCATTGACCAAGTCATACACTCCATTTACCCCGCCGTCAAACCCCAAGGTCCAAATTCATGACATGGGATGTGGAGAATATCATATGGATAATTTACCAGCAAACGACAATGCTAATGTTGTTGATAGAGATCAAAATTCCAACGTTGATGTCAAGATAGTTACATAAGGAACACAAAAGGATGGTTGTGCTTGGATTGAAACCTTTCAGGACCTTGATGACACATCGGCCTTTGCCATATCTACTTCCTCTCAAGCTTTTCATATCTATTATAACCCCTTGTTTGACCAAGAAATTTATGATAACCCACTCTTTGAGCACGACCCCGTTGAGGATATCCAATCATCATCCTTCCATCCCACCTACCCTGGGCTAGGATATGAATCCCCTATTGTCATCTCTACTAAGTCATCTTTCTAAGTCATTAAGGATGTGCAAGCCTCCTTCGATGTTAATAGTACAAAAAAGGATAGTCTAAAAGATTCCATTAATGGCATCGCCACTCCCATTCATCCACTAAACATTCCTTTCACTTCACCTACTTTCCCCATTTCACACACGCCCACTAGCATCATAGACATGGATCAACAAATCATAGCTCAAGAAAAGAATAAAGGAAAAGATCCAATGAATGAGATATCTTTAAAAGGAGATCAAAAATCAAAAGAAAGAAAAGAAGATCAAGACAAGTCCCATAGCCAAAATAAAAATCTATTGGACAAAACAAAAATAAAATTCAAAAGTGAAAATGAGAAAAAGTTGATCTCAAAGTATGCCTCTCCATCATAAATCACTAGGGGCATCTATCAAGGAAAAAAGTCAAACAAAGCGCTTGTTGATCCAAGGTCTATATCCATGTCACTCTCACTCACACCATATACTCTGTTCCATCCATCCATGTTCACATATCCCTCCATTCGCAATGTCTTTCAATGTATCTTTGACAACAACTCCTTGTACTCTAGCTCAATTGTTGCCCAAGCTCCTTTTCGACTGAAGCCTGATGGCCCACATAGTGTGCACATTAGGGATCCTACCATAGCCTCTTTCATTCATCACATCCATCATCCTTCATATCTACCACTCGTACTCCTCATCTCAATTAGGTCCTTTCATCTAGCATGGTCATCCGCACAAGATCGGGGCATCATCAAGGTAGTCCATGGATTTGACATTTATCAATTTTATACCTAGCTTCAAAGAGCTAGGGAAAAAGTCCTAAAAAAATACAAAAAAATTGAAAAATACAAAAAATCGCCACTTGATGAAAACCTAGAAAACAGGCGTCCTGGTGACACAAAAAAAAAAGAAAAAAAAATGATGAATAAAATGACAAAAATAAAGAGAAATAATTCATCCAATAGTGAAAACCTAGTAAATAGGTGCTTTGGATAAGTACCATGGTGAAAACTTGGCAAATAGGCGCCATGTGTAGTTAGTCATTGTTGTGCCATCTATTGTCACTCTATCTACCTTTGTCCCTAATGAGCATACTCTTTTCTGAAATTTTTCATAACACTTCACCCTGACATCATGACATTTCTGTCCATGGCTGACAATGGTTGAAATCAAGTCTTGCATACTACCCACTATCCATGCTAGTCATACCTTTTCTTTACATTCCATTTTGCCTGGCTCATTCTTAACTTGACTAGGGGCAAAATTTTATCATGAGACTGCAGTGGGTACCGCACGTGATCCTAAAAATCATAAAATGTCCTAAAAAAAGACCTAAAAATAAAAAAATGTCTTGAAAAAAGATCTAAAAATTGAAAAATGTCCTAAAAAAGACCTAAAAATTGAAAAATATCTTGAAAAAAGACCTAAAAATTGAAAAATGTCCTAAAAAAAGACCTAAAAATTAAAAAATGTCATGAAGAAAACACAAAAATTCCAAAAAAATAGAGTCATGTAAGTCAACACAGTCACGTCAATTCAAGTCTTGATTAGTCTTTGTCGTTGTCGAACTATGTTGTCTCTACACATTTGCTACGTAGGCAAGGCTCATCTTCGAGCCCTCGAGACATTAGGTCAGTCCTAGTAGGTTTGTCAAAATAAGTCATGACTCAATCTTTGGTCAACAAGACAAAGTCATTGGTCGTGTCGAACTACGAGGTCTCTGAGTGTATGATGTAGGCAAGGCCATCTGTCGATGAGCCCCTAAGGCCACACTAGGTCAGTCCATTAGGGTTCATTGCACAATTTTCTCACACACATGAAATAGTCTTTTAATTTATCTTGGTCTTTGTCCAAATTCGAACAAACAATTTACCCAAGCAAACTTCTGCAATGTATCAATCAAGCACAACAATCATCTTATCATATCAAAACCAGTCAAATCTTGTTTAATCTACAGATGTGTCCTTCTGAAGGGTAGCCCATCATTTAATCATGCCCTAGGATGTGTCCTTCTTAGGCATCATCACAATCATCTGGAATTTTGAGGATTCTCACGACATTTGAGATACATTCCTCTTGATAGCGGCATCATTCAGGATGTGTCTTTCCTGAATTCGACAATCTTGACATCGACATCATTTGGGATGTGTCCTTTCCAAACTTGAAATCAATTCGACATCTTGACATTGACCTCGTTTAGGATGTGTCCTTCCTGAATTTGGTATCCCCCTGGCATCGACGTCATTCAAAATGTGTTCTTTCTGAATCTGACATCTCAACATCGTTCAAGATGTGTCCTTCCTGAACTCGACACCAATCTGGCATCTTCATATTGTCAATCCTAGCATTTTGACACCAAGACATCCGACATTCCACCACACTTGCAAACTTGACATTTTGACATTCAGACACTTGGCAAACACTTGGCATTTAATTTTATGATGTTTGTTTTATCTTTTGGCAATCATGATGCTAGTTCCTCGAGGATGTTCTGCCAACATGATTTAGAGGAGCAACGACATTTCATGATTTGTCTTGCCTGCCTTTACTATTTGTGGTTGATTATGACAAAAAGACTGGGGCAATCACTCTCTTAGTATGAGTCATGATCATCCTTTTCTGTGACTGCTTGTCTCACGTGATGGTACAACCTTGTACACCTTGGTCTACGTCATATCATGGTGTTTGTTGGCCATTACAATAATCTTCCCAATGATGATAAATATAAAAATGTAAGCATGAAAGTTGTTTCCCTTATCATTTCTCGTCTAACTTTCCATCTTCATCCTCCTTTCTCTTCCATGCTAATATCCATCCCCTTCCAAGCTAACATTTCTTCTATCCTTCATCCTCTAGTCTTATCATCCATTTCGAGAGCACACTCGTGTTCTTTGAACTCGCCTATCCTCTTGAGGGGGCATACACAACCCTCCTTGTCATTCTTCTTTCACTGGGGCATATTTCAGAATTAAATTTCTTTGACACAATGCGATGAACTGCATTATGTCAAAGAGGGGAAAAATGTAGACAATAAAAAATGTCCTAAGCCTGCGAGTGTGATTTTTCTTCATCTTCGTCCTTCGATAATTGAATAATTTTAGTTATTCAATTATGTTTGATCATATTCCTCTATTAATTAAATAATTTTTAATAATTATTTAATTAATTCACTTTCTAATCTTTGTTCTATCCTAATCGATTAAATAAACTAATCGCGTCACTAATTTCTCCCTCTTCTTCAATAGTGAAATAAATTATTATTTATTTAATTATTTTGTCACCTTTTATCTATAGTTAAATAATTACCATTAATTATTTATCTATTCATGGTCCTTTAATTCTTCTATAGTTAAATAATTATTAAAATTATTTAACTATCCCAGGCCACCTCCCCTATTAATAATTATTTAAGGTCTAATTTTCATCTCTCCATTTAATTAAATTGATAAATTTAATTAAATGTACCTCTTTTCATTTTCTCCAAAATAAATAATTTATTTTCCACTTGTCCATTTCCTCCACTCTCTCCATTTTTGAATAAATAATTTAAAATAAATTATTTATGCACCACCTGGTCAAAGATGGTCTGTCATAATCCCCTGTCATAACATTCATTTCTGTCACAGACTGCATGTCTTGCATGTTTGTCATAGCTGTTAGGTGTCATAGCCATCAACATCATAGCTTTTCCATGCATGGCATATTTTTGGTGCATCAATTTTGGACCGTTGATCTTGGCATATTTTCTGAGATTTAATATCAACCATCCATTTCGTAACATCCCTCTCATGCATTCCCATCCATTGATCTTGGAATATTTCTAGAAGATTAATCTCAGTCATCCATTTGAAAGGTTGTTTATAAAAACAACCTTCCTTCTCCATTTTCACCTTAACAACTATTCTTCTCCAATTTTCTACTTACAATTTGCAGTTATTTGCACAAGTTAGACTACAAATCTAAGGGCATATTTGCAAAAGGAGAAAGAGGAGAGCAAGAGAAGTGATTCAAGTTCAAGCATGGTGAGTATTTTGATTTGATGTTTTATTTTCCTTATGCTTTCATTGTTTTCTCTTGTTTGGATGAGGTTAATAGTTTAGAAGTGTTGGCTGTCACTTTGTCTATGCTATTTTATTTTTAACCACATCTCACACCTTCCTCTACCCCAACTCACAAGCTTTCTCCAAAGCATGAAGAATTGCCCAAGCCTCCATTTGATTATTGGAATGTACTCCCATATAAATGGAGAAGATAAACTGAACATCACCCTTACTATCACATCCCACACCACCAATACTTGTAGCACCAGAATTACCATGAGCTGACCCATTTGTGTTAATTTTTAAAAAATATGACAGAGGTGGACACCACTTGCCCACTTGATTCACCTTATTGGACACCTTCATCCTGGAACTAAGCCGAGACTGGACTGCTGAGGTTCTAGAAAGCCCCAAAAGTGAAAAGAAACTAGAATCATTTGAGGACAAAGGCTCCCTTAGGTCAAACTTAGCCCCGATAGTCTCCTTCAACATACTTTTAATCTTGAACCAAATCTAGAGGGAAACCTGCTTGCGATCTTAAAAAATTTGCCTATTTCTCTCCAACCAAATCTGCCAGATAATTAAAGAAGGACCCAGATCCCAAGCTGCTACCAGGAAAGAAACAAAAGCCATAGGAGGGCACAAATTCGCCCAAAGATCATGCAAGGATGAAAATTGAACAAGAGGTCACTTCCACAAGTTACACCACATCCTCCAAATTTCAGACAAGAATGGGCATTGAAAGAAGAGGTGACTAGAGTTTTCCTCATTATTTCCACACAAAAAGCACAATGAGGGCCAAAAAATCCCCTTCTCTTGATATTCTTCCAAGTGAGGCATTTATTAAGACTAAAACAGATCCTAACTTAGAACACATTACAACACTAAATTAAGGCATAATTAAGCTCATTTTAATATTAATTGTTCCCAAATTAAGTAAGGAAAAGGGATAATTTTTTCGTTACTACACTTATTGTAGGGAATAAAATCAAACACACATGAATTTATATATAAAAATCACAAATACACAATAAACTATCCACCAAGAAATTCGTATTTATAACAAACAATTTGTTGGAATTGTAAAAATATGGTATTTTTACATATGATTCCACTCATAAGTGCACTGTTTTGATCCTACTGTATGCATATTTCATCTATATTTTTCCCTATTGCCCCTTTGAGTTCATCGAGTTATGCATATTTTACATTCTAGTCCATATCGACATAGGTTCATTCCTCTCCCCGATCAATTATGCGTTTTCCGCTTGCATGAGTCTGTGTTGCCTATCGGCAAGACTCATTTAATGTCACATCGATTGAAGTTTGTTTGCAGGTGGTGTTCGGCAGGACCTTTATGTTGTCACAACGACTGCTTTGTTTATGGTTGGTTATCGATACAATGTTCATCTTGTGTTGGTGACAACGGAAACGTCTATCAGCGTATGTTATGGTTATCGGGATAGGGTCTCGCCGATTTCAACATGTCTCCCCGACTATGTACATGGTGGCCTGGTGATGTAAGCTTGGAAGTTTCAGCATTATGTCTCGACGGAGTTTTCCTGTCTTGCCGAACGGTGGTGGAAGGATATTGCATATCGATGTAGGTTTGATCTTCGGTGGAGGCTCTCAGTGAACTCATATGTCTCGCCGACGGAATATAATGGGTTTCCCTCATAAGGCTTTCGGTATAAGGATATGAATTTTGGCCTATGGTCTTAGCGAGGTGAGTTTATCTCACTGACGGTGCAAAAGGTTTTCTACCAAATGATTTTCGGCAAGAGTCTTTTTGTGTCTCAGCGAGGATGAATATGACAAAGATGTTGCACGGTGTAACCTTTTGGTTTCGGCAAGTGGTCTTAGCGAATACAATATGTCTCGCCGACTTCACATGTGGGTTTCTTTTCGGCCAAGCTAAGGGTTTTCGGCACGAGGTCTCGGTGAGTGACCTCCGATCTCGCCGATGGAAAACATGTAGATCCTTGTCGGCATAGGTGTTGCCTTGTCTTGGCAACGCGGGGATAGTTGAAGACCTTCGGTGAAGCATTGGATAATCTACAAGAGGTCTCTTCGATCGATGGAAGCTACAACGACATACATGACAGGCTCGTCGGCGAGAGGAACTTTAAGTCATAGCGACATGCAAAAGGTAAAGGTGCTCTCGAGAAAGCATAAATGGATCTACAGGATGTCTCCACGACCTAGATGAGCTACAACGAATATGAATGAGGCCAAAGGAGTTCATCGGCAAGAGAGATCTGTGTGTCTCAGCGACAGGAAAGAAGGTAAGGAAAAGTTTCTTTCGGCGCAACATAGTTGAGGTCTATATGACATCTCCCTAAAAGTGATAAGTCACATCGAATGCGAGGGCGAAATACAAACGCACAAGATGAAAATGAATGAATTGCCTTTGGTAGGATAGTGCACCGTGTCTTGCCGACTATACACTGGTGAAAAATAAAATTTCAAAATGCTGGGTCGACATGTTTCTACTTGGATGACCATTGCTTGCCAGCTCGATTGGGGCCCGAATTCTATGGAGGGCTGACATGATATTTCAAATGATTTATTTTCCAATGCTTGTGTATAAATAGGCATTTTGGCAATTGTAATAGACGAGAGTTTATGAGTTATTCGATACAATAGGAAAATTGTATGGATACAAAGCAATAAATTTATCAAATCAGAGGTTGTGATGCATGTTCTAAAATGGAGGTATTTATGAACGTCATTTGATGTTGCTGCACATGTCTGGTATTAGTTATCTCTTGAATTTAATAAAAGAATTGCTAAGTTGTCTCCAAGATGGATTATTTTTTATTGTTTAAATTGATATGACAAGTTTGTATTCAATTTATCAGTGCACATTTGCTGTACTTGTGTGATCGGTTCTTTCAAGTAAAGACTAAATCCTTTTAGTTAATCACAGTAATCAGAGAGATTTGATTGGATTATTCAAGTAGAGCTTAGTAATCACATTCTTGCATGTTTATACAAGCTGTAAACAAAATGTATGCCAGATAATTTGTGTCTTCTCCAGAGTGTGTTGCTCATTTTGATCTCATTTGACTCCGCATACCCAACAAGGCACTAGTCTCTACACTTCATTATTTGAACTTATTCAGTTTTCTTTACATCTGTTAATTGAGCATTTATTTTAGGATCCAGATCAGAATATTGTCACTGTTTCCAAGTTGGATTTCGTTTGTTCACCTCTCATTGCCATTGTGACCAAATTGTTTTAAGAAGATCATCGCAAAATTAAGTCTGCACCATTCAAAGAGGTACACCCACCCAGGTCTTGCAGCACCTAAAAAGTAGAAGGCCGAATTCTTTCGATCTTGTCTGTTGCCCTAAAGCATATCAAGAGATTGGCAGCGTCTTGAGGCATTCAGCCTGTGTTTTTGAGAGCTAACACAATTAGAAAATCACACTATGACAAAGTGCCCACAAAAAAATATCATAAAATATTTCATCACCTAGCTGGTGCATGAAACATGGTGCACAAAAAATCTTAAACTTATCCTTCACACATATGCATACGTGTTTCATTATGACAACATTCCCAAGCCTTTAATACTTAACAACATTCAAACATAGAAACATACAACATTCCCCAATCTTTAATACTTAACAACATTCAAACATGGAAACATACAATAAGACTCAATAATACATTATCTAACAAGATAACCATACACCACATAATGCAACCCTCAAATTGGAATCACATGATCCCATCCATGCTTTCAAAAGAAGAACGATTCAAAACTTATACAATCCATACAAAAGTGTCAACTAGCACAAAAATTCAAGTTCCCAACTAATCACCATTTCATTCTTGAACTCAATAGCCTTTGACAATACAAGCTAAGTCTCAAACTTCTTTATATTTAATTTCCTTCGTTTCTCATTTAGATAAAACTTCCTTCAAATATTTAAATTATCACTTTGATAAATTTTAACTAATTTTATAAATACAACATCATGGATTCTAAACAAATAATGAGAACTCATCAAATTCACCTCACTAAGAAGAGGAGCTCAAAATATGATGTGAGAACATTCAAATCCACAAACAATATTATATCACCCAAAAGAAATATATATAATATTATTTTTTTAATTGAAAAAAAGACCTTTATTATTATTTTGATTTGATAAACACATAATATTTGTAATTTGAAGTTGGCCATAATTATGGAATTGATGAGAGTGATAGCAATTGCATATTGACTTTGATAGATTCCAAATGGTTGTGTTGAATAAATTATTGAATGTTGAATAAAGGGATTTGATAGTTATAATCTTTATTCGCTTTGGTAGCAGTTGTTACAATGCATTAAGGATGGATATTGATAGTTACAAATTGGGCACAACACTCTTATTAATTGCCACTGAATATTTGTTAATGGGACCAAACTATCAACTCCTATCTCCACGATAGGAGCCCGCACCATCAAATTCTTCCGGAGCGGGGTTAATAAATACACGAGTAATTATTTCTGAGGTTAGATGATGTGAAAAAGAGGATAAAGTGGCAGAGGCCATTCACGGAAACTGCATTGTCAACTGTCGATCGAGGGAGCATCAATTCTGAAATCACGGTAAGTCACAAATATTCAGAACTCCATTATAGGTTTCCTTGCATACTGTTTCGAAGTATTTGAGGACCGGGATTATGTTGTATCATCTCCAAATAAAATTATAAATTGCACACGAGAAAGGGTAATGATAATGGCGGCATTTATTCTTTCGGTATAGTGCTTCATCGGCGTCTTCGAGCCCCGATCTATCGTTACACTGGTATGTCTGTCATTTATTTTACTTTATATGCGTTAAAACTTAAGCAACCCTTGTTGTCGCCATTTTGCTTTTCCTTATCGTGGGCTTGTTTTTGTTTTTTTTTTTCTTGGTTTAGCTAGAAAAAAAATTGTTATTTATTTTCATTCTCTTTCATTCTTTTTTATGAAATCCTTACTTAAAATCCTGGTTTTCGTTCCAGGGTTTGTTGTGTCTCATAGCCGTTTTATTTACTGACTTTTTTGTTTGTTTTATCTTAGAAGGCTTTTCTCCCAGTATGATATCACACGTATGTGAATTTTTCTAATCCTCGAAAAATCACGCAATTGGCTAATTTGTGGGTGTTAATGTTTTTCCTCTGTTTTGGTCAGTTATATATGTGATGCCGGTTTAATCTCAGGATAAGCGGTTTCCATTTTATTATTTTAGTTGTCTGCTTGAGATTTTGGTTTAGCTTGTTAGGGTTCCAATTCACCGCTTGAGATTATGGACAACGTTGTTAGGGTTTCAATTTAATATCAGGTTTGGTGTCTTTCTTTTTATTAATTTAGGTGCCAGCTTGAGATTTGAAATTTTTTGTTGATTTTGTTTGATCTTTGAGATCTGAATTTTTTTGAATGTAGGGTTTGATGGCATTTTAAATGTATGCTTCTAGAAAGCCCTATACGTGGGTGTTGCGATTTGGATTTGTTTTTCTTGTTATTTGTGGAGTTTATAACAGGCTTTTGCTGGTTAATAAGCGGTCTGTGCTCTGAGGAATTTCCATCATTTGATACGTTTTCAAAACTAGTGTAACATTAAAAAGCTGCCGAAAGTAGAAGCCGTGAAGCTGTGGTGTGATTTTTATGTTTTTGGTAGCTTAGCCCTGGGAGAATTTGAAGCTTGAAGGTTCTCTTGGAGGCAGAAAGAATTGAGGGACTGTCCATCTTCTGTATAACTTTTGACTTCCATTGTCCTCCAGCTACCTCTTTGACCTATTTACACTTTAATTGCGAAATGTAGTATCTGAATCCCCAAAAGCCCTGGAAGCCCTGTCAGTGGTAGCATGGATGGCTCTGAGAGTGCAAGTGTTATACAATGCATACATGTTAATGATTAATAACAAAAAAAGATAGGGCGTCAGATTCTACTGATATTGCACCCAATCACAATGTCCTAATTACACTTTAATTGCCAAATGTAGTATCTGAATCTCCAAAAGTCCTGGAAGCCCTGTCAGTGGTGGCATGGATGGCTCTGAGAGTACAAGTTTTATACATTGCATACATGTTAATGATTAATAACAAAAAAGATAGGGTCTCAGATTCTTCTGATATTGCACCCAATCACAATGTCCTAATTTCTTTGTAGAAAATAAAAAATCAAAATAATTCAAAACCCCACCCACACCAATAATTATCTTCAATTTTTTTTTTTTGGATTTAACCTAAGTCTTCAGACTTATCTCCAAGTGCATAAAAGATTAAAGAGGACTCTACTGGAATGAACATTCCTTAAAGTTAATATCTTCACCAAGCCAACTATTGTCTTGACCTGTGAAACATATTAATTAAAGTTTTTACTTTTCAACTACCTACACTTCATTGACAATGTACATGCACACAAATTATATTTTTGTCAACACCATTGCTTATCTAATACCACCAACTCTCAATTAAAGTGTCATTTCAAACAAACCAAAAACAAATCACAATTTGCAAATGAAGAGAAAGTTACTAACCATCTGCAGTCTATGAGCCAGCCAAGCCACGGTTCTGGTTTCATCTCAATCTGTTCTACCACTTAAGGTTGTCTTCCATTTGATCAATATAATTAGAACTTCAGCATAGAACCATTCACATTCTTATGTTAATTTATATGCTTGTAACAACCTATCCGGTCTACAGTTTTAAAATTCAACTTTCAACTAACTTTCAGCTGAAGTTCAACTAACTTGGTTTCAACTAGGGTTACCAAATTGTTTGCAACTGAATCAATTTAAATTCCAACTAACCTCTAAGTTTTTAGTTTCAGCTGAATTGTAACACCTAACTGTTTCCACCAACCGTTTTACGAAAGATCAGTAATTGAATAACTGTCAAACTAGGGTTTTATCAAGCATAAAATAACAAACTGAAGAGTAACAACTAGGGCATCAATAACTAACTTCCATTCATAACAAAGTAAAGAAATTAATTGTCTATCTTTTCCATTCAAAACGAACTTTGAGCAATACATTAATTACATAACAGTAAATGTAGCATATAAAGTACTCAAATGAACATATATTATACCTGAATTAGTGGAAGTAAGTATCCTGTTATGCAGCCATCATTAAGCTGTAATGTTGATCATGATCACTTGAGGAAAGAGAAATATCATCAAGGGTTTTACCGCCCAACCAAGACCAACTGGTACCCCGAGTGTCTTCAACTAAAGAACCCAGCCCTTCACGAGGGTAATCAACATGGATCAATTATCATCATGCCTTTCTGAGCCTGGTGTCATGAACCTATACCGCTAGTTGATCCCTCCTCTGTAGGTACCCCCTAGCTGGAAGGATCATTTTGACCAGAAGTATATTTGGTACATGATAGCTGACTAATGCCTAACTGGCATCATACCTTGGCCAAGGATTTTAATAATTTGTGGCACTCCTATGCCGACGTCTCTGGCACTCCTGTGCCGTTAGCACTCTCACCCTTGCTCGACATGACAATACTTAGATCAAGGTCAAATTTTACAATAGCAAATTTGATTATCATTTCCTCTTAGTTTGAGATTATATCTCATCCATAGGATTTAACATCACAATAACCTGTTTAAGGGTCTTTCTTAAGATTAAGTTGTTTTCTTATCCCTTTAAGAGAGAGTGATTAGGCTCAAATCTTTTCTCTTCATTTAAAATTAATTTGCTAATTTAATCATAGAGAGAGAGATGGGAAGAGACTGGTTTGGTATTGGAATCCTTCCAAATCTATGACCTCTATACACTAGAAGAGGAAATGCTCTAAACCATCACAAATGTTTATGAATGGAGAGGCGAGACCTTGGTTATGACAAAATAGAATAACTCACAAGTATTTTCAAGATATCTCGAACTATTTTCAGTTTCAAATAATAGAGTACCTCAAACTCCAATCTAATGAATTACGTAGATGAATAACAAGAGAGTTTATCTTCGAATAAGTTTCAGAGAGGAAGAAATAAAAGACCTATTCCAATATACTTCTGATAAACGAAAGTTTCTACAATATATATATCCTTCTAACAAGGATTTTAATATTACAATAACTTGGTTCAAAAGTAAATCCTTTCTTCCTCATTTAAGGATTATCAGAATATTAATTTCTTGAAGAGAGAGGTTAGGACTCATAACTCTACACATCTAGAGATAATATCTGCTAATCTCAATATACATGGAGAGATAAGGAGTCTTTATTCGACATTAAGGATTTTGTGTTTAGAATTTACCATGCCTGATTTGGTATGATACTCAACTCAAGGTCTAAATTACAATGACTGGGATTGATAATCTTTTCTTTATTTCAAGGTTAAACCTTAACCATAAGATATATGTATACATAAGAGACTTATTCAATATTGCGGGTCTCTAAAATCTTAAACTCTTATACACCACATAAAGGACTCGGGTTAGCTAAGCACTAGACCAACTCAGGAGTTAGAGAGAAGAAGAAAGAAAAGAGGTTTCGACAGAATCATGTAGGATAATTCACAAAGAGATCTGTAGATAATTCGGTTTACCTTTTGAATCAAAAATATTAATAATAACAGAGAAATTACGATTGCAAGATTTAAATTAAAATTGTTCCAATTCTCAATACGAAGAGTCTTCTACCAGTTCAACCCCAGAAAGATAGTATAAGACCCGATTCTATTATACTTTCAGAAAGACGAGGAAGAACCATGTAATTTATTTTCTAAACATAAGATTTTCAAAATGAAATGGAATCATCGATGCAAGAACTTAACAACGCAAAGACTCTTAACATGCCTGATATGGTGTTCTATATTTCAAAGGAGGCCCCAAAATCTTTTCTTCTATGATCTAGCAAAACTACGATGCCACATGAGTCTTTCAAAACAGAGATAATCTCTTGACGACTTTCTCAGATTTAAGAAATCAGCACTGGAAATAGAAACCTCGAATTTAATGTCCAAACTCTCCCACATAAGCTCCACAGATTGATATTCCCGATAGCCCCTAATATGGACGCCAACGAAATAGGAAGAGGAAGGAGAATGGAAAAAAAAAGAGCGAACCAATGAATGCAATTTTGATTGAAATCTCCAAGCTTAGAGGATTGAGAGAAAGTTATTGATTGCGATAGAGGAGAATTCATTTAAGAAGTGTACAAGCCACAAGGGTCGAGCTAACAATGATTGTAGAGCAAGAGAAAAGCCATTTGCGAAAGCCCCCAAGGACGGAAGTAAAAACTGCGAAAGAAGAGCGCATTGAAGAATAAATCATAGGCAAAAATAAATCCGTCTCCCAAAGAGTCCGCAAGCCTTCCAAAGAACGTTTCAAAACAAGAGAGTGAGCTGAGGTGGCGGGGATTACCTCCACAAGATATCCGATCTCGTCTCCTCACATACTTTCGACTTAGGAAAAATATTCCACCGATTTCACTTTTCTTTTAATAAATATTCAATTTCATTTTATAATACAATATGCGATAAGAGGTGACTGATATTGAGAATTTCATAATTGAATTATTTGGATAATTATTTAATTACATAAGATATGACCAAGGCTACGATTTAAGCACAACCATCTTACACTGACTCATGGCGGAATGATAAATTTGATCCATTGTTAACCACATCCCCTCCCTGATGATATTTCCCTTTCTCTCATGGCGTCGGCAAATCCTGCATCCACTGACAAGGATTGTGGTTAGATCATTCTTAACGTTTATAAATATATTTCTATATATATATTTAAATATATTCTCATGATCACATTCAACTTCATGTGAACAATAAATTCACTTGCAAAATAAAAAGTTCGTTAACATTACAGTTATGATAAAAAAAATAACTATTGCATTCTCAATGTCATAATCACATGAAAGCAGTTACTTGCAACTAACATTGCATTCAAAATACATAACCAAACATATAGTCTCATTGTGAGGGTTGTAACAATGCTTGTTTGCTCTGTACGTGGAGTGGAAACAAAACTTTTTTATTACGCTGCGTAGCCTTCAGCAAATGATATTCTACATATTTATTGGTTCAATGCCAAGGATGCCGATTCAGTTTCCAACGCCAAAGATCAACAATTGGACCACCCTTGTCTTTTGCTAGCAACACCAAACTATCAATGATTTTCAGCATTTGACATTCTGATATTATGTGAATTTCAATGCCATCGCGTAGCCAGGGAATAAATTAAATTGGAATTTTAATGTCAACCAATATCATTCCAATGCCTCACACTTTTGTTGAAAACTGGAACATCAGGCAACAAAACCAAACTTCAATGCACTTGTAAGAAATGCCTCATGCTCCAGCAAAAGTATTGATGCAATTTTAACATAGGTGAGAGGATCCAGTACCTGAGCATGTTTCAATAGTTGTGATAGTAGTTGTTTATATAATGCCCAATATTTTTATCAATATTGGACCTATAGTTGTGACTTTAAAGTTGTTAGTGTTGATGATGACTGCCCATAATTAAACAAAATGTATTTGTTTGATCTAAAAAGCAACCAATCATGTGATTCCACATCAGCACTCAATAAAACATGCTGTGAATGCACAAGTATTGGTCTCACTTTTTTTTTTGGACCTTTTTGGACACCTTGACAAAAAGTATGCTGATGTGGCATCATATTTGATGATGTGGCCCTGAAACCTTAGTTATAAGCAGGGGACTTGCCAAGTAAGCTGCTGTAAAAAATTGGGAGTGATTTGAAATTTCCACGTAGGATTTTGAGAAGCGCGAAGTTAGGGTGCACAACTACTGGGTCCTCTTCCCTATATTTTGCATAAACTTAAGCAGTCTTTCACCCAGCACATTACTTCAATACCTTCCTTCCTACTTTGGAATGCAGATTTCAATCCTTTTCTTTGGCTGCATTTGAGTGCAAAGATTGCAATTGAGGCTGCCCACAAAAGGATGTTTAATCCAATCAAAGTCGTGACATTTTTGTTAGTCTTTTGGCACCTCTTTTTGAAACCCCAGTTATTAAAAATATATAAAAACAATAAAACAATAACGTTATATTCTTCGCTGGCTTCTATCTTTTCCACTATTGCATCAAGGTAAGGATGGTATCATATTGAAAATGGTGGAGCATACAAAACTGAAATGAGATTACACCATTATTATTGATAGTAGAAAGAAAATGCAATATGATATTGATTTTTCTGGGATTCTCACATACTGACTTTACATTACATTGCGTTGGCTTATAAAGGCATGCTTTTCCCATACAGAATTATGCATAATATGTTATGGGAAAGTAACTCCCAAAGCCAACATTTTGTTCATTTACTAACTGTTTAAAAAACTAACACCCATTTATTTATCTAATCTATATATGTAAATTTTAACTATAACAGAAGGCTCTTGTGCTCTTTTATTGCTGTCATTATAACTCATTGCTATATTTTTTGTTTGCTCATGTGCTCTTTTGTTGCCATTAATACAGCCCATTGCTATATTTTTTCACATTGCATGCACTTAAAGCATTTGCCCTACATAATAATGCTTTCAAGACATAATTGTGGCCCATGGTTTTTACTTCTTTATTATTTCTGTTCCCGGTTTCCTCTTGCTTGTGGAGATGTTTCTGTTATGACTAATATTCATAGTAGCGGAGAACAGGAAAATGAACATGATATGATGATATTTTATTATTTTAACTATATAGTTGCTATGGTTTCACTTGGGCTACTTGCATATATCTGTAGGGCATAATTAAGAATGAGCATATTCTAAAGGTTTGACAAGATGAAAAACTGTTAACAGTATTAATCAGCTTTGTTCCTGCTTTTTTGTTGCCTCATAACAGAAAATATACATATACTGATAGTGTCCTCATGTTCATGCAGAGTCAGAAATGAGGAACCTTGTTCAGTCATCCAGGAGGGTCCTGGCACAACATTATTTAAGGAGATGGGATTCAGTGCATAGGTCTCTCAGTACACAGTCTGCAAGTACCTCTACTACACCACAACCACCTCCTCCACCCACACCCCCAGAGAGAACACATTTTGGAGGACTTAAAGATGAGGATCGCATTTTTACAAATCTATATGGATTGCATAATCCACTTTTGAAAGGAGCCATGAAACGTGGGGATTGGTACAGGACTAAGGATCTTGTGCAGAAGGGTTCTGATTGGATTGTGAATGAGATGAAGAAATCAGGTCTGCGTGGACGAGGAGGTGCAGGATTTCCTTCAGGTCTGAAATGGTCATTCATGCCAAAAGTTTCTGATGGGCGTCCTTCCTATCTTGTTGTAAATGCCGATGAGAGTGAACCGGGCACCTGCAAAGATAGAGAGATTATGAGACATGATCCCCACAAACTTCTTGAGGGTTGCCTAATAGCAGGTGTTGGCATGCGTGCTAGTGCTGCATACATTTACATTAGAGGTGAATATGTGAATGAGAGGAAAGTCCTCCAGAGTGCCCTCAAGGAGGCATATGCAGCTGGATATTTAGGTAAAAATGCTTGCGACTCCGCTTATGATTTTGATGTTCATATTCACTTTGGAGCTGGTGCTTACATTTGTGGAGAAGAGACAGCACTTCTAGAGAGCTTGGAGGGTAAACAAGGCAAGCCTCGGTTGAAGCCTCCATTTCCTGCTAATTCAGGTCTGTATGGCTGTCCAACAACTGTCACCAATGTGGAGACAGTTGCTGTTTCTCCAACCATACTACGTAGGGGTCCTGAGTGGTTTGCTAGCTTTGGTCGTAAGAACAATGCAGGGACAAAGCTTTTCTGCATTTCAGGACATGTAAACAAACCTTGTACTGTTGAAGAGGAGATGAGCATCTCTCTAAAGGAACTGATTGAGAGACATGCAGGGGGTGTAAGAGGTGGGTGGGATAATTTGCTTGCAATTATTCCTGGAGGTTCTTCTGTTCCTCTTCTTCCCAAGAATATCTGTGATGATGTCTTGATGGATTTTGATGCATTGAAGGCTGTGCAGTCAGGGCTTGGAACAGCTGCTGTTATTGTCATGGATAAGTCAACTGATGTAGTGAATGCAATAGCTCGCCTTTCCTATTTCTACAAACACGAGAGTTGTGGTCAGTGTACCCCATGCAGGGAGGGAACACCATGGCTCTGGATGATGATGGAGAGAATGAAGGTTGGAAATGCTAAACTTGAAGAGATAGACATGCTCCAAGAAGTGACAAAGCAGATTGAAGGTCATACAATTTGTGCTTTAGGTGATGCTGCAGCTTGGCCTGTTCAAGGTCTTATTCGTCATTTCAGGCCTGAGCTGGAAAGAAGAATTCATGAGCGTGCCAGACAGGAACTTATGGAAGCTGTTGTCTAGACATGGTTCTTCTAATCTTGCAAGCGGGAATATATTTTTATTGATATTTTATGTTTCTGGATTCATGAAGTCCATTTTGTCCGATTAGCTTATAAGGAGACAAATATCGGAGTTTTTAAAATAAACTGAAGAAAATAGGAAGTACTTGTTGATGGAGATCATTAGAGATCTCAGCATATAACTTCAAACACGAGACCTTGGTGTTTGAAATGGTGAATGCAGCAAATGTGTGTGCAGCATGTGGAATTGTTTCATAACTTGTTC
This sequence comes from Sequoia sempervirens, assembly GCA_007258455.2. Classification (NCBI taxonomy): domain Eukaryota; kingdom Viridiplantae; phylum Streptophyta; class Pinopsida; order Cupressales; family Cupressaceae; genus Sequoia; species Sequoia sempervirens. Next base: position 179,243,476 of record VDFB02026320.1, read on the forward strand.
TTTGTTGGTTCTGCTTATTAATTTATGTGCCATTCTCATCCAATTTCTGAAAATTAATGCCTAGCTGCTTCAGTTGTTGCCTTGTTTAAACTAAAAATGGGTGTTTTTATGCCTGGTTGAAATTTCCCCTTGTCGGAATGCTTGCTTACGGGGGTGTATAAAACATCAAATTAATATGCTTTGTGGTAGCTTAAGCTATGCCTATCTTTAACTTACAGAACTCAAGTAGGTCTGAATGCATGGAGCTTTGGAGCTATCCCCCCTTGCCAGTCATTTCTCAAATCTTCGAAGTGTTTAGTGAAAATTGACATCATAATAACTATTCATTAGGCCTTCATTTGGCTCCCTGAAATACTTACCGTTTCGTTGTCTATGAACTCAACGGTTGTTTTTTTACTGTTGGATTTCAATTTTTTCCTCTCTGCTCGTAACATACCTTATATGTTCTTTAATCACATTTGTCTTAGATTTGTGTATTTTATAGTAGCGGCAAAGTTATGACCAAAGGTTAATTGTTCTCTTTGGGCCAGGTTTTTAAACTGAATTAAAAAACCATTAACAAATTCGATTTGGGTCCATTCAATCTTGCAACATTAACATCTCTGGTAGTTGGCACCAGTGGTTAATTTTGTTGGTTGTATGACTGTTTCAGCTTTTTAACTATGACACAATTATAATTATGTCGAGAGACATTTTACAATGGCATTCGGGTGTGTTCACAAAAACTTCACCTTAAATCAAGGAGAGTTCTTAAAATCACCATCTTTCATTTAAATTATTAAAATTGCAATTATAAAATTAAAGATAATAGACTTTTTTCCAAATGTTCTATTCTCTGTGCATCTATATTTCGCATGTTTCGCATTCACATAAATAAAACCGTTATTAGTAACCGGTTGTGATCTTCCGTAACTGTTTTCCCAACTTAATATCATGGGTAACCAGCTGCGTTCTTCTGTAACTGTTTTTCAGCAGAAGCTTTCTGTTTATTTAAACGGTGTTTGGTTTGCAGCTGTGCAACTTGCATATTGGATATCAACTCCTCTCGATAAATCACCATTTCGCGAAAGCTGTCGCAGTTTCTGTTATCAGATCTATGATCGATTGTTATTTTTTTCTTTTAAACTTTATAGTTCTTTTCAAAGGGATAGCTACTTACATTTGAGGGTTTCAGTTTAGGATTATGATGTATGCCGTTTTTGAGGGTATTCATGCCCAGGTTGTCGCTCCTTATGTTTTCTGGTTTGTAGTTTTAGGATACTAAAATGCTGAAGTATCTAAGCCAAATGTTTTATCTCTGTTAACTTATCTAAGTGGGATTGTGTTCGAGCTGACAATATTAAGTAAAACGACAAGGTTATTGAGCTGCATAGAGGAAAAGCTTCAGAAGTATGGAGGCATGGATTTGGCCCCCACTCGTAATGTGCCATCAATGAGCAGACATCCTGTCACTGGTGATTCATTGTCCCTTTTTTTATGTGATCTACGAATCTTTGTGTTAACATGGCATTCGGCTTCCTGGTACTGAAATTGGGTTATGTGATTGCATTTCAAATCAATCACTTTGTTTAAATATTCATTTTGCTTGTGAGCAGAGGAAATTTTAAGTATAGAAACTGTTGCAAATAAAGAATTGCTGACTAATTACTGGGATATAGAAAATAAGAGATGTGTGAAATATACCTATTTCTAAGGAAAAATATAGTATTTTCTATTTGGTATAAGCTAATGTTTTCTTCCAAAAATTCCCTTTGACCAAACTAATTTTTGAAAATTTGAGAAACTAGGCAATTGATCAACCCCACTCAGTGAAGTGCGTTTCTCTGTTTTTGGGTTGTTTTCGGGTAAAGAAGGATTTATTCATTTCTTTTGTTATAGTTTTCAAAAGTGAAAATAGATTTCTGTCTGACGCATTGCCCCTGATTTAGAATTTTATGGTGCTATTTTATTCAAAAAGTGTTGAATTTGTCCACCTATCAGCAATTGCCCCTTGAAGTGTATCAAACTTTTTTGTGAAAAACCTCTGAACAGTTTTTGGCATGCTGGGATCGCATTTTCGGGTTCCCTAAATTTCTAGTCCTGGAAACTCTTAAAGAAGGCATGGAACTTACAAAAATATATTTCTGGCAAATTTGAAAACTCTCCAAAAGTTACCTTTGCCGGAACTCCTATTTTCAGAATATTTTCAAAAATTCAAAAAGCGTTTGCAGGAGTTTCCTGAAGTTGCGATGATGTTTTCAAGATTCTACACAAGTTACTGCCATTTCAGATACATTCTCTTTCATGTCCTTAAGATGTTTACCGGAATTTCTGCTATTCCCTGACCTAGCTGTCTTGTTCTGGGGAGGATCAAATTTGTATCAGTACATTACAGTTTAGGTTAATTAGATGCAAGATCTATATTTACATTGTTCTGGTTTGTACGAAATCCATTTGAATGCCATGAGAGCAATCCTTACGCATATGAAACCGTCATGCCACACAAAATTTGGACAGCAATTGATAACTTAATATACATGTATATAATAGCAGGGTCTTATCTGAATACATACACCCAGTGTTTTTGAATAGAAATTCAGTTAGACAGTAACTGATCTTATAAGTGATAACTCTTGGATACTCTAGAGGTTGCTGATTACTAATGATAACCTTTAATTTTCAGAATTTCATGTGAATATTTCTTATTCTCTAAGAAAAAAACTGCTGAAAAGGCCTTATTAATTTGTTGGCCAGAAAGAAGGGCAAAACAAGTTTATTACATAAAATTTTATTCATTATTCAATGTAAGAATGAACCATCTTGATTGAGTACCATATGTGCCTGTATACACCTGTTCTAATAAGGTCTGTTTGCCCTGCCAATGTGTAGCTCACCTCTACCCTTTACTTTGTTCTTTGTTACACTGCTAATAATGCCAAGGATTTCCATAATATCCATTTTGGTGCAGGTATCCGGCAATAAACAAGCCAGCAGGTGTTGTCCACTGGCTTGATTATAGTGATTATAGGGTTTCCTAATGTTGAAGATAATCTCTATCCTATAAGCATGCCAAATTTGGGTAACTTGAAAGGGCGATACAACTAGTCCCTCAACAAAATCATGTTCCATGAAAAAGGAGTAGGTTTAATAGGCCTAAAAAATAATGAGTTCATTTCCTAAAATAAAATCATTATTCATAACCATCTTTGGTTGCTTTCTTACTTTTTGTAGAGACGAATATAGAGCGAGAGAGGAAGTGATAGACAAATACATAGAGGTAGAGATGAATATAGAGCGGGAGAGGAAGAGGGAGAAAAATAGATAGAGATATGGAGAGAGATAAGGATATAGAGGGGAGAGAGAGAGGGATAGCTAGCGAGGAAGAGATAAAGAAGAGGGAGAGATAGAGAGAGATATATGATGAGATAGAGTGATATAAAGATAGAGATATAAGGAGATATAGAGAGAAGGGGGAGAGGGAGAGAAAAAGAGAAAAATAGAAAAAAGTAGAGAAAGACAAATAGAGTTGGAGAGGGAGATAGAAATAGGGGGAGATAAAGAGAGAGAGAGGGAGACATTTCTAGAGAAAGGGAGAGAGATGGTAGGGTAGAGAGAGGGAGACATTTCTAGAGATGGAGGGGGGGAGAGGAATATAGAGATAGAGATGAATATAGAGTGTGAGAGGAAGAGTGAGACAAATAGAGGTAGAGATGAATATATAACGAGAGGAAGAGGGAGAAAAATAGATAGAGATATAGAGAGATAAAGGGAGAAATAAAGATAAGAGAGTTAGGGAGATAGAGGGGGAGAGGTAGAGAGTGATAGATAGAGCGAAAGATATAAAGAGATAAGGAGGAAGAGGGAGAGATAGCGAGAGATATATGGTGAGATAGAGTGATATAAAGATAGAGATATAAGGAAATATAGGGAGAGGGGGAGTGGAAGAGAGACAGAGAGAAAAATAGAGAGTAGAGAAACACAAATAGAGATGGAGAGGGAGATAGAAATAGGGGAGATAGAGAAAGAGAAATACATACATATAGAGATATATGGGAAGATAAAGGGTGAGAGAGATTGAGATATAAAGATAGATAGGGGAATAGGGAGGGAGCAAGAGAGGGAGATATAGAGAGAGGGAGGGAGAGAAAGGGAGAGAGATAGGTAGAGAAAGGAGATAGAAGATGGGGAAGAGGGAGAGATAAATAGAGGGTGATATAGAGAGATAGAGAGGGATAGGAAAAGAGATAAAGAGATAGGGAGATATATGTAGAGATGGATATTGATAGAAAGAGATAGAGAGATGAGTGAGAGGGAGATCGAGTGGGAAATAAAGATAAAGATATAGAGAGGGAGTGATGAAGTGAATAAGATAGAGAATGAAGAAGGGGGAGAGGGGGAAAGGATATATATGTATAGGGATAGAGATAGAGAAACAGATGTAGAGAGATATAGATAGAAAGAGATAGAGAGAGGAGTGTGAGAGAGAAAGAGGTAGAGGTAGACGTAATAAGGTATAGATAGAGAGGGGGAGGGAGAGATAGAGATAGAGGGGGCAAGAGTGAGAGAAAGAAGGTGATAGGGATAAGTAATCGAGGTATAGATAGGTGAAAAGATAAAGAGAGAGATAGAGGTAGTGAAGGAGAAAGAGGGAGTGTGTGTATATGAGAGAGATATGGTGAGGGATATATATTTACAACTAGATAGAGGGAGGGAGAGGGGAGAGAGAAATAGAGAGAGGAGAGAGAAGTAGAGAGACATAGAAAGAGGGAGTGATAAGGAGAGAGAGAGAGAGAGAGATAGGGATAGAGATAGATATAACTTGGGAAATATAGAAGCAATGTGAGAAAAATAGATAAACATATAGAGGGAGTGATGGAATGAGCGAGAAAGAGGGAGAGGGAAAAGTAGGGATAGAAAGAGGGAAATGATGAGAGAGGGGGAGATGGAGAGATAGAAAGATATAGATATAGAAAAATATATATAGATAAATATATCTATAAGAAGTTAAACTATATTTATATTTAATAATGTATAGTGTATATAAACATTAAATATATATCTAAATATTATAATATTATGTTAAAAATAGTTATATACACTATATTTTAGGATATTACATGACTATATTCTATAAATTTAAATACACTATATTTTAGGATATTTAAATATATATTAATTATTGGGACAATGAGAGTGAACATAATTAAATATATATAATAATAAGTATTATAGAAATTTTATTGAATTTCAATTATTTGATGTTTAGATAATATTATAATATTATTAATTTAATATAATTTTAAAAATAATTAAATCTATAGAAAATCTATTTGCAATAATAATATGCATAATATATTATAATTTAAAAAATAATACAAATGTAATATAAATATGTTAAACAAAGTAATACAAAAATTAACTCCGTAAAATGATAATGATATATCTCGACGTTATTTATATATGTTATTTAATAAGATAGATATGCTAGTTTTATGAAGACTCGTAATTTCCAAAATTATAAAAGATTATAATATACATTTTATTAAGAATGGCAAGTTTTGGGGAGCCGACTAACTCCTAGACAAAACACACCTATGTACATACAAAAATGCATGAAAACATACATAACATACATGGTAACATACATAACATGAAGAGACGGTGTACTGCGGGGCCTACCAAACGGATGATAGAAGTGACGAAACCGACAACGAAAGGAAACGTCACGACAAGGAAAGCGAGGTGTCTCATCGTCAAATTGTCGACATTTTTTTGCTTTGTGCGGGAAGCTATATGTTACGTGCGGGCGGCGAGAAGGACGGTGATGTGATTAAGACATGCAATTTAAATTGTAACGAGTACTATTATTTGAAAACACTTGGAAAACACGTGTTTTGGGTTCATTGGAGAGCAAGGGCGCATTGCAGGCAGGGCAGATGACCAACCGACTTGAGGTGAGGGGTTTCTAACTGACTGTATGTAATAGTGTATGTTTTTAATGTATGGTTTCATGCGTTTTTGTATGTATATAGGTGCATTGTTGTTGTGGGTTGCAGGTTTTGTTATCACGGAATCTAGCAGCGCTCGTTCCATGGATAACCCCCTACGAAACTTGTCCGTTTCCTAGGATTCGTGAAGTTCAGGTACACATAACGAAGTGATTTTCAAGTCACCTCGAAATGCGTTCCAAAGTATCGAATAGTCAATTCGAGCATTCCCCCATGTTCGCCTCACGAAGACCTTCGAAACGAGCTCCTTCGCGAAGTCTCAGTGTTCGTACTTAGCAAATTGCGAAAAATGCAGTGGCACTGAAAAAGTGCGCTCCTGCTCTGAAAGCCAAAATTTGGCTAAGTATGAAAAGTGCAGTGGCGCTAAAATTTAGCGCCCCTGCATGAAGGTGAAATTTCTAAAAATGTAATAGCGCTGAATTTTAGCGCTATTACACTTTTTCCTCACACTTAAACTTTTTCTGGCCCTGGCGCGTTTCTTCATGATTTTCGCGTTTTTCGTCAATCGTGCCACTTTTCGTGCCTAAATTTATTGCTCGACTTGAGTTAGGTTTTCGATTTTCTCTTTTGCTTAAAGGTGTTTTAATTCGCCATTTTTATTGTTATGATTTTTGTTCTTCCTCTCTTCATGTTGGGCGAGTTTTCTTCAAACTGCAAATACGTTTTTTGAGTTTTTCGACATCCCTCTCCAGCGTTTTTCGCGTTTCATCTTTGTAAGTTGTTACCCTTGCTTTCTCTTTATTCTCCAATTTCAATGGCAACTCCATGCAGACAAACACTTTGCAAACCTCGAGCGCCGTTTTCATTCACCATTACATCCATTTTCCAAAATCATGTCTCAGATGCAGAAGCGCTAAAATTTAGCGCCCTGACATGTTGAACATGTCAAAATAATTCTAACTCTGAAAGTGCAGGGGCGCTAAAATTTAGCTCCCTTGCATCAAAAGTCAATTTTCCTGAGATGTAAGGGCGCTGAATTTTAGCGCCCTTACACTTTTCACAATCTTTGCACTTTTCTTCCAGACTTAGTCATTTTTGGTGCAATGGAGCTGAATTTTCACACCTTTGCACTTTTCTTCCAGACTTAGTCATTTTTTGTGCAATGGTGCTTAGAATTTTAACACCTTTACACTTTTGGCAGTTTATCTTAGTCTCTTCTCGCTCTATTTCCATTCGGACCCCGTTTCTTCGCTCCAGCATTGTTTTCCGTGCCTAGTTGCTCGTTTCAGCTTGCTCAACATCGTTTCTCGCTTCACGCTTCCCAATGCTTTTTTCGCTAACGCCTGTTGATTCACCATCCTTGCGGTTTCTCTCCAGATCTCGTCAAGTGATCCCGAAGGTGATGTCCTTTGATCTTGGTTCTTCCAAATAAAAAGTTCATGCAGGAGACCAGGAAGAAGTATGAAGACTCGCGCCCAAGCAAAGAAAAATGAAGAAGCTTCCTGTTCTCCAGTGTTAGACATTTCCGGTGCATCCCATTATGCATCTTGTAAATATTTCTCGACATTTTCGAATGTCATTTTGTAAATTGTAATTACACCAAGTCCAAAGATGTAATATTTTGAAAACAAATTACACTTTGACTTTGGTCAAAGTTAGGTGAGATCTCCTAAAATCGCTCACCTAACTTTCCCTGATTTTCTCAATCTCTTTCCTTCTTTTGCTCATCCCTCTTTCTATATAATGTGAGGGATTTTCATTGTAAATTTATCTTTTAGCCTTTTGCAACGAAGTGCTGCCCTTTTGTAAGCAAATTTGTGAAACTTTGCGTTCATGCTTTGTGAATGAGATTCAATCAATAAAGAAAAGGATTGCAAGCCAAACTTTGTGTTGGATTCGATACTTTTGTAAGTTGATCTGATTTGGTAGTGATTAGTTCGAGGAATCTGAAAGACTCTAAGTAGTTGATGTAAACTTTGTGTTACATTCGTTATTTAGATTGCATTGTATTTCTTTATCATTGGTTGAATGATCTATAAGACTTTGTGCTTATAATCATTCATGCTCTTGCATGTTCTTGTTGGATAATCTACAAGACTTTGTGCTTGTAATTATTCATACTCTTGGATACTTTGTCGAAGGATCTACAAGACTTTGTGCTTGTAATCGTTTGTGCTATTAACACTTTTGTTGGATGATCTACAAGACTTTGTGCTTGTAATCGTTCATGCTGTTTGAAGAATTGTTGCGTCTAAGAAGACTTTGTGCTTCTAACGTAGCAAACGGTACGTTTATGCAGATCCAACATTGATAAAGCTACGGAACGACTTTGTGCCTTCGTGAGCTTTCCCTTTTTAATTAATTTGTTTGTTGTTAATTACTTCCGGTATCTCTACGCTTCGCTTTGACGAGATAGAGATATTGGCATTACTGCTAGTTGTTCATTTCAAGTTATCAAGAATTCGGAACTTCCAACACGTGAAGCATTGTAAACATCTTCTCTGAAAAAAGAGAGAAGGATGAATGTAACACACCCCCCCCACTCCGTGAATTTCGTGTACATTTTGTAATTACTTGCGTGATTTACTATTGTTTCTCTTAGCAGTAAGAAGGGTGCCTCCCCTTTCCGAGAGGAGAGATTCACATCTCACATAGCTGTGGCTGAAGTCCAAGTTGTGTAATCTGTCGAAAGTTGATTACATAATTTTCACCCAATAGGTTTCTTAGTGTTTTGAGAACCTGGAATCTTAGCAAAATAGAATGAATGTCTTCAAAAGCTTTTGTTATTAAAAATGTTGGAATGCAATGAAATGTGGACTGTTTTATAAACACCCATTATTTTCAACAACCTTTAACACTATGTGTATTCTGCTCTTTCATTTTGCAGGTTGAAAGTGAAAGGTTGGAGAGTGGAGTTGTAAGTGAAAGGTTGGAGAGCAAGGGGAGACTAAAAAAAGTGAGTCAAGGGGTTTCTAATCATTTGGGTTGTTAGTTGTAATAGGGTTTAAAATGTTATGAGGGTTTTTGTTTGTAAATTGTTTTCAAACTTTAAGTGGGTTGCAGGTTTTGTAAAACCTAGTGTTTTGCATCTTAGAATTTTACAAAAGAATATGAATGTCTTTAAAAGATTTTGTTATTTAGGCCTTAGGAATGTAATGAAAGGCACTATTTTATAAACACACATTATTTTCCAAGAAGCATTAACACTCTATGTTTCACCACTTTCAACAAGTTTACTCATTATCAGCGATAATGTCAAGAAATTGGTGTTCTTGCTACTTGTAATGCACACGTACATATACAGGCTTAAAAACCATGAGAGTTTGGGTATGTTGTGATGCAAGTTGCAGTTTTATAAACACCTAGTGTTTTCCATTTCATTGCATTGCACATGTTTCAAACCGAAAGCATTACTTCACATTGCATAACTAATAAGTAGATGCTCATAGATAGATGACAAAATTTAAATTACAACATAGTTTTTTTTACATAGTCAACCTAAAAGCAGTTATGTAGTTAGTTCACATTGCATAGGTAATAACTATACCCACAACTATAGGGACCTCCACTTGCACAACCAAGTACTATTTTGAAATACATTAATTTCTTCATTGTCAATGGAATGCCATGCCAATCCATAGACAAGGAAATGAATTGTTTCTATGTATAATTGCTTATCTATGACTTGCCACTATGTTTTGGAAGACATTGTCATGTTCCATTGTTTTTTCCAAAATAATTGTAGATACTTAGAGTGATAATTGCAAATATATAATGATAATTAGAGTGATATTTGCAGATGGAGACCCCCTAACCAAATTTTGTTAGAAAATGGGAAACACCTTATTTAACAAGCAATACAGTTTGGCTCGCAAATATATTTTTTCATCTTCAGTAGAGGTATCGACAATATATTGTGAAACTATACCCAAAACTATAGGGAACTCCACCTATGCAACCAAATACTATTATCAAAGATATTAATTCATTCATACTAGAGTGATAATTGCAGCTGCCAATTGCATTTGTTTGCCATGTTATTCCAATATTCCACATTTGTTTGAGGCATTTTTTCAAACAATTCACTGCCTTGTCTATGAAAGCATATTAGTAAGCAACGACATAGACAAGGTAGTGAACAGTTTGAAAATTGCCTCAAAGAAATGTGGTTTCATGGTGATTGGAATGCCATGACAAGCCATATACAAGGAAATGAACTGTTTGTAATAATGAATGCTTATTTATGGCTTGCCATTGTGTTTTGGCAGACATAAACTCACCTCACATTGTGTTTTCCAACTTGCAATCATAGAATACATGTATATGGTTGTTGGAAAACATTGTGTGTTTACTATCAAAGCATAATTTTAGATCTGGATTGTCATGGCATTCCAACATCATGATGATTGGAATGACATGACCATCCATAGACTTGGCAATGAACTATTTCTATGTATGATTGCTTATCTATGGCATGGCATTGTGTTTTGGCAGACATATACTCACATCACACTGTGTTTTCCAACTTGCAATCACACTATCCATTATCTTATATGTATTTTACCATTTACTTTAGAGTGTTGTACATATTTTATGGTATATGGTTTCATTAAACCTAACAACAAGAATCCATTGCACATTGTGTTGTGTAAGCTTCCATGTATCATACGATAATTATTGTTAGAAGTGCATTTTCTGTTGTGCACTTCATTGTTTTCGTTTTATTGCATTTTTATTCTTTTTTGGGGGCTGCAGACTGCAAGGTAACCCATAGTGATTAGGTAAGATTGAAAGACCATTTTCATTGTTTTTTTTATTGCTTACATTAGAATGACAAGATTAGTATTACTATTAGTTTTTTGTGATAACTCTACAACTTTATGGGTTGAGGATTGGGAAGCAACCCATATCCTCCTAGGTAAGATTCAAATATTGTCTCCAGTATTCTGATTCATTTCTTGCATTAGAATGAAATGATTAGTCTTTTGAAATAAATCTGTTGCTTTATGGGGTCAGTTTACATTGTTTTTTCTTGATATTGTTATTTTCTCTCTGTGCCATGCATGCAAAATGATCACAGGAACTAGTTTCAGGTGCATTTATAAACTAATTTAAATAATTTTCTTCCCTCTCTTTTTCAAACAATGCACCATTTGTTGCATATTTCCTATTTCAACTACCAAAACAAATTTGTAAATGTAGAATACAAATATACAAGTTAGACATAAAACCTTATAATTTACTTGCTTTGCTGTATTGATATGGAGTTTGAATTTAAAGGCATGCTAAGCTCAAACTAGGATAATCTACAGGTATTTCTAAGCTTCAACTTAATACACATATCCAATATGTCCATGCACGAGTGTATACACTAGAATAAATATTGACTATTTAATACTGCTACACGCTACTGATTCCCAATTATGACCCTTTTTTACATGCCAACAAAAGTAGCTTTCCACAGCCTGACAGAAGAAATCCTTGAAATAGAAGTTCCATTTGTCTTTGTGATATATGATAACCTTGTTTTATCTTTTTGCATAGAAATGAGTTTCTTGTGATATGGATGGTACAACAACGATGTAGAGTATAATTGTGGTTATGATTGAGGACATAACTTCTTAGGAAATTCTCTAATGGAAGGTCAACTTGATATAAGGTTTGGGCTGTTGTAGCACTGACTTAATGGATTTATGTTGTAGAATTGTCATAATACATATTATTGTGTTTTTTAATTCTGTATGTTTGATTCTAAAGTTACATAATTTTTCATTGGTGAAAGTTGTCTATTTGAACAATTGCATAGCATAGTTTTTTTTTTATTGAATTAAAGTTGTTGAGAAAAATACATAGAACCATGGCTATGAGAAAACAATACCCATAACTAGTACAAATACATAATAACCATCTAATTAAGATACATATTAGCCCTCCAAAGAAGGGAAAAATGAAAATAGAAACAACAATAAATTTGTCACATACCAATTGGAATTGAAGCAAGAGAAAAATGTAAACTGAAATAGTCCTAATTGAACATTAACCAATCGAAGCCTTCAACTATGTAGGTTCTAGTATTGGCTTTGATATGCAATTGATCAATGATGTGGTTGATAGTATGATGTATGTCCTTGAAGAATTGATAATTGGATTTGTTCAAACATCCCTCAATACAATGAAGAATTATCCAAGCAGGTTCAATCTAAGCCAACTTGTAGTTCTGAACAAGAATCATGGAGGCTTAGCGTATGACATCTCTAACCTAAGTGGTGCAACCACGGTAGGAGGGTCCTTAAAGAGAAAAATACAGATCGTGCAACAAGAGTCACACAACAAAAGTAACACAAAAATTGGAGGAAAATGTAGATTCAAACATTCTTATTATCAGAAATCTCAGTTACAATAGGCCAACAACATCCAGACTTATAGATTGGGCTCACAGGCCTGATACAACATGCTCAAAATACAATATTCATATATGCTCCTCAATGCAAACTGAAATCTAACATCTCAAATCTAATATTCATCTAACTAATCAACTTATGCTATTCTAATGATCTATTACAAGCTTTATATCATATCCGTAGATCTAGAATCTTTCGCGTCGACCAAAGATCATTACAATCTCCAATGAAATAAATTTTAATGTGTGCATGAATAGGTCAGCCTCGATGAATGCATAGGATGAATTGTGGACCTATAATTAAGGTCAGGGACATTCCACAAACAATTCGAATCACACCATCAAGATCCATAAGTTATGGGAAAGATCCACAAGCGATCAAACTAGCCATTAGTTTAGAAAATTATTCTGGTGTCGGTTCAAGAAACTGCCATTAAATCTAGAAGTGATAACTTGCCAGAAAAAGATCCAATCGTGCTCAAATCTTGGAATAAGGAAAATGAACATGTCCATAATGCAAATATAGATCCACAAGGTTTGGTGAGAAAATTTGATGAATCCACCAACTTGAACTGAACAAGAACAAAAACTAAAAGAAAATATATTTTGCTGGTTGATGCAAGATTTCCAAGAACCAAGGATGCTCCTGCATCAGACATTTAGGGTTATTTGAAAAGTGAGTCCCTCACTTTGTTGGGGCTAAAGGAAAACCAAAATCTACCTTAGCCTACGAAATCCAAGAAGAATCCTCCATTGATCTTCCTTTCCACTTCACAAGATATTCTTTGTACTGTCTTCCACGCGTTTTCCTCCCATCTCTAATATCCAAAATCTCTTCAATCTCATCTGATCGTTGTTTAGGAAATTGATTCTCCAATTTTTCTTTATTGCCTTCACTGAATTCTGCTTCATGGTACTGATGTAGATCCGCAATGTTGAATATAGGTGATATACCCATGTCATCTGATAACTCCACTTCATATGCATTTCTTGAGTCAAATTTCTTCAAAATATTACAGGGTCCAAACTTCCTCATCTTGAGCTTATTGTATGTACCAACTAGAAATCTTTCCTTAAATATACCAACACTTCATCTCCAACTTCAAACTCCTTATGTCTCTTCTTTTCATTTGCTTTCTCCTTATACTTTCGGTTCATATCTTCCAATTTCTCCTTCACTTGAGTATGCACTTTCTTCATATGTTCTACAAATTCCTCTACTTCTGCACTCTTTTTATCTTCCTTACTGATGTCTCTCAACTCTGATATACTTCTAGGATGAACTCCAGTAACAATCTCAAAAGGTGTCTTTCTGGTACTCCTGTTCATTGAATTATTGTAAGCAAACTTTGCTTGTGCAAGAACTAAATCCCAACTTCCAGTCTTCTCTCCAACCAAACATCTCAGGAAATTCCCCAAACTCCTATTTACTACCTCTATCTACACATCAATCTATGGGTGAAAAGTAGAACTAAACTTCAAATCTGTTTGTAACTTCTTCCAAAGTTTCCTCCAAAAGTAACCAAGAAACTTTGTATCTTTGTCTGAAACAATAGTCCTAGGTAATCCATGCAATCTGACCACTTCCTTGAAAAAAAAGTCAGCTACATGCACTGTATCTGTGTTCTTCTTACAAGGTATGAAATGTGCCATTTTAGAAAATCTATCCACCACCACAAATATAGAATCATTACCTCTTTGTGCCTTTAGAAAACCAAGTATGAAATCCATGTAGATATCCTCCCAAGGTCTCTTCAGAACTGTCAAAGGCTTATACAATCCAACATTCTGACTACTCCCTTTTGCAACTTGACAAACTTTGCAACTTTGCACAAATTTCCTAACATCCTTATGAATCTGTGGCCAAAAGTAATTCTCACTTACCAATGCTACTGTTTTATCAATTCCACTATGCTTTTCTTTCACCAAGTTATAGCTCATTGAACTCCGGGGTATACACAACTGATTCCCTCTAAACAACATATCCTCCTGAATGAAATAATCCAACCACTGACTCCTATCCTTCAAAACTAGTTCTTTACAAGCTCTTCAAGGTTCTGCAAAATCCTCATACAAGTTCTTCAATTCATCAAAGCCTAATACTTTCACTCTCATCTCTGCCAATAAATTCCTTCTCCTACTCAAAGCATCAACAACTCTATTTGACTTTCCACTCCTATGTTTCAAAACAAAAGTATAACTCTGCAAGAATTCCACCCATCTCATGTGTCTTTGATTCAACTTACCTTGACTGTTCAAATACTGCAATGCCTGATGATCTGTATACAAAACAAACTCCTTAGGAAACAAGTAATGTCTCCACTTCTTCAAGGCTTGAACTATGGCATAGAACTCGTGCTCATACACTAAATATATTCTCCTAGCATCATTCAATTTATCAATGAAATAAGCTACCAGTCTTCCGTCTTGACTTAATACTGCTCCAATTGCATTTCCACTTGCATCACAGTCTACTTGAAATACCTTATTAAAGTATGGTAAAGCCAACATAGGCTGCTTAGTCACTTTTTGTTTCAACAACTCAAAACTCTGGTCTGCTCCAGATGTCCACCTAAAATCCTTCTTATATCCTCTTAGTGTTTCGGTCATAGGACTGCAAATAGAACTAAAATTCCTAATGAACTTCCAATAGAAACTAGCCAATCCATGAAATGATCTTACCTCTCCAATGCTTTCTAGTGTAGGCAATTCAACACTCGCTCTTACCTTCTCAAGATCCATCTTCAATCCATCCACATATATCACAAATCCCAGATATACCAATTCTTCCTTCATGAAACTACACTTCTTAATGTTTATCAACAACTGTTCTTCTCTCAACCTCTGTAAAAGTTGTCTTATATGCAAAAAAAGTTCTTCTCTAGTCCTACTAAAAATTAAGATGTCATCCAAATAGACAATCACAAAATTACCCAGGAATTTCTTCAATACCTCATTCATCAGCCTCATGAAAGTACTCAGTGCATTTGTTAGTCCAAAAGGCATCACCAACCACTCATACAATCCTTCATTTTCCTTGAATGTTGTCTTCCACTCATCCCCTTCTCTGATTCTGATATGATGATATTCATTCTTCAAATTTATCTTTGTAAAGTATTTAGCTCCACTCAAACAATCCATAATGTCATCAATCCAGGGAAAAGGAAATCTATACTTCACTGTAATTTTGTTTATGGCTCTAGAATTTGTATACATCCTCCATTATCCCTCCTTCTTAGGTGCTAACACATCAGGTACTGCACATGGAATTAAGCTTTCTCTAATCAAAACCTTTCTCAACAACTCTTTCACTTGTTTATTCAACTCTTCATTCTCTTTCGGTGTCATCCAGTGTGCTGCTTTATTAGGAAAACTAGCTCCAGGAATCAAATCCATGCAATAACTAATACTCCTCGCAAGTGGCAATCCATTAGGTACATTATCTGAGATATCTTCATATTCTGTCAACATCTCCTTTATCTCTTCCGGTTGTTCTTCTACATGCTTCAAATCTTCAGCCTTGTTAGGAACCAAGGCATAACACATGTTCTCATGTCTCAGTCCATCTAGAAATCTCCTTCCATCAACCAAAAAAATTCTAGCACTCATACAAACCTCAAATTTAGGAACATCCTCCAATGGCAACAAAGTTTGCTTCATCCCATTAGCAACAATGGTATATGTATTATTTTTTCCATCATGAATAGCCTGTCTATCATACTGCCAAGGCCTTCCCAACAAAACATGGCATACATCCATAGGCATGATATCACACAAAACTTCATCATGATAATTTCCTATCTTCAATTTTACCAAACATTGTTCACTTACCAGTATCTTATGCTCATCTTGAATCAATGCTATTTGATAGGGCTTCAGGTGTTTCAATCTTTCCAACTTCAATTTGGTCACCATTTCTTCAGAAACCAGGTTCTCAGAGCTTCCACTGTCAACAATCACTTTGCAACATTTACCAGCTACCTTGCATCTGGTCCGAAGCAAATTATTTCTCTACAACGACTCCTGCTCCATCTTACTTTGACATAATACTCTTCTATTCACCAACACTTCTCCATCTTCTAATTTATTAGATGATCTAGCATAATCCTCCTCAACAAAGGTTGTTCTTCTACAATTTTTTGTCTTTCTACTTGTCTCTCCTTGATTACATTCAAATGCTCTATGTCCTTCTCCACCACACTTAAAACAAGTTCCCTTGAATACTCTTTTCTCTTGTCCTCTATCATCTTTTCTATAACCACCATATCCTCCTCTCCGATAAGAGTTTCCATCATATCTACGGTATGGACTATCATTCTTATTGACTTCCTTATCTTTATTCTAATCTGCAAAAGATCCTCTTCCTCTAGTAAAAATTCTTCCTCTCTGAAATCTTCCACCTCTTCCTCTTTGTCTCTACTCATGTCTTTTATTCAGCTTCTCTTCTGCCTTTAGGGCACATTGACATGCCTCCTCCACACTCTGTAACTTGATCAAACTGATCTCATCCTGTATAGACGGTCTTAAGCCATTCACATATTTGGCTACTTGTTCGATCTCATCCTCCAAATGCCCAGATCTGATATTCAACTTGTAGAACTCCTTAGTATACTCTGTCACATTTGACTCCTTCTGCTTCAAATTTTGCAACTTTCAGAACAAACTGATTTGATAACCTGCAGGCATAATTTTTTTTTTTAACTTATTCACCATTCGATACCATGATTTTATCTTCTCCTTTCCTCTTCTTTGCCTATCTATCTACAAATGTTCCCACCAAAGGGATGCATGTCCTTTCAACTTTGTACAAGAAAATTTCACCTTCTTATCTTCAATGGTGCCTTCAAAATCAAAATACTTCTCCATCTCTGTTATCCAATCAAGCAATTCATTTGAATCCAACTTACCATTATAATCCAGTGGATTGAAATGTGCTCTAGAATTTACCCTAGTTAGGGCTGTTATGAACCTCTCTTCTCCCTAATCAAGGCCAAGTTGATCTTCTCTTTCCCTTTCTTCCTGTACTTGTACCTCTTGATCACTCACATCATCAACTGGTCAACCTCTCCTTTGGGCCGTTTCGATTGCATCTAATCTGGTAGCAATTCCTCTCAACATCTCCATTAAAGTTGTGTCTACATTTCCATGCGCTCCATTTCCTCTAACATTTCTTCTTCCCACCATCTTTACACAAGTCCTCTACAGCTGTAGGTCGGATCCTTAGTCCGCCACCCCACAAAAAATCTTCAACAGGACTCCGCGAATTCTGGTGATCTCTCATGAAACAAATCTCGCTTTGATACCAGTTTGGTGTAGCCACGGGAGGAGGGTCCTCAAAGAGAAAAATCCAGAAAATGCAACAAGAGTCACACAACAAAAGTAACACAAAAATTGGAGGCAAATATAGATTCAAACATTCTTATTATTAGAAATATCAGTTATAATTGGTCGGCAACATTCGGGCTTATAGATTGGGCTCACAGGCCTGATACAACAAGCTCAAAATACAATATTCATATATGCTCCTTAATGTGAGCTGAAATATAACATCTCAAATCTAATATTCATCTAACTAATCAACTTCTACTATTCTAATGATCTATTACAAGCTTTATATCATATACGCAGATCTCGAATCTTCTGTGTCGACCAAATATCATTACAATCTCCAATGAAAGAAATTGTAATGTGTGCATGAATAGGTCAGCCTAAAATTTGAATTACTCCTTAGTGAATGCATAGGATGAAGTTTGGACCTATAATTAAGGTCTGGGAAACTCCACGAAACAATTCGAATCACACTGTCAAGATCTGCAAATTATGGGAAAGATCCATAAGCGATCAAACTATTCGTTAGTTTAGAAAATTATTTTGGTGCCAGTTCAAGAAATTTCCATTAAATATGGAAGCGATAACTTGTCGGAAAAAGATCCAATCACGCTCAAATCTTGGAATAAGGAAAATGAACATGTCGATGATGCAAATATAGATCTGCAAGGTCTAGTGAGCAAATATGATGAATCCATTAACTTGAACTGAACAAGAACAAAAACTGAAAGATTTTTTTTTTTTTTTTTGTTGATGAAAGATTGCCAAGAACCAAGGATGCTCTTGTATCACTAAGGCATAACACAAAGTTAATGGATTGTTTTTGTGACTAGTATGATAAGGGTATTATTTCAGGTCCTAGGAGGTCAAATTTTCTACTCTGTACACTGTAAATTTTTGAGCTTACGATGGATTTGCATTGCATTAGGACAATCATAGATTCCATGAACGAATCTTAGTCAACTTGATTGGCTGATTGCATATCCTTTAACATAAGTTGGACAATACTATATAAAGGTTGATTTACATAGTGCTATGAACACATGGAAATTCAAATAAAAATTAACACCAAAGTTTTGATTATAAAAGAATGGTGTTATTTAATAAGAGTTTATGACTTTATAAAACCGTTTTAAATACTATGGATGACTCAATCTCACTCTTGATGGTAGATGATTTTGCAAGGAAGGATTTTCTCTTGAAATTTCATACCCATAAAATCTAAAGCAAGATTAAAAACTTGATTTTGGTTTTGTTGATCCACTCATCCGCCCTTAATCAGACTTGATGGTAGATGAATTGCAACGAAGGCTTTGCTCATTTAATTTCATACCCATAATATTAGGGTAGGGTTAGAAACTTTATTTTCATTATTTAAGCCAAAGGAAGTGATTTCTCATGGTAGGAGTTATGGATTTAAACAAAATTTTATGGCTTAATTGTCTAGAGTGTTTTGTTAAACTTGGACCCGCTAGGAATTCTTGGGTGTATATTGGGCTGTTGTATGTCTGAGCCATGGGTGCTATTTGTGATGAGCTCTTTAGTAGGATTTTTATTACATGTCAGACGTGGCTCATTTTTGTAACCTCCTCCATGGGGTAGACTTTGGTGTTCATGGTTCCTACTCTGGGTTTGATATGGTTACACTTCGGTGTTTGGGGTTTCTACTCTTGGTTTGATATGGTTACACTTTGGTGTTTGGGGTTTCTACTCTGGGTTTGATATGGTTATTCATCACCCATTTAATGGTCGAAGTTAAATTTGCTCAATAAAAATAAAGATAATTATGTATCTTTTTTAGTTGGGATGATATATGAAATTGCTTTTAAGTTGTTTGACCATTTAAAAGTGTGATATTTAAATGAAATGATTTGACACTAATATTAAACTTGGACCCATAGGAAACTTGATCGTAAGACCTCCACTAGGCTGCCCTCTTTATAAAAAGGGACTTTTTTGAAGGCCTCTTATTACAATTTGGGTGGGGCTCATTTCCAGTTTGTGATCATTCTAATTAATATGGTTTTTGGAAAATATTGTGTGTTACTATCAAAGCATAATAGTAAATTTGGATTGTCGTGGTGTTCCAACACAATGTGGGTTGAAATGCCATGACAAGCCATAGACAAGGCAATGAACTATTTCTATGTATGATTATATATGGGTTGCCATTGTGTTTTCACAGACATATACTCAACTCACAGTGTGTTTTCCAACTTTCAATCATACTATGCATGTATATGCTTGTTGGAAAACACTAGGTGTTTACTATCAAAGCATAATAGTAAATATGGATTGTCATGGAATTGCAATACCATGGTGATTGGAATGCCATGAGAAGCCATAGACAAGGAAATGATTTTTTTTGTGTGTATGATTGCTTATCTATGGGTTGCCACTATGTTTTGGTAGACATATACTCACCTCACACTATGTTTTCCAACTTGCAATCATATTGTGCATGTATATGCATGTTGGAAAAAATTGGGTGTTTACTATCAAAGCATAATAGTAAATATGGATTGTCATGGCATTGCAACACAATGGTGATTGGAATGCCACGAAAAGCCATAGACTAGGCAATGAATTGTTTCTATTGTGTTGTCTATGGCTTGTCATGGCATTCCAAGACCATGGTGTTGGAATGCAATGATAATCCATATTTAGAATTATGCTTTGATAGATTTTTTCAACAATCCATATTTACTATTTAGCCATGGTGTTGGAAGCCATGAAAATTCATATTTACTATTATGCTTTGATAGATTTTTGGAAAGCATGCGTAGCTTGTTCAAAGGAAGCTATTTTAGGATTTTAGCCATAGTAGCAAGGCAATGAACTGTTTGATAGATTGCTTTGTTAGACATGTATGAAAAATGTGGTAGCATAGTGAACTGTTTCATAAAATTCCTCAAAGAAATGTGGTCTCGTGGTGAAAAAATGCCATGACAATCCATATTGTAGCTGTCATAATGTGACAAGAAAAGAAAAGATATAAAAAAGATAATGATATTGATGAAGAAAATAGACAAGAGTTAAGATAAAGAAAAAGTTGTCATGCATGCAATATGAAAATGATAAATATGCAAGATCATGATAATGAAAAAATGCAAATGATAATGCATATGATAAGGAACAGTGCACAAAATAGTTGTAGGATGGAAAACACAGGAGTTTGTGGCTCAGTAAAGTTCAATTTTTTAGTATGTTAAAGAGTTTATGGTTTGTTTAAATGTGTTGCTCATAACAATGGTAACACAATGATAAATAAGAATTGAAATGATAATGATAAACAAGATCTTATTCCTTAGTCAAGATGAAAACAAAGGAGATACAGATGGATAAGGATCGATGATATGGGTTAATGATAGGACATCTAAGGATACACCCTATATGGAGGATGAAGATAGATGGATCAAGATATGGAATGCTATGGGAGGAGGGAACCAATGAAAAGGGAACCCAAAATGTTTGCTCTTATACAAAGGAGAAATAGAGGGCCTACAGTGGACTCCAAAGATGGCATGCTAAAGTAATAACATTCCCCCATGGTAAGAGGTATGAAAATTTATAACAACATGACATGGATATGGAAGATAAATGGACATGAAAGGAAACATGACACAAATGACAAGTGATAAGGAGGATGGAAGACACACATGGTATAAAGCATGCATTAGATTCTTGTTCTTGCTATTTTTCCCCAATAATTTATGCAAGATCAAAGGAAGGTGGATGGATAAAGTGGATAGCATGGAATATAAATGAAGGAATATGATGGCTAAGTGAAAATAGGATAATCAATAATGTATCGTATGAATGGAAAAGTCTTGCCCCCCCAAGTGTACAAGCAAGGGTACGTGGATGGATGTGAAAGCTAGTGGATATGAATGGATATGAATGGCCATGGAAATGGAAGCTTATAGAAATGGAAGCTAATGAAGGTGTATGGATATGGATGGAGGAATCAAGTGTCTCTTTGTGGAAGATAGTACCCCATTGACTAAATGTTTCTTATAGACCATGGCTAACATGTTCCCACTTAAAGACGTTGGTAGGAAAATGGGTAAAGATAATGGAATGGATAGGGGTAGGCAGAAGGGGGTTAAGGATTCATGAAAAGGATTTGATTAAAGCTATGGAATGAGGGATGAAGGTTGGATGGAAGAATGGAATGGAGTCGTTATGAGGGAATGTGGGCAAGAACAACATTGGCACACACCTTGAAGGGTGGTGAAAGTTGAAGGATTGAGAGTGGGTTAGGATGATAAACTTGGGAATATAAAGACCGAAAATGGATTTGGAGGATGAATAATGGAGGAATGGATGATGGTGGAATAATGGAGTCTTTTGGATTAGCAAGTTGGGATACCAATTTTGATTTTTTATTTGAATGCATGGATTTTTTTGCTTTCTTTGGAACCCACAATTGTTTTCACTTTTCATCTTTCTTTATAGCCTTTTCATTTTTTCTTAATTGGAACCTTCCATTTTCTTGGAAGTGTTTTGCTTTTGATTTTGGACCATATTTTTATTTATTTTGGCATGTATTTTTAGTGAGACATGATGATATTTAGGTTTTTGTGGATTCTTCGATTTATGCATTTCTTGTTTGGTATCCCAATTGCTTGGATAGGCCATAGAGGGATTTTATGACATGAGAGGATTTTGAAGTGGAAGGTGTTGGAAGGAATTCAAGGGTATGTGCCTTTGTTGTTCTTGAAAGGGCATGTAAGGATATGCATTAGGAATATATGGGCCCATGATGGATGGAAGGGTTGATGGATAGGGTCCAACAATATATGGCAAAGATGATGGAGGAGGTGGATGTATTGATCTAAAGGGAGGCCTTCTGTGTTTGAAAGAGCTAAAAAAATCTTAAGAAGGAGGTATGCAGCCAAGTTCGTAAGAATTTAGATGTGTTTTAATATTAGGGTGTTTAGGTAAATGGAACTTATGAAGGCGTGTGATATTGTAGGAGAAAACCAAATTTTATAAAGGTGGATGAACCAAGGTTATATGTTTGTGGTTCATGAATGGGATCTTTCAAAAGTTTAGGATTATCATGTGATGTGAGGGAAATGATTATACCTTGGGGGTCTTGAATTTATTGAATGGATGGAAATATTTTTTGAATGAATTTAAACACTATTATTATGGTATGGAGTTGACAGAATTGGATCACGAGATGGTATGGCATCATGACATGGAATGGAATGATGAGATGGACTAGGATCATGAGAAGGGGTACTTTGATCTTCACATAAAGCCTGGGGATCTATGATGTCATCATTTCGATCAATTAGGTCAAGTGTGTGACATGATTGAATTTCTATAGGTGCTATGAAGGTGGGAAAACATGAAATGGATGGGATGGATAAACATGGGATGGATGAGGTGAAAGTGGGTGGAACTAGAAGACTACGAATACCATTTTGTGAAATAGGATTTTGCATCAGGTATTGTATTCCTTTCAAGGTGACTTTTGGTGTTCCTTTGGTGAAATAGGATGGATAGTTGTTGGTTCAACATGGAAGACATTTTGGTTTCCCCTGCTAATGGAGGAAAATGATGACATGGAGGGTGACATGAGTTGGGTATAAGTTTCAATGGTATGAGTTGGAGGAATTCAAAAAGATGTTGAGGTATGAGATGGAAGATGGAGGATATGTTAGACTCATCTTGATCCATGTTTTAGGTAGGTTTATGGTTTTCTTGCTTGATTAAGACTTAGATCTTGAATACCCCATCCCAATATGGAAGATCATACACACCTCCAAGTATATATACATTCTAATCAACTATGGTCTCCAAACGTATCGTTGGATGTTTGATAAATGTGCAAACACAAATAATCCGCATGATAGTGAAATGACTTGCTGTAATGAGAACTTTCTATTTTGTACACTATGAAAATGTATTTAAGTCCACCTTCATATTGTAGGCTACAAAACACAGTGGGTTGTGACTCGCTTCTCAATTCCTATTCTATAGACCATAACAAAACAATGTATTGAAGTCCGCCTTCATATTGTATAACAACCATTGGTTTGAGTAAACATTGCATTTGAATATCTTCATACATTTGGAATAGAAAATGCACATAACAGTTGCAGGTTGGAAAATACACAGGGTCTTCACTCACTTCTCAATTCTTGTTGAATGCTTAAAGGTGTAAAGTTTGGGGTGGATTTGTAGTGTGGGGGATACATAAAAGTAACCAGATGGAGTTGAGGGATGACTAACTAATTGGTTTGTTGCATGTAGAGGGTTATGGAAGAGTATGCATGATGTAGGTTGTATAGCACACAGTACTTTCCAACTTGCAATTATATGTAGAAAGTATGGTTGTAATGAAACTCTTGTGTTTTTAGACATTAAGAATTTAATGAAAGTCACCTACAAAATTTATAACAACTCTTGGGTGGACTAAAATTTGGGTTTCACAATTGTCATATGATGGTAAAAGAAAATGCATTGAATAATTGCAAGTTGGAAAATATAGTGTGGGATGTTAGTAGATACTTTTATGAATCTTGCATTACCTTTTGATGGGAAGCGAGTTGAGGAACACATGTATTGTGATTTTCATTTTTTGTTAACACTTTGAGCTTGCAAATTTGTATCCTTTTTTCCTCCTTGATTGTGACTTCTGCCAGTAAGAAGCCACTTGGCTGAAAAATGTCCCCTTTCCAGCATCTGAATTGTTGCAAACTCATGCAATACCACATTACCACAAATTCCATCCTCCACCAACCTCCAATGCAGCTATTGTTGTGGCATCTGAAACATTTATTAGTTGTACAACAATACCTTTGAGTTTTGACCTATCAGTTGTGCAACAACACCTTTAATTTTTGACCTTTATTAGTTGTGCAACAACAACTTCCATTTCTATCTTTGTTTTATCAAATTCTTGTCTTTTAGATTGCAGCTCTCTCCAAACAACATTAATCTCCTCTTATGTTCACCATGACAACTTCTTGTGTTTTTGGTGTAGGGGCACCATGATAGTTTAAATTTGCAAGTCTTGTAAATATGGCCAATTTTGGTTTTGTGATAGGTTTTTGGTATTGAGTCATATTTTAAGGTCAATAAGGCCATAATAGACCATATTTTAGTGTAATGGGTTACTTTGGGTTGGTTTGGGTCCAAGATGTCATATTTTGTAAAATCTTGCAATGTTGGCATATTGAAAAAGTGCAAAAAATGCAAGTTTGGAGAAGAACAACAATCACATAACTCAAAAGTCATTTTTGTTGGTTGGGTTAGTTTTTTTTAGGAGGGAAAAGGTTTAAATATTCTTGTAAGACTCGATGTAAGGGGTTTTTGAAGTTTTGGTTGAAGAAAACAATAAAAAGCTCTTAAAATTTCTGTGTTTTCCAGAAAATCTATTGCTCCTTTGATATGTACGATTCCATACAGGGTGCTTTCAGTCTAAATTGCATTTGATTTGGTAAAAAAATGAGTTATCATCATTTTGAAGTTGGTTTGATTGATTTTTATTAAGGTTGAAGGATTTGGTGGACAAATTACTGTAGGTGGCCAAAAATATAGAGTTTGAGGGTTTGATAGGCTTAAAATGGGGAATTAAGCCATTTCACTAGTGAATCCTATAATCACTTGGTGGAATGGAATGAATTGGTTTAGGATGATGTGGAATTTGGGTTTTAAGAGTAGGGGAGGCCTTTAAAGGGGTTTTGTGTGATGCCCTAGTTGGAAATTTTATGTGTTTTTGGTGAAATTTGGTGGTGAAAGGTTAAGAATATTGGTTGAAAAACCTTGGGGAAGTGGTTTGTGAAGGTTTATTAAGCATGGGAAGACATAATTAAAGGTTTTTGAGGTCTTTGTTGGCCGAGTAGAATCCTGGAGTAGTGATTTTCAATAAACCCCTTGCAAACTAGTCTAAAAGGAGGGTTTGGTGCTTAGATGTCTTGAAGGACATTTATCTGGTTAAAAGTTGTAGAAGGTTTTATGGTCTGGTAAGGTTATACCAATAGATTTTTAGGCTTGGGAGTAAGTTTAGAGTAATGTTGCTTTATAAAAGTGGGCTAATTGTGCCCCTGAACAACATACCAGTCAATTGTTGAGGGAGATGTTACAAAACAAGTACATGAGATTTTGAGATATGTTGAAGTTAAGGAAAATGGGTATTTGGAATGCCTATTGAGTAGTGGGTTTGAGGTTGGATCTGAGAGATATGGTTAAGAAACTGAGTTGGCAGACCTACAAGGGATTGGAAGAGTTATATGAGAAATCACCCTAGTTAGGGTTTTGCTGATAGAAGAGTTGTTTGGAACAGATTGAATTATGATTGTGAGATTAGTTTTCTTCCCTGCTTTGCATCAATTTTAATTCCTTTTCTAAGTGGTTAATTTTAGTTCAGTTGTTCTACTCCATTTTGAGAATTTCCAATTATTGTTTTTGTAGTGTCTTTATCATTAGAGTATGCAGATGTTTCTTTTCGCAAGCTTGTTAGGGAATTTGTTTTCCTTTTCGGATAAGAATTTCATGCCTCCACCCAACTGATTCTCTTTTTCTGCACTTAGATCTGGTATTAACTTTTCCTTATCATCCATTTCCAATTGTATTTGTTCCATGGAATTGCTAACTTCAAGAATGCTTGGCTTCATTTGTTCAACTCCACTTATAACATCATTTGTCTCTTTCTTTGTTTGCACAAATTCATATGCAATAGAAAACCTTTTGAGTTAATCCACTTCTACATTGCCATTTTCCCCTTGCACATACTACACATGCTCCTTCCTCCACTTCTCATGAGCAGGAACAACCTCTTCAGTCAATACATTATCTATCTTGTTCACTTTGGTCTGCTTCTTCCCAAGTTTTTTTAGAGAAAATTCCTTTTTCATTACATACTTTCTAGTATGTCCTCATATTTTTTTATTACTAGCATGTCATACCATTATCATAACAAATATTTTTGGGATTTTTTCATTATTTTTGTAGGAAAAGGGATAGAGTATTGAATGTATTGAATACAAGTTCATGTACCTTTGCAACTATTTTTTTCCCAACTTCGAGAGTGTATTCACGATTTCCCATATGTTTCTTTTAACAAGTTATTTGCAACAAGTGTATTTATGATTTCATAAATCATATATTTGCATCAAGTGTATTTAAATAAATCATATGTTTCACAAGTTATAAGACTTTCTTGTCTCCACCCAACTGATTCTCTTTTTCTGCACTTAGATCTGGGTTTACAACAGTGAGTGGATTGCAATTTTTATAACACCCAGTGTTTTCCAATCTGTAGTTTTATAAAACAATATTCATGTAACTAAGACCTTTTGTTTTCATAAATGTATTGTGATATTTATTTATTTTCTCAAGTAGTGGATGAATTAGTAGAAATGCAAGTAAATAACTATTTTTTCTACATTCCTTCAATACTATTTGTTACTGATTCTTTTTCCCTTTTTTTGACAGTACAACTTCCCCACAATGATCAGGAAAAAAATGACAGCCCATTCACTACGAAGAGGCTGCATTCTGCTTTCAAATTCAATTTCCAAATGGTGGAGGATGCGATTCGTAAGATCGATAGATTTCTGGAGCCCATCGAACCTACACTCTCCTATTTAGAGGTCGATGTAGCATGCAGGTTCTTATCAAACTCCATGGACCTACTCACAAACCATACTCTGGTTCAGATTCTATGTGCAAAATATGTGTGGAGACATGTGGTAAATCAAATACATCTTGAGGAAGCATTTGAAAGATATGATGTTGATCACGGTGTCTACCCCATTGGTGGCATCTTCTCACATTCATTGCTTCAATCATCCTTGAATATGAGGTGTGTACAAGCAACATTTAGTAGTAGCCTTCAACATGAGGGTCCTCATTTTTTTGACCAAGCAATGCGATTGCATGGTTGTGTTGTCGATCCACACATCAAAGAGGATATACGAGAGATGTATCATTACCTCCGCACACTGCTAGACCACCCCGCACCAATTCCAACAAATGATGAAAAGGTTATTCAATGGCTTGGCATAGGATGCCCCTGCCATTTCAATCAAGGCACAAATGTAAAGACTGAAAATGTAAAGAGTGAATTTGATTAGGATCTCCAAAGACTTGTTAAATGAAAAATGGAAACTTCAAAATTTATTTTGTATTACTCTTTTGAAACACTACAGTTGAATGAAAGATATTTTGTATTGCTCTTTATTAGTGTTTATTACTATATTTTTATTACTCTTTATTACTCTTTATTATTTTTTATTACTCTTTATTACTGTTTAATACATGAATACTGCTTTGTAAAACTACAAATTGTAAAACACAGGGTGTTGTAAGAACAACCCACTCACTATTGTATAAACAGATCTACTATTTTGAAACACTACCGTTGAATGAAAGATATTTTGTATTACTCTTTATTATTGTTTATTATTGTATTTTGTATTACTCTTATTACTCTTATTACTATTTATTATTGTATTTCAATATGGACATTTAAAGGTGAAGTACATCAGACATATGCAATGCAATATCAGAGGTACAATTAACAAGGTATGATTGAGCAAGAAGTTTTTAGTAGATTGTGTCATGAACCTTGAAGAAATAGTAGGATAGTCACCTCAAGATTTAAGTAAATCTATGGCCAACACTCTCTTTTCCATTATCAATTTTATTCCCAATTTCATCCATGAAGAATTTCCTCAACCTGTAGATCCTGCTGTTAGCCATAAATTTACTAGGTGTCGAGGATAGCTTCGATTTTTTGATTACCCAAGCAACAATTGAATTTTTTTGGCCTTACCAGATAAAATGTGGTGAAAATATTTTTGAAGTTATTCTAGAAAAGAGTTCTGAACAGTATAATGTGTAGTTTTGAATTCACCTTTTTGCATGAATTCTATATCTTTGATTGGCTATTTTGAGCATGATGACCTTCATCAAGAATGAGGAGGCTTGGGATCTGTAAAAGTAGTTTTCCAATATGCTTAGCCTCTTCAGGAAGGCTCACATTTGTCTAACAAGTTAGGTATACAAAATGATTGTAGCTAATAACGAGCACACTTTTTCTTCTATGCCACTCACGAAGCAACACCAAATGCCTCAAATTTTTTAATTTTTTTCCCATGATCTGGTTGCTCTTAGCTAGTTTTATAACCTCTTTATATTCACAGTTTGAATAAATTTCATTTGAAAAGGTCGTTGATCTGTTTAGCACGTAAACTGGAATGTCAATACTCCACTTCTTGAACTCTCTTTCCCAAGGGAAAAACATGTTTTTTGGAGCAATAATCAAAGGCCTGCTTCTAGGAAAAATGACTAATGTTTTTCTTATGCCTGAAGCATGAGAAATAAGTTTTCTAAAGACCTACCTTGGATTGTTTCCTAGAAGCGGGCCTTTGATTATTGCTCCAAAAAACATGCTTTTCCCTTGGGAAAGAGAGTTCAAGAAGTGGAGTATTGACATTCCAATTTACATGCTAAACAAATCAATGAAATTTTTGAATGAAATTCATTCAAACTGTGAATATGAAGAGTGTTAGCTCTCAAAAATGCAGTCTGAATGCCTCAAGAGGCTGCCAATCTCTTGATACACTTTAGGGTAACATACAAGGTCAAGAGAACTCAACCTTCTACTCTTTAGGTGCTGCTAAACCTTGGGCGGGTGTACCTTTCTGAATTAAGCAGGCTTATGTACTTATAATTATCTTTTCTCGTAGTGATTTTTCCACAATGGCAGATAGAAGTGAACAAATAAAATCAAACTTGATGGCAATAGCAATCTTCTGATCTAAATCTAAAATGCTCAATTAACAGATATAAAGAAACTGAATGAATTCAAAATGATTAAGTGCAGAGACTAGTGCCTTATTGGGTATGCAGAGTCAAATGAGATCAAGATGAGCAACACTTCTCTAGAGAAACTCAAATTATCTGGCATATATTATGTTTACAACTTGTATAAACATGCAAAATGTGATTACAAAGCTCTACTTGAACAATCTCGATGATTCCCTCTGATTATTGTGATTAACTAAAAGGATTTAATCTTTGCTTGACAGAACCAATCAATCAATCACACAGATACAACAAATGTGCACTGATGAATTATATATAAACTTGTCATATCAATTCAAACAACCAGAAAGCCTCAATCTTGGAGACAACTTAGCAATAATTTCATTAGATTCAACAAACAATTGACACTAGAGAAATGCAGCAACATCAATTGATTTTCATAAATACCTCCATTCTGAAATCACGCAACAATAGTCTCTAATTTGATAATTTTATTCCACTGTATCTACTTGTTGTGTATCGAAATATCTCATAACTAGTCCTCTTACAATAACAAAAAATGCCTATTTATACACTAGCATCAGGAAAATATAAAATTAAGATCCCATGTCAGCCTGCCACATAATTCGGGCTTATTTCATGTCGGCCTAAAACAGTATTTTATCAATTTACATGTCGGCCACAGTATTTGAATTTCTGTTATTCACCAGTGAAATAGTCGGCAAGACAATCTAGTAGCTATGTCGAAGGAAATTCAATTGTTGATCGCTCCGCTTGGTGTTACTCGCTTTCGCCGTGACCTGTCTAAGTCGAGGAGATATCCTGTAGATCACCTTATGTTTCCCTGAGAGCTCCTTTACCTTTCGCATGTCGCTATGAATTATGATATTAGGGAGACATCTCACATAGCATATTGTGTTTCACCAAAAATATTTATCCATTCTGAGTCACCAAGACAAGATCATACTCTCGCTGACAAGGTCCTTCATTGTTTTCCATCGGCGAGACCTAAGGTCACTCGCCGAGACCTCTTATCGAGAACCTTAACTCATACCGATATCGCATCCCTTTCATCTTGTGTATTGGCGAGACACAAAAAACCTCTCACCAAAAGCCATTTGAGAGAAACCCCTTATGCTCCATTGGTGAGACATATACACTTCGCTGAGACCTTTCACCGAAGACCAAACTCATATCAATATGCTTTGCTTTATCGCCGGTCAGAAAGACACCTCGAATTCACTAAGACCTTATATCGCATTCCTTTAGTCTGGCTGAAATGAATCCTTAATGTGTTTGTTGGTCGGTGTAACAATTCAAACTCGCTAAGACCACAAGCCAAAAGCTTTAACTCATACCGATACATGCATCCTTTCACCATCGATCAGTGAGACAATGTGAAGTCGCTATGACTTACTCCGAAGAAAAAGTCTCTATCAACGAGCCTCATGTGTAATATCAGTGAGACCAAAGGTCACTCACTAAGACGTTACCCTGAAGAAAATCTCCTGCCGATATGTATATGCATCCGCCACCGGTCGGCAAGACATAAGGCACTCGATAAGACCTCATTCTGACGATATAACTTATGCCAATAGGAACCATTCTGTCGCCGAAATAATGTGAATGTCTTGCTGATAGCCGGGTTACAGGACATAATAACACGACCAAAATAACCCTGGACAAAATAACCCAGACACAATAACCTAGGGACAAAATAACCCGGGGTCATAATAACCCAAGCCAAAATAACTCGTGGTCAGAAAAACCCATGGACAAAATATCCCCATAAGAATATAGAGAAAGGAAAACAAAATTTATAAATTACATGTATGTTGCTAAAAAAAAATTATTATTCAAATTTTCAATTAAAGTGTTAAATTATGAGCGATGCCTCTTATATAATCTAAAATGTTATAGTTTTCATAACCATCAACCAATATTTTTAGTCTTTCTTTGAGTTCACGGTATTTTTTCTTGCTTGGTTGCCCAGTGTATCCAACCATATATTTCTCTATTCTATTCTCTTGGAGACTCTATTCTTTTTTCACTACTTTGATGAATTTCTAGACTGAGTTGTGCAATGCTTGAATCAATTCACTAAATCCTCTATGTCATCCCTCAATAGTATCATTGTTATGGGAAGATCATCTTGAGTAGCTGAATAGCAATTCCACATTATGATTGGAAACTTGGGTGATCATCTGTTGCCTCTTCTAGTTAGTCTTCCAATCCATGTGTCTTCAAAATAATCAACTTATTCCCACGAAATTGCCTTTATTTTTATAATTATTTACCATTTTATAGGTTATTTAAGCATATTAAAGATGTTTTAAGGCTATTTTAGGGGTATATAATGGATATATGGTCTAAAATTGACCTAAATAGCCTCTATGGTGCCTCACAATCATATTTATAATTTATTTTATGTCATTGCTAGTTTACTAGCTTGATCTAAAATGACCATGGGTTATTCTGTCCATGGGTTATTTTGACCACGGGTTATTCTATCCATGGGTTATTATGACCCTGGGTTATTTTGTCCTTGGGTTATTTTGGTCGGTTTATTCTGTCCAGGGTTATTTTGGCCGATTATTATGTCCTGATACCGATAGCTGCTAGTAGGTGAATGTCGATCGCTGTAACAATGAACAAGTCCTGCTGATCACCTACAGCAAACATATGTTAACACCAAAGCATCACGGGTTGGGGAGACCTAGATAGACTTATGCCGATATGGACCACAATGTAAAAAATGCATGACCCGATGGAAATTATGGGACCATATGGAAAAACATGGGTGAAAAATACATGTAAAATCATTAGATTTTTATAGTTCCAACAGTGGCTCCATCTGGGGATGAATGATAGTGAGATCATTGCAAGGATCCAAAATCTTTGGGTGAGCAGACCATACCAAACTGATGAACCAGTGAGCAAAAAGGAAGTGAATGCAAAATGAGGTACAACATGATGGAAAGAAAGGAAAGGGAATGCAAAATGGAGATGAACTAGAATCCTAAACTACTGTGAATGGAAAATAATTTTAAAGAGGATGAGCAAGAGTTGTCCATGCATTGGAAACCCTTAGTCCTCTGTGTTGCTTCAAGAATTTCTCATGAACAGGCAATTCCTGATCTTCACCAGCCATATTCTGTAGATAGTATGAATCTTCACTGTTCTTTCCAACAACAAAAAAAGGTCCCAGCCACAGGACTTCAAATTTACCATGCTTGCCCTTCTCATGACACCTTGCGTTCCACATCAGCACCAAGTCATCTTCTTTAAACTTTCTATCCTTTTCCTTCTTATCAAATAGATACTTCATCTGTGTCTGCAACTTCATGTTTTGATTTTGGGCAACTCTCCTTATTTTATCAAGTTTAGCTAGTTGCTCCATTCTTTCCTCCATAGGTTCAGGAACATCCAAATCTTCCTGAAGGACAAACTTGTAGACTGGTAACAAATTATGTAAAGGTATCATGGCTTGTGCTCCAAACACCTACTCAAATGGGGATTTTCCAATTGCTTTCTTCCAAGTAATCCTATCAGCCCATACAACCAGCCTTAATTTTGAGTCCCAGGCTTTCTTGTTCTGACCTAACATCCTTCTTATAATCTTCAAAAGACTCTGATTGCTAGACTCTGCTTGACCATTAGCTTGTGGATGGTAAGGAGCTGCATAAGAAATAGTAATGCCATATGTGGTACAAAAGCTTTTGAACTCATCTGATCTGAAGCACATTCCATTGTTTGTGATTAACTTTAGTGGTGCACCAAATCTGGTGATAATGTTGTCCATCAAGAAATTTTTCACCACTTTGCTTGTAGCCTGTTTAGTTGGGATTGCCTCCACCCACTTGGTAAAATAATCAGTGGCAACCAATATCCACTTGTATCCTCCACTTGATTTTTCCTGTATCTCTCCAATGAAATCAATTCCCCATTGATGAAAAGGGGCATTAGCCTGCAAGGGTCAAAGTGGCAAGGCTCCTTGATACTTCAATTTTTCAGAAAACTTCTGGCAGACTTCACATTTTCTTACATGTGTGAAAGAATCATTAAAAAATTTAGGCCAGTAATAACCTGCCCTAAGAATTTTGTGTGCAGTTGTTTTTGCTGAGTAGTGTCCTCCACAAACTCCTTCATGCATTTCACTTAGGACATGTTTGGCTTGAGATTCATCAAGACATAACAACAGTATACCATCCCTATTCTTCCAAAACATATCTCCATCCATGAAAACATATTTAGATGCCTGCAGCTTCAAAGTTCTTTTCTGGCTGTCACTCAATCCCTCTGGACACTTCATGTACTTATGGTAATGTATTATATCAGTATACTGTTGTGCAGTTTTTGCACACACGCCCCACTTGGAGTAGGGACCCTCTTTTTTGGTGTCTTTGACCTTTGGTTCTATTGGATTTATCATTTTAGGGTCTTGACATGCTGATCTTGCTGGCTTTGACCTTGCCTTGAGGTTTGAATTGATTGAAAATAAGTTTTTGGCCAAGTCCAGGTTTTCACTTGGATCCAGGATTTTCCAGCTCTGGCGAATTTTCCCGGGCCCTGGTTCCTTGTCCGTTTTTGGCAGGATTCTCCGATTCCAGGTTTCTGCCTTACTTCGGGATTTTCCGGTCCTGGCGGATTTTCCCAGATTCTGCGAAAATCCTGATCTTCCTCATTTCCCCAGTTTCTGCATTTCTGCGAAATCTGTGTTTCCGCGCATTCTGGGATTTTCCAAAATTCTGCTTGGGGCTCGGGTTTCCGGACTTGTCAGAAATGTCTTATCGCGCATTAATGGTTGAGGTACCTTTGCTCAGGTGGGTATAAGGGTGGATTAGGGTGATTTCAATGCCATTCTAACTTCATTGCTCCCTCACTGATTGCTCTGGCGATTGAGATTTCTATTTGAAGCTTTGAGAATCGATCTTAATTTGTTTGTGTGAGGATTGCTTGAGTGCCGGTGTCGGTGTTTTCATTGCTTGGACGTGTTTGCTGCGAAGGTCACCTTTTCAAGCTCGAATTTCTTCCGCTTCGATCCATGGTATGTGGTCATTGCCCTTCCGTTTTGCTTGTATGGTGATTGAGGGTTTTGCATTGGGTATTATTAGGTTTGGGTCGGCCCTTGATTGATTTTGGTTTCATATTTATAGAGCCGGGGTTTGACCCATTTTTAGTTATGGAACCCTATTTCCCTCGCCCTGTGAGCTCTATTTATCCGTGAGGTTGCGTATGTATCCTTTGGACAGAGTTCTGGGCTTGATTGCTTGTTCTTTTAGTGCGAAATCCGCCATATCGTGTGAAGTTAGGGTTTTTCTTCGGTGTTTGGGCCCAGAGCGAAGATTTCAATTTGTTTGAGCAATTTTGTCCCTGTATCTTGTTGACTTCCCCGTCTTGTGAAGATTCAAGTGCTTTAGGTAAATCCTTAGCCGATACTTTAGACCCTAAAGCTTGCTCTGGTTTTAATGGCGGAGATTTGATTATTCGATTTAGGGCACCATCGTTTTGATATGGGAATTTGTCCTTTGCAAGTTTCTGGGACTTTGGGGTCCTTTGCGCTTTGAATTTTGTTAATTGCCGTCGGTTCTGGGATTATTCAAGCTTAGGTGGGGAGGATCCCGTGGTCGTTTGAGTTTTGGTTCGCATTTTGTCATTTTTTGGGTTTCTGAGGTCGTCGCAGAATTTCCTCGCTGTCGGATTTTCCCAGTTTGGACTTATTCCGCAGACCGGGGTTATTTCTGGAACATTTTAGGTCGTCCACGAAAATCTGTTCCATCCAGATTTTTTTGGATTTCCTGTCTGATTGTGTCCTTTCAAATGTTTTGATGATAGGATTAATGGAACGGTTGTGTAATGCTTATTTCTTGTTGCCAATGAGTGAATTCAATGATTATCCTTTATTTTTTCATCTGCACTAATGATTTATTTGACTAATGATGCTTTGGCAGCAGGAATCCGTCTGGGTCGAATTTCTCCGAAATTCCGCCCTGACGGTATTTTCCCAGTTTGCATGATTTTCTCGGACTATCTGATTTCTTCGGATCTCGAAGGATTAGCATTGGGCAATGGATTTTGATCGATTTATATGATTTGTGCTAACATTTCGGATTGGAATATGAGCAATAATTGAATACTAATGATGATTTTTGGATATGTAGGCTGAATCAAGCAAGGCGGCTTCCGGGAAGTCCAAGGGTGGTGCAGGGGCTTCATCCATCTCTGAGACATAACGACTACGACTGGACATGAAGAACCAACTTCCTGAGAGAAAAGTGTCTTCTGTGTGGGCTGAAGTATCAGATACTAATGTTGGTGCTTGGCGATATGAGGAGTTCAAATAGAGAACGGCCGAGAAAGATCAGTCAGCCCTGAGACAAGGGATGATAAACTCCGGGTTGGTGCATGTGGCAGGTTTCCCTCCTGCAGTTCAGTGTTATGAATTAATCTTGGAGTGCGCCCGACAATACAACTTTGATACACAGAGAGTGGTCAGCACCGAGGGGAGAGTCTTGGCCAACTTCAGTCTGGCCTCCATTGCACAGGCTTTCAGTATGCCAGATCTTCCTTCAGTGTGTGCCTTGAATATTGACACTGCCAGGACCTACTATGAGAATGAGCCAGTCAAGGCTGAGCAGATAATCAACTCGTGGCTAGAGAAGCCAAAATCCCATCATTCAAAGTTGCCAAAATAGCTGCACAGGGTAAAATTCAGGTCAGATGTATATGATGCCATCACACTTCTGAGCAGGGTGGCCGGATTGAGAAGTGCAGGGGTATTGGAGAATTGGATTGTCCATGTGATCACCAAAATTAGTCAAGGGACCAATTATCACTGGGCAGGGCTAATCAGTGTTGAGATTGACAGACAGTTAAGGAATGTCCTGGAGGCCAAGAAATTCACGATGTCCTCATATGTAGTGTATGTGTAGGCCATTTCCTACCCCTACAAGGGTCTGAATCCGAGGGGAACAATTGGATAGAATATAATTTATGAGGTTTATCCGGAGTTGCATCTGGGGCACAAAGATTACAGAACGACCAATGATGCGTTCATGATGCATATTACCCAGACACTCCAGAATGCTGAGCACGTGAGATTATCCGATGGAGCCAAAGGGCTAATAAAGAACTACGGAGCCTGGTTCATCCAGTTCCCTACCTTCACCTACCTCAGGATTGATGGATGCCCGGTTTCCCCTTACAGGTTGCCTCGGTATCCGACTGATCGCATTGTGCTACTGGAAGTTGTAAGACAGATCTGTGAATTTGATGCAGTGGTGAAAAGGGAGAAGCACAAGACAGGCTTCGGAGGAGACTTCCCTCTTGGGATTGGTGTGGGAGAGATGTGCCCGTCTATCCAATCAGCTCACACCGCAGGGGAGGAACTGGCAGCCTATGGATTCTCCTTCCATTCGAAAAGAATGAATTTTGATATAACTGGAGAGGCTCAGAAGAAAGCTACCCGTGAATATAGGCACAAAGATGACTTGGAAGACTATTGGGTCAATATCAAAGATGACCTTGAGGCGAGGAAGAAAAGATATTCTAGGTTGCCTATGGAGGCCATTAGGCAATATAATGTTAAGCTGATTCTGGATCAACTTGATGATGACGGAAACCTGGTTCAGGACAATGTCTATGAGGCCATAAAGGATAGGTCAGTCAGTGACATCGACTGGAATGAGGCTGAAGTGATAGAGTTAGAGGACCTGATGGCTCCTATCATAAAATTCACCCTTTCTTGGGTAAAGCATAAAATCTGGGAGTTGGAGAATGCAAAGGTAGCTTGCACCTTTGAACTGATGGGAAATCTCAACCCCATGTCAACTTCTGAAGAATCCGGGGAAGATGACCCCAAAAGGAAAATAGCAAAAACTTCACCATTTAAGATAAAAGTCAGAGGTCCCAAGGGGGCTAAGCCTGAAATGAAGAGGAAGCCTAAAGGGAAGCGAAGGTGGAAGACCCTGACAATCAGCAAGTCCTCTGATGAGGAGGAAATGGAGAAAGCTGAAGAGGAGGATGCTCCTCCACCGCCTAAGAAAACTAGAACAACAAGGACTGCCAAGAAGAAAGATCAAGTTGCTTCGGAGGATGAACCTCCAATTGTCGATGTGGAGAGTTCCGGAGGGGAGAAAACCAAAGTCTACACAAGGAAATCAAGGACTCCCTCTCCCAAGGATGCTGCACAGCAGAGAGACTCCTCCCCAAAGCTACCAGTTGAGGAGCCACCAAAGTCTGTTTCTCCACCGCCAAGCGCACCTAAACCGGAGAATCCGGATGAGCATGAAACTAGTGGGGGGGTAGAGCAGTTCAAGGAAGGAACACTTTTCAGTGAGGCGGCTGAGCTTGAGGTAGAAACAGAAGAAAGACACACTTCTCAGTTGGTGCAATATGAAGATTCCCCAGAGAGTGATAGAAGCCGCGGATCGCCAGAGCCGGAAGAAAGTATCCCTGCTAGGACTCCATCACCGGTGCTTCCAGAATTAGGACTTGAAGAGGCCGACCAAGGTGAACAGCTTCTA
The DNA here is from genome assembly GCA_007258455.2 of Sequoia sempervirens. NCBI lineage: Eukaryota > Viridiplantae > Streptophyta > Pinopsida > Cupressales > Cupressaceae > Sequoia > Sequoia sempervirens. The sequence continues at coordinate 179,281,446 of VDFB02026320.1, forward strand.
GAAAAAGAATATGATAGGGCAACCACAGAAGAAGAAAAAGTGATAGAAGAACCGGGAGAAATAAGAGTAGAAGAAATCCGGACTAACCTTGTAGCCCCGGACTGGCTGGAGAAGGAGCTTGCAAGGAAGAAGCAAGTAATTGTTGAAGATACTCCCTTAGACTAGGATGAAATGCTATATAAGATTGGTAAGGGAAAGAAGAAGAAAGCTGCCAAGGTGATCTCAAGGGTGGAAAGGGATGAAGCATACAACAGGGTAGTCCACATTGCCACCCCTGTCGCAGATAAAATGAGGGAGGATATTACTAGCCATGACTATAATGTCCATACTATCAACCTCGGGCCGGCCTCTATGGAGCAGGATATTGAGGAGTTTGAGGGATCCAGCGCAGTAATTGTGGACAGGTTGAAGAAGGAGACCCAAACCAAACATGAACTCAAGAAGGAAAATGAACGGCTAAGGAGGTGTTTGGAGGAGGTTATGAAACCTTTGCAGTCCCTTCACCCTTCTTCATCTGCTACTCCCAGGTTTCTGCCTAAGGAGACTATCTCCGGAATCGAAAAGATGAAGGCCTCATCTCAGGCTGTCGCAGACTGGTTGATGGGTGTCCAAGCAAAAGGAGATGATGCTATTAAGGGAATCTTATTTGTAGGAAAGGATGCAGTCCGGGTGAAGGAGCTGTTAGATCATATCCTGTCTCAGGACAAGAATGACATGGATCTCCTGCTGCAAAAGTCAAGGGTTGTCATGGGACATGGAAGAGATCAATTGGTCAAAGATGGAATCCTTCCTTCCTCCAGGGTGGATGAACCTTGGGAGTGGTTCGAGGCACTGCAGATCAGGCAGAAGGCCATGAAGAAAATTTTGAAAAGAAAGAAGCTAATTGATGGTGAGCTTACTACAGTCTATGATGGATGCATTGCCTTCTTTGAGGTAATGACAGGGAGGAAGAAGATAGATCCTAAGTATCTGAGCTTGAATCAACTGAAGGAGTGGTGGCATGAAATTTATGCCCCGGATTCTGATGGAGCTGTCACCGGCCACTTGCTTGATGATGTAGCTACATACTTGGCGGTGATGGATAGATACATGGCTAGCAGGGAAGATTGGAACAAAATTGTTGAACGGTCCAATGAAGAAATAGATTCCATTAAATGCCGACTCAGGGTTTTGCCATTGCCACCTATTGCTGAGTTGGAGGGAATATTCTTGAAGGTCCAAGGGTCATCCGAGCAGAAGAAGGATAAAGGGAGTAGCAATTAATGCTCATTTCAAGATTTGTGCTTCCCTATTACCATGGGGCATGCATTGGACCAAACTTCCTTGGAGACTGTGTCTAAGCCGACTTGGATGATGGCATTTAATGTGTGCCTTAGTTCGTTTCCTGGGCTGACTTGTTTTGGCGGTTTTTATTATTTTTTAAAAATGTTTGGCTGGGCCGACATGTTTTGGGGGGAATTTGCTATAAATAGGCATTATTGCCTCATTGTGGGAGTTAGACATTAGTTCTGGACATTAGCAAGACAGTAATAGAGCTTAGCAAGAGCAATAGTTAGAGTAGTTTGATTTTCTGGAAGCAAACATTATATTCAGAACAGTTGAAATTACTGCAGAATTTTGGTGATTAATACAATTGAAGAAATTGTGGTTATTCTTGGTGAAATCTTTTGTGTTATTTCATCTTGCATGGTTCCTTTGTTCTATCTTTTAAATTTCTTGAAGATTTAGGGTTTAGCATTCAGAAATAGATTAGTTTCAGTTGGATAAATGATGTTTATGATTTCATATTTGGAATGTTTGTAGCTACCTCTGGTCTATACTCCCAGTAACTATCTGATTGTAGTAGGCTGGTGAAGTCAACCTGGACCGTATATTCAATGTGCTTAAGTTTGATTGTAGATGAATGTCTATGATTTGAAAATTTAAATACCTTAGAAGATTGCACCGTTCTTGTAAGATTGCATTGTGGGTTGATCAAGAACTGGTTATTTGAGATAGGTCCATTCCAAATATCTATTGTTTACATTATTCATTCTAGGAGTAGTTTAGATTCTATTATATCCTCGCATCCTTATCTTTTGCTATTTCTTTATCATTTGGTTAAATTTAGGATTAAAGATCATCATATTGCAAGATCTGATAAACAGGGAGATATAGTTTGCTTGTAGTAAGGTCCGATTGTGATTACCAGTATTTTCACATATTATCTGAGTTGTTTATGCATTGTTATGACCTAACACCCAAGAGACCTTGGGGTGATTTTCAGTGATTTATTATTGAAAATAACCTTTCAAGAGAGATAGGATATTATATTCTGTCTGAGTTGTTGCTGTGCAGAAAACACCATCAACAGATTGGCACTAGAAGGAGGGCCTGAATGAGCAGACTGGATCACTTTTTGAACGCCATCTCTCCAGAGAGATATAGGAGAAATACCAGATGTACCACAGGAGAGGAATATTTAGAGGAGTTACAATTCCACACTAGGTCAAGAAGGACTCGAGAAGGGTGAATCATCGTCACCCATCCCTTCACCAGTATCATCTACATCTTCACATCCTGAGGTTGAGGCTATACCCATTCTTGAGGCCGTTCCTGTTCAACAACCTCAGCATGTCAATAATCAACCACCACCGCCACCCCCACTTTTACCAATGGCTTTCCTTGCCAATAACCCATCGCCCCTATTCTTCCAAGCCTACAATGTTATGCGTAAAAACCCTGAGCACTTCTATTCAAAATTCCATGCTAATGACCCAAACAGGACTGCTGAAGAACACCTAAGGATTTTCCAAACCTATCTCAAAGACAGGGGGATAGTTCATGAGGATGTTGCTTGTAGGTTGTTTCCCTATTCACTAGGGGAGGAGGCCTTTTACTGGTACAACCATCTTCCTGCTGGTTCAATTCTTAACTAGAATGATCTTGAAACTACCTTTTTACAAAAGTTTCGAATACCCATTAGTGCCAATGAGTTATACCTGCAATTTATCAAAGTCAAAAGAGAGGTTAATGAGCTAATAGCCAGTTTCAATAATAGGTTCCACCGGGCATTCACCAGATTGCAAGACCCATATGTTTTGGATGATGATACAGCCCTAGGAGTCTATTATGAAGCTCTGGATAGCTTGACAACACCTTCCTGAAGTGGAGACCCAATCCTCGAAACACACTAACTAATGCTTATACAAAGGCTGTCAAACTCAGTACAGATCTAAGGCAACACTTGACTGGGTCATTACCTTCTCTGGGACCAGTTGTACATCCCAACCAGGTTCAGGCAGTAAATCATGCACTCGCTAACCACACTCCAATTATGAACCCAGTTCTCCAACTACCTATGGTGCCACACCCTGGTCATCCCATGAGTCAGATCTCTCCTATGACAAACTTCCCTCAACAGCAAGTTAACCAACCCATGTATCAGCCATAGTTGAATAGTTTTCCTGCTTATCTAAAAAACTCTGAGGTATTACATCAATCTATGGGATCTGCTACCATGTTTGTCCCTCCTCAGAATAACTCGAACCAGATCCCTTATCGAGATCCAAATAAGGAGAGGATTGATGAAATGGCTGAACAGATAAATAAGCTAAATCTGGAGGTGACTTATTTAAGAAATCAGAACAGTCAACTACAAGCCGCCCAGAAGGGAATGCAATCTAATTAGAGTAGAGAGTTTTCACAAGGGCAGAATTATGATAGAGGACAACGTAATGACAAAGGATTCTATAATGACAGGGGGATATAACCAGGATAGGGGTTACAACAATGACAGGGGTCTCAATAATGAAAGGAGGCAGAATTTTGATAGAGGCTAGGGAAGTGGATCAGGATTTGATAAAAGGCCACCATAAGGACAGAACAGAACTTGGAATACAGGGCCCAATAATGGAGGAGTCCCCACCCCATTGGATCAGCCTACTAATCAGATTGTCAATCAACCTACAAACCAGCCGGTCAGTCAAGACAAACCTCCTAACGGTGTATATCTGGCTGAAGCAGCTCTATCAGGATGGTGCAGGCTCCATAAGACAAGTCAACATTCAGAATTGGAATGTCCAGAGTTCCAAACTACTGCCTCTATTTTTCAATATGAGGTAGAGAACAATGCGAACAGACAGGAGATTGTTCCTTCCAACTCATATGATTCTTCTGTGCTGGTATTAAATCATGCTCCTTTTTCAGCCAACAAGGAAAATGTACCAGAAGAACCTAAATCCCAGGAAGAGGAAACATATCAGATTTGTAATGGAGATGAAGTTGCGCAGTTGTTTAACGAAGGAGAAATGAATGACAATGGCCCCCTCGATCAGGAGGAAGCTTATGTTGAAGAAGTATAGATGTTTCAGAGGCAAGGATTGAGGGATATGCCTCATAGACGTCCACAGCCTGGAGGACCTTTCACCACTTCCATTCCTCCCAACAACTTCAGTACTCCTCCAGATCCTAATGCAAGCAACAATCCATCCTATCCACATGTCTCCAAGCAGTACCTTTCGAAAGACAGACAGGCTCAAACAGAACCACAAAAAGAAAAGATTGTTCAAGTAAGCAAGGATAAGGCAGAGGAACCATCTAAAGAGGTCTCTATTGATATGACTGAGGAGCAGATGGCCTCATATGTTGCAGAGGAATTCAAGAAACTAAAGTTAAACCTTTCTGCATTTGAGTTATTAAGGTTTCCTGCAATTAGGAAGGCTGTCTTAGGTACCTACGATGCAAATTCAAAGTCATTGGATAAGTCTTCTGGTGAGCATGTTAGCCAGACTTCTAGTTTTCAGTCTATGAACACACAAAATCAGACCCAAAATAGGACTAACCCACCCCCTAGAGATAAGGGAAAAGAAAAGGATAGGACTCAAGTGGCCCAGGTGGACACTCAACCCACTTTGTTTCAAGGAAAGACAAAAACTCCACCATTTCTGATCTCAGTCCAAATCTTTGGTAAGAACCTTCACAATTGCTTGTTAGATTCTCATGCTTCCACCAATGTGATGCCTCTTGGAGTTTGTAGGGCTCTAGGAATTACACCTGCTGATTCCCAGAAGAAGGTCACTCAGTTGGACAGAACCGAAGTGAGTGTGGTAGGAGAACTTAACATGATCCAGATGCATATAGCCTTTGATCCAAGGATTCAGTAGGTTATCAATATCCAGATAGCCGATATTCCTGATGCATATGGTTTGATTCTAGGAAGAGAGCTCACCAAGGCTTTGAATGGGTATGTGTCTACTGACCACTCTCACATGTGGTTGCCCTGGAAAGGAGTGCCTAATTAGATTAGGATTGAGAGAGAGCCTAGAATGAAGTACATGATAACAGAATACCAAAAGACTTCAGCAGAAGTTCTCATATCAAAAGCTAGAATGGAAAACTACCTGCTATCGGCTCAATATGAAGAATCAGATGCAGAAGAGGTGCTGATGTTGCATACGATGCCAGCTGATGTTGGGACAGGGTCCAGCCATGTTGAAGTTCTAACAGAATTAGTTGAAGAGGAGGAACCTAAAGACAAACAAATCAGTTTATTGGATGATTTCCAAGAATTCATTAGGCAATGTATGGAGAACCAGACTCACCTGGGAAAGAGGACAAGCTTTAAGGAGTTACTCTTACCAAATTAGTGTAGAGTCCACAATGCTTCTCACTCAGAGTTGGAGTGTTGTATGTGTCAGACAACAGTAAAACAAGTACAGAAATGCATGAATCTAGCTCAGGCGGTTAAGGCAGATGAGCAGAATCTCCAAGAAGAGTGTGAAAGCCAGAAACCTGTGGTGATTGAGAAGGCCTCTAACACTGATCAACCAAAAGACAGAATGAAGAAAAATACCACTGCAAAATACTGGAATCTTAAGTTTGATGGATCTAAGTCCAAGCATGGAGCTGGAGCAGGGTTTGAACTAATTAGTCCAAAAGGTAGGAATTTCTTTGCAGCTCATAGGCTCCAATTTCATTGCACCAATAATGTAGCAGAGTATGAAACATTAATTCATGGAATCCTTATGGCACTCAAGAAAAAGGTCAGGGTTCTGCAAGTTTTTGGTGATTCAGAATTAGTAGTCAAACAAGTAAGAAAGCAGTATGCGTGTCACGATAGGAGAATGAACAATTATAAGCATAGAGTGTGGGACCTCATTGAGGGATTTGATGCTTTTAATATCCAACTGGTCCCAAGAAAGAGGAATCAAATTGCCGATTCTCTGGCCCAAGCAGCCAGCACTTTGCAGCCCCTATCCATGTCAGGATTGAAGAAGTTTACTGTTGAATTAACTCCTGTGCCATCGGTTCCTGACAATGTGACTAATTTTTAGGTGTTTGAGGATGATAAAAATATCTTGGACTTTATCACAAACACAAATGTCTTTGCTTCACAGATCATTGATGAAACAGAACCTCAAGAAGCAGAATTGGATCTAGAGGGTGTGCTGAATTTGAAGTCCAATACTATTCCAAGGGGGATGGTACAGTTAGAGAGAATTTTTGACGTGGACAGGATTAGAGATCAAGAACGAGACTCCAAGAAGGAGTCCATTAGTGGACAATGTGACACTCACAATGTGGGGACTGAGGACAATATTAAGAATATTTTCATCGGCAAGGTATGCACTCTTGAAGAAAGACAGGGTATAATCAGAGCCCTACACGACTTTCCAGATATAGTAGCCTGGAGTTATGAAGACTTGAAGACTTATGATACATCCATCATAACTCATACTATACCCCTGAAGCCAGATGCCAAGCCTTTCAGACAAAGACAGAGACCTATCAATGCATTACTGGAACCAATAATACAGAAAGAAGTCTATAAATTGCTGTCTGTCAGAATCATATTTCCTGTCAGGCATTCAACATGGGTGGCTAATCTGGTTCCAGTAAGAAAGAAGAATGGTGAAATTAGGCTTTGTGTTGACTTTCGAAATCTGAACAGATCGTTAGAAAAAGATAACTATCTAGTCCCCTCTTTGGATGAGGTGCTTCAGGTGGTCAACGGTTCTCAGATGATGTCCTTTTTGGATGGGTATTCTGGGTATAATCAAGTGATGGTCCAGTATGAGGACAGACACAAGACTGCTTTTACGACTAAGTGGGGTACCTTTGCCTACAGGAGGATGCCATTCGGACTTATTAATGTAGGAGCCACATTTCAAAGGGCTATGGATATTGCCTTCAAAGATATCATAGGCAAGTGCATCATCATTTACATGGATGATTTGACTATTTTTTCAAAGCACAGAGGGGATCATATCTCAGATCTGTACAAAGTGTTTCAGAAGTGCAGAGAATTTGGCATCTCCTTGAATCCCAAGAAGTGTATTTTCGGAGTTACAGAAGGAAAGTTGTTAGGACATGTCATATCAGAGAAAGGGATTGCTATAGACCCGGAGAGGGTGGAAGCTATCCTAAAAATTCAGCCACCTGCTAGCAAAAAAGAGATGAAGTCCTTCTTTAGTAAGATTAACTTTGTCAAGAAATTCATCACTGGATTTGCTGAGATTGTGAAGCCATTAAATGCTATGTTGAAACAAGATGCTAAGATCGAGTGGACTACAGAAGCGAAAGAGGCCTTTGCTGAGATTAAGAGAGCCATTGTTGATGCTCCAGTATTGGTGAGTCCAGATTATAGCAAACCCTTTTATATCTATTCCTTTGCTTCTGACCATTCGTGTGCTGGAATGCTGACACAAAAATCTGATGAGGGGAGTGAGCATCCCATTGCTTTCATGAGTGCACCATTAAAGGATGCTGAGCTGAAATACCCAAGTGTGGAGAAGCAAGCATATGCCCTTGTTCGAGTAGTAAATAAATTCAGGCATTATATCCTCAGAAACAAGGTGTTTGCAATTGTTCCTGATTCTGCAGTAAAGTTGTTGCTGATGCAAAATGAGTTAGGGGAGCGCAGAGCTAAATGGGTGACTATGCTTCAAGAGTATGACATTGAGATCCAGCCGATGAAGCTGATAAGAGGACAATGACTCACCCAGACCATGGCAGAGATAGGCCCTGAATTGTCTATTCATAACTATAATGTTGAAGAAGTTTCCCCAGAGGGCTGGTATGATGATATAGTCTATTATCTGCTGAATCAACGACCCCCAGCACACCTTAATGCAGTACAGAGGCGAGCCTTAAGGCTGAAAAGTGACGAATTCATGCTGAAAGGAGCTGTCCTATACAAGAATAATCATGAAGGTATTTATTTGAGGTGCCTTGGAAGACAGGAAGCTGAAAGGGTAATGAGTGAATTTCATGAGAAATATGGTACTGATCATGGTTCTGCGATTGCTACTGTGAATCAGATTTTGAGGGCAGGGTACTATTAGCCTACACTGTTCAAGGATGTTCATCATCATATACGGACCTGTCACACTTGTCAGACTGCAGCAACAAGAGAAAGGTGTGCAGCACTTCCACTTCAACCGGTTACTAAGGTAAAACCTTTTGCTCAATGGGGTATGGACTTCATAGGCCCCATCAATCCACCATCCTCTACAGGACACAGGTACATTCTCACCATAACTGATTACTTTACGAGATGGACTGAAGCTTTTGCTTGTAGGCAGTGTATATCAGAGATAGTAATTGATTTTTTAGAGTCTGCTATTCTCAATCAGTTTGGATGTCCTGTTGCTGTTGTTTGTGATAATGGTCCTGCCTTTGTCTCTTTGAGATTCTCAAACTGGGCCTTTGATCATGGCATTGTTGTCAAGTTTGCATCTAATTATTATCCCCAAGGGAATGGTCTAGCTGAATCCTCTAACAAGAACCTATTGACTGTCATCCGCAAATTGTTAGAGAGGAACCCAAAAGACTGGCACACCCAGCTTCGGTTTGCTCTTTGGGCAGATTGTACCAGAGTTAAGTCCTCCATTGGTACATCCCCTTATCATTTAGTGTACAGTCTGGAACCAGTTTTCCCTATCCAGCTCAAGATCTCAACTCTACAGTTTATAAACTAGTTTTATGATGAAGCGGATAGAAGGGAGGCCAGGCTGACAGAATTATTGAACCTTGAGGAAAAACGAGACAATGCCCTTGAAATTTTTTCCAAACATCAGGGGGTAGTCAAGAGATGGTTTGATAGGAGAGCCAAAGTCAAGGCTTTTAGGATTTCTGACCTTGTCTTGTACTGGGATAAGCCTCATGATCAGAAAGGGAGTCATGAAAAATTTGATAAATTGTGGCTTGGCCCATATCAGATTGCCGAAATACTGGGAGATAATGCCTTCCGTCTGAGGACTCTCACGGGAGAGGACATACCACTGCCTGTCAATGGGCAGTATCTGAAACATTATTTCCAGTCTTGAGCTATTTTCAACTCTTTGCTTTGTAAATAGTTAGTTTAGGTTGCTTTGTTGTTGGTTTGCTTGCTTTGGTTAGAGTAGGTTTCCTTTTTTGCTTTGCTTGTTTTGTTTGGTTAGAGTAGGTTTGCTTTGGTTTGTTTGTTTTGTTTTGCATTGCTCTTACTTTTGGTCCTTTTTTCTTTTGGGGATTGTGGGTGCATCTGTATGGTAGCGGTGGCAAAGCAGGTCTGATATTCTTGGTATTTTCCTTACAAACTTTGATCATTTTTCCAGAATACCATGGTATGAACCCTTTAACCTATGTCATTTGTCCTTATGTTGAGACAAAGGGTTTCTAGTCAGTCTGAACAGGAATATATTGGGGGTCTTATAACTTTAATCCTTAATATACCTGAAGTTGTGAAAAGGTCCTCATTAGGTCTGAACAGGTGAAAAATCCTTTTCTGCTCTAGTGCCACTGTGGTTTTCAGCCCTAAGTGTGAACTTCACTGTTCACAGGTTGAATGAAGTGAGTAAGAAAAAAAAATATCAGCAAAATAAACAAGAGAGAAAAATATATATTGAAAATCATGAGTTTGAATTCAACTTGTCAGGGGGATCTGAACATCTCTACCGGGGCTATAGACGCCTGACTGGCAGTAGATCTATGTTCAGGAGGACCACAGCGATAACCTCGTTGGGGCTATGGATGCCTGACTGGCAGCGAGGCTCTATCCAGGTTACTTTTAGAGTAAGAATCTTTACGTAGCCTGTTCATACCATGTCTAGTTCTTCTTGCAACTGAGGGTAGGTAATAAATGCATGTGCACACACTTAGACCCTGGTATAGGAATGTCTGAATGGCTGGGAGTTTCTTTGTTTTAACTTAGGGTGGTGGCTGGGTATCTGAGATGGAACCATGAGTTCTGGGTTCTTGATTCCAGTTTATCATCAAAATGCTCTAGAGCATTTTCCCAGCAGAGTCGCCATTTGTTGTGCAGTTTTTGCACACACGCCCCACTTGGAGTAGGGACCCTCTTTTTTGGTGTCTTTGACCTTTGGTTCTATTGGATTTATCATTTTAGGGTCTTGACATGTTGATCTTGCTGGCTTTGACCTTGCCTTGAGGTTTGAATTGATTGAAAATAAGTTTTTGGCCAAATCCGGGTTTTCACTTGGATCTGAGATTTTCCAGCTCTGGCGGATTTTCCCGGGCCCTGGTTCCTTGTCCGTTTCTGGCAAGATTCTCTGATTCTGGATTTCTACCTTACTTCGGGATTTTCCGGTCTTGGTGAATTTTCTCGGATTCTGCCAAAATCCTGATCTTCCTCATTTCCCCGGTTTCTGCATTTCCGCGAAATCTATGTTTCCGCGCATTCTGGGATTTTCCAAAATTTCGCTTGGGACTCGGGTTTCTGGACTTGTCAGAAATGTCTTATCGCGCATTAATGGTTGAGGTACCTTTGCTCAGGGGGGTATAAGGGTGGATTAGGGCGATTTCAATGCCATTCTAACTTCATTGCTCCCTCGCTGATTGCTCTGGCGATTGAGATTTATGTTTGAAGCTTTGAGAATCGATCTTAATTTGTTTGCGTGAGGATTGCTTGAGTGCCGGTGTCGGTGTTTTCATTGCTTGGATGTGTTTGCTGCGAAGGTCACCTTTTCAAGCTCGAATTTCTTCCGCTTTGATCCATGGTATGTGGTCATTGCCCTTCCATTTTGCTTGTATGGTGATTGAGGGTTTTGCATTGGGTATTATTAGGTTTGGGTCGGCCCTTGATTGATTTTGGTTTCATATTTATAGAGCCAGGGTTTGACCCATTTTTAGTTATGGAACCCTATTTCCCATGCCCTGTGAGCTCTATTTATCTGTGAGGTTGCGTATGTATCCTTTGGACGGAGTTCTGGGCTTGATTGCTTGTTCTTTTAGTGCAGAATCTGCCATATCGTGCGAAGTTAGGGTTTTTCTTCGGTGTTTGGGCCTAGAGTGAAGATTTCATTTTGTTTGAGCAATTTTGTCCCTGTATCTTGTTGACTTCCCCATCTTGTGAAGATTCGAGTGCTTTAGGTAAATCCTTAGCCGATACTTTAGACCCTAAAGCTTGCTCTAGTTTTAATGGCAGAGATTTGATTATTCGATTTAGGGCACCATCGTTTTGATATGGGAATTTTTCCTTTGCAAGTTTCTGGGACTTTGGGGTCCTTTGCGCTCTGAATTTTGTTAATTGCCATTGGTTCTGGGATCATTCGAGCTTAGGTGGGGAGGATCCTGTGGTCATTTGAGTTTTGGTTCACGTTTTTTCATTTTTCGGGTTTCTGAGGTCGTCGCGAAATTTCCTCGCTATCGGATTTTCCCAGTTTGGACTTATTCCACGGACTGGGGTTATTTCTGAAACATTTTAGGTCGTCCGCGAAAAATCGTTCCATCCAGATTTTTTTAGATTTCCTGTCTGATTGTGTCCTTTCAAATGTTTCGATGATAGGATTAATGGAACGGTTGTTTAATGCTTATTTCTTGTTGCCAATGAGTGAATTCAATGATTATCCTTTATTTTTTCATCTGCACTAATGATTTATTTGACTAATAATGCTTTGGCAGCAGGAATCCGTCTAGGTCGGATTTCTCCAAAATTCCACCCTGACGGTATTTTCCCTATTTGCATGATTTTCCCGGACTATTTGATTTCTCTGGATCTTGAAGGATTAGCATTGGGCAATGGATTTTGATCGATTTATAAGATTTGTGCTAACCTTTTGGATTGGAATATGAGCAATAATTGAATACTAATGACGATTTTTGGATATGCAGGCTGAATCAAGCAAGGCGGCTGCCGGGAAGTCCAAGGGTGGTGCAGGGGCTTCATCCATCTCTGAGACAGAACGACTACGACTGGACATGAAGAACCAGCTTCTTGAGAGCAAAGTGTCTTCTGTGTGGGCCGAAGTATCAGATACTAATGTTGGTGCTTGGCGATATGAGGAGTTCAAACAGAGAACGGCCGAGAAAGATCAGTCAGCCCTGAGACAAGGGATGATGAACTCCGGGTTGGTGCATGTGGTAGGTTTCCCTCCAGTAGTTCAGTGTTATGAATTAATCTTGGAGTGCGCCCGACAATACAACTTTGATACACAGAGAGTGGTCAGCACCGAGGGGAGAGTCTTGGCCAACTTCAGTCCGGCCTCCATTGCACAGGATTTCAGTATGCCAGATCTTCCTTTAGTGTGTGCCTTGAATATTGACACTGCCAGGACCTACTATGAGAATGATCCAGTCAAGGCTCAGCAGATAATCAACTTGTGGCTAGAGAAGCCAAAATCCCATCATTCAAAGTTGCCCAAACAGCTGCACAGGGTAAAATTCAGGTCAGATGTATATGATGCCATCACACTTCTGAGCAGGGTGGCCGGATTGAGAAGTGTAGGGGTATTGGAGAATTGGATGGTCCATGCGATCACCAAAATTAGTCAAGGGACCAATTATCACTGGGCAGGGCTAATCAGTGCTGAGATTGACAGACAGTTGAGGAATGTCCTGGAGGCCAAGAAATTCACGATGTCCTCATATGTAGTGTATGTGTTGGCCATCTCCTACCCCTACAAGGGTCTGAATCCGAGGGGAACAATTGGACAGAATATAATTTATGAGGTTTATCTGGAGTTGTATCTGGGGCACAAAGATTATAGAAGGGCCAATGATGCGTTCACGATGCATATTACCCGGACACTCCAGAATGCTGAGCACGTGAGATTATCTGATGGAGCCAAATGGCTAATAAAGAACTACGGAGCATGGTTCATCCAGTTCCCTACCTTCACCTACCTCAGGATTGATGGATGCCTGGTTTCCCCTTACAGGTTGCCTCGGTATCCCACTGATTGTATTGTGCTACTAGAAGTTGTAAGACAGATCTGTGAATTTGATGTAGTGGTGAAGAGGGAGAAGCACAAGACAGGCTTCAGAGGAGACTTCCCTCTTGGGATTGGTGTGGGAGAGATGTGCCCGTCTATCCAATCAGCTCACACCATAAGGGAGGAACTGGCAGCCTATGGATTCTCCTTCCATTCCAAAAGAATGAATTTTGATATAACTGGAGAGGCTCAAAAGAAAGCTACCCGAGAGTATAGGCACAAAGATGACTTGGAAGACTATTGGGTCAATATCAAAGATGACCTTGAGGCGAGGAAGAAAAGATATTCTAGGTTGCCTGTGGAGGCCATTAGGCAATATAATGTTAAGCTGATTCCGGATCAACTTGATGATGACAGAAACCTGGTTCAGGACCATGTATATGAGGCCATAAAGGATAGGTCAGTCGGTGACATCGACTGGAATGAGGCTAAAGTGATAGAGTTAGAGTACCTGATTGCTCCTGTCATAAAATTTACCCTTTCTTGGGTAAAGCATAAAATCTGGGAGTTGGAGAATGCAAAGGTAGCTTGCACCTTTGAACTGATGGGAAATCTCAACCCGATGTCAACTTCTGAAGAATCCAGGGAAGATGACCCCAAAGGGAAAATAGCAAAAACTTCACCATTTAAGATAAAAGTCAGAGGTCCCAAGGGGGCTGAGCCTGAAACGAAGAGGAAGCATAAAGGGAAGCGAAGGTGGAAGACCCTGACAATCAACAAGTCCTCTGATGAGGAGGAAACGGAGAAAGCTGAAGAGGAGGATGCTCCTCCACCGCCTAAGAAAACTAGAACAAGGAGTGCCAAGAAGAAAGATCAAGTTGCTTCGGAGGATGAACCTCCAATTGTCGATGTGGAGAGTTCCGGAGGGGAGAAAACCAAAGTCTACACAAGGAAATCAAGGACTCCCTCTCCTAAGGATGCTGCACAGCAGAGAGACTCCTCCCCAAAGCTACCAGTTGAGGAGCCACCAAAGTCTATTTCTCCACCGCCAAGTGCACCTGAACCGGAGAATCCGGATGAGCATGAAACTAGCGGGGGGGTAGAGCAGTTCAAGGAAGGAACACTTTTCAGTGAGGCGGCTGAGCTTGAGGTAGAAACAGAAGAAAGACACACTTCTCCGTTGGTGCAATATGAAGATTCCCCGGAGAGTGATAGAAGCCGCGGATCGCCAGAGCCGGAAGAAAGTATCCCTGCTAGGACTCCATCACCGGTGCTTCCAGAATTAGGACTTGAAGAGGCCAACCAAGGTGAACAGTTTCCGGAAAAAGAAGATGATAGGGCAACTGCAGAAGAAGAAAAAGTGACAGAAGAATCGGGAGAAATAAGAGTAGAAGAAATCCGGACTAACCCTGTAGCCCCGGACTGGCTGGAGAAGGAGCTTGCAAGGAAGAAGCAAGTAATTGTTGAAGATACTCCCTTAGACTGGGATGAAATGCTATCTAAGATTGGTAAGGGAAAGAAGAAGAAAGCTGCCAAGGTGATCTCAAGGGTGGAAAGGGATGAAGCATACAACAGGGTAGTCCACATTGCCACCCCTGCCGCAAATAAAATGAGGGAGGATATTACTAGCCAGGACTATAATGTCCAGACTATCAACCTCGGGCCAGCCTCTATGGAGTAGGATATTGAGGAGTTTGAGGGATCCAGCGCAATAATTGTGGACAAGTTGAAGAAGGAGACCCAAACCAAACACGAACTCAAGAAGGAAAATGAACGGCTAAGGAGGTGTTTGGAGGAGGTTATGAAACCTTTGTAGTCCCTTCACCCTTCTTCATCTGCTACTCCCGGGTTTCTGCCTAAGGAGACTATCTCCAGAATTGAAAAGATGAAGGCCTCATCTCAGGCTGTCACAGACTGGTTGATGGGTGTCCAAGCAAAAGGAGATGATGCTATTAAAGGAATCTTATCTGTAGGAAAGGATGCAGTCCGGGCGAAGGAGCTGTTAGATCATATCCTGTCTCAGGACAAGAATGACATGGATCTCCTGCTGTAGAAGTGAAGGGTTGTCATGGGACATGGAAGAGATCAATTGGTCAAAGATGGAATCCTTCCTTCCTCCAGGGTGGATGAACCTTGGGAGTGGTTCGAGGCATTGCAGATCAGGCAGAAGGCCATGAAGAAAATTTTGAAAAGAAGGAAGATAATTGATGGTGAGCTTACTACAGTCTATGATGGATGCATTGCCTTCTTTGAGGTAATGACAGGGAGGAAGAAGATAGCTCCTAAGTATCTGAGCTCTGATCAACTGAAGGAGTGGTGGCATGAAATTTATGCCCCGGATTCTGATGGAGTTGTCACCGGCCACTTGCTTGATGATGCAGCTACATACTTGGCGGTGATGGATAGATACATGGCCAGCAGGGAGGATTGGAACAAAATTGTTGAATGGTCCAATGAAGAAATAGATTCCATTAAATGCCGACTCAGGGTTTTGCCATTGCCACCTATTGCTGAGTTGGAGGGAATATTCTTGAAGGTCCAAGGGTCATCCGGGCAGAAGAAGGATAAAGGGAGTAGCAATTAATGCTCATTTTAAGATTTGTGCTTCTCTATTACCATGGGGCATGCATTGGACCGGATTTCCTTGGAGACTGTGTCTAAGCCGACTTGGATGATGGCATTTAATGTGTGCCTTAGTTCGTTTCCTGGGCCGACTTGTTTTGGCGGTTTTTATTATTTTGTAAAAATGTTTGGCTGGGCCGACATGTTTTGGGGGGAATTTGCTATAAATAGGAATTCTTGCCTCATTGTGGGAGTTAGACATTAGTTATGGACATTAGCAAGACAGTAATAGAGCTTAGCAAGAGCAATAGTTAGAGTAGTTTGATTTTCTGGAAGCAAACATTATATTCAGAACAGTTGAAATTGTTGCAGAATTTTGGTGATTAATACAATTGAAGACATTGTGGTTATTCCTGGTGAAATATTTTGTGTTATTTCATCTTGCATGGTTCCTTTGTTATATCTTTTAAATTTCTTGAAGATTTAGGGTTTAACATTCAGAAATAGATTAGTTTTAGTTGGATAAATGATGTTTATGATTTCATATTTGGAATGTTTGTAGCTACCTCTGGTCTATACTCCCAGTAACTATCTGATTGTAGTAGGCTGGTGAAGTCAACCTGGACCGTATATTCAATGTGCTTAAGTTCGATTGTAGATGAATGTCTATGATTTAAAAATTTAAATACCTCAGAAGATTGCACCGTTCTTGTAAGATTGCATTGTGGGTTGATCAAGAACTGGTTATTTGAGATAGGTCCATTCCAAATATCTCTTATTTACATTATTCATTCTAGGAGTAGTTTAGATTCTATTATATCCTCGCATCCTTATCTTTTGCTATTTCTTTATCATTTGGTTAAATTTAGGATTAAAGATCATCATATTGTAAGATCTGATAAACAGGGAGATACAGTTTGCTTGTAGTAAGGTCCGATTGTGATTACCAGCATTTTCACATATTATCTGAGTTTTTTATGCATTTTTATGACCTAACAGTCGAGAGACCTTGGGGTGATTTTTAGTGATTTATTATTGAAAATAACCTTTCAAGAGAGATAGGATATTATATTTTGTTTGAGTTGTTGCTGTGCAGAAAACACCATCAACATATACCAAGGAGTGTGCTCAATGCTTGCAATTGCAATCCCTTCATCTACATTACAAACCTAATTTGCTTCAATATTTGATTTTGCCATCAGCCCAGCCAAGCCCTGACCTCTTACTAATTTGGTAATCTGTATCTGCATGTCAAATTCTTGGATCTTATTAATCCATTTGCATCTTTTTCCTGTTACTTGAGACTGTGTCAGAATATCTTTGACAGTAGCATAAGGGACATAAGTAATCACCTTTGCTCCAACCAGATATGGCCTGATGGCCTTTGTAGCTTTCACCAATGCAAATGCCTATTTTTCCATTATATCATACTTCAATTCAGACCCTTGTAATGACTTACTAAAGAAAGACATAGGCTATTTATAACCATCCTCATTTTTTTGTAACATAACAACAACAATAGTATGCATTGAAGCAAATGAAAATATTTGAAAAGGCTTAGCGAAATTTGGAGATTTAAGGACATGAGCCTCCTTGATGGCCCTTTTGATAGATATGAAAGCTTCCAAGGCTTCTGCAGTCCATTCCATTTTCTGTCCTTTCTTCAACATTTTTGATATGGGTTTAATGATCTTAGCAAAGTTAGAAACAAATCTCCTAACAAAATTAATCTGTCCAAAGAATGATTGTATAGCCTTAACAGTTTTGGGAACAAGAATTTTATCAATAGCTTCAACCCCTTCCGGATCTATCCTAATTCCTTCTTTTGAAACAATATGTCCTAAGAGCTTACCTTCTGTGACTGAAAAATGACACTTCTTAGGGTTTAAGCTGATACCATATTCTAAAGCTTTTATAAATACCTTTTCTACATGTTGCACATGATCTGCAGCCTTCTTTGAATAAGCAATCAGGTCATCTTGGTACACCACCATGATAGCATTGATTAAATCTGCAAATGCCACATCCATAGCTCTTTGGAAGGTCGCTCCTGCATTAGTGAGACCAAATGGCATTGTTATATATACATACATTCTCCAAAGAGTTGTGAATGTTGTCTTATATTGTTCAGATTCCTTGAATTTAACCTGGTTGTACCTTGAAAACCCATCCATCATTGACAACAGCTCACACCCTATCACCTTATGCAATATAGCCTCCATATTAGGTAAAGGATAATTGTCCTTGAGAGATGCCATATTCAAATTTCTAAAGTCCACACATAATCTGATGTCTCCATTTTTCTTCCTCACAGGGACCAAATTTGAGACCCACATTGAGTGCCTGATTGGTTTGATAATTCCCCCATCTCTGAGCTTTGTCAACTCCTCTTGCATCTTAGGCTCCAATGTTGGATTTATGGGTCTTTGTTTCTATCTGAATGGTTTGGCATCAGGCTTCAATGGTATTTCATGCTGAAACAAATCTTCCCTATATGCTTTTAGATCTTCATAAGACCAAGCAAAGACATGCTTATAATTTATCAACAACTCTATCAGCATTCTTCTAATTGTAAGGCTTATCTTTTTTCCTACATACACCTTTCTTGGTGCTATTCCAATCCCCAAATTAATCTCTTCAACATGTTCTCTTCTGACTGGTGTTTGCTTCATGAGGGACCTATCATTTCCATCATACAGCCTCTCCAATGCCACTAATCCCTTAGGAAGCTTATTTGTTTTGAGCTGTAAGATCTCCTTGCCAAACACTGTTTGCTTCCCATCCACTTCCTCAACAAAAGCATTGAAGTCAATTTCCTGGGCTTCATACTGATCTATACAATTGAGGAATTGAAAAAGGTCAGTATCATCATTGAAGACCTGCCAACTATAAATGTTATCAGGAACAATAGGCCTTGTCCTGAATTCAATCTATGATACCCCAGCCAATGTGATATCATCTCTTTTCAATGCCACATTTGCTAAAAAATCAGCCATTATGTTCTTTGATCTGTCAATCCACTCAATTGAAAATGCATCAAACAACTCAATTGTGTCCCATACAACATTCCTATATTGCTTTAATCTTTTGTGCTTTGATGCATAACTCAGAATCACCAAAAACAATCAGCAACTTAATCTTGTGTTTCATAGCTATGTTCAAACCTGTCAACAAGGCTTCATACTCTGCCACATTGTTTGTACATTCAAATGCCAACATGAATGAATATTTAAATGTAATACCTTTAGGGGAAACAAACACAATCCCAGCTCCATTACCTTCTTGGCTACATGCTCCATCAAAATACATCTTCCATACTTCATTGCAACTTTGTGCCACATGCTTTTCAATTGGATCACTATTGGTTAATTCTGGCTGGGTCGATTCAATCTTAAAACTTCCAAGATCAACATCACAAAAAAAATTGATCTGATCTTGAGGTACATAGTCAACAAGCTGGTTTATTCTGGGCTCTCTATATAATTTGACTTCCTGACCATTCACTGGAATTGTACATAAGACAGATCAAATTGAACATTTCCTCCAATTGCTGCTGTCCATTGTCTTGATAGAAGCATCTCAAACTGAGGAGTATCAATGACCGTTATATCTATATTATAAGCCACCTATGGATAAGTAGCCAGTTTGATTTCAACACCTCTCATAATTCCTACCCCAAGTACAGGTCTATTATCCATTGCATAGCACTTCCCTTCAATGGTATCCACCCACATGCCAAGCTGCTTCATAACTCCTACTGGCATGATATTTATAGTAGCACCAAAGTCTATCATGAAATTTCTCAGCAGTTTGTTATTTATAAGCAATGTAGTGAAAAAAGGATCCACTTGTGGGGGAGTTGTTAATGCATCACCCAAATAGACTTCTAAATTATTTATCTTTTCCTGTCTATTGACTGCTTTAACAACTACTTTGTTTTCATTCCCATTTGTTATCAATTGAACAACAGTATCTCTATATTCTTTCATATTCATCATCTCAAGTAGTGGGATAGACATTTTTACCTGGGATAACGCCTGAGTGAAGTCAAAAGAGGAGCCCTCCATCTTAACAGTCTTCTTCTGCTCTAATGTTTCTCCTTTGTTTTCTTCCTTCTCTCTTTTACTAGGCTGATCAAGCTTTTGTATCTCTTTGTGTAATTCCTTCACTTCTTCCTTTTGGACATGCTTCTCTTCACTTTTATCATGCTGCTTATTTTCTGATTTATGATATTTTATAAAGATTCCTCTAGGAACGCCTTCCTTCTCATTTACTGTTTTGTTTCTCAACTAGTATTTACTCCTTGCTTCCTCAACCACAGCAACAGTTAGTCTTTCTATTTCTTCTTTGGTGAGTCTTCTCATACTACATTGAGTAGGTGTCTCAACTGAATGTGGCTCCATATAATCTTCTTCAGAATCAGAAAGGATCTGTTGTTCAACCATATGAACATTGTATTTCTGATTTGAAACATCATACTCATAACCTTCATCCTCTTAAGATGAGTACCTCTCTTCCACATGGTGAAAAGTGCTTGAAGTCAAATACACTTTGTGATCTTCTCCATTATTTTCCATCAACATTCCCTCCTCTTGCATCCTTTGAGCTACAACACAATAAGCTGGGGAATGTGGCTTATCAAAAACTTCACAGAAGTAATTATTACTCACCATGTAAGTTTCCTTCTTGCTCAATGGATCAGGAGTCTCTTTGTTTCTTGGCCTAGCTGTTATAGGTTTTCCATCCTTCCAGTTTGTATTATATGGCATGTCATGCAACCTTGACCTTTCATTTCTGTATGTGTTCTCCTGTCTGTACTGATAATTGTTGCTTTACTGAGGAGGCCTAGGGTTATCTCTTTTATTGATTATAAATGTAGCCTTTCTATTGTTTTCAATTGTCAGTGCTATCTTCTAAGCCTCAGCCAGATCTCTTGGAGGCCCTCTTCTTAGTTCATACCCTGTTTTAGGATCAAATGCATTTAAATAAACACTCAATGCTACAGAATCTGGAAACCTTGATCTGGGAGGTACTTTAGTCTACAACTTGTTGAATCTCTGATTGAAATCATAAATTGAATCATTCTAATTTTTCTGAATTTGCATCAATTCATGAAGAGCTGCATCTGGTGCATTTAGATTCCCATATTGCTCTAGGAATCTATCCTAGAATATTTGGAGAGAATTAATTGAGAGTGCAGGCAAGCTGTTAAACCAATCCCTAGCATCTTCAAGAAGTGACGTCATAAATAGCCTCATATGTAAATCTTCATATGGCACACCTATGTCTTGGATGAACACATTGAAATTCTTTAAATGTTCTTCACTAGTAATTGCATTACTCCCTGTAAACTTAGGTACCAAACCTCTCCAACTGCCATCCATAGGGTAAGGATATAACTGAAACCCTGCTAAATCAAATTGTCTAATCATTGCTGCATACTGGTGGGGGGGAGGAATAGGTGGGTACTGATATTGGTTCATAGGATTATTGTATTGTGCATTATGCTGTGGCACATGATGTTGACTAGGAAGTGGATGTATATTGGTATGTTGTGTGGGAATATGAGGGGGATGATTTGGCTGTATATAATGATTTCTGGTCTAATGGTGAGGAGACACAAGTGGATCAGAAGGCCCTGCACTATGATTACCCTGCTTATGAGGTGGTACATACTTTGGAGGGCAATCAACTATCTAAGAATTAATTTGAGCTTTCAGTAATGTAGCCCTTAGTTCCTCTATCCCCTTCCTCTGTGATTCAAATTGTGCTTTTACCTCCTTAGGAAGCTCATGATCAATAGAATCATTTTGGTTACCTTCCATCTTCTGATCATATTCATGCTGAATTCTGATTCGTTCAGCCTCCAATTCAGCTCTGAACTCAGCCTGTTTATGAGGATCGAGAAAAAGAAAGGATTTCTTTGATCTTCTGGAGTACAAGGCTCTGCACTTGAATTGTTTCTCCATGTATCATAGCGATCATATGTTTCACAATGTGCTTTTGGTACCTTGTCTTTGTCTATTATGCACATGTCCTCACTTATTCCTTTCCCCTTATCAACCTTGTTATCTTTGTGTGTCCACTTACTGCTGCCAATAGGAGCTCTAGTATGACCTCCACTGTATTGAGACCTTCTTCCGTTCATGTTTGCAATACTGCAAAATTTCTGTTAGAGTTGCCACTCACTTTTGTCAAAAATGAGAAAATACTTGATGCTTCTTATTCCCAGTAGAGTCTGTATAAAGTTCCTGACTCTATGATTAAGGCTTTGATTCTAAATGTATCCCCAACAGAGTCACCAATTTTTTAGCTCTCAAAAACGCAGGCTGAATGCCTCAAGAGGCTGTCAATCTCTTGATACGCTTTAGGGTAATAGACAAGGTCAAGAGAACTCAACCTTCTACTCTTTAGGTGCTGCTAAACCTTGGGCAGGTGTACCTTTTTGAATTAAGCAGGCTTATGTACTTATAATTATCTTTTCTCATAGTGATTTGTCCACAATGGTAGATAGAAGTGAACAAATAAAATCAAACTTGATTGCAATAGCAATCTTCTGATCTAAATCTAAAATGCTCAATTAACATATATAAAGAAACTGAATGAATTCAAAATGATTAAGTGCAGAGACTAGTGCCTTATTGGGTATGCGAAGTCAAATGAGATCAAGATGAGCAACACTTCTCTAGAGAAACTCAAATTATCTGGCATATATTATGTTTACAACTTGTATAAACATGCAAAATGTGATTACGAAGCTCTACTTGAACAATCTAGATGATTCTCTCTGATTATTGTGATTAACTAAAAGGATTTAATCTTTGCTTGACAGAACCAATCAATCAATCACACAGATACAAAAAATGTGCACTGATGAATTATATATAAACTTGTCATATCAATTCAAACAACCAGAAAGCCTCAATCTTGGAGACAACTTAGCAATACTTTCATTAGATTCAACAAACAATTGACACCACAGAAATTTAGCAACATCAACTGATTTTCATAAATACCTCCATTATGAAATCATGCAACAATAGTCTTTGATTTGATAATTTTATTCCACTGTATCTACTTGTTGTGTATCGAAATATCTCATAACTAGTCCTCTTACAATAACAAAAAATTCCTATTTATACACCAGCATCAGGAAAATATAAAATTAAGATCCCATGTCAGCCTGCTGCATAATTCAGGCTTATTTCATGTCGGCCTACAACAATATTTTATCGATTTACATGTTGGCCACAATATTTGAATTTATGTTATTCACCAGTGAAATAGTCGGTGAGACAATCTAGCAGCTATGCCAAAGGCAATTCAGTTGTTGATCGCTCCGCTTGGTGTTACCCACTTTCGCTGTGACCTGTCTGAGTTGGGGAGATATCTTGTAGATCACCTTATGTTTCCCTAAGAGCTCCTTTACCTTTCGCGTGTCGCTGTGACTTATGATATCAGGGAGACGTCTCATAGATCATATTGTGTTTCACCAAAAATATTTATCCATTCTGAGTCACCAAGACAAGATCATACTCTCGCCGACAAGGTCCTTCATTGTTTTCCATCGACGAGACCGAAGGTCACTCACCGAGACCTCTTATGGAGAACCTTAACTCATATCGATATCACATCCCTTTCATCTTGTGTATCAGTGAGACACAAAAAACCTCTCACCGAAAGCCGTTTGAGAGAAACCCCTTATGCTTTGTCAATGAGACATATACACTTCGCTGAGACCTTTCACCGAAGACCAAACTCATATCGATATGCTTTGCTTTATCGCCAGTCAACAAGACACCTCGAATTCACTGAGACCTTATATCGCATTCCTTTAGTCTGGCCGAAATGAATCCTTTATGTGGTTTTTGGTCGGTGTAGCAATTCAAACTCGCCAAGACCACAAGCCAAAAGCATTAACTCTTACTGATACATGCATCCTTCTGCCATTGATCAGTGAGACAATGTGAATTTTCTATGACTTACTCTGAAGAAAAAGTCTCTCACCGACGAGCCTCATGTGTAATATTGGCGAGACCGAAGGTCACTCGCCAAGACGTTACCCCAAAGAAAATCTCCTACCGATATGTATATGCATCCGCCACCGGTCTGTTATTCCTTGCATAACCACCCAACTTTGATCTAGATCAAAGTGGGTCCCCCTTCTCTTTTGGTTTCTTTGTTTTGTTTTATTTGCTTTGCTCTTGGGTTGCTTCTGTCTTCTACTTCAGTTTCTCTTCTGGTTTTGTTTAAACTTTGGCTTTGTTTTGGCTCAATTTGGTTCCTTTCTTGTTAAGTATTCAATGAAGTAATCACAAGCCCAAGTATACCTTATGAAAATGTATCTTATATCCTTCTGATGACTAATGGAAGCATCTGTTTTGCAGGAAGAGGCCACACATGATGATATTTCTCAAGTGAATCCACTTGGAGGGCTTTCCTCAAGACGGTTGGTCATATTTCTCCTTGTAGATGAAAATTGGCAAGACCTTGCTCATGTCTGGCCGACTACTAGCGCTTTCTGTCAATGTATATATGTGTTGCCTTTTGGCAAGATCTAAGGATAGTAACATCAATCAAAAAAATTTGCACGTAGGCTCTATCAGCAAGATAGGGGTCATCCTTTCGGCAACATGGAAATTCCTATCGGCAGGGGGGGTTTACTTTGGAAAGGGGTAATGGCAAGGTCTTTGGGTCTCACCAACTATCGCACCACCAGCCAACACTTAAGACAAACAAATAGAATTTGGCATGTGGTCTTACCGAAGGCTCATTCTCTCCCTGACAGGGGGGTCTTCGGTGAGAGAATTAAATAGGTCTCTCCGACCACCGTCAAGGGGTTCTTATATTTCCATAAGGTTATCTCCCCACCAAGAAGTCTCAGTGAAGAAAGAAAGTCTCACCGACCAATGCAAAGGGGGATTCCATTGGTGGTCATCGGCGAGAGAACCGGTAGGTCTCGATGACCAAAGAGTGAGCATGCGGAGGTCTTTGTCGAGACTTGAGATGTCTATGGGACATCTCACCAACAAAGGAAAGTCACAGCGACACAGATGAGAGTCACCATAGGTCCTATTGAAGGATTAGTATTCAGTAGGACATGGTGGGATCGATATAAGGTATCACCGAATACATTTGGTCACGCCGACAGGGCACAAGGAGGGAGGTCTATCGGTAAGACCACAAAAATGTCCCAGTGACAACAGGGTTTGACAAAGGAAGCTTCGGTTGGCATAAAGTCTCGCTGACCGGAGGAGGTCTTGCCGATGCGGAAGAGCTCGCAGAGAGGAAGGGGACACGCCAAGAGGTCTTAGCAAAATGTAGGAGTCTCGGCGACGTACTGGGAACGAAAGAAAGGCATGTTGGTATAACTGAAGAGGGGTCTCCCTGACATAAAAGGTCGCTAAAGAATGATGAATTCAGCATAGTGTCTGGATGACTCATGAAGGTCACACCAAAGAAAAGGAGCCCGAAGAGGACAAAGGGAGCTCGGGAAGACTCGAAATGAATGCAGTGGGTTTGGTAGGATGTCCTGCCGACCCGAGAGAGTCTCATCGACACAGAGGATGAGCTTGCCAAAGGATATGGGACTCTGTGTAATGTCTCACCGACTCATGAAGGTCATGCCAAAAGGAAGAAAGTGGGCTCAACAAGGATGAAAAGTGAGTTCATTGAGGGTCTTGTCAAAAGTGATGGATTTCCTAGTAAAGGATGGAGTCTTGCCGATGGTCTTTTGGAGCTCGATATAGCTTCTGTAGCTCACCAAAACATCTTGCCAACTATCTCGTGTCTTGGCGATGGCTGCCTGATGGTAAAGTCACATCGGGGAGACACCGGAGGTGTCTCGCCGACATGCGATGCTAAGCTACCCCTTTTGACCACCGAAGAGTCTTGTGTGGCCAGTGATTGCTCAATCAGATGGGTTCCTTTCTAAGAGCAGGTGGCGACATATTGAATGTTCAGGTCTACAGGGAGGCCCGAGGGATTTTCCGGAAGGATGGTCAGTATACAGGGAAGTCCAGGACATGAGGGAAGCTGAAAGAAAGATGAAAGATCAGTGACTCATAGGGACAGCTGTGGCCACTACTTGTGAGGAGATAGATCGATATTAATGATTATTTTTTGAGCATTCAAGGCAGATTGCAAGGGGATTTCAAAGATAGACACCAAGACAGAGGATTAAATGCAATAGCTGCCAGAAGATCAAAAGGACTTCTCCTAAGGATATAAATCCTTCGTGAGCATGGATAGTAGGTTTCACATTTAATGTAGTTTTGACTTTCCTCAGAAAGATCTGAGAGCTAACTCTCCTAGATGCAGATATTTTGTAAACCCTAATGTAGGGGGACATCACATTCTCTTGATGCATTCTGTATATAAGGCATGCTTGCCTCTTTGAAAAGGTTAGAATTTTTATGGTCAGAACTGTTAAGTGTTAGCACTTCTAGGATAGAGTTTGGAATTCTAGAGGATTTTCTTAGACTAAGAATTGTTAGGAGTTAGTTAGTGAACAGAAGGAGATGGAGTTGCATCTTGATTCTCAGTAATGAGAGCTTCTTTTGTCTTCTTGGTTAGCAGTAAGGTTTTAGTATAGACTATGATGTATTTTTTGAATTCTCTTAGTGTAGTTGGAAACAATATGAAGATTTAGATTCTCTGTACACTGGTGATTGTGCTAGCTTTGTAAACATTGTTTATCTATTTTAAATAATAGTAGAAGCAATAAGAGTTTAATCTACTTCATGTTGTGTTCTTGAATGATACTTGTCTCAGTTTGATCATTTGATTTGTGGAGCCTTCAAGGAATGAAATATTATTTTGTGTTTTGTTTAAATAGAAATTAAAATCTATTATACAAATTAGCACTGTGAATGAAAGAGGTTGTGTGTCAATCACAAGCTTATCTTGTTCTGCAGTTTTGGTTTACAAATTCCTTGAAGTTAACAAGTCTAGTTAAGGTTGGATGAAATATTGTTCTTTCTATTTCAAAACCCTGATCTATCTTTTGTTGTTTCTTTAAAAACCCCAGTTAAGGTAGGCTTTATTTTCATGCTTGATTTAAGAGCAGTCTAGAAGCTCAACACCAGCAGGCCTCTTGAATATTACTGTTGCATTGACCACTGAGTAACATTAGTACAATTGAGACCCAACTACAAAGACCTTGGGAGCTAAGGCATCCATGTGTTTCCTTTCTCCTTCAGGAGAAGCAGAATAGCAATATTCTGTTTGCATTGTTGTGGTGCCAAAATCGTCATCAACACGGTTGGCAAGACATAAGGCACTCGGTAAGACCTCATTTAGACAGTATAACTTATGCCGATAGGAACCCTTTTGTCGCCGAAATAACATGAATGTCTTGCTGATAGCCGCCAGTAGGTGAATGTTGATCACTGTAACAATGAACAAGTCTTGACGATCACTTGCAGCAAACATATGTTAACACCAAAGCATCATGAGTCGGGGAGACCTAGATAGACTTATGCCAATATGGACCACAACGTAAAAAATGCATGACCCAATGGAAATTATGGGACCATATGGCAAAACATGGGTGAAAAATACATGTAAAATCATCAGATTTTTATAGTTCCAACAAAGAGATTATAAAATTGGCTAAGAGAAACTAGATCACGGGGAAAAAAATGAAAAAATTGAGGTGTTTGGTGATGCTTCGTAAGTGGCATAGAAGAAAAAGTGTGTTTTTTATTGGATACAATATTTTTGTATACCTAAATTGTGAAACAAATGTGAGCCTTCCTGAAGAGGCTAAGCATATTAGAAAACTACTTTTATAGAGCCCAGGACTCCTTGTTCTTGATGAAGGTTTTCAACCTCGAAATAGCCGATCTATGATATAGAATCCATGCATCTACAAGTTGATGAAGTTATTCATGGATCAAAGTTATGGCTAATAGCAAGATCTATAGGTTGAGGAAGTTCTTCATGGATGAAACTAGGAGTAAAATTGATAATGGAAAAGAGAGTGTTGACCATAGGTTTAATTAAATGTTTAGGCAACTATCCTACTATTGCTTCAAGGTTCATGACACAATCTATTAAAAAATTCTTTCTCATTCATACCTTGTTAATTGTACCTGTGATATTGCATTGTATATATGTGAGGCACTTCACCTTTAAATATCCATATTGAAAGGTATTCCTTTGTGGAATGTTATTTACTTTTGAAACTCATACATAAACATAAAAAAATTCATTACCATATGTTTTTACCTTTATCATTTGAAAGTATTCAATACATTCAAAACTCTATCCCTTTGCATGCAAGAAATCTAATAGAATCCCAAAAATATTTGTTATGAGAATTTTATCACATGCTAGTAATACAAAAATATGAGGACGTATTGGAAAGTAAGTAATGAAAAATGGAATCTAATCTAAAAACACTTGGAAAGAATCAAACTAAAGTGAACGAGATAGACAAAGTATTGACTAAAGAGGTTGTTCCTATCCATGAGAAATGGAGGAAGGAGCATGTGTAGTATGTGCAAGGGGAAAATGGCAATGCAAAAGTGGATTAAATGAAAAGGTTTTCTATTGCATATGAATTTGTGCAAGAAAAGAAAGAGAGAGATGATGCTATAAGTGGATTTGAAAAAATGAAGCCAAGCATTCTCAAAGTTAGAAATTCCATGGAACAAATACAATTGGAAATGGATGATAAGGAAAAGGCAATACCTGATCTAAGTGCAGAAAAAGAGAATCAATTGGGTGGAGGCATGTAAGTCTTATCCAAAAAGGAAAACAAGTTCCCTAACAAGCTTGTGAAAAGAAACATTTGCATACTCTAATGATAAAGACATTTCAAAAACAATAGTTGGAAATGCTCAAAGTGGAGCAAAACAACCGAAGACTAAAATTAACCACTTAGAAAAGGAATTAAAACATAAGAAGAAGCTGCCATAGTGAAAAGAAGAGGAGCTTAATGTTGTTAAGAGAGAGTTGTAATCTAAAAGACAAGAATTTGATAAAACAAAGACATCAATGGAAGGTGTTGTTGCACAACTGATAGGTCAAAACTCAAAGATGTTTTTGCATAACTGATAAAAGGTCAAAAGTCAAAGGTGTTGTTGCACAATTGATAGGTCAAAAGTCAAAGGTGTAGTTGCACAACTAATAAAAGTTTAAGATGCCACAACAATAGCTGCATTGGAGGTTGGTGGAGGGAATTTGTGTAATGCAATAGTGGATACATAATAGAGAGGAAAGCTCCCACTTCAAATAGGACATCTACATACAAGAGTAATGATTACCCCTTTAAACAAGATCCAAGTCCATACCATTTCCTCGACAACTCAACAATCATCAGCCAAATTGTTGAGCAATTGAAATGCAAGGCTGCCACTATCTCTTGTTGCATATGAAGATGAAATTGAACCAACTATCCAATTTTTTTTGTAGTGCATGAGTTTGCAAGAATTTAGATGCTGCAAAGGGGACATTTTTCAGCCAAGTGGTCTTCCTATTGGTGGAAGTGACTGGCAAGGAGGTGAATTGTATGGGCTTGGATGCTATTTAAAGGTATAATCATTACTCCTATATGTAGATGTTCTGTTTGAAGTGGGAACTGTCTTGTCTATTTTGTATCCACTGCCGTATTACACAAATTCCCTCCTCCAACCTCCAATGCAACTATTGTTGTGGCATCTCAAACTTTTATAAGTTGTGCAACAACACCTTTGACTTTTGACCTATCAAAATGCTTTGTAGGACCATTATAGGTAAGTTGACTATTTTGAACTTCAATACATTGTTTTGTTACAATGTGCATAACAGAAAGTGGTCATTGAACAAGAATTGAGAAGTGAGTCACAACCCTATGTGTTTTCCATCCAACAACTATTATGCTGATTTTATGTTCCAAACATATGAAAAAAATATTGAAATGGAATGTTCGATGAAAGTAAGGGTTGTTATAAAATATGAAGGTGAACTTCAATACATTGTTTAACAATATTTGAGAAGTGAGTCACAACCCTCTATGTTTTCTATTTATTGCAATTTTTTTGTGTATTTTATGTTCCAAATGTATGATGATATTAAAATGGAATGTTTGATGAAAGTAAGGGTTGTTAAACAATATGATGGTGAAGTTCAATACATTGTTTTCTAACTGTCTACATAACAAAAAGTGCTCATTGAACACAAATTAAGAGGTGAGTCACAACCCTGTGTGTTTTCCATCTTGCAACTATTATGCTCATTTTGTGTTCCAAACATATGAACAAATATTGAAATGGAATGTTTGCTGAAAGTATGGGTTGTTATAAAATATGAAGGTGAACTTCAAAACATTTTTTTTTATAGTCTGTATAACAAAAAATGATCATTGAACAAGAATTGAGAAGTGAGTCAACAACCCTGTGTGTTTTCCATCCTACAACTATTATGTGCATTTTTTATTCCAAATGTATGACAATATTGAAATGGAATGTTTTCTGAAAGTAACGGTTGTTATAAAATATGAAGCTCAACTTCAATAATTTTTTTTGTTGCAGTCTTCATAACACAAAGTGCTCATTGCATGTGCTTACATTTGTAAGTAAGTTTGACATAAATAATATGACTTGAGATGGAATTTGACATTGTTTATATTGAAATTTTACATGGCAACAAAAAGTGTCATGAAATCTGCAAGAACATAGTCTTATATTTTTTTAATTAAGAGGGGTAAATGCTTTTGACCTAGAGCTATGAACCGATGAGGTCACAAATGAGGGACCTATTGATGGTGTTTTCTGCACAACAAAAACTCAGACAGAATGCAATATTCTATCTCTCTTGAAAGGTTATTTTCAACAATTAATCACTGAAAATCACCCCAAGGTATCTCGGGTGTTAGGTCATGATGATGCATAAACAACTCAGATAATATGTGAAATGCTGGTAATCACAAGGGGACCTTACTACAAGCAAACTGTATCTTTCAATTTATCAGATTTTGCAATATGATGATCTCAAATCCTAAATCTAACCAGATAATAAAGAAATAGCAAAAGATAGGGTGCAAGAATATGATGAAATCTAAACTATTCCTAGAATGAGTAATGCAAATGACAGATATCTGGAATGGACCAATCTCAAATAACCAATTCTTGCTTAACCCACAAGGCAATCTTACAAGAACGGTGCAATCTTCTAAGGTATATAGATTTTAAATCATAGACATTCATCCATAATCGAACTTAAGCACATGTAAATATATGGTCCAGGTTGACTTCACCAGCCTACTACCATCAGATAGTTACTGGGAGTATAGACTAGAGATTGCTACAAACATTCCAAATATGAAATCATAAACACCATTCACCAAACTACAACTAACTTAATTCTGAACACTAGACCCTAAATCTTTAAGCAATCTGGAAAATAAAACAACAGGAACCATGCAAGATGAAATAACACAAGAGGTTGCACCAAGAAAACCACAATATCTTCAACTGTATTAGATCATCAAAATGCTGCAACAATTCCACTGTTCTGCTTACAATACTTGCTTCAAGAAATTGACTAAATACTCTAACTCTTCTTCCTAACTTAACTCTATTATCTCTTCTCTTTTCTCTAATATCTCATGCCTTACAATGAGGAAAGAATGCCTTTATATCAAAATCTCAAGACATGTCGGCCCAGCCAAACATTTACAAAATAAGAATAACCACCCAAAACAAGTCGGCCTTAGAAAACCAAAATAAGGCACACATTAAATGCCATCCATATCATCAAGATCGTCCTTGACACAATCCCCAATGTAGTCCAGTCCAATGCATGCCCTATGATAATAGGGAAGCACAAATCTCAAAATGGCATTAAATACCACCTCCCTTATCCTTGCCCTGAGCCAACGATCCTTGAACCTTCAAGAATGTTCTATCCAATTCGGTGACAGGTGGCAAAGGCAAGATCTTAAGTCTGCATTGAATGGAATCAATCTCTTCTTTTGACTGGTCAATAGTCTTATTCCAATCATACTTATGTGCCTGGTACATGTCCATCACTGCCAAGTAGGTGGCCACATCATCTAGCTGGTGGCCACTTATAACACTCTCATAATCTGGGGCATAAACCTCATGCCACCATTCCCTGAGTTGCTCCAGACTTAGGTATTTGGGGGAAATCTTTCTCCTACCAGTCATAACCTCAAAGAATGCAATGCAGCCCTCATACACCCCAGTAAGATCACCATCTATTTGCTTCTTTCACTTTTGGATCTTCTTCATGGCCTTATGCCGAATCTGCAGAGCCTCAAACCATTCCCAGGTTTCATTTAATCTGGAGGAAGGAAGGATTCCATCCGTAGCTAATTGATCCTTACCATGTCCCATGATGACTTTGGATTTTTGTAATAGAAGGTCAATGTCCTCCTTGTCCCGAGACAGCACATGCTCCAATAATTCCTTGGCTTGGACTGCATCTTTCCTAATTGATAGGATATCCTTGATTGCATTATCTCCCTTCATTTGCACATCCTTCAACCAATCTATTGCAGTTTGAGCCAAAGTATTCATCTTTTCAATCTCAGAAATAGTTTCCTTGGGCAGAAAGCCAGGAGTGGCAGAAGAAGATGGGTGGAGAGATTGCAAGGGTTTCATTACCTCCTCCAAGCATTTCCTAAGTCTTTCATTTTCTTTCCTTAGCTCATGCTTAGTCTGGGTCTGCTTTCTCAATCTGCCGATGATCACAACACTAGACCCTTCATATTCCTCTATATCCTACTCCATGGATGCTGGTCCTAGGTTAATAGTTTGTACATTGTAATCTCCACCAGTGACATCTTCTCTTGTCTTGTCCGCGGAAAGGGTGGCAATGTGGATAACTCGGTTATTTGCTTCATCTCTCTCCATCTTTGAGACAACCCTAGCTGCCTTATTTTTCTTTCCTTTGCCAATTTTGGAAAACATTTAATCCCAATCCAAGGGAGTGTCCTCAACCACTACCTGTTTCTTCCTTGCAATCTCTTTTTCAAGCCAGTCCAGGGCTGCAGGTTCCACCCGGATTTCCTCTGTTTTTGCCTCTTCCGGCTGTTCTTCTGGCAATTTCTCCTCTTCCTTTTCAGTTATTTTATCCTCCTCCTTCTCAGGGAGCTGCTCACCTTGATCACCTTCTTCAAGCTCCACCTCCTACACCGGTGATGGGGTTCTAACAGGGATGTCCTCCTCCTGCTCAGGAAATCCGCTTCCTCTGCCATTTTCCGGAGAGTCCTCATACATCACTAGAGGAGAAGGATGCTTTTCTACCTCTTCGGCCTCAAGCCCAACTGCCTCACCAAAGAGTGTCCCTTGTTTGAATGGCTTTGCCTCTCTGCTAGTTTCATGCTCCTCAGGAATTCCCTGCTCATGCACGCTTGGTGGAGGAGACACAGCCTTACATGGCTCCACAACTGGTGGCTTTGGAGGAGAATCCTTCTGCATTTGCTCCCCAGGGGAAGGAGTCTTGGATTTCCTCATGTAAACTTTTGTCTTCTCTCCTGAACTCTCTATATCAACGATAGGGGGCTCATCCTTTGAGGCAACTCGACTCTTCTTCTTTGAAGTCCTGGTTGTTCTATCCTTCTTTGGTGGTGGAGGGACATCCTCTTCAACTAGTTTTTCTAACTCTTCCTCATCAAAGGATCTACCAATCTTCAGAGCTCTACTCCTCTTCTTTCCCTTGGGCTTTCTCTTTGGTTCCGACTCACTTTCCTTGGGGCCTCTGATCTTTATCTTGAAAGGAGAGCTCTTTTTGGTTTTCCCTTTGGGGTCATCATCCCTAGATTCCTCTGAAGTAGACATTGGGTTGAGGTCCCCCATCAAATTGAAGGTGCAGGTTACCTTCTCCCTCTCAAGCTCCCAAACCTTGTGCTTCAACCAAGAAGAAGTAAATTTCATAACGGGGGCCATTAGGTCCTCCAACTCTGTGACCTCATCTTCATTCCAGTTGATTTCTCCGATTGATCTATTCTTAACAGCTTTATAAGCATGGTCCTGTACCAGGTTTCCATCATCCTGCAGTTGGTCCGGGATCAACTTCACATTGTACTATCTGATCACATCAACAGGAAGCCTGGAGTACCTCTTCTTTCTGGCTTCAAGATCATCCTTCATGTTGGCCCAATAGTCTTCTAGGTCATCTTTATGCTGGTGCTCTCTAGTGGCCTTCTTCTATGCTTCTCCTGTGATATCAAAGTTCATTCTTTTGGAGTGGAAGGAGAAACCATATGCTGCCAATTCATCCCCTGCAGTGTGTGCTGATTGGATGGAAGGACACACCTCTGTCACACCAATTCCAAGAGGGAAATCTCCACCAAAACCTGTCTTATGCTTTTCCTTCTTTACAATGGCATCAAACTCACAAATCTGTCTAACAATTTCCAATAGCACAATGTGATATGTGGGGTATCTGGGTAACCTGTATGGAGCGACCAGGAATCCATCAATCCTAATGTAGGTGAAGGTGGGAAATTGAATAAACCAGGCCCCATAAATCTTTATCAACCCCTTGGCTCCATCTGACAGTCTTACATGCTCGGCATTCTGGAGCATCCTTGTGATATGCATTGTGAATGCATCATTAGCCCTCCTGTAGTCTTTGTGTCCTAGGTGCAACTCTGGGTATACTTCATAAAATATGTCCTATCTAAATGTCCCTTGTGGATTTAAACCCCTGTATGGGTAGAATCTAGCAAGCACATACATGACATAGGAGGACATGGCGAACCTCTTAGTCTCTAGGACGTTCCTCAGCTACTTATCAATTTCAGAACTAATGAGCCCTACCTAATGATAGTTAGTTCCTTGTTCAATTTTGGTGATCACATGGACCATCCAACTCTTTAGTATTCCAGCAGTCTTCAAACCTGCCACCCTGCTCAAAAATGTTATGGCATCATAGATATCTAATCTGAAATGTATCCTATGCAACTGCTTGGGCAGTTTAGAGTGATGTGATTTTGGCTTGTCCAACCAAGTATTAATCATTTGTTGAGCTTTGATGGGCTCATTCTCGTAATATGTTCTAGCCAAGTCCATGTTTAAAGCACACACTGAAGGCAGATCAGGCATGTCAAAGGTTTGAGCAATGGAGACGGGATTGAAATTAGCCAAGACTCTTCCCTTAGTACTGACAACCCTTTGTGTATCGAAGTCGTATTGCTGCGCACACTCCAAGATCAACTCATAACATTGGATTGCAGGAGGAAACCTTGCCACATGTACTAGCCTAGACTTCATCATGCCATTCCTTAGGACTGACAAATTCTTCTCAGCTGTCCTCTGTTTGAACTCCTCGTACCTCCAGGCCCCCACATTGGTGTCTGACACTTCTGACCATATGGAAGATATCTTACTTTCAGGAAGCTGACCCTTAGTATCTAACCTTAATCTTTCTTCGTCTGAGATAGTGTCACCCTTGGACTTTCCTGCTGTAGCCTTGCTTGATTCGGCCTACATTCACAAAGGACATGATTAGTACTCAATTATCATGCATATTCCAATCCAAAGGTTAGCCTAAAATCATATAAAGCGATTAAAATCCTCCGCAAACTGCTAATCTTTGGAGGTCCGAGAAAATAAAGCAGTCCGGAAAAACCATGCAAACTGGGGAAATCCCGTCAGGGCAGAATTTCAGAAAAATTTGACCCATACGGATTCTCGCTGCCAAAGCATCATCAGTCACATAAATCGTTAGTTCAGCCAAAAGATCATCAGATTATCCTATAATTTGTCCATTAGCAATAAGAAATAAGCAATTAGCATTCACTACATTAATCCTATCTTCAGAAAATAAAAAAGGATAAAGCCAGACATGAGAACCGAAAAAGTCCAGATGGAATGGATTTTCGCGGATAGTTCAAAATGTTCCATAATTACTCCACTCCGCAGAATTAGCCTAAACCGGGAAAATTCGGGTGCGCAGAAATTCCCTGAACACCACGGTAACCCGACGATTGGCCAGGCGCGAACCATTAATCAAACAATCATGCAATCTTTTCTACTTGGATTCTAATGGTCCCAAAATCAATGCTACTCAACAAGACTCAGAATGCAAAGTATTTCAAATTCCCAAAGCTCTCAAATAATGAGTCCTTATGCCAAAACAATGATGCCCTAATTTTGATAGCCAAACCCACGCC
Source organism: Sequoia sempervirens (assembly GCA_007258455.2). NCBI lineage: Eukaryota > Viridiplantae > Streptophyta > Pinopsida > Cupressales > Cupressaceae > Sequoia > Sequoia sempervirens. Next base: position 179,317,269 of record VDFB02026320.1, read on the forward strand.
ATTAAAACCAGGATAAGCTTAAGATTTCAAAGAAAATTATCATTTGGGCGATCAATCAATATGCACGAGGATTTCCCAAGGTGTGAGTAGGTTGGGTTGAATCATAAATCACAAAATCACAATAACCCTATTCAGCCTTGGCATGGAAAATTCAGACGAATGAACCAAAACCCTAATCGTCCCAGAATATGGAAAATCGGCACACTTAGGGGCTAGTCCTATTCAAACAGGGCTACGAAAACGCATCCGACTCTCAATTGATAAACAAAACGTGTGCAGAGAGGATGATGAAAACTGGTGAAGGGAAAAGTCAAACCCAAGCTCTATAAATACAAAATCATAATCAAGCAAAGGCTAACCCGAAATGATCATTATTCAGTACAGAAACACTTAATCATCATGCAAGCAAATGAAAAGGCCAATGATAATCTACCATGGATCAATCCAGTCGAAACTCGAGGTTGAAGAAGCAACCATGAAGCAAAAATGTCCTAGCAATGGGAACCTTAATCAGCACCAAACAATCCACGCGCAAACAACTCAGAATCAATGCTTAAAGCTCAAATGGAGAAAGCACTTCAGACACCAAGGTAGCAAACAAGTGAATGATGGAGTGAAAATGATGCTCAGAAGGTTTTAAATCGACCCATTTACACCACTGAGCAAAGGTACCTCAGTCATTAATGAGCGACAAGATGCATCTGACAAATCCAGAAACCCGAGCTCAAGACGGAATTTTGTAAAATCCCAATATACGCAGAAATATGGATGAACACAGATTTCGCGGAAATGCAAAAACCGGGAATATAGCGAAGTTCGGGATTTTAGCACAGTTCGGGAAAATCCGCCAAAACCGAAAAATCCCGGAGTTAGGAAGAAACCCAGATACGAAGAATGCAGCGATAGTTAGACAATGAACCAGGGCCCGGGAAAAACCGCCGGAGCTGGAAAATCTCGGATTCAGGTGAAAACCCGGATTCGGCCTAAAACTCAGTTTTAGCCAATTCAAGCCTCAAGACAAGATCAAAGCCAATAAGACCAACATGTCAAGACCTTCAAAAGAAAAATCCAATAAAACCAAAGGCCAAAAGACATGAAAAAGGGGTCCCTACTCCAAGTGGGGCGTGTGTGCAAAAAACTGCACAACAAATGGTGACTCTGTTGGGGAAATGCTCCTAAGTATTTCGATGACAAACTGGAATCAAGAACCTAGAACTCATGGTTTCATGGACCAGATATCCAACCACCACCTCCATGCTTAAACAAAGAAACCCCTAGTCATTCAAAGTTTCCTATACGAGGGTCAAAGTGTGTGCACATGCATTCATTATCCTTCCCTAGTTACAACAAAGACCAAACTTGGTATGAACAGGCTACGTAAAGATTCATACTCTAACAGTAACTTGGATAGAGCCTCGCTTCCAGTCAGGCATTCATAGCCCCGACGAGGTTATCGCTTTGATCCTCCTGAACATAGCTCTACTGCCAGTCGGGCCTCCATAGCCCCGGTAGAGATATTTAGATTCCCCTGATAAGTTGAATTCAAATCTTTCCATTTTCAATATTTTCTCTTCTTTTTTTTTGATTTCTTTTCTTGGCACTCATTTCATTCAACCTGTGAATAGTGAAGTCCACACTCAGGGATGAGAACCATAGTGGCACTAGAGCATAAAAAGATTTTTCACCTATTCAGACTTTACAAGGACCTTCTGCAACTTCAGGTATTAGTAATTAAAAGTATGAGACCCTCATATATTTCATTCAAACTGACTAGAAAACCTTTTGCTTCAACATAAGAATAAGTGACCGTGGGTGGAGAGTTCATACCATGGTATCCTAGAAGGATGATTAGAGTTTGTAAGGGAAATACTCAGAACATCAGACCCACTTAGTCACCATTGCCATATAGATGCACCCAAAGATCCCCAAAAGAGAAGGAACCGAGAGCAAGAGTAACGCAAACCAAGACAAACAAACCAAAGCAAACCTATTCTAACCAAAGCAAAACAAGTAAAGCAACCTAAACTAACTATATACATAGCAGAGGGCTGAAAATAGCTCATGACTGGAAATAATGCTTCAAATACTGCCCATTGATAGGCAGTGGAATATCTTCTCCCGTTAGAGTCTTCATACGGAAGGCATTATCTCCAAGTATTTCAGCAATCTGATATGGACCAAGCCAGAGTTTATCAAATTTTCCATGGTCCCCTTTTTGATCATGAGGTTTATCCTAGTATAAAACCAGGTTAGAAATCCTGAAGGCCTTAATCTTAGCCCGCCTGTCAAACCACCTCTTAACTACCCCTTGATGCTTGGTGAAATTCTCAAGGGCATTGTCTCATTTCTCCTCAAGGTGCAACAGTTCTGTCAACCTAGCCTCCCTTTTGTCCCCTTCATCATAAAACTCATTTATAAACTGTAAAGTTGGGATCTTGAGTTGAATAGGGAATACTGGCTCCAGACCATACACTAAGTGATAAGGAGATGTCCCAATGGATGACTTAAGCCTTGTACGATCTGCCCAAAGGGAAAACCAAAGCTGGGTGTGCCAGTCTTTTGGGTTCCTTTCTAACAGCTTACAGATAATAGTCAATAGGTTCTTATTAGAGGATTTTGCTAAGCCATTTCCCTGGGGGTAATAATTGGACGCAAACTTCACAATAATGCCATGATCAAAAATCCAATTTGAAAATTTTAAAGATGCAAAAGTAGGACCATTATCACAGATAATAGCAATAGGGCATCCAAATCGATTGAGAATAGCAGATTCTAAGAAGTCAATGACTACCTCAGATGTACATTGTCTACAAGCAAAAGCCTCAGTCCATCTTGTGAAATAATCAGTAATAGTGAGAATGTACCTGTGTCCTGTAGAAGATGGTGGGTTGATGGGACCTATGAAGTCCATTCCCCACTGAGCAAAAGGCCTTACCTCAGTGACTAGTTGGAGTGGAAGTGCTGCATACCTTTCCCTTGTTGCGGTGGTCTGGCACGTGTGACAGGTCTGTACATGATGGTGAACATCTTTGAACAGTGTAGGCCAGTAATACCTTGCCCTCAAGATCTGGTTTGCTATAGCAATTACAGAGCCATGACCAGTACCATATTTCTCGTGAAATTCATTCATCACTCTTTCAGCTTCCTGCTTCCCAAGACACCTCAAATAAATGCCTTCATGATTTTTCTTGTACAGAACAACTTCCTTCAACATGAAACCATCACTCTTTAACTATAGAGCTCATCTCTGAACTTCATTAAGATGGCCTGGAGGTCGTTGGTTCAACAAATAATACACAATGTCATCATACCACCCATCTAGGGAAACCTCTTTGATATTATAATTTTGAATAGTCAAATTGGGACCTATTTCTGCCATAGTCTGAGTGAGTCCTTTCCCTCTTACCAGCTTCATGGGTTGGATCTCAATGTCATACTCTTATAGCATGGTCACCCATTTAGCTCTGCGCTCACCTAATTCATTTTGCATCAGAAGCAACTTAACTGCAGAATCAGGGATAATTGCATACACCTTATTTCTGAGGATATAATGCCTGAATTTCTTTACTGCTCTGACCAGGGCATATGCCTGCTTTTCCACACTTGGATATTTCAACTCAACATCTTTTAATGGTGCGCTCATAAAAGTGATAGGATGCTCATTTCCCTCATCAGGCTTTTGAGTTAACATTCCTGCGCATGAATGGTTTGAAGAAAATGAATAGATGTAAAAAAGTTTGTTGTAATTAGGACTTACCAATACTGGAGCATCAACAATGGCTATTTTGATTTCTGCAAATGCCTCCTTTGCTTCTGTAGTCCATTCGACCTTGGCATCCTGCTTCAACATTGCATTCAGTGGCTTGACAATTTTAGCAAATTCAGTAATGAATTTTCTGACAAAGTTGATCTTTCCAAAGAAAGATTTCATCTTTTTTTTGCTAGCAGGGGGCTGAATCTTCAATATAGCCTCCACTCTTTCTGGATCGATAGCAATTCCCTTTTCTGATATCACATGTCCTAGCAACTTTCCCTCTGTTACTCCAAATATACACTTTTTAGGATTCAAAGATATGCCAAATTCCCTGCACCTTTGAAATACTTTGTGCAAATCTGAGATGTGGTCCCCTCTGTTCTTTGAAAACACACTCAGATCATCCATATAAATAATGATGCACTTGCCTATGATATCTTTAAAAGCAATATCCATGGCCCTTTGAAATGTGGCCCCTGCATTAATGAGCCCAAATGGCATTCTCATGTAGGCAAAGGTACCCCATTTAGTTGTGAAGGCAGTTTTGTGTCTGTCCTCATATTGAACCATCACTTGATTGTACCCTGAATAATCATCCAGAAAGGACATCATCTGGGATCCATTAACCACTTGAAGCACTTCATCCAGCGATGGGACTGGGTAGTTATCTTTTTCTGAAGATCTGTTCAAATTCCTAAAATCAACATAGAGTTTGATTTCTCCATTCTTTTTTTTCACTAGAACCAAGTTGGCCACCCATGTTGAATGCCTGACAGGAAATATAATTCTGGCAGACAGTAACTTCTGGACTTCTTTTTGTATGACTGGTTCCAATAATGCATTGATAGGTCTCTGCCTTTGCCTAAAGGGCTTGGCATCTGGCTTCAAAGGGATAGTATGAGTTATGATTGAGGTATCATAAGTTTTCAAGCCCTCATAACTCTAGGCTACTATATCGGGAAAGCTACGCAATGCTGCAATTATTCCCTGTATTTCTTCTAGAGTGCATACTTTGCCAATAAAAATGTTCTTGGCGTTATCTTCAGTTCCCATATTATAAGTATCACACTATCCACTGATAGACTCCTTCTTTGATTCTTGTTCCTGATCCTTGATTTTATCCATATCAAAAATTCTCTCCAACTGTACCATTCCCCTTGGAATAGTATTTGATTTTAAGTTCATAACTCCTTCTAAATCCAATTCTGCTTCTTGGAGCTCTGTCTCATCAATGATTTAAGAAGCAAAAATGTCTGTATTTGTGATAAAATCTAGAATATTCTTATCATCTTCGAACACCTGGAAGTTAGTAACATTATCGGGAACCGATGGCACAGGAGTCAATTCTACAGTGAATTTCTTCAAACCTGACAAAGATAAAGGTTGTAGGGTGCTTGCTGCTTGAGCCAGAGAATCTGTTGTTTGATTCTTTCGCCATGGTATTAGCTGAATGTTGAAGGCATCAAATCCCTCAATGAGGTCCCATACTCTATGCCTATAATTATTCATTCTTCTATCGTGGCAAGAATATTGTTTCCTTACTTGCTTAACTACTAACTCAGAATCACCAAAAACTTGTAGAATCTTGACCTTTTTCTTAAGTGCCATAAGAAGTCCATGAATTAACGCTTCATACTCCGCTACATTATTTGTACAATGAAATTGAAGTCTATGGGCTGCAAAGAAATTCTTACCTTTCGGACTGACCAATTCAAACCCTGCCCCAGCTCCATGTTTGGATTTGGATCCATCAAATCTGAGAGTCTAGCATTCAGCAATGGTAGTCTTCTTCATCACATCCTTTGGCTTAATATCGCTGGATAGTTTTTTGGATGGCACAGACTCCTTTCCTTGATATTCTTCCTGAAGATTATGCTCATCTGTTTTAACTGCCGAGGTTGGATTCATACATTTCTATACTTGTTCTACTGCTGTTTGGCACAAACAACATTCCAACTCTAAGTGGGAAGCATTATGAACTCTACACCAATTAGGTAAGAGTAATTCTTCAAAGCTTGTCCTTCTACCAAGATGCATTTGATTGTCAACACATTGCTTGATGAATTCCTGAAAACTGTCTAATAGAATGATCTGATTATCTTCAGTTTCTTCTTCCTCTACTAGTTTTGTCAAAACAGTAACAGGGCTGGATCCTGTCTCAGCACCAATGGGCATCATGTGCAGCATCAATATCTCCTCCGAGTCTGACTCCTCATACTGTGTTGACAACACATAATTTCCCATGCCAACTTCGAATATCAGAACCTCTATTGAAGTCTTTTGGTATTCTGTGATCATGTATTTCATTCTTGGCTCTCTCTCAATCCTGATCTGATTGGGCACCCCTTTCCAGGGAAGCCACATGTGAGAGTGATCAGTAGACATATATCCATTCAAAGCCTTAGTGAAATCTCTTCCTAAAATCAAACCATACGCATCAGGGATATCAGCTACCTGAATATTGATAACCTGTTGAATTCTTGGATCTGAAGCTACCTGCATGTGAATCATATTTAACTCTCCCACCCTGTTCACTTCAGTTCTATCCAACTGAGTCACCTTCTTCTGAGAGTCAGCAGGTGTAATTCCTAGAGCTCTACAAACTCCAAATGGCATCACATTGGTGAAAGCACCAGAATCTAATAAATAATTATGTAGATTCTTACCGAATATACGCACCGAAATCAGAAATAGTGGCGTTTCTGTCTTCCCTTGAAACAAAGTAGGCTGAGTATCCACTTGAGCCACTTGAGTCTTATCATTTTCTTTTCCTTTATCTCCAGGGGACAAGTTAGTCCGATTTTGTGTCCTTTCAGGCTGGAAACTAGAAGTCCCACTGACATCTTCAGAAGATTTATCCAATGACGCCGGATGTGCATCATAAGTACCTAAAACTGCCTTCTTAATGGGAGGGAACCTTAATAACTCAAATTCTGAAAGATTTATCTTTAGTTTCTTGAATTCCTCAGCAACATACGAAGCCATCTGCTCTTCGTTCATATTAGTGGAAGCTGGTTCCTCCACCTTGTCCTTGCTTGCCTAGACAGTTCTTTCCTTCTGTGGGTCAGCTTGAACATGTCTTTCCTTCGAAAGATATTGTCTAGAAACATGTGGATAAGAAGGGTTATTGCTGGCATTAGGATCTGGGGGAGTACTGAAGTTGTTAGGAGGAATAGAAGTGGTGAAAGGTCCCCCAGCCTGTGGGTGCCTATGAGGCATATCTCTCAGACCTTGCCTCTGGAACATCTATACTTCTTCAACATAAGCCTCCTCCTGATCTAGGGGGCCATTGTCATCCATTGTTTCTTCATTGAATAGCTGAGCAACTTCATCCCCATTACAAATTTGATCTGTTTCCCCTTCCTGAGAATCAGATTCCCCCTTTGGTACATTCTCCTTACTTGCTGGGAAAGGAGTGTGATTTAAAACCAGCACAGGAGAATCATAAGGACTGGAGGGAACAATCTCCTGTCCATTTGCATTATTCTCTACCTCATATTAGAAAATAGAGGCAACAGTTTGGAACTCTGGACATTCTAACTCTGAATGCTGACTTGTCTTATGAAGCCTACACCATCCTGATAAGGCTGCTTCAGCCAAGTATACACCATTGGGAGGCTTGTCTTGACTGACTGGATGATTTGTAGATTGGTTGACAGGTTGATTAACTGGTTGATCCAACGGGGTGGGAACTCCTCCACTGTTAGGTCCGGTATTCCAAGTTCTAATTTGTCCTTGTGGTTGCCTCTTATCAAATCCAGATCCACTACCTTGACCTCTATCAAAATTATGTCTCCTATCATTATTGTAATTTCTGTCATTGTTGTACCCCCTATCCTAATTATATCCCCTATCATTATGTAATCCTCTTTCATTACGTTGTCCTCTATCAAAACTCTGTCCTTGTGAAAATTCTCTGCTCTGATTGGATTGCATACTCTTCTAGGTAGCTTGCAATTGACTATTTTGATTCCTTAGGTAGGTCACCTCCAGATTCAACTTCTTTATCTGTCCAGCCATTTCATCAATCCTCTCCCTATTTGGATCTCGATAAGGAGGCTGGCTTGGGTTACTCTGAGGAGGGACAAGCATTGTAGTAGATCCCATAGACTGATGCAACACCTCAGAATTTTGTAGATAAGCAAGAAAACTATTTGACTGTGGCTGATACATAGGCTGATTAACCTGTTGCTGGGGAAAATTCATCATAGGAGAAACTTGGCTCATAGGAAGATCGGGATGTGGTACCAAAGGTAATTAAGGTATTGGATTCATGACTGGAGTATGATTAGTGAGTGCCTGATTTACTGCTTGAACCTGATTGGGGTGTGCAACTGGTCCTAAAGAAGGCAACGACCCAGTTCTGTGTTGCCTCAGATCTGTGCTAAGCTTAACAGCTTCTGTGTAGGCATCAGTTAGGTTAGTTGGAGGGTTAGGTCTCCACTTCAGAAAGGTGGCTGTGAGGCTATCCAATGCTTCGTAATAGACTCCCAAGGCTGTATTTTCATCCAAAAAATAAGGGTCTTGTAGTCTGGTGTACGCACGGTGAAACCTATTATTGAAACTGGATATTGGTTCATTGACCTCTCTCTTGACTCTAGTGAATTGCAGGTATAATTCATTAGCATTGATGGGTATTCTAAACTTCTGTAAAAAGGAAGTTTCAAGATCATTCCAATTAAGAATTGAGCCAGAAGGGAGGTGATTGTACCAGTAAAAAGCCTCTTCTCCTAGTGAATAAGGGAACAACCTATAGGCAACATCCTCATGAACAATCCCTCTATCTTTGAGACAAGTTTGAAAGATCCTTATATGCTCTTCTGCAGTCCTGTTTGGGTCATTAACATGGAACTTTGAACAAAAGTGCTCAGGGTTTTTGGGCATAACATTGTAAGTGTTGAAAGACAAAGGGGATGGATTATTAGCTAGGAAAGCCATTGGCAAAAATGGGGGTGGTGGTTGTGGTTGGTTAACGATAGGCTGAGGTTGTTGAATGGGAACTGTTTCAGGGATGGGTATGGCCTCAACCTTTGGATGTGAAGATATGGATGATGCTGGTGAAGGGATGGGTGATGATGACTCTCCCCTTTCTCGGGTCCTCCTTGACCTAGTGGGGAACTATAATTCCTGTAGATATTCCTCTCCTGTGGTAGATCTGGTGTTTCTCCTATATCTCTCTGGAGAGATGGCATTCAGGAAATGATCCAGTGTGCTCATTCAGGCCCTCCTTCTAGCGCCAATCTGTTGATGGTGTTTTCTACACAAAAACAACTCAAACAAAATGCAATATTCTATCTCTCTTGAAAGGTTATTTTCAACAATTAATCACTGAAAATCACCCCAAGGTCTCTCGGGTGTCAGGTCACGACGATGCATAAACAACTCACATAATATGTGAAATGCTGGTAATCACAAGGGGACCTTACTACAAGCAAACTGTATCTTTCAATTAATCAAATTTTGCAATATGATGATCTCAAATCCTAAATCTAACTAGATAATAAAGAAATAGCAAAAGATAGGGTGCAAGAATATGATGAAATCTAAACTATTCCTAGAATGAGTAATGCAAATGACAGATATCTGGAATGGACCAATCTCAAATAACCAATTCTTGCTTAACCCACAAGGCAATCTTACAAGAACAGTGCAATCTTCTAAGGTATATAGACTTTAAAATCATAGACATTCATCCATAATCAAACTTAAGCACATGTAAATATATGGTCCAGGTTGACTTCACCAGCCTACTACCATCAGATAGTTACTGGGAGTATAGACCAGAGATTGCTACAAACATTCCAAATATGAAATCATAAACACCATTCACCAAACTACAACTAACTTAATTATGAACAATAGACCCTAAATCTTTAAGCAATCTGGAAAATAAAACAACAGGAACCATGCAAGATGAAATAACACAAGAGGTTGCACCAGGAAAACCACAATGTCTTCAACTGTATTAGATCATCAAAATGCTGCAACAATTCCACTGTTCTGCTTAGAATACTTGCTTCAAGAAATTGACTAAATACTCTAACTCTTCTTCCTAACTTAACTCTATTATCTCTTCTATTTTCTCTAATATCTCATGTCTTACAATGAGGCAAGAATGCCTCTATATCAAACTCTCAAGACATGTCGGCCCAGCCAAACATTTACAAAATAAGAATAACTGCCCAAAACAATTCGGCCTTAGAAAACCAAAATAAGGCACACATTAAATGCCATCCATATCATCAAGGTTGGCCTTGACACAATCCCAAATGTAGTCCGGTCCAATGCATGCCCTATGATAATAGGGAAGCACAAATCTCAAAATGGCATTAAATACCACCTCCCTTATCCTTGCCCTGAGCCAACGATCCTTGAACCTTCAAGAATGTTCTATCCAATTCGGTGACAGGTGTCAAAGGCAAGATCTTAAGTCTGCATTGAATGGAATCAATCTCTTCTTTTGACTGGTCAACAGTCTTATTCCAATCATACTTATGTGTCTGGTACTTGTCCATCACTGCCAAGTAGGTGGCCGCATCATCTAGCTGGTGGCCAGTTATAACACTCTCAGAATTTGGGGCATAAACCTCATGCCACCATTCCCTGAGTTGCTCTAGACTTAGGTATTTGGGGGCAATCTTTCTCCTACCAGTCATAACCTCAAATAATGCAATGCAACCCTCATACACCCCAGTAAGATCACCATCTATTTGCTTCTTTCACTTATGGATCTTCTTCATGGCCTTATGCCGAATCTGCAGAGCCTCAAACCATTCCCAGGGTTCATTTAATCTGGAGGAAGGAAGGATTCCATCCGTAGCTAATTTATCCTTACCATGTACCATGATGACTTTGGATTTTTGTAATAGAAGGCCAATGTCCTCCTTGTCCTAAGACAACACATGCTCCAATAATTCCTTTGCTTGGACTTCATCTTTCCCAATTGACAGGATATCGTTGATTACACTATCTCCCTTCATTTGCACATCCTTCAACCAATCTATTGCAGTTTGAGCCGAAGTCTTCATCTTTTCAATCTCAGAAATAGTTTCCTTGGGCAGAAAGCCAGGAGTGGCAGAAGAAGATGGGTGGAGAGATTGCAAGGGTTTCATTACCTCCTCCAAGCATTTCCTAAGTCTTTCATTTTCTTTCCTTAGCTCATGCTTAGTCTGGGTCTCCTTTCTCAATCTGTCGATGATCACAGCACTAGACCCTTCATATTCCTCTATATCTTGCTCCATGGATGCCGGTCCTAGGTTAATAGTTTATACATTGTAATATCCACCAGTGACATCTTCTCTTGTCTTGTCCATGGCAGGGGTGGCAATGTGGATAACTCGGTTATTTGCTTCATCTCTCTCCATCTTTGAGACAACCCTAGCTGCCTTCTTTTTCTTTCCTTTGCCAATTTTGGACAGCATTTCATCCCAATCCAAGGGAGTGTCCTCACCACTACCTATTTCTTCCTTGCAATCTCTTTTTCAAGATAGTCTGGGGCTGCAGGTTCCACCCAGATTTCCTCTAATGTTGCCTCTTCCTGCTGTTCTTCCAGCATTTTCTGCTCTTCCTTTTCAGTTATTTTATCCTCCTCCTTCTCAGGGAGCTGCTCACCTTGATCACCTTCTTCAAGCTCCACCTCCTGCACCGGTGATGGGGTTCTAACAGGGATGTCTTCCTCCTGCTCAGGCAATCCACTTCCTCTGCCATTTTCCGGAGAGTCCTCATACATCACTAGAGGAGAAGGATGCTTTTCTACCTCTTCGGCCTCAAGCCCAACTGCCTCACCAAAGAGTGTCCCTTGTTTGAATGGCTCTGCCTCTCTGCTAGTTTCATGCTCCTCAGAAATTCCCTGCTCATGCATGCTTGGTGGAGGAGACACAGCCTTAGATGGCTCCACAACTGGTGGCTTTGGAGGAGAATCCATCTGCATTTTCTCCCCAGGGGAAGGAGTCCTAGATTTCCTCATGTAAACTTTTGTCTTCTCTCCTGAACTCTCTATATCAATGATAGGGGGCTCATCCTTTGAGGCAACCTGACTCTTCTTCTTTGAAGGCTTGGTTGTTCTATCCTTCTTTGGTGGTGGAGGGACATCCTCTTCAACTGGTTTTTCTAACTCTTCCTCATCAGAGGATCTACCAATCTTCAGAGCTCTACTCCTCTTCTTTCCCTTGGGCTTTCTCTTTGGTTCCGGCTCACTTTCCTTGGGGCCTCTGATCTTTATCTTGAAAGGAGAGCTCTTTTTGGTTTTCCCTTTGGGGTCATCATCCCCGAATTCCTCTGAAGTAGACATTGGGTTGAGGTCCCCCATCAAATTGAAGGTATAGGTTACCTTCTCGCTCTCAAGCTCCCAAACCTTATGCTTCAACCAAGAAGAAGTAAATTTCATAACGGGGGCCATTAGGTCCTCCAACTCTGTGACCTCATCTTCATTCCAATTGATTTCTCCGATTGATCTATTCTTAACAGCTTCATAAGCATGGTCCTGTACCAGGTTTCCATCATCCTGCAGTTGGTCCGGGATCAACTTCACATTGTACTATCTGATCACATCAACAGGAAGCCTGGAGTACCTCTTCTTTCTGGCTTCAAGATCATCCTTCATGTTGGCCCAATAGTCTTCTAGGTCATCTTTATGCTGGTACTCTCTAGTGGCCTTCTTCTGTGCTTCTCCTATGATATCAAAGTTCATTCTTTTGGAGTGGAAGGAGAAACCATATGCTGCCAATTCATCCCCTGCAGTGTGTGCTGATTGGATGGAAGGACACACCTCTGCCACACCAATTCCAAGAGGGAAATCTCCACCAAAACCTGTCTTATGCTTTTCCTTCTTTACAATGGCATCAAACTCACAAATCTGTCTAACAATTTCTAATAGCACAATGTGATCTGTGGGGTATCTGGGTAACCTGTATGGAGCGACCAGGCATCCATCAATCCTAATGTAGGTGAAGGTGGGAAATTGAATAAACCAGGCCCCATAATTCTTTATCAACCCCTTGGCTCCATCTGACAGTCTTACATGCTCGACATTCTAGCATCCTTGTGATATCCATTGTGAATGCATCATTAGCCCTCCTATAGTCTTTGTGTCCTAGGTGCAACTCCGGGTATACTTCATAAAATATGTCCTGTCCGAATGTCCCTTGTTGATTTAAACCCCTGTATGGGTAGAATCTAGCAAGCACATACATGACATAGGAGGACATGGTGAACCTCTTAGTCTCTAGGACGTTCCTCAACTACTTATCAATTTCAGAACTAATGAGCCCTACCCAATGATAGTTAGTTCCTTGTTCAATTTTGGTGATCACATGGACCATCCAACTCTTTAGTATTCCAGCAGTCTTCAAACCTGCCACCCTACTCAAAAATGTTATGGCATCATAGATATCTGATCTGAATTTGATCCTATGCAACTGCTTGGGCAGTTTAGAGTGATGTGATTTTGGCTTGTCCAACCAAGTATTAATCATTTGTTGAGCTTTGATGGGCTCATTCTCGTAATATGTTCTAGCCAAGTCCATGTTTAAAGCACACACTGAAGGTAGATCAGGCATGTCAAAGGCTTGAGCAATGGAGACATGACTGAAATTAGCCAAGACTCTTCCCTCAGTACTGATAACCCTTTGTGTATTGAAGTCGTATTGCTGGGCACACTCCAAGATCAACTCATAACATTGGATTGCAAGAGGAAACCCTGCCACATGTACTAGCCTAGACTTCATCATGCCATTCCTTAGGACTGAAAAATTCTTCTCAGCTGTCCTCTGTTTGAACTCCTCGTACCTCCAGGCCCCCACATTGGTGTCTGACACTTATGACCATATGGAAGATATCTTACTTTCAGGAAGCTGACCCTTAGTATCTAACCTTAATCTTTCTTCGTCTGAGATAGTGTCACCCTTGGACTTTCCTGCTGTAGCCTTGCTTGATTCGGCCTACATTCACAAAGAACATGATTAGTACTCAATTATCATGCATATTCCAATCCAAAGGTTAGCCTAAAATCATATAAATCAATTAAAATCCACTGCAAACTACGAATCTTTGGAGGTCCAGAAAAATAAAGCAGTCCGGGAAAACCATGCAAACCAGGGAAATCCCGTTGGGGTGGAATTTCAAAAAAATCCGACCCAGATGGATTCTCACTACCAAAGCATCATCAGTCACATAAATCGTTAGTTCAGCCAAAAGATCATCAGATTATCCTATAATTTGTCCATTAGCAATAAGAAATAAGCAATTAGCATTCACTCCATTAATCCTATCTTCGAAAAATCAAAAATGATAAAGCTAGACAGGAAAACCGGAAAAGTCCGGATGGGACGAATTTTCGCGGACAGTTCGAAATGTTCCGGTAATTACTCTACTATGCGGAATTAGCCTAAACCGGGAAAATTCGGGTGCGCAGAAATTCCGCGAACACCACGGTAACCTGATGATTGGCCACGCGCGAACTATTAATCAAACAATCATGCAATCTTTTCTACTTGGATTCTAATGGTCCCAAAATCAACGCTACTCAACAAGACTCAGAATGCAAAGGATTTCAAATTCCCAAAGCTCTCAAATAACGAATCCTTATGCCAAAACAACGATGCCCTAATTTCGATAGCCAAACCCATGCCATTAAAACCAGGATAAGCTTAAGATTTCAAAGAAAATTATCATTTGGGCTCTCAATCAATATGCACAAGGATTTCCCAAGGTGTGAGCAAGTTGGGCCGAATCATAAATCATGAAATTGCAATAACCCTATTCAGCCTTGGCATGGAAAATTCAGACAAATGAACCAAAACCCTAATCGTCCTAGAATACGGCGAATCAACACACTTAGGGGCTAGTCCTATTCAGACAGGGCTACGAAAACGCATCCGACTCTCAATTGATAAACAAAACACGCGCAGAGAGGATGATGAAAACTGGTGAAGGGAAAAGTCAAACCCAAGCTCTATAAATACAAAATCATAATCAAGCAAAGGCCGACCCGAAATGATCATTATTCAGTACAGAAACACTCAATCATCACGCAATCAAATGAAAAGGCCAATGATAACCTACCATGGATCAATCCAGTCGAAACTCGAGGTCGAAGAAGCAACCACGAAGCAAACACGTCCTAGCAATGGGAACCTTAATCAGCACCAAACAATCCACGAGCAAACAACTCAGAATCAATGCTCAAAGCTCAAATGGAGAAAGCACTTCAGACGCCAAGGCAGCAAACAAGTGAATGATGGGGTTAAAATGATGCTCAAAAGGTTTTAAATCGACCCATTTACGCCACTGAGTAAAGGTACCTCGGTCATTAATGAGCGACAAGACGCGTCTAACAAATCCAGAAACCCGAGCTCAAGACGGAATTTCGTAAAATCCCAAGATATGCGGAAATATGGATGAACATAGATTTTGCAGAAATGCAGAAATTGGGAATATAGCGAAGTTTGGGATTTTAGCACAGTCCGGGAAAATCCACCAGAACCAGAAAATCCCGGATTCAAGTGAAAACCCGGATTTGGCCTAAAACTCAGTTTTAGCCAATTCAAGCCTCAAGACAAGATCAAAGCTAATAAGACCAACATGTCAAGACCTTCAAAAGACAAATCCAATAAAACCAAAGGCCAAAAGACATGAAAAGAGGGTCCCTACTCCAGGTGGGGTGTGTGTGCAAAAAATTGCACAACATGACCTCATCCCCGATATAAATTTTCAAAAACTACACCCCAAAGGGATTGGATCCTTGATGAAAGATTAATAATACAACTTAACAATCGCACCATGCTACTAGTGGTAGAAGACCATAGTCTTCAAACATACCAAAGTAGTGTAATTCCACATGATAATTGTTCAATAATTACATGATAAAAGATAATGTAATTCCACACCATAATTTTTCAATAATTACATGATCAAAGATAATGTAATTCCATACCATAATTGTTCAATAATTACATGATCAAGGATAGTGTAATTCCACACCATAATTTTTCAATAATTACATGATCAAAGACCGAATGGAAAATGACTATTGTTAGCCTCTATCATCCTCTCTTATAGTTCCTTTTATGTGCAATTGAGGAGATGATCAGAAAAAATCTTATAGGCTTCTTTGGGTCCTTGGCATTGACAATGGGGTGATTCCACTTTCACAGATCCTTGTTGTTGCACATGTAACAAGAGGGTTCGGGGAAGCCTTTGCATCAACCATTGCACTTTCAACACCTTCAGCTGATAAGAAAACCATCAATATAAATGACTATGTTCAAAAATTAACGTATGGATATAAGGAAAATGCAACATCAAATCTAAGCGTAGAGAAAGAGAATCAGTAGGGGGAGAGATGAAAGTCTTATTTGAAAAATGCAGACAACTTTCGTAACACATTTATATATACGAAATGAAATCATTTATATGTACCTGTGGAGGAGAAATAAAATTGGAAATAGATGAGGAGGAAAAGGAAAAATCAAACAGACCAAGAAACATCACCAATAATCAAGGCTCAATTTTATCGCTTCTTTGACAAAAAATGTGCAGGCTAGTGTGAAGAAACAATAAAATCAGACCTTGATCTTATTAGCGAAGTTTCTTCACAACTGCCACTTCCTTGTTCATTCTTGCCCTGAAATGTGAAGAATGTTAATGTCACATAAAATTGAAATGCATGCAATGAATTCATTCAAAATATGAAAATACACGTTCAAAAGAAAATTTCAAAATTACCCTTTCTTCCACTTTCTTCCTCTGAAATAACCAGGGATAGTGTGTTTTCCAATATATTGTCAAAATTAGCATATTTGTAATAGAAATGACATTTTCTAAATGAAATCACAAATACACTCTAAAATTTGAGCAAAAAGTGACTGCAACAACACATAAAAGTATTTAGGATATTAAAAACTCTATCTTAGAAATGTTACAAATAAGGTCAAGGCCCAATTTTTTCTGCTACCTTGCCAAAAATTGAGAAATTGGAAACCCATTGTCCTATTACATCAATGTAGCAAGATAACGAATTTCTTATTTCTCAAAGATTTTTTCCTAGGAAAACAATCTCCTCCCCAAGCACCCTTTTGTCTTGCTACCCTATCAAGGAACATTTTCCTATCCCAAATGGACACTAACTTGCTCACACCCACCACTTCCTTGTCCATCCTTGCCCTATAATGCCAAGAATGTAAACATCACATCAAATTCAAATACATGCAACCAATTCATTCAAAATATCAAAATACACATTAAAAAGTAGATTTCAAAATTACCCTTTCTCCCACTTTCTTCCACTTTCCCTTTTAAAGTACACATCTGTGGTTACATGTAATATGTAAAAAAGTTACTAGTGTTACGTGACAATTAAAGTTCCAAAATTTATTGCACCATCTACTATAAGAAAGCATATAGTTTTTCAATCATAAGAAACAAAATTTTAAGGTGAACTTCCTTACATTCTTGGTGCGTAGGAAACAAAAACTTTTGACAAGAAAATAGTTGATAGGGGATAGTGTGTTTTCCAACACTACAAATAATTGGAAATTTTTTTTTGTTGTAATTAGATGAAGATAGTGAAATTCCATTTTTACTATTACAAATAGCATTTAATACAATTATTCATTTGAAAGTATCCATGATGAGAAAAATGGTCGACCTCAAATGATTTAAATGTCAACCTTTTTCTTTCATTTATAAGCAAGCTACCATTAACAATAAGACTTAAAGTGGCATTTCCTACCGGTATATTTCATATTAACATAAATAGAATGCAAATTATAAACACAAAACCAAATGATTATTGTTACATTCTGCATAATAGAAAGTGCTCATTGAACAAGAATTGAGAAGTGAGTCACAACTCTATGTGTTTTTCATCATGCAACTATTATGTGCATTTTCTGTTCCAAATATATGAAGAAGTTGAAATGGAATGTTGTTTGAAAGTAAGGGTTGTTATAAAATATGAAGGTGAGCTTCAAAACATTGTTTTCTTATAGTTTGCATAATAGAAACTGCTCATTGAACAAGAATTGAGAAGTGAGTCACAACCCTGTGTTTTCCATCCTGCAACTATTATGTGCATTTTCTGTTCCAAATGTATGACGATATTGAAATGGAATGTTTTTTGAAAGTAAGGGTTGAATACATTCATAATATCAATATAATTTCTAGTGGGGGATACATAAAAGTATCCAAAATCAACTAAGGTGCCACCAACCAATTGGGTTCTCACTGTGTAAGTAACCAAAATGTTTTCATTACATTCATACTATTTATGTGTAAGTGCAGGTTCAAAAACATTGGGTGTTATGAAACCTACAACCCAAATATTGTTTTCAAACCCTTTAAAAGTAACAAACCAATTGGTTACTCACCCCTTAGGTGAATTTGGATAGTCTTATATATCCCCGACCTGCAACTCCCTGCAGAATGAGAAAACCCAGAACACAGAGTGTTTTCCAAGAACAATACTTGTTAAAATTTAAAACATGTCTTAATCACAACAATGCCCTTCCCTCATGTAGTGAACAGATAGATTCTTGCACAAGGGAAAAAAACACTAGAATAATTTAATGTGACAAGAGACCTCTTTGCTTTCCTCCCCATGACGTTTCCTCTCGTTTGTCGGTTTCATCACTTTTATTATCCATCTTGGCAAGCCCTACACTATGCCATCTCATCATGTTATGTATGTTTCTATGTATGTTTCATTGCATTCCTATGGTCTAAATAACAAAATATTTTCAAGATGAATATTCATACTGTTATGTAAAATTCCAGGTTGCAAAACACTATTTTTTTGAAATCTGCAACCCACACAATGTTTTAAAACCTTTCACAAGTGATAAACCAATCGGTTACAAACCCCTCACCTCAATTCCATTGATTTTTTTGTCTCCCCCACCTTCTATCCAACCTTTCAATTTTAACCTACAAAATGAGAAAACCCACAACGTAGAGTGTTTTCCAACAACAATACTTCTTACATATTAAAATGTATGTCTTAATGGGAAAAGCTAACTCATAGACAAAAAAAACCTATGTATGTAACATGATATCATACCCCTCATCCCCCATCCCACACATTGGAAAAAATACACCGACAAAAAGACTTGACAGATGGTTAGCCGCATGCCATCACATGTCCATCACCGAAAAAGGATGCGTGGCCCCGATGGGAAAGTAAAAAAGCTAGACAGAACACACCTAAATGTCACATTTTCCACATTTTCATTTTGCTGTTTGCTGGGTGGGGAGGGACGTGTGGGCGACAAAATGGAGTTACAGGCGGCTAAACCAGAGTAAAAACTTTTTCATTTTTTTATGTACATAGGTGCATTTTGTCTACATTTTTTTCGCATCTGGAGAGCTAAAAGTCACCATTTGTGACATTTCATTTTATAGTTTGTTGGGGAGTGCAAGCGATAAAATGGAGGCCGAACAAGAGAAACGCATTCAACATGTGTGTTGACTAGCCAACAGTATGTAAATCTACCACTGTATATGCCATTTTGCCATTTTGTAGGAACTGTGAAGGATGACTGTTAAATGAGTTTCCGTGAATCATTGAACAACGCTTAAATGGGTTTTCTAAAAAGCATTGAATGACTATTAGTTAAAGAAAAATGGTTTTCATTGATGGAAAAATATTTTTTTTTGTTTGTGTGTAGGGTTTTCCTTTCAAATGCATAGCTGTTTATGTTTTTTTATTTTGAGGGTTTTCAAATTTCACTGTGAAGAATTGAACAACTATTGGTTGGGAAGATGGGTTTTCATTGAGTCTGAATAAGAGCCAAGGATCTACAATACCTAAATGCATTTGATAGGCATGAAGGATAGCTAGCAGGTATATAAATTTGCCATGTTCATTAAGAAAATGGGTTTTCATTGATGAGAAAATAAATAGTTTTCCTTGCGTAAAGGGTTTTCATTTGAAATACAGAGCTCTTTATGTGTTTTTGTGTAAAGGGATGATTAAAAGGATGCAGTATCATTGTTCACTATTGTTTTGAGCATTTCCCATGTAACACTCACACTTTGAGGAGGAAACATCCTTCATGTAAAATTTTGGGATATAATAGGCACACAATAATGCAACATTTTTTTTAAAAATTCAACTAAAAATTATTTGCATTCACCACAGTAAGCATCTCATCTATAAAAGTATCATAAATTATTAATGCAAAATAAATTTTGGAAGTTTAACTAACCAGTACACTTGCAATTCAAGCAATGACAGCTAGAATCACCTGTATTTAGTGCAGAAGCTTCACGTCTCCTAAATAGTCCTTCTCAATCCACCTGCCCTTATTTACTTCAATTTTGTTTCCTCAAATATATCAACCACCTGGAAGGAAGACAAGTGTTAGTGATAGATTAAATTGGAAAATTAAAGAAATTTGGTGCTACAAATAATTCTTTTTATTCGAAATTTCACCAATATACAATTATATGTTGTCGTGAGCACAAAATGCCAGCTTGTACAAACAATAAAAAAACATATTAAACTGTACAATGGGAATTTAATTTCCAATTTAACCTATCGCTAACACTAGTAATATATATCAACAATTATATCTGCCATTCTGCAAGAACTGTGAAGCACTGAACGTTCATTCAAATATATAAAAAACTCATCTCTCCTAACATATGAAAGAGGCCATAACTTGCAATAATCAATAAGGGCATAGAAGATAGACAAGAAGGATACCATGTACCACTAACAAACTTTTGTTTATATCCCATGTCTCTCAATGAACATTTAAATGACATATTGGTATCGTAACCATTATTCAATGATATTGTAAATTGAACCATTATTTATACAAATGACTGAAAAAATATAGATCATTGCAAGAATAAAGGTTAACAAGTCAACAAAATCCTTGGTGATCACCTTGATTGACCAAAAAATAGCAGCTAATTTGCCGACAAAACACACCTATATACATACAAAAACGAATAAAAACATAGACAAAAACATACACAGAAACATACATAATATGAAAAGAAGGAAAAATAGGATGTTAGTGTAGAAAAGAGAATTAGTTGGATGGAGACATGAGAGTCCTATGTGAAAAGGTAATTTTTTTTTGTAAACAACTTATTAAAAAAAAAACATCTGCATTCTCTAATCAGAAAGATACTCTCAAAGCTAAGAACAATATTTGGGTGTATAAGAGTGAATTTGCACCCCATGTGCAAATCCCCTTTTTTCCTTTATCCACCTTAGAAAACTAAGTTCAAACACTTAATTCCACCTAAGCCCACTGCTTGCATCACACTTGGTACCTATGTTGAGTGTTAGTGGAGGCGTTTCTTGCGGGGATGCTCATGTGGCACACAGATGTCTGTGTGGCGCGCTTACGTCCCTAGCATATTCCTGCATTTGGAACCTACAGAGGCGTTACACTTCCCATTGGCAGTCAATTTTTAACGCCCTCCTTGGCCGACCGACCTGAATATGGCCATTTTTTCCCTCATTCCTTCATATTCAATCCTTGAACTTGCATTTGGAGGTTGGAAGATCTCTTCACCACTTTTGGACTTCATACACAAGCTTCACAATCTTACTCCAAACACTTTACACTTCATAGCAGCAACATCAACACTCCACCACATTAGTAGAGCAAGTGTGGAACAAAACACCATTGTAGCAGAGGCTTGAGTTCCTCTCATTCTCTCCCCCATTATCCTTGAGTGCTCTTGGTGGAGGTGGTAATATTTCACTCCTCTCCTCTATTACTTGGTTGAGTAGCATAACATTGTTTTGTAGTGCTTTAGTGCTCTTTACTTCATTTCTAGTTTTCTCTATCTATCTGGTTATCTGTGGAGGTGGGAACACCGAAAGGGGTTTGACTGAGGCAAACCCCTATACAGCCACCCAACAATTTCTCTCTTCCTCTTGTGTGCAGGTTTTGAAGACATACATTTGCTAGAAGCTTCATCACCCACACGGTTGTAAGTATCTCCTTCCTTTCTTCTCCTTATCTTTGTCAATTTCACTACTTTATCACATCCTGTCGTTTTCATATATTTTGTAAGTTCTTAGCAATCAGATAGAAGTAGTCACCTATCTATTTTCTAAGATAAACTCACTTTCTGGTCCCTATGAGATGCCAACATACCTCTGGGATGCCAGCACGCCGTGCTATCATCCACTTTCTACGTTGACGTCCTTTGGCCGAGAGCTTGACAATTTTTCCAGAGAATCTCTGTGACTAGCTCTTTCAGATTTTGAAACTTCCACATTGTTCCATTGAGGTGATATGGGGCAGTTCACCCTGTGAGGCTCTCTGAATGAAGAGAAATCATGAGTAGCGAATCCCCGTATATCACATTTTGGTGAACCCGATGAATTTTAGGGTCCGACACAAGTTCTAACCTCAAATTCCATTTAATGCATGTGATAGTAACTTGGCTTTTCCCATGTCACTTGGTATCTTTGATCCTTCTCATGAGATTCCTCTTTCTTCAAAGGATATGTTATTGCAAGAAGACAAAATCATTGATACCTTTCTCAATGTTACTCTACCTACTCTTCATTCTAATGCACTCTCATCTAGAGATGATGCATTAGCGAATGATGAACTCCCTTCCACATCTGATTCTCCTTGGATCGATGTTGAGAATTTCTCTTTAAGTAACTATTCCACATTTGATCCTGTTTGGATTGATGTTGAGAATATGTATTCAAATAATTTCTCTATTAGTTATGATGATTCAGTAAATGTAATCTATGTCTCTACTACCCCTCAAAGGCCTAAGAGACTGGTTATTTACGTGACTCCAGCTAGTCCTTCTCCTAAGAGGGTTTTTTTCTATCGATGGTGTTCCATTTGATGGTGACCCTCCTACTATTCCTAAGGCCCCCTCTTATAGAGTGGTAGCCCATACTTATGAGAATAGAGTGAATAAACAACCAAGTCTTCCTTTAGCTCCTAAACCTACAACTAAAGTACCTAGTGATAGTGATCTTGTCGAGCAACTATAGGTTACTCTAGATAAGATCTCATTGTGGTACTTGCTTCAATCTACTCTGGTTTATCAAGGTATGCTTTAGGAAGCCTTACAAAAGATCCTCTTGCCTTCTTCTGCTAGGCCGATGGATGCTAATGCATTGATGGCATGTATTTGTGTGGATTCGCAAAATATTGCATTCTATCCGCAAGAGCTCCCACCTCTAGAAGTACAGAAGCAAGCGGACCCTCTAATGATCATAGTTAATATTAATAAGATTGGCATCAGACGTACTCTCCTTGACATTGGTTCATCACTCAATGTGTGTAGTATTGATCTATTGCCTAAGATTAATATTGACTCATCTTCTATTAATGCTTTTTATGTTGACATTTGTGGGTTTGATTATGTAAGTCGATGAGCCCTAGGCATGATAGTCTTACCTTTGCGGCTTGGACCCATTACCATACCTACCCTTGTATATCTTATGGTGGAAAAATTACCCCATAACCTTCTTCTTGGTAGATTGTGGATTCATGCTATGGGTGCAGTCCCGTCTACCTTTCATAAATCTATTAAGTTCACTTGAATGATAAAGTAGTCATAGTCAAGGCTGACCCTGATGCTCTGCACTTATGTGAGATGGTAGCTGCTAGTTAGGATTTGGTTGTGCCTACTATCCTTCCTTTAGTTTCTTCTAGTGTGTTGATGTTTACTCCAGGAATACCTACTACCAAAGATACTCTTTAGATAGATGTCCCTAAGGAAGATCCTTCTGAAGCAAGGAGTCCTAAGTGTGCTCCTTCTACCACCTCTTAAAGGAATACATGTCTCGGTGATGATTGGGGTTCCTTATACTTTATGGACTCCTTTGTTGGGGAATATAAAGTTGACCCAATCCACTTAGACCTTCTGATAGCATCATCCACACCCACTATCAAAGATGTTCATTCTTCTGTATTGCAGGGCAATGTGGATGCAAATTGTAATATTCTTGGTGTTGATCCTCCTTTTGAGGAAGATGATCACATTTATGTTAAGGAGGTTAATATTGGTAGTCCTGTCAAGAAGGATGATGGTGATCTCTTAGAGGAGTATAATCCCCGTTGCTAGAATAATACTCTCCATGTAGATCCTCCATTTTCTGCTACCTTTTGTTATGCCTTGCATAACCATCCCATTTTAAAATTGATTAAAATGGGTCCCCCCTTCCTATTTTGTTTTCCTTTGGTTTTGTGTTTTGTGCCTTAGGAGTTTTCTTTCTTCCTTGGGCCTTTTTATTTGTTGTTCTGGCAGACACGGAATGCGGACCAAAACCAAACTTTGGAATTTGTTACAAGTTACAGTTTTTGTTTCGGTTCCGGTTCTAGTTCCGCCCATTGCATTTGTTATGTATTTTTATCCTTGCGTTTGGTCGTGGGGAGTTTTCTTCCCTTCTTTTTCTTTCTCTTGTCTCTTTCCTCGATGTCTCTTTGTGTGTTGTCGGAGGTGGAGTCAGGATGGAAACTAAACCCATAACTTGGAAAAGTTTCAAGGTCGGGTTTTGTTCCACTTCTGCCCCCATTGGGTTGGGTTTTTGTTCTGCTTCTTCCCGTTGCGTTCTTTCATTTGTTGCTTGTTTGGTCTCTTTTGCAAGGTTGAGTTCAAAAAGGATTTGGGATCTAAAGTTTTTCCAAGTTTTGTTTCCTCATTCGGTTCTGACTCCGTCCCCTCCCTGCTACGAGTCTTAGGATTTCTTTTCTTTAGTGGACGTGGAATGAGAATGTGGGTTGAACTTGGAGATGTTGGTCATTTTTGGGTTTAGTTTTCGTTCTAGATCTGGTTCTGGTTCCAATTGCTTGGTCGATTGGGTTGGGTTTTGGTTTTCGTATGCTTGCTTTCTTGCGGGGTCAGAGCCAGAACAGTGCGAAGAATTTAAAGTTAATGAATAGTCTTGTGTTTAGTTTTGATTCTGACTCCGGTACCGGTTCTGATTTTATTTTGGTTCCCATCTTGCCGGTATTAAAGGTAAGTATTGTTCCTAGTTCTGATTTGGTTATGCCTCCACCAGAGTTAAGTTTAGCTAAGTATGAGAAAGGGGAAGGTATGAAAGGTAAGACAAAGAATGATATTTTCTATTCTTTAGAGGACTGATGAGGGCATTGTTTTGCAGGGTTAAAACATGTCAGGAACGACGGATGCTACTTCTCAAGGGAGTCAACTTGTAGAAAGTTTTAGACAGAGAGGAAAACCTAAGAGGAAGAAGCCGTGAGTCTTAATGACAAAAGAGAGGTCTACTGGAAAAAGTAGATTGACATTAATGACAATGCTTCAGAACATTCAAGGAAACTCTGCAAAGAAGTCTCAAGGTCAGGGACGAGGGCTGCAAGTTATTGATGATGGTTGTAACAATATTCTAGTGTTGCAGAGGGCCATACCTATCGGAGATCCTTCACTGACATGGACAGAGTACACACATTTAATGCATCATTGAATTTGTTCAAACTCTTCTAGGGCCGACGTGTTCTAGGACCGACTTATTTTGTAAACCCTAAACGGGGCCGATGCATCTGGCACATTTTATAAATATGGCATTTTTGCCTCTTTTGTATCTATCTATCTAAGGGTTGGAAGAATTAGAGAGCAGTTAGAAAAGTTAGGGTTTTGAAAGAAGTTAGACTTTTTTACGGTTCAGTAGGAAGAAGAAGTGAAGGATCTTCTTGATTTTCTTAGCATAGATAGAGATAACTTGAAGACATGGGTTTTCCGTACACTAGTGATCTTGCCAGATTTGTAAATCTTTTTTATCTGTTTCACTAACAGTAAGAGCAGCCAAATTTAAACCTTCTTTATATTATTCTCTAGAATGGTATTCATTTTGGGTTAATCATTTGATTTGAAAAGCTTTTAAGGAATGAAATTTTATCTTATGTTTTGTTTGAATGGTGATTTGTAATCTATGGTTAAAATTTTGCACTATGTATGAATGAAACTTTGTATCAATTACAAGTTAATTTTATTCTATAGTTCTAGTTTAGGAATTCCTTGGAAGGCAACAAGTCTAGTTAGTTGAATGAATCAACATTATTTTCAGTTTAAAAAAAACCTTGATTTATCTTTTTTTTAATTTCTCTAAAACCCCTGGTTAAAGTAGGTTTAAATAGATGTTTGATCTTGCAACAATCCAGAAGCTCAAAACCAGCAGGCCCCTTGAACATTACAACCATATTGAACACTTTGTGAAACAACAATGTTGTGAACCAACATCAAAGACCTTGGGAGGTGATTAGTTTGTTTACTGATTGTCTTTTTCAGGAGAGGTGAGATATTTTTACTTTTATCTTACCTGCATGTTGTGGGTCAATTTGGAACCTCAACACCTTTGTATCTTCTTCTCGTGAGCAGTCCAAATTTTCTCCACAAGAGAAAGGGTTACTTCCTGCTCCTCATCCTTTATCTGAGCAAGAGTGTATTTTGTTGCAGCTTCTAAAATCCCGCTTAATCACTCTTCCTTCTTCCACACACAAGAAATTCCATAAGAATAAACATTCTTTCTACACATACCATCGAGTGCTTGGTCATTCCACTAGCGAATGCAAAGCCTTGAAGGAAAAAATACAACTTTAGGATTCAGGTGCCATCAAACTCCTGTTTGATTGATGCACATGCCTTTACTTTTCTTGACAAGTGATATCGACGTTTACCTCTATCTTGTTCTAAGTACTTTGCATGGTTCTCCTCCCCTGTACATTGGGGGCAATGATAACTCATCTCAGAGATGTGTGTCCTTCTTAAGGGACCCTCTCTTCGCTCTCTCTTTCAAATGAAGCATCCCTTGAGTGGACCCCTCTTCCTTTTGAAGGGTTCCTAAGGGACCTCTTTGAAAGCCTTCCTTTCAAATGAATTCTTTACGTCTAGCTTGGGAGTAGCCTAGCTAGACCTATTTCACAACTTTTGCAATTTAGCTTGGGGGTAGCCTAACTAGATCTTACCTTTCAAATGGTGCATCCCTCGAGTGGACCCCTCTTTTTTCATGCCAGGTTCCTGAGGGACCCCTTTGAAAGTTTTTTGGTCTACGTGACTGTCCACTTTAGATGTGTTCTATCTGTGGGTAGACATGTTGCCGCTTTTTAGATGCATCCTATCTATGGGTAGACATGTTAATGCTTCAGACATGTTCTATCTGTGGGTAGACATGTCACTACTTTTAGATGTGTCCTATCTGCATGTCGACATATCGACGCTTTAGAAACGCTCTATCTACGAGTAGACGTGTCACCACTCCTGACATGTTCTATCTGCGGGTAGACATGTCGCCGCTTCTCGACTCTGCAGAGTCCAGTTCTTGGGTTTTCCTTCATGTAAGAATTCTTGAAGGATACCTTCCTTGTAGGTTTGTGGGTCTATAAGGCGCTTTCTCCGCTTCTTCCATGTGAGAGATCTTGGGGGATTCCTCCTTGCAGGTCTGCAGGCTTATAAGGCACTCACACTTTTACTCGGTGATACGGGTTCTCCTCCTCAAGTGGGGTTTGCTTTTATCACCTTCCTTGTGGGGTGAGTTCTACTCCTGAGCAGGTTTTGCTTTCACTACACATGTTTTGATGATATAGGTTTCCTCCTCGAGTGGGGTTTGCTTTTATCACCTTCCTTATGGTGTGGGTTCTACTCTTGAGCGGGTTTTACTTTCACCACACACTTTACGGTGATACAAGTTTCCTCCTCTAACGGGGATTGCTTTTATCACCTCCTTTGTGGTGTGGGTTCTACTCCTGAGTGGGTTTTTCTTTCACCATGCACTTTTCGTTGATACAGGTTTCCTCCTTGAGAGGGGTTTGCTTTTATCACCTCTTTTGTGGTGAGGGTTCTACTCTTGAGTGGGTTGTTCTTTCACCACACACTTTGTTCATCTCTCTTTATCACTTGTATATACCAAATCAAAGATCTACATTTTCTTCATCCTGAGTACATACTCCTTCTTTCTTCATCTTAAAGTTCTTCCATGTAATTTGGGGACGATGCATAGTACTGAGACAACCTTTTACATCGAGGTATTTTTACTTTGTTGACTTGAATCCTTTAGCTTTTTATGCTCTAACACTCCTATTTGTTGTAGGTTCTTCTTGTCTAATGTATTATCTACTTCCTCAATAGTTCATGTATACATTTCTAACTTTAATCTTTCTTGATCTACTTTACTCAACACTCATCAGTGTTAGTGCTCACTAAAGTGGGGGAAAAATGTATAAGAGCGAATTTGCACCCCATGTGCAAATCCCCTTTTTTCCTTTACCCACCTTAGAAAACCAAGTTCAGAGCATTAATTCCACCTAATCCCATTGCTTGCATCGCACTTGGTGCTTTTTTTGAGTGTCAGTGGAGGCGTTTCTTGCAAGGATGCCTGCGCGACGTGCAAATGTCTGTGCAACACGCTTACATCCCTAATAGATTTCTATGTTTGTATCCTATAGAGGCATTACACTTCCCATTGGGGGTCAATTTGTAACGCCCTCCTTGGTCGACCGACTGACCTGAATATGGCCATTTTCTTCCTCATTCCTTCATAGTCAGTCCTTGAACTTGCATTTGGAGGTTGGAAGATCTCTTCACCACTTCTGGACTTCATACACAAGCTTCACAATCTTACGCCAAACACTTTACACTTCATAGCAGCAAAATCAACACTCCACCTTTTCAGTAGAGCAAGTGTGGAACAAAACACCATTGCAGTAGAGGCTTGAGTTCCTCTCATTTTCTCCCCCATTAGCCTTGAGTGCTCTTGGTGGAGGTGGTAAGATTTGACTCCTCTCCTCTATTACTTGGTTGACTAGCATAACACTGTTTTGTAGTGCTTGAATGCTCTTCATTTCTACTTTTCTCTATCTATTTGGTTGTTCGTGTAGGTGGGAACACCAAAATGGGATCTGACTGAGGAAAATCCCTATACAACCACCCAAAAATTTCTCTCTTCCTCTTGTGTGCAGGTTTTGAAGACATTCATTTGGTGGAAGCTTCATCACCCACACGGTTGTAAGCATCTCCTTCCTTTCTTCTCCTTATCTTTGTCAATTCCACTACTTTATCGCATCCTATTGTTTTCATATATTTGTAAGTTCTTAGCAATCGGATAGAAGTAGTCACTTAGTTGTTTTATGAGATAAACTCACTTTATGGTCCCTACAAGACGCCAACACACCTCTAGGACGCAAACGCATCGCACTGTCATCTACTTTTTACATTGACGTCCTTTGGCTGAGAGCTTGACATTTTGTCTAGAGAATCTCCATGATCAGCTCTTTCAGATTCTGAAATTTCCATGATGTTCCATTGAGGTGATATAGGGTAGTTCACCCCGTGAGGCTCTCTGAATGAAGAGAACTCGTGAGTAGCGAATCCCCCTATATCACATTGGGTTCTAGGTTTCATAACACACTATTTTCCAACATGCAATTATATATATAGACAAAATGGTTCTAATGAAAACCTTAAAGTTTGTAGATAGTAAGAATGTACTAAAGTCCATTCACCTTCACAATTTATAGCAACTCTTACTTAGAAAAAAAAAATTGCAATTCAATTTCCTCATATGATTTAAAAATAAATGCAGAATATAATTTGCAGGTTGGAAAACACAATGTGGTTTTCCATTTATTTCATTCTATACATTCAAAGTTACGTGGTTGAGAGCAAGGGAAGGAATGTATTGAAAATATTTTTGTTAATTAAGTAGTAGGAATGCAATGAAAGGCACCATTTATAAACACCCATTATTTTCCAACAACAATTAAAACTCTGAATGATTGTAGGTTGGAAAACACCATGGGAGGTGAATGCATGATTTATGAAGCCTCCAACCCACACAATGTTGTAAAATACTCTACAAACATAACTAATCTCCCAACAAAATGCACCTATGTACATACAAAAATGTATAAATACATACATAACATGATGAGATAACATAGTACAGGGCCCACCAAGATGGATGATAAAAGTGATGAAACCGACAGACGGGAGGAAACATCATAGTGAGGAAAGTGAGGAGGTGTCCCTTCGCATCGAATTATGATGGTGTTTTTTTTACTTCTACAAGAATTTATCTGTTCACTGCAGGAGCAAAGGGTACTGCTGATATGATTAAGACATGCATTTTACATTGTAACAAGTACTGTTCTTGGAAAACACTCTATGTTCTGGGTTTTCTCATTTTGCGGGTTGAAAGTGAAACATTGAAGTATAAGGGGGCATTGTAGGTGGGGGAGATGACTAACCGAGTTGAGGTGAGGGGTTTCTAACTGATTGTATATGTATAGGTGCGTTAGCTTGGTTTTCTTGACTTACCAATTGGGTTGTTATGTCTAGAGGGTTTTACAACACTGTGTGGGTTGCAGATTTCTTACAACTTAGTGTTTTCCAATCTCATCACATTCTTACTATCTAATTCACAAAAGGCTCTCAAGGAAATAAAAAAACATACCAAATTTAGGTGAGGGGTGAGTAACCAATTGGGTTGTTACTTGTAAAGGATTTTAAAACATTATGTGGGTTGCAAATTTTGAAAACCCAGTGTTTTGCAACCTGGAATTTTACAAAACAATATGAATGCAATTTAGACAGTACAAACAATGTGAGTATGAGTTGTCATTTTCAGAGCTTTTTTTCCTAGCACAGGAATTGGAGGTAGAATGACATGTGCAATTTTAATTTGGAGAAAGAAGGGGGAAAACACTCTATGTTTCATGTCTGCAAATTGAAAGTTGAAGGTTGGAGTGCACGTGTAAGACTTGGAGGAGAAAATAAGTGTTTTGAAACCTTGAATTTTACAAAACGGTATGAATGTAATTTAGACAGTACAAATGTAATGAAAGGCACCTTATAACAAGTCTTACGCAGAGTAAAAATTGTGTTTCAATTTCTTAATATGATCCAAATATACATGTACAGTATGATTGCAAGTTCGAAAACACAATGGGAGATGAGGTGACAACACGATTTACAAAACCTCCAACCCAAAAAATGTTGTAAAACCCTCTACAAACTTAAGCCAAATACCTTATTGGGTGTTTACAAAATAGTGCCTATCACCACACTCCTACAATCTAAATAACACAAAGATTTTCAATACATTGATACTATTTTGTAAAATTGTAGGATGCAAAACACTATGTTTTACAAAACCTACAACCCACCTAATGTTTCAAAACCATTTAGACACCAATATTTGAGGGACATTTAAGTGCGTTTTGTCTACTGCTTTACGCTAACACCTGCAACTCCATTCGGTCGCCCACATGCCCGTCCCCAGCAAATTGTAAAATGAAATGTGGAAAATGGCAACGTTTAGGGAATTTTGTCTATTCCTTTTTAACTTTCCCACTGTCTGCACATCCTTTTTTGGTGGAAACGTGATGGCACGCGGTTAACCATCCATCAAGTCTTTACATCGATGCATTTTTTCCACTGTGTGGGATGCAGAATGGGGGTTATGATATAACGTTACATACATAGGTTTGTTTTGTCTACACTTTAGCTTCTCCCCTAATGGAGAAAGCTAAAAGATAGACAAAACACACCTATGGATGTAACATTATATCATACCCCCCATCCCCCATCCCACAGGTTCATTTTGTCTACACTTTAGCTTATCCCCTAGCTATATACTATACCAGTATTAAAGGTCAATTCATATAATATACCAGTATTAAAGACCGATTCATATAATATACCAGTATATAAAGGAACAACTGAGAGGAGACAGTGTGCTTTCCAACACTGTAAATAATGCGAGCATTTTATTTGTTCCAATCATATGAAGAAAGTGAAATGCCATTTTGACTATTACAAAGAGTTGTTCAAAAGTTTGAAAGTGGACTTCACTGCATTCTTGGTCGTAATAAAACAAAACTTTTCAAAACAAACTAACTGACATGGGACAATGTGTTTTCGCCCACTGCAAATAATGTTGAGAATTTTGTGCACTTTTTCTATTTTGCTGTCCTAATAATGTTTTACTATTTTGTGCACTTTTTTTTCAATAATCTAAAATTTAAACACAACAATGGAAAATGTGATTTTGAAGAAATTCATATTGTTTTGTAACATTCCATGTTGCAAAACCATAGGTGTTAAGAAGCAAGCAACCCACTGTGAGACAACCCTTTACATTTAAACTGAGAGGAGATAGTTTATTTTCCAATACTTCAAACAATGCGAGCATTTTATTGTTCCAATCAGATGAATCAAGTTAAATGCCATTTTGAATGTAGCAAAGAGTTGTTCAAAATAAGAATTTCAAAGGGAAAATAAAATATTTTGTGTGTATGGTTTTGGGCTTTCTATCCATTCCAAAATTTGATTTTGAAAACCTGCCGGCTCATAACCCACATTGTGTTTCAAATGAAATCTCGTTTTCACAAGGAACACCATTTATTTTCCCATCAATGAAAACCCATCTTCACAATGAACAACCAAAACAAAAAATTTAAATTCCAACACAAAAAACCCACAAAAACACACAAAACACCTCTGCAGTTCAAATGAAAACCCCTTTATTTTCATAGTGAAATTTGAAAACCCTAAAAAAAAATTCAAAAGAAGCTATGCATTTGAAAAGAAAACCCTACACGCAAACAAAACATTTTATTTTCATTTCACATAAAACCCATTTAACAACCATGCTTCATAGAAACCCATTCAATAGCCATGCTTCCCAGTTCCTACAAAATGGAAAAATGGCATATACAATGATAGATAGACATACTTGTTGGCATCACACCTATCAAATGCGTTGCTCTGGTTTTGACCTCTATTCCATCACCCGTGCTCCCCATCAAACTACAAAATGAAATTTCATAAATGTTGAACTTTATCTCCATGGACATGGAAAACACGTAGACAAAACACACCTATCTACATAAAAAAATTGCATAAACACACTAGTTAAGCCGCTTGCAACTCCATTTCAATGCCCGCACGTCCCTCCCTAGCAAACTACAAAATGAAATGTAGAAAATGGCGACATTTAGGGAATTTTTTCTACCTTTTTGACTTTCTTGTCGGGGTTGCGTGTCCTTTTCTGGCGACCAACACGTGATGACACGTGGCTAACCATCCGTCAAGTCTTTTCGTCGATGTTTTTTTCCACCATGTGGGATGGGGGATGGGGGGTACAATATCATGTTACATACATAGGTGCTTTTTGTCTACGAGTTAGCTTTTCTCATATCTGATGACCAATATTTTATTAGCTTGAATTGCCCTAGAAGGTAACCCTATTTTATGAGGGTATTATATTACGGTTGTGTATTGTGATGTATTTTGAGAGTCTGATAGTGGTTGTGTTGCCTTTGGATCTATGAGTGGTGATACTCTTGTGATAAGCTTTCTCTGCAAGTATATTGTAATCTTTATGATTTCTAAATAATATATTGGGTAGCTTTTGGAGTGTGGGTTTTTTCTCCCAATAGGGTTTTTCCCACATAAATCATTGTGTTGTGGTATGCATGATATTTGTGTTTATTTCTATTTAAGTTTTCGTAACTGTTAAAGATATGTAAAATTTTGCATTATTCTCCTCTCAAGGTTAGTGTAGGAAGTTGTTCTGCTACCTTAGCTTCCTTACAAGGAGGGGAGAAACCATTCACCAATAGATCTTTGAACATATCAATCCCTCAAAGATACTTACTAGAAATAATCCTTGAAAATTATTCCCCTCTTTGAAGTAGATTCTAGAGTTGCTTAGCAAGCAATGCTAGGTTAAATTCCTTAATTTTTCCAATACCCAACCTACCAAGAATTTTAGGTCTACAAACCTCATCCCAAGAGACAAGATTCATTCTCCTTTTCACTTCAATCCCAATCCATAAAAACTATTTTTGAATACTTTCCAACTTAACAAAAAACTTTCTAGGAATTTGAAATAGGCTCATCACATATACTGAGAGATTCTAAAATGTTGAATTGATTAATTATACTTTACCTTCTTGACTAAGTAGAACTCCTTTCAACCTGACTAACTTGGAATTAAATTTATCAATTAAACCCCTCCAAAAAGATTCAAGAACCATATTAGTGTAGAGGGGAAAACCTAGATATGAAGAAGGAAGCTCACAAATCTCACTCTATAGAATCCAAGTAATTTTTTGCTTACTTTGATCCAAATTATTGAGGAAGAAAATAGTACTTTTGGGAAGACTAAATTTCTAACCCGAAGTAGCTTCATACTTCTGCAAAATCAAATGAATATCTTTGGTTTCTCTCACTAAAGCCTCTCCAAGGATCATAGTATCCTCAACAAATTGTTGATGAAAACACGTATTTTTGAAAGAAGGAAATAAACCCCTTAGAGATATCTCATAAAAAAAAATTAGGATAAATCTGCCCAGAGTTTCCACCATAATGTTGAACATCAGAATACTGAGAGGGGAGTGAATTGGTATTCTCTTAAACCATTCAAACATTAAACATACAATTTCCAAAGCATATTCAATTGTAATGAAGAAAAAAATCATGAAACATTCACAACATCACATAACACATGAACACTAGGATTTTTACATGGAAAACCTAGAATGGAAAAAACCAAGGTGAGGGTTAGCTCACAATATATTGTAATCAGTTATAGTATATTTATAGAAGTGCTCACTGCAGGTGGACTCACTATCCATAGAGAAAAAGATAGAAAAGAGATGGTGGCTCACAACCTATTTTAAATTGTTACAATTGCATCTAACATATGCATGAATACAATCCCATTGAAGCATAATAACCAAACCTTATTTAATTCTAATTCAACACTCTTCCTTGCTCTTCATTCGCACAAATTTGATCTTCAACTCAACATTCACAACTTAACTTCACTCTACTATGATGATATTCAAATTTAGAACATTTGCAACACACATCATATATTCATTATACTTCAAAACACTGAAAAGATCTAACATATATATCCACATCAAACATAGCATCAATTAGGTTGGCCTAATTAAATATAACACCCAAAATATAACTTGTCAACACAAAAAATTTCATACATATCTCATGCCAAGATACAAAACTCAAAAAACTTGCAATAGGTCGTTATGGACCTATAATTGATCCCATATAAGACTGTAATACTTACTTAACCTTTGTATAACATCAAATGTGTTAGGTTGGCATGACATAAGACTTAATAGAAAAAACCTTCAACTGTGTATCCACATCTCAACACGTGGATCTCAAAACTCGATGCCAACTGGAATTCATACACTACTACCATCTGACAACTTACCTTTAAGAGTGAAAATTCAAAAACTCATCCAAGGAGACATGCAAAATCTCCCACACAACTGCACTATACATAAAATAATTTTAATTTTCTAGGTTGAACTCGGTTACTCATATCTATCAAATCACTTGTCAAAACATGATGAAATCTTGGAATCAGATACATCTAACATCCACAAAAATTATGTTAGAAGCACATAGTTAAATATTCATTTGTGGAGTCGTACGGACCGAAAAATTGGTACACTATAACACTGTATACACAAAATTGACACTTAGTCAATTTCCCATTACAACTATCTTTACCGGACCAAACCACTATGCAAAAATGTCTTCCTCAATACCTTGAAAACCTATTAAAACTAATCAAAATGGTTTGCAACCAAAATATTCATAAATGTTATAATGTTGACATCAATGATAACAATGCAACACATTGTTATGCACCTTCCATGCTCATGTTTCCAAATAGCATCATCAATGACATTCTTCCAACAATCTCCCCAAAATTTCAACAATATCCCCCTTTTTCATTGATGGTAGCATGCCAAAAACTCCAAAATATTCTCCAAATTATTCTCTCCCTTTGACATCAAGGGAAAAGGGTGCCTATACAAACTATTTTAACTTTCACCAGAGTTCTCCCTGAGAAATGTAAGCATATATATAAATTGAAAAGGATAGATTGAATCCCCCTGAGTCATATACTGAAGCAAAAACCCAAAAATTGTACTGAAAACAACACTATAAAGTTTGCATATGTACAAAGAATCTGAATTGAAGTACAAGAAATGCATAAAAAGTGAGAAATAAGTCAATCAAAGGTGGCTGACACCTGTAACTTTCAAAAATGCGCTTTCCATGCTTGCCTTCCATCTTCCCATTCTCTCTTGTATTTCACAAGCAATATATTTTGTGTTTCAAACTCCATAAGCAAATCTTATCCCTCTTATGGAGTACCAAGTAGAAAATTCATCTTTTTGGCTTTATCCACACTCAAAAGATATTTTTGAAACAAGTAAGAATTTAGGATTGACCAGATTCCTTACCTCTCCAAATTGTAGAATAATGTATTCTTTCTATGCTTGCAGATGAAATAATTTCTTATGTATATCTTCTATTGCAATTATTATCTCATAGGTTAGGTAGAGTGTCAGATCATAGGCACTTGAGCTAGTATCAATTTGTGACTCAATAGAGTCCATCTCCTTGCTTATGCTCTATGTGGCTTCAGGCCACTTCATGCCATACTAGTATAGAGCCTTTGCCTCATCAATGCATCCTTCAACATCCTTTAACAACTCTAAAAACTTTTTATGTGTAATGGCACATTTCTCTATAATTTCTAGCATTCTTTTATCACTGATTCTCTTCTCCACTTCCTTCTCTACTTCTTCCTTTAGTTTGGATGCATAAACCTTAAAGGAATCAATCAACAATTTGAGATTTTCCATATCAGAGAGAGATGTGTCTATCCTTTCACCAGGTATGGTCTCTTGTAGATATTTCACTACTTATTCCATTAGTTCTTCACTTCTCTAGTGTGTTTCAATGATTTCTTTCCTTGCAAATGCATGAAACATATCTCCCAGTTGTAGCTTCTGGATGGGAGGGATCTTATCCAGATCAACGTTACCTTGTTGCATCGACAGTTGCAATAGTTGTGAAGAAACAACAATTTGGAACTTGGGTTGCATGCTTAAAAGAATCTTCAAGGAATCTTTAGAGGAGCTGAAAGATTCACCTAAAACCTTATTTTTTTCCACAACCTTTCCCTTTTCCTCAACAATTTTGGAGTCAACTAGTTTTTATTTTTCTGTATGTGCATCTTCAAATACATCCTTATTCTTGTCTTCATCTTTTTCTTCATGTTCTTCTTCTTTCTGAACATCATCATTCTCTTCATTATCATCCTTGTTTGTATTGTCTTCCTCTCCAAATTTTTTAGTGTTTACCATAGGAGTAACTTCATTTTTTACTAGAGGAGTGATGATATTTTCCTTTGCAATGTCTTCTCTGATCACTGCATCCTCAACATTTCTTTTTGTCATATCCTCCACTTTTAGAGGTGTGTTGTCCAGTGCAACTTCTTCATTTGTGCCATGCTAATGTTAAGCATCATATATTTGCACCTCTTCTTCAATGTTTGGTTCTAGAGCAGGGGTCTCCATATTCACCTCTTCTCTAACCTCTAGTATCATCCTAGTTTCTAAGCTATCTCTTTTTCTTTTTCATTGCTTTCATTTCTAATCATTTCAAGATCACTTTGATCTTTTCCCATAAGGGTTGTCACCCTTTTCTTTTTCCTTAGCTCCTTCCTAAATATTGTGGCCAATGTGGCTCTTTCATCCTTAGATAGAGGAGCACTCACTCTTTCCAAATCTTTTTCTTTTAGCCTTTCATGTTCTTTTATAGCTGGCCTTCTTTCCAACAAGATGTTCCACAAATCTTCAGGTACATA
Organism: Sequoia sempervirens; assembly: GCA_007258455.2. Classification (NCBI taxonomy): domain Eukaryota; kingdom Viridiplantae; phylum Streptophyta; class Pinopsida; order Cupressales; family Cupressaceae; genus Sequoia; species Sequoia sempervirens. The sequence continues at coordinate 179,354,681 of VDFB02026320.1, forward strand.
TTTCTTGATGTTTTGCATGTCCACCTCAAGAAAAAAAATATATTTGAATATAGATTCAATTATGGTGGCCTTTTCTATCTCATATGCATATTTGTACAAGGTTGTGGTTTCTCCCAACATTTCATTTTGCAAAATACTGTTAAACAATTCCTCTAATTTCATGGGGGAATGAGGCCTTATCGGTTCTTTTTGCTTTTTTTCTTTACCTTCAACTAGAGTCTTCTTTGTTTATGCATTCTTCTTCTTCTCTAGAGAAGCATTCTTGGCTTCCTTCTTTTTTCTCATACATATCTAAAATTCTTCCTTTTCTTTCTCTATCTCCTCTTCTATCTTGGTGTCAATTATGTCAACTCTTCTTCTTTTTGAACTAGCTTCACCTTGTGAAGCATCACTTATTCTCCAGACCAATGGTGGTCCCTCTTCTTCCAAATCTTCTTCTTCTTCTTCTATTACAACATTAATTCCTATACCCTTATGTCTCATAGATTTTTTTTTTACTCTTCTTTTGCCTGGGGCAGCAAGTGGTGAAATAGTGGTAGTTTTCTTCTCAATCCTTGTACTTTGCACTGCTAGAGGAGATCTCTCCCTTACCAGATCAGGACTAGCAGTAGTCTTTCTCTTTTCTCCAATAGTTGGCACAGTCTCAAAGGACTTCTAGACAACATGAGGAGTGGTAGAAATCCTACTAGATTTTCTTGTGCTTTCAGATGCTTCTACAACACTTAAATCTTCCTTAGTTCTTTCTCTTGGATACTATACTCGTTCTTTTGAAACACCCATTTCATTTGCATACACATCATCCATCTTATCAACATTCTTCTTGATTATGGGTTTCCTTTGTTCTATGTGTACTTCCATGGAATTTTCTTCATATGTCCCATACCTTGAGTTAGTTTCATCCTTTAGACTCTTCAATAAAATGTTAGCATAACTAGTGATTTATTGTTCATTGATCTCATATCCCAGTGCAAGGATCCATATTGTCCTTGGTTCCATTGATTACATCATAAACTCATCTGTTGACACTAGAAAAGTGATATCATTGTGATATTTTTCAACCATTTTTCTTGGGATTCTTTCCCTCTCATGTATTCTCCTTTGAAATACTATAAAGAAATCAACAAGAGCATCATCTTGTTCCTTCAATTCCAATCATATGGTCTCTAATATGATGGGTAGTAGGTCTACCTCTGATCCATGTCACTCTTTGAGTTCTAGGTAATTGCTTTAGAAAGTAGAAAAGTAAACATACTACCAAAGTCCCATAATTGAATACATACTTCTTTTCCTTAGCTTTCTTTAAATTCTCCATCAATTGTTACCTAAGCAAGTCACAAAGCTCATAGTCAACACCATTTTCAACCATCTCATATGCCACATTGATTGTAGTGGTAGATATTGAATTGTCCCTATTTGTAAAATAAATTTTATAGCCAATCATCATTTTTGTGTATCTCATAGCTGGATTTCTAAGTGGATTCACTGCTAGAGCTCTTTTATCATATGTAGCATCTATCTTCTCCATAACCACTTCATTCTTTATAGATTTTAGTATAGGAACTAGTCCGATGTAGCAAAGACCAATAACCTCTCTAATTACTTTATTTATAATTTTAGGCATATCAATCCAAAAAAAATTCATGTATTCTAGTAAGTTCCATCCTAACCCATTTGTTATCAAAACAGAAATTAGGGAACCATTTCCATACATCTAGTTTCTTCACGACTAAGTTTTATTATTCTAGATTTAGGGAAAATTCTTCTCTAGTAAGCTCATTAACCCACAAATCCCCTAACTTATAATGATCAAATTCTTCTATCCTACCATGAATTTAGATCCTAATATCCTCAATTGGTAAAACACCATAAGGAATGTGTAAAAATGTGCCTAACTAGTCATCTTCTATGGATTTCGTGGGATACTTCTTGAATTTTGGTTGTGGTTTCTCTGTTATCTTTATAACCCTTAGTGTAGCAATTACAAAATAGATTTAAACTTCTTTTCCAATAAAGTTCTTTGAAAACTATGGTAAACAAATTTGTAAATACCTTTATCTTCACTTGTTGAACTAGGGTTTGAATAATCTATCGCAAATTACCTTGAATACTTGATCTGTATAGGATCTAGGACTAGTTGCTTACAGAATGCTTAACATTAAAAGATCAATTATTACAACACTTAACTTAAATGATTACAAATTAAATGCTCAAATGAAATAATGAACATAACATAAAATAAATGCCAAGATAATGAACTGAGAAAGAAAGAGAGAAGAAATAGAGAGACGAAACCACAATTGATAACGGAGTTCGTCCCTAAGGACTACGTCTCCGGGTCCCTCTCTAATGGAGGACCGATCCGATTAGCTCCAAATTCAATTACAATGGCTTCAAGACTATCTCCTTCAAGCACAACAGCATGACATTACTCTGATGTGCAGAAACGTCTTCAATCTCTCGAGCATTCTCTCGCTATCTCCACCTGGACTTGTGAAAACAAGGCCTATACCCCTCCTTTTATACAAAAAGTTTGCCTAATATGGCTTAACCACTCAATTAATTACATATCTTCCCAAAACAACCCGCACCCTGACAATTTTATCCTTTTCAATCTTTTGGATCGGATGGTTATTACAAATCTTGTTTGTTTTGGCTTTATTAAGCCATTTTGATATGGCTCGGCTAACAACTTCATAACAAAAACAATATATGCCACTATAATACTAGAAAGACTTCGTGGCGCAGTGGTAGATAGAATTTTTTGTTACCCAGCCCGCGCGGGTTCAAACCGCCGGACGGTTTGTTTTAACAAACAAATCTCCAAACATCTTCAATAAAAACAACCGCTTCCATACACTATTGTAAGCGCCTGCCTGGTGCAACGGTGAGGAGGTTGGTTGGTTGGCCGGAAATTACAGGGTCGAACCCCATCCAAACCTTTTTTGGTTAAAACAAACTCGAGCCGAACGCCGAACCCTTGCGGACACGTGTCACTGTCTTATTCGCCCAAACCTGCCACGGTGTATGCTGACTGGACTGCCACATAGGATTGCTGATTGTCATGCCGTACTGTACGGAAGGACACGTGTCTCTTGCTGATTGGTCTGTACGATCTGAGTCACTTGCCACGTGTCGGGTCAGAATTAGCCTATATATTCCGTATAGTACGGACTGCCACATCAGCATGCTGACGTCATCTTCTGTACCTTCAAGTTGACTGAAGTTTGACTGCTTCTAACTCGAGCATACGGCGTCGGATTTCGACGAAACGAATTGCGTTGGAAAGCTTACGATGAGCTCTTCGCAATGACGCTGACTTCAAATATTTTTGACGATGCCATTTTTTTCGCCTTCTAGACGCCCCTAATTCTAGTTTGACCCAAGGTTTGACTGGCCATAACTTGCACAAACAGACTCCTTTCCGCTCCATTCAAGTTGCGTTGGAACCAGGACACCGAGCTCTTTCTGATGGTGTAGATTCTGGAGAGAAACGAGACACTTCAATTTTCACTAAAAAATGTCCATCGGATCAATACTTCAAGTTCTTTCCTCACTTCTCTATTCCTACTTGAATGCTTTTGTGAAATGCATTTTCCTTAGTGGAATCACTTATAATTTTTTGATTTGACCTAATTTTGCATTAAATCCTTCAAACCATAAAGCTAGCAACGCTTTATTTGTATGCATAAACACCTTCTGAGGCTCTAAAAACCTCTACATCATCATATTTTCTTTTGTAATCTTCACAAATAGATCAAGCATGTTGATATACAACACATATATTTGTGTTGAGGCATCAACACCTCTTCTTTGGTGAGGGACAAAATATTTCCATTAAATATCCCCCTAAGCCATAGATCTTATCTTAGTTTCTAGAGGAAACATCTACACCTGAGGATGGTACAAATTCTTCCTCTTCTTTTTCCTCTTCCTTATTTCTCTAAATCTTGTCCATTTCCTTCTTTGTTTCTACTATATCCACCTTTTTTACTAGTTCATTCCTTTTTACCAGATTATCCTTCCTTGTATTTCCACTTCTGCAAAAAAGTGTGTCCAAGTCTACTGCAATTGTAATATGTGACATTCTTTTGAACAATATTCCTTCATTCATACTAGATATGCATTTATTAGCTTTATGTCCAAATCCATAGCATGTATAACAATAGTCATTGAAAGATTGAATCATTCTACCATGGTTATATCCATTCATCATTTTATTTTTGCATTCACTAGCTCTATGACCAAATCTTTTGCATGTAAAACGTTGACTAGAAAAGGATGGAGAATTTTGATTCATTCTACTTCTACATCCCATTGCTTTATGTCCAAATTTTTTGCAGGAATAACAAAAACCATTGAAAGATGGGTACCTTTGTGCATTTGGTTGTGTTACATGTAGTCTTCTGGCTTCATTTCTTTGATTTTGGATCTACTTGCCATTGTTTTCCTTATCTTCAATCTTCTTTTCTATATTTGTGCTTTCACCTTTTTCAAATCCTAAAACTTATTTCTTTAGATCCTTTATAATTTGTAATCATTTTATCAAGCTTTTTAGTACTCATTTTGAATTTTTCTTCATGAATTTTTGCTTTCTACAAATTTGATCTTAGATTTACCACTTCTTGCTCAAGCCTTGTACATTCCTGTGATTTTATTTTCACCATTGCATTCAAACATTCTTCAATTCTTTTATTTTCTTCAACTTTCACTTTCAGACCAATGATGGTTTCATTTGCTTGCTTCAATTTCTCACTAACTTTCTTATGCCTTTCTCTGAACTTCTTTATTTTCTCTCAATTTTTTAATGCATTCATTTGCTTCTTTGATGTTTTCTTTCAGATATTTGTTTTCATCTTTAGTATTTTCAAGATCTTCAAGGGAAACTTTGAGTTCTCCATCTTTTTCAAGCATGCGATCTTCTTCTATGAATCCAACTATTGGAATCTCTTCTAGAGGAATAGGAAACTTTATATCAACCATTTGTTCAACCTCCAAGACCTTCCTAAAATGGTTAAGATCCTTCCAAGGAACCAAGCTCTAATACTAGTTATTGAAAACCCAAAATATTGAGAGGGGGGGTGAATTAGTATTCTCTTATACCATTAAAACATTAAACATCCAATTAATAAAGAATATTTAGTTATAATGAGGAAAGAAATCATGAAACATTCACATCACATAACACATGAACACCATGATTTTTTGGAAAACCCAAAATGGGAAAAACCACAGTGAGGGTTAGCTCACAATATATTATAATCAGTTTAATATATTTACAAAAGTGCTCATTGTATGTGGACTCACTATCCACAGGGAAAAATATAGAATATAGATGGTGGATCATAGACTATTTTGAACAATTACAATTTCATCTAACATATGCATGAATACAGTCCCATTAAAGCACAATAAAAATAATAATCTAATTCTGATTCAATACTATACCTTGCTCTTCATTCCCACAACTCCAATCTTCAACTCAACATTCACAACTTAACTTCACTCTACTTTGATGATATTCACATGTAGAAAATTTGCAACACACATCATATATTCATTCCATACTTCAAAACACCAAAAATATCTAACATATATATCCACATTAAACATTACATCAATTAGGTCGGCATAATTAGATGTAACACCCAAAATATAACTTGTCGACTCAAAATTATGTTAAAAGAGCAGAGTGAAATCTTCATTTGTGGAATGGTGCAGACCCAAAAACTAGTGCACTGTAACACTGTATACATAGAATTAACATAGTTAATTTCACATTACAACTATCTTTATCAGACCAAACCACAATGCAAAAATGTCTTCCTCAACACCTTGAAAACCTATCTGAACTGATCAAAATATTCATATAAGTTACAATGTTGACATCAATGACAACACTGCAACATATTGTTATGTACCTTCCATTCTTATGTTGCCAAACAACATCATTAGTGACATTCTTCCAATAATCTCCCCAAATTTCCAACACATAATGATGAAAAGGAAAGGTGAAATAGGATCTCCTTGCTTCAACCCCCTCGAGGAACTAAAAAAATTAGAAGGAGAGCCATTAATTAACACTAAAAATCTTGGAGTAGAGATCAATTGATCAACAATCTACAACTTATTAGCAAAATGAAAATCATTCATAATTTTCAACAAGAAAACTCAGTTAATGTGGTTATAGGCTTTCACAAGATCCAATTTTAGAAGAAAACTCACTTTTTGTTAACAGTCAAAGAATGAATATTCTCATGAACCATAATGAGAGATTCAAGGATTTGTCTTCCATGGACAAAACCATTCTATTGAAAAGAAATAATCTATTGAGGAACCTGTTGTAATCTCAGAGCCAACACTAGAAAAAATTGTAAATAGAGTTGCAAAGGTTGATCGAACGAAATTCATTAAAGATAGAAGCACCTAGAGTCTTAGGCATAAGGACAATAAAGGTGGAGTTTAATTCCTTCAAAAAATTCCTTCTACCAAAAAACTCCTTGGTCACATCTATAACATCCTTGAAGACAATATCCCAAAAAAGATGAAAGAAGAACATAGGGAAGCCATCAGGGCTAGGGGATTTATTTCCTTCAAAATAAAATACAACTCTTTTAACTTCCTCTATAGTTGGGATACATACAGGATTTCTATTGAGGTCCTCTGAGATAATATTAGGGATAACATTCAAAAGCTCTTCTTGACAAACAAGGTCCAAAACATGACTATCAAATATAAAATCAGCAAAGAAGGAAGTGCTTGCTTGCATAATCTCCCCATCCTTTTCCAACCTCTACCCATTAGATTTGATAAGCTTGATATGATTAGAGGCCCGATTCTTTAAGGTGGACAGATGGAAAAATATGGTATTTTGATCCCTACTCTTCAACTAGATAGCCCAAGATCTTTTCTTCTAGAATTCTTCCTCTCGATCAAAAATATTATGAAACATTGAAAGAAGAATACTCTCCTATCGAATAACCGTTAGATCTTAACCAACAAATTGAATTGAAAATTGAAAGATATTAAGTTCATCTTTAAGAAAAGATTTCTCTAGAAAAATCTGCCTGAAAAAAGACATTCCATTTTTTGACATTGAACTTCACTAACACAAGATTTTTGGAAACTTTGTACATAGTAGAACCATTAACAACAATGTTCCACCAAGAAGACACTTTATCTCTAAAATTCTAATGGTTCACCTACATTCTTTCAAATCTAAAAGGAAAATATTTCCTTCTCCCCAACAAATCCATCGAAAGAGAGATAGCAAAGTGATCAAAACCCAACCTAGTAAGTGCAGAAAGAGAAAATAAATAGGACAAGAGCCAATCTAAGGAGAGCGAAGAATAATAAAGTTTCACCTAGATGAGGGCATCACCCGCTCTTTTGGTTGACCAAGTATAAGAGACATCACAAAGATTCATATCCAACAAAGCATTGTCATTGATGAAATTCATCATATCAAACCTGCTATCATCCAAAATTTGGGAGCCACCCATATTTTCCACCACATTTAGGGGAGTATTAAGATCTCCCATAACCAACCAATTCAAGCTAAGGAAATGAAACTTAAAAGAGTTTAAACTTTCTGAGAACCACTTCCTTGCACTCTTCAAATTAGGGGCGTAAATATTACAAATGACCCATGAGAAATCATCCCTTTCATTGTGAAAAGAAGTGTAAATGTGATTAGATTTTCCAAAAAGAGAAATTCCCTTCACAACCTTCAAATTCCAAAAAATGGAAATACCACTAGAGGTACCATCACCATCAAAACCATGAAACCCACAGTCTTTAAAGAACCTATTTCTAATTTTCTAGCTTGTATGAGACCATCTTAGTCTCCTAAATCAACACAATATTAGGTCTATGATCTCTCACCAGATTGGATAGGAGATCATACTTATGAGGGTTATTCAACCCTCTTATATTCCACAAGAGAATCTTCATAAATATTTCTAGGGTGTGCTTTTCAAGCACATTTAAATCAAGGTCTTTGGACTGTACCCTCCGTTATCTCCATTTTACTTTCCTTCTCAAAATTTTGTTGCAAAGAGGGTCTCCCCTTCCCTCTCGGTTTGGAACCACAATCCAATCTCTATCTATTTCTAGTGGAAATCCCTAGGGGGAGGCAAGTTTTCTTTTTTTCTACTCTAAATCATGGTATAAGGAGGTTCCATAGGATTGCAATTCTCTATCTGAGATGAAATGATTTTCCTTTCAAGATCCATTCCATAATCCCCAAAAGATGCTCTAAGCTCCTCCCTAAAAGACTGGAAGGAGTCATATAACACATCACTTTCCTTAGGACTGACTAGAGATGGGTCATCCTTCTTAAGACCAACAAGCTCCTCACTAAGCATCCTTTCACTATCATTGGAAATTTCCTTCGACTGGGGCTCCACAATATCAATATTCTCAAACACACCTACAAGAGGAGGAGAAGAGATGGTTTCCAACTTAATTGCATCAAAACCAATCATGGATGAGGCTACCATGTTATCAATGTGAGCTTCTTCAAGATCAACCATAGTTAAAGCTGCCTCTACAAGCTACTTATCCATAATATTCTCATCTTGCTTAATCCCTTCCTCAACACAAGAGTCAGTTGCTTTCAAATCTATCTTCGTCCCCTTCTCCCTCCACTCCTTAAGGAGAGGTTTTTGAGGCTTGTTAGGGAATATCTTAGCCCAATGTCCTGATTTATTATAGTGGAAGAAAGCAAACAAAATAGATTCAAATTTTATGGCTTGATCCCATTCACCAAATCTGGAGTTAATCTTCACTGAAGTGGGGAAATCAACAGTCTACTCCACAATCACAAAAAAATAAGCATACACCAACCTTTTCCAAGAGGAAGTCATATGGTCAATATATAACAACTTACCAAAGGTATTGGTTGTCCCTTTAAACACTTCTTCATCCCAAAAATCTAACAGGAGACCACATAAGCAAACCTAAACTGAGGAAAAAGAAAAAGAGTAGACATTGGGGTTAAAACTAGGTTTCCACTTTTTCAAAACTAAGGTAGATTTTCCAATCAACCAAGGGGCACCAGTAATAATGTTCAACAAATTATCCTCACAAGTAAAGGAGAAAGAGATAAAACCCTTCGCCATCGCAACCACATCAACCTAGCCCTTAACCCTCCAACATTTAAGATACAGGTTATGAACCAACTCAATATTTGGGTGGGGTCCCAAAAAAATTCCAATCAAAGACATGTACATTTAAGATACACTCTTCTCAATAATACTATTAAGGACCGAAATGGAAAACTCGCCAATAGAGGGATTAGCATGGAAGTCCATCAGAGTCGAGGAAATCGTTCCTTTTGGTTTCACACTAAAAAGGTTCAACCATTTGGGTCCTGCATGAAAGGCATCAGTTAACATCTAACCACCAACCTCCTTCCTACCAGAGGGAATCTCGACCCCAATACTAGATGACAAGCCCTCAAGACCTTTAGAGGCCCTCACTTTCTCAGTACAAGTACCAATATCCACAACCTTCAAAGGAACTAAAACCATGTTCAAGGGACCCAAGAAGGACCCACCAAAAATCTCATCAGTAGGAAAAAATATCCCATCAGCCGCACAACCATCTAACACCACCACAACAACACGTCATTCATCATTAACGCTTCCTTGAAAACCAGAGATTCCCGCGTTCTCCAAATTTGAAAAAAAAAACAACACTCGAAGAAAGCTCCATCTAAGTGACACATTCTGGAGATCAAAATTATCAATTATTATCAAGTATTTGTAGAATATTTCAATTTATATTCCTCTTTTTTGTAAGTTATTTCATTGCATTTAGACAAAGGATGGTAATTTAATTTGATATGTTCTTGATAATATCCCTATGCAGGTTTAGACATATCCACACTAGCCTATCTAAACAACCTCTATTTCTCTAAATAAAGGTAATATATTTAAGTTTTTGTGGTAAGTATAGAAGTGAATCTAATGAGTCATGAACCTTGTAGATTTTTTAATGATAATTTTAGGCCCCTCCTTTAAATGGATATAATAAAAATTATCTTGTTCATTGCATATTATTTTACACTCTCTTTCTTTGAACAAATAGGTTATATGATGATGAGGGCCACACCACCTAGAACCCACAAAAATCACAACAACAAATATCAACACAGAAAATGTGAGATAGAAAAATGACTCACTTTCAATTATTTTTAGAAAATGAAATTACAGATTCAAAGCTTACATGCTATAGCCTCATGGGTTTGATTCATTACAACAAAATCAACTCAGAAAATAAAATCTACTATTCAAAGCCACAATCTGCACTATCAGGGCCACCTTCTACAACCCCCACTTAACCCTTTTTATTTTCCCCAATAACCACCCTAGAATGTTCTAGAAAGTTCAAATTTCCCCTTTTGTTTTGGCGCCAAAAGTCCTGCCATTTGATTTCTAGCCTAGGAAGATTTTTTTTAAGAAATTCACTTTTTAGAGGAGCAACTTCACGGGGCCATAAATTTTGATCTGGTTGTCTGATTCGCTATTATTGCATATCGTCAGAAAGCTCTCGACAAGCTCTATGACATGTGAATCAACCATAGGTCGGTTTGGCCACTTTTTGAGCTATTTCGGGGCCTCTAAAGTTTTATATATGAATTTGAAGCTACATTGGAGAAATTTCCTGGGACATAAACTTTAATTTATTCCAAACTGTAGATTCTTTCATGACCAAAAATGTTTTTCAACTTTTCTCCTTGGGGTAAAATTTCACGTCCATATGAGCCCATTTTGGCTAACTTACTAAAAATAGTAAGTGCTTGTTTTTCGCTATTTCTGACGCCTGACAGTCTCATACCCCTTAAGTACCATCATGGGACTCAAAAAAACTAAGGAAAATAAAGATTTTTTTTTTTGGGTGATGCAAGATTTCCCTACACTGTTGGATGACTGCATCAGACACCCAGGGTAATTTGAAAAGTGACCCTGTCACTTCTCAGGAGTTAGAGGGAAACCAAGATGGTTAACCTCAACCTTAACCATGATGAATCTTCAACAGAATTTCCTCTCCATTTCACCAAGTACTCTACATATTGCCTGTTTCTTGTGCTTCTACCCACACAGTTATCCAGGATTTCTTCTATCTCTTCCTTCTTTGAAGTAGGTGCTAGAATTTTTAGTTGTTCATTTATTAGACCCTCCTCTATATCACCTTCATGATACTCTGTCAAATCAACAATGTTGAACACAAGAGAAATATTTATTCCACTAGGAAACTCTACCTCATAAGCATTTATTGAATCATGCTTCTTTAGGATCTTACATGGTCCAAACTTGTTCATCTTTAACTTGTTGTATGTACCAACTGGAAACCTTTCCTTTAGCAAATGAACCATAACTTCATCTCCTACCTGGAACTCCTTATACCTCATTTTCTGATCTTCTTGAGCCTTATATTGTGAGTTTGTCTTGTTGATGTGTTTCTTCAATTCTTCATGCAAATTCTTCAGGTGCTCAGCAAAATCTTCTCAACACTACTCTTCTCCCCCTTACCATCTTTCTCTGTTCAGAAGCAATTCTTGGACTAATCCCATATACAATCTAGAATGGTGATTTACCAGTGCTCCTATTGACAGAATTGTTGTAAACAAATTCTTCTTGTGGTATAATCAAATCCCATCCCTTAGGCTTATCTCCTACTAAGCATCTTAGCAGGTTACCCAAACTCCTATTCACCACCTTTGTTTTTCCATCAGTCTATGGATGGTGTGTAGAATTGAACTTTAAATCTATCTTCAACTTCTTCCATAATGTCCTCCAGAAATAACCAACAAATTTGGTATCTCTGTCTGAAACTATACTCTTTTGTAGACCATGTAGTCTTACCACCTCTCTAAAAAACAACTCTGCAACATGAACAACATCACTTGTCTTATGACACATAATGAATGTGCCATCTTTGAAAATCTATCCACAACCAAAAATATGGAATCATGCCCTCTTTGTGTCCTTGGAAAACCAAGAAAAAAATCCATGCTAATATCCTCCCATGGCCTCTCAGGTACAAGTAATGGTTGATACAATCCAATATTCTAACTTGTTCCTTTCATCGTCTGACATACTCTGCAACTTTGTACAAAATTATTCACATCTTGTTGTAACTATGGACAATAATAATTCTCACTGACAAGAGAAATGGTCTTATCTCAACCAAAATTTTCAGCCAATCCTCCACTATGCTTCTCCTTAATTAGATTCTCTCTCATAGAACTCCTTGGAATGCAAAATTGGATTCCTCTAAACAACATCCCATCTTGGATTAAGAAATCCAACCATCTCATCCTATCCAATGTAACAGGTTCCAAACAAGCCTTCCAAGCTTCTGCAAAGTCTGTATCTTTTGGATACAAACTCTTGAGTTCATTGAACCCAACAACCTCTATATTCATCTCTATCAACAAATTTTTAGTTCTACTTAATGCATCTGCAACTCTGTTTGACCTTCCACTCTTGTGCTTCAAAACAAAAGTATAACTCTAAAGAAGCTCAACCAATTTTAAGTGCCTTTGATTCAACTTTCCTTGACTATTGAGATACTACAAAACCTGGTGATCAATATATAAAACAAATTCTTTTGGAAACAAATAGTGTCTCCATTTCTTCAAAGCCTGAACTATAGCATAGAACTCTTGATCATAGACAAAATATTTCTTCTTAGCATAATTTAATTTCTCACTAAAATAGGCAACAGGTTTACCTTCTTGACTCAAAAAAACTCCTATGGTAGTGCCACTAGCATCACAATCTACCTGAAAAACCTTATTGAAATCTGGAAGTTCCAAAATAGGTTGCTCTGTAACTTTCTTCTTCAACATATCAAAACTTTTGGCTGCACCTGTAGTCCACTTAAACTCTTTTCTATCCCCTCTCATCGCTTCAGTTATAGGTGCACAAATATTACTGAAATTATTAATAAAATTTCTATAAAAACTTGCTAGACCATGAAATGATCTTACCTTTGTAACACTCCTTGGAGTAGGCCATTCAATGATAGCTCTCACCTTCTCTAGATCCATTTTGAGACCCTCTGCTGAGACAACACATCCCAGATACATGAACTCTCTCTTCACAAAACTATATTTCTTCAAATTAATCAACAAATTATCCTCCCTCAGCTTCTCAAAAACTCTTCGGATATGCATCAAGTGCTCCTTCGATGTCTTAATGAAAATAAAAATATCATCCAAATAAACAATAACAATTTTTCCTAAAAATTCTTTCAATACCTCATTCATAAGCCACATAAATGTGCTATGTGCATTGGTTAGCCCAAAAGGCATGACTAATCACTTGTACAAGCACTCCTTGGTTTTGAAGGTTGTCTTCCATTCATATCCTTCTCTATTTTGGATCTGGCGATATCCACTCTTCAAATCTATCTCCGCGAAGTACTCATATCCATCAAACAATCCATAATGTCATCCATTCTTGCCAACGAAAATCTGTACTTGATGGTGATCTTGTTGATGGCTCTAGAATATATACACATCTATCATTCCCCATCCTTCTTTGGTGCTAGTACTACAAGTACTGCACATAGAATCAAACTCTCTCGAATCAATCCTTTCCACAACAACTCTTGCACTTGTCTGTTCAACTCTTTGCTCTCTGCTAGAGTCATACGATGAACTGCCTTATTCAGAAAACTAGCTTTAGGAATCATGTCCATCTGATGACTAATATTTCTTATTGGAGGCAAACCTTCAGGTACATTATCAGAAATAATAGCTTGAAACTCATTCAAAAAATATGAAACCTCTACAAGTACCTCAATAGTATCTTCTTTATCAACTCTAGGGATCAATGCAAAACACATATGCTCATGCTTTATACCTTCTAGGAACTTTCTTCCATCAACCAAACAAATTCTTGCATTACTACATACCTTTTCCTCTATCTTTCAATGGCTTCAACTTATGATGAACTTCATCCTTTGTCAAAGAATAGGTGTTGGCATGTCCATCATGTATTGCTCACCGATCAAATTGCCACGATCTGCCTAACAACATATGACAAACATCCATAGGAATAATATCACACAATACCTCATCATGGTAATTTCCAATTTTGAACTTTACCAGACATTGTTCATTTACCAAGGCTTTATGGTCCTTCTGCAACCAAGCAATCTGGTATGGGTTCAGATGCCTTCTTCTCTCCAACTGAAACTTACTGACCATTTCTTCTAAAACAAGGTTATCAATACTATTTCCATCAATAATAACATTGAAAACTTTACCTTCACACTTAATCTGGTGTGAAATAGATTCTTCCTTTGAGTTGGCTAGTTCTCCTCATTCAGAAAGGCTCTTCTGGTAACAAGAACCCCTCCTCTTTCTACATCCTCAGAATGTGAAGACTCAACATCTTCATCTACATGTGCAAATCGTGCATTACCCTCAGGTCTCCTATTTGTCCTTCCTTGATGTTGAGGACACACATAGGCCCTATGTCCTTCTCCACACTAGAAATAGGTTCCACGAAAGCCTCCTCTTCTCGGTCCTTGTCCAAATCTTCCCCTTCCTCTTTGGTCTCCATTATTTCGATCACAAGGACTGTAGGTGTTATCTCCTTTCCAATTATGGCCGCTACTAGATCCTTCACCCTTCTTTTGATCTTCATTTTGACCTCCATATGACCACGCACCAGTCTTTCCTCCATGACCTCCACCTCGTTGTTTATTCTCAAACCTCTTGTTCAACAGTTCTTCAACCTTTAGAGAAAACTGGTAAGCATCCTCAATGGTGGTCATTCTTACCAGTTCCAATTCTTCTCATATGCTTGGCTTCAACCCATTAATATAATAGGAAACTTTCTCCTTATTTGCTTCAGAATATCTTGTTTGAATCAGGACCTTGTGAAATTCCTCTATGTATTCTTTCACAGTCCTTGTCCCTTGCCTCAAGCTTTACATCTTCTTGAGCAACTCCAATTCGTAATCAACTAGAATAAATGTTTGTTCAATTTTGACACCATTCTGTCCCATCTGAAAATTTTATCTTTCCCTTGTCTTCCTCTTTCTAACTAGACCTATTTCCACCATATACTAGTGTGACCTTTCAATTGTCTTTGCAAACTTCACTCTGTGAGGATCTTCAATCTCCTCAAACTCAAAAAATTCCTCCATGTCATTGATCTAGTCAATCAATTCTTCAGGATTCAAATTTCCACTAAAAGTTGAAACCTCCATTTTAGGTCTCTTCCCAATGCTTGAGATCACTTGCAACAATCTTCTTTCTCTAGGATCCATTGGATCTCGCTCTTCCTCTTCCATTTCATCTTCACTCTCATCTCTATCTTGTTGCAAGGTTTCTAATTTCCTTCTAAGGGCTCTAATTTCGTCTCTAGGTGGTCCTCCTCCATCCCGACCTCCACCTCTACCATACTGGGCATGTCTTGGAGGCATCTTGAATTCAACCCACACTCATAGGTCCTATTGCAACTACCTCACATTCAAAACTTTGTTACAGGCTTAGGAACTTGGCTCTGATACCACTTGATGAGGGCCACACCACCCAAAACCCACAAAAATTACAACATATATCAACATAGAAAATGCGAGACAAAAAAATGACTCACTTTCAATTATTTTTAGAAAATGAAATTATAGATTCAAAGCTTACATGCTACAACCTCATGGGCTTGATTCATTACAAAAAAATCAACTCAGAAAAGAAAATCTACTATTCAGAGCCACAATATGCACTATCAGGGCCACCTTCTACAACCCCCACTTAACTTTTTTTATTTTCCCCAATAACCACCCTAGAATGTTCTAGAAAGTTCAAGTTTACCCTTTTGTTTTGGCGCCAAAAGTCCCACCATTTGATTTCTAGCCTAGGAAAATTCACTTTTTGGAGGACCAACTTCGTGGGGCCATAACTTTTTTTTTCTTTATAGGAAAATTGCTATCAGAGAGGATAGCACTCTTTCTATTAATTTAAAGCACTGAAATACATTTCCAATTGCTTCAATCCCAAATTACATAATTTCTACTTTCTTAGAAGATCTTAAAGTCATAGCATGCTTTTGTTTTGAAGGTGGTTTCCTCCTTTTCACCTCTGTCCATTTGTGTTCAATTTGAGGGGGAATCTCCTCAGATTGTTTAGATAGAATGTCACCACCTGCGCTTGTCAATGATGCAACTACTGTCACAGAACCTTCACTTCCTTTGGTGAACATTGTAGAGGTATTTTCCTTTGCAGGTGAGTCCAAAGTATGATCCCCGGGAGGGGGAGAGGAAGAAGGAGTTCTTTTCTTTGGAGTAACTAAAGAATGTACAAAGCCTTTGGGTGGATTAGGGGGAATAGTATAATGTTTAGATTCAGCCCCAATCCACCATGACGGTTTGAGATTCCCCATGTCTCGATGCTTCTGACATTGGGAGGAAACATGATTTGTTGAGAAACATTTCCTACACCTGAAAGTGATTTTTTCATAGTCAATCGGTTGCCTTTGGCATCTATTCCCCACCCTCAACACAATCTCGGCAGGAAGACCGTTATCAAATTCCATTTCAACACAGATTCAAGCACATGTAGAATTTTGATAATTGATGGTTTCTTCAGAGGAGCAGTGATACCTTTTGAGGCTATTGCCAATATCCCTCAAGCAATCTAGTTCCCAAAACTGAATAGGAAGATATGGAAGTCTTACCCACAAAAAAGCAGAGGTGAAGATTTATGTATGTGGATCGAAATCAAGAAACCATGGTTTCATTCATAGAAAGTCACCTTGATAGAACCAGGGGCCATTTTCCAGTACCAAGTCCTTGTCTTCTTCATAATTGAAATCTAAAATGAAGAACCCCTTTGCACAGGGGTAAATGTTGACTTCTTCATCCATGAAATCCTTCCATTTTTCTGAAATCCAAGAGTGCAAATCACAAAGTTTCAGCCAAGTCTTCATGAACCTGTAGATCAGAGCATGATTGGACAAAAAGCCCTCCCTATCTAGAGCCAAATTTTCCAAACAAAATTCTAGTATTTTTGATGAGATACAGATAGGAAAAAGAGGATAGAAATTGGCAGAGGTGTCATTTGCAACAACATCGACATTTTGTGATTTGCCAGCACCAGATGCTTCCAACGAGCCGTGCACTAATCCTTGTGGATTGGGGTTACTCGAGCACTCATACTGCAAATGAGAGGCCCTAACTGCCTTTGCATAACTCAAACCATGAGCCCCTTCGTTTACAGACACCTGGTGATTGTCATTTTTTCCAATGGGGTGGCCATTAGATTTTACGCATTTAGAAGCAACCCTTGCTATGGGTGAAAAAGGAAACCCAGCCTTTTTGCTGGAGCAGACCTTGGTAGGAAGCAGCGAAACATTCTTTAGATCCTTGTCTTCAATGATCGGAAACCCTGGAGCAGTTGCGCATGCCATCACCTCAATGGGGCCATAACTTTTGATCTACGTGTCCAATTTTCTATTATTGCAATATCGTCAAAAAGATATTGACGAGCTCTACAACACAAGTCAACTGGAGGTCGGTTCAGCCATTTTTGAGTTGTTTCAGGGCCTCCAAAGTTTTATATCTGAATTTGAAGCTGCATTGGAGAAATTTCCCGAGACGAAAACATTAATTTCTCCCAAACCGTGCAGGGTATTGAGGTGATTCTTTCGCGACTAGAAATTTTTTTCAGCTCTACTCCTTGGGGTAAAATTTCACATCCATACGAGCTCATTTTGGCTGACTTACTAAAAATAGTAAGTGCTCATTTTTCACTATTTCTAACACCTGGCAATCTTATACCCCCTTAAGTGCCATCATGGGACTCAAAAAAACTAAGGAAAATAAAGAAAACATGTTTTTTGGGTGATGCAAGATTTCCCTACATCGTTGGATGCTCCTGCATCATGTGATTACTTCTAAGGTATTTTTCCTTGAATAGATTCTCCATAGAAAAATCTTAAATGATATTAGAGTTGCATAAATCTTACAATAATTTTTATCCTAAAATTTACTATACTTTTTATTTTTTATTTTGATGAAAATATTACAATTCCAACTATAGTTATTTTTAATGATCACCATATTATTTTTAGTTCTATGTTTCTTTTTTATCAAAATTTAATTCCTTCTATTAATAACTCAAAGAAATACTAAATGATGAATAAAATAAGCATGGTTAAATTATCTATAATGAGTTGATTTGTAATATCTATAAATGCACTATAATAAAAAAAAAATTATACTTTAGTTCGACATGATGTCACCATACATGATGATATCGTATTTTTATGTGTTTTATTATAGTTATACGAGAAATATCCCATGTTTTAAGGGTTTATTCAAAAGGACCCTTGATGTTGAGATTTCCCCTAACGAATTCTTAATATCTAGGCACATCTATACATTGATGGCGGTACTAGTGGCTAAACTTTCTGAATTGTCATAGTGTAGATGTATGAAATATAGAAGTAAAATTATTTTTTCATGAATTTACTTTTTGGCATTATTGTTTTAGGGGATTAGATAAACCTTTGGAATGTGGAATAATGGGATGAATGCATCTTAGTACATAATATTTGTAATAGCATGTGAAGACTAAAGAATGTAGTTTCATGGCCAAAGTGGCTAGGTAGTTTATGCATTTTTATTTTAATAATATTAAGGCAACGTATATATTTTTAATAGTTATTATTCCATGAGAGAGAGAACATGTGAACACATGAGATCAATGCACAACCTTACACTTGTCCCCTTTTATTTTATGAATATAGGGAATATGAATTTTGGAAGAGGGATTCAATTATGTCCAAAATCTAGTTTGATATGAATAAACTAATGAGAGATAGGCTATGCATATTATGAAGTGGATGATATTGTATATCAAATTGCTAGGTTTAGGCTTGGGGTCATAGAGAATATTTAAAAAACTAAATTATCTGCTAAAAGTGTGAATCAATGACATTGATCCAAAGTGGTGTAAAATTAAAGGATAAATGTTTAAATGTATGCACTTATCATACACATATACTTATTTATACACACACAAACACACCTAGACAAACCCACACCCACACATATACTATACACACACATGTATACATATGTATGCATATATTATACACAATGCATATATATTATATGCATATATACATACACACATATAGATATAAATTGTATATATATATATAGAAATAATATGTGTATGTATATACATGTATATACATATATACATACATATACGTATATAGATACATATACATATATAGACACACACATATACATAATACATAAGTTTATGTGTATGTTTTTTATTACGTGAAGATTTTATAGCAATTGATAGAATAAGGTTTTTCAACCAAATAACTACAACACTCCTTGGAAAACCTAATGACTACTATGCTTTCCTCTTATAATAAAAAGGTTTGTGGCTATAATAGTAGGTTTCTAAATAAACAACTTGTTGAGGATGGTGAATTTATTTTAGTGGTGTTCTGATCCATTCTACTTCTCATATGGTGCCAAGCCTCTCCACGGTCTCCTCTTGTCCTTGATCTACAATATTGGTTGATCATTCATTGATATATGCATACTTTCCAATATGCCTTACTTTAAACCATATTCTATTGATGAAATAAAGGAAGATCCATCTTATGAAACAAATAGGAGAAAATATGTGGATTTGGGATGTCTATTTGATTTTCTCACTATTTTACATCTAAGGTAGTTTAGGGAAATCATGGGGTTAAAATAAGCATAACATTGAGGACACATTTCTCCCTTGATTCTAGATATGTGGGTTGGTGAGTCTCTGGTTTCCTTGGACCATAGAAAGGATCATTGTTGATAGAGAGCTCATTGTAGAGCATGTTTCAATGGTATATTATAGTGAAGAGATGGTTGAGAGAAGATATTTTATGCATATGCATGTATGTGTGTATATTTTATCTGTATATATGAGAAGGTTTCATAGCAATTGATAAACAAATTTTCACCCAAATAACTCAAACACTCATAAGAAATCCCTATTGACTACTATGTTCTTAGAGAAATGAGTTGGTGAGGATGGTGAATCTATTTATATTATTACTATGGACCAATTTACTTCTCACATGGTGTTTTCCCTCTCCACAATCGCCTCTCATACTTGATTTATAACTTTGGTTGTGTTAGCTCTCAAAAATGCAGGCGGGATGCCTCAAGAGGTTGCCAATCTCTTGATACACTTTAGGGTAACAGACAAGGTCAAATGAATTAAACCTTCTACTCTTCAGGTGTTGCTGAACCTAGGCGGGTGTACCTATCTGAATGAAGCAGACTTGACTTATGATTATCCTTCTTGCAATGATTTGTCCACAATGGCAAATGGGAGTTAACAAATGAATTCAAACTTGGTACAAAATGTAATAGCAATCTTCTAATCTAAATCCTGCAATGCTCAATTAACAAATGTAAAGAAACTGAATAAATCCAAATGATGAAATGTAGAGACCAGTGCCTTATTGGGTATGCGGAGTCAAATGAAACAGAAGTGGGCAACTTATTCTGGCAGAAAATCAAATTGCTAGCATATGATCTATTTATAACTAGTATAAACATGCAAGATTATGACTACTAAGCTCTACTTTAATAATCCAAATGAATCTCCTTGATTATTGTGATCAACTAAAAGAATTTAATCTCTTCTTGAGAGAACCAGTTAATTAACCACACAGATACAACAAATGTGCACTAATAAACTAAAAATAAGCTTGTTATATCAATTTAAACAACCAGAAAGAATAAACTTGGACACAGCTTAGCAATACTTTTCAATAAAATCAACAGACAATTGACACCAGAAATAAACTACCACACCAGCTGAATTTCATTGGAATCACCATTTGAAAACATGCAACATAGCCTCTTTTCTAAGAAATTTATTCTACTGTATCCATCTCTACCTACTGCCTCTAATCTAAAATCTGATGAGTCAATTACAATCAGGAGTGCATATTTATACACCAGCACATGAAACATATCGCTTCAAATTCATGTCAGCCCACTGTGGAGATTGAGCAAATTTCATGTCGGCCACAGCATTTGAGTCTCTGTTAAACGCCAATGGAATAGTCGTTGAGACACCCAAAAAGTATGTCGAAGGCAATTATAACGTTTATCGTTGTCTACCCATGTTCCTCAATTCTTTGTGTTATTTGCTTTTGTCATGACCATTTGTTCGCTACGCTGAAGTCAAGAAGTATCCTTACACTGAGATGCACCTTTTTTTTATTCACTGTCGCTTTAGCCTTGTGATATCGGAGAGACATCACACAAATCATTCCATGTTTCACCGAGAATCTTATTTCAGCTTGAGTCACTGTAACGTACTGGCATTGGGGAGACCTCATATGGAATACTCCATGTTTTACCAAAAGTTACCTTTATCCACCCTAAGTCATTGAGACAAGAGAAAATTCACACCGAGAAGCATCTCCCACTCACTTTCGCTGAGACATTTCAAAATCGGGGGAAGTCCCAAAGAAACCACTAAGTCATACCGAAACATCGCGAGTCCACACTTGATCGCTAAGACATAGCCAACCTCTCACCAAAAGTTATTTGAAATAAACCTTTAGTATTCCGTCGGTGAGACACATACACTTCGCTATGACCATATATCAATGCCGCAGCTCCTACCGATAAGACTTTCAATGCATCAGTCGATGAGACAAAAATCTTCGGTGAGACAACATACCAAATACAACACTTATGCCAAAGTGAACATTTGTGCACAAGTCGGTAAGACATATGGAGATTGCCATGAGATCCTTTCGAAAATGATTTCTTTTGTCGATATGCCTTTTCCAAACATGGTTCGGTAAGACATGAAGTATTTGCTAAGACCTCAGCCCGAAGATAACATTCTCACAGATAAAATTTTCCTCTATTGCTGAGATAATGACAAAGTCCTGCCGAATGCTGCCTGCATGAAAAATTCAATCGCTGTCACATCAAATGAGTCTTGTTGATAGGCAACACAGACTCATGCAAGCAGAAAACACAACATGGGTTGGGGAATCCCTAACCATCACTAGCCTATATGAACAAGAATGTGAAAAATGTAGACATAAATGATTTTATGGGAAAAATATGGGGAAAATATGGAAATTCATGAGCATGATCAATATGTAAAAACATTAGAATTTAACAATTCCAATAGTGGCTCCAACTGGGGATGAATGATAGTAAGATCATTGCAAGGATCTAGATAATGGCACAATATAATGTTTTGTCAAATAGCTAGGAAACAAAAAGGCCAAACAATAATGTCACAATTTGTGAGTCTTAATACAATAATAAAAAACAATACAAAAGGCCTGGTGTATCACAATTTTTATGTGTATATTCTAAACTCATTTTTGGAAAGAAGAAGCAGTATTTATAGAGAAACATCCCACCACCTAAAAGCTAGTAACAAAAAATATTCCTTCATAACAAGCAATGATGTTCATCACAATGATTTCCTAAGACCGTTGCAAAAAAAGAGATTTTGGCACATGGAATACAACCACCCTCAAGCTAGATGCATCCCCTACAAATGATGGTTGTGGTCTTAGTGTACAAGAAACAAATTCCCATGTAGACATGTGTCACTCACCCACAAGGTTAGTTAGGACACGTGGAAATAAGACAAGGCTTGTAGCTTGCTCTTCACTTCCTTGTGATGAAATCCTTTGAGAAGGAGACACGTGGAGGAGACCTCATTACTAGTGCTGACTATGGGGCCCACCAAAAAGTGTCCATGGATTGATGCTACATGCCACGTAGATAGATCTTGGTAGAGAAGCAAAGGAGAGTGGGCTCACAAATACCCACGCTGCTAACACGTGGAACTATGGCGAGCTTCGAAAGAGAAGCAAGGGAGGAAATACTTGTGAGGAGTGTGTGGCAGACATGTGGAGACAGAAGGAAAAGTTCTTCAAAAAGGGGGACCCAAAGATATTCAAGTGTATAGGGCATGGGCCAGACAACAAAATATAATCCACTTGAAGGGAGATTGAAGGTTTTTTTTTTAAATCCATAGCTTTTGGCGACTATCAAGGGCGTTTTTCCAATGGAATGGGGAAGCCAAAATTTCTGGTTCGAAGACTAGAGCCTTATTCAATGGGCGATGGAGTCAGAGCTTGGAGAGTAAGGAAGCCATTTGGCCTTAGATGGTGTCGATATGGTGTGCATATTCTCTTGTGCTTCATGCAGATCGATTACTTCTTTGAATGGAAGCTTCATGGATATCTCAGTCCTCGACTCGAGTTAAAATAGTAGTCATGCTATCTGATGAGTGACACCCTCAATATCATTAGTATTAAGGGGTTGACTAAAGCTCTAAAAATTGGATATGTCATGTTGCTTCTCCTCAATATTTGTTGCAATCTACTTCGTTGTGGCCACTAAATCATCAGAGAGAAATAGGGAGGGCGGGCCCATCTGAGTCAGTTGGGAGAATTTCATCTACATACTGTTCATGGTTCAACTTAGTGTTGTTGAGAAATTGCTGGCATGGAGGATGGCCGCATGACATTGGATGAATTCCTTTGCTATCTTGGCAACCGACCTCTGATTCTCGATCCCTGCACTCACCAAGTCCTCATTTGCCACCATGTACAGTTTATCAAGCAGCTTTTCCACCTCAGGCACCTTCTCTGCTATGAACGGTGGGAACTACTCAATCATTTCACAAACCTCCTTGCTCAAAATTTCCGCTTCTGCCATGAACTGAAGCGTTGGTTGAAGAGTTAGACAAAAAGCCTTGATTTTTTCCTAGTATGAAATATATAATTGTTGGGCTATTAAGAGGAGGTCCGACTGGGAAACAAGGGGGTTGGGGAGAATTCTTCAAAAGACCAATTCTTACCTCCCTCAAGCTGACATCCTACGTCGGCTCTGCAATCCTCTTGTTTGCAATAGAGAGTTTTTCCTACAGAGTTCTCATCTTAGCAAGCAATTTTTCCTCTACCTAGCCCCTGGTTGTGGATTCTCTTTCTAGGGAGAGCCTTACTTCCTAGATCTCCTTCTCGAATTGTGCTTGGTGGCTTTGGAAGTTTGTGTCCTTCAGCTGCATTCTCTACTCCAATTGAGCTCATTGATGCTAAAAATCTTCATTCTTTTGTTGCATCTCCTCCTCTACCCGTGCCAACCAGTCTTGTAATTCCTAGTTTTTCCACTGTATCTTAGCAACTAGGTTGGGATCTTGGGATTAGAACTTTGCAAGTTCCTCTTCGAATCTAGCCTATTCCTCCTGTGCTTGCTAAGACAAGTACAAATTTGGCATCCCTCACCTTGTCCTTCTTCAATAGGACCTCAATCCTCTCCTTGACATTTTTGAGCTCATCTTCTTTCTTTTCTAGTTGGTGACCAAACTTGAGAAAGTAAATAGTCACCACATGTTGGGTTTCCTCCATTAGTTCAACTTTATCTTGTGGTCAAGCCACATAGATTGAGTCCCATAGAATGGATGGTGTAATCTCTGGGTTGCATCTCTCCCTGAGGCTTGATGATGTTCATATGCAAGGTTGTGAAATGCAACGACTGTTGAGCCTCATTGAAAAGGGTTTGCATGCATGGCTTGTATAGCTTCTCATCATCCTTCTCTTTTAACTTCTGGAGCCTGAGAAATTGTGTTGCTCTTGTTTTGTCACTCTCCAACATAAATTTTGATGGAAATCTAATGAGCTCGCCCGTGAAGGGTGCACCAAGAAGAAGAGAAAAAGTGAATGAGAGAGTAGTGGTCCAACTTGATTTCTTCTTCAGAAGAGAGACTGTTAGTGGGGGGAATGGGGGGGATATTATACTAAGGCCTAGTTTGTGAAGTGGGAAAGGACTCATGGGAAGTAGTGGCGGTAGCGGAGACATATATATTCCATTTGTTGGGAAATTTGGGTTGGAGCCGATATGGTAGTAGCAAGAGAGTTAGAAAAAGTGGTTGCAGATTGTGCTTCGACAAAAGGTGGAATAGCCCATGGAGGAGTAAAGGCTAATTGTCCAACTTGAGAGAATTGGGAGAAACCTCTCATGACCATTGTAGCAGAAGTAGAAAAAGAAAGGCCGACACTTGAAGTGATGGGCAATGCCAAGATAGCAGAAGAAACCAAAGATTGTGAATCAAGAAGAGGGGGAGAGAAAGATACCTAAGTTGTAGGGGACTTCGATCCTTGGCTTATTACAGGTTCTTGTGAACCCTCTCCAGAAGTTGCATCTGTGTGTTGTCTTTTGTTAAGTGGGGAATTTTCCACCTCTATGACCTCAAATGGGTATTGTTGGGTCATTCTAGGTCTTTTCACAAGCCATGTGTGTGTTTGTGAGGCTCCCAAACATGATATATTAACACACAGCCTCACAGAAGTTTTGCTAGGTTGCTTCACTACTCGTCTAGTTTTCCATGCTAGGGTAATGTTCACCTCCTTTCCTTTCACCACATATTTCCTAGCCTCATCTAGGTCAATATCTCCATCATTGCTTGTGTCAGTATCATTAGGTGCTCTGTTCCACAGAGTATCAAATCTTTCATCCTTGTCTACCTCTTGGAATGGGGCATCAAGGCATTGGATCTCTTGATAAATCCAGAAATCTCTAATCCTTTCCTCACTCCACTACCACTTCTTGACCAATTCATTGCAAAGGGTGGCCTCCATTTGGCACTTCTCATTAAAATTCTCCAAAGGGAAATAGAATTTGAGCCATTTCGACCTCCTATCCTCTATAGGAATGTGAACCAGGTCTACAAATAAATCATCTTGTTTTGAGAGGGGACTCTGCCACTTTTCCTAGTAAGGCCGAGGGTTGTGAGTTACCTGAACATTTATGTTTGCTAAGTAATTGTTGGGGTTATATTGCCACTTGTCGCAAATCAATACTAGCCCCAGATGAGCCAGTTTTTCCTCCAGCATACATGCATCTGCTTCTTTGCCATAATCAACATTTTGAAGCTCAGTGGGCAGAAGAAAAACCCTTTCTTCTTGTTCTTCCCTCTGTAAAAGTTATTGTCAATAACTAACACTTGTCAGAAAATCTCAAGGGCCAACACCCTATCTATGATGCATCCCGAGAGCTGAAATGGTTCCTTAGTAAAGCCATGCATTCTAATGAATGTGAAGTCCTCCCCGAGAAACCAATCGCAAGGAGGAGTAAAATTATGCATCCACCATGTTTGATCAATGAAAAGCTGATAAAGTTGGTGATCCTCGCTAAATTCTTGCAAAATCAGAGTCAAGAAACACTCTGATAAATGCATAATAATCATAAGTTGCAGAAAGGAGGGGAGTCCAGACTAAAACTGGCCTTCTTACTCCCTTCTCATCAAGAATAGCTAACCTCATCCATCCTTTAAAGAAGTCATGGTTTTGGTGTAAAAACATATGAGAAAGGAGAGAAGGAAACCTGAACTTGTGATGTGTGTGGTATTCCTTGATTTGGCTCAACATTTCCTTGATGAAGGCTTCTACAAAGTCATACCAGAATAAAGAATGTTGCCTTCTCAACTGAAAACCCAAACCCAGTTGAAATGTTTCAATGAACTTGCCGTCATCCATGCCGCAAACAAAAGCCATCATTGAGAAGGCTTCCTTCAAGTTCGTGTTAAAAGTGTTGTGCGCAATCGAAATCTATGGTGGCTTCTTCAAATCCTCTTGAGGCCTTTGGGTTTCTTGGTTATAAAAGTCCATAGAAAAATATCTAGTTCTCCAATAGTTGTCCCCCTTTTTTGGAGTGAACGACTCCATCTTTTATGCTCTAGATTCTCTGCTAGGGATGCATAGCATGTTCCTAATAGCCTCCTAGCTGATTATAAACTTTAGTTCCCGACCTTCAATGGCACCGGTATCTAGGTTGAAATTCTTAATGCCCTCGTGAACTAGCTCTGGGTAGTGATGCACAAAAGGAACCATATACTGTGGGAGATCGCAAAACCATAGCTTGTACACCAACTGATGTTTGTTGGTGGCCACTTTCATTCTTTCGAAAGTTGCTTCCCTAAGACTCTTAGGGTTAGTTTTGAGGATGGGATCATGAATTTTATCCCATTCTTTTGTTATCTGGGCTTGTTCCCTATGGGTTTTCTTTTCCGTGGCCTGCATACGAATCCACTTCAACTTCTCTGGTATCCTAGGCGAAGCGTAAGAAGTGTCATGGAAAATATTGGCTATTGGTGCCACACACATGGCATCAAACAAGCTTTGGGTCACCTCTCCTTGCACTTCCATCTAAGGATTTTGGGCCATTTTAGGGTGTTGTGGATTTCTGCAATGCTCAAACTTACTGCAACTCACTTGTGTCCTTCAACAGTTCTGCACTCAAAACTCTTTGCACTGAATAGCCTACTCAAGAATTTTTCCACAATGTTATTCTTTCACATGCAACACTTAGATTTTTCTTGACTTAGACTTGTACAAAATGGTTTCCTTTCTACATTAAATTCGGCATGTATTGCCAGCTCCTTTGCTCATACGAAATGAATTTCTTGCCATTCTGAAAAGACAATAATTCATAATGATAGTTATTTATCATGTCCTACAACGCAATTTCTTGGGAAATTGAGCTGACGATTGAAGGCATATAAAACCTTTTGCATGCTTGGAAATTAATATCTTAAAAAGAATAATTAAGCCAAAGGTGCAATGAGTACACCAAAATATTTGAGTTCCTCCTTGGAGATTGAAACATGCCCGCAACGTGACACATCAAAACCTGGTCGTATGGATGATCACTTGGGACTACCACTAATTTGTGATAATTAATTAATTCTCCTTAAATTTACACACAAAAATTCATACATAGCAGACACAACTGGGTGGGAAATTCGATTTGGCTCTATTGCAAGTATGAACTAGTTTGGTGGTATTGTCATTAATGTTCTCATTGATGTCAACATAATTCTATATGTTGTAGATTGTACATGTATAGTTGAGATGCCACTAAGATGTTGTGAGTACATGGAGCTATCTTTATGGTGTTGTAGTTATGTCGGTTTGAGTTTCCAAGTGCTTTTGAGAAAATTAATAAAGAAGTTAGAGTGATGAATATTTTCAGATTGTGCTCTGGTATGTGCTCAGTGTTTCTCCTGTGTTGATACTATGCTTGTGAAAATTTCAAAGTTTGATAAGGATGGTATAGTGGTGATATCTCCTGAGTTTTATCTTTTGGTTTTATGGTATGTGAAAGTTACGCTCACCAGTATGTGAATTGTTTTGGTAGAATTGGTCTTCTATGGACTGGGAGAAATTTTTCTGCTCTACAGTCCTCCGTTGTTTTGTTTTAGATCTTGTGGATCTGGGATATGTCTTATGAAGGTTTTCTTTGGGTTCTAGCAAAGAAGGTTAAGGTTTGGAGGTCTAGAAGTCATGTTTCAGTGTTGTGTGTGTTTGCACAATCTAGATGGATTGGTGAAAGGTGTTCAATGTTTGAAGTTTGTTGCACTTGCTACAAATGTATCTAAAGGAATCTGAGATGTATTCTCATGCATAATGAAGTGTGTTGTGGCATCTGTATGTCATCTTCTTGTTGGGAAGCGTGTACATCAATGTTCATTTATGTTTTCATTAGGTTTTTCTGACCTGGTGTTTACACTTCATTTAAAGAATTAAAATTAATTAAGGAAGTGTGTGGTTGATTTGAGACATTATCTTTTGGTCTTGGTTAGATGTTTTATTGGTCCACTCTCAATCCTTTCCACCGTGGGAATGTTGAGTTTTTGACCTAATCTGAATTTATGAAATGAGCTTTTTGTGGTTGACCTTGGTGAAAGGTTCTAAGGTTGAAGATGGTATAAATGCAAGTCGAAATGTGAAGAGTTGTATGATAGTGTAATGAAAAGTGATGAAGTAAGCCACAAATCATAAGAGTAGAAGTGTGCAAAAGTGTGTTGAGACAACAATTGTTCATTGTGTTGGATTCCTGAAGGCAGTGATCTAAAGATTTATGCAATCCTCTATTCAAGGTTGTGGATGTGTGTTAATTTCTGCGGTGGATCTTTGTTCTCTTTTGTATCTGTAGGCAGTGAGCCTCTGTGTTGGACAGTGAGTCCTTTATGTAGGTAGTGAGCCTTTGTACTTGGACAGTGAGTCCTCTTCTAGTTAGTGAACACTTGGCAGTGGGCCTTTGTATTCCATTTTATAATCTCTTTATATTGTGAGTTAACCCTCACCATGGTTTTTCCCTCATTGGATTTTCCACATAAAAATTATGGTGTTCATTGTGTTATATGCTCATACTTAATAACATAATATTGTGGTTGTGGAATTGATAAGTGTTAAAGTTTTAAGTTGGAATTTTGTGACAACTTATTCACCCCCCTCTCAATTGTCCTACACTTGTTTAACAATTGGTATCTGAACTTTGGTTCCTTAGTGTAGAGTTTAACCGCTTAAGGAAGATTCAATGGTGCATAAGTTGGAAATCCCTATGTTTGATGGATTTTATTACAGTGATTGGAAAGTGAAGATGAGAGGATATATTGTTTCTCTTGGTTACAAGACCTGGAAGGCTGTTGAGACAAAGTATACTCCTTCGGCGAATGGTCCTACTTCTACATATGAGGTTTCTACTTATGACGAGAATGAGAAAGTGAGGTATGCTATTTATAGTGCTTTATATAAAATTAAGTGAACTAAGGTCCTTTCTTTAGATACTTCTTATGATGTCTGGAAGAAGTTGGAAGAACTGCATGAAGGAAATGAAAGAGTAAAATTGACAAAGAAGCTGGTGGCAAAGTGAAAATTTGAGAATTTGAAAATGGAAAAAGGTGAAGAGTTTACAAGCTATTTCTAGAGGGTTGAGATGATAGCAAATGAAGTTAAGAATAAAAGGGGAAAGCTAACTAATGAAGATATTATTAAGGAGATCCTGATCACCCTACTAGATTGCTACAATGATAACATCTCAGTTATTGAAGAGATGTATGATCCTACGAAGTATACTAAAGAAAAATTGTTCAACACTTTGCAAGCATTTAAGATGAGAAAGTTTAGGAAAGAAGACATGAAAGAAGAAAAGAGAGAGACAACATTTAAGGCAATGAAGATTCAAGATGATCCAGAGAGTGATGGTTCAGATGAGTTGGAAGCGAACTTCACTAGGAAGTTGAAGAAAGGTACCAGAAAGTATAAAGGTATGTTTCCCTTTAAATGTTTTAGTTGTGGTAATATTGGTCATTATGCTTCAAGATGTCTGAATAGAGATGTACATAAGAAGAACAAGGATTATAAAAATAAAGATAGGAAGGATAATAAATACAAGAAGTTGTACCATGTTAAAGAAGTTGGATTCTCTGAAGATGAATCTGAAAACAAGGTTGATGATAGTGAATGCTTATTCTTAGCTTTGGAAAGTAAATTTGTATCTGCTAACCCTAGAAAATGTGCAAGCAAGAAGGCTCCGAAGAATAAGAGGAATAGGATGGAAGGTACTTTGGTTACCACTTTTCATGCAAGAAAGGATGAAGACTACTGGGTAATTGATAGTGGGTGTTCTAATCACATGACCAAAGATAAGAGTAAGTTCACTAAACTTGAAAAGTATGATGGTGGTTTATTCATGTTTGGTGATGATTCAAGAGCTAAGATTTGTGGGAAAGGTTCAATTAATTTTGATGAACTGCACAACACTAATGATGTATATTATGTGAAGGGTTTGAGGCATAACCTTTTGAGTGTTGGTTAGATGTGTAGCAATAGTTTTAAACTTGTGTTTCATAATAATACCTATGAAATCAAAAAAGGATCTGAAAATGGAGATATGGTTGTTGCTAGAAGGAGAACTCATGGAAACATCTATCAGCTTAAGGGAGTTCATGGTCAATGCCTTGTATCTCAAGTCAGTGGAAGTTGGTTATGGCACCAGAGAATGGGACATGTAAATTTTGATAATATGGTCAAAATCAGTTCAAAAGAAATTGTCTGAGGGCTACCTAGAATCACAAGACCTGCTAATACTATTTGCGGAAGTTGTTAATTGGGGAAACATACAACATGCAACTTTAAGGGAAAAGAGCACTCTACTACCAGAATGTTGGAGTTAGTTCACACTGATCTATGTGGGATTAGAATAGGAAGCCTAAATGGTGACATGTATTTCATGCTTCTTATTGATGATTATACTCAAATGACATGGGTTGATTTTCTTAGGGAAAAGACTCAGGGTTTGGATAGGTTTAAGGTATTCAAAGAAAAAGTGGAAAATGAAGTTTGAGAATCAAATGTTTGAGATCTAATAGAGGTGGAGAATTCACTTCTAGTGAGTTTAATACATTTTGTGAGAAGCATGGCATAAAGAGATAGTTCTCTGCTCTAAGAACCCCTCAGCAAAATGGGGTAGTTGAGAGAAAAACAAGATAGTACAAGAAGCTACAAGAACCATGATGAAAGAATCAAATGTACCAGATGTGTACTGGAGAGAGGCAATACACATTGTTGTTTATGTTCTTAATAGAGTTCAAATTAGAAGCAACAACAAAAAGACTCCTTTTGAGTTATGGACTGGTAAGAATCCTACTGTGAAATATTTCAAGGTATTTGGAAGCAGATGTTACATTAAAAGAGATGATGAAAATCTTGGAAAGTTTGATGCTAGGTGTGATGAAGGATTTTTTCTTGGATACTCTACTACTAGCAAGGCATGTAGATGCTTTAATAAAAGATTGAGAAATATTGTTGAAAGTGCTAATGTGAGAGTTGATGAAGACATATGCAGACCTATTGAGATAAGTGAAGTTGAACCTAATGATCATATCTATGAACATGTACCTAAGGAGAATAAGGAGAAGGAAGAAGAAGAGAATGAGCCAAAACCTGCTGTTAAGACTCCTAAGTATGTACAAAAGAATCATCTAGAGGAACAAATAATTGGAGATAAGAGTGAAGGTGTGAAGACAAGAAGTAAAGTAGCAGATGAGGTAAATCTATGTTTACTTTCTAAAATTGAACCTAAGTCTATGAGTGAATCATGTGAAGATGAGAGTTGGATGAAATCTATGAAAGAATATTTTTAGTAGATAGAAAAGAATTGGACATGGGAACTAATCCCTAAATTTGTGAATAAGAATGTAATTGGTTCAAAATGGGTGTTCCAGAATAAGCTAAATGAAAGTGGAGAAGTTGTAAGGAATAAGGAAAGACTTGTATGCAAGGGATATTCACAAGTTGAAGGTATAGATTTTGAAGAAACATTTTCCCCTGTGGCTAGAATGGAAGCTATTAGGATGTTTTTGGAATTTTTTGCCCACAAGAATTTCAAATTGTATCATATGGATGTCAAGTCAACATTTCTAAATGTTGAATTGGAGGAAGAAGTGTTTATGGAACAACCTAAAGGGTTTTATTTATCTGACAAACCAGACATGGTTTGTAAGTTGAATAAGGCATTGTATGGACCGAAGCAAGCTCCTATAGCTTGTTATGCAAGATTGGATAGATACCTAACAAAGCAAGGATTCGGAAAAGGCTCTACTGACAACAATCTCTACTTCAAAGTACAAGGTAACAAAATTTTGATAGTAGTTGTATATGTTGATGATATCATTTTTGGTGGAAATGAATGGATGTGTAAAAGGTTTGTTGAAGAGATGCAAAATGAATTTGATATGTCCATGATTGGTGAATTGAATTTCTTCATTGGTCTACAAGTGAATCAAATTGATAAAGGGATATTCATTTCACAATCTAAGTATGTAAAAGAGCTATTAAAGAATTTTGGGATGGATGATTCAAAACCAGTTAGTACTCCTATGATAACTGGATGTAAACTAAGCAAAGATGATGAATCTGCTAAAACTAATCAAAGAAAACATAGATCTATGATTGGGGGATTGTTGTATCTTATTGTTACCAGACTAGATATTATGCATGCAATATGTCTAGTTGCATGATTTCAAGAAGATCCTAAAGAGGCACATGTTACAACTGTAAAGAGGATATTTAGATATCTTAAAGGTACACCAGATTATGGCTTATGGTATCCTAAGGGTGTTGATTTCACCCTTAGTGCTTTTACTGATGTAGATTGGGCTAGTTGTGTGGACGACCAGAAGAGTACCAATGGAGGTGCTTTGTTTCTTGGTGGAAGATTGGTTTCTTGGGTGAGTAAGAAACAAGACTCAATTTCTTTATCCACTGCAGAGGTAGAATATATTGCTGCAACATCCTGCTACACACAAGTTTTGTGGATGAAGCAAAATATGAAAGACATTGGAGTAATATGTGATGAGCCTATTCCTATTTTTTGTGACAACACGAGTGCTATAAATATTTCAAAGAATCCATTTATGCATTCAAGAACAAAACACATATCTATCAAATATCATTTCTTGAGAGAAAAGGTGCTGTGAATGAAGTCAAACTGGAGTATGTGACAACAAAAGAACAAATTGCAGACATATTTACTAAGGCTCCTCTGAAGGATACTTTTGAGCATCTTAGGGAGAGGTTGGGGGCCATTGGCCCTCCAAACTAGGTGCACATGAAGGTGCATCAGTCTAGTGGATTCACAGATTCTTCATTTATCTGGACTGATGAATGGGTCTACTCCGCAGGGGAACTACAAAAGGTTTTCATTGTTGTAATGTGAGTTCAATGGGTGTACTCCTAAGGGGGAGTAATCAGAGTTGTTGATCTTTTCCATTGATTTCAAAGGGGGAGAGAAAGTCATGTGAAAAATATTTGTAGAGGAAGAGAAGATGTTCTCCTGGGATATTGTGTAAGATGTTGTCTTTGATGGTTTTTCACATCATTTGTTGCCATCAATGACAAAGGGGGAGATTGTTGCAAGTATGAGCTAGTTTGGTGGTGTTGTTATTAATGTTGTCATTGATGTCAACACTATTTTGTATGTTGTTGATTATACATGTATAGTTGAGATTTCACTGAGATGTTGTGAGTACATGGAGCTATCTTTAAGGTGTTACAGTTGTGTTGGTTTGAGTTTCCAAGTGCTTTTGAGAAAATTAATAAAGAAGTCAGAGTGATGAATGTTTTTAGATTGTACTTCGGTATGTGCTCTATGTTTCTCCTGTGTTGATCCTATGCTTGTGTGGATTTGAAGGTTTGATAAGTATGGTCCAGTGGTGATATCTCCTAAGTTTTGGCTTTTGGTTTGATGGTATGTGGAAGTTATGCTCATCAATATGTGAATTGTTCTAGCAGAATTGGTCTTCTGTGGACTGGGAGAAATGTTTTTGCTCCATATTCCTCTACTGTTTTGTTTTAGATCCTACAAATTTGGGATATATCTTGTGAATGTGTTCTTTGGGTTCTCGCAAAAAAGGTTGGGTTTTGGAGGTTCAAAATTCATGTTCCAGTGTTTTTGTGTGTGTTTGCACAATCCAGATGGACTAGTGAAAGGTGTTCAGTGTTTGAAGTTTGTTGCACTTGCTGTAGATGTATCCAAAGGAATCTAACATGTATTCTCATGAATAATGAAGTGTATTGTGGAATCCATGTGTCATATTCTTGTTGGGAAGCATGTACATCAATGTTCATTTGTGTTTTCATTAGGTTTGGTTGACCTGGTGTTTACACTTCATAATTAAGAAAGCGTGTGGTTGATTTGAAACATTATCTTTTCATCTTGGTTAAATGTTTTATTGGTCCACTCTCAGTCCTTTCCACTATGGGAATGTTGAGTTGTTGGCCTAATTAAAATTAATGAAATGAGGTTTTTGTGGCCGACCTTGGTGAAAAGTTCTAAGGTTGAAGATGGTATAAATGCAAGTCAAATTGTGAATAGTTGTATGACAGTGTGATGCAAAGTGATGAAGTAAGCCACAAATCATAAGAGCAGAAGTGTGTGAAAGTGTATTGAGACAACAGTTTTCATTGTGTTGGATTCCTGAAGGCAGTGAGCTAAAGGTTTCTACAATCCTCTATTCAAGGTTGTGGATGAGTGATAATTGTTGTGGTGGAACTTTGTTCTCTTTTGTATCTGTATGGAGTGAGCCTCCCTGTTGGACAATGAATCCTTTCTATAGGCAGTGATCCTTTGTACTTGTACATTGAGTCCTATTTTGGGTAGTGATCCCTTGGTAGTGAGCCTTTGTATTCTATTTTATAATCTCTTTATATTGTGAGTTAACCCTCATCATGGTTTTTCCATCATTGGGTTTTCCACATAAAAATTATGGTGTTCATTATGTTGATTTAATTTTTGTTATTTGTGTTCCATGCTCATACTTAATAACAAAATAGTGTGGTTGTGGAATTAATAAGTGTTAAAGTTTTAAGTTAGAATTTTGTGACAACTAATTCATCCCCCCCTCTTAGTTGTCCTGCACCTGTTTAACAAGATCTTGGTGGGATTTTTGAGTTAATACTCGATTAGCATCATGCTTATGGCACACGTATATCTTGGCTATTTCTATAATTAGACACAGAGGCAACAGTAGAATTGCACTTAGTGATTGGGATGAATTAGCATTTGGGTAGTGTTGATGGGTGTTTTTGCACCTTCTCAACATAGGAAGTGCATAAGTGCACTACCTCTCTTGAAAGGAAATCTTCAACAAAATTTTTCTAAAAATTACCCCAAGGTCTCTCGGGTGTCAGGTCATGACAAGCTTGGAATAAGTCAATTGGTTTAATGTGATCTTGTTGGTAATCACAGGGAAAACTTATGTGGGTTAAACTTGAAGGGATTTGGATCCTTGGATGGATTTCATAAGATTTCTGATATGTTGCTCTATTGCTGTAAGTTCAAGACAACAATCTCAAACTCCACTTTAATCTTCAGATTTGGCTTTACAATGTGTAATGAACTTTTTCTAAAGAACCTATTTAAAAGAAAAGTCAAAAGGGTAGGGAAGGGAGTAAGTTCCTAGACCTAAAACTACCAATGAATAGTGATAATGGAGGAACCTATTGTGGACATCCTTCCCAAAATAAAGTTCCACTAAACCAAATCAACTTATAGTCTAATGAAACCAGTGAAATCTTCTATGGTCTATAGATTTTCAACCTTTCATTCACCATAAAGCATGAACAAGAGATAGAATTTAAGTGCAACATTTATGTAATGTTCAAACTAGCTTTGCACTGTAGTTTATCATCAATAACAACAAAAAGCATGAACAAGGAAGGGCATCAACACAACAAAATTCTTCTCCACCAATGAACAACATTAACTAATCTACCAAAGCAAGCTAAAACACATAGAACAACAAAGTAAATCTATCCAAATTCACTAACTATGAGAAGAATCATGTAGCATGCAAAGGAACTCAAGAATCCACCAAAATCAATGAATTTCTATTAAAATTCCAACATGTCTTTACAACAACTCAACTCTCCCTTGAAAATGAGAGGAGACCCCCTATTTATAGTTTCCAAAAAGAAAAATGAATGGCCAAGATTCAATCTCATTGTGTGGCAAAGATTCACTACAAATTAGGGTTTCACCTACCCTCAAATATTTTACAATTTAAAATTACATTGTCTTTTAGCCTATTTTGTCTTCTTGTGGGCAACACTGTAGCACCTTTTGTCTTCTAGCTGATTTCCTTGTTGCAGCTACTTTGTGAGCAATTCATCATCAATAACCAGATTTCCTTCTTGTTTATGTTAGAGTAATTGGTTATTTACTTGATTAATTAAACAATATTTGTTTAATTAATTAAAGTTCCCTTTTATCTCTTTTACACTTAAGCTAACATTAGGTGCAATTTTTTGATTAAAAAAAAAGTTTTTGTTTTACTAGAAAAAAGAAAAGAAGAAAGAAGTACCTGGAGGTATGTACCTGCACAGACCTGTGTAGGCATACCTTCCCAAGAAGTACCTTATGTACCTGATAGGCATACCTTCCCAATGATTTAAAAAAAAATTTAATGTTTTTATATATTTTTTTTAACCAAAAAAATATAATTTGTAAAGTTTTTTATTGTTTTTAAATTTATTTATTTATTTAATAAGCCCAGTTGTACAAATCTGCCAACGACCATTTGGCTGTCAAATTTAGGCCCATAATTTTGCTGCAACGGCCGTATGACTGTCAAATTTAATCCAGCACTGGTTTTTCCCCCTTTGGAGCTATTTTCTTCCAGAGGCCATAACTTGGGCATACGATATCTTTTTTTGGAAAACGAGATATCGTCGGAAAGCTGCTTCTGTCAACTTTCTAGTGGTGTAGGTCTCATCATTTTATTTTTTTGTTGGTGCATTCTACAGCCAGTTGAAGTCAAAGGAGCTGTTTTCAGTCTTGAGCATGTAACTTTTGACCAGTTTCTCCATTTTTCATGCTCTTAGCATCGTTGGAACCGTATTTTAGAGCCCTTCAGTTCCATCCATGACATTTTTCCATATTTCACTCTAGGTATATTTTATTCAGTTTTCTATGTTTTCACACTCTGGTGAATTACCTGGACATATTAGCTCTTGTGAACTTCTCGTTTGCATGGGATGCTTCGTTTTTGGCTGTTCATGTATTTCCTATTTTTTGTTCTTTATGGGCATTTTGATCATCATTTGTAAGCAATCTTATATGTAAATGCACTGAGATAAAGCGCCACACTATTGTACATGTATTTTTGGGGATTTTGCACGTAAGGTTGTGCCATATTTTGTACTCACACTGTCTTATAAAGTGCCATGGGGGGGTTGTGTAGTGCCTTTTTTTTGCCATCACACTTTTTTCTGGTGAGTGTCCCTCCACAACAACAGTGGATCCATATGATTTCAGCCTCATGTATGTGTGCTTTTATTTGCACACCACTTTTTCAGTTGTAGGTGCTTTCTTGTGCACTTTTAGATGTTGTTTCTTCTCTTTCATGCACTATAGGGTGTTACACAGCATTTCAGTGGATCTGTCAGGCTCTCGCAGTCAACATTATGGGGGGTATTATACTGTTCATGCTAATGCTTCCTTGGTTTCACCTTGGAAGGAATCTTCCATTCTTAGTTGATCAGTGTTCTTCAGACTATTGGTACTTGTGCCATTTGTATCTTCATTCCAGGTGTTTTCCTTTGTTTGCCATTAAATTCGAGTAGTTTCATTGGGGGCACTCATACAGATTGTTGTCTTCTTGATCCTAATCATCCTATCTTCAGAGGAGGTTCTTCAGCACCATAGCAGTCATCTTTTGACAATTGTTTGCAGCTTCTTCTACTTCAATGATGTTCTTCATGTCTTTCATCTCTTTTTGGAGTAGAGTTTTTCCCATGAGGTTTTCTCTATTTCTCCACTTTACAGAGATTTTCTTGTACTTGAGTACCTGATCTGGCCTTGTTGTCGGGACCCATTGTTTTTTTCTTTCAGTAGCTGCTTCTAGGTTTTAGCTTCTCCCTAAGTCTAGCTTAAGGGGGGTGTTAGAGTAATTGGTTATTTACTTGATTAATTAAACAATATTTGTTTAATTAATTAAAATTCCCTTTTATCTCTTTTACACTTAAGCTTTCATTAGGTGCATAATAATTAATTATTTTATTAATTATTAATGTGCAAGCCTAGGGTTTTCCATTTTAGGTTTTTTACCAATATGTGGTTGAAACTTTTCTTTTGTATTATTATTCTTTTACACATTGGAAAATACAGAGCTCCACATCTTTGAGCATTTTACTGTTTTCTGTGTTGCTTCTCTTTGCTTCTCCCCGTAATAGGTATTCTTAGCTTTCAGAGATCATTGGGCTCCTATGAAGTTGTATTTTCTCAACTTCTACAGTTTCTTCACAATATCATATTCCACAAATCTTTTGATCAATACTTGAAGTTTATTCCACTCGAAAATATCAGATTGAAGCACCTGGAAGTTTAATTTATTTGATCAGTTGGTGATCACGTCCTAATATTTATATCACTTGGGAGTATTCTTCATCACTTGTTCAGATTGGGCGAAGGCTCACGCAACAAAACCTATAAAATTTGGCGTAAGTGCATTTGTGGTTATGTTCTCCATCTTTTTATTAAAGAGTGGCCTTATCTTTTATGTGTCCAACTTAACGGCGAGCATATCATAATCTATCATTAATTTCAAATACTCCCCACAAGCTATCCTGATTTCCTTGGCCCAATCAATGCCAAGCTCCACTTCATGGAGCACCTGTTCCAATATCTCTTTCTTGTAGTCGAGGCCTAGCTTCCATATTTCGACGAGCTAGTGATCATCTTTTGCCAGCAAAAGTTCCTTTTCCCACATTCTTTTAGACATCCCAAGCATTGCCTCAATTTTAGGATATGTAATCCTATATAGCTCAGGGAAGTCAATGTAGAACTTTCTCATGCCCTCAAGTTGTTTCTGTACCTCCAAGAAATTGTTTTCTATCCTGACAGAGCGACTGATGCCCATATTTCCATTGTAAAGGACCTATTGGAACCAATCTTCTATGGCCTTTGTCTAATTTTACCTTTTCTCCAATTTATCAATGTGGTCCTTGGACAATAGTTGTGGTGGCATAGATGACATGGTGGGAGCTCCTCAACGAAAGACCATTGCTGAATATAAGTTGTTAGATCTGCCACTTGTGCCTTTAGCTCCTCTTTAGAGGATTTATCCTTATGCATCTGATGCACAATGGTGGCAAAAAATCCCTGAAGATGGTCGATCTTCTGCTCTCTTGTGGTTGTCCCTAGATTGATAGTGGAGATGTTGTAGCTAACCCTCTCTTCTCCCATCACCGGCGTAGCTATCTGTATAGTCCTTGATCCTAACGCATCCATTGTTAGATGGGATTGGATCTTTGGTTTCTTCTCTTTCCTTGTACTTATTTGTGCTTGAGCCAAGATGGCTTCGAGTCTCACTTTGGATCCCTTGGGGTTAGGGTTTTCTTTTCTAACTACTTCTCAAGCCACTCAATCATCTGAGACCCCTCCTTTGGTGATTCATGATCACCCTCTCCTTCTATTTGAATATATGTAATTTCTATTTCTTTATCCCTGGGATCCTCTTGTTTTGTCTTTTCTTCTTCTTCATCTGAATCTTGGATGAATACTATTTCCTTCTATGGGGATTTGATGGTTTTGTGCTCTTTAGGGATTTTTTCCCTTTCAATTTCCTTTTCATTTTCTTTCTTTTCTTCTACATGTAGAGAAGGCACTTCTTTATTATGCTTGGGGATCTTCCCCTATTCCTTTGTTGGAAGCTCGGTGCTCACCTTCATTTCATCATCTAATTATTTTTCTTCTTCGAGGGGTTGCTTCTCTACTTCTTCTCTGAAATCTCTGAGCTACTTAGCAAATTCCTCCTCAAGCTATTGGTCAGAGGTCTCCATAATGTATTTTTTGCCGACATCTCCTTCATCCTCTTGAGAATATTTTGATTCATCCTCCTTGCACACCACTTCATAAATCATCAGGTGCTGATGTTTGGGATGCTCATGATATTCATCAGCCTCTTCCTCTGATTCTTTGGCTACTTCTCATGTTTGTCTCTCCAATTCCTCAGAGATCCTCATAGTTGTCTCCATTTTTAGTGGCTCAAGAAGAGGAGGCATTGGGAGACCAGCAACAGCTTGTGCTAGGGTAGCTTGCATAATTAGATTCATTAAAACCCCAGAAAGCTCCGTTGGGATATTTTGCATTTGTCGGGCAAGAGCCTTTGGGAGTGAGATAGTCGGTATCATCATTGTCATTGCAGTGGCCAATGGGAGAGTGGTGGATGGAGACATGGATGAAGAATAATGCAAAGAGGTAGTGGTAGAGGAAGAATCTACTACTATTACCTGTGTAGTAGGTAGGGTGGAAGCAAGGTGGGCTAATATGTCCACCATTGGTGAAGAATAAGTGACTATTGCTTGGGAGGCAAGTGGAGGAGTGACTGTGATGGCAGCAATAGTGGCAGTGAGGGTGGAGGTGGCAGGGGGTGACTCTAGTTGCTCAATTTCTCCTTCCTTTCCCTTGCAAAGCATGTCCTCTTCAATTGTCGACATCTCTGTAAATCCGCCCATCTTCTTTTATTTCTTGGAAGGCTCGTCTTTCAATGTTTTTCTTGAATATACTTTATGTTTAGGCTGGCATTCAACCATCTCCTTTCTCTTCTTTAACCGGCTGGTTGGAGGAGATGATGAAGTTTCCCCAGATGGAGTAGCAGTAGTGTCACTTTTAGTCCCACTCTCGGTCTCATCTTCGAGCCCACCATATGTTAAAGTGGCTCCTTGTAGCTTGGGTGATCTTCCCATCAATCCATTATTTTTTCCTTGCCTCTATAGGCTTCATTGAGAGATCAAAACCATTGACCTCTTCCTTGTTCTAGTCAATTAGGGGCAGCGGTAAATTGGCAACTGCATCATATCGAGGATCAACCACTATGTTTTCATCATTTACTATTTGATATTTCATAGGAAACAATTTGACCATATTGACAAAATATGATGTCATGTGCATGCAGTGACTCATTCACAATTCTTTGTCATCCCCGCAATTTTACCAAAATTTCTCAACATTATGCACATGGGCATATTCTATGTTGGCCATCTTCTTGAGCTTACCATATGGATCCATTCATGGTCGAGCAGTGTGGAGCTCTAGGTTATATTCGACAAGTTCCTTTTATGAATAATCGACGCATTGGGATGAGGGAAGTGAGTACATTCCTTGCATGAAGGCAAGGGGATAAGGAATCCCCACCCTGTGCTTGTCACTTAGGAGGGTGTGAGCATGCTACAATTGTCTTGAGAGATCAAGGAGTACCATCTAATCATTTGGCTATCGGGGAAATTTATAGGGTCTCTCTACGAAGCCCTCAACTCAAATGTAGGTAAATTTGGGAAATTGAATGAACAAAAAGATGAACCTATGGATAAAAGCATTAGCACTATGTGTGACCCTTCTTTCGAAGTCACTCCCAAGCAATCTGATAATATGGCCAATGAAAGCATCATTGAACCTGCAATAGTCCTTCTTGAAATTCTTGTATTGGAGCTAAGGATACTTATCATATACCTTTAGCTACCTTCCCGGAGTCTGACTGGGAGCCACAAATAAGCCTCTATATTGCACCTGATCAACCAGTAGATAGACCAAGTAAGATGTCATGTAGAACTATGAGGTCTTTTTTACTGCCACAAACTATTCATGCAAGCAATGACTAATTATTTCTTCCCAATAGAATTTGGTTTCCCCTCAAAGGATTTCTTCCATGAAGTATAACATCCACTCCTCGAAGAAGGTTGCAATCAGAAGGCCCATAACTCTGCTCAATAAGGTTACCAAGTCATGGTAATCCTTGTAGAAGTCACTTTGGAAGAGCTCTTGGGCCACTTTGTTTGCACTTCCCCTCTTCTCCTTTAACTAATATTGATTAATAAGTTTCTTGCATTTGAGGGGGTCTACATCCCATGTGGTTTTGGAAGATTCCTTCATTGTCTCTCCCATTTCATTGAAGGTAGGGATGTGAAAGGTTTTCCCTATTGACTTGGCAAACAGATCAACTAGTACATTGTCATCCCTGTCTACAATTCTTCTAGTATCTTCTTGATATGCCTCTCTGTGGGCCATCACGAGCTTGAGAGGAATGAGAGCAGGCCAAAAACCAGCAGACTTGGTCAATCCACTTGTTTTGCCTTGCATAACCACCCCATTTTGGTTTTATTTTGGAAAAAAATGGGTCCCCCTTTTTCTTTTGTTTTGGTCATCTTTGGTTGTCTAGTTGGGTCTTAGGAGTTCTTTGTTTTTGCTCCTAAGTCTTTCTTTTGCTCTGTTGGAGGCGGGTCCAGAACCAAATCTAGACATGGAACTCTCACAAAGGTTTCTAGTTTGGATAAAGTTCTGACTCCGACTCCGCTTTCTCATTTTTTTTCCTTTGTTTTCTTGGTTGTTTTTGACTAACACTTGGGTTGGTCTGTTCCCTTGTTTCGTTGGTTATTTCCTTGTGTTTTTTTTTGTTCACTCGTGCAGGATCGAAACCAAGGCTGGAAATGAAATGGGAATTTTTAAGTTTTCATTTTGTGCTCTCATCCTGACTCTACTTCCACTCTTTTTCTTTCTCGCTTTCTTGTTGTTTGGGCTGGGTCCGGTGTTTGCTCCAGTCCCTCTTCCCTTGTTCTTGTTCTTTGCTTTTTGTCGGGACTAGATCCGGATCCGAAATCAAGCTTCAACTTTGTGAAGTTCCATTTCTATTTTGTCTCTGCCCCCATCTCCATTTGTTGTTTGTTGGTTGGTCCTTTTGTCAGGGCCAGATCCGAGGTTGGAAATAAAAGATGGAACTTTAGGTAGTTTCTCTATCTTGTTTCTTACCTAGCTTTGCATTCACATTACCTTTTTGATGTTTCATCAAGTTGACTTCAACTGTCTATTCGCGTCGTTGGCTCCGTCCCTAATCTACCACATTTATGGCATTAAATGCAGCCTATTTGCACATGTGAATTAACGATTAAAGGTTTAATTATGCTTAAACTACCTCATTGTTTTTATTATGCTATTTGTTTAAGCAAACCACAGCCAGGAAAGTCTCTAGATAATTGATTTGATCACAGAGGTGAATTGTGGAGCGAATCTTGGAAAATTTCTGGTCAAACCTAAGGAGCATTTTGAGGTAGGTTTCTTTGTCTTTCTTTCTCCCGTTTTGTTCTTTCGCTTGTGTCATTTTGGCATTTTTGCAAGAGGGTTTATTCTTTGAATTTTTTCACTTGGTTCATGTTTGTTTCTGTTCTTTTTTTTTGGTCTTCTTGTTTCTTTCTTTTTCCTTCCGTTCCGTTTCGTGTTTGTCTGTCATTGTCATTTCTTTTGGTTTTTTTATTTGTTCTGCTGTCTCTTTTGTGACAGGTTCATTTTTTTGCACTCTGGTTTTGACTAGGGCTTTGATTTTGAAGGGGTTTCCTTGCTTGGGTAATGAATTTCATTTTTGGGACCTTGTTCTGGTCTTTCTCACGTCGGTTTTTGGGTTGTTCGTATGGGTTTCTCGTTGTGCCCTAGTTTTTGCAAATAGAGTATTAGGAAAATTAGGGTTTTACAATATAACCTATTTGTGGTTTTAATCACTTTTGTATGAAGGAGTTGTTGGATGGATAAGCTGAGCTATTTCTAGTTTCCTTTGGGGCCCATGTGACCTACGGTTTATGGTTCATATGACCGCTTTGTTTTAAATACTCTCCATGTGCTAGAATTATTCTGCTCCCATTTATTATTAATAATGACTATCTTTATTCTGGCCAGAAGCGGATCTAGAGAGGAAGTTGAACTTGGTAGCTAATTTTTATTTCTGGTTCGATTCCCATTCTCGTCTCGCCTCCGGCCATGTTCTGGTTCTGTTTTGATCCCGTGTCCATTCTGGTTCCCATTTTAGTTCCGCTTCTAACACTGTTTTGCTCCTTGTCTAGTTCTAACCCTGGTTCCAACTCTAATAAAGGCATAGTTTGACCAAATGTTATCTTAGGAGGATGGAGCAATGATTATATGATTGACCAACTTAGATGCTTTTTTCATCTAATATAGGGAATTGCTGCAGGTATTAAGAGATGTCGGGAGCATCAGATGAGGCCTCTCAAAGGAGCCAGCCAGGTGAAACTTCATGGCAAGGAGCTAGGCCAAAGAAGATCAAAGTGGAACAACTCCCATATACCTTGAGATGTAAGCATAGGGAGGCTGTCCTCATAGCTAGCAAAATTGACTCTGACTAGACTGACATTACTGACACCAATTTGGGTCTTTTAAACTATGAAGAGTTGCATGAGGATACATTCACTGAGGACCAGGTCACAAGAAGGACATAAAGAATTGTTTAGTCAAGACTGGCACATGTTGCACTTTTTCCCCTATATGTCCAATGTCTGGAGTTGATTCTTGCAGTAGTTGGAGCATATAACCCTTCTACTAGGTAGTGTGTGGATGTAAAGGGTAATGT
Source organism: Sequoia sempervirens (assembly GCA_007258455.2). NCBI lineage: Eukaryota > Viridiplantae > Streptophyta > Pinopsida > Cupressales > Cupressaceae > Sequoia > Sequoia sempervirens. The sequence continues at coordinate 179,399,460 of VDFB02026320.1, forward strand.
CATTATTGAATTCACACCTCCAATGATCAAATTCCTGTTTCATATGCTTGATCCCAAGAATCCTAAACAATTGAATGAAGCGAAGGCTCTGAAGCTTTACAGTGATAACAAGGAGAGGAATAGATTTCATATGAATAAGACTTAGATGAGGGTGGAGAAGAAGTCTCTGATCAAGCTTCCAAACTAGCCTAAGAGGGTGGACTTTAGTAAATAAATTGGAGATATAATCATGTTCCTCTCTAGGGTGTTTGGGAAAAGGTATGCTTCATTGTTTAAGGAATGGATGTTTCTGTGGTCAATAGATTTGCACCCTGCTGAATGCAATATTCAACAACCTACTAAAACATGGAAACCTCTTTTAGATGTGGGTGATCTGAATGAAAGAGGTATCTCCAGAGTGAGTCAGTTCTCCGAATGATGAATTCTATTCTAAAACAACCTCTGAGGAAAGGGACAAAAGATAACTTGAAAATAAAGCCTATGACTAACAGATGATTCACCAAACTTATGAAAATTATGACTTAGCCACTCATAACAGCTTCTCTATTACAATAATTCTCACAATCTCATTAGCACATATCCCATCAGTGATTTGCATGAAGATCTGGAAAACAAATACAACATGCAACCTGAAACATGTAATTCTGAAACACAACCTATAACAACAAGACATAAAAGGATTCTGATTTGAAAAAACAAAAATACATCAAATTTCCATTACAAAGTTTGAGCCAAAAAAATAGGAACGAGAAATCTATTGTTCTATTAAAACTGGAAGAGTCTTTGCCTGAATCTGAAACTGAGTATCAAAAAGGTTTACAAGCTCAAAAAATGTGTATGATCAAGAAACTCTGATCTGAACTATTAAGAGAGGAGAGCTGAAAGACTAAGTCCTTCAAAACATAACTCTCAAGAAACCCTAATCTGAGCTTAGGAAAAAACTCAAGGAAAAAAGGCCTCAAACTATCTCAAAAACTGCCTAAAAGCAGAAAAAAGCATACTACTTTTATGATCACACTGTCAAGCCTCTAAAAATAGGCTAATCTTGCTTTAAAATCTCAAAAAACATCTTATCTATCCAAGATAGGTCTGAAATCTGACCAAGGGGAAATTCAACAAAAATCTGCTAAAAATAGCAAGAAATCACAAAGCAATTTATAGAATATCGCTTTATGATTTTGCTTTACAAGATGCAAATTTGCACAATTTATCTATTTTTTGCAATTAAAGATTTAAAATCTTTTGCAAAAACCAATACAACCTTTCCTCTCCAATATAATATCTGACTTTTCTCAAAAATCATAAAAACATATTACATAATTATCTCTTCTCACCTTATCTCATTGATTTCTCTAAAATCAATTAAAATCAGAACCCTAAAATATAATTGACCCTAAGTCATAAGGTATTCACAATTCACCCTTAATTGATTTTCTATATCCAAGTATTCATAATCCACTAAGGAAAGAATAAGTCTTAAAGACTTAACCTTCGACCTAACAAAGAAAATTCAGCCCCCTCATATACATTTAGACTTAGATTTTAATAAATCATAATGCAAAGATTATAATCTTTGACCTAACAAAGAAAATTCAACATGTGCTTTGATCGAATATTCTGGATCATCATAAGGTCGAATTAGGGTTTCGATCAAAACAGAGTCAAACCCTAATGATCACTCATTTTGCACTCTCCAATTTGAAGGAAAAAATCTCTACCGCCGCCACCATGACTGAGTTGAACTCGAGCTCGAGTGCCTTGGAAATCACCATTACTCCTTCAGAAAATTAAACTCTTCAGTGGGTAAGCCTGCTTTACTTTGTATGGAAGTTCTTTACTTGATTTTGGAATATTAGGAGACCTAAGGCCATGGCCTATCATGATTCTCTACTGACCTTTCTTTGCACTTTCTGTGACTGTTGGTTGCTTCGGCACCATCTATGAGCTTGAGGTCCATTGAAGGCTCTATGAGAGAGCTCGCCTTATGTTTTGCTCTGTCTATTGTGCAAGGGTAAGCCACTTACTCACAACTCCATAGTTTCTATAGCTCCATATTTTTTTCTTTTGGCCTTGAGGTCGCAGCTATACACAGCGTCTAATGCATTTGTTTGCATTTTTCTATATTCACACTTGCCATTTTGTGAGCTCGACCTTCATTGAGAGCTTGACTGTTAAGCTTTTGGATGCTTTATGAAGCTCTTGGTTGTGGCTAGGGTGCTCACTTTCAGCCTTGAACTGGTAATCTCCTTTGCTAAGCATCTATTCTCCAGAGGCTTAAAGAATCTCCTCTTTGTTTATGAATTTTGGCCATGTTTAGGCCACACTAGATGTACACATAGAAAGCTATGTTTTATAGATTTTGGGCTTGACCTTAAACAAAAATATGATCATTATGTCTTTCTGAAGACAAATCCACTTGTGGGTATTATGGAAATTTGAATAAAACTATCTTTTCTCCCTTCTATTGCTTGATTCATCACAAAAATTGCATTCTTTTACATTCTACTGCTAATTTTATGTAAAAACCCATATGGGTTATTTCCGTTACTACATTTCTTGCACTTTGAATGCAAACCCCAAAATGGGTATCATAGATGGTTGATAAATATGAAAACCTAAGTGCTTATTAGAAAACCCCAATCGTGGGTACTTGAGATTCGGGACTGCAACTCCATTTGTTTGATTTTATTTATATGAGCTCGACCCACCTCTCCTCTGCATTTATCCTTGCCATTTATTTAACAGGCCCTCACCTGGGTATCACTATAAATGAAAACTACATGTCTTATATACTCTAAACCCTGACCCAAGAATAAAATTTCACTGGTACTTGTTAATTCACACGAAGAGTTTCAGCTGGATTGATAGAAACACTGCTTTGTTATTTGAAATAGGAACACCCTTATGGATGATTGAAAAATGATACAATTCTGTATATTCTTTTGCATTTACTCTTAAGGGTTTGACTCAAATAACCAGTGATCTTTCTGAACTTCTATAAAAAAAGAATGACTTAAATATTTGCATATTCATTTAATCTCCTTGGCATTTTGTACCTCTCAAAAAGAAAGCATCTTCATTGCATCACTTCAGAAATGAAAACTCGTGGTGAGAATAATAAGAATATGTATGTTTCTCTATAGTTAATTCATTGACTCATATTACTCAGTATTCTATTTCGGCATCTCTGTAGCTCTCCTTGATAGTTGTATAAAACCTGAGCTTGATTTATAATTGTTTCCTTTTGATAAAAAAATATGATTCCTCTTGTGACTGTTTATACTTTAGGCATCATTGGCATGCCATGTTGAATTCTCATGCTTCCATAGTATGATTTTGACAATTTTGTTCATGTGTGTCTTGCTTGACACCTGTAACTCACTAAAACAATTTGAATGCACATCATATTCGATTGTTGTCCTCCACTAAACTCTAATACATGATCCGGTTTGAAGCTCCATCCCATCCAAAATGAACTAGTTGTCCTTACTGTAGCTTTTCACTAAATAGTTTTCCATACTCAGATACTGTATCATCTAAATATTGACACACAGAAAACCTCTCCTCTGAATTTCTCAGCTTTTACCATATAGAAACATTGCTATTGCTTTCTGTATTTGCACTTTGAAGATATTTTAACTTGAAACATTGTAGCACCATGAACCACCTGGAAATTTTTAAAGTTGTATTTGCTTATCGGTCAACTAGAATTGGTTACCATTTGTCATTTGAATACACTACATTTCCAATCAAGCTAAAATTGATAGTTTATTAATCACTTGAGTGTCTGATCTATATTTCATACTCAGCTGTAGCATGGTACTCTTCATGCATTTTCATGTTTTTCTTAACAAACAGTCTTCAAAATCTGCTCTCCAATGTAAATGCACTCAGTTGAATTCCTTAAGTGAACTAAATTCACTGTTCACCTATAGCCTTCAGAAAGTATAACCTGATCGTTATGAATGTATAGTTGATTTAGTTGCTTGATGGATAACTCTGTTTTTACTCTTTCAATTGTATTTCATTTCACTTCATGAACATGATGATGTATCCTTAAAATCAGCCCATTTAATGAATAGGGCAGCATGCCGAGCTCTACCCTCATGGGAGCCCGTTTTCCTCCACATGCTTGGTCTTCGAATAATGTTCAGCTTCACGATTTTACCTATACCTGCACAAGGAAACAAACATTGTTAGCATAAAAAATAGAACATGTTGATCATGATGTTATTATTTCTCATTCAGCTTATTTCTTTCGTACTGCACTTGATTGATTGTTTCAATGCATGGTTAATAGTAGGATGTACTATTGTGGGTGCTTCATATAGGTTACGTCATAATCGAAGCCACTGACACCCCCTCTTTTCTCTTACAGGTCGATGGAGCTCAAGAAGGCAAGGTGCACCATTTAGCATCAAACATCGATAATCAGGCAATGATGATTATGTCGTCACTTATATGTTTTATTTTTTGCATCTTCAGTAGTGAAATGTGCTATTAGAAATGTATTGTAACAGTTACATCCATGGCTTGTGTGGATCTTTGATTTCAATTCTTTGCTTTTTGTTTGAAAAGAAAAATGCATTTAAATGCAATGTTGTAATATCATTCTAATTGTTGAAATCAAAAGAAGCCTTGTAAATATGAGTCCTTTTATATGAAATAAATGAAAGCATTTCAAATGCTATTTTGCTCATTTGTTCAATTATGTATTTCTGTCATTTCTGGAACATCTGAATGGCACTATGAAACTCTATTTCCTCTTTTAAATGTATAACTATTGCTCAATGCATAATGATAAAAATGTGAAACAATATTTGAAATTAAGTGCAATTCCACCTTATGATAAATAACATTCAGCCAGCTCCACCAATTGAGCTAAGACAAAAATTTGGTAATAGTTTCCTTTTATTCAAGCTATTTTGGATGGGAGGAAACAATTTGACTGGTCAATGATAGTATTTGATAGCATTCACAATTAGATGATAAAGGTGAGAGAAACTAGGCATTTCTTTATGACCTCCTATGTAGTCTATGCAGCTACCCAAGTGGGGATTTTTCCTAGACTTCAAACAATGGGTATATTGGGAGAATCCCAAGGACAGAAGGTGGTGTGGGAGTATTATAACCAACTCACCTTGCAGGCATTTGAGCAATATTATAGAAGGGTTAATGATGCCCTTCTTTATGTCATTATTAACAAGCTTAATGGTGATGTTGGGTATAGGCTTAGTAGGGAGGCAATGGCTTTTGTGAATGAGTGGGGACATTGGTTTATCCAGTACCCCACATTCACTTACTTCAGGATAGCAGGCTTTGATGGTCACCCTCATTTTCTACCTAGATGTTGTGGTGATAGGATTATTTTAATGAAATTTATTTATCAAGCCTTGGCTGTGAATCTCTAGTTTAGAAACAAACATAAGACTGGGTGCCATAAGTTTCCAATGAAGCTGGGGGCCTTTTTTTGTCCACACATTCAGGCAGGTAAGGCTATTTGTGATGAATTAATTTATTTGAATTTGGGCTTGTACACTGTAAGGAAATGCTATGACCCCAATCACAAGATGAGGGATTTTCTCCCCAGTGTCTTTGAGAAGCACTTCAATTTGTTGGAGGATTTTTGGGAGGACTTGCAAGATGAATATGGCCTTAGGAGGAAGAATTATGAAAGGATACCTATCACAATTATGATTGATTTTGGGATAAAAGAATACATTCCTAACACATTATCCGATGATGGGATAGTTTTGGATCCTGGGTATGATGCAAACAAGATTGGAACTAAGGATCTTGATCCAATAGATTGGAATGTGGATGAGACAATTGACATAATGCAGATTGCAAGACCAGTGCTCGATAGGAGTATTGAATGGGTGAGTTTGAGGGCTAATCAGATTGAGGCTACATCATCTAAGAAGAGGAAGGCTACAGGTGCCACCCAAGGATATAAAAGGCAAAGAGAAGGGTGGCACCTAAGGAACCTTTAGAGTTTATGCCTTCTAGTGCACAAGAAGAGGAGGTGGTTCCTCAAGATCTTCTAGAGGTACAAGAAGATGAAACAACTATGGAGGTGGGTGATTCTACATCTATTGTAGGGGAAGCACCCATTCAACCCTCTAATGCACAACAATTGGGCCAAGAATCACCAAAGGGAGCTCTACATAGTGAATCAGAAGTTTTAAAGAAAATGGAGGACCAAATTGAGATACATAATATTGAAACAGATTCAGAAAAGACTATATCTGATAAAGAGAATCTGGCATTAACATCTTTTGATATGATAGATGATGCAGGGACTGAGCACGTATTGACTGAGGAAGATCAATGGAAACTCTTTGAAGAGGAAAAAAGAGAAGCCGATGCTAAGGCACAAGCTGAGGTATTAGCTAAGCAACAAGAGGAGGAGGCCAATGCACAATCTGAATTGGCAATCAAGCAGAAGGAGTTGGAAGATAAGGTCAAAGCTGATGAATTGGCTCAACAACAACAATAAAAGGAGCAGGAGCTCAAAATTCAAGAAGAAAGGGATAGGTTGATAATGCAACAGAAAAACCATGACCTTGAAGAAGAAAAGGTTCAGCAAAGAAGAGAAAAAGAAGCTATTGAAGATAAGATTAAAGCACAAGAAGAGGCTTATAAACAAAAGGAAGAGCAAGAAAATTTGAACAAGGAAAAGGAGGCTATTGAGATTGTTGAACATGTGAAGAAGGCCAAGGAGGCATGGGACTATGTTGAGGAGCTGAAGAAGCAGTGGGATGAAATGTTAGAAAAGAAGAAAATAGAAGAGGAATGCTTGAAGTAGGAGCTGGAGGCTAAGAGACTGCAGGATCAAAAGGATAAAGAGGAAGCAAAAAAATTGGCACATGAAAGGGAGCAAGGTGATCAAAAAAATGTGTAGGAGGTTGATTCTCAACCAAGGCTTACATTGTTGCAACCTCTGTCTTCCACTACTATTGCTTCTTCTTCAGCCTAGGCAACCACTACTCCTATTGCTCCTACTTGGCTAAAACTAGACTTAGAGAAGAAACAAGTTGTTCAACCACATCCGTTGAATTGGGAAGAAATGATGAAAGAAATTGGGAAAGAGAAACCTAAGAAGAAGGCTCGGGTTCTTCACTCTACTAGGCTCACTGATGCTAGAGAGATCATTGTTGAATGTACCATACCTATAATGGAGAAGAGTCATGATGATATGCAAATCACGGATTATCAGTTGGGGGCAATAAATTTGGGAAAGCCTATGAGAAACCAGCATATGAGTTTGATTGACATTGTGGCCTCTTCAACAAAATCTCGATGGTTAAGAATAAAAAAAGGAAGGATGAGCTTAAGGCTCAATTGGATCAGCTCCATGGTTTCTTGAAAGATGTTTCAAGTCCCATTTCTCAACAAGTTGCTCCTCCTAAATCCCCAGTTTTGTTAACAAAGAGGGAAGTTGATGCTTTGATTCAAATGAAAAGCAAGGTGGGGATGATGGATAAATGGTTGGATAAGCTCAACCAGGAGGTTGATGATGTTCTTATTGAAGGCTCTAAGATTCATAAGGCTTCTCTTGAATTAGCAGAAGACCTAGACCAGCAGGGTAAGGATTTGGACAAGCAGGATGATGAATATAAGGAATATGTTAAAAGGCTTGAAGATGTTAGAAAAGTGCCCAAATCCACCTTAATAGAATATTCAATTCTCAAGCTTGGTGATGAAGATTTTGTGGAGAAAATTGTGAGCATCATAAGATACAAGTCTAGAGCTATGCATGGACATCAAGAAGAAGTCCGAGAAATGAGTAAAGACTTGAATCAACAGATGATTGAGTTAGAGGCAGTTGTCACTATTTTAATCAACTTAGATTCCTCCAACAAAGAAGGCATATCTTTAGATAAACTAAGAGAGAAATGGAGGGGTAGGTTTGAGGAAATCATGTAGAAAGGATATGATGGGGAGAATTTATTGTTAGATCAATTTATGGATATCCGAGAGGAGGTGAGAACTGTCAGAAAGGAGCTAATCAAGCTAAAGGAGGTGCAAAAGTTGGTTTCCGCAGAGTTTGAAAGAATTAAATTTGAATGTGATTGGTTGGATGGGCCAGATGTGGGTACTCTTCAACAGATGTTCTCCAATTTTGATGAGTATATTCTTGAGCATTCAGTGCAAAAGTGACTGACTCTTTTCACCATGCTTTATAGGCTTTTCTCCTCTTTTTGTGGATCTTGACATAAGTTCAACCTTGAATCTGATCCATGGGTTTGACTTCCTTCTTAAAGTATCAGATTTCCCTTTTTGTACAACAGAGTGATCAACATTGAAATAGGGGTTCCTTAGTCCACTTCTGTGTTCAGTTCTGACTCCATGAATTATGGATCTTGATTGATAATGGAGAAATTCGTGCATGTGGCACCCTTTATGTACTTTTAGAATTCACTTTGTAAAGGTCAGCTAATTGAAGAAAGATCAACCACTTGAGGATAGAAGATAGAAACTAGATCTAGGATTTCAATGTTTTAGATACTCTAAGAAGTTCAGTAAAAGGCTTGATTATTTTACAATTTTCATAAGTTTTCATGTCAGGATTTTAAAGTTTGGATCAATTTTGATAAGGTTAATGATATATGATTAATCCATACACCAGTGGTTTTGATGTGCTTAATTGTTCTTTATTTGATGAAAATCAATTGAAGGAACTAGATTCAAGGTCATATCATTGGATTATCTGTGAATTAAATTGTTATTGTATTCATTTGATCTATGTTTTGGATAATGAGTGAACAATTTGTTTGAAGTAAGATTAGTGAACGGTGATGATATCTGAATTAGCATTATAGAATGTGTGTAGTAGCGTAGTTTACTCTATGGATTGCATCTTGCTGAAATTATGGTTAGGTAGAATGAACACTCATTATTGATCTGCATGTCTGATACGTAAGGATTTTATTCATGTCTCTTTGATTAAAGCTCTGTTTCATCTTTTTCTTTTGTTTAAACCCCCCCCCAAATGTAGACTACTAGATGTTGTGCAGTCTTGTTTCTTGATACCAACAAAGGCCCCTTGAACATTATGGTTATATCAACCACTGAGTGAAATCAGCATAATTGAGAACCGATTACCAGGACCTTGGGAGTTAGATTACTATATGTTGCCTTTATCTTTTAGGAGAAATGGAATAGTAATATTATGTTTAATGTTGTGTTGTTTTGACCATCAACACCACTCTTTCTAATATTCCTATCATTCTCTGTGGTGGGGTAAAAAATAACCCTTTGCTTGAACTCAACGATGTCTACATGCCCCAGGTTGGTATCTAAGATCTCCTTCCAATCTATGGTGACCTTTAACTTAATGGGCTCCCCTTGGAACTTGTATTTCATTTGGTCTTTATCTTCTTTTCCCTTGGGTGCCTTGTAAACTTTCTTTCCTTTTTCCTTCTCTACGACTGCCTCTGAAGGTCTTGCAGTTGGTTCCATATATCCTACAAGAAAAGGAGCAATAAGTACATTCAAGTATAAAACATGAGGAATGTTAGCCAAATTCTTCAAGAAAAAAATTAGATCGGATGATTCATCATTCAAATATTCTATCATCTACCGTTAGCCCTTTACAAGAGGGAGTTATGACAATGCAAGCCTAGGAGTGCAGACCTCCCTGGGATGGTAGTTGTTTTGGAGGCGGTGATGAATAGACGACAACTAGGGCAGAGCGGCCCGCATGTCCCAACCAACATCAAGATTTGGTCACAAGGTGGGGTCCATTGAAGAGGTTAGGAAATTCTAGCACATGGGCCAAATCTTCTTTGAAGTTTTGGAAATGTTAAGTCTCGTATTTAGGCTTGTGGAGCCAAGGCGTGTAGAGGTAGAGGGTGGTTTGTTCGTTTGAGTGCCTTGACGTTAAAATGACATTGACAAGGCAGCATCTTGCAAGTGGCATTCTGCCATGCGAGACTCGCAACTTCGACAGACGGACGACATCACTCTAACATTAAAGCTCAGGCCATTCAAATGAATGTGGGCCAAAAGGTGCGGGAAGGCATATGTTAGCTGTCTGAAATAGCAGAGGCAAGATGTAAGTCCACGTAAGGAGGTCCGCGAGGGACTTTGGTATTTCTCATTTGTTACTGGACAGTTAAAGGGAAACAGTGGGGTTGGACCTCGCGTAGCAGATCGATGGGGGTTAATGTTCATTTTGTAATGGTGAGAGAAAGATGAAAGTCTACAAATGGCCGCTCGCAAGAGGTGGCCCACCTAAGGCTTGATACTTGGTTGCTTTGCATTTGGGCTCAGACAGAGATGGAAATTGCAGGCTTCACGGGACGGGGAGATGGTCACCTGAGGCTATTTGGAATGGAAAATAGGCCACGACATGCCACACATGGAAGTCCATAGGGAAAGGCCTTGAAAGGATCGACCACTTAGTCATTTAGCATACAACAATCAGTCGACATCATTGAGGTTGGGACCCAGTCACTAGAAGAACCTTAGGGTTTTGTCGTTCTTGGGTAGTCGTTAATGTGGTGGAAAAAGGGGAGGGGAAACCCACAAAGGATGGCTCACAAGAGGAGGTTTCCTTGGTTTTGAGCTCAAACTACGGTCATGAATGTGGGGCCCAATGGGCAGATAAGAAGGTTGTGAAGGCCGTTTCAAATGATGAACCTCGAACGGAAACCCGCAGAAGGAAGTCTGCAAGGAGAAGTGCGCCTAGCAGAAGAAGGTTATCATTTCACCATTTGAAGTGATTGATTGAATGATGGTGAAGGCAGGGCATAAATATGCATAGCCTGATCCAACAAGGTGGAAGGTTGTTTGTTTGAAGTTTCTTTTTGCTCAAGTTTGTCTGGTGGCAGAAAATTGGGGACGTCTTTCTGCGAACGCAGGTCTGCAGAGAATATTAGTTGACCATCCTAAAGTTTGGTATTCTTGCGAGATGGACGACGGTGGAAAGAACCTTGTGGGCCCACAAGGTTTGAAAGCCCTAGTTAAAGAATAGTCGTAGTGTCCTTGAGTTCCACATGCACCTCATGGGTGATTCTCAATGAATTTCAAATTTCTAGAATATGGGTTGTGATCGCCCAGGTGTGCTCTAGCTAGATTTCAAGTTTTCCTTCTTCAAATTTTAACAAATTTTTAGGGAAATTAAAGAAATCTCAAAAGGAAAATGATGATGGAGGACCAACCTAAAAATCACGATGAAAATGATGGAGACTACAAGTGAGGATTGTGAATCAGTGACGGAGCTCAGTGGGCGTAGAGGCAGTGAAGGCAACAAGCTCTGACAAGCATTCTGAATATTTGTAGGTCAAAATAAAAACTTGAAATGGGCTATTTATAGAATTTCATCATTTAATGCATGCCATTAATGTGGGTATGATGGCAGCTATGGTTGGTGAGCACGCACTTCGAGAAAGGAAGGGTCTGCATAGTGGACGACTTGCTAGATTTGGCCATTTTAAATGTTGGGCAGAGGAATGGTAGTGAAGGTTGCAGGTCCCATAGGGTGAGTGGATGGACCGACCCAACTGTCGTAGGGATGGAAAAACCATAGCAGACTTTTGCACTGGGCAACTTGTGAAGGCAGACCCACACTTCCCCAAGGATGATAGTTTTAGAGTTTAAGGGAAAATTGCTAGGGGACCTCCACAAGGGTCAAAGGCTTTGAAAATTTGAGGCTAGAAAAACATGGTCAACTCAAGATGATTCTTCTAAGACTCATTGACCATTTAAGACAAAAAAAGGGGGGCACGCAAAATGAGGCAAAAAAAAGTAGCTTGAGAAAGTGAAAAGATAGAGGATCCCTATTCCAAACGAGGCATGTGTTCTATAGGCACAAAAAATGGTGACTTTTCCATAGAATGCTCCTAAGAATTCTAACAATAAATGCTCATTCAGAACCCAGAATCTCTAGTTTTGCAAACCAGGCGCTAGTTTTCAAAAGTGAACTAGGGGACTCAAAGGAGAATGAGATCCTTAGCTGAATCAAATCAAAAAAGCATCTCAGAAGTGTATGTAAGTAGTGAATTCATTCCTTTTCTTTGGAGACTATACCAAATGGTAGTTAATCAAATCAAACAAGCTATGAATCATCTAACTCCAAAAGTAACCTGGACATTGCTTCAATACTAGTCAAGTGCCCATAGGCCCAATGGAGTTGTCATTGTGACCCCATGGACATTTATCTACTGTCGTCCAAGCATCCATAGCCTCGGTAGAGTTTTCCACACACCAACACGGTTGCTTGATTTGAACATTTCTTCTTCTTTCCTTTTGATATCCTTTTGATACTATTTCTTTTGCTCAACCGTATAAGCATCGAAGCTTACAATGGCCTTGGGACCAAAGTGGCCACTGAAGTAGACTTGTGATTTTTTCTCATTAGGTCATCATAACAACCACTGCATAGTTCTTCAGAATCAATTAATGTTTATCTTGTGTAGGATCTAAGATGACATGTGATAAGATTCAACTAAGGGTCACGTTCTAGGTCAAGTCAAATTTCAAATAAGGAGACCATCCCATAGCAGTAGTCAAAGACCAATGGTTAAGAGTGAATTCTTATCTGAAGAACATGAAGGGAAAACAACAGAGTGAAATTTCCATTGAACGAGTGCAACCACCACATCAGGAACAAAGAGACAATCTCAACAAAACAAAAGAAGTTAGGAAATGAGCAAAACAAAAGTGATGCGAAGCAACAAAACAAAGGAAAACTAAAAGCAACCTAAACTAACCTATATACAAATATTTATAGGAACAACTCAAGAGAGCTCAAGCTTGGAAATAATGCTTGAGGTATTGCTCATTGATGGACAACGAGACATGTTCACTAGTTAATGTCTTGAGGCGAAAAGAATTATCACCAAGGATTTCACCAATTTGAATGGGTCCAAGCCAGAGCTTGTTGAATTTGTCATGTCCCCCTTTCTTTTCATGAGCCTTGTCCCAACATAAGACCATATCAACAATTCTAAAGGACTTTACTTTAACTCATCGATCAAACCATCTTTTGACCATTCCTTGATGTTTGGTGAAATTTTTAATGGCCCTATCACAGACTTCTTCCAAGTGAAGTAACTCAGTCAAGCGGGCCTCTTGTCGATCCCCTTCTTCATAAAAAGTGTTAATGAACTGGAGGGTTGGGATCTTGAGGTGAATAGGGAATAAGGGCTCTAAGATATAAATGAGGTGAAATGGGGAATCACCCAAGGAGGCCTTGTGGAGTGGGTGATCTACCCAAAGGGAAAAATGAAGCTGGGTGTGCCAATCCTTAGGATTTCTATCAAGCATTTTTTTTATTATGGTGATGCAGTTCTTGTTTGTAGATTCTGCCAAGCCATTTCCCTGAGGATAGTAGTTGGATGAAAACTTAAGGGAAACCCCATAGTCAAAGGCCCAACTAAAAAATTTAGGCAAAGAAAAGGCATAACCATTATCACAGACTAAGGCATATGGGCAACTGAAGTGATTGAGAATAAAACTATCAAGGAAATTAACAACTACCTCTGTGGTGCATTGTCTACATACAATAGCTTTTTTCCATCTAGTACAATAATCAGAGGTGGTTAGAATGTACCTGTGACCCATAGATGATGATAGGCTTACCAGACCAATGAAGTCGAGATCCCATTGCATGAACGGTCTTACCTCCAAGACTGGTTGCAAAGGGACAACAACATTCCTTTCTCTTGTCGCAGCGGTCTAGAAGATGTGGCATGTATGAACATGATTATGTGCATCCTTGAAGATAGTTGGACAATAGTAACCTTCTCATAGGATCTGATGTGCAATTGAGGCACCAGATCCATGACCAGTGCCGAATTTATCATGAAATTCCTTTAGAACTTGCACCGCTTCTTCTTTGCCAAGTCACCTTAGATAGACACCTTCATAATTCTTCTTGTAAAGTATAGATCCTCACAACATGTAGCTACTTCTTTTGAGTATGAGAGCACGCTTTTGGACCCCTTGTATATGGGATGGGCATTTATGATTCAACAAGCAATAGAAAAAATCATCATACCACTTTTTGGGAGAGACGTCTTCGAGTTCATACTATTTAACCGTGAGTTTTGGACCTGCTTCAACCGCTATCTCAACTATTGTTTGGGTGAGGGCCTATCCTCTTACTAATTTTATCAGTTGAATCTCCATGTCATATTCCTATAGTAGGGTGACCCACTTTTCTCTTCTTTCTGCTAACTCTTTCTACATCAACAACGTTTTCAATGTTGGGTCAGGCACAATGGAAAATACCTTGTTCCACAGGATGTAGTGTTTAAATTTTTTAACTCCTCTAACCAGAGCATAAGCCAAATTTTCTACATTGTGAACCACAATGAAGTCAAAATGTTGGCACATGAGTGATCTGAATCAAATGAGTATATGTAGAATTGATTCAAGTAATCGGGACTAACTAGCATAGGTTCTTTAGCAATTACTTTCTTAATTTCTTCAAAGGCTTGCTTTGCTTCTGAAGTCCACCCAACTTTGGCATTTTGTTTCAACATGGCGTTGAGCGGCTTAACAATTTCAGCAAAGCTGATAATAAATTTCCTTATGAAATTTATCTTTTCAAAGAAAGATTTAAGCTCTTTCTTGTTGCCTGGCAGTTGGATATTTGAGAGGGACTAGATACGCTCTGGGTATATAGATATTCCTCTTTTTGAAATGATGTACCCAATTAGCTTCCCTTCCATGACTCTGAAGATGCATTTCTTTGGATTAAGCGAAATCCTAAATTCTCTGCATTTCTAAAAAACTTTGCACAGATCAAAAACATGATCACGTCACTTCTTTGAGAACACAGTAAGATCATCCATGTAAATGATGATGCATTTTTTGATCAGATCCTTAAAATCTATATCCATCACACACTGGAAAGTGGCACCAAAGTTGATGAGTTAGAAATGACATTCTTCTATACGCAAAGGTCCCCCACTTGGTGGTGAACGTTGTCTCATGTCTATCTCTATACTACACCATCACTTGATTATACCTGGAGTACCCATCTAGAAAGGACATCATCTGTAAACCATTAACAATCTACAATACCTCATCTAACGAGGGAATGAGATAGTTATATTTCTCTAAAGCCCTGTTCAGATTATGGAAGTCCACACATAGTCTGATTTCTCCATTCCTTTTTCTAACCAAGACCAAATTGGCCACCCATGTGGAGTTCTTGATTGGGTATATGATCCTAGCTGACAAAAAAAATTGCACTTCCTTATAGATGATCAGCTCTAGTAAGGCATTAATTGGACGTAGTTGTTGTCGGAATGGTTGGGCATCCAGTCTAAGAGGTATAGTGTGTGCAATGATGGAAGTATCATAGTGTATAAGAGAAAATTTTCACCCTAGGAACAATTCCCCTTTTTTCCTTTATACACTTTAGAAAACCAAAGTCAGAGGCTTAAATTTACTTAAGCCCATTGTTGGTGGTCCACATGGTCCCTGGTAGATTCCTGCAACTGAGCCAACAGAGGTGTTACTCTTCCCATTGGCAGCGAAGTTGTAACGCCTCCTTCGACCAACTAACCCAAATATGGTCATTTTCGTCCTCATTCCTTCATATTCACTCTTCCATTTTGTATTCCAACTCTTCATCACATCAATCTTCCATACTTACACTCTCAAATCACTCCACAAGCTCACTTTCACTCATTTCCAAGCATCCAAGAATTCCATTGGAGCAATATCACACTCCATCACTTTGGTAGAGCACATTTGGGACCACACCATTGTAGCAGAGGCTTGAGCTCCTCTCATTTCTCCCCCAAGTAGCCTTGAGTGTTCTTGGTGGAGGTGGTAAGCTTCCTTCTCCTCTCCTTTATCACTTGGTTGAGTAGCATAGTATTGTTTTTTAGTGCTTTTTCTTTCTTTACGTATTACTTCTTTATCTCATTCTTTTGGTTGTCCATGGTGTTGGAAACACCTAAACAGGGGTCTAACTGAGGTAGACCCCTATACATCCCCCCAACATTTTCCCTTCTTGTTGTGTGTAGGCATGTGAGTTCTCAAAGAATCAACTAGCGAACGAGTTCATTGGTGAGATTCTCCTCATCTTTATCACTCTTGCTTATTTACTTTATAATATTAGAGATTATTTAATTTACTTTATAATATTAGAGATTATTTAATTTACTTAGTTCTATCATTTTGGCCCTTTAGTTAGCTTTTTGGGTCATTAGCTATTTTTTAGTGGCTTGACCTTGTCTTTATCGTTGTCTAGCCGTATGGACGACAACACACTTTTGAGACGCCAGTGTGCCGCGTTATCTTCCAAAGTCTGCGCTTCTGTCCTCAGATAGAGAGCTTTCCAAGATGAAGTATTAAACCTAAAAACTAGCTCACCTAGCCTCTTTTTGCATTTTAGGCCTGTTGAGTAGTTGAGAGGCCCTACGGTCCTTGCTAGCCTCACCTTACATATCCTAAACATTGCACTTAGCTAAGGGAATTTAGGGAAGCCTCTCGCATCTTAACCCTTCATGACCTGGGGTCTTGCACACGTTGGTCCCCCTCTCTTACATTTTTGGTGAACCTAATGTGAACCAACATTTGTTCATCTATTGGTCTTAAAAACTTCCCTTGGATATTTTTTGGTTGTTGTGACCTCGAGCGTTGTGAAGGTTTTATGAGCATCACAAACTAGTCCACAACTTATGGTCACATCATGAGGATAAGTGTACAACACCTCCCAATGGATTGGATGGAGGTCTAGCTTGGTCTCTCTATAGGTCTTTTTTTTGGTCCCGTCATTAGTTTGGTTGCGCAGGAGAAGTTATCAAGGAATGAGATGGGGTTTGTAGATGAAACCGATCACATTCCCACTCCTCCTACATCTCCCACGCCATCATCGGTGGATGAGAATGAGGCCATTCAAATTCCTATTGAATATGTGTTTTCCCTTATAAAGGGGTTGGTCTACCTTGAAAACCATTTAGAAAGAAATCCAAAGATTGTTAGCGCCGCTCGGGTTGTCAGTGAATTAAAACATATGATGAATAAAGATCAAACAGGTGTGGAGCTTCTAAGTAGTCTCTTTGGTATCGTCGAAGTGTGCAACTCTAGTTTTGCACAAGGAGTCACCTTCGAAGAATGTGAGGGACAACTAGGGGTATAAATGCTTCCTGCTTCTAATTACATGGCTGATGCGGTCAATTCCATTAGTATCCCTTCTGTCCCTAAATAATCAAAAACTATCAAGGTGAATAAGGTCTCATTGGGCTTTAGCTTTACCCCCTCTGTCACCTCCAGTGGTGAAGGTCTTGATAGAATAGGTGGTGGGGGCTTTGGTAGTGGTGGTGGATTCAGTAGAGGAGGTGGTGTTGGTGGAGGTGGTTCTAGCAGAGGTCATGGAAATGGTTCCAGTGGTGGCCCTACTGGTGGCAGTGGCTCTAGTAGTGGATCTAGCGTAAGTCATACCGGTGGTGGTTCTGGAGGTGGAACTGGCGGTGGCTCTAGAGGAACTTCCTCTAGCCCTTTATCTTCTAATGACCCTATTCTAAACACCTTGATTTAGAATATGGGTAAGATGCAAAGTCATTTGGTGAGCCTTTCCCAGGCCTTTGCCTAGCCCATTGTCGGTAAGGGGGATCCATAGACAAATGTTTTTTCCTTTAAATCTATCTACACCGACTTCTTCCATCATGACGCCTTGATGGCTAAGCTATTTCCCCGATCTCTCAAGGACACAACACTCGAGTGCTACTGTTCCTTTCCTAATAATTCTATTTTATCGTTCGACCAAATTGTTAATCAATTCCTTAGACAGTTCCAAGAAAACATTGGGCCGAAGATGACTTTCTCAAATCTCATTCGATGTAAGCAAGGAGACAATGAGAAGATCATTGATTTCATAGCGCGTTATCAAGCACTTCTTTCACAAATCTCGTATCAGCTGCCCAATTCTGACGTACATAAGGTATTCATAGGCAACTTACAAAGGCCCTGGCAAGAGAAGTTCACCTTGATGAAATACCATTCTTTTGTGCACTTGTGTGCAACTTTACGAGAGTACCAACAGATGGTTGCTCAGTTCAGGGGATCCTCCTCAGCCTCCCATTCTGAGGGAAAGTCCATTGTTTGAATCTCTAGAAAGGGAAAAGTCGTTGCAAATGTAGTAGTTGTTGTCGATGACAACGGTCTCAAATGCAACTAGAAATTTACAAAGTTGTCTAAATCTTATACTTTTGTCTTGTATGTTAAAGGATAAGATCATAACTTTGACAATCCCTAAGCCTATTAAGGAACCCTATCCTAATTGGTACGATGGGAGTGCTTATTTCCAGTACCATCGTGTTAATGGACATGATACCAAACATTGTATGTAGTTGCATCATAAAATACAAGAATGCATCGAGGACAGTAGCATTTGTCTCAATGGGAATAAACAAAATGCTAACAAATCAATGGAAAAAGTAAACAATGAATTGCAGATATAGACAAACCCATTTCTGTCACACTCTGCTAACATTATTGTTGATCCCACTAATTTTGTTTCTCAACCAAAGGCCTATGTAAACATGGTCACGGTAACTTCTACTATTCCACCCGCACCTGGTTCACCAGATATTACATTTATAACACAAGATCTAACCTTAAACAACAAGCCCTCACCTCTTTACATTCCCGCTCATGTCAATGGTAACATTGTGATGGGAGTCTTGATAGACCTCGTGAGCTATGTGAATGTTATTACCAAAGAAACATTAGTATTGAACTCATTGCAAAAATAAAAGTACGAAAAAACAAAATCTACCATCTGTACCCATGATGGTATGAATATTACACCCTATGGCTCAATCACTTTTTCTATCCTGGTTGGACTTAGGACTATTGACATAGTCTTCGATGTCATCCCAGAGTCGGACCTATTCAGAGTGAAGCTAGGCATTCCTTAGTTGGCTTCCATGAATGGGCTTGCCTCTGTTATCCACAAATGTTTAAATTTTTCCTATGAGGGTGTCGTGCATGTAGTGTATGATACCGAATATCATCCTTTGGTAACTCGTGGTGGATATTCACTGGATCACTTTTGGCCCTCCCTGATTGGTTTGCTTCCTCCCATAACAGACCTACTTTACAAGAAATATGTGAAGTACAAAACTTGGGACAAAGGGGAGCCAAAGCTGACCCTTCCTACAATAGAAAAATCGGTCACATCCTCTTCTCGAGACGTGAAGAAGGATCCCACACTTACAAATACTCCTTCTCCAAGAGAGAAAGTGAAATCCACACTGGCCCCTTCTCTTTCTGGCAAAGGTAAAGAGAAGACTATACCATCTACTCCCTCTTCCCTAAAGGAGGAGAAGCCCATAATGATTCCCTCTCCTTCTTGTAAAGGTAAAGAAAAAAAATTCTCTCGGACTATCCTATCCTCTCCCCTTTCCTAGGAAGAGTATTGGATGAGGAAGTTCGGTGGCTATCCTTTGAGTCTGATGATTCCTCCTTGGTGTAGGCCCAAGATTAGAGTTGTGGACCTCCCTAATGAATTTCCTGGACCATGGTTCTACTTATACGATAGAAAGAAAGGTTCTCATAGAGAATTTGATCCATAGCCTCCTACTGCTCCTACTCCTAAGGTAGTGAGCAGAAAGAGGCCCGCTATTGAGACTCTTGAGTCGACTCCTATGGCTCCTCAACTTGCTCTCCCTGCTCCTATATTGGAACCCATTCGTTTTCCCAAAATGATTGTAGTGGAAATTTATATGGTCGAGCAGGAACCTCCCATCCATTCGCAAGCTCTTTCTTCTAACTCCAAGAGCCGTAGAAACCACCTTGCACATGAGTGCAAGCGCCAGCAAAATGCTCTCTTGGCCGAGCAGGCTGCCTAACAGTAGAAGGAGGAAGAAATGACCACTCCTATTTTAGGACCTCCTATTGCATCTCCTTCCTCCCTTCCCATTGTTTCTCTTTAACCTGATTCACTCCCAGCTTTCATTGTGAGCACAAATGCGCCTAACCCTAAATGGGTTAAGGTTTTTATTGCTCCTTTGGCGGAGCCGCCTTTGCTAATGTTTGTTCTGAATATTCAACCCTTCCCTAAGCCCATGGACATGGTTAACACTTCGGTTGTGTCCACTGTAGTTCTATCCTCCTCTCCCTCTTCACCCCTAGCTTTGTCTGTGGGGAGTTCATCTCCTCCCACAAAGAAAGAGGCAAAGGTTGGTCCTTCCAGAAAAGAAGGACGTAAGAGGATTCCACCTTCTTCGCAAGGTGGCCCTGTGATGAATTGTTCTGTCCTCATGATAGAACCAGTCCTAGCTTCCCCTAAGTTTGTCACCACTCCCGAATCATTCAGGGAGCCTAGCGGTGGATGTCAGGCACAAATTGCATCATCCACTGAGAATAAGCATGATGCTCCTATGGGATGCATGTTTAATTCCATGGATGAAGTCCTGGCCCTATCAATGATCTTTACAAAATCGCTAACCTTGACTCCACAAGAGCTCAGTAGAGAGGACCTCAAGGGGCCCTCTTCCTTAGCCCTTGTTGTAGGAGGCCCGGACACCTCTCCTCTTAACATTCCACCCTTGGAGGCTCATCCTCCTTCCCCTTATGAGGATCTAGATTGGGAAGTGAATGACCTCTTGGCCGATCAATGTTAGGAGGAGGCCCCTTTTCTTGATCTTGTGTGCATGTGTTTTGTGATGTGTTCCCCTATACTCATACTATATGCGTCTGGATGACCCTCATCACCCCTCTTGGTGCTTGGATACAGGCATGGTTTTTGTGTCGTAAACCTTCTTCTATTTGTACCATTATTCTTCTATGTTTGTGATTGACTTTTGATAAATTGGGGATGATGCAAAGCGTTGGGGGAATTTAGGCTTCCCTTCCATGTTGACCCAATTTCTTATTTTTACTTTGTTTTCCATGCATTCTTCTTGATCTGGTTGGGGATTGATGATCTTTTTCCTTGCATTGAGATTACCTATTATTATATGAGTTCGAAAAAATCTGACCCCGCTAAACTAGATCCCCCTATGCCCTTTGTATTTTCCTTTTCTCTTTTTCTTTCTCTTTATGTTTCTCTCTTCTTTGCTTGACTTGTCCCTCGTATGTGTGACAACATTCTTCTTTAACACTTCAATTTTCAGAAAATGAATTCAGTGCCAACGAATCTTTTCTTGAAAGTATCTTACAAAATGTCTTCCTTAGGATTGCATTCTCAACTTGAAACCCTAGCAGAATGTGTTTCCTTCATCACAGGTTCATAAAGAAAGGAATTGCAAACCTTCCTCCGAAGCAGGAACAACTTTGAATTCCCCTTGTGTGGGGGCATGACCTTTGTTTCAAATTCCTTGATGAAGTGAACATCTTTCGAAAGGATCTCTTGATGATGAATCACTCTAAGGAAAACAGTTGCTTTTGAATTGCGTGTCCCTTGAGTGGACCCCCTTTCTTCTTCACAGTGGGTTCCCTAGGGACCCTTTCCTCAAAAACCTTTATGACAAATGGAATTTTTCACATGTAGCCTGGGAGCAACTTGACTAGACTCATTCCATTCACCCTTTTGTGTCTAGCTTGGGGGTAGCGTGACTAGACCTTAGTTTTCAAATAGTGCGTCCCTTAAGTGGACCCCTCTCCTTTTGAAGGGTTCTTGAGGGATCCCTTTGAAAGTCTTTCGGTCTACGTGACCAACCGCTTTTAGACACACTCTATATGTGGGTAGACGTGTCGCCGCTTTAGACATGCTCTATCTACAAGTAGATGTGTCACCGCTTTAGACATGTTCTATCTGTAGGTAGATGTGTTGCCACTTTAGACACACTCTATCTGCAAGTAGACGTGTCACCTATTTAGACATGTTCTATCTGTAGGTAGATGTGTCACCACTTTTGACATGTTCTATATGTGGGTAGATGTGTCGCCGCCTCTGACATGTTCTATCTGCGGGTAGATATGTCACCGCTTCTTGACTCTGCGGAGTCCGCTTCCTTGGGGGTTCCTCCATGTGAGAGATCTTGGGGGTTGCCTCCTTGTAGGTCTGCAGGCCTATAAGAAACTTTGTTGTTCCAACTTCATAGTTTCGAGTAGCTATGGAGTCCTTCGCATCTCCTACACCTTTAGGTACGCCAAAATGAGTACTGCTTCCTCGACGACAAATATACTTGTCTAACCCTACTTTCTTCTTGATCTACTTTACCGAGCACCCATCAATACTCATGCTCGCTAAAGTGGGGGAAAAATGTATAAGAGAAAATTTGTACCCTAGGCACAATTCCCCTTTTTTCCTTTATACACTTTAGAAAACCAAAATTGGAGGCTTAAATTTACTTAAGCCCACTATTAGCGGTCCACGTGGAGCCTATTTTGTGTTTCGGTGGAGGCGTTTCTGTTGGGGATTCCCGCACAGTGCCCAAACATCCATGTGGAACACTTACATCCCTGGAAGATTCCTGTGATTGATCCAATAGAGGCATTACTCTTCCCATTGGCAGCAAAGTTGTAATGCCTCCTTCAGCCAACTGACCTGAATATGGTCGTTTTCATCCTCATTCCTTCATATTCACTCTTCCATTTTTCATTCCAACTCTTCATCACATCAAGCTTCCATACTCACACTCTCACATCACTCCACAAGATCACTTTCACTCACTTCCAAGCATCCAAGCATTCCATTGCAGCAATATCACACTCCATCACTTCGGTAAAGCATGTTTGGGACCACACCATTGTAGCAAAGGCTTGGGTTCCTCTCATTTCTCCCCCAAGCAGCCTTGAGTTCTCTTGGTGGAGGTGGTAAGCTTCCCTCTCCTCTCCTCTATCACTTGGTTGAGTAGCATAGTACTATTTTGTAATGCTTTTTCTTTCTTTACGTATTACTTCTTTATCTCATTCTTTTGGTTGTCTGTGGTGCTGGAAACACCTAAACAGGGGTTCGACTGAGGCAGACCCTTATACAGCCCCCCAACATTTTCCCTTCTTTTTTTGTGTAGGAATGTGAGTTTTTAGAGAATCAACTAGCAAATGAGTTCATTGGTGAGGTTCTCCTCATCTTTATCACTTTGCTTATTTACTTTATAATATTATGGATTATTTAATTTACTTAGTTCTATCATTTTGGCTCTTTAGTTAGCTTGTTGGGTTGTTAGCTAGTTTTTAGTGGCTTGACCTTGTCTTTGTCATTGTCCAGTCATACAGATGACAACACACTTTTGAGATGTTTGCACGTCGCATTGTCGTCCAAAATCTATGCTTTTTCCCTCAAACAAAGAGCTTTCTGAGATGAAGTGTTTAACCTAAAAAATAGCTCGCCTAGCCTCGTTATGCATTTTGGACCTATTGAGTAGCTAAGAGGCCCTACGGTTCTTTCTACCCTCGCCTTACATATCCTAAACATTGCAATTAGCTAAGGTAAGTTAGGGCAGCCTCTGACATCTTGACCCTCCATGACCTGGGATCTTGCACATGGAGGTCCCCCTCTCTTACACATATGTCTTTAAATTTTCATAGCTCCATGCCACTACATCATGATACTTCTGCAAAACATCAATGATTCCTTTTCTTTCTTCTGATGTGCAGACTTTACCAATGAATGCATTTTTAACCTCCTCAGTTGTCCGAAGGTTGTGGGTGTCACATTGATTGGTGATGGAATCCTTCTTTTCTTGTTGATCTTGGTCTCAGATCTAATCTAGGTCAAATATACATTCAAGCTAAACCATACCTCTTGGAATAGTATTCATCTTGAGGTTGATAATCCCTTCTATGTCTAGTTCAGCTTCCTCGAGCTTAGTTTCATCAATTATCTGATTAGTGAACACATCAAAACTGGTGATAAATTCCAAGATGTTTTTGTCATCATTGAACACCTAAAAATGAGTGACATTGTCTGGCACGGATGGGGTGGAAGTAAGCTCGACGGTGAACCTTTTAAGGCCAGACAAAGAGAGTGGTTGCAATGTGTTGGATACTTGAACTAAAGCATCAACAGTGTGGTTTTGAGAACAAGGGATTAGCTAGATATTAAAGGCATTCAGGCTTTCAGAAGATCCCAAACTCTATACCTATAGTTTGCTAGTCTTCAGTCATGGCATGAATATAATTTTTTGACTTATTTTACTACCAATTCTTAGTCACCAAAGACTTGCAACATTTTAACTTTCTTCTTGTGATATAGGGGGATTCACTACTCATGAATTCTCTTCATTCAGAGAACCTCACAAGGAAAAATTCCCTATATTACCTCAATGGAACAATACGAAAGTTTCAAATTCTGAAAGATTAGATCATACAAGTTTTCTAGACAGACTGACAAGTTCTCGGCCAAAGGACGTCAGTGCAAAAAGCAGATGACAGTGCGGCACGCAGGCGTCTCTGAGGCACACTAGAGTCTCGTATGGACCAGAGAGTGAGTTTATCATAGAAAACACGTAAATAACCACTTCTACTTGAGATGCTAAAAACCACATAATACAAAAAAATACCAAAAAGTGATGAACTAAGATAAAGAAGTACAAATGACAAAGGTAAGGAGAATAAAGGAAAGAAATACTTATGACCGTGTAGGTGATGAAGCCTCCACCAAACAAATGTCTTCAAAACCTGACACAAGAGGGAGAGGAAAATTGTTGGGGCTATAAAGGGGTTTTCCTTAGTTAAACCCCATTTTGGTGTTCCCACATCCATGGATAGCCAGATAGATAGAAAAGTAACAAAAGCACAAGCACTACAAAACAATACTATGCTACTCGACCAAATGATAGAGGAGAGGAAAGGGAAGCTTACCACCTCCACCAAGAGCACTCAAGGCTTCTTGGGGGATAAATGAGAGGAACTCAAGCCTTTTCTACAATGGTGTGGTCCCAAACTTGCTCTATCAATGTGATGGAGTGTTGATGTTGTTGCTATGAAGTGTAAAGTGTTTTGCTAGAATGCTTGGAGCTGCAAAGAGTGAGCTCAATGCTTGGAAGAAGATTTCAAGAGATCTTCCAACCCCCAAATGCAAGTTCAAGGGCTAAATATGAAGGAATTAGGAAGAAAACGGCCATATTCAGGTTGATTAGTCAAGGAGGGCATTACAAATCGACCCCCAATGGGAAGTGTAATGCCTTTGCAGGCTCCAGATGCAGGAATCTGTCAGGGACGTAAGCGCGCCGCGTGGACATCTACACGTCATGTGGGCATCCCTAAAATAAATGCCTCCACTGATGCTCAAAATAGGTGCCAAGTGTGATGCAAGCATGGGCTTAGGTGGAATTAAGCCTTTGAACTTGGTTTTCTAAGGTGCAAAAAGGGAAAAAAAGGGGAGTTGCACATAGGGTGCAAATTCGCTCTTATACATTTTTCCCCCACTTTAGCGAGCATGAATACTAATGAGTGCTCAATAAAGTAGATCAAGAAGAGAGTAGGGTTAGAAAAGTATACCTGAACCATTGAGGAAGTAGATAACTCTCATGCACCAGACTACGTTAGAATGTAAAAAACTAAAGGATTTGAGTCAGCAAAGTAAAGAGACCTCGATGATAAAGGTTGTCTCGGTACTATGCATTGTCTCCAAATAATACATAGAAGCATTCAAAGATGAAGAGAGAAGGAGCATATACTTAGGATGAAGAAGGTGCATATCTTTGATCTGGTATATGCAAGAGATAAGAGAGATGAAAAAAGAATGTGGTGAAAGAAAAACCCACTCAACAGTAGAACCCGCACCACAAAAGAGGTGATAAAAGCAAACCCCGCTCAAGGAGGAAACCCGTATTACCGAAAACCATGTGGTGAAAGAAAAACCCGCTCAGGAGTAGAACCAACACCACAAAAGAGGTGATAAAAGCAAACCTCGCTCAAGGAGGAAACCCGTATCACTGAAAGCACCTCACAATCCCACATAATTGCAAGGAAGGTATCCTTCAAGAACTCTCACATGAAGGAACCCCAAGAAGTAGACTCCACAAAGTCAAAAAGTGATGACATGTCTATCCACAAGTAGAACATGTCTAAAGCATCAATACCTCTACCCACAGATATAACACATCTAAAAGTGTTGACATGTCTACCCGCAAATAGAGCATGTCTAAAAGCGTCAATACATCTACCCGCAAATAGGATGCATATAAAAGCATCGACATGTTTACCTAAAGATAGAACATGTCTAAAAGTGTCGATACATCTACCCATATATAGTACACATCTAAAAGTGTCGACATGTAGTCTACCTATAGATAGAACATGTCTAAAGCGGTTGGTCATGCAGACTGTAAAAATTTCAAAGGGGTCCCTTGAGAACCCGATGTAAGAAGAGGGGTCCACTCAAGGGACGTGCTATTTGAAAGGCGAGATCTAGTCAGGTTGCCCCCAAGCTAGACACAAAGGATTCATTCAAAAGAAAAGCCTTCAAAGAGGTCCCTTGGGAACCCTTCAAAAGGAGAGGGGAATCCACTCAAGGGATGCTTCATTTGAAAGACATAGTGAAGAGAGGGGTCCTCAAGGACACACATCTCTATAACGAGTTATCACTTCCCCCAATGTACAGGGGAGGATAACCATGCAAAATACTTCAGACATGATAGATGTGAACCTCGATATCACTTGTCAAGCAAAGTAGAGGCAGGTCCATCAATCAAACAGGAGTTTGATGGCACCTAAATCATTAAGTCATTGTATTTTATCCTTCAAGACTTTACTTTCGCTAGTGGAATGACCAAGCACTCGATGGTATGCATAGAAAGGATGTTTTTCTCTATCATGTTAATGAATTTTATTACATGTAGGAGGAGGAAGAGTGATTAAGCAGGATTTTAGAAGCCTCAACAAAATACACTCTTGCTTAGACAAAGGACGAGGAGCAGGAAGCAACCCTTCCTCTTGGGTAGAAAGGTTTGAATTCTCACAAGAAGAAGCTACGGAGGTAGAAGAAGAAGGAGGATCTCCGTAGAGAGTGTTATTACAGCAAGGGGGATCACACTCCTCTATGGGATCACCATCATCCTTCTTGATAGGACTACTAACATTAACCTCCTTAACACAAGTGTGATCATCTTCCTTAGAAGGAGGATCAATACCAAGAACATTACAATTTGCATCCACATTTCCTTGCGATACAGAAGAGTGAACATATTTGATACCAGGTGTGGATGATGTTGTCGGAAGGTCTAAATGGATCGGGTCAACTTTATATTCTCCAATAAAGGATTCTGTAAAGTTTAAAGGACCCTGATCACCACCAAGACATGCATTCCTTTGAGAAGAGGTGGAAGGACCACAATTAGGACTCCTTTCTTTAGAAGGATCTCCTTTAGGGACGTCTACCTCAAGAGTACCTTTTGTAGTAGGTACTATTGGAGTAAACATCGACATAGTGGAAGATACTGAAGGAATAAGGGTAGACACAACCGAAACATGATCAATAGTTGCCATCTCACATAAGTGCATAGCATTAGGGTCAGCCCTAACTGTGACTACTTTATTATTACAAGTGAACTTAATAGATTTGTGTAAGGTAGATGGAACTGCACCCATAGCATGAATCCACGGTCTACCAAGAAGAAGGTTATAAGGTGACTCTTCTGCCATAACATATGCAAGGGTAGGTACGGTAACGAGTCCAAGCTACAAAGGTAATATTATCATACCTAGAGCTTTTCGCTCAATATTATTGAACCCATGAATAACAACAAAGGAAGCATTAATAGAAGATGGATCAATATTAATCTTAGGCAATAGATCGATGCTACATACATTGAGTGTTGAACCAACATCAATGATAGTACATCTAATGCCAATCTTATTAATGTTGACTATAATCATTAGAGGATATGCTTGCTTCTGTACTTCTAGAGGTGGGAGCTCCTGCAAATAGAACGTAATACTAGGTGAACCCACATGAATATACACCATCAATGCATTAGCATTTGTCAGCCTAGCGGAAGAAGGAAAGAGGATATTTTTCAAGGCTTCCTGAAGCATACCTTGATAAACTAGAGCATACCAAAGCAAGTCCCATAGTGAGATCTTATCTGGAGTAACTTGAGGTAGCTCAATAAGATTGTAATCACTAGGTGCTTTAGTTGTAGGTTTAGGAGCTAAAGGAAGACTTGATTGTTTATTCACTCTATTGTCATAAGTATAGGCTACTGCTCTATAAGAGGGAGGCTTAAAAATAGTAGGAGAGTTAATATTAAATAAACACCATCAATAGAACAAACCCTTTTAGGAGGACTAGCTGGAGTTACATAAATAACCAATCTCTTAGACCTTTGAGGGACAACGGAGACATAGATCACATTTGTTGAATCATCACAACTTGTAGAATAATTAGTTGAATACATATTCTCAACATCAATCCAAACAGGATCAAATGTGGAATAACTATTTGAAGAAACATTCTCAACATCGATCCAGGGAGAATTAGATGTGGAAGGAGGTTCATCATTTGCTAATGCATCCTCTCTAGAATAGGGTGCATTAGAACAAAGATGAGATTTATCATTCACTAATTCAACGTCTCTAGAAGAGAGTGCATTGGAATGGAGAGGAGACTCATCATTCACAAATGCATCATCTCTAGAAGAGAGTGCATTGGAATGAAAAGTAGGTAAAGTAACATTAAGAAAGGTATCAATGATTTCATCTTCTTACAACAAAACATCCTCTGAAGTAAGATGACTTTCGTGAGAAGATTCAAAGATACCAAGTGACATGGGTAAATCCAAGTCACCATCACATGCATTAAATGGAATATCATTAAAATTTTGAATAAAATAAGATATAGAACTAATAAAAGAAGATATTAAATCTATTACTATTTTTTTGGTATTTTCTATGTTGTAGTAAATCACATTTTTAGAGGTCTCCATAGCGGAATTTGAGGTCAGAACTTGCGTCAATCCCTAACTAGTATTTTAGGGACTAAACAAGTTCTCTAGGAGACCTTTCCAATGGTGCAAACGGTTCTGAATTCCGAGCACCGAGTCAAAAGTTATGACCTCGCCAAGTAGGGGTAAATAAATTCCTAGTTTTTCAAAGAACACTATTCTTCATGCCGGGTTCACCAAAATGTGATATAGGGGGATTCACTACTCATGAGTTCTCTTCATTCAGAGAACCTCATGGGGTGAACTACCCTATATTACCTCAATAGAACAATGCGGAAGTTTCAAATTTTGAAAGAGTAGGTCAAAGAGGTTTTCTGGACAGACTAACAAGCTCTCGACCAAAGGACGTCAGCGCAGAAAGCGGACGACAGTGCGGCACACTAGCATCTCTGAGGCGCATTGGCGTCTCGTACAGACCAGAGAGTGAGTTTATCACAGAAAACATGTAAATAACCACTTCTACTCTGGATTCTAAAAACTACAAAATACAACAAAATAGTAGAAAGCAATAGAACTGAGATAAAGAAGTAGAAATGACAAAGGAGAAGAAAGGAAAGAAATGTGTATGACCATGCAGGTGTTGAAGCCTCCACCAAACAAATGTCTTCAAAACCTAGACACAAGAGAGAGAGACAAATTGTTGGGGTTGTAAAGGGGCCTGCCTCAGTCAAACCCCATTTTGGTGTTCCCACGTCCACGGATAGCCAGATAGATAGAAAAGTAACAAAAGCACAAGCACTACAAAATAGTACTATGCTACTCGACCAAATGATAGATGAGAGGAGAGGGAAGCTTGCCACCTCCACCAAGAGCACTCAAGGCTGCTTGGGGGAGAAATGAGAGGAACTCAAACCTCTGCTACAATGGTTTGGTACCAAACTTTCTCTACCGACGTGATGGAGTGTTGATGTTGCTACTGTGAAGTGTAAAGTGTTTTGCTAGAATACTTGGAGCTACCGAGAGTGAGCTCAATGCTTGGAAGAAGATGTCAAGAGATCTTCCAACCCCCAAATGCAAGTTCAAGGGTTGAATATGAAGGAATGAGGAAGAAAATGGCCATATTCGGGTTGGTCGGCTGAGGAGGGCATTACAAATCAACCCCCAATGGGAAGTGTAATGCCTCAGTAGGCTCTAGACGCAAGAATCTGTCAAGGATGTAAGCATGCCGTGTGGGCGTCCCCAAAAGAAATGCCTCCACCGACGCTCAAAAAAGGCACAAAGTGTGATACAAGTAGCGGGCATGGGTGGAATTAAGCCTCTGAACTTGGTTTTCTAAGGATGACAAAGGAAAAAAGGGGAATTGCACATAGGGTGAAAATTCACTCTTATACACTTCCTTAAAGCCATTAAGAGCCCATGAACTAATGCTTCATACTCCACTACATTATTTGTGCAATAGAATTGGAGTCTATGAGCAGCGAAGTAGGTCTTACCCTTAGGGCTGATGATTTTGAACTTGGGTCCCGCTCCTTGCTTGAATTTGGATCCATCAAAATGTAGCATCCAAAACTTGGAAGGTTCCTTGAATTCAGGGCCAGCCATGCATTCATTCTTCCTTTCCTGCATGCTCACATTTGCAATTGTCAGAGTAGGTACTGACTTAGCATGATTAAAGGCAAGTGGCCCTATTGTATCTCCTTTTGAGAAGTGACTCATCCTTTGACATGTTCTACTACTGTCTGAAACAAGGAGCACTCAAATTTCAAGTGGGAAGCATTATGCACTCTCCACCAACTAGGCAGTAGTTCTTGGAAATCCATCCTTTCCCCTAGGCTAAGTTGATCTTGTATGCACTTCTCCATGAAGTCTTGGAATCCGTTCAGCAGTCCCAAATTCTCATCATCGTAGCATTCATCATCATCTAATTCTACCAACATTTCTATGCTCTGGTGTGCATAGGCTAAGTTGGTCAGATGGCTGCATAGTACCAAGAAGATCTCTTCACTCATCTCCTCTTCTTGAGGCTCCAATTCCATATATGCTATGGGAGAATAATTTCCCAACTTGATTTCAGCAAACAACACCTCATTAGTGTTGTTGTATTTCATAATCATGAACTTCATATGTGGCTCCCGATCTATGCGGATCTAGTTTGGCAGTCCCTTCCATGGCAACCACATGTGAGAGAAATCAGTTGCAGCATACCCATTCAATGCTCCGGTGAAGTCTCATCCCAAGATTATTTTGTATGTGTCAAGAATATCTATAACTTGTTGCACCCTCGGATCTGCAGCAATCTACATGGGAATACAATTGATTTCTCCAACGATGTTCACCTTTGTTTTGTCCAGCTGAGTTACTTTTCTTCTAGAAGGTGTGGGGAAAATCCTAAGAGCCTTGCATACATCCAAGGGCATGACATTAGCTGATGCTCTTGAGTCAATCAAACAATTATGCAGGTTCTTCCCAAATATCTAGATAGTGGTAAGAAAAAGGGGCATTTGAAACCTTCTCTGGAAAAGTCCCACAGGCGTGTTAGCCTGGGCTACTTGGCCTTTTTCCTTTTCATTGGTCTTTTCCTTGTTTTGCACCTGACTTTGCTCCTTAGCAGGTTGTTTTCCAACTTGCTGATTTGTAGGAATATCTTTCTTTTTACCTATGATATGTTGAATTATAGGTTCGTGTGGGGGCTCTTCAAAAGAGACCTTCTGGGTTGGTTTTTCTTGTGTTGCTTTGGAAGAGGGGGTCCCATTAATCACCCTAAAGAAGGCATGCCTAACTATAGGAACCTTAAGTAACTTGAAAGTGGACAATCTGATTTTGACTTCTTCAACTCTTCAGCAATGTACTCACCCATTTGCTCAATCTCAGCCTCAAAGGATCTACCTATGGAAGAACTAGTTGTCTGGTTTTGAGTTTGGTTTGGTTGTCTATTTTTGTTCAAGCATTGTGTAGGCACATAGGGATATCCTAGGTTGTTGCTAGAATTGGGATCGGGCGGGGTGCTAAAGTTATTAGGTGGGGTGGAAGTGGTGAAAGGTCCCCCTACTTGTCTATTCCTCAAGTTGTAGGGAGAAGCTCTCTGATGGAACATTTGAACTTCACCTTCACGAGACTCTTCTTCATCTACTGGGCCATTATCTTTGGAATTAAAGAGCTGTGAAAAAGATTCCTCATTACTTACCTCTTTTACTTCTTCATTCTTTGGGAAGGTAGCCTCATTCTCAGGTTCGTTGCTTTCGCTTTGTGGGAATGGGGATTGATTGACTACAAGTATGAAAGAGTAGTATGGTTATGATAGGACTATGTCTCTACAACTCACACTATCAACAACATTTTGTACCTCCACTTGAAAGATCTCTACAACTGTGAGGAACTTAGGGAAATCTAGCTAGGAATGTTTGTTCATTTTGTGGATCTGGCACCATTCGGATAAAGCAACTTCGGCAAGATACACTCCACTAGTTTTTTTCTCCATAGTAGTAGGTTGATCAAGAGGAAAGGGAACACCTCCATTATTTAGCCTTGTATTCCACATTCGGTTCTACCTCTGGGAAGGTCTCCTTTCAAAATTTTGATTGGAGTTATGCCCCTGTTCATAATTCTACCCTGATGAGGTACCTTCCTTGTGGTTATCCCTGTTGTCTTGGTTGAGGTTGGCCTGAATGTTTTTTTTTTTTTTTAGGCTGCAGGAATCGGGTAGCATGACCCCCTATAAACTGCAGTGCGCCTGGTAAACTTTTTAACGTGACCGGCGGCGCTGGCGCGACATGCCCTCCGATACCACGGGACGGGGGAGACTAGAACTCGTGACCAGCAGAGCCGCAACGGAATTACTTAGCCAACTGAGCTAGGGCCCCCGCCCAGTTGGCCTGAATGTTGCGCTGAGAAGCTTGTAGCTAATTATTTTGGTTCCTGAGATGAGTCATTTATGTGGACATTTTTCTGATCATCTCCATTAGCTCATCTAACCGATCTTTCTCAGCATTGTTTGGCTATGATGTTTGATTCTAGAGAAAGATAGGTTGTGTTTCTAAATGGTTTTGTTGAATGAATTGGTTGTTGTGAGTAAGTTTGTTGTTGTTGTGATTGCAAGTAATGAGGCATGGGAGGTGCTTGATTCATAGGTTGCCCTGTGTGAGGAACTATGGGCAACTACATATTTGGATTCATGAGAGGCATCTAGTATTGGAGAGCTTGATTGAGCCCTTGAACCTACATAGGATGAGTGACTTGCCCCAAGGAGGGCAGCGAACCAAAGATGTTTTGTCCTAAATCAGTGTTGGCTATAACCACCTCAACATAAGCATCCACCAATCGGGCTAGTGGCAGGTTCATTCTTTTCACGAATGCTACAGTGAGGTTGTCCAAGGCAGCATAGTAAATAGGCAAGATAGCGGCATCATTGAGCACATATGGAGCTTGTAACCTCATGTATGCTCGGTGAAACTGATCACTAGAGGATATTATTGGTTCATTAACCTCCCTATGAATCACCATGAATTGCTAATATAGTGGTGAGGGGCTGATCAGAATCTTATATTTCCTTAGGAATGCATTCTTCAAGAGATCCCAAGTGGTGATAGATCTCGTTGGAAAGTTGATGTACCAGTAGAAGGCCTCCTCTCCCAAAGAATAAGGGAAAATATTGCATGCCACATCCTCATGGTCGATCTGCATATCCTTCAGTGTTGTTTGAAATATTTTGATGTGCTCTTCAGCTTTCCTCTATGGATCCCAAGGATTCAACTTCGTACAAAAGCCCTTCGAGTTCTTGGGCATGTCATTGTAAGCATTAAATAGTAGTGGAGAAGGATTATTCCCTATCCAAGCCATGAGGGGAGGCAGAGGTGGTATTTGTTGTTGAACAAGAACCTAGGGCTGCAAAGGGGTAGCAACAGTTGATACTGTGCCTTGGAATTGAAGGGAATGGATAGGGGCAACACCCTAGTTGTGGGAGGCAAGCAGTTGGAATGTAGTTTGAGATGGCTGAAGGGAAGAGGTGGAAGAGGGAAAGGAAGGATGAGTATGGGGCAAGTGGAAGGAGAAGGGAGGTGAAGATGAAGGTGAAGTGGATGGAATGGATGAGGAAGAAGTGGTTGCATCCCCTCTTTTAGTCCTTCTAGCCCTTATAGGGGGTTGGAGTTCTTGAAATTCCCCTCTATTTGGTATTGATCTTAAAACCCTTTGGAATCTTTCAGGGGAGAATGACTCAATTTGATCCAGTTTAACTCAAAAGACCCTCCTTCTAGTGCTATTTCTATTGATGGGTGTTTTTGCACCTTCTCAACATAGGCAGTGCATAAGTGCACTACCTCTCTTGAAAGGAAATCTCCAATGACAAGTTACTGAAAATTACCCCAAGGTCTCTCAGGTGTCAGGTCATGACAAGTTTGGAATAAGTTAGTTGGTTTGATGTGATCTTTCTGGTAATCACAGCATAGCCTTACATGGGTTAAACTAGAAGTGAGTTGGATCCTTGGATGAAGTTCATAAGATTTCAGATATATTGCTTTATTGTTGTCAGTTCAAGATAGTAGTCTCAAACTCCACTTTAATCTTCAGATTTGGCTTTACAATGTGTAATGATTTTTTTCTAAAGCACCTATTTAAAAGAAAATTCAAAAGGGTAGGGAATCGAGTAAGTTCTTAGACCTAAAACTATCAATGAACAGTTATAATGGAGGACCCTATAGTGGAGAACCTTCCCAAAACACAGTTCCATTAAACCAAATCAACTTACAGTCTCATGAAACTAGTGCAATCTTATATGGTTTACATATTTTAAACCTTTCATTCACCATAAAGCATGAACAAGAGATAGAATTTAAGTGCAACATTTATATAATATTCAAACTAGCTTTACACTGTAGTTTATCATTAATAAACAATAAAAAGCATGAACAAGGAAGGGCATCAAAATAGCAGAATTCTTCACCACCAATGAACAACATAACTTATCTACCAAAGCAAGCTAAAACACATAGAACAAAAAAGTAAATTTATCCAAAATCACTAACTATGAGAAGAAGAATCATGTAACATGCAAAGGAACTCAAGAATCCACCAAAATCAGTGAATTTCTATTAAAATTCCAACATGTCTTTACAACAACTCAACTCTCCCTTGAAAATGAGAGGAGACCCCCTATTTATAGTGTCAAAAAATAAAAATGAATGGCCAAGAGTCAATCTCATTATGTGGCCAAGATTCACTACAAATTATGGTTTCACCTTTTTTCTTCTAGATGATTGCCTTGTTGCAGCTACTTTTTGAGGAATTCATCATGAATAACTAGATTTCCTTCTTGTTTCTTCACAGTAGCATATTCCACAAATCTTCTGATCAATACCTAAAGTTTATTCCACTCGAAAATATCAGATTGACGCACGTGGAAGTTTAATTTATTTGATCGGTTGGTGATCACATACCAATCTTTATCGCACTTGGGAGTATTCTTCATCACTTGTTCAGATTGGGTGAATGCTCTTGCAGCAAAAACCATACAATCTGGTGTAAGTGCATCTGTGGTTTCATTCTCCATCTTTTTATGAAAGAGTGGCCTTATCTTTTCTAGGTCCAACTCAATGGTGGGAATATCATAATCTATCATTAATTTCAAATACTCCCCACAGGCTATCCTAATTTCCCTGGCCCAATTAATGTCAAGCTCCACTTCGTGGAGCACTCGTTCCAATATATTTTTCCTATGGTCAAGGCCTAGCTTCAATGTTTCAATGAGCCAATGATCATCTTTTTCTAGCGCAAGTTCCTTTTCCCACGTTCTTTTGGGCATCCCGAGGATTGCCTCAATTTTAGGATATGTAATCCTATATAGCTCGGGGAAGTCAATGCAAAACTTTCTCATTCCCACAAGTTTTTTCTGCACCTTCGAGAGTTTGTTTGTTGTCTTGATAGCATGGTTGATTCCCATATTTCTGTTGTAGAGGAACTGTTGGAACCAATCTTCTATGGCCTTTGTCCAATTTTTCCTTTTCTCTAGTTTATCAATGTAGTCCTTGGACAACAGTTGTGGTGGCACATATGACGTAGTGGGAAGCTCCTCAATGGAAGACTATTGTTGAATATAAGCTGTTAGATCTACCACCTATACCTTTAGCTCCTCTTTAGAGGATTTATCCTTATGCATTTGATGCAAAATGGTGGCAATGGATCCCTGAAGATGTATGATCTTCTGCTCTCTCATGGCTGTCCCTAGATCAACGGTGGAGATGTTGTAGCTAACCCCCTCTTCTCCCATCACCAGCATAGCTATCTATACAATCCTTTATCCTAATGCATCCATTGTCAGATGGGATCTGACCTTCGGTTTCTTCTCTTTCCTTGTATTTATTTTTGCTCGAGCCAAGATGGCTTCGAGTCTCGCCATTGGATCCCTTGGGGTTGGGGTTTTCTTTTCTAACTGCTTCTCAAGCCACTCAGGCATCTGATACCCCTCCTTTGGTGATTCATGATCACCCTATCCTTCTGTTTGAATATGCCTAATTTCTATTTCTTTATTCTTGAGAGCCTCTTGTTCTATCTTTGCTTCTTCTTCTTCATTTGAATCTTGGATGAATATTGTTTCCTTCTCTAGAGATTTCATGGATGTGTGCTCTTTGGGGATTTTTTCCCTTTCAAAGGCCTTTTCCTTTTCTTTCTTTTCTTCTTCTTCACACAGAGGAGGTACTTCTTTATCATGCTTGGGGCTCTTCCCCTATTCCTTAGTTGGAGGCTTTGTGCTCACCTCCATTTCATCATCTAATTATTTTTCTCCTTTGAGGGGCTACATCTCTACTTCTTCTTTGACATCTTTGAGTTGCTTAGTAAGTTCCTCCTCAAGCTCTTGGTTAGATGTCTCCATAATGTATTTGGTGTAGACATCTCCTTCATCCTCCTCAAAATATTTTGATTCTTCCTCCTCGCGCACCACTTCATCAATCATCAGGTACTGATGTTTAGGATGCTCATGATATTCGTTAGCCTCTTCCTCCAATTCTTTGGCTACTTCTCGTGTTTGTCTCTACAATTCCTCGTAGATCCTCATATTTGTCTCCTCAGGAAGAGGGAGCACTAGGAGACCAGCAACAACTTGTGCCAAGGCATCTTGCACAATTGGATTCATTAGGACCCCAAAAAGCTCTATTGGGATATTTCACATATGTCATGCAAGAGCCTCTGGGAGTGAGATAGTCAGTATTGTTGTTGTCATTGTAGTGGCCAATGGGAGAGTGGTGGATGGAGACATGGATGAAGAAGAAGGTGAAGAGGTAGTGGTAGAGGAAGAATCTACTACCATTACCTATGTAGCAAGTGGGGTGGAAGCAAGGTGGGTTGATATGTCCACTGTTGGCAGAGAAGAAGTAGTTATTACTTGTGAGGAAAGTGGAGGAGTGAATGCAATGGAAAAAATAGTGGCAATGAGGGTGGAGGTGGTAGGTGGTGACTCTAGGTGGTCACCTTCTGATGCTTTTCTTGAATATACTTTGTGTTTAGGCTGGAATTCATCCATCTTCTTTCTCTTCTTTAATCAGCTGGTTGGAGGAGATGATGAAGTTTCCCTAGATTGAGCAGTAGCAGTTGCACTTTTAGTCCCACTCTCGATCTCATCTTCGAGCCCACCTTATGTTAAAGTGGCTCCTTGTAGCTTCAATTGGGTGATCTTCCTGTCAATCCATTGTTTTGTCCTTGCCTCTATAGGCTTCATCAAGAGATCGAGGTCATTGACCTCTTCCTCATTCCAGTCAATTAGGGGTTGTGGTAAATTGGCAACTGCGTCATATCAAGGATCAACCACTATGTTTTCATCCTCTACTATTTGATCTATCACAGGAAACAATTTGACCGTCTTGAAAAAATACGATGTCATGCACATGTAGTGCCTCATTCGCACTTCTTTGTTATCCCTGTAATTTTCCCAAAAGTCCTCAACATTATGCACATGGGTGTATTCTACCCCAACCATCTTCTTGAGCTTACCATATGGATCCATTCATGCTTGGGCAGTGTGGAGCTCTAGGTTATATTTTACAATTTCCTCTTCTAAATAATCCATACATTGGGATGCAGGAAGTGAGTACATTCCTTGGCCGAAGGAAAGGAGATAAGGAATCCCCACCATGTGCTTGTCACTCAGGAGGGTGGGAGCACACTGCAATTGTCTTGAGAGCTCAAGGAGCACCATCCGGTCATTTGAGTACTGAAGCAATTTATAGGGTCTCTCTAAGAAGCCCTTGGCTCAGATGTAGGTAAATTTGGGAAATTGAATGAACAAAAATCCAAACCTATGGATAAAAGCATTAGCACTATGTGTGACCCTTCTTTTGAAGTCACCCCCAAGCAATTTGATAATATGGTCGATGAAGGCATCATTGACCCTGTAGTAGTCCTTCTTGAAATTATTGTATTGGAGCTGAGGATACTTATCATATACCTTTAGCTCCCTTCCTGGAGTCTTAATGGGAGCCACAAATAAGCCTCTATATTGCACCTAGTCAGCCAGTAGATAGACCAAGTATGATGTCATGTAGAACTGTGAGGTCTTCTTTACTAACACAAACTGTTCATGCAAGCAAAGACTAATCATTCTTGCCCAGTAGAATTTGGTTTCCCCTCAAAGGATTTCTTCCATGAAGTACAACATCCACTCCTAGAAGAAGGTTGTAGTCAAAAGGCCCATAACTCTACTCAATAAGATTACCAAGTCATGTGATCCTCGTACAAGTCACTTCGAAAGAGCTCTTGGGGCACTTTGTTTGCACTGCTCCTCTTCTCCTTTAACCAGTATTGATTAATAAGTTTCTTTCATTTGAGGGGGTCTGTGTCTCATGTGGTTTTTGCATATTCCTTCATTGTCTCTTCCATTTCATTAAAGGTAGGGATGTGAAAGGTTTTCCCTATTGACTTGGAAGATAGATCAACTAGTACATTGTCATCCCTGTCTACAATTCTTCTAGTATCTGCTTGATATGTCTCTCTGCAGGCCATCACAAGCTTAGGAGCAATGAGAGCGAGCGAGAAATCGACAACCTTGGCCAACCCACTCTAACCCTTTTCTTGAACTCATCAATGTCTATATGCCCCAGGTTGGTATTTGAGATCTCCTTCCAATCTGTGGTGACCTTTGACTTGAGGGGCTCCCCTTGGAACTTGTATTTCATTTGGTCTTTATCTTCTTTTCCCTTGGGAACCTTGGCAACTTTATTTCCTTTTTCCTTCTCTACGGCTACCTCTGAAGGTCCTGCAGTTGGTTCCATATATCTTGCAAGCGAAGGAGTAGTAAGTACATTCAAGTATAAAATATGAGGAATGTTAGCCAAATTCTATAAGAACAATGTTAGATCATATTGATTCATCATTTAAAGATCCTATCATCTCTTACAAGTCAATGTTAGCCCTTTATGGGAGGAAATTATGATAATGCGTGCCTAGGGGTGCAGGCCTCCCTGGGCTAGCAGCCATTTTGGAGGCGGTGGTGAACAGACAACAACCAAGGCACAACGGCCCACATGTCCCAACCCACATAAAGATTTGATCACAAGGTGGGGTCCACTGAAGAGGTTAGGAAATTCTAGCACGTGGGTCAAATCTTCTTTGAATTTCTAGAAATGCTAAGTCTTTGATTTAGGCTTGCAGACCCAAGGCGTGCAGAGGCAGAGGGAAGTTTGGCCATTTGAGTACCCCGCCATTAAAATTCTGATGGCAAGGCGATGTCTCGCAAGCAGCATTCAACCATGCGGGACCCATGGCTTCGATAGATGAATGTGGGTTGGAAGGTGCGACAAGGCATTGTATGTTAGCCATCTAAAATGGCAGAGGCAAGATGGAAGTCCACCTGAGGAGGTCCACATCATTGGGTTAGTGAGGGGCTTTAGTATTTCTCATTTGTTACCGAATAGTTAAAGGGAAACAGTGGGGCCAAACCCTACGTAGCGGACCGACGGGGGTCAATGTTTGTTTTGGAATGGTAGGAGCAGGATGGAACTCCGTGAATAGCTACTTGCAAGAGGTGACCTACATAGGGATTAATACTTGGTTGCTTTGCATTTGGACTCAGAAGGAGATGGAAATTGCGGGTTCCGCAGGACGGGGAAATGGTCACCCAAGGCCATTTGGAACAGCGAACTGGCCACAATGGGCTGCGCATGAAAGTCCACAGGGAAAGGTCTATGAAAGGATCTATCACTAAGTCATTTAGCATGGAAAAATCGGTCGACATCATTGAGGTTAGGACCTGCTCGCTGGAAGAACCTTAGGGGTTTGTTGCTCTTGGGTAGTCGTTAATGTAGTGGCAAAATGGGAGTGGAAACCCACAAAGGATGACCTACAAGAGTAGGTTTCCTTGGTTTTGAGCTTAGATGATGGTCATCAACACAGGGCTCGATGGGCAGACTAGTAGGTTGTGAAGGTCATTTGAAATGATAAACCCCAAATGGAAACCCGCGGATGGTAGTCTGCAAGGAGAAGTCCGCCTAGCAGAAGGAGGTTATCGTTTTGTCATTTGAAGTGATTGATTGAATGATGGTGAAGGCAGGGTAGAAATATGCATAGCTAGACCTGATGAGGTGCAAGACCATTTGTTCGAAGTTTGGTTTTTCTCAAGTTTGTCTAGTGGCGAAAAATTTGGGACGTATTTCCGTGAACGTGGGTCTGTGGAGAATATTAGCTGACCATTCTAAAGTTTGGTGTTCTTGAGAGATGGATGGTGGCAGCAAGCACCTTGTGGGCCTGTAGGGTTTGAAAGCTCTGGTTGAATAATGGTTGTGGCATCCTCGAGTTATGCACACACCTCATGGGTGATTCTCAAAGAATTTAAAATTTCTAGAATATAGGTTTTGATTGCCCAGGGGTGCTCTAGCTAGATTTCAAGTTTTCCTTCAGATTTTAAATTTTTTTATGAAAATTAAAGAAATCTCAAAATGAAAAAAGAAACGGAGGACCAACATAAAAACCATGATGAAAACGTTGAAGAGACTACAAGTGAGGATTGTGAATTGACGACGAAGCTCAGCAAGTGCAGAGCCGGCGAAGGCAACAAGCTCTGACAAGCCTTTTGAATGTTTGTAGGTGAAAATGATAGCTCAAAATGGCCTATTTATAGACTTTTCATCATTTAATACATGCCATTAATGCAAGTACGATGGTGGCTGCGATTGGTGAGCACACGCTTCGATAAAGGTGGCGGGAATGACGGGGTCCACATGACAGATGACTCCCTAGATTTTTTCATTTTAAACATTAGGCAGAGAGATGGTAGTGAAGGTTGTAGGTCCCATAGGGTGGATGAATGAACCAGCCCAACCTCCACAGGGATGGAAAAACCATAGCGTCCCTCTGCACTATGCGACCCACAAAGGTAGACCTGCACTACCCCAAGGATGACACTTTTAGAGTTTAAGGTAAAACTGCTAGGGGACTTCCGCAAGGGCCAAAGTCTTTGAAAATTTGAGGGTAGAAAAACATGGTCAACTCAAGATGATTCTTCTAAGAGTCATTAACCACGTAAGACTCAAAAAAAGGGGGCACACAAAATGAGGCAATGA
This sequence comes from Sequoia sempervirens, assembly GCA_007258455.2. Taxonomy (NCBI): domain Eukaryota; kingdom Viridiplantae; phylum Streptophyta; class Pinopsida; order Cupressales; family Cupressaceae; genus Sequoia; species Sequoia sempervirens. The sequence continues at coordinate 179,440,750 of VDFB02026320.1, forward strand.
AAAAGTGACCCAGCAAATCAAAAAGAGAGAGGGTCCCCATTTCGAATGGGGCGTGTGTGCTATAGGCACAACAAGTAGTTGGGTAGAGATAGGCATCATCAATACTCCAATTAGGCTCACTAGTAATAAGTCACAAACAAATTTCGTAGGTGAAATTTCTAATAGGCATTTGAAATGAATGACGAAGAACAAGCACTCGTTGGCTATCATAGCAATGAAGTGGATACTGGGTAGGGACTATATAGAGTACGAAGACAAGTATAGGGTCAATACTGATGTTTTCTCGCATTTTGTTGCCTCTTTGCTTGATATTTAGGTCCCTAAGCAAATGATTTTGCACCTAACAATGGAGATCTTTCCAAAGTGCTACCTCAGTGGCCTTTGAGAAGTGGTGACAAATGTAGTGTATGGTGTTAGAATCCCTACAAAGAGTGACCTATGTCGACACATTGAAGAAGACACAATGGTGTCTTCTGAGCAGGTTCCATGTTCTGACCATTAGAGAGCATCGCGAGAGGGTCACTTGTATTTCCTATTGCACTGCTATAATGTGGTGTTGTTTTATGATGATGACTGGTATACTGACTTCAGGAACTTGGTGTTTCCTCCACCACTTTCCATTATTGTTGTTGACGCTCCTGCTGCTATTCCAGAAGCTAATGATGATGTTATTCCTGATGCTGCCTCTGATGCTCTTGCTTGAAGAATGAACTCCTTTCCCCATTTACGAATCAACACTTTTAATCTATTTTTTGTATATACACCTAGAAAATGATTTTAACAAATATACTTGAAAAAATGCATAGTATATATAGATATACTTTAAAGTATGGCCCTAGAGCCATTTTGGAAATACAATATCGAAGTATATAATACCATATAATTAATATACAACTTTTATTAAACTTTTGTCTCTTTTGTTTTCTACTTCTTGAATTATGGATTTCATTTCTCTGCTTCCTGTATAAATAGGTTTGTTGAAACACCAACTGACAAAAAAATGAAGGAAAAAATTTACAATATTTACATATTTACACTAGCAAAATAATTAAGGAAGCTTAATTGAACAATTTGAGGTGGATTCCGTTAATTGGAATCCCCAATGCTTCTTTCTCCATATTTTCTAATTTTAATGCATTATGTTGCTTGCATTGAATTATTCGAAAAGGGCCTTCCCAAAGACTATCGAATTTTCCATGTTGCCCAGGCTTTGCAACCCTCTCCTTGAACTTTAGCACTAGGTCTCCACATTTCAGACCCTGGTCTGAGGTTTTCTTGTCAAACCATCTCTTAACCACTTGTTGGTGGTTAGACATGGAAGTCAGGGATTTTTCTCTTTTCTCCTATACTTCCAGTAACTCATCCAACCAAACCTCCATGGCTCCATTATGTTCAATTTCTACAGACTTGAGCAGTTGTAGTGTGGGAATCTCCATGGAGATGGAAAATAACACTTTTTTCCCATACACTAACTCATACGATGAAGTCTTGAGGACTTGCTTAGGAGTTATGTGGTCTACCTAGAGCATTTCTTGAAGGTTCTTGTGGCACTCTCTTTGATGTTCCAACCCAATTATTTTAATGAGTTAGACTAAATTTTTATTAGACTCTACTAGACCATTCCCCTATGGGTTTTAGTTTGAAGATGCTTTTAAGAATATGTCATGCATGAGTGTGAATTGGCATACCTTTGAGCCTAGGAAATCCTTAGTGTTGTCAGAGATGATGGTATTTTGCGGGCCAAATCTCATTACTAGTTCCTCTAAAAAGTTCTCAATCTCCACCTCTATTGCATTCTTCAGGGGCATGGCCTCGGTCCATTTGGTAAATTAGTCCGTAGTTGTGAGGATCCATTTGTGTCTAGCGTTTGAGGTGGGATTAATCATCCTGAAAAAATCAAGGCCCCATTGTGCAAAAGGTTCCTTAGTCACTATTGGATTTAGGGGCATTGCTAAATTTTTCCTCCTTCCTGTGAAGAATTGGCATTCTTTGCAAGCTTTCACCAAAGAGTGTGAGTCATTGAATAGTGTAGGCAAGAAATATCTGACACACATAATTTTAGTGGCAGTGGTCTTTGTAGAGAAATGTTTGTCTACGAGACTGTTGTGGAAAGTGTCAAGAATCTTCTTCGCCAATTTTGTGGTGACGCACCACAATAGAACACCATTGAAGTTCCTTTTGAGAAAGACTCCTTCAGTGAGTGCATATCCTCTATTCTACAATCTATAAAATCTTCTTTTTTGAGAAGGAAGGCCCAGTGGATATTTTCTAGTATGCATGAATCTTAGCTAGTCTGCCAACCAACAGTCTTCAGACTCGAATTCATTTGTTAGAACAAGCTCAGGTTGCTCCTCTTCAGCTTCCATTTCTTCATCATGTGCCAAATACTTGCACAGTCCTCTTCCTCAAATGTTCTTTGTGGGATTGACCTCAATATCATATTTGAGGATCTTAGTAATCCAGTTTTCCCTTTTTTTAGTGATTTCTCCTTCCATGATGTACTCACGCACACTAGAATGTGTGACATATAACATCACCTTGTTGTAAGATATGAGATGCCAGAACTTCTTGAGCCCCTTAACAATGGAAAATGCTTTCCTTTCTACAAATTTATAGTTCATCTCATAATATTTAAGGTTTGGGAGTGAAATGCTATCAGATGTTCTCCCTTTCCTTCATCATCTGTTTGGGTCAAAACAGTAGTGATGCTAGATTTGATACTGAATACATACATTATGAAGTCCTTTGAAAGGTCTAGATTTACCAACATAGGAGCTAAAGAAATAGTTTCCTTAACCTTCTCAAAGGCTTCTCTAGCCTCCTTTTTCCATTTGAACAACTGATCCTTTTTCAGCATCAAGGTGATAGGTCTAATTATTCCTAGAAAATCAGAAATGAATTTGCTCACAAAATTTACCTTCCTTGGGAAGGACTGAACTCCCTTCTTGTTGACCGGTAGGGGAATTTCTTTGATTGCCTTCACCCACTCAATATTTATTTCAATTCCTTCTTTAGACACTACATGTCCCAATAGTTTTCCTTGTGGCACATCAAAAACACATTTTTTTGGGTTTGGGCATATCCCGAACTCCTAGCATTTTCTAAAAATGATTTTAAGATGATCAAAATGATCATCCTTACTCTTAGATAACACTGTAAGATCATCCAAGTAAATCAAGATGATCTTTTGATCAATTCCCTGAAAGCAATATCCATTGCCCACTGAAAGGTAGCTCCCACATTTGAGAGGTCGAAAGGAATTTTTGCATACACAAACGTTCCCCACTTGGTAGTGAATGTTGTCTTGTATCGGTCCTCCTCTTTTACCTGGATCTAATTGTAACTAGAGAAGCCATCTAGTAGAGAAAACATCTATGATCCAACCACTTTTTGTAAGATAGACTCCATGGAAGGCAAGGGGTAGTGGTCCTTTAGGGATGCTCTATTCAAGTCCCAAAAATCAACACATAGGTAGATGTCTCCATTCTTCTTTCAGAATGGGACCAAATTGGCTACCCATGTACTATGGTTAATCGAGAAGATGATCCAAGACTGAATTAACTTTGTTGAAACTCTTTTGCCATCAATGCCTCAATCTTTGCATTCACTAGCCTTTGCTTTTGGCAGACTAGTTTTGCACCTTCTGTTAGTTCTATAGTATTCTAGATGATTTGAAGATCATATCCCTTGAGGCTATCATATGACTAGGCCACTACTCCTTCATACTTCTCGTAGAAATGGATGAGCCTTTCTTTATCATGGTGTGGGACATCCTTCCTGACTTTGAGCCTCCTTTCGTCTCCAACCTAAAGATCTGCATAGTCACTTTTATCCACTACAAACTTCCTCTTATCATTCCTCACATCATCAAAATTGAATAGGTTTTTGAGAGTGACCAATCCTTTTGGAAGCTTGTTGGATCTCCCCTGGATAATTTTTCCTCCATAGTCCTTGGAAATCTTCAGTTGGAGTTGCTCAGCGAACTCTCCCAACTATTGGATGAATGAGGCGATGTGTTCATCACTTTTGAACACTTTAAAACTCTGGTCATTATCTAGGATGTAGGTCAGACGATCACTCACAAAGAGTGTATGTTATGAATTAAGCCTAAAGCAGGATCAAACTAAGATCTTATTGTTGCCATAGGATGCCATAGGATCCACATCTGCATTTTTCTCTCTAGGCACTATTTGGATATTGAAGGCTTCAGATCCCTTGATCAGGTCCTAGAATCTATGTCTATAGGATCTCATGCAGACATTCTTGGCTACGGAAATCCCCTGGACTTGATTGACCACTAGCTCAGAGTCTTTGAACACCATTATTTTCTTAATTCACATCCGCTCTGTAAGGCTTAGACCTTGTACGAGGCCTTCATATTCAACTCTGTTGTTTGAATAGGAAAACTAGAAGTGGAAGGACCTGAGTGTCTTTTCATTAGATGGGGACGTCAAACATATCTCAGCTCCTACACCAACTTTACATCTCACTCCATCGAAATGCAGTGTCCAGAGCTTTGAGGCTTGACCACCCTCTGATTCCTTTATGACCTTTGGCATTACTTGATCTTCATCATATATGAAACAGGTTCCCAACCTGGTGGCATAATAGTTTCTGAAAGGATTAGTGTCTATATATTCACTCAAGAGGACCTCTTCTAAATCATTTTGGTCCCCAGTCACCCTCTCATCCTCTAGTAGCTCAGCACAATCCATTTCCTTTTTGGTGAAAGAGGTATGAGCGGCCTCAAAGTTTATCATAGCTTCATCGGTCACATGTTCTGAATGTAGAGGTTTGGATATTATCTTCTTTTTAGCTTTGTGTTTGGTCCTAAGGATCAAGTGTGACCAATCCAAAGAAAGATATCCACTTATCTTGGAAGTGAATTCTTAGGATAAGCAAAGAATGAACATGGGGGGAATGTCTATGATCATAGTATCTTGTGGAACTATGATACTTGGGTAGGAGAATAAGGTTAAGGGGAGGTTCTTAATGACACCTACAGTTTCAACCTTGTTTCCATTAAGCTTCATAACCCCTCTATTTAAAGGTTCATAGCTAAGGCCTAAGACCTTAGCTATTTTCTTGGGCATGACTATGGTGCTAGTGCCAAAGTCAATCATGTAATTATGCAATATTTTTTTAGCCACAATAAGAGTTAGGAAAAAGGATTTCAGTTTCAACTTATTTCTAACTTCGGTAGAGGCTTCCTCTATACTGTTGATGAGGGCTTTGGCCAGAGGTGATGAATCAATGGCTTTTACCTTGAGTGATTTCTCCCTTGGCTCAATGAATATAGAGAATTTTTTTAGTTGTTCCACCACATTGAATGGTGGTGGATTCAAAGACTTATGTTCCTTAGCCCTTGTTATAACAATTTTCCTTTGCGGCTGAAATTATTGTGCAACTACAGAGGTACTAGGAGTTTCGTCAAAGATAAATTTGATCTGTTGAATGACTAGTTCACCCATGAATCTCTTTGAGTGAGTGTTGTAATCCAATCGTACTTGTGGGGCCTTTGGTGTAGATGCATCATTTGCAAACACCGCCTCTTCTTATTCCATCCATGAGAAGAGTGTGTGATCTGGAGCTATATCTCTCTCTTTCTCCAGGGACATCCCTTGCATTTTCATGGTGAGTACCACATTTTCCATCTAGGGAGAGGCATACACATATCTCCAGGGTCTGACACTATGCCTTGGTTGCGTTGTTCTGCCACCTTTTTTTGTAGGTTATCGCGCGAGCAATTTTGGGGCATATGTGTGTCATCGTAGGGGAAGCACCAGGGATTGATGTCATTGGTGAGGTTATTTTTCCCCACTGTTAGCTCTCTACTCAAGATTGGGTGAGCATTCTGTAGCAGAATAGGGACTAGCACCATCTGATTAGTTATTTGAGTTTGTGGATTTGTGCGCAGGCCTCCTTGGAACTAATTTTGTTGGTAGGAAGATATTTTGCGTTGATAATTTTGGTAGATTGACTTCGAAGGCACATAATGGTTCTGCTTGATGGTAGTTATTTCATTTGAGATGGTCTACAACAGCTCCTTAGCATCAATCATCTCATATTTTGAAGAGCCAGATGTGGAAGCGATATTTTGTGTCGTGCTCAGATACATATACATAGATTAGGGAGGAGTGGGCACACTAGTAGATGCCATCTCCTGGGTGGGAGCTGATATCTCAGAAAATATAGGCATAGTAGGCCAAGGTAGAAACTTCTTGGCATTTATTAGATTGTTCTCTACCTTGACAACAATGTTGTATGCATCTAGTAGAGTGGTCTCGCCAAGAGATTGTATCATCGTTGAGATGTCGGCATTGATGGATTTCAAGTAGAAAATGAATTCCAACTTGGCTAACGGGCGAATAGAAACCTAAATCCTTTTCCAATTCATGTGAAACTAGGCATTAAAGTCAGTCATGGCCTCTTGGAGGGCCCACTTTATGGTTTCTAGCTGATGATATAGCAAAGACTGATCTCCATTATTTGAATATATCTTGTAGAAAGGGTCTATGAGTTGATCCCAGGTATCGATGGTATTGGATCCAAAAGTGTGATACTAATCTAGTGCTCTTCCTTTGAAAGAGGTTGCGAGCAACCTTAGCATGACATTCTGGTTGATAACACCATGCACCAAACACACGTCTGCCACATCTTGCAGGTGTTCAAATGGTGTTTTCAATCCTTCCCCAGTGAATTTTGGTACAACTTTTAAAGCAAAGACCGGGATAGGGGCCCAAACAATAGGTGCTACTGATGCTATAAGGAGGCTTCCAACATCCCATGCCACATATTTTTTGTTGGCAATCAACAACATGGCTGGTGGAGGGATCCGAACATTCACTGGACGGGTTCTTGTTCTTACTATTACTAGCAGTGGCACTAGCAGGCCAAGGTTATTCACTGTTTGGGATCTAGTAACAGGTCGATGGCTCATACACCCACTTTGAATTTAGATACATTAAAAATAGGTCCCACTGGGCATGCCAAAAAAAGAAACTGTTGTTGCCTAAAATTGACATGCAACAGCCTTATGGGAAACTCAATTAATGGGGGAACAATTGCACGAAACTGAGTGACCTCCAGGTTTTTAAATAAGTCGGCTCCTTCTGTAATTTTGGGGGTTTGGAATGGGAAACGAAAGCAGATATAAAAATTAAAGATGTAACCTAAGGCGATGCACCAATATGTAGGTGTGGGTACAATAAATCTCCCTTTCAGAAATCTACATGTCCCAGAATAACATAAATCATAGATGAAAACCCAAATAATCTATTCAATAACATAAAATAACTCCCATACACATTTACTAAAAAGAAGAGTCCAAGACATGGTCTAAATCAGCAAACTTATATTGAAATTATAGAAGTTATGCAAATAAACTACTTAGTACAATAATGGCACAATATAATGTTTTATCAAATAGCTAAGAAATAAAAAGGATGAACAACAATGGCACAATCTATGAGTCTTAATACAATAATTAAAACAAAAAACAAAAGGCCTGGTGTATTTCTACAATTTTTCTGTGTATATTCTGAACTCATTTTCAGAAAGAAGAAGCAGTATTTATAGAGAAACCTACCACCACCTGAAAGCTAGTAACATAAAAGATTCCTTCAACACAAGAAATGATGTTCATTGCAATGATTTCCTAAGACTATTGCAACATAATAGATTCTTACACACGGAATATAGCCACCCTCAAGCTAGATGCATCCACAAGGTCAGTTAGGACACATGGAAATAGGATGGGGCTCGTAGCTCACTCTTCCATTCCTTGCAATGAAATCCCCTGAGAAGGAGACACATGGAGTCCTCATTACTAGCACCAATTGTGGGGCCTACCAAAAAGTGTCCATGGATTGATTCTACATGGCACACGAACGGAGTTTGGTAGATAAGCAAAGGAGAGTGGGCTCACAAATTCTTGAGTTGCTGACATGTGGAAGCGTGGTGGGGTTTGAAAGAGAAACAAGGGAGGCAATCCTTATGAGGACCATGTGGTAGACACATGGAGATAACGGGTGAAGTTCTTCAAAAAGGGGGGCCCAGAGATATTCAAATGTATAGGGCATGGGTCGAACTTAGCAAAATATGATCCACCCGAAGGGAGCTCGAAGGATTTTTTTAAAAACCACATTATTTATATTTTATATTAGAGTATTTTTTAGGAAATCACAAGGTTTAAAAATCATGATAACCTTGAGGATGCATTCCCCCCTTGATTCTGAATTTGGACCATGATTAATAGAGAGCTCACTAGAGAGCATGTTTTGATTGTATGTTTTAGTGAATAGGTGGTTTAGAAGGAAATGTGGATACAAAATTTTTTTTTGATCCACAAAATTCATAATTTTGGCCTAGTTTGGCTAAACTATAACATACCCCAGAAAGTGGCTATAAATTTTTTCTTTAATTTTAACAATAATTACAAACATATCTCATACTATGCATGCAAATAAACACAAGTAACCAATAAATTAAATTTCATTAATTAAAAAATCTCTTAAATACATAATATCACAACCAATGAATAGTACAACATTCACTAATAAATCATATAATGGATCCATAACTTTGATTGTTAGTTACAATAAATACAATTAGGAAAATGATTCATCTTGCCACATATAGAAAAGTAATCTTACTCAAAGTATAATATATATGATAACTATAGCTTGAATCCACAAGTTGGTTCCTTTAAGATCCAATTGTTAATGGGAAGGCATTTAACCTACACACCGAAGGAACTTAGTCCTCCTAAACCATAATTTTTGGCATAAAGTACTCAATGAATTATCCAAAAATGTGAAGTACAAACACAAGGATAATGATTATATTTTTAGTTTATTCCATTTTCATTTATTTTTACAAATAATCAAACTAGAATACAAACATATTATTCAAGATCATCCACTTTCACAACATATATAAAATATAAATAACAATTCAATCAAATGTACCAAAGCATCCAAGACATCACAACATATCAATTCAAGCATCTAAAATATCACAAACATAAAGTACTTAACACAAGACACCTACAAGATAATGTTTGACACTCATACAAATAAGACCACACTATGAAATTCATAAATGTCACAACCACATTAAAATCAACTAATAATATGAAAACAAGACCGTATGCAATACGTCTAAATGATTACTAATTTTATCTTATACTATAAGAGAACTTGTTATTTGATGCAATACATCTTAATAAATTGATAAATTCTCAAGGTAGAATGATGTGCATCTCATACTACATGTATCCTTGTACCATAGTACACCCTTATTTTGACACATGGAGCCAACTTATAGTCACAAGAAATATAATAACATGCATATCAAAAAATAAGGACAAGAACAAGAGTATAATCATAACTCACTAAGGATCCATCACAAGACACAAGCAAGACAAAGGTTGACCTCTACAATTTATAGGACTACAATACCACAAAACCCTATGTGTCACAACCAAGAAAAGACCCATCTACCAATTATGGAGTGTACCCAAGTATAAAATACCTTATCTTAAAAATAAGATAAACAATGTCAAGAGAACACACTATCACGCTTGGTAGCTATCATAATGTATCACTACCACTAGATTAAGATTTCAATTTGTAGATCTACTGCCATAATGGTGTAAGAGGTCTCAAATAATAATATGTATTTCTAACATATTGGTTGCAACTTGTACTACCAACCAAAGCACTACGAGTGGGTGTGTCAAGTGATGAGACTATAGTGAGAAGAGAATCCTCAATTCTATGGCCAATAAATATTTTAAGGGAATGGTGACCTTATATATGGTGGAAACATAGTAGAGAAGATGATACTAAAATGTAACCACTCATGACAAGGATATCCAATTTCTCCTACTACTTTTAGTGGTTTAAGAAGTCTCAAATAATACTATGTATTTATAACGTATTTGTTAGAAATTATTTTTACTTAGGATTTATTATTTGTATTATTTAATTATTTTTAGGAATATTGCAAAGGAATCCCTATTAGTCTTTTGTCTCATTTGAGTCTTATCACACATGTGTGAGGATGACTCATTTTTATAATCATTTTCTTTCTAGAGGTGAATGCTTATGCTCAAAAGATTCTTTTTAATTTCAACTTTCATTTGGTTGCATTCTTTAAGTAATTTTATTTGTTCCAATATATTTTGTTTCAAAAATGTAAGCTTCCATTTCGACACTCTTCTTCCACATATTTTTTTCCATCCTCATTTTTTGGTATAATTTTCTTTACTACCAATTTTTTTGCCCCCAAATCAACCATTTCCTTGATATCAACATCATTTTTTACCCAAATAGACTCTTCATGTTTGGTGGCAGCAATCTAATTATCAATCTCTACTTTCAACATCTCAATATCATCACAGATCCTTTTCATGTTTGTAATGAATTTTGTTCCTCTAACTAGGATATCCTTGGACCACTCTTTTGTGACTTTCCCATAAGTCATATAACCAATGACTTTTCTAACCATATCATTTCCCATAGATGAGGTCATATCAAAAGGAGCACGCAATTGACTAATTGGTTGAGAAGGATCAATCAATGATTTTAAGAAATTAGTCAAGATCTTTACCTGATTCTTTAACTCATATTTGGTCTACTTATCCCTGGTTGTCTTTTCTACAGGTCTAGGAGTTGCTACTTGAAAGTTATGAACATCTTCGTCCCTATTAGAAGGCCCCAAGTTAACTTTAGTTATATTGAGATCACTAAAAATCATTTTTCATGCATCTTTTTGCACAAAGGGATGTGCTACTTCCACATCATATTCCCTGTATCAGCATCCTCCATCAATCTAGACACAGTCTTTAATTTATTAGACTTTGGAGTAGTTGGACAACATATTTATTAGGGAGATTCAGTTGAACTATTTTCCTTTTCTTAGAAATATTTTTCTCTAACCAAGAACTAGAGGTAGGAGTTGTCATGGATTTGGTACCAGGATATGTAGAATGTAAAGCTCTCCTAAGAGGAGTATCAAAGATTCACACTTAAGGGAAAGAAGGTGGAGTAGGTCCTACCCTTGGTGGTGAATTTTGTGGAGGATAATTAGTAGAATCATGAGAAGAAGAGGAACCACTTACTTATGATGGAGAGGAAGGCACGTCAATGGTTTCTTCTTCTGCTGCTTGTTTCTCCTTTTCTTTCTAAGTTTTCTCCTGATTTCTATCTTCACAAGTCCTTTTAGGGATCCTTTTCTCTAGAGGATCTTTGTCACCATCTCCTTGTCCTATTGAAACTATTTTTTGAGCTAAAGGATTTGGTCATGAATTAGAGGATGTGATGCGGGAGCATCCTTGGTTCTTGGCAATCTTGCATCAACCAAAAATATTTTCTTTCAGTTTTGTTCTTGTTTTTCATTCTTGTTCAATTCAGGTTGGTGGATTCGTCATCTTTTCTTAGTAGACCTTGTGGATCTTGGAGTACATCATCTACATGTTCATTTTCCTTGTTCCAAGATTTGGATGTGATTGGATCTTTTTCTGGAAAGTTATCGCTTCCAGAATTCTTGGCAGTTTCTTGAACCGACACTAAAATAATTTCAAACTTTTTGGCCAGTTCGATCATTGTGGATCATCCCCATAACTTGTGGATCTTAACGATGGGATTTTAATTGTTCCTAGGAGTGTCCCTGACCTTCATTATAGGTCCACACTTCATCTTACACACCTATTGAAGAGTAATTCAAATTTGAGGCTGACTTATTCATGTGCACGTTACATTTTCTCCCCTTGGAGAATGTGATGATTTTTGGCCAATGCGGATGTTTCCAGAATCACAGATATGCTATAAATCTTGTAATTAATCATTAGAATAGGCAGTGAAAAATAGATACTTAAGTTGGGGATTAGATCTGTAAGATTTCAACTTGCATATAGGAGCATATTGGAATATTGTATTCCTGAGCATGTTATATCAAGCCTGTGAGCCGAATATGTAAGCCCAGTTGTTGCCGGCTGAATGTAACTAAGATTTTTGTTAATGAGAATATTTCCATCTGCATTTTTCTCCATATTTTTTATTTCTTTTGTTGTGTAACTCTTGATGCATGGTCCAGACTATTCTCTTGGAGGACCCTCCTACGATGGTTGCGCCAAATTGGTATCAGAGTGAGGTTCGTTCCTTGTGAGAATTTTCAAAATTTGAGGAGTCATGTTGAAGATTTCTTGTGGGGTGGAAGATTGAGGATTTGACCTACAACTGCAGAGGACTTTTGAAAAGATGGTTGGAAGAAGAAATTTTAGAGGAAATGGAGCGTGTGGAAATGCAGAGCAAGTTATGATGGAGATGTTAAGAGGAATTTTTTCCAGACTAGATGCAATTGAAACAGACCAGAGAAGAGGTCGACTAGTTGATGATGTGAGTGATGAAGAAGTAGAAGTGCAAGAAGAAAGAGGAAGAGATGAGAAACCTGGCCTAGATCAGGGAAAACAGAGGTTCATAAGAGCCCTAATGAAGGTGAATACTATACCACATTTCAATCCACCAGATTATAATGGTAAGTTAGAATCAGATGTAATGTTAGATCGGATCACAAATATGGAAAAGTATTTTGAATTTGAAGGTACCTCTAAAGATAAGAAGGTGAAATATGCATGTACGAAGTTGAGAGGACATGCATCCCTTTGTTGGTAAAATTTGCAAACATATAGACAGAGAAGAGGAAAAGAGAAGATAAAATCATGGGATCAGATGGTGAATAAGTTGAAGTCAAAGTTTATGCCTGCTGATTATCAGATTAGTTTGTTCAAAAAGTTGCATAATTTGAAGTAGAAAGAATCAAGTGTGATTGAGTATACTAAGGAATTCTATAAGTTGAATATCAGATCTGGACATTCAGAGGATGAGATTGAGCAAGTAGCCAGATATGTGAATGGTTTGAGGTCGTCTATACAGGATGAAATCAGTTTGATCAAGTTGCAGAGTGTGGAAGAGGCATACCAGTGTGCCCTAAAAGTAGAGAAGTTGAATAAAAGACATAAGCAGAGACAAAGGGGAAGAGGTGTAATATTTCAATGAGGAAGAACTTTTGCTAGAGGAGGAAGAGGATCTTTTCTAGATTAGAATAAGGATAAGAAGGTTAACATTTCATACCAGAAAGGTGGTGGAAATTCTTACAAAAGAGGAGGTTATGGCGGTTACCGAAATGAAGGATATAGAAGAGATGATAGAGGATAGGAGAAAAGGGTATTCAAAGGAACCTGTTATAAATGTGGTAGAGAAGGACATAAAGTATTTGAATGTAATCAGGGTGAGACAAGCAGGAAGACAAAGAACAATAGAAGGACAACCTTTGTTGAGGAAGAACACATTGGATCATCTAATAAACCAGAGGATGGAGAAATATTGGTGAATAGGAGAGTATTGTGTCAAAGTGAGCTGGAGAAAGAACCATTGCAGAGGAAGAATTTTTTTTAGACCAGATGCAAGGTGAATGGTAAATGTTGCAAAGTGATTGTTGACAGTGGAAGTTTGGAGAACTTTATTTCTAAAGAGATGGTGACTAAGCTTAAGTTGGAAAGGTTTAAACACCCAAAGCCCTATCAAATTGCTTGGATTCAAGATGAGCATAAGATACTAGTAAGTGAACAATGTTTGGTGAACTTAAAGATAGGAAATTAATGATGAAGTTTTGTGTGATATCATGCCTATGGATATATGCCATGTTTTTTTGGGAAGACCTTGGCAATATGATAGATAGACTTGTTAGTGTAGGTTTTTTAATATTATTTTTCCTACACATTATTAAGCATACCTTAGGTTATAGGAGATGTGGTTCATGTGAGAACACGTGGCGTAATCCATCAATTACATGTGTTGCTCCCACTCACACTTGGGTGGTTGAGTTTCACACCCTCTTTTGGCCTTATATGCCACCTCACAAAACCACTCATTTGTCTCTTTCTGAGTAGGTTATGCCACATGTTTGTAATTTTCCAAGTAGGCATAACTCCCACCTAATTTGGTTATTTGGGAGTTATTGCCCCTCTTGGAATTATTTTCCCATATTCTGCTATATATTCTGCACTCACCTCTCCCTCTTATCTAGTCCAGATGAGTTCATATTAACTCAGTAAATTCAAGGGAGAATTGAGGCATATTGTATCATTTAGTGTGTGATAATAACATCATTTTGTTATTGCACTATATTCCAACATTTTATCTCTTGCTCCCCTCGTGTGGAAGGCTTATCTTGGTTTTGCAGGTGATCCTGGGTGCTCGAGTTCATCAACAACTCTTACATGGTATCAGAGCGTCAGATTTGCAAGCCCCTTCTCAAATTTGAGAGATTTTCTTTACAGTGGTGTGATCCATTTTTTCTCAAATGATCTGGATTTTCCATAAAATCAGTTTTATCAGCAGATCTGAAAGACAGTTCTCATTTTTGAAACTTCAAATGGCTATAACTTTCACATATGACTAGCATTGTAAACACACTGATTTATAAAGTGCCAAATAATTTTTTTTTGTTGGGGGGGATTCTTGATTGAGTGAAAAAGGGGGGGTCTCTCTTTGTGAGTGTGTGTTTTTGATCTGTTCACTTGTGCTCTACTTTTCCTTCACACATGGATCATTCTAAGGTTCCTTTGCTAACACCTTATAATTATGCAACATGGAATCAACATGCATGGAATGCCTTAATGCAACTTGGGTATACTCCATATGTTGAAAACAAGGTATTTGAACCTAAAGGTGATAAGGAAAAGATAAAATGGATGCTTGAACATACAAAAGCTCTTGGATGTCTTCGTAGCTTTGTTTCCCTTGATCTTATGTTTTAGATTGAATCTTGTATAAATTCACATGATGCTTGGGAAAAGTTAAAATATTTGTATGGTACAACAAATGAAGTCAAAGGCTATCAAATTGAAAATGAACTGATGAGCCTTGATCCAAAGAACTTTGGCAACATCCAGGATTATATTACTAAGGTCAATGATCTGAGAGCATAATGTAAAGCTTGTGGTATTGATAAAAAGGACATTCAGTTAATCTATAATACACTAAATAAACTTGGTCCTAAATTTGTAGCTTTTGTTTCTAGCTTTCATACTCATAGACTGACTATGGGATCTGCATATACTATGCCTTCATTTGCATCTTTTTCTAAGATGTTAATGCATAAACAACAAAAGCTTCTTTCTATGGGTCTCATAAAGCCATCACAGACTTAGGCCTTGTTGGCTAGTCAGCCTAAGGGACATAAAGAGTCAGGACAATCTAACAAGAAACAAAAGAAATCTAAGAAAAATTCACAAACAGATCAAGCACAACACAAATCCTCTTCTAGGGAGGAATCATCTAAGAAGGAGAAGTCTACTTGTTCATATTGCAAGAGAACTAGACATGAAGAACATTCTTGTTATAAGAAGGATATTGATGAACTGAAACATCTTCTTAAGAAGAACAACATTGATCTACCTTCTAGAATGTATGAATCTACTTCTTCACATTCCAAACAGTCAGGATCTAGTAATGATAAAGGTCATGCATAATTTGCTTCTGAGTATAAGAAAAATAAAGGTAAAGCTCTTTGCGCTTCTACAAGTCATGAATCAGGGAAATGGCTCCTAGATTCTAGAGCTTCTCATCATATGGCTTCTTCACAATCTATGTTCTCTTCTTTTGAGCCTTGTGTTATGCCACCTATTTTGATGGGCAACCACACTTACATGAGTGTAATTGGGAAGGGTTCTATTGATATTGAGGATGGCACCTTCAATGATGTTTTGTGTGTACCTCACTTGACAAATAATCTTCTTTCCATCTATCATATCACTCATGGTGGAGCAAGGAAGACTGTGGAATTCACACCTGATTCAGTTATCATCAAAGACTTGGAGAGTAAAGAGATAATTGCTATTGGGATAGTTGATCATGAATCTTGGTTGTATACCTTTTCAAACTTTGCACCTAATGATGGTTCTGATCCTTTGGTTGTTGATCACACTCCTTGTGTGACATTTGATTTTGAGGAGAATTTTGGCTATTTGAATCTTGGTATTCTCACATCAGATCCAGTTATTGAGCCTTGCATTTATTCTCCTCCATCTACAGTTGTTTTTGAGGATAATTGTGTTACATTCATGGATACTTGTGATTTAGTGCAATAGGATCAACATCGTCTTCCAGATATAGTTGCTTGGGATGACTACTTGACAGAAATTGCAGGTTTGTTCATAGAGTCTCATATTTCAGACTTGGGAGACACTATTCATGACATCCATCTTCTCTTTTATGAAGTTGATTCTTCTTTAGTTGTTATGGAGGAACCTTTGGATCCTTTTGTTCATTCTCCACATGATCATTCATCACAGTTTGACATGAGTGTGGATACTTTTGAGCAGCATTTGGAGGAGGCGCCTTTGTCTTCAGAGGAGATATTTTTGTCTTTGAATTTTGTTCTACATTCATCTCTAATAGGTTCTGGATTTTCATCTTCTACAGTGTGGCCTAGAACACCTGATTTGATGGTCACATCTTTCAACATTGACATGGAGACACTTGAGCATAGTTCAAAGACTTCATACATTTTTATCATTCTTCCTTCATATTCCTTTTAGGAATGGGAAGATATCCTGCATACACCTTTGGTTTTGTTTCTTCCTAAGGGGAGGAACATTGTTTGACGATCATAGACCATGTTCTACATTCAGTTTTGAGCTTCAACCATTGGTACAGTTGACTACTTTGGGCAAGGCTACATGGTCTTTCCTATCCTTTCTATTTTGGAGGGGACTTCTTCCTTGCATAGGATTCTTCTTGTGTTGGGAAACTTGTTTTCTTTTCTCTCTTTTGGGGAGGAGTTTTGTCCCATGGGTTTTTCTCCTTTACTCCATTTGTGAGAGAGTATTTTTTACATGGGTACCTAAGATGGCCTAGTAGCCGGGACCCATATTTGCATCTTTATGTCTTTTCACCCACCTAAGCTATGCTTAAGGGGGGTGTTAGTGTAGGTTTTTTAATATTATTTTTCCTACACATTATTAAGCATACCTTAGGTTATAGGAGATGTGGTTCATGTGAGAACACGTGGCGTAATCCATCGATTACATGTGTTGCTCCCACTCACACTTGGGCGGTTGAGTTTCACACCCTCTTTTGGCCTTATATGCCACCTCACAAAACCACTCATCTGTCTCTTTCTGATTAGGTTATGCCACATGTTTGGAATTTTCCAAGTAGGCATAACTTCCACCTAATTTGGTTATTTGGGAGTTATTGCCCCTCTTGGAATTATTTGCCCATAATCTGCTATATATTCTGCACTCACCTCTCCCTCCTATCTAGTCCAGATGAGTTCGTATTAACTCAGTCAATTCAAGGAAGAATTGAGGCATATTGTATCAATTAGTGTGTGATAATAACATCATTTTGTTATTGCACTATATTCCAGCATTTTATCTCTTGCTTCTCTCGTGTGGAATGCTTATCTTGGTTTTGTAGGTGATCCTGGGTGCTTGAGTTCATCAACAACTCTTACAAGACTATTCATGATGGAAAGAAGAACCTATACACTATTGTTGCTAATGGGAAGAAGTAGATTTTATTGTCATTGGAAGATGTTCCTACAGTTGAAGTTTGTATGAATGCTAGGGTTTTTCTGGTTGATGGAAGGAGATTCCTTGATGGATTGAGACATGATAATGTGTGTTATGCTTTAGTGCCTAAAAAGGCTAAAGATGTGAAGCATGTGGAAGAACACCCAGAAGAGATAAAAGAGATATTGACCAAATATGAAGAGACCATTTCAGATAATGCACCTGATGGATTGCCACTATTAAGAAGTATTAGTCATTGCATGGATCTTATTCCTGGAGCTAGTTTTCCTAATAAAGCAGCACACTGGATGACATCAACAAAGAATGAAGATTTGAATAGACAGGTGCAAGAATTGTTAAAGAAGGGTTCGATCAGAGAGAGCTTAAGTCCATGTGCAGTACCTGTTGTGCTATCACCCAAGAAGGATAGAGAATGGAGGATGTGTATAGATTCAAGAGCCATAAATAAGATCATTATGAAGTATAGATTTCCTTTACCCCAGATGGATGACATTATGGATTGTCTGTGTGGAGCTAAATATTTTACCAAGATAGATTTGAAGAGTGGATATCATCATATCAGAATCAGAGAAGGAGATGAGTGGAAAACAACATTCAAAACAACTGAAGGATTGTATGAGTGGTTGGTGATGCCTTTTGGATTGAAAAATGCACCGAGTACTTTCATGAGGTTGATGAATGAGGTATTGAAGAAATTCTCGAATAAGTTTTTGATTGTTTAATTGGATGACATCTTGATTTTCAATGAGTAGAGAAGAACATTTGTTGCATATTAGACAAGTTTTGCAAAGATTGAGAGAAGAGTAGTTGTTGATAAACATTAAGAAGTGTAATTTCATGAAGGAGGAGTTGGTATATCTAGGATTTGTAATATATGTGGATGGATTGAAGATGGATACCGAGAAGGTAAAAGAAATTGTTGAGTGGCCTATGCTAGAAAGAATTAGAGAGGTAAGATCATTTCATGGATTGGCTAGTTTCAACAAGAATTTCATTAGAAATTTTAGTTCTATTTGTAGCCCTATGACAAAAGCAATGAGAGGAGAAAGAAAGGATTTTAGATCGACATCTGGAGTAGATCAAAGTTTTGAGTTGTTGAAACAAAAGGTGACTGAGCATCCTATGTTGGCTCTACCATATTTCAATAAGGTATTTCAAGTAGACTGTGATGAAAGCATAAATGTAATTGGAGCAGTGTTGAGTCAAGAAGGAAGATCTATAGCTTATTTCAGTGAGAAGTTAAATGATGCTAGGAGAATAAATTCAATATATGATCAGGAGTTTTATGCTATAGTTCAAGCCTTGAAGAAGTGGAGAAATTATTTGTTGCCTAAGGAGTTTGTGTTGTATACAGATCATCAGGCATTGCAATATCTAAATAGTCAAGGTAAGTTAAATTAGAGGCACATGAGATGGGTAGAGTTCTTGCAGAGTTATACTTTTTTTTTAAGCATAGGAGTGGTAATTCAAATAGAGTTGTTGATGCTTTGAGTAGGAGAAGGAATTTACCAACAAAGATGAGAGTGGAGGTATTAGGCTTTGATGAATTGAAGAGATTGTATGAAGAAGACCTAGATTTTGCAGAACCTTGGAGAGCTTGTAGAGAACCTGTTTCAGAGGATAAAAGTTAATGGTTCGATTATTTCATTCAAGAGGACATGTTGTTTAGAAAAAATCAATTGTGTATACCCCAGAGTTCAATGATGGATAACCTAATGAAGGAGAAGCATAGTGGAGGAATGTCAAGACACTTTGGCATTGATAAAACAGTGGCATTGGTGAGTGAGAATTACTTTTGGCTGCAGATTCATAAGGATGTTAGGAGGTTTGTGTAGAGTTGCAGAGCTTTTCCAGTTGCAAAAGGAAGTAGCCAAAATATTGGATTGTATAAACCTTTGACAATCCCAGAGAGACCTTGGGAGGACATTAGTATGGATTTCATACTTGGTTTACCGAAGACACAAAGAGGTAATGATTTTGTATTTGTGGTGGCTGATCAATTTTCTAAGATGACACATTTCATACCTTGTAGGAAGACAATAGATACGGTACCTTTAGTAGATTTTTTTTTCAAAGAGGTGGTTAGATTACATGGATTACCTAGGAGTATTGTTTCAGACAGAGATGTGAAGTTTATTGGTTACTTTTGGAGGACACTTTGGAAGAATTTGAAGACAGATTTAAAGTTCAGTTCTACATTTCATCCACAAATTGATGGACAGATAGAGGTAGTGAATATGAGTTAAGGGAATTTGTTGAGATGTTTGATGGGAGAGAAGACCGGAAGTTGGGATTTAGTCCTTGCACAAGCAGAGTTTGCATACAATAATTCAGTGAACAAGAGTATAGGAAAGATGCCATTTGAGATTGTTACTAGAGTTCACCCTAGAGGTATATCAGAGTTAAGAGACATCAGTATGGGAGATAAAAGGAGTGCAGAAGTAGAATAATTTGCAGAACACATAAAGAAAGTGCATACTCAAGTGAAACAAAAATTGGAAGACATGAACCAGAAATATAAGGAGAAGACAGATGAAAAGAGGAGACAATGAGTTCAATGTTGGAGATGAAGTGATGGTGTATTTGAGGAAGGAGATATTTCTAGTTGGTACATATAATAAGCTAAAGATGAGGAAGTTTGGACATTGTAAGATCTTGAGGAAATTTGATTCAGGAAATACATATGAAGTGGAGTTACCAAAAGGTATGGTTATATCACCTATATTCAACATTGCAGATCTATATCAATATCATGAAGTAGAGTTCAGTGAGGATAGTGAAATAAAATTGGAGAATCAGTTTCCTAAACAAAAATCAATTGAGATTGAAGAGATTTTGGCTGTCAGAGATGGGAGGAAGACTCGTGGGAGATAGTATAAAGAATATTTTGTGAAGTGGAAAGGTAGACCAGTTGAGGATTCTTCATGGATTTCTTAGGCTGAGGTAGACTGTCTTGGTTTTCCTTTAGCTCAGGAAAAGTGAGGGACTCACTTTTCATTAACCCCAAATGTCTGATGCAGGAGCATCCTTGGTTCTTGGAAATCTTGCATCAACCAAAAATATTTTATTTTAGTTTTGTTCTTGTTTTTCATTCTTATTCAGTTCAGGTTGGTGGATTCATCATCTTTTCTCACTAGACCTTGTGGATCTTAGAGTACGTCATCTACATGTTCATTTTCCTTATCCCAAGATTTGGGCATGATTGGATCTTTTTCCGGCAAGTTATCGCTTCTGAAATTCTTGACAGTTTCTTGAACTGACACTAGAATAATTTCAAACTTTTCAGCCAGTTCAATCATTGTGGATCATCCCCGTGACTTGTGGATCTTAATAGTGGTATTTTAATTATTCCTGGGAGTGTCCTCAACCTTCATTATAGATCCACACTTCATCTTACACACCTATTGAATAGTAATTCAAATTTGAGGCTGACTTATTCATGTGCATGTTACATTTTCTCCCTTTGGATAATGTGATGATTTTTGGCCAATGCGTATGTTTCTAGAATCACAGATATGCTATAAAGCTTATAATTAATCATTAGAATAGGTAGTGAAAATTAGATAGTTAAGTTGGGGATTAGATCTATAAGATTTCAGCTCACATATAGGAGCATATTGGAATATTGTATTCATGGGCATGTTGTATCAGGCTTGTGAACCGAATCTGTAAGACTAGTTGTTGTCAGTCGAATGTAACTGAGATTTTTGTTAATGAGAATATTTCCATATGCATTTTCCTCCATATTATGTGTTTCTTTCATTGTGTAACTCTTGTTGCACTGTCTAGACTGATCTCTTAGAGGACCCTCCTACCGTGGTTGCGCCAAGATGATGGTGCTTGACTTATTTCCCCTTGGATTTAAGTGTCTTGAGAATTTGAAGGCACTATGGCTGATTTTTTTGAAATTTTCTTGCCGCCTAGTCTTGAGTTCTTTTGATTAATATTGTAGTTTTTGTATCAATTATTTCAACTTCCTTAATGTTCCAATCTCTTAACACAATTGATTGTGTCTTTACATGATTGATAAAAATTAGGTCCAATAGTTCTAATTCATCATCCTCAATACCTTGGATATCCCAATTTAATTTGAATGTTACAATTTTCCTTAGTGACAATCTCATCAAACTTCTTCTTTGAACTTCATATTCATTTGCATAGTCTGTCCAATAATCTTATAAATTTGGAATATAGTGGAAACCTAGCCCTAGATGAAAATTATCCTTAAAAAATTCTTACTATCAAAAGGAAATATTGTTTCATAAAATTCCATAGAGAACTTTACCAATTCCTTCTCAATATTAAGAGCATAATATGTGCATTTACAAGAATAGTAGTCGAGACTAATAGGAAATTAGATACCTACCTTTTTCCTTTTATTCACTTTAGCAACCTATATGTATACCTCAATGAGAATGAACTTATCCTTTGCATACTTAGGTAATTTTTAGGGAAAACCATCAAATCCTCCAATTCTGAAGTTTGTGAATCTCTCAAACTATATAAAATGGTTGTCCTATATATCAATTAGTTGAACAACCTCTAGAGAAATATTTAAGCCCATATCTCCTTGGATCTCTCTAACCATCCTCATAGTAAATGCATCATTCACTCATCTAAACCTCCTAAAACTCCTTTTCAATTGGAGTTGAGTATGGTAATCATAGACTTGGATTGTTTCATCATGAACCTCGACTAGTCATAAACCTAGCCAAGGTCTTGTACACACAATAGCGTAGAATAGATAAGAAGACATATAAAAGGATCTGTTAAGTGGAAACTAAACTATCATTGAGTGCATTTTTATCACTAATAAGTTGAGCCTAGTCAAGATTGTTCATCATGAATAATTATCTGGATGAATAAGTACATTAAATATTCAAAATCATGGGACCTTTCATTAGCCTTTAATCTATGCAAGAGAACGATCATATTTGAAATCTCATCCACAAAATGAGTTTGTAGCCTTTTGGGTAACTAAGATTTTCCTTTCTTTGGGGTGGAAAACAATTCTCAAGAAATTACATTTTTATATTGACCTTTCCTTTCTTGAAAACATTGATGAGAAAGAATAAAATTGAAGCCTGTATACTCCTCTCTTTGGAAACCACAAACATGAAGAAAAATTATCTCTATTTATCTTAACGACCGGTCAATTATCATTTGTTCTAATTTCCCTTCCATTGGAATCATAATGGTTAATGCATTATATGACTAGGTTTGTACATTTCACTACCATGGGAAAATTTGTGACCTACATCAACCCACTTTCAATTAATCTTTGGGTTATCAGGAAACTATCTTCCTTTCCAATTCTTGCCCAAAATTCATCTAATTTTATGTGCCCTAGCCTCGTATCTCCAATTTCTAGTAATGTGCTTGATAAGCCATACAAATTTTCATAGCCCAAGTATTTATACTTCATGATGACCACAATTAAGTGAATGTGGCCACAATTTTTTTTCAAGATAATTTTACAAGATGTATGGAATATTGAAATCATACTTTCGCTTCTAAATTTACAAAAATTCTATTTATATCACCTTATAGAAAACTAGGCAAAGAATATTTTCACTATACCTTTGTGTTAGGGTTAAATATTGCAACACCTTGCTCTCACATACTTTGCAATCTGACTCTTTTGTCATCTACAAATTCACTTTTGAATACTCATTAAAATGAATTCTTGTGGTAGTATAATATCTATATAATTGCTCATAATTAATGCTCTGGAGTGATGATGTGCATTAATGTTGCACTTAAAATTTGGTGTGTGATATTTTTTATCAAATATTTATTTCTTGCACTTTTCAAAATTTTGAAAAGGGACAACTATAAAATTTTTTTGAATAATCCATTGGTTTTGTGAACCTCATCAGGTTTTGATTAATCACTCAAAAAGCTCTCCATGACTTGAAGAATTTTTTTTGATAAAAGTAAATCTATTGGATTTTCTTGAGGTTTTGAAAACCTCTTTGAGTCCCAACAAAGGTTTCACAACCTCAAGTAAGTTCTGAAATGACTCTTTTATTTCCTTTAAAATTCTCAAAACCTTTTGAAAACCCCTTCTCAAATTTGGTTGTGAACATCTGGTCGAAGATCAATGAGATTTTTGAAACCTTGTCAGGTTCCAACAAAGGTTTTGACCTTTAGAAAGATTTGAAACATCAACAATATCCTCAAATCCAATTAAATGCACAAATTAATTGACTTATTGTCGGCTTTTAACAAAGTTGTGAGAACCTCATCGGGTCCCAAAAAATTTTGAGTACCTTTGCGGGAGTTGATAAAGTTGTCAATGTTCAGATTAAAAATGATGCATAAATATATGATAATCCTTTAAAATAAAAATAGTGGGATAACACATGGTTGTGAAAACCTCATTGGAATCTGATGGGGTTTGAAAAACTACATTGGAAACTGACAACCGATGATAAAACTTTTTTAAATTTTTACAAGGCTCACAAAGGGGAAAAAATAGCTGATGTATCATGGATAATACTTTGACTATCACAAAATACAATCACCTTGTCCTACACTTTTCCAAACTCACCCAAAAGACCCTTTAACCAAATTGCCTATTTGCTTGCATCTGAGACATTTATATACTTTTCCTTAGTAGTGTATAAAGAAACTATTCCTTTTGTTGGCACTCGCTTTTTTGTGTTTAATTTTGCTTTGTTGTTATTTTTAGATTATGTTTTTTAACCTATCCTCCCTTTGTTAATAACTAATCTAAGAATTCTTTAATTGGGTCCCCTATGTTGAGTAATTATCTAAGAGTATTCATTCAAAATGTTTTTACCATATATCCTTAGTAAAATTTGTTAAAGGTCAATGCCTTATAATTTTTCTTTCATTTTGGCTAATTTTGGGATTTTGAGGATTCTCATGTTTTCATGTTGGTCTAACTTGTCATCCCTGGCATACCATTCCTGAAAAATCTGATTTTCTCCTTGTAGACACCTAAATTTGGACACTTAATTTATCCAAATTTATCCCCTTTCATCTAAACATCCTTTTATTTGCATTAATTAAGTAATATCACTATTATTTAATTAATATCACTTAATTCTTCTAAACACCTAAGGTATTTAGTTAATAATTAAATATCTTACCTCTTTAATCCCCCTTTCATCAAACAAATTAAATAAATATGACATTTATTTAATTTCTCAGTTGTCACATTTTTTTCTTAATCCTAATCAACCTCTTAATCTCATTATTAGGGATGTGCACATGTCTAATCCTTGATTAGGATGTGTCACATCCTCTAACTTTTTCAAGTTGGCTTCTAATCCTCATTACCCTTTAATTATCTTCTAATTAGTACCTTGGTCAACTCTCGCCATCCCCCAAGGAATTTTTAATTCCTTTTTATTCATCCAAGACTTCTGTCTTCCCCATGTGAATTTAATTCACATTTATTCCTCCTAGAATCTCCTTTTCCCGTGCATCTTCTAGAATCTTTGACTTGTCACATCAAGTCACATGTGGACAAGTGCTTCCCTTTTTGGAACCTTGTCTTTTCCATGAGATTTTTCCAAGCATGTGAATTTTTAATTCACATTTATTTTCCCAACTACTTTCCCTTTTCCCATAGAGATTTTTGAAGAATTTTAAAATTCCTCAAAAGCCACTTTCATTCCCACTTGGGGACAAGAAATTCCTTTTTGAGGAAATCTTCTCATCCCCCAAGGTACTTGCAAAGTACTTGTCCTTCTTCCACATCATGGACCCTCCTTCCACCTCATTTAGGGACTTTGCATCCTATAGCCAAGTTTGTGATTTGAAGCCACACTTAGCCATATTTTCACATTTTGATTTCACCATAGCATTCTCATTTAATTCCCATCCATATTACATCCCACTCTTACATCATTTTCCATCCAAGGAGCATACACAACATCAAAAATCAAGGGCCAACCAAAGGAGAAACTTAGCAAGGTATAACCATTTCATCTATTTTGTTAAGTTCAACATTTTTTCCCTATCTCGAGGTGTTAGGTGTTTACTTTGTTTCTTGCATTTCTTTTGTTGTTGCTCATTTCTAGAACAATATTTTCACTTGATCATACCCCTCTAAGCCCATTTTCCTTAAAAATTTAGATTCTAAGTTTGTTCATTCATGTTGAAAGTATGAGTAGCTTGTGTGTTGTAATTGATTTCAACAGTTCTAGGTTGTTGTATTGATGCCAATAGGTCTATGGAGATATTGTTGGAAGTTTTTAATGATGCTTTGACTAGTTAAATTATGTTGTCATTAGTAGTGTCACTGGTTTCACCTCTACTGTTTCTTTGATAAGCTTTTTTTGGTGGATGTTCAACCTCTTATGTTTGGTTCAATTGCTATTGTATTATGGTGGTAATGAATAAATGTTGAAGATGATGAGAATATGTTTATGGTGCTTGGTTTCCAAGTACTTTTGAGAAAATTTGAAGAAAAGAGAAAACAGTGTGGTTGAGAGGTGTTCAATATAGCAAAGTAGTGATCTAGTTTTTCTCTGCATTTATTTTGTGTTATAGATTTGCTTGTGCGGTTTGGATATGTTAATTAGAGGTGTTTAGAGGTGTTATATCCAAAGTTTCATAATTTGGATCGTTGTGTAGAGGAAGTTGTGCTCACTAGTGTGTGAACTATGAAAGTAATGTTTTCTAGGAGATATGGTTTTGCTATGAACTTCTCCACGGTTTGGTTTCTAGTCTTGCTGCTTGTATTCATATCTATCTTCAATTTGAGTTTTTTTTGTTCTGGTGCTTTGCAAGGTTGGACTTAGATGAATTGCAGTGTGTGGAAGGTTAGATGGTTGTGTATAATGAATATATTTTTTTGGTGTATGATGTTGCGAAGGATTTGTTGTATTTTAGGGTGTTTATGGAATATTCTATATTTTTTTAAGTGTTGTGTGGTTCGTGAGTCATCTTTGGATCAAAGGAAGTGTGTACTTAATGTTTAATGGTGTTAACATAGGTTCAACCAACCTTGGGTGTTTACACTAATTACGGATATGCTTCGGTGTTTTTGGAAGTGTGGTGTGGCATGTATGAGTGGATTTGGGTTTGAGTTAAGGTGTGTTGTGCATAATCAACCTTGTCAATCATTTTCAGGGTTGAGGATGGTATGAATAAGTGTTGAGTTTATGGAGATTCAATGTGTGAAGATTTTGATGTGAAGTGCAGAGTTGTTGGTGTTTTTTCCTGTAAACCAGGTTTGTCTCCTAATCTACCTATGGAATTGCCAATTCCAATCAAGGGCAACTCAGAGGACTTGGATCAACTGACGAGGATTTTAATAATAACCTCCTACACTTTGGGCTCTGCAAGACCTAGGAAGGTGGTCCTTATAAAGTGTTTATGATCTCTGCACCAAATTCATAAACAATCATTAACAATTCACAGATAATCCCACAAAAAACTCAATAGAATAGGATACCACTAAAATGAATTGGCATTTCACCAGCAATATCAACTACTTGGAACATGAGATGATTACAACATTATTCTGTAACTTATGATAGTCATTTTATTTTTAGTTTGGTGGCAAGCCCTAAGCAAAGACACATAGACACAAGGTTTCACAAACTCATACAATTTAGATCAGTGCCATATACCATTGGGGAGTCAAATTCATACACATTCACGATTCAACAACAGATTTAAATACTTAGCACCCATGATCCTTGACAATATTGCATTACAATAGTGTCAATTCCTGCCCCAACCCAATACTTCTTACTAAATCCCTTTACAAACATACCCATCCATGATTCCATCCAAGCATTTTAATTAATTCTTTGAATTAAAGCCAAAATGGAAAACACACACATCAGAGCAATGAGATGAACATTGTAATCCTTGATTATTCTATTCAAAATTATGATATGTTTGTACAGAGGAGAGACTTGAGCTCGAGATATAACATCATAGCTTAAATGCTAGTACTGTTACGAAACATCTAATCTTCATAAGTTTAAAACCCATTTACAAGATAACCCCAACCCTAAATTGCCTTAACATTCAAAAAAGTTCTTACAATTTGCTCTACAACTATGCCTAGACTCGACCTTCAAAATATATCTGACTTTCCAACCACTTTTTCAGCCTTGAAATCCTTCTTATAGAAAATGAAGGAGCAACAAGAATTGGGCCAAAAATTACACATGTCACCGATCAATTGGACCACTATGTGCCAGTTCAAAACTGAAACCAAAACCACTAAGTCCTAGAGCATCTTTTTGTTGATTCTACTCATCACACAATAGCCACAACATTTGTTACAAATCAAAACTTGCGCCCAAAGCCACCATGGAACAAAACCAAAATCAATTACAAAATAACCGTTGAACTGTCAGTTGCCAGTAATATACACCATTTCATTCCTCTTCAGTTAAGTACTTGTCAACCCAATTTTGATATTCCTCATCCGTTGGCCAATTAAAGTTCACCACGTCCCTCATCTTGGTACTGTAAGGTGTGAATTTCACCGCAACCTGGTTGGCCTCCCTTTCAAATGACTCTAAGAACATGCTGGTATTAATTATTTTATCCATGATACTTACCAACAATTCATGATCTGAGTCATCACAGATTAATTTGATTTGTGCATTAATAACCTCTTCTACCCTTTCTTGCCACTGTTGCAGTGTCTTAACATTTCCCCATGTATCTATTATATTTGGCAGAAAAGTGTCATTCCAATCATCAAAACTCTTTATTAATTCTCTAATTTTCTTACTCAAATCATCAGGCAAGGCTCGAAATCCCTTCAATGATTTCACAAAGATTTGAGTAGGCCTTAATGACTGGGGCCTATTATTTACATCAAATCTAGAAGCCTTAAACATAACATCTAAATCAGTGGCCCTAGGGATCCACTTCTCAACTAGAGGTAGAACCACTTCCTGATCTCTGTTAATGTTTTGTATTCCACCCAAAAATAAAAAAATATAAAGAATGCATGGCTGGCAACCTAGAATCAACCTTCTTATTTAAATGCCTCAAAATAGTGTCAACCACCTCATTGTGTTTAGCTACAGCATCATCCTCACTTGCCCTTAGGGTATCCTGTAATTCTGTTATTTTATTCATCATCTACCCTTTGGCAAGATCTGCAGACTACTCAACCTCCTCTTCAATTGGCCCTGGTGCAGGGCTATCAACAGGTGTCTGAATTGGGGATCCAAGAGTAGAAATGATTGGGACAACACGGGGTAATGACCCCGAAGTAGTATGTATTGCTTTGGTAGCAGGGGCACTGGAGGATTCTCCCACCTACCCATATCTTAGTCTATCTACTTCATACTGCAGCTCAACATTTCTTTGTTGCATTCTACTATACTACCCAATTATTGCATTGTACTTTTCCATCAAGCTTTTCTTTTCAGCTTCATCTCTTTCAGCTGTCTTCTGGGCCAATTTGGCCACATTCAGTATCAAGATTGTGGCCTCTGTCATTAAGGTTTCAGAATCTCTCTTGATGATAAGCCCTCCCCTTAAATTTGGGTTAATATCAGCCACATTTGGTTTTCTACTCTGAGGTGCCAATGCCCATATGGCTAAAGTCTCATATTCCTCACTAAAGGCAGAGTCTTGTAGGGTTTCCTTGACTTCCTCTTCACTACTTTGCATAGGATGCTTGGACTACATGATAGAATTGAATGCTACAGCATCAGCTATGTCCCATTCAGGGAGAAGTAAGACACCAGCCTGAGACACAAGTTTCCTTCCTTCATCAGGAGTAATGTTCTTGAATTGTTCCATTAATTCGGCTTTGACCTCATCATCATTCTCCTTATCAGACCTATCAGGTCTTGATTTCCTCCTTCTCTTGCATTTTTCCTAATATTCTTCAAGTTTCATCCTCCATATCAACTGCAAGAATACATGAATTTTCACGAAGGCATCATCATCCAAGAATGCCTTGCAGGCCACCATCATGGCATCTTGTACACACTGCCCCTTTATATCCATATCAGTTAGCACTAATTGTGCTAATCTAGGAGGGGAGGGGATGCAAACCTGCATGTCCTGATCAGTTACAATTATCTCTTCCACCAGAGCCTCTTGTGATTCCTCAAATATTTGCCTCTTAAGGCTTGGCTTTGATGGCGGCTCCACAGGATCATCCCTAGGTGGTGAATCTAGATCCACAATCTTTATCCCTCCAGGCTTTTTGATCCCATGACCCGATTGTGATGATGTTTTCATTATTTGTTTGTCTTTTCTATCTCTTGCCTCTTCATCACTGCTATCATCTCTCTTCCTTTTGTATAAAGGCCTATCCCTTGGTGGTTGATAGGTTGGCCTTTCTTCCTCAGGTCTCACCTCCAGTCCTTGAATTTTCTAGTCCGCTTCCAAATCAATCTTCTTAGTTCTCAAGGTGTTCATGATTTCTCTAAAATTATTCATCAGGAAATCAATTCTTTTGTGAAATGGAGTGAAATCCATTAATGGATCATATTTTGGATCCAGCTTATGCACCATGGCCAGCATTTTCTCATAAGCAATCCACTTCTCTTTATTTAATTCCTGCCAGCTCAAATCAAACTCATTCCTAATCAAATCCTTAGGAAAATTGAAAACATGAACAAACTTTCCACCCTTAATTCTTTGTCTGAATAGGGCAAAGAATCCCTTAGGATCATGTTGCCTCATAGATCCACTCTTCAAATGGTAATCATCAAAATATCTATCAAAGTGAACCCATCCTCCCTTGGAAAATACAAAGTCTGAAACAAAAGTATAATCAGGGAACAAAGTCCCTTTTCCTCTTCCTGTCAAATTATCTTCATGAATGCAACCCATTTTCCACATGACCTCTGCAAATCCCATCCTTGATGGTACATTATATGGGAGAATATGAGGAGCTCCTTGGAAACCATAAACCCTTAAGATAGTGCTTACAGGGTATGGAATGATGTCACCCCAATTATGACACCTTCAAATCAGGCTTTCTTACTTTGGGTTAGAGGAAATCATGCAAATCCTTAGGAATCCTTGGCACATTCACCATCAGTCTAGCTCTGAGCCTAGAAGCAAAGCAGTTATCAAACTGCACAAAGCTAGCACCTCCCTTGTTGCAAGACAAATCTGCACTCCAAGCCTGCACCGATAATCTTTCTCCATTCACCTCCTGCCTCAACTCCATTTTCTCTGAGAAGAAGTCAGCATTCTCATACAAGAACATATGCATTGATAAGGAGTACCAAAAGAAAGGAGTACCGGTGTCCCCCACATATAAGTTCAACAAACCCTCATGTATCCTTTCAACAAGGAAAGAAGCATAGTCATACACTACAGAAAAGTTAGGATGCTAAATTTGAGTCCCCATAAACATATAGGCAATGGGCATCACGGTACTAGGGCTGAAACCTAAATTTTGGCAAAGTGAATCGAAAGTTGCCAAGAAATGATCAGCAAAACAGCT
Organism: Sequoia sempervirens; assembly: GCA_007258455.2. Taxonomy (NCBI): domain Eukaryota; kingdom Viridiplantae; phylum Streptophyta; class Pinopsida; order Cupressales; family Cupressaceae; genus Sequoia; species Sequoia sempervirens. The sequence goes on from VDFB02026320.1 coordinate 179,471,781, forward strand.
CAACCTGAAAGGTTCCCGATCAGTCGGGCTGATGTGAATCGTTGAACTGCCCGCCCTAGCTAGATGAGGAGGAAGCAATTTTGATTTGAATAGAGGTTTTGTTTTGGCATACTCCTGCTTCATTTCCTAAAGGTCTATCTAGACCAAGAATGAGCCATATTCACTCAAATCAAAAACCTGTCGAATCACATCTGCATTTATATTCAGTAAAACCTCGCCATCATTATCCTTGATAATCCTTGTGACAGGATCATATCTTGCGGCCACTGCCCTGAGTAGGTCAACATCAGGAAACACATTCGGTACCACAAGCTTTCCCATATCATATCTCCAACCATTTGAAAAAGGATGAGATGCATTTCGCTGCCCATACCATCTTTTAAACAATTCTAAACCCGTCATCGGTACCCTAGCATCCGCAATGTTATAGGTTTTGTATCTCAATCCTTCACCTAAGGCTATCCCTCTCATTAAAAACAAACCCCTCGTCTTGTCATTTGTTGACAAAGGGAATTGGTCAATTAAATCATCATATAGATTCCTTTGCAAGTAATCAATATGGCTAGAATGTTGCTTTGTTGGTGCCATTTCAAACAACTAGGGCTACCCAAAATGAAATTACAGTAGAATTTTGCAATTTCCCACAATTCAAAAGAAATAGTAACCCTAGAACCTTAATCAAGAAAAACCCTGATCAACACAACATAACCCTCCACAAGAATCACATTCAAACAGAATAGTGATAAAGAAAATAACTCACAGAAATTTGTGCCCTGTAGAAGATCAAACCCTACTGTGATTGCTTTGAAAACTCTATCTTTGGCTCTGGACCGCTTCAAAAACACTTGAATGCCTCAGTGGTGAAAGCAGACTGAAATTAAATTCTTAGAATTTATGAAAAATGGCCCGTAGACATCTCATCCGCCATTAAAGCTTACTTGCATACCGCGCCAACAGCTTCAATTGTATTTGACACAAATTTAAATCTTCACCGTCAATCTCTTGTTTCTGTCAGATCATTGAATGGTCCTCCTTAAAAAGGCTGACAACATCTCCACATCATTTTCAAGGGCCCACCATAATACGCAATGCCAAAAGAATACACGTGACGCCCACCCACGATATCACGAACATTAAACTCCCTTCAATTTAGGATCACGCGATGGTGGGAAACCGTTGATTTTCTTCATCGGTGATCACGATCATACATAACAAGGAACAGCACCAATACCTATCCGCCGAACAACTTTCTCCCCAAAGTTAAAACATCGCCGTTGATTATGAACATCTGCATCTCACATGCGGTTTAGTAACCTGCTCAATAATGCACTAAAGTCTGATACACATATTAAACACTTTATTCACTCTTTTCAGCACCGGCAACCTAGGACATGTGGCACCAACCCACGATATCATGATCACCAAACAGCCAGCGGTGATTTCATCACGAGATCATGGGGAGCGGTCAGGATCAACCGCAAGGAAATCAATGGTCATCAAATAACCCCTGCAAAACATTAAAGTTACTTAGAAGAAAATAAGGGGAAGGGTATATCGCCTAGGGCAACGACAGTCGATGACTCAATGTTGTTTTAAAAGCATAGGGCATGGATCGACTCAAACCTTAGTAAATAAAAGGAGGCCAACGAAATATTTAACATTTTCATTAAAAAGGGCTAGGCCTAGACAATTCAATGGGACATAAGTTGTTTTTAAAACCTCCTCCAAAAAGTAATGACATCAAAGACCCAACCCAAAGACAGAACACCAAGGGTTCATGAAGGCAAAGCAAAATTCCAGCCCTAGGTGCCTTCTGAATAATCAAGACAAACTAGTAATAAAGGAAACTAGGGACCTAAATTTGAAACTCCATCAGTTGTGAAGTGTGAAAGTGTGAAATGTAGTACAAGATTTAATGTGTTAGACTACTGGAAGTAGTGAGCAGAATATGTCTACATTCTTCAAAGAGGCTGCAAATGTATTGGTGATGTTGTGATGGATCTTTCTATAGCTTTGAGATGGATTTCTCATTGTAACATTCTTCTTTCTTCTTTTCTATAATCTAGCAATGAGCCCTTCTTTTCTTTTAGGAAATGAGCCCTCTGATAGTAAGCCTATTGTATTCAGTATTGTAATTACTTTATATTGTGAGCTAATCCTCACCATGATTTTTCCTTTCTTAGGTTTTCCACATAAATTTGGTGTTCTCATGTGTTTGGATATGTTTACATTATTGTTTCTCATGTTTGCATTCTTCTAATGCATGTTAAGGTTTTAGTGGTTGTTAAGGGTTTCAAGACTAATTCAAATCTAAATGTTAATGAGGGTTTTGATGTCCTAATGTACAATTGATTCACCACCCCCCAGTTGTCTTGTGCATTCAATAATTGGTATCAAAGCAAGGTTCCTTGGAAGAAATCTTAACCACTTGAGGTAGATCTGGTATTGCACAAAAGAATGAGGCTCCTCTATTTGATGGATATGATTATGCATTTTGGAAGACAAAGATGGAAGGTTTCCTTATTTATCTAGGGTTTGGAGTTTTGAAGTCTATTGAAACTCAATATACAATGCCTACAAATGGTCTAAGTACTAATGATGAGATCAAGGCATATGAGAGCAATGGGAAAGCAAGGTATTCTCTTTTGAGTGGTCTTTCTAATACTGAACTTGTGAAAGTTATGAATCTCAAATTTGCTAATGAGATCTAAAAGAAGCTGGAAAGTGTCAATGAAGGAGATGAAAAATTCAAGCAAGCTAAGATGTAGAACCTAAAGATCAAGTTTGAAACCCTACAGATGTCAGAGGATGAAGATATTACAAGTTACATGTAGAAAATGGATGAAGTTGTCAATTCCATCAGAGGCCTTGGTGGAAAAATTGAAGAAGATGAGGTGGTAAAGAAGGTACTAAGAACTCTACCTAAATCCTATAGTCATAATTTTTTTCTATTGAATAATTTCATAATTTAGATTAGTATTCTAGAGATTAGTTGCTTGGTACTTTAACTTCTTTTGAATTAAGAAATTTTGGTTCAATTGATTCAAAGAAAGAGAATACTTTTAAAGTTGGAAAAGCAGAGAAGAATGACGAATCTGATCCAGATGAATTTGATGAGTTGGAAGAAAACTTTGTGAGGAAATTGAAAAAGGGACTGGAAAATACAAAGGTAAGTTTCCTTTCAAATTCTTTAACTATGGAAAGATTGGTCAACATGCTTCAAGATGTCATGTCAAAGCTTTAAGAGATAGACCTAAGGATAATAAAGGTAAATCAATCAAGAAAAGTTACTACATTAGAGAAGATTCTAGTATATCTGATGATGAATATGATTATCTAGATGATGAAGATGGTGAATGCGTGTTCATGGTTCTAAATTTTAGAACTTATTTTGCTAACTCTGAGAGATATATAAAGGAAAGTGCTCTAGAAGTAAGTCATAACATTGGAGGAGCAATGGGGACTACTTTTCATGTTAGAGAAGAGAAGAAAAATTGTATCATTGACGGTGGATGCTCAAATCACATGATAGGTGATAAGAATAAGTTTGTTAAGCTTGAGAAGTTTGAAGGTGGTTTAGTTAATTTTGGTGATGATACATCTGCTAAGATATGTGGAAAAGGTTCAATTAGTTTTTATGGAAAACATAATACAAATGATGTTCTTTATGTTAAGGGTCTATGGCATAACCTTTTGAGTGTAGGGAAAATGTGTGACAAAGGATATAATCTTATGTTTCAGGACAATGGTTGTGAGATTAGAAAAGGCTCTGGAATTGTGGTTGCGGTAGGAAGAAGGAGAAATGGAAATTTTTATCAAATTAAGGGTAAAAATGGTTAATGCTTTATGACTCGGATTAATGAAATTTGGCTATGGAATAGAAGAACGTGTCACATAAGTTTTAATAGCCTAGTGAGGATAAGTTCAAATCAAACTGTAAGAGATATGCCAAAGATTACAAAGCCTATTAATGTTGTTTGCAAGGAATGTTAGATTGGGAAGAAAGAAAGAGTTTCAAAGTAAAAGAAAAATCTACTACCATTCCTTTGGAGTTGGTGCATACATATATTTGTAGACCTAAAAGAACAAGAAGTTTTCAAGGTGATGGGTATTTCATGTTGTTGATCGATGATTATTCTAGAATGACTTGGGTTACTTTTCTCAAAGAAAAATCAGAATCTTTAGATAAGTTTAAGGAATTCAAAGCTATGGTTGAGAATGAAATGGATATGAAAATCAAAAGTTTGAGATCTAGTAGAGGTGGAGAGTTCACCTCCAATGATTTTAACAGTTTATGTGAAGTTCAAGAAATAAAGAGGCATTTTTCAGCCCCTAGGACTCCTCAGCAAAATGGAGTGGTTGAAAGAAAAAATAGAACTGTTCAAGAAACAACAAGAACTATGATGAAAGAAGAAAACCTATTGGAAGTCTATTGGAGAGAAATAATTCATACTGCATTCTACATACTTAATAGAGTACAAGAAAGAGAAAATAGTTCAAAGAATCCCTATGAGTTATGGTATGGAAGGATTCCTAATGTCAAATATTTTACAGTGTTTAGAAGAAAATGCTATATCAAGAGAGATGAAGAGAGCTTAGGAAAGTTTGATGCAAGATCTGATGAAGGAATCTTCCTTGGGTATTCTACAGAATAAAATCTTACTAATGCTATAACAAGAGGCTAAGAAGGATTGTTGAAAGTGGAAGTGTCAAGGTGGATGAAGATCTACATAAAATTTCAGTGTTGATAGATGGATATGAATCAAATGAGTCCTCTTGTAGAAAAAAAAAGAAAGATGAAGGTAAGGAAAAAGAAATGCAAGTTGAAGAGGAAAAAACTTTAGAAAAGATCCCTAAGATCCCTAAGTATGTATAGAAGAATCACTCAGAAGATCTTATCATTGCTGACAAAAGAAAATGTGTATTTACAAGAAGAAATGTTGTTATGATAGAAGAACAAGTAAAATTATGTTTAATTTCCAAAGTTGAACCTAAAACAGTGATTGAAGCATGCAAAGATGAATATTGGATCAAGGCTATGGAGGAAGAATTGATGTAGATTGAGAAGAATTGGAATTGGGAACTCGTCCCAAGACCAAAAAACAAGAATGTGATTGGAACTAAATGGGTGTTCTAGAACAAACTGAATGAGAGTGGAGAAGTTTTTAGGAATAAGGAAAGTCTTATGTGTAAAGGTTACTCACAAGTGGAAGGAATATATTTTGAGGAGACATTTGCTCCAGTGGAAAGGATGGAAGCTATCAGGGTGTTTTTGGCTTTTTCAGCATGCAAATATTTCAAACTTTATTAGATGGATGTGAAGTTTGCATTCTTGAATGGTGAATTGGAAGAATAAGTTTACATTGAACAACTAGAAGGCTTTCAGTTATCAAATAATCCTATTATGGTATGAAAATTGAAGAAGGAATTATATGGACTCAAGAAAGCTCCTAGATTTTGGTATGAAAGATTAGATATGTACTTGTTGCAGTAAGGATTGAATAAAGGTACCTCAAATAGTAATCTTTACTTTAAGGTTGAAAAAGATCAAATATTGATTATGGTTGTGTATGTTGATGACATAATTTTTGAAGGAAATGAAGTTATGTGCAAGAGTTACATAAGAAGTGCAAAAAGAGTTTGAGATGTCTATGTTTGAGGAGATGAATTTCTTCCTTGGACTACAAATCAATCAGATAGAAAAAGGTATATTTATTTCGCAATCAAATTATTTCAAGGAAATATTGAAGAAGTTTCAAATGGAAGATTCTAAACCAGTATGTACTCCTATGGTTACTAGCTACAAACTGAGTAAGAATGATGAATCTCCTAAGGCTGATTAGAGAAAGTACAGATCAATGATTGGAGGATTGCCATATCTAACTGCTACTAGACTAGATATCATGCATACAGATTGTCATGTGACTAGATTTCAAGAAGATCCCAAAGAGTCACATGTTGCAATAGTGAAGAGAATATTCATATAATTAAAGGGAACTCTGGAACATTGCTTGTGGTATCCAAAGGATACTAATTTCTCTCTAGGTGCTTATACAAATGCAAATTGGGTAGGTTGTGTGGATAATAGAAAAATTACAAGTGGTGGTACAATCTTCATTGGAAATAGGGTGGTATCTTGGCTACACAAGAAGTAGGATTCAGTGCCATTATCTACTGTAGAGGCAGCATACATTGTTGCAACATCATACTACACATAGGTGTTATGGATGAAGAAAATTTTGAAGGATATTAGATTGGTATATGATGAACCTATTTCCATATTTTGTGATAATACAAGTATTATTTACATTTCAAAGAATCAGGTAATGCATTCAAGAGAAAAACATATCTCAATCTCATATCATTTTTTATGAGAGAAGGTTGTAGAGAATGAGGTGAAGTTAGAGTATGTGACCACTAAGGATCAAGTTGTAGATATCTTCATAAAGGCTCTTCCTAAGGATACTTTTGAGTGTCTCTAGGAGAAGTTGGGGGTTACTGCCCCTCCTTTCAACTAGATGTATAAGGATGTGCATCAGTCTAGTGGATCTCAAGATTTATTCTTTGTTTTGTATTGATGTTGATGGCTACCTCTCAGGGGGGAGTAGGTAGTAGCATTGTTGGTTGTTGTAGTCAGGTGGAGTGTACATAAAAGTGGGATGTGTATGTGTGAAAAGGTGTGAAGAAAATAGAGTACAATAAAAGGAAAAGTAGTTGCAAAGAAATTGTTGTCCCTTGTAGGTGTTTCCTTTGAGGGAGAGAAAGTATGTATGTTTGATGTCAAAGGGGGGGATATTTAACTAAAAAAACCTTATGAAGTAAAGGGGGAGAAAGAGAAAGTGTTGGAAAGAGATGATTTGTGTACAGTACATGTTGGTGATCAAAGTTGTTATTAATTTTTTTGTTGTTGATGGTTTTTTCCATGTGTTTCCATCAATGACAAAAGGGGAGATTGTTGGAAGTATGAGTAGCTTATATGTTTTCATTGATGTCAACAATTCTAGGTTTTTGTATTGATTTCAATAGGTCTATGGAGATATTGTTGGAAGTTTGGAATGATACTTTAACTAGTTGCATTATGTTGCCATTTGTAGTGTCACTAGTGTCAACCTCTAGTGTTGCTTTGATAAGCTTCTATTGGTGGATGTTCAACCTCTTGTGTGTGGTTGAGTTGCTATAGTAGTTTGGTGGTAATGAAGAATTGTTGAATATGATGAGAATGTGTTTGTGGTGCTTGGTTTCCAAGTGCTTTTGAGAAAATTTGAAGAAAAGAGAAATAGTGTAGTTGAGAGGTGTTCAATATAACAAAGTAATGATCTAGTTTTTCTCTGCATTTCTTCTGTGTTGAATACCTGATTGTGCAAATTGGATATGCTGATTAGAGGTGTTCAAAGATGTTATATCTAGAGTTTCAGGTTCTAGATCGTTGTACAAAGGAAGTTGTGTTCGCCAGTGTGTGAATTGTGAAAGTAGTGTTATCTGAGAGAAATGGTTTTTCCCCACATTTCTTTGCAATTTGGTTTTTGGTCTTGCACATCTGAAGGTGTGTTTATATTTCCCATATCCATCTTTAGTCTGAGTTGTTTTTTTTGGTGATCTGCAAGGTTGGACTTAGATGTTGCAATGTGTGGAAGGTTAGCTGGCTATGCAGAATGAATATGTTCTCTTGGTGTATGATGTTGCAAAGGATTTTTTTGGATTTTAGGGTGTTTATGGAATATTCTAGATTTTTTTTAAGTGTTGTGTGGTTTGTGAGTCATATTTGGATCAAAGGAAGTGTGTACTTAATGTTTAATGGTGTTCACATAGGTTCAACCAACCTTGGGTGTTTACACTAATTGCGGATATGCTTCAGTGTTTTTGGAAGCGTGGTGTGGCATGTATGAGTGGATTTGGGTTTGATTTAAGGTGTGTTGTGGTCCGCCTTCATTCCTTTCCACCGCGGGAATGTTTTGGTGCCAACCTAGTTTGAATTTTCTCATTTGAGGTGCATAGCCAACCTTGTCAATTATTTTCAAGGTTGAGGATGGTATAAATAAGTGTTGAGTTGATGGAGAGTCAATGTGTGAAGAGTGTGATGTGAAGTGTAGAGTTGTGAAGTTTGAAAGTGTGAAATGTAGTGTGAGCTTTAATGTGTTAGACTACTAGAAGTAGTGAGAAAAAGGTATCTACATTCTTCAAAGAGGTTGTGAATGTACTGGTGATGTTGTGGTGGATCTTTCTATTGCTTTGAAATGAATTTCTCATTGTAACATTCTTCTTTCTTCATTTCTATAATTTAATAGTGAGCCCTTCTTTTTTTTTAGGCAATGAGCCCTCCAACAATGAGCCTATTATATTTGGTGTTGTAATTACTTTATATTGTGAGCTAATCCTCACTATGGTTTTTCCCTTCTTGAGTTTTTCACATAAATCTGGTGTTCTCATGTGTTTGGATGTGTTTGCATTATTGTTTCTCATTTTTACATTCTACTAATGCATAATAAGGGTTTAAAGACTAATGCAAATATGAATGTTAATGAGGGCTTTTGTTGGCCTCCTACATTGATATAACAACTAAGCCTTTACAGTTGTGATTCAGAGATTGGACATCTATTCTGAATAGCTATTTCAATCATCATGAAGGTGCATTTAACTTGTCAACCCAAGGATGTGAACTTGAAATGGGTCAGCACAGTATGTGCACTAAGGATCCAAAGTAGCCATATTCATCCTACAACTAAGAAAACATAATGTTCAAGGTAAATTGCTTGAAAGAAATAACATAAGTGTTGAGCATCAACCAACAGATATATTAAGTTGAAATGCATAACATAAATTAAAATATGAGTAGACAAATAGGGAACTACTCTGTCTGCTTTGGTTGCAGGAACAATCATAGAATGGAATTCTAGTGGCTGCAAGAATAGTTAATACCAGATTCTTAACTAATTACTAGACCTAAAGTAATGACTAATCTAAAGGATGGAATGCTCACCAAGTGGGCCCCCTTGGATGAGTATTCATTAAGACAAATGTAAACTCAAATGCACAAACTTATAACTTCATTTTATTCACTGAAAAACAACAGTACAATGGAGCATCATAATTGTATTGCTTGAAAAACTAAGAATGTGAGTACATCATCAGATTAAGCAACCTCTTTTGAAGGATCATCCAAGTCTTATTTATAGGGAGAGAAGATACTAACTAATCACCCAGTAAGGTCAACTCTAAAAGATTAGGAGGTCACTTTAGGGAAAGAATGAAAAGTGGAGAGGCAGTTACGCATGCACAAACTCTGGTCAGACATGCTTGCCTCAATGCATATTTAGTGCAATAGTAACGCCTATATTTACTCAATAGACAATTAAGACCATTTACAAGGTGGTTACAACTTCTATTTGAATGAGGAATCTCTCGCCGTCATGAGTCTTCCCTTTGTTGACCTTTGAATGACCAGCTTGTTTACCATTATGGTGAATGACCAACTGGCATAATCTCATTTAATTGTGTAGGTGGCTAATTATATCTACAAAACAATGTGAGTATGCCCAAAAATTGCATATTTGTAACTATCTTAAAGTAGCATTCATTAATCCACATGTAAATTCAACATAGATAGTTCATATAGCATGCCAATGTCATTAAAGATTGTAAAAATAAGCTTATGCCCAATGTCTATGGTTTTGAGGAAATGTCATAAAAATACCAACATTAAAACATCAAAGTCTATGACAACTACCACAAATAGACAATAAACTTCTATCAAAGTTGAGTCATAAATTGGACTCATCACTCCCCCCAACTTAAGACTTTTTGGGTCCTCCAGCAGAAGAAGAAGGGTTGTTCCTTTGCTTTGTTAATGACCTAAAGTTTGCAACTTCCAGCTATCCTACATCAGTTTCTACAGTTTTTGAATTATGGTCCCAATACAACCCTTGTTGTTTTTCCATTCTACTCCATCTCTGTCTCTCTGTAGCTATATCATACTGGTAAAACCTAAAATTGGGCACATGCCACAATAGAATAGGTGGCTGAAAAGTTAGTGGGAGCCTAAATTGTTTCTTTTCCCTTCCAATTTGTATATATCTATCAACTCTCTTAAGTGTTGCAACATAGTTTTGCATAGAGTGAGGCTCAACTTGTTTTAACTCATCAGCTAGGTTGTTCCACCTTTGTGAAAGGTATCCCATCACAAATTCTCCTTTGTTTTTTGCTACCTCATCATATTCTTTATAAAATTCCTCTCTCTTAGACAATATCCTATTGCCATAGCTTGGTCTATAAATAATTATGTGCCAATCCATGAAAATGTCCCTTGGATTTCTAGATTCAGCCTTAATAGACAGGGGAGTGTTGAATTCTATTTGCCTATAAGCCCTGAACTATTTTCCCAAACTAATCTCATTTTGTATCCAAGACATGAATTCCCTTAATTGGACATCCCCAACATACAACAGTGGAGTCCAAACATGGTCTTGGGTCACAACATAATTATGAAAATAGAATTCACACAACAAATTCTTCATTTCAAAAGGAGCAATCCGATAAACATTGAAAAATTCAAGAGGAGTCTCAATAGAAGAATTCAAACCTAAAAAAATCATTGCTAGTTTAAAAGAAAAATGCTTCTCCTTCAAATACAGGGCATAGACACTTGGAGGAGTCCTGCACTCTAATATCTGAGGTACTAGAGCTGCCATATTATCCACTCTCTCCTTTAAAGCGGCAATTTTTTCATTCTTATCTTCAATTTCCTCATTTCTCTTTTGAATTTATTTCTTCAACCTATGTTTCTCCTCTTTCCATAAATTCATAGCTACCATGTGCATTGAAAAATAAAAGGGCCTATGTATTCCTACCAAAAAATTTCCTAGCACAGATGCTTGATCTTCCTATAGCACTGGTTACAGGAATTTTGAATGTTCAACCAATTCTAGTTGCAGGGGTGTTGAATGTTCATCCAATTATGGCTGCAGGGCCTCTTGTTCTGGCTCTTTAACTTGTTGTAGGAACTCTTGCTTTTTCTCTTGCTGCAGGAGCTCCTGATTTTCCTCAAACTCTTGACTTTCAACTTGTTCAGCGATGGCAGCAAGGTCTGCCAATGTTACATTTGTTGCTTCCTCAAATATGTCCTTTTCCTTGACATTTATCTGCCCCATTGGGGCCTCCATGCCCTCTTGTGATGTTTCCCTATTCCTAGGGCTTCCCTACAGAGACACACCAAAGGCTAGCCTAATTGGTTTTGATTTCCTAAGAGGGCTCTCATGTTCTTCTTTGACTATAGGAAGAACAATGTTAGCCTTCTGTTTCTTAGAGCTTGGCACTTTCTTTCATGTAGTTTTCTTTTTAGCTTTTCCTTTATTTCTACCTCTTTCTTTTGTGCCCTAGTTCTCATTAAGATTCCAAGATGAACATCATCATCAAAATTTGAAGAGGAACTTTCTTTGTCTGAATGTGTTGCCTCAGAAGAGTTATTCTCTATGGTTTGTTTAGCTGCAGGAGAGTTTGCACTAGGGCCCACGCCTGAAGTTGAGGCACTAGGAGTAGATTCAGTCGTGCTCAATATTCTGCTATCCTTATGAGGCTAAGGAAAAACCCTAGGTCGCAAATGTTCTGGTCTAATTTGATCAACATTTAAAAATTCTTCCTAAGTCATGTCAGACACATCATGCAGGGACTTTTCAACTAACAATTTGATTAGACAATGGTGGGAAATAGAATTATCCCTAACATTTTGGGTCTCATCTGCCATGATTGAGAGAAGGTGGTATAGCACGTTTGGCACATTCATTCTTCTCCCATGCCTCATATGATTCAGAAGTTTGAAATGCACATAGTGTAGATTCTTCTAACATGAATAGCTACTTGCTTTCATGGCTCGGGCAGAGGTTCTTTTTGCACCTTGCTTGTCCACACTCAATGGAAGGTCACCAAGTTCTGTAAATTCGTCCCTAGCTGACCTGGCGTCTTTGGAAGAAAGGTAATTTTCACCGTCAGCAGGAAATCCTGTAACTTCTACAATTCTTTCTTCAGTAGCCAGTACTTGTATCCCTTTTACCATGGCCTTTCCCTGAAACAATGTTTGAGTAAATTCCAATGCAAAATCTTCATTAAAATCATTCAGCTTCAAGAAATAATCTAACCACTCACAATTTCTAAACTCGGCCTAGCTAGGTGCATCTTGCAGTAATGCATCATGAACCATGGGTTCATTCCTGATTAACCCACCTCCCATTGTTCAGTTTTCTGCAATCAAGAAATCACTCTGCAAAGTTTCTCTTCCTGCAAGCTTCATCTGAGAGATAAACTTCTCCTTTCTACAATGCTGCTAAATTTCAAATGGTGGTGTTGTCTGAATTTTACCTTTTTTGGCTTAAGATTATGACAGGAGTAATAAAGGAAATAAATGAGTAATTAATGAAGGATTATGATCAAGAAAAATGGTGGCAATTGATATCACCTCACACATGCGAGTTGTCATCTCACTCAGAATTTGAATCGACTCAATTTTAACTTTGCTAACATGTGCCAACATGGATAGACACATGGACATAGTATTCGCACTCCCCCCAACCTAAATTTGAGCATGTGTCCTCACATGCACGAAAGTTATGAAAATTTGGCAGTGCAAGGAATAATGACATGTTATGGAGAACATCTATATTAATTCAAAACAATTAAATGAATGTACTAAAATAAAATTAAGAGATAACTTGATGTGCACGTACTTGGATTCTTGGAAGATCTACTACAAAGATTATGGAGAAAGTACCAGTCACCTTTTGAGAGGTCGATTGAGCAATTAAAGAAAGTGGAGTGGAATGGAGTGAAATGATGGAGGCATGATGAAAGAGAGAGAAAGGTGGAGATGGATGGGTGGATGGGTGAAGAAGTGGACCCCCACAGAAGTGGAAGTCTTTATTATGAAAATTTTGTACCTTAGTTAGCCAAAAGGAGGTACATTAGGTCCGCTTTCTTCGACTATAGTAAGTTTGGGTGTTGCATGCTAAGTGAATTGTTGCAGGAATTCCTCCTTGAAAGTTGGTTTGTGATACAATCTGAGGCGATGACCATTGACAAGCAGCCTAAATTTGACAGGGTCAACGGTGGTGAGCTGAACAACACCACTGGGGAATACTTCATTAACCTCATATGGTCCTAGCCACCTTGTCTACAATTTTCTTGTATTATCCAGATATCTTGAGTCATAGAGCAAGGCCCAATCTCCTGGTTGGAATTTCTTTTCCTTAATGATTTTTTCATGGCACTTGACTCTTTGATTCTGCACTACCTCTGTATGATGCAAGGTTGCCTTCCTCATTTCATCCAACGCATTGAGCTGCATGATTTTGTCTCTTTGTGCTTCAGAGATGTCCATCCTCAATTCTATGGTAATCTTAAGAGTTTTATGCTCAAATTCAATGGGCATCATAGTTGTCTTTCCATACAACTCCAATGGTGTGAAACCTTTAGTTGTTTTCCAAGTTGTCCTATAGGCCTAGACACTTTTGGCAGCTTGTTTTCCCAATCCTTCTTGTGAACAACCACCATTTTGGTCAAAATGGCTTCAATTTCCCTGTTAATCTCCTCAACTTGGTCATTGGCCTGGGGGTGATAAGGAGTAGACTTCTTGTGCCTTATGTTGTACTCATTAACTAGTGTTGCAACAAGGATTGATGTAAATTGAGCCCCTTCATCAGTCACTATCTCTCTTAGAACTCTATACCTTGTGAAAATCTCCTCATAAAGAAATTCAGCAACCTTATTATCTCTTGCATGCTTCATGGCCTTAACTTCTACCTACTTAGTTACATAATCAATGCATACTAAGATATAATACTTACCATTGGATGCAGGATCAATGGGTCCTACAAATTCTAATCCCCACTTGTCAAATGGAGTGATTACTACCTGAGGGTAAAGGGGTATCTCATCAGATTCGGTTGGTTTACCCATCCTTTGGCATCTATCACACTTTCTTGTATATCTCCATGCATCCTTGTGGAGTGTTGGCCAGTAGTATCTTGTATTCAAAATCTTCATTGTTGTCCTCTTGGCTACAAAATGTCCTCCACGTGGTTTTTTGTGGCATGCATGCAAAATATCATATGTCTCATCTTCCCTCACACATCACCTCATGACATTGTCTAGCCCAATATAAAACAAAAATCCTACAATCCATGAAAAAGGAAATAATTTTTCAATGAGCACCCTTCTCTCTTTTGGAGAGAAGTGAGGAGGAACTCTCCCTGTGACTAGATAGTTAGCTATGTCAACATACCGAGGTGTTTGCATATTGATGGAAAATAAGTTCTCATCAGGGAAAGAGTCATCTATGACCTGATTATCCTTTGATATAGTCAGCCGTGAAAGAAAGTCTACAACAACATTGGCCTTTCCTGATTTATCTACAATGGTTATGTCAAACTCCTACATCAACAATAACCATCTTGATAACCTACCTGATATCAGAGGTTTATTCATGAGATACCTAATGGCTACATGATCTATGTGCACAAAGATTTGATAGCCTGTTATGTAGTGCCTAAATTTTTTGTGGGCATAGATCACTGCTAGCATTTCTTTTCCTGTCACTGTATAATTGAATTCAGCTCCTTGCAATTTTTTGCTGACAAATAAATAGCATTTTCAATAGCTCCTTCTTTCTTCCCTAAGACTACTCCTATGGAATAGTCTGATGCATTTGTATGGATGTGGAAAGGAAGCTCCCAATTAGGACCTTTGAGTACAGGAGCATGAGTCAAAGCTACCTTCAAATCATAAAATAATTTGTCACAGTCTTCAGTCCACTGAAACTCGACATCTTTAATGAGAAGAGTATACAATGGTGTTGCTATTTTGCTAAAATACTTGATGAAATTCCTGTAGTAGCCTACATGGCCCAAGAAACTCCTAACATATTTTGGTTTTGTAGGTATAGGTAGGTTAGCGATCACCTCAATCTTTGCAAGATCTACTTGAATTCCCTTGTGAGAGATGTAGTGGCCCAAGACTATACCTTCCTGCATCATTATGGAGCACTTTCATTGTTTAGAGATAGATTGTGTTATTCACATCTCTTTAAGACTCTCCTAATATTCTCCAATGCTTCATTAAAATCAGTACTGTAGGTGGTAAAATCATCCATATAAATTTCCATACAATCATGAGAGATGTATGAGAATATGCTAATGACTACCCTTTAAAAGGTTGCAGGTGCATTGCATAAGACAAATGGAAGTACTAAGTAGGCATAGGTCCCCCATGGACAGGTAAATTTGGTCTTCTCCTAGTCCTTAGGTGCAATTTGGATCTGGTTATAGCCACTGAAGCCATCTAGAAAATAAAAGTATTGCTTTCCTGCAAGTGAGTCCAAAACTTGATCTATGAAAGGTAAGGGAAAATGGTTTTTTTTGGTGGCAACATTGAGTTCTCTATAATCAACACAAACTTGCCACTTCCCTCCCACTTTGGGTACAATCACCAATGGAGACACCCACTAGCTATCTGAAATGAGGTAGATGAATCCTGCATCCAACGATTTATGTAATTCTCCTTTTACAATTTCTCTTAATGCAGGGTTAATTCTTCTTTGTGGCTGCCTCACTGGTGTACAATCATCTCTGATGTAAATTCTATGAGTCAAAGCATAGGGTCTAATCCCTTCATATCATGATATTCCCATGCAAATGCATGTTGGTGGGTTCTCAGTAAGTTTTTCAATGACAATTGTTGTTCTTCACTCAATTTACTATTGATGTGCAGATATTTTCCTTTTGTCACTTGCACTTGTGTAGTTATCTCTACCATAGTTGTTTCACTAATGCTAGGTACCTTGATTTCATGTGGCAGCAATGTATGAGACATACCCATTGCTGCAGGAAGTTCGGTTGTAGGAAGAGTGGTTGCAGGAAGAGCAGGCAAAAGTGTCTTGACTGGGGCAGCAGAATGAGAGGATGATGCTTCCTCTACTTTACAATGATTTTGAATTATATTAGACAATACTTCATCTTCATCTTGAAGTTGCATGAAAGATCTTTTTTCTAACATCATAAGTTGTGCCATAGAATTAACTTTCTCGGTCTCTTCACCAACACGTGGCCATACAGGATTATCCATGCCATGGGATGGCTGAGCAAGAGGGTATAGAACAAGCTTCTTGGTGCTCTTTCCATCAGAAATGGTCATGTCTCTTGTCCTACATCCAATATATGAATTTTTTGTTGCTAACCATGGCCTTCCAAGAATGATAAGGTACCCACCTAGTGTGGCTTTAGAAGAAAGAATCACAAAATCTGTTGGGTACTCCCATGAGTCCAGAGTTACCACAAGGTCCCCTACTACACCATCAGGTTTAACAGTTGAACTATCAGCAAGCTGCAGAACAGTCGGAGTAGGTCTCATGCTTGCAACATTTAGTTGTTGCAAGATACCCTTGGTCATTACATTTATTGTTGCTCCCAATTCAATCAGAGTATTCTTTATCTAGATCCCATTTATGACAACTCCTACCACAGGACTCCCTGGATCATTATATTTGGGAACAGTCACTCTCCCAAGCATGATGTCAACTAGTTGTCCCACCACATGAACCGTAGTTGGGTCTTTCTTCTTCTTGCCTGGCTTCTTAAGCCATGCTTCCTTGATTTCCTTGCCATATATTGGAACATATTTTATGGCCTGAAATAGAGGTATCTGGACACATAGATGCTTCAACTGATCTAAAATGTCAAAAGTTGTGTCCTCCTTTTCTTCCTTTTCTTTCACAGTTTCCAATATCTAGGGAAATGGGGTGTTTGTACAGTCTACTTGAATGGGATACGATCCTTAGGTACACTTGGTTGAATGGGGATATTCAAAGGCTCCTCTTCTTCCATAAGAAGCTTAGTAATAATGGGTGTAGAAGGATCTAGTAAAGTAGTTCTTGAATGCAAGTGGATGTCACTTACACTCACAGCATATGCAGGGAATTGATTTGGATCAACAGAGTATATTGGCTACTATTGTGGTTTGTTATTTGGGTTGGGTGTGGGCTGAGCTGGTAGCTGAGTAGGTTTAGGTGCATTTGAACTCGAGCTAATAGGAGGAGGCATTATAGCAAGTTGTTGGGGCTGAGAAGGTGGTTGCATGCAACTATTTGGTTGTTCTGGCCATTGTTGTCCTCCCCTCTATTGATTTTTTTGCTACCAATTTCTTGGGGGTGGCTACCAATTTCCTTGAAACTACTGCCAATTCCCCTGAGGTTGTCGCCACTGTGGTGGATATTTTTGGTGATTAGGCCAGGAATTTGAAGGGTTACTCCAAGGTTGTGGTGGATATCCTCCATAATTGGATGGATATGGGGGTTTCCATTGGTTACTAGATGAATAGGAGTTGAAATATGGCCCAACAAAAGAGAGTGGATTTGGTGGCATACCTTGTCTTGGATCCCATGGCCTCCTTTGTGAAACATAGTAGACTTGATCTTCTTCAACCTAGATTGGCTTGAACTCAGGTGGAATCTGCTTACTTTCAATATTAGCAACCATCTTGCATCTACAATCCTTTTGTCTACAATGAGGGAAATACTCTTCCAATGTTTCCTATGCCTCCTCTTGTTTCTTCTTGGCCTGAAGTGTATCCAATTGAGTAGCTAGATTATTTATACTGTCTTGCTTGAAGTCTTCCAACAAGTGAGTAATCTCCATTCTTGAAACTCCACTGGTAGATGACTTACCTATAGAAGATTGATAAGCTCTCCCTTTTTTTGAAGCTACCCTAGAGTAGTTTTGGCATATCTTCTTGATATCCTCCCAAGGAACTTGGGAGATATCTCCTCCTCCCATTAGGTCCAAAGCATCAGTGCAGTTTTCATTAATTCCTCTTAGGAAAAGCAACTTTTGTGATTCTTCATTGAGTGTATGGTGTGGAGATTTTTGTAGACAAAATAGAAACCTTGCAATATACTCCTCCAGGCTCTCATCTTCCTTCTGTTGCATCCTAAAAATGTCATCTCCTCTCATGTCACTGCCCCTGCAATATTCCTTGTATTTATTAAGGAAATTTTTCTTCAAGTCCTCCCAAGTCTCCACAGTATTTCTTTCTAGGCTCATGAACCATCTTAATGCATCTTCTTTCAACGTGGTATGAAATAGCTTAAGCCTATGGGCATCAGTGGTATAGTCATAACTCCTGCAGAGTATGTCAAACTCAAACAAAAAAGTATCAAGATCTTCTATGACAAGTCTATAGAACTTAGGAAGGATTGAAGCAGGGATATTTTTGAGACTGTCAACTTCATTCTAATGAGCAATGGGAAAAGGAAAAGCTAGTTGGTTAGGTCTATTTCTATTTGCATCACCCATCCCTGCTTGATGTAGTTCCAAAGCAAAAGGGTTCTCAAGCTAATTTTTTTCTTCAGAGGAAATTTCAAAATTGGTCAAATCAGGAAATGCATCAGCAAAGCAGTGTGGATCTTCTTCTCTTGGCAGGTTCTGATACTCAACTAGCTAGAATGGATTAGTATTGTTAGGAAGGAATATCTCATGAGCATCTCTCCTCCTTCCTCTATGCATACGGTATCAATTCACTATTAGCCAGATCACATAAAGAATTGGAAAAATAATGGTGGATCATTACTTTCCTAAATGAGGGGCATACTAAGAAAAAATTTCTAGAAATACTAGAGCAAGAAAACTATCAATGACTCCAAAAATCCCTAGTTTGACACCATCCCTAGCAACGGCACCAAAAATGTTGGCCTCCTACAATGATCTAACAACTAAACCTTTACAACTATGATTCAGAGATTAGACATCTAATCTGAATAGCTATTTCAATCATTGTGAAGGTGCATTTAACTTGTCAACCCAGGGACGCGAACTTGAAATAGGTTAACACAGTATGTGTACTAAGGATCCAAAGTAGCCATATTTATCCTATAACTAAGAAAAACATGGTGTTGAAGGTAAATTTCTTGGAAAGAAATAACTGAGCATCAACCAACAACTATACTAAGCTAAAATGCATGACAAATGAAAATCTAAGCAGACAAATAGGGAACTACTTTGTCTGCTTTGGTTGCAGGAACAGTCACAAAATGAAATTCTAGTGGTTGTAAGAATAGTCAATGTGAGATTCTTAACTAATTACTGAACATAAAGTAATGACTAAGCTAAGGGACAAAATGCTCGCCAAGTGGGCCCCCTTGGATGAGTATTCCTTAATACAAATGTAAACGCAGATGCACAAACTTATAACTTCATTTTATTCACTAAAAAAACAAGAGTACAATGGAGCATCATAACGGTATTGCTTGAAAAACTAAGAATGGGAGCACGTCATCAAATTAAGCAACCTATTTTGAAGGAGCATTTGAGTCTTATTTATAGGGAGAGAAGCTACTAACTAATCACCTAGCAAGGTGATCAACTCCAATAGATTAGGAGGATGCCACTTTAGGGAAAGCATGAAAAGTGGAGAGGCGGTTACATATGTGTGGAATCTGGTTAGACACACTTGCCTCAATGCAAATTTATCACAACAGTAACACCTATATTCGCTCAATAGACAATTAAGACCATTTATAAGGCGGTTACAACTTCTATTTGAATGAGGAATCTCCCACCGTCACGATTCTTCCCTTTGTTGACCTTTGAATGACAACCTTGTTGACCATTATGGCAAATGACTAGTTGGCAGGATCTCCTTTAATTGTGTAGATGGCTAATTATATCTGCAAAACAATGTGAGTATGCACAACAATTGCATATTTGTAACTATCTTAAAGTAGCATTCATTAATCCACATGTAAAATCAACATAAATAGTTCATATAGCATGTCAATTTCATTAAAGATTGTAAAAATAAGCTTATTCCCAATGTCTATGGTTTTGAGGAAATTTCATAAAAAGATCAACATCCAAACATCAAATTCTATGACAACTATGACACATAGACAATAAACTTCTATCAAAATTGAGTCATAAACTGGACTCATCGGTTTTGATGTTTTAATGTATAATTGATTCGTCCCCCCTCTCAATTGTCTTGTGCATTTAGCAATTCATGTATCCTTTCCTCAAGTTCCAACTTTCCTTCCCAAATTTCCACTTTACAAAATTTTGAGATTTCAAGGTTTCTCATGTCATCATGCTAGTATAACCTATCATCTTTGGCATGCCATCCCTGAAAATTTTGAGTTTCCCCTCTAATCCCATTTTCTTTGAAATCTTATATTTTTGGTTTGTTCATTCATGCATCATTTCCTCAACCAACTTTCCTTCCCAAAGTTCCATTTTGAAAATTTTCAATATTTCAAGGTTTCTCATGTCATCATGTTGGTCTAATGTGTCATCCCTAGCATGGCAACCCTGACAAGTTTTATTTTCCCTTATAATCCCTTTTTCCGTGAAGTCTGAGATCTTTGGTTTGGTCATTCATTCAAATTTTCCTCAACTACCAACTTTCCTTCCCAAATCTCATTTTGAAAAAGTTCAATATTCCAAGGTTTCTCATGCGGTCATACTAGCCTAACCTATCATCCCTGGCATGTCATCCCTGAAAATTCCCATTTTCCCCTCTATGTTCATTTTCCTTGAAATCCAAGATTCTAGGTTTAGGAATGCATGCATCCTTTCCTCAATTTCCAGCTTTCCTTCCCAAATTTCCACTTTGCAAAATTTTAGAATTTTTAGGTTTCTCATGTCGCCATGCTAATCTAATATGTCATCCCTAGCATGAAATTCTCAATAAGTTCAATTTTGGAATTTTGAGGTTTCTCATACCCTCAAGCATATTGGACTTATGGAGAAATTTATCCCTTCTTCCCCCTTTGAAATGAAAAGTCGCAAAGCTCTCTCATTCGAATGAAAAGTCCAACCTACCTTCTTACACAATCCAAGATTCCAGTAATGATCTCAAAATGAACATGATTCAAAAAATGAGGGTTCTCAAAGGCCTCTTGGTACCTTTGGGCCCCTCCACGATATGGTTAGTGTACTAAATCATATGGTTGATGGTGTAAGGGGCATGGCTTCAAGTGTGAAGCCATGTGAAAGTGATGCAAGTAGGCATGGGAAGCCTATAGAATTTCAAATGGCCATGGTTCTTTCCCCAAAGTCTTGATGGTATTGAAAGATATTTTTACCAGATGAACAAAAAGAAAAGAAGAGGATAACATTTTGAAAAGAGGAGAAATTGAAAAGCCAATAGAAGAAAGATACTCACAAGAATCCCTAGGGTTTCAATTTCCAATTATGGGTATAAATGTTTTTGCATTGTAATGATCTGGATATATCTTCACTCTCTTGATGATAGTCACACAGTTATGCTTGATTGGAGAAGGTTGCAACCTTTGCAGTTGTATGAAGGAAACAATTTTGGGTTGAGGGAAATCAATTCCTTCAACAAGCTTGTCATTGACAAAGGTGATTTCATGTAGTAACTTTTCCATGGCCAGGTGCCATGGGTATTCATGTAGGATCTAACATACAAAATAAAATGATAATTTTTGTGTAGCCATATCTTCAAATTGATGTTCCTTAATGTCATTGCTTGTATTTTTTTGTTCTCCTTGTATATATTGTCTCTTGCAATGGACATATGTTTGTTTTCCTTAGTGAATCAATCTTATTTTGGTTTTTCCCATTTTTGGCTTGCTCCTAGAGATCTAGATTCTTGATGTGCCTACAAGAGACACACATCCCCAACTTGAGCCAAATTTGATCCATCTAAATATGTGTCTAATTTTTCTTTGTTGTGTTATGTAGGTTGTTTTTTTGACTCTATCTTGCCTTTGTTAATAATCGATCTGAGAAGTCTTCATTTTGGTCCCTAATGTTAATAATTGTCTATGGGTGTTCATTCAAGTATGTTTATTAGATATACTTAGTATTAATTCAACACCTCAGGGAAACCCCCCTTAGTCTTGCAGAGCTAGAAATGAAGGTCTTACCCACCTTACCAATTGGTCCTAATTTTCCCAACATGAAGACAAGTTTGTGGTGGTCTTCCCAAGTTTGACACCCTTGGCACTTGGGAGATTATCATACCTTAGGTATTTGGGATCTACAACTCAGATCACCAAAAAATTGGCACAATTGTAGAGGTCAAATTTATGGTTTTATTTTGAAGACCTTTACAACTTTAAATAGGTTTTTTTTTTGCCTGGTGTTTAATGTATTAGTTGCTGGAAAAAAATTTCTCTTTCGAGTGAAGAGTGGAAAATATGTTTAGTCAACCCATAAATAATAATCAAATCAAAAGATTTTGTGATGGAGAGAAGGCACCTGAATACCAGTGAGGAGAGAATGAAGCTTCCACCAGTGCACAAAGGCATTCATCATGGGAAGACCATGGTGATGGTAAGTCATTTGGACCTACCTATCCAATCTTAGAATTTAGCTCTACAACTAGGAATAATTTATATATGAATTTTAAAAATCAAAACATGTACACTTTTGAGAATTCAAGTAGTGGCATAATAAAGAAACATTATAGGCAAATGTCTAAGATTTATTATGAAGAAATAAATGATATGATTTTTGGTAGAAGGGAGAGGGATAGATATTGTATTTTAGACCATATTTACAACTCTTCCCCTTCTCCCAACATTTAATATGATGATAATTATGAACTAAATGAATTGTTAAATCATCTCAAAGAGGAGACATGTATACAGACGAAACTTGTTGAGAAAAAAGAAGTTCAATTAAAAATAATAAGTATGCTTCTTGATTGGATGAATGTGCATTAAAATTGTAATAGATCAAATTTTGGCATGAGTTATCTAGGTGAAGAAACATATGGTACTGGCCAATATCCTCTTCATCCCAAGATATCATGCAATGAAGAAGTTGAACATAAGGTGGTGTTGTGTCACCTTAAGAAAAAATAAATTCTTGTAAACATTAGGTTGGGAGGGGCTCAACTTGTCGGCCTCAAGAATTTGAATGCTCTTTTAGTGAGTAGAAAGGAATATCTTCCATATGAGCATTTTTCGATCATTACTATGAAGAAGAGGATAGCGAGTATGATGCATCAAAGTATAACTCCCTGGATGGAGAAGAGGAATATAGTGACTATGATGCAACTGATTTGGGTTTACAAGATATGCATAGTGTTGATGAAGAACATTATGAGTTTAATACTCACAATAATGAACACCCCAAGGAACTCATCTAGCTATCCATACAATCAAAGATACAACGTGATGATACAAATATTTATCCTGATGAAGCAATTGTGTAGGTAAGAAATAGATATCAGTTAACACTTGAACATGTATGGTGTAGGGAAGACTCTCCCTCGAACACAACCTTACACAGACAAAAAAATTTAGAAACAAAAATCATACAACTATATTATTCTTTCATGAAATCATCTACATACATGCAATCAAATGCAACAAAATTATCTAGTCATAAGATCGCTATTACAAAAACGTGGGTTATAAATACATTCATAAAATCAAACATGCAATTCTATGAATAGCAATAATGGCCATTGAAACCCTAACATCTATTTTGTGCTGAAAACTAGGAAATTCATCTATCTTCTTATCTTGAATGGATCACTTTCCATTCGTGACCACTTTATATGATTTTCCACTTTCCAATGAACTATCACTTCCATTTTGGTGCCAAACATATTGAAATGTCCCATTTTTTGGGCCTAAGAACCTAAATTTTAGTCCAACTTTTAGGAGACAACTTTTGACTCGGGCATCAAATTGAAAAACTATTTACACTGTTGGAAAGCTCTCAAAAAATCAAAGGTCTACCAAGGCATTTGGAACTTTTGACCATTTTTCGAGCCCATCTGGAACCTTTAGGTGCCTCAAAATTGACTTTGAATATTTTTAAAGGGATTTTGAAGACAAACATTAATATCTCACAAACGACAAATAGCATTGAAGTGATTTCTTCACCATTGGCTTCATTTCACCATTTTGTAGTTCTATGTAATATTTCATGTCCATACATGCACAAATGTTAACTCACTAAAAATAGTAACCCTACCATTTTTATCCCTTCCATCTTACTAAAAATAGTAACCTTGCCATTTTTAGCCCTTATTGAAAATTTATTCACCAAACCTAATAGAAATCAAAATAAACATTTTTTTGGATGCAAGATTGCTCTTACATCCTAGTTACTCTTGCATCAATTTACCTACAATTAATAATGATGTTGTCACATTAGAGGGAATCTCCATGGGAAGAATAAGCAATCACAGTGGGTAAAAATAAGGTATGCGAGAACAACATTGTCAAGAAGGTGATAGATAAAAAGAAGGATCTAGTGTAGTAGTGGGTAGTAAAGAAGAAAGAAATACCAATAGCTCATGAACATGAACTTCCAAAAGAAGTAGATTTGAATGATGAGGCATAGTTATTTATACCCCAACCACTGGAAATACAATTTATGGATAAAGAGGAAGAGGATATGTATGCAAAAGATTCATCAAAGGAATCAACTAAAGTAGTCGATTATATTGAGCATGCACATGATGGTGATACAAGTGGTGAATAGGGAGTTGATTTCTTGTTTGGTATTTTTCCTTCCTTTGTCCCTATTTCTAAGTTTGAAGTGGATGATGACTATTTTCATAAGGATAAATTGGGCACAACTATACATGAAGGTAAACATGTAGAAATATATGTCATTACAATTGATTAAATTCACTGTGAAGAATTTGCATTGAATATTTTGAAATGGGTGATCATATGGTCACATATGAGAACCTCTTTATCTGGTGTGAAACTTGTAATCTTCCTCATACACAATGCATTTTAAAGGGGTCATACAAAAATGTTTGTATTATAGTGGATATAGAAGAAGTCGTCCATTGGTATGATTGTTGCAACCCTTGTATCTCAAAAAATTGCCAAGAAAAGATTGAAATGGTGAGAAAATTTGAAGAATTTAGTTATTCACATGAAATGTCTCATGATTCTAAGGGTTGTGTTGATGAAGTTTACATCAACATAATTGATTCCAAGGTATGTTGATTGTATTTTGTCCCAAAAGACAATGAAGTTGAATATGAAGCTTTCCTTCGTGATGAAGATGTAGCTTCTAAAAATGAGGATTATAGTGTGCCTAATTTTGAATCTTTCACTTAGGCCCAACATGTATTTTATGATGGTGTTGAGTAGAAACATGTTCTCCAAGTTGATGATCAACCTGTTGCTCAATTTTCATATGTGCTAGAACTTCAAAATTCTTAGTTTGATTTTCTAGAAGATGAGTTTCCTTTTGCAAGTCAACAAGATGAGGATTTTTTTTTCTTTTTCATGTGAATTGGGGAGTTTTATTTTTTCCTCAATTCACCTATGGAGGACAAAAAATATGAATATACCATGGTTTCTTTATGTGCTAACCTAAGTTTTCATTTTTTTCCCCCAACTATTACAAAAATGAAGGATGTTGTACAAGGAAGTTTGGTGGCTTATGTTTTGTGGTTGTCATGCAATGATAAGATCAACAATGGAACATGTCTTCACTCTCTTGGTGGTAGTCTCAAAGTTATGCTTGATTAGAGAAGGTTGCACTTGTTGCAATTATATGAAGGAAAAAATTTGGGTTGAGGGAAATTGATTCCTTCAACAGGCTTGTCTTTGACAAAAGCAAGTACATGTAGCAATTTTTATATGGCTAGATGCTATAGGTATTCATGCAAGGTCTAACCTATAAAATAATGTGATAAGTTTTTGTGCAACCATACATTCAAAGTGGTGTGCCTTCATTTCATTGGTTGTAGTTTATTGTTCTCCTTGTAGATATGTTCTCTTGTCATGTACATATGTTTTTTTTCCTTAATCATTGTCTTATTTTTTTGTTCCCCAATTTTTTTCTACTTGGAGAGATATAGATTCTCATTGTATCTACAAGAGACACACATCTCCAACTAGATCCAATGTTGGCACCCACTTTTATGTGTTTAATTTTTCTTTATTGTGCTCTATAGGTAGTGTTTTTTACCCTATCCTCCCTTTGTTAATAGTTGATCTGAGAAGTCTTCATTTAGGTCCCCTATGTTGAGTAATTATCTAAGGGTATTCATTCAAAGTGTGTTTATCAGATATCCTTAGTAAATTAATTTATAGGGTGCTTTTGTGATCAATTGCATTTTTTCTTTTCTTTGGGCCACTTTGCAAAATTTTAAGATTTCAAGGTTTCTCATGTCATCATGTTGGTTTAACTTATCATCCTTGGCATGTCATTCCTGACAATTCCAATTTTCCCCTCTAAGCCCATTTTTGTTGAAATTCCAAATTTTGGGTTTGGTCATTCATGTATCCTTTCCTCATCTACCAACTTTCCTTCCCAAAATTCCACTTTGCAAAATTTTGAGATTTTTGGGTTTCTCATGTCATCATGTTAGTCTAACCTATCATCCCTGGCATTCCATCCCCAAAAAATATAATTTTCCCCTCTAAGCCCATTTTATTTGAAATTTGAGATTTTGGGTTTGGTCATTCATGTATCCTTTTGTCAATTTCCAACTTTCCTTCCCAAAATAAAATTTTGGCATTTCAAGGTTTCTCATATCATCATGCTAGTCTAACATGTTATCCCTGACAAGTCCACTTTTCCCATATAAGACCATCTTTATTGAAATCTAACATTATGTTTTGGTCATTCATGCATCCTTTCCTCAACTACCAACTTTTCTTCCCAAAATTCCACTGCACAAAATTTTGAGATTTTGAGGTTTCTCATGTCGACATGCCAATCTAACATGTCATCACTGGCATGTTGTTCTTGAAAAGTTTGGATTTCCCTTCTAAGCTCATTTACCTTGAAATCTAAGATTTTGGGTTTGGTCATTCATGCATCCTTTCCCCAACTACCAACTTTCCTTCCCAAAAACCCACTTTGTAAAATTTCAATATTTTAGGGTTTCTCATGTCATCATGCTATTCTAACTTGTCATACTTGGCATTCCATCCCTAATAAGTCCAATTTTGATATTTTTGGGTTTCTCATACCCTCATGCCTATCAGACTTTCAGGGCATTTTTTCCCTTCTCCCCCCTTTGGCATGCAAAGTCTTGAAACTTTGTCATTCAAACAAAAATCCCTACCTACCTTCCTACATGACCTAGGACATCATTAATGGTCTCAAAATGAACATGATTTGACAAATGAGGGTTCTCAGATACCTCTCGATACCTTTGGGACCCTCTAAGACATGGATAGTGTACAAAATCATATAGTTGATAATGTAAGGGTATTAGCTTCAAGTGTATGGTTGTGTGAAGATGATGAAAGCGGACATGGGAAGCATGTACCATTTCAAATGACCATGGTTCTTTCTCAAAGTTCTCTAGATGGTTTTGAAAGATATTTTCCTAGATGAACAAAAAAAGGAAGAGGATAACATTTTATAGATAGGAGCGATTGCAGAGCCAACAAAAGAAAGATATTCATAGGAAACCTTAGGGTTTCAATTTCCAATTCTAGGTGTAGCTATTTTAGCAATGTAATGATCTAGGTTTCTTGCAAAACCTATAATAACAATTTTAAGATTTGAATATTGATTGATTAAAAGCATAATCAACCTTAATTGAGTGTATCCTTATGTATGGTATGCATTTTTGGATGTATGTTGTTTAGTTTTTAACCAGAAGTTTTAAAAATCCTTGCAAAGCTTTTGCAACATATATTTTAAACATAATTAAGGAAGTATATGGGTATGCTTAAGGATAATTGAGTAGACTCTTTTAATATTCTACAACCATATGTTATTTTTTTTAATGTATGTGTAGAACCTAGCTTGCCTATGCATTCTAAAAAATAGTCTTTTGTAATATCTTGATTAATATATCACCTAAATTTCTATTATTATATGTTTGATTGAATTCTGACTATATTTCCCAATCGATAAAAGCACTGATATGTGATTGGATTTCTATACCATCATCCTTAACACACTCTAAATACATCAAATCAGACACCTTTTAGTTTTATTTTTCTATGTGTTCCACTGCCATGTCTGAATGAGTATAACACAAGGGTGTATCATAATCACATTGTCAAACACATATATGGCAGATTATCTATTAATAAGGCACTAAGAATTGTATCTTCGAGCTATTAGGTATATTGTGACACATGTATTGGGATACATTGTGCAGTGGGTATAGCTTATTGTAAGGAAATGTTCAATCATATTTTTAATAACCAATTTACCACATCAGGGAAAGCCCCCCTTGATCTTGCGGAGCCAAAAGTGAAAAAGGTCTTACCCACCTTAGCAATTGGTCCTAAGTTTCTCAACCTGAAGAAATATTTGTGGTGATCTTCCCTAGGTTTGACACCCTTGGCACTTGGGATATTATCAAATCTTAGGGATTTGGGATCTACAACTCAAATCACCAACACCTTAAAACTTTGGCATCCAACAAATGTTAGTATGTGTAGCCTAATCATGCTCTAGTTTAATATTTTGGCCACTTTGTAAAGTGTAGTTTCCCCCCAAAAAGTTAATGGGAGAGTGTAGGGGGGGAGCAAAAAATTTCCAATTTTAATAAAGGAAAAGTATAATCAATTCTCGTTGAAATTTAGTTGGTAACTGCCCAAGTTAAATTATTTTTTCTTGTTGCTAGTCGAAGATGGAATGGCATGCAACAAGATGTGAATTTGGAAAGCCAACAGTCATTTGGAACTTGTAGTTACACACAACAAATCACACACATTTGGAAATTAGATAGTCACGGTTTTGGTGAAAATTACATGCAATGGTGCATGAAGAAAGTGAGTGCAAATTTGAAGTGAGCAAGCAACATATTGTTGCACGATAATGTAATTTATATTTTGTTGTAATTTTTAATAAAATATTTGACAATTTATTTTTGGACATATCCCAAAGGGTGAACCACGTTAAAAATATTGTCCCTTTGCAAATTCTATTTTGTTCTATCAATTTATTTCTAATCTGCATCACTTAATTTGTTAATTAATTTCTCTAATCTTGCTTGAGATCCCAACAGCAAATAGGTCCTCCTGCAAGAGTAAAGACATAGGCTAAAGTAGATCGCCTTTTGTCTAAATCACCTACAAAATATGAATCAACATAACCAAAATCTAAATCACTACAACCATTATAGGTGATAAATTAATCACTTGTGCCTCTACGATACCGAATCACTCATTTCACTACTTCATAATGCTCTCTAGTTGGATTTTCTATGTATCTACTGAAAACACCAACTGCATGTGAAATATTTGGTCTTGTACATACCATTACATACATTAAACTTCCTTATGCATTATCATATGGTACATGAGACATATAATTCGCTTATTCTATATTATTGGGGCATAAACTTGAAGAAATCTTAAAATGGGAAGCCAAAAGGATATTTACTGGTTTCACATTTTTCATACTAAAGCTTATGAGGATCTTCTCCACATATTTCTATTGTGATAACTAAAGCTTATCATGTTCCCTATCTCTATGTATTTCCATGCCCAAAATTCATTTTGCTACTCCTAGATTTTTCATATCGATTGTCCTAGCTAGCTGAGCCTTTAACATGTTGATCTCAACTATGATTTTGCTTGCTACAAGTATATCATCAACATATAACACCAAGATAATGAATAAATCATTAACCAAATTTTTAAAGTAAGCACAATGGTCATACTTACTCGTAAAATTTTGTCTCACCATGAGGAATCAAACTTCTTGTACCATTGTTTGGGTGACTATTTTAGGCCATACAATGACTTCTTAAGTTTGCAAACAATTTTTTTTTGTGATCTTGAACAAACCCTTATGGATGTTCCATATATATTTCCTCATCCAAATCTCCTTGTAAAAATGATGTTTCAACATCTAACTAATCTAGCTCAACATCAAGCAAATCAACTAGTACTAATACAACCTGAATAGAAACAAGTTTAACAACTAGTGAAAAAAATTCATAGAAATCAATGCATTCCATTTGAGAATATCCTTTTTCTTCTGGTCTTTCTTTATACCTTTCAACTCTATCATCAACAACCTTCTTCATTTTGTAGACACATTTGCAACCAACAACTTCCCTCTCCTTTGATAATTCTACCAAGTCCCATATTTTATTTTTCTCCAATGCATCCATTTCTTCTTTCATTTCTATTTTCCATTTAGCACTTTCAATGCCATCCATTGTTTCATGGTAAAAACCAGGTTCCCCATCATTAGAAATCAAAGCAATAAATGAAACATAATCATCATACCTTTCAGGTGGATTTCTGGCCTACGTAGATCTCCTTAGAGCTAGTTGTGGGATTTCCATATTTTCTTGTAAAAAAATTTACATCCTCATCTTTTTTAGAAGCTTCTTCTTGCTCCCTATTTTCTATTGATGGATGAGTTTCCAATTGATTTTTTGATATTGTGGTACTTGTTCATATTACTTATCAACTTCTACTATGTCTAATTTTATGAGATAAGATTCATCAAATAATACATCTCTACTAATGATGATTTTGTGGGTGGTAGGATCCCACAATCTATATCCCTTAATTCCATCACCACAATCAACAAAAATATACTTCTTGGGTTTTGGGTCCAATTTAGAATGTTGATCTTTAGAAATAAGAGCATATGCATCACAACCAAAAAAAATCATATTTGAGTAATCACAAGAATGATATGTCCATACCTCTTCAAGAATCTTACAATCTATTGCAACTAATGGTGAAAGTTGTAGAGACTGTTTTTGCCCACAACTCTTGCTACAGCTTGGCATTATTGAGCATGCTCCTTGCTCCCTCTAGAAGATTTGTATTCATGTGCTCAACAACACCATTTTGTTGAGGAGTATAAATTGTTGTTTTATGCCTTTCGATCCCATCTTCTTTATAATAATTGTCAAACTCCAAAGAAGTGAACTCACCTCCCTTATGTGTTCTTAAACACTTGATTGACCTATTAGTACTCATTTCAACCAAAACTCTAAATTGCTTAAATACACTAAACACATCAACTTTACTTTTAAGAATATAGACCCACACCTTTCTAGAGTAATCATCTATAAAAGTCACAAAATATGATAATCCTCCAAAAGGAACTGTAGGGGATAATCCTAAAAAATCTAAATAAATATAATCTACAATACCCTTATTTGTATGACTGCCTTCTTTAAACTTATGTCTACTCTACTTCTCAAAAACACAATGCTTGCAGAAATTCAAATTCAAATATTTTAAATTTGGAAGTAACTTAGGGTTTATCAATACCTTTAACCCTTTTTCACTCATATGGCCCAATTGTTGATGCCATAAACGAGTAGATTCATTTTCTTCCTCATATACCATTGTTGCTTCATTTATTTCAATACTCTCTTCTAGCTTGCTCCATCTTTAACACTGTAATGGTGTGAATTTGCACCCCTTGCAAATTCCCTATTTTCATACCCCTTACCTTAGAGAAATGTAATTTTGATGATGCAATCCTGACATCCGCCACCTTTCCCTGTCCACCCAATAGCATATTTTTGTGTCGATGGAGGAATTTTTTCAAGGACGTGCACGCGTTGCACAGACCTCTGTGTGTTGTGAACCATAACGCCTCATGGCCCCTTGACTAACACAAAATGGCTCCTTTGCCTCCACTTTTCCTTCAAATTTCCTATTCATTCAATTCACTCAACTTCTTCACAACTTCTTCACCATTATACGCACTTGACTGAATTCTTGATGCTTTGTTGATCAACTTACACACTTTCAAGCTTCACCACCTCCATTGTAGTTGTAAGCTGATGATCTCTTGGCTTCTCCACTTTGTTTGTTGTGACAGTGTTGTTGGAGAACTTGTAAGCTCACACCTTCCTCTACCTTCCTTGAGAGCATGTTGTTGTGAAGGTGATATCCACCATTAGCATTTACTTTTGTATCATCACACTTGCATAGTAGCATATTGTGTTTTGTGTATTGCTTGGCACTTCCATTTCCAATACACTCTCTTTATCATTTTCTACATTCTTGTTATCTAGTTGTTTGTGGAGGTGGAAACACCAAAGCAAAGGATTGACTGAGGCAGTCCCCTAAAAACAACCCCAACATTTTCCTTGGTCTTGTGTGTAGGTACTTCCCAGTTGGAGCTATTCAAAGAATCGAGTTGCACGAAGTTCACTATCACATTCTTATCCTTCTTTGTCAATTTGAAGATATCTAGTTAAAGTATTCTTCTTGTTGTACTTCATTTTCGTACTCTCTTTATATTTTGTTATAGTGTAAAACTTTACTGGTCAATTTGTTAGCTTGTTTCCTACTATTTTTATTTGTTCCTCACACTCTCTACCTGTATGGACGTCAGTGCCCCACTAAGACGCTAGGGCATTGCGTTAGATTCCATGTCCTACACTGTCGTCCTTAGATAGTGAGTTGTTTGAGCCATAGATTAAACTCTAGGAATCGGCTCGTTTGACCTCCTAAAACATTTGAGTTAGCAGAAGAACAACAACAACCAGATTGCTCTTCCTTTTCAACCTTAATTGCTTAACCTTTCTAAATCACTTAACAAACTTGAGGTAGATTAGGGAAACCTGTTGCTTAGGACCCTCTTGTGACCTAGGGTCTTGGAGCATTCAGTCCCCCTCCTCTACAGACACATAAAATTTATAGCCTCTAGAATCCAAAACTCTCGAGGAGATTAAATTATTTTTGAGTTATGGTACATTTCTTACCTCGATCAATGTCCTTACAATACCATCAAACATTTTAATCTTAATGTTCCTAATCCCAATAATCTTACAAAAAATAGTATTTCCCATAAGAACACCACCAACAATAGTTTGGTAAGAAAAAAACCAACTCCTATGTGGACACATGTGATTATCAACACTAGCAACTAATAACCATTATTCATGATATTGTAAGATATTACAAACATATAGAACTTCATCAACCACACCTAATCTTATCTCAACCAAATTCAATTCCTTTATGGATTCATCCTAGTCTTCTTTTCTCTTCAAAAAATCTTTCTTGAGATACACTGATTTGTTGCAGTACCAGCATTTTTTGTTACCCTTTATGCCTTTTGACTTAGATCTGGATGTACCTTCATAATCTTCCCCTTTTTCTATGGATCAACCCCTAGCAACTATTTCTTCTAGTATGGAGGTTTCTATTTGGACAACAAAACTCTCATAGTAGAATCAAATTCAAGGGTGTCAATTGTGCTAAAGCTAATGGAAGTGACTAAATGATTACAAGATTCAAAAAATAAACACAATAACGTGATTGTCTTGTCTTCATCTTCGATTATTACATCCATACTAATTAACTAACACATAAGAGTATTGAAAACATTTATATGATCAATATCTTTTGTACCTTCCTTCATTTGCAAATTGTACAATTGCCTCTTCAAGTAGATTTGATTTGTCAAGTATTTTGTCATGTAAAGACTCTTCATTATACTCCACAAACCTGTTGTTGTTTCTTCTCCAACAATATTGAAAAGAACATCATCTACTAGACACAACCAAATTGTGCTAAGAGCTCTTGTATGTATATCCTTGTAATCCTCATCAATCATATGTGTGGTTTCTTTGACTTGCCTACCAATGCCTTGTGCAATCCTTGTTATACTTAACAAATCCGCATCTTGAGCTTCCATAGCTCAAAGTTATTCTTCCCATTGAATTTTCCCACCACAAACCTTGCATTTGAAATTTGATGCTACAAAACAAATATAAAATCCTAAAACAATCATTGCAAAATAATTGCTCATATACCACTTGTTGCGAAAATGTGATCCCACAAAATAAAATAATATTGCAGTACAAGTTAGCTGCAAATAAATAACAAGAAAGATTAAATGAAATAACATAATAACATTTAACAACACATGGATTTACATGGTAAAACCTTGGCAATATGCCAAGAAAACGTTCATGGGGCAAAGTATCGGTATTCTTATTGCTCAAAAGAATAATTACAACCTTCATGCAACTTTAGATATTACAAAAAATTATTTGGCTTTAAAGGCTACAAAGATATATATAATATCTTCCACCAGATAGCCACCATCAAACTTAGAAAAATCTATATTTTTCTCTTAAGCAAATTATGAATTATCTCTTAAGGAAAAGGTAGATTTTTATAAGATAAGAAGATAATATTTTGTTGTATTGTCATCACAATCCAACATAGATAGTCTACTTGTGAAAGTGTGTTGTGAGATTGGAGGAGTGAATGGTACATATCTCCTTATGCTATTGGGATAACATATTGTCACAAACGAGATCTATATCATTTGTTAGATAACAAAGGAATAGACCTTTGAAGAGTTCCTCGAGGCCACCTCCCTAGGCATTTTATATTATTATTTTTGTTTATGATACACAATATTAGACATTTCTGGCCCAATGTTGGTATATTATGTGTCATATGTATGTTTATGTTTCTATTTTTGTATTTGAATAAAAATAATTTTCAATATGAAACACGTATAAAAGCATGTCTAGCAAGAATATAACTATCACGCATAATTTATATAGGCCCCTTATAAAATAACTATAAGCATCAAAACACAAAGGGTTATAAACATAAATGAGAAAGGAAGAGAAAAAGACATTAGATATGGAAACAATAAGGATGTGAGATGTTAAGAGGATCTTTCAAAGGTTTGTCATCCATCATGGACATAATAGACATCCAATCCATGTTTATGAGCACAATAATATATAGGCATAGCTAATTTAGTTGAAACTTGCATTTGATTCCATCCCTAGTGTTCTTCTAATTTTCCTTGATGACAAGGTCACCCACTCAAAATTGTCTAGGAAGAATGCATCAATTGTAAGACTATCTTGATTGTTATCAATATACATGAAGATGCTCTATAGCATTGACACATTGTTCATGTAGTAACTCAATCCCTTGCAAGCACTACTCTCAACAATTGATACCATAATTTAGGCAACAAAGAGAGACTTGCAAGGATGGGATCTCCGATTCAAGTAGTGTGATGGCCACAACACCATAGATGAGAGAATATGCATTGGTATGGATACTAGTGTGGTAATCACATAAGGTAGGAGGAAGTTGGAAATGTCATTTTATGTCATGTTGATTGATAATTTTTCATAGAATTTCTTCAATTGTTTTATTTAGCACCTCATTTTAACCATTGCATTGTGTGTAATAAGAGGTAGAGAAGCATTGTTAATAATGAAACATTTCCAAAAAGTATTTACTTGGTTTTTATAAATTTATTGCAAGAAATGAGCACAATATGCAATTCAAATCTAGAAATAGTATTTTCTATAAGAAAATTGTAGATATTGAAAGCATCGGTAGATTTAAGAGGGGTGACATCAACCTATTTTATGAAATAATCAGTTGCAATAATAATAAAGGTATAATTGACCAAGAAGGTAGCAATGATCTTACCAACAAAGATTAAGACCCCATAGAAAAAGCTTAGGGAGAAGTAAAAGGTTAAATTTATTCTACAAAAGTGTGAACAAGATTACTATGTTTTTGACAAATAGGAGATTTCTTAACATAATCATGTGAATCTTCTCCATCCAATTCCAATAATATGCCATATGAAAAAGCTTTTGTGCTAACATTTTGACACAAAAATGACCCTCACAAATGCTATCATGTGATTCCCAAAGAGAAATGGTGCTTTCATCATTGGTATGACATCTAAGCAAAATCATCCTATAATTGCATCTTTAAAGAACATTAGCAATGATGCGGTATTTATAAGTAGTTTTTGCATATACAAGTATTTTTGTTGGAATTGAAAGAAAAGGCATCTTTGTCTTGGTATTGAAAATATTAGTGAACCATTCATTGTTAAATAGAAGGTTCATTGAGGTTACAAATAAGAAAGATAAAATTTCCAATGTTATCAATAAGGAGCATTAAAGAAGCAACATTAGTTATAGCAT
The DNA here is from genome assembly GCA_007258455.2 of Sequoia sempervirens. Lineage (NCBI taxonomy): Eukaryota > Viridiplantae > Streptophyta > Pinopsida > Cupressales > Cupressaceae > Sequoia > Sequoia sempervirens. The sequence continues at coordinate 179,507,652 of VDFB02026320.1, forward strand.
CAACATGATTGTTGTCCTTGGAGGTATACCATCAATGGAATATGAGAGAAATTGGTCTGGTAAGATTGGGGTCAAGACATACTATTTGGAAAGTTTCTCCCATTTTATTGGTGCATATGAAATTTAAGTGAAATGATGAGGTATATCATGTCTTAAAGGAGGGATGAGAATAAACCCTACCCCTAAGGAACAATCAAAAAACATTTCCCATTGTTGGAAGAATCAACAATAGGAATATGTTCGCCAAGGAAAGAAGTTTAAAGTGGAGAACTAAGAGTATTTGTCAACTAATCAACTATGGCTTGGCCCTTGATGGACATTTAGGAGATGAATTTAAGCAAATTTCAATAAGCTCATAGTCAATCGAGCAACACAACCTAAAAGTTGAGATTTAGCAAATATTTATTTCATTGGGTCACATTTAGCCTTAATTTGGAAACGTTTTTTAGGGGAAACCTTATGGTGTGATGGTGGAGCTTCTTGCCTATAGTGCCCTCAACCAAGGTTGAAACCTCACTAGGTCGCTCTCTATCACATCAACAATTAAGATTGCTTACCCCCCAAATTAAGCTAGCCTTGATTGGGAAAATTTAAAGAGCACACACCTCAAACACTTGTTCTTGAATTCCATCACTTCACATACTGTGTTTCTGATTCAACCTACTCAATAATCTTCCCCAATTGAGATTCAATCCTCAATAAGAACAACTTCCAAAATCTTAAAATTGAATCTGAAAAAAAACCTAAAAACAAAAATGTATCAATTGCATAGAACTCCTTTTCTAGATTCTTAATGTATCAATCAAACTTTTCTCTCACTAATTTAGTCTACTTCATTGACCATTAACAATCTAAGGACCTTGACAAAAAATGTTGAGCAAGAATGGAAGAGGGAGTGGGAGCGAGAGCAAGTGCATGAAAGGGTTTGTTAGTCCTACTCAAAGCCAAAGCGAGGACGAATCATAGGAAGGGAACGGCGAAGATGAGGATGAAGGATCAGCAAATGAATTGTTCAACTCTTTTGAGGACGATGAGGATGTTTCCCTCATGGCGTTGTGGCTAGAGGCACCGTAGAATGTCCTTCAAAGGCAATATTTGGTTGATTCCAATGATGAAGAGGAGTTTCTCATGGAGTTGTGGCAAGATGTGTAGAAGGTTTCACAGGCGCATGCATCTTCGAACGGGCCTGATCTTCCTGCTTCTAGGTCAAGCAACTTTGGGCTTACCCTAAGGAGGGGTTTTTTCCTTCCCTTTCCTAAAAATCTTGCAGAGCTAGGTGTGAACGCATTTCCTTTGACCCATGTTGTTGCTCCTACTAGCCCTCCTAGGGTGTCAAAGGAACATGCTTGGAGAGATGTGCAATTCTTATTGGGAAGTTGCTAACACCTGTGATAAGGCTGTTGGTATTGATGGAAAAGGTGAATGTCCTAGGGTTTACTCTTCTACAAAAGGGAGCGAGCATGTTGTTATTGTTGTGCAAGCTGCGAGTGAGGAGTTTGATGATGATTATGATGTTCTTGTCCAAATTGAGATGGTGGGAAAGACACAAATTGCTATTCCAGATCCCCTTTCTGCTAAGGTGATTGCTTGGCTCAAGAAATTGCTCATTGGGAGATTTTGCGGTAATCATCCAAATATTGATGTTGTTAGATGGGTGATAAGAAAATGGAAATCTAAGAGATCAAGTTGAGGTTATAGCTATGCTTAATATTTTTTTCTTATTTTCATTTTCCAATCTAGATGATTGCTTAAGGACCCTTTTGGATGGTCCTTGGTTTTTGGGGCAAACTGGTCTTTGCCTTAAAATTGTCTTCGTGTTTTAATCCTATGAGTGATGATACCATCAAGTTTCCAGATAAGATTTAAAAATTTATGAAAGATATGGTAGAGCATATGCAGAAGCAAGACATGAATATAAATCAATCTGTAAAAAGGATGGAGATGTAACAAGGTTGGGAGATTAACATAAAAGTGTTTTGTACTGCAATGCTAGAATGGTTTAAACTTTAAATAGAACATACAAATAGTGCTTAATTTAAGAATTTCATAAGTTAATGATAAATATCATTCAATTAGGCTTGAAATTTACATTAACAATTCAAGCCTCTTGCATAAAATCTAGTTTTCATCAGTGCTCCTGCAAATATAGTAATGGAAGCTCTTAGAGGATTTAGTTCAACAAATTTTTTGTCAGATTCCTTTTGTTAATGCGCGCCTTTACGCATCAGTTATTTTTCTTCTGCTTATTAAGACAAAACCATAGGAAAGCAAAAAGCATGAATAAGTATGTGACAAACATCTTTTTTGAAAGATTGAAGAACAAACTTCTTACAGCTTCCATTTGCACAACATTCAACTTTTTTCCAAAACCATGCTTCTTGACACATAACATGCGAACAAAGCTTCCTACAATCTTGAGAGTTGAAGACAATACTGTTTTCTGTATTATAATCAATTTCTGGTATTTAAGATGGCAGAGTTACACTTTCCATCACGTGTGGTAAGAGAAGCTTTAATATGGAAATATATCAAAGCTGTGTTGAAAACTGCTTAAAAAAAATCCAAAAACACCAAAGTTTAGCTGCCAAAAAAACACGAATTGTTATATATGCTGATAATGAATCATGTGAGCAGAAATGTAGTAAAAAGCTTCAATCCACTGGGACTTCAATTTCCATCTTCATTCCAGACTTTTGCAGAAATGTAGTAAAGACCTTCAATCTACCGGGACTTCAACTTCCATCTTCAGTCCAGACTTTCCAAGAATCTGCAGTAAGTTGGAATTTACTTAAAACACTCACTAATAATGAAACAAGCTATTTTTCTAAAAATTTCAAATTTCTGTATTCTAATTTAATGTTGGTCACAAAATAGTGAAATGCCCGAAGAATAATCTCCCCTTTATAGATTATTTGGAGGCACCTTGCAACCTTCAGTTCAATATGTCAAACAATATGTGAAGACTAGCTTGAATATTTCTGGATTAGACAATGCAAATTTTTTTCTTCATCAATATTTCTATCACTCCATGATCCATTTTCTCTCATATCTTGCTATCTCATCCTGAATCCTGATGACAGATCATGGAGCATGATTTGAAACAGTGATAAAAGAAAAAAGTTTACATACTCTAATCCAGAAATGTTCAAGCTAATATCATGGACTGTAGAAATTTCATGTCTTTAATATGTGAAGATGAAAAGCTAAAAGGTACCAAAATACAGAAGAGAGTAATAAGAAAAAAATGCAATATTTACCAAGATTCGCTCCCAAGAAAGGAAGAAGTCCAAATTGTCCTTTTACCAAATGTGGTGTGAAGTGCAAAAAATTGCACTACAATGCTTTGCAGGCACAATTTCTGCCAGGTACATCTGATCACGTTGGAGGAAAAAAAAGCTTTGAAGATCTATAAATTAATTCCTGCTGGAGAAAGATGCATTTTTTGATAATGTGTACTAAGATTGCAGTGAACACCTGCACCAATACAAGCCAAAATGGCCTTGAATATCCTTCTTAATGACTATGGCAAGCTTATTAAACAGTTGCAGGAAGGAATACAGGGATTTTCATAGGTTATTGTCGTTGTGGCTGAGTTGCCTCATGCTGAAATGTGTGAGGATGAGAATCTGACTTCCCTTCAATGGAACTGACAATATTAACAATGTTTGTGGTTCCTTGAAATGCTTAGTGTAGTCGGTGTACAATGTCTATTATTATGCTTCAGTAATATTGGTTAATCAACTATTTATTAATTGTTTGTATTAATTAGTTGTCAGCTGTGGGTAGTTACAAGCATCGGTTGGTTGTGTTCCTCTTGGCAACCGTCGAGTCCTTTTAAGTACATCGTGTATTGTCAAGGAGAGTAGTATGATCTAGTCGGATCAACTCAGATCCTTGGCTGACCATCCTTGGTCTTTTTTTGAAATATTTTCATGAGTGAATAAAGATACATTTTATGCATGCATCATCATCTCTATTAATAATTCATGAATTTTAATTTATCAAATAAAACAGTAAATGTTTGGCGTCATTGCCGAATTGAACCCTCGTACACATCGCATAGACGAGGTAATGGCATTGTAATGGGCCAGCCAGCCGAAGACCCAGTGCAAGCTAACGAAGACAGAGAAGACGAGTTGACGGAGGATCTCGTGAATCTATGGGATATTTCGTTGAGGGATCACGTATGGAGGGAGGCTCTCAGACAAGAGATCCCTCAAGCAGTCATTTGGGACAACCTATGTCAACCCAGAGGTCGACCACCTCCTCAATAGATTATGGAGATTGCTCGTGCGTCACTTCATCATACTACAAGATCTTTGGGCCGACAAAGACTGAGGGCAAAGGCGACAGCAAATACTACAATGGTACAAAGAGAGAAACAAACGAGAGGAGGAAGAAAGAGACACTAGTCATAGGCATACTCCCGGAAATTAATGCCCGTACGACCAAACAAAGATAAGAGTCGAATCTCAAGCAATCAAAAATCATCCGAAGAATGAATACGAAGATCACTAAGACTAAGAGAACAAGAAGATAGACAAAGAAGATGAAAAAAATTGTCAAAGAAACAAATCAGGACCTTGCCGAAATAAACCAAGATCTTGCTAAAATAAATCATAACCTTGTCGAAGAAACAAACCAAATACCGTCCGTAACGGACAAAGAAAAATATAAAGATGATGAAAATGAATTAACGAAGGAACTTGAAAATAGTATATGTCATATTCGAGATTTGTCCATATCAAAAGAAGGATCAAGAATTGGAGGATTCGAACCGAAGACCCCCGGACGGAGAGAGTTCAAGAACGAACTCCAAGATACCCGGAGTGCAGAAGACGTTGAAAGTGGATGTGTGGAAGACTTGTACGTGGTCGTGAGCGCAAGAGAGGCACCGAAATGTGTTGAGAGAAATAATCCAATCAAGTCCAATGCACAAGGACATCGAGGAAGGAAGATGGTAACTCCGCCAACCAACCCGAACATCAAGAGGCATAAACTGCCGAAATTCACAGTGAACGGGTCGGAGGATCCCATTAGGCACTGCAAAACTTGTGAAACTATATGGGTAGTGAATGGGTAGGAAGACATAGATTACTGGTTGAGAGCATTTCTAGCGACTCTTAGAGGCATAGCCATAGATTGGTACACTGAACTGGAAGTAGCATAGAAAGCCACATGGGGAGCACAAAAAAGAGTGTTCCAAGAAGAATTCAAGCTCCTAAGAGATGATAACAAAATTGTGGCCAAAATTTACAATACTAATACGAGCTTACAATCGTAGCCTCAAGGAGTTGTTAGTGAAATTGGAGACTTAGCTGGCCAATGGATTGAAGAAGCGTTGGTTCATCGAAGGGTTGATCCTATCGCTAAGGAAAAAGATGAAGGTCATACCTCCATCATCATACGTCGAAGCCTACAATCGAGCAATGGACATAGAGTGAAGAGAAAACATCTTCCCGAGGAAAGAGGAAGACAGATGATGATGAGAGTACAAATGACAGCAGCGATGGTGAATCGAAGACCACCCAAGCATTGAGAAAAGATATGATGAGAATGATGAAAGAGCTGAAAGCTGAGAAGGAGAATACAAGAGAAAACAGAGTTGTGGTGCACTGACTGCAAGGGAGAGGGTCACACAAAGGAAAATTGTCCAAAAAGGTTATTCTGTGATATTTGTCAAGTGATGAGACATTCCATCAAGGAATGCCCATATAACCTGAAAACAAGCAGCACACAAGTGCTCTTCGCACAAAGGGAACAGTCAACCCCTCCAACCACACCACCGAAATCCCAAAATAATACCAACGCATCCCCTCGAGATTATCACAAAACAAAAAAGACAACAACAATGAACTGAGAAGCCAAATACAATATGACTGCAAAGGCAAACCCATGATACAATGTCAGAAGTGCAACGAATGGGGTCACTTTGCCAGGGAATGCCAAAATGGTCAAAGTTCAGGGGGAAGATTATGTAAATGGTGTGGACCAAGTGACCACAAAGACACCGCCTGCCCCAAACAGAAAGGCATTAATATGATAGACGTGGAGGATTGGAATGAAGAGGTACTGGTGATCACCAAAGCACAAACAAAGAAAGCCATCTACCCAAACCCTCATACGAAAAAGAAACGAATGAAAAAAGCCAAAGCAAAGGTGGAACAAGTGATGGCTAAGGAACGAAGAACTTCTCAGGAGACTCCAAGTGCCTTGTGGTGGTTGGAGTCGGAAAAGAATATCGTACGATAGGTATTACAGACCACCGTACCCATCAAAGTGACCGATCTTCTCTAGACTATGCCTCAATTAGGAATGGCGATCACGAACATAGTCGGTGATGAACAATGCCAACAACAAGAAGGCCAAAGGAAGGAGATAGTAGAAGAACTGCCACCCAAGGGAGAACAAGTCATCGACCCAATGTTGTTGACGGTAAACATCAGGAAGAGATTGGTGATTGTGCAAATGGAGATTAGAGGGAAGAATCTAACAAACACGATAGTCGATGGAGTATCGGGAATCAACGTACTACTCGAGGACATATGGAAGAGTCTCGAGAAACCTACACTTTGGCCACCTGTTAATGAATGATAGCTTCGGTCAGATATGAATGACGATTGCTGTAAGCATCATCGTCATTCATACTTGATCAAAGTTTATCATTTATATTGAAATATTTCTGGAAAAACATTTAATCGAATTTATGAGCATACATATAAAATTTGAATTATATATATGATGTTATATTCTGCATTTCATTAATCGGAATTTACTTACTCATCTGCCACCTTGTAGAAGGGTATATATGAGTTATACTAAACAATGATAAACGACTTTATCATAAGCCGCGCCCTAAGGAACACGTCCCATGAGTGGATGTGTCTCAACTTGTGGAGACACGTCCTCTCATGAGACGTGCCTCTTAGGGGCGGTTCTCCTCTCTTATTTATGGTGGATCCTTCTTTGATATGCAAACATAGAAATCGAATAATGTTCTGCAATCAGCACATTCAAAATAAGAAATTCAAATCTGGAAATTGAAAATCTGAACATAGAAGTTTGAGTAGTATTCTTACACTTAGAATTTTCATAAGTCCCTTAGTCTCCCAATTTGATTGAAGATTTGTTTACATTTACATGGTATCAGAGCCAAGTTGTGTGAATCCAAAACAAATCTAAAATCAGTTTGCTCTAGAAAATTCGTATTTTCTAAAATCGAATTCACATCACATTCTTCATAATGTCAAGTGTGATCAGATTTGAAGATCGCCTTGCAGGAGCAGACAACTTCACATCATGGAAATTTAGAATCATGATGATCCTTAGAGAGAATAAACTAGACTCACTTGTGAAAGAAAATAAAAAGGAACCAGAGGCTGAACCTGAGAAAACTCAATGGGTTGAAAACAATGAAAAGGCCATGAAAATTCTAGTAGATGCAGTTAGGGATCATATAGTGCCTATCTTAGCAAAACATGAAACTGCATACCATATGTACAAATCTCTTGAGAGTACCTATGAGATTAACAACACCTGCAGGACTCTTGCATTAAAAAGGCAAATCAACAATGCACAAATAAACAAAGGAGAGTCCATTAATGCATACTTCATGAGGATTATTGAACTAAGGGATCAATTATCCACAATTGGATATCAGATTGATAGCAAAGAGTTAACTCTAATTGCACTAGGAGGCCTACCAAACTCATGGGAGTCATTTGTTCAAGGAATAAGTGCGAGATCTAAACTCCCTAAGTTTGACAGGCTAAGAACTGACTGCCTTCAAGAAGAAACAAGACTTTCCACAAAAGAGAATAAACAGAAACACATAGATGAAGACATTCATGTTCTCCACACAACATCTAATAAGAGGAGTAAGAAAAACTCCTACAAGAGAGGATCTTTTAAAAGAAAGAGAAGTTCCAATGGAAAGGAATCTTATAAGAAGAAAGATATCTCTCAAGTACAATGCTTTAGATGTGATCAGTATGGCCACTATGCAATGAAATGCCCTGATAGAACTAAACAACAAGCATCCTTTGCCAAAGTAGGAAAGTCAAACCCAGATCATGAATCTGAGAACTTTGTGTTCTATACAGCCCTTTCTAGTCAAGTATCTGACAACACTCAAAATTGGGTAATTGATAGTGGTTCCTCCAGACACATCACAGGGTTCAGAGAACACTTGGACTCTATGACTGAAAAGTCTGATGAAGAAGTAACCATCGGGGATGATTCTGCATACCCTGTAAAAGGGGTTGGAACGTGTTCCATCAAGTTGAAATCTGGGGTTTCTCTGCAACTCACTGGAGTCTTATTTGTACCTAGAATAAAGAGAAATCTTATATCCATCTCTGCCCTTGAAGACAATGGTTACAGAGTTACATTTATGGATGGGAAAGTTCTAGTATGGCCTAAGAAATCATCTATCAAGAAAGCTCTAACCATAGGCATAAGACAAGGGTACCTTTACAAACTATACACTGAGGTTAAACAAGCCCTTACCCTTGACATTGTTGATACAAATGAAATTTGGCATAGAAGATTAGGACACCTTCATTTTCGTGCCCTAGCTTCTATGGAAAAACTTGTTACAGGCTTACCCAAGTTAAAACCATCTCATGAGGGAACTTGTAAAGGTTGTGCCCTAGAAAAGAATACAAAGGGATCCTTTCAGAATAGCCTGAGTAAAACCCTTAATGTGTTAGAACTGGTTCACTCTGATTTATGTGTACCCATGTATGTACAATCTAAAGCAGGATTTCTATACTATGTCATATTTGTAGATGACTTCTCTAGGAAAACCTGGATCTATTTCCTTAAGTGTAAAGAATCAATAGAAATCCTTAAAAGGTTCAAAGAGTTCAAAGCCCTTACTGAAAACTTCTCTGGAAAGAAAATAAAAACCTTAAGGACAGATAATGGGAAAGAATACACCTCCGAGATTTTTTAAGGAATTTTGCATGAGTGCTGGAATTAAGAGGGAGTTCACAGTTGCCTACAACCCTCAACAAAATGGGGTTGCTGACAGGAAAAATAGAACCATTGTAGAAGCTGCTAAGGAAATGCTACTTGACAAAAACATTGAAACTTCTTTCTGGGCAGAAGCCTCTAGGACTGTTGTCTATATCCAAAATAGATGTCCTCATTCTCATCTTGATAACAAAACTCTCTATAAATCCTGTCTTTCATGATAGATCTAAGCATAATGAGATCCCCTATCATTATGTAAGAGATATGGTGGAAAGGAAAGTGATTCAGTTGGAGTATATTAGTACAAATGATCAAACTGCAGACATTCTCACCAAGCTTCTCTCTCGAATCAAGGTAGAGCACTTCAGGAAGAAACTTGGTATGGTTGAAATGTAATTTGTTATTTATGTTTGAAATACAAATTTTTTATAAATTGTACTAATAAATAAAGATGTTTAATGTGTAAACTCTTTTGTCATGTGTGTGACTCCATGACTTTATGGGCCTACTCCCCCTGTGTACATTATTGAAAGGTGACGATCTTTCTAATAATGAGCACTTGTATTTGACATTGTAAAGTGATGACTCTACAATGATAAACTATCATGATAGATATCATGTGACTTGATATCTGTGGACATGCCATGATAGTATCTCTTGGACACTTTGATTGATATCATGGGACTTGATATCATTTGTAGATCATTGTGATCCTTAAGAGATAATCATGGTGGATATTTATATCCGTGGATATGCCATGAATTATGGTAGACATCATGTGACTTGATGTCAGTGCACATACCATAATAAAGATATGTTATGAAGAATGTCATGTGACTTGACAATATTGAGAAATCATACCATGTCTTAGATATCACGTGTTAAGGTGATATCTCTACTTATTTGATTTGAAATATCTTCCCTAGCTAAGAGAGAGTGTTAATGAATGATAGCTTGAGGGAGTGTTAATGAATGATAGCTTCAGTCATATATGAATGACGATTGCTATAAGCATCATCGTCATTCATACTTGATCAAAGTTTATCATTTATATTGAAATATTTCTGGAAAAACATTTAATCGAATTTATGAGCATACATATAAAATTCGAATTATATATATGATGTTATATTTTGCATTTCATTAATCAGAATTACTTACTCATCCGCCACCTTGTAGAAGGGTATATATGAGTTATACTAAACAATGATAAACGACTTTATCATAAGCCGCACCCTAAGGGACACGTCCCATGAGTGGACATGTCTCAACTTGTGGAGACACATCCTCTCATGAGACATGCCTCTTAGGGGCGGGTCTCCTCTCTTATTTATGGCGGATCCTTCTTTGATATGCAAACATAGAAATCGAATAATGTTCTGCAATCAGCACATTCAAAATAAGAAATTCAAATCTGGAAATTGAAAATCTGAACATAGAAGTTTGAGTAGTATTCTTACACTTAGAATTTTCATAAGTCCCTTAGTCTCCCAATTTGATTGAAGATTTGTTTACATTTACACCACCGACATTTCAATTGGTGGGCGCCGACCAGCATGGCATCAAGACACTGGGAGCGCTGATGGCACAAAAGGTGACGATCGAGACACAACCAATCTTTGTTGAACTTTGTAGTCATTCCACCGCAGAAAAAGGCGTACGACGCATTGCTCAAAAGAGGGTGGTTGGTTGCAGCCAAAGCAGACCACAACTAGAAAAGGAACAAACTGCTGATAGAGAACAATGGAAGGAAATATGTAATCAACTTGAGGAACCAAACAATCAATGAGGAACTAGCATCATTGGGCTCAGAGTCGAAAGGAGGATCAGGAATGGATGAAGAAAGGGGAACTATTGACAATTATAAGGTGAAAAAATAAATGGAGAAAATTAAAAATACTGCCAAGTAAAATTAAAGTGAAAAAATGGAAAAATATTAAAAGGAAGGTACCATACGACTGTTTGAAAATGCACAAAGGAAAGTGTGCACAGTACGAAGAGAAGGAAGTACGAACGAACAAGAGACAGGGAAGGCTATATGGACAAAGACACAGAGAACCCCGTACGGAGGAGCACAAGTTCGTATGGCCAACATCAGAGAGAAGATACCGTATGGAGTCAACAGAATTACACGGTACGAAGGGAACGGCAAGTGAATCATTGCACAGTACGGTGATAGCATGAGTCAACTCCTTGCATAGTATGAAGGACAAGCAACATACCGTACGACGTGGCACAAGGAAGGAAGGAAGGCCATTTGTCATTGATATCCAGAAGGCCATTACCATTTGTCATTGAACCATACATTTCAATTATGTGTGCCTTGGTAGCAGCATGGTTTCCTAGAAATGAGGATCAAGATGCAAAAGATGTCTTTGAATTTCAAGCAAAGCTTCCAAGGACATGGTTCAAGAGCATTGATCAACAGCCCATGATCAGGGACAAGAACTATGTTTCTTGGTATCCCTTTGGTTTTTGATTGGTCTCTGAAGCTACAAGTCCAACCAATTAACACTAGTTTCCCTCTTGACTTTAACAACCTTGATTTCACGGAAGTAATCTCTGCGCATTTTGACCCAGACAGAAGTAGATGTTGTCGTGTTGTTAATGTTGTAGCTGACATCTCTATGTCAAAGTACACAATGCTCCAAGTCTGGTTGCAGTTTCTTCATCATCTTCTGAGATGTGCCTCAAAGCAATATTAACCTCTCTGCAGTCAAATGTTCTTCCATCTGATATAATAGCATTATGTGACTTGGGTGCAAAGATCACCACCAATTTTCATTGCAAGGGGCAGGTAGATATAGAGCCATAATAGAAACTAGCAGGTGAAAACAGATTAAGCCAAGGCCATATGGTATTTTACAGGCTTATACATTCATCAAAGTGTATTGGATAAGCATTCACTAAAGTTCCAAATTTCCAAGCATGTAGGGTGCAGTTTTAGTTTTGAGAGCTTGGAGAACATTCCATAGAGCTCAAAGCACATGTACACCATCCCATGCAATATCTTTAATAGGAAATACGTGTAACTTTAGGCAATTTTATATGCTTAAAGGAAAGAGCTTGCCTAGCATATGGTATGTAGCCACAAAGATAGCAAGATTTTGTGTGCATGTTAAGGGGCCCACAAGAAAAAGAGAAAGGGCTCGCCAAGGCTAACAAAAGAAACAAAGCCCCGAGCAGTTTAATATGAAAGGCCTGCAGAGATATTTACTAAGCTTGCAAGGATAAAAGAAAAGGCCACACCGATGATCAATTATAAATGCTCAGAAGCCATAGATTACTTTAAACCTACAGTGCAAGGGGTTTCAGAGCGCATTTTTGGGAGCTATCAAAATAGGAAAAGAGCAATCGGTTGCAAGGTGGATGACTTGGCAGGTGGGGCCTATACCATAAAATAAAGATGGGACCTGTAGCATCAATTGTTTCCTTGGAAAATATGACAAATGTGCCTGCATATTATTAAAGTATGCTTTGTATAATGCTTTAGTGTTAGTAGATGAAAATGAGACTGCACATTTAAAAAATTATCTTTGACTTTAACAATTCAAGGCCCATTATACATAAGTTCATTCATTAATTTTTAAAACTTTTAGCTTATAAAATTAAAGCCCATGGATGAATATTTAAGGTTTCACTCACATTTTTAAAGAGTAGGAATATTTTTATAAAAGATTTGGCCTAATAATGTAAAAGAAAGCCACGGGAATATAATGTAAAGCTGTTAGAATTGGCTATGGCTGCCAAGATCTTGAGACCAAATGGAAAGCACAATGAGAGAAACGAATGTGACAAGAATAAATTGTATTCTTATCAATATAATTCAATGATATATTTGTGATGTACAATGTAGTAGAGGACCCTTGGTTATATAGCCAAGGTGAGATACAAGATGTCATAGGATTATGACAAGTGTCTTAATCATATAACATGAGACAACTAATTACACTTACCTAGGTTCACATGTGTTACAAATCAAAAGATAAGATAACAACTAATGACAACTAACACCTTCTAAAAAAATTATTTCCTATGACCTAAGTAAACTTAACAAGTGTAAATAAGTCCCCTAGCAATGAATTAACTAGCTACAAGACTTTATTTACACCGACACCCCCCTTAAGTGCAACTTAGGGAGTAGCAAATTATTATGCAAATGACACAAAGATGCAAGAATGGGTCCCCGCTACTAGGCCATGTTAGGTACCCATGTACAAATGAAAATGAAATCTCTCACAAACAAAGAAAAGGAGAAAACCCAGTGGGACAAAACTCCTCCCCAAAAGAGAGATAAAAGATACAAAATAGAAATGCTCTCAATGAAGAATGAGAAGGCCAAAACCTCATGTGAGGAAAAAGACCCCCCCATAAGAGAATGAGAAGAGAGACAAGGTAGCCCCCCCTCAATGTTGAGTCTCCTACAATGATGGTAGAAGCTCAACATTGAATGTTGAAGATGATCCAAAAGCGCCAAACAACATTCCTCCCCTTAGGAAGAAACAAAACCAAGAATGTATGCAGGATGTCAAGAAGATGGATGATGTATGATGTCTCTGAAGCATGCTCAAGTGTCTCCATGTTGATGTTGAAAGTTGTCACACTCCAAATAGGCGTTCTAGGCCACACTGCTAAAAAGGACAATCCAAAATCTAGTAGAGATGAATGTAGAACATGATCTAAAGACAAAGAAGCCTCCTCCAAATGTTGTCCAAAAGTATCCACAGTCACTTCAAACTGCAAGGAATGATCATGTAGAGATTGAAAAAGAGGGTCAAAGTGTTCCCTTGCAACAACTGAAGGAGCATCTTCATCAAAGAGAAGATGAATGCTATTGATGATGTCCCCCAAATCTGCAAGATGAGACTCCACAAACAAGTCTAAAATACCTATCAAGAAGTCATCTAAAGTAGCCAAATCTAAAAGACAATGTATGTCCTACTGCACTGAATCACAAGGAACCAAAATTGTAGCAACACAAGCATCATCAACCGCAACAATAGATGGAGGAGATAGAATGCATGGCTTAAGTACTGGATCTGATGTGAGAACTCCCAAGTTCAAAAAGCCAAATATCTCCTCTGAATCATAGTTCATGCTAAAAGTGTGATCAATAACCTAAGGAACAATGTCACCATCACAAGAAAAAACTGCAAAGGTATATAACCGAGATGAATGATCAACCACCCCAGTAGCAATGATCTCTCTACTCTCCAAGTCTCGAATGATGACTAAATTAGGTGTGAACTCCACACTTCTCCCATCTCCACCATGTGTAATTTGATATATGGAAAGAAGATTGTTCATCAAATGAGGAACACACAAAACATCCTGGAAAGTGTTGTCCCCAAAACTAATAGATCCCTTCCCAATTACACTCATGTATGTATTGTTTCCCATCAAGATAGGAGACATAGTACAAGGCTGAAATGAAGAGAAGATAGACTGTGAAGATGCCATATGATGAGATGCTCCTGAATCTAGAAGCCATCTCCCTGATCCTAGACTTGAAAAGGCGCAAAGAGCTTGACCTTTATTTCTTGATGTAGATGCTTGGCCTTTGTCCTTTTGGACTGTTTTGAAGGAGGTGACTCAGACATTCTAGAAGGCAAATCAATGTGATTCTTTTGGAGAAGATTTTTTAACTCATCAATAGCTTTCTTATAACAATAGTGTTCTTCATGTCCATCCTTCTTGCAATATGCACAAAAAGGCCTCTCCTTCTTGGATGATTCTCCTTTTGAGGATTCTGATTCTTTATGTGGCTTGTTTTTTTTCTTCTTTTGCTTCTTATCAAAATTCCTTGATTCTTTCTATACCTTTGACTCACTTGCCACCAATGCATGTGGAAGTCTTGATTAGACCCATGTTCATTAACTTAGCTTCCTCTTGGATTAGGAGATTTGCAAAGTCATCAAACTTAGGATCAACATATGATGCTCCCATAGAAAGTCGATGGGTGTGAAAGCCAGAAAAAAATACTGAATACTCAGGACCAAGCTTGGATAACACATTCAAAATCCACTGTAAATCCTCTTTATCAATGTTGCACTCTTTCAACTGTGTTCTTAGTTGCTTGATTTTGGAAATGTAGTCTTGGATGTGGTCAAAACTTTTAGGATCAAGATTCATCAAATCATTTTCAAAAGTCTCCCAAGCCTCTTTAGGTCTTTTGCATGATTCAATATGAAATTGTAAATCAAATGAGACTAATGAACATATGCATCCAAGTGTTTTCTCACAATTAATCTCCCATCTTGCCAATTTTGAAGCATTAGTAGGTTGAGAAATGGTTTCCTTTAGATAACCTATTAGACATTTTCCCATGAGATAGTTCTATACTGATTTTCTCCATGTAACATAATTATGTGGAGTTAGGAGTTCAATTTGAGATTTCCCCATTGCAAGAACACAAACCAAGCAAAAGAATGCAATCAACCACTACAAGATTACCCCCCCCAAATCACTCAATCATGAAACCCCCCAGCAATATATGATCTTGGCACTTTATGAGTAGTGCGTTTACAGTTGCCACTTGCCAAAAACAGCGAAGTGGTATTGATCTTGCTAAATGAAAATGCCAAAAATAGGCCACAGAATCAAGTACAATGTTTGGTACAAAATGAAATCAATCTGATCATACCACTCAAAAGTACACAAAAAATTATGCACTTTCAAAAAACACTACACCCAAAAATGATACCATAGGAGCGAGTTATGAGCTCCCGAAGTTCCCAAAATGAGGATGAAGCAGCAACACTTGTGAGAATTTGCAATTTCTAAAAAATCCAAACACGAAAAACCAAAATTTGATTGCACCACTAGGTAGAGCACAAAAAATTAGCCCAAATAAAAAAAAAATTATCAAAAAAATGAGTCAAAATGAGCAATATATGGCCCTCTAAAGTTTGACTACAAAATCAAAAAGCTCAATGGAAGGGGGCCATAAAATTTTCAAAGAGTGTTGACGTAGTGCTAACGTCAGCAAAACATGATGTTAAATTTGACGTTCTCCCGCCTGTCAAAAAAGGATATACTCGGCCAATTGGAATATTCTCTATTCTCCAGCTTAAAATTGACATGTTCCAAACCGTCAAGCGCTCAATCCGTCTGTCAGAATATTTAGATGGAATATACTTTATGCTCGTCGCTGGATTTTGATTTGTTGTTGCCACCGATGGAAGATTTTTCACCGTCGGGTGAGAGAAATTTGACCATCGGTTTTTATTTATGCACCCGCGGATGGAGGTGAGGCCATGGTACGGGGTACTACTAGGAGCCGCATGGCAGCTGCGGGACCCGTGGGTACTCTGAAAAGTACAAAGTACTATGTGAAAACTGCAGAATTCTTTTTTTTCTCACCCCTTTTGATTTTTTAATAAAAAATTTCAAATAAAAATTGCGGAAAACTTTATGAAAATTCAAAAAAAAATTAATAAAATTCACCAGTGGATTTTTAGCCAACTGAGTCGATTTTTTTTTTTACAACACTACGGCTTGCAATTATGACACAACCTGGGGGCCATACGGCTCTTGGGGCAAATTTTTTTTGCCTCACCGGACAATTGCTCCGAATTCAACGAATTGGCAGTCGATCTTAGGGTTTTTGGCCCTTCTGAACACAATGGCAGGGTCGGATTTGACCCAAAATGCTCTAAAAATGCAGCTACCTTTTGGATCTGGCAACCACTCTTCAGCTTCAAACCCTCATAGATTTGGCCTCGTATGTCCAATTTGGACGAAACAAAAGAAAAAATTGACTTTCTCGAACCTTTCAGACATAATGGTGAGCTTAGATTTACACCAGCAAGCTCCGATTTAAACCTACAATAATGAGCCAAAAATGGAACCCCCCCAAATCTGGTATTTCTATCAAGTTTTTCTAATTCTTCGGATCATCATACAATGCAAGAGAAGAGCATACTCAACTTTTCAAGATTTACCACCTCTCTTCAAAAAAAGACTATCCAATGGCACCCAACCTGCTCTAATACCATGTTAGAATTGGCTATAGCTGCCAAGATCTTGAGACCAAATGGAAAGCACGAAGAGATAAATGAATGTGACAAGAATAAACTGTATTCTTCAATATGATTCAATGATATGATTGTGATGTACAATATAGAGACCCCTTGGTTATATAGCCAAGGTGAGATACACGATGTCATAGGATTATGACAAGTGTCTTAATCATATAACATGAGAAAACTAATCACACTTACCTAGGTTCATATGTGTTACAAGTCAAAAGATAAGATAACTAATGACAATTAACACCTTCTAGAAAGATTCCTTTGTTGGAAATATTGTCATTGATGTCAAAATAAAAGGATGAAGTTGTTGATGACAAATGAATGGACAAGATTGAGAAAAAGAGAGATTGTAGAAATAATGCTTATAATATAAAAAGTTTAAGAAAAGCCAGATGTTACATACAATGATGAGTATAAGAGGGACGCGTAATCACTAGTGACAAAAACAAAGTAACTGTTCGTGGGAGTATGGAATACGAGTGAAGCCTTGCTTAGATATATGTTGATCGGACTATAATCTATTATCAACTCAATGACATGTTTGAGTCATGACAAGAGTCTCTAGCAATGATCGACTTTATCACCTATTGTGGATGTGGCACATTAAATCGGGTCATTGATCTATTCCCCAGCCATGCAAAGAATATCACATCTCTCAGCCACACAAAGAATATGAGAAATGCAGAGAGTTCTCAGTGGATGATGTCTCTTGTCTGGAAACAATACTGGAATTTGATTCAAAGGTAAATGACAGAGTCAAGATATCTATAGGAGGACCCGATAATAATTCAAGCTTTCAAATTTGGGCATCATAGCATCTACAGAAAGTTTCAAGAGAAAGATAAAATCATATAGGAAAAATAAATCAAATGTGAAATGACGTAATTGTGGACAATAAGATTCTAGTGAGATCTCAGCAACTACTGAAGTCGCGAATTCTTTAACCAAAGACTCGATTCTATCAAACAAAGTCTGAAAGAATTAAAATAAGCAATCATTCAGCAAAATATATTTGAGGAAGAAGCGATATCTTCTAATGATGAACAAATAATAACAAAGACATGTTTCACAAAAAGCAAGATGTTAATTGCTGCAAACAAACTCAGCATATGCGACTTAACTAATCACCCTTTTTGAAAAAATACAACTAGGTGTTTATGAAAGTTAACTAATCAATCTTTGAAGAGGTGTGAATCAAAAAGGCTTAAGGACGGGTTCTTTTCTAAAGGTTACAACTTATAAATCAAGAGATGTGCTTCTTCGAATAAGGACGCATACATCTATAGGTGCGACTGTTGATTAAGAGAAAGAATTTTGGAGTTGTTAAATCTAAATACCAATATTTGAAAAGGCATCTACAGCAAATTAAATGGAGCAAGCAAATTAAAGTAATTAGATTTGCAAAAAAAATCAGATTTACTTTGTGAAGAGATAATTTTGAAGGATACAAGATTTGTTATGTTCCTTCATTTAAGGGACACAATGCTTGAGTGAGATATATGAATAACACTCCATTCAAAGTTTTAAGTGTGATTGGGTAAGTGAGTAGTCTAAATCTGAAGTCCCGTCTTCTTGTGTGGGCTAAGTGTGAGATCATTCATCACCAAGGCAGATTGGAGGATTGGGATAGTGCAGGTCAAATTGAAGGCATCATCTTGCAATCATCAAGTCAAGGTTTGGTGCCTTGCATTAGGGGTTGGTGCTCCTTGTAGGTTGGTGCCTACTAAAACTGTAGAGGTTTGGGTGTACCTTGTAGATTGCAGTCTACTAAATCATCTCTTTTGTAAGTCAAGTAGGTTGGTGCCTACTTCATTTTAAAAAAAAATTATTATTTCAATAAAGTTGTATCAACTTGTGTAAATTGGTTCATATCATTAAGTTGATGTTGATGAAAGTTTAAGTTTGTGTAGAAAGTTAAAAAGGTGAAAATTTTGTATTGATTTACTGATTCACCCCCCTCCCCCTCTCAGTAAATAAACTTAACATGTGTAAATAAGTCCCCTAGTAATGAATTAACTAGGTACAAGACTTTATTCATACCAACAAAAGCAAGTCCACAAAGGAAAGTTTTTAGGGTTTTGGCAGCAGAGAGCAACACAAAGGTGTTTCCTTTTTGAACAAAAGCGGTTTGACTCAAAGAAGAGCAGTCTCATACAGTTTTCACTTCACTCTAAGACATTAATAGGTGGCAAGCATGCAGCAGCGACACATTTTAGATTAGCATCATCTGCAGCTCTGTTTTAGCAGGATTTCTGCAACTGATTTTGTGAGGGCAAATATTGTTATTCTATTCTGTTTTCCCCTATTCTCTTCTCATTTATAAATATATCCAGCTTTTTGCAAGCTGAGGACGAATCTTGGCAGACCTGTGCTTTTAGAAGCCTTGTGTGCCCAGCTTTCTTTTCTCAACTTTTCATTTGTAAGCTCCAGGGCAATCATTGTTAATGAGTGTGGCATTCCGGCAACCTATTATGGTATATACTTGTGCAAATAACTGGAGTATTTAATATAGTAACCATGATTCATATGTATCATTTTGTTGTGTTGCTTACTGACTGCCTTCTACATTTTTATGATTGTGTTCACTTTGATTCCATTGACTATTAAATTTTGTGCTGGTAATCCCTGTGAAAACAATGAATTCTTCTATTTTGGCACATCGCCATTTAAATTCATTTTATGTTTTAAGTTCTTCCCATTTTCACCCCAACAAATTAGGTTAGTGCTAGAATAGGCAAGGAACCGGCCTTTTCGTCATCCTTTATTTTGGAGTTCCCCACTTACAAGACTTCCCATTGCTGATCTCAGAGTGGCACTGTTACTGAGCATATTTGAACACCAATAGAATGTGGTTGCAATATCTGAGTATCGACATGATGATCTAACTTATATTTAGCAGCACGGAGATTCAAAGCATAACTTTCATAATATTTAACAGTAGAACTCTAACATGAAATATTTCTTCTGTTTGTACGTACAGTGGTTCATGTTTCTAGAATTGCCAGAACCTTCCTATTATGGTCCTCCTTTTTTGACTTGAGTTAAAAAGAAAAAACTATTTCTAAACTCAGCTGGTCATATTTTACACCATTTGACTCCTAATCATGTTACCAACAAAGAAGCATGTTCATGAGAATTGGTAGATCGCAATTATGTAGAAGAGCTTCTACGAAAAATATTGTATTAAAATTTTGCATCAAAGGTTCAGATCACATTCCATGATGCATTATTTAGATGATTAAACAATGACAAAAGATATGAGGATTGCTAGATTAACTCAATATGTAAACCCTTAAATGCAAACAGAATTTTGTTGTCATGTTAACAACTTAACAACAATGAGTCTGTGACCAAAAAATTGGCAATTAAGACAAAAGTTATAAAAGAAACAAAGCTAGAAAAGAAGCCTTTAATTTTTATATTCAATTTGCTACTAATTTTAATTCTAGAAATTTCTAATTTAATTTGTCTACCTTGAAATTTGATATTATGTATTTCTTTCAAGCAACCTTAAGCCTTCAAATATTATCTTCTGTTGTGCGTTATGTTTCTTTCATTTAAAAATTTTAAACTTAATTTAACTCATTGTTTCATTGTTAGTTTCACAAGAATTTCTAATTTGATTTTCATCTCTTTTTAATTTTTATTTCATTCTCTTGGTATTTGATGTTTGAATTTTTTTTAAGGTTTTATTATATTCTAATTTGTCTTAATTGTCAATTTTTTGGTCCACGTTAACATAGCTAAAAATCTCTTCTCACAACTAGCATTTAAGGCTTGTTGTGACCTTTTCACACATCACCCCAATCTAATGGGGACCCCCTAATTTTTGCTCCATTTTGGTCTTTTGGCTTTGGTTTTACGTCTCTCTCTTTTTGTTTCCTCTATCTTTCTGATGATGTACCTATCTTTTGACCTGGTTTGAAATTTTGACTAAGTCTAAAGTGCAGTTAGACAGATTAGGGTTTCCATTCTTCAAGCTAATTTGAGGTCAAATTGAGTTGGAAAATTGAATTCTGCGCTTAACATCGCAATCAGGAGGCTTCAACAAGGCTCCCATCAAATTTTCACCGAATTCTGACAATTTTCTATTTTTAGCAAGTTCTGGCTTCAGGAGCATTTTTAGGGTTTGCATGTGTGCTTTTTCAATGCATGTCTGGAGAATCTTTTTAGGTTTTCCAAGAGCTTCATGATGATATAGCATGCAAATTGAGATGATGACTTTTTAACAGTACTGCCTTCAGGAGCAATTTTTAGGGTTTGCATGTATGATTTTTTAGTGCATGTCAGGATATTCTTTATGGGTTTTTCAAGAGCTTCGTGATGATATGACATGCAATTCAAGTTGATCATTTTTCAGGGACTTACTATTTTTGGCAGGTACTCGCATGTAGACCAGTTTTCTAGGTTTTTCTGGGTTTTTTGAGATCTCCCGAGCAGTATGACATGCAAATGCATCCAACAATTAGTTAACCACTTTTTCAAGCACTTACGATTTTTAGCAAGTTCACTCCAGCCACTCCCCAGCACATCAGTTTCACGAGTAGAGCAACATGCAACAGAAACGGGGTCAAACAAAATTCATTTGAGGCGCACGCAAGTCAAATTAGGGTTTCCAGCTTCGGTACTCAAAATAAGGGGTAAAATGTTAGAATCTCTAAAAAATGATGTATCCCATCATGATCAGCATCTTTCAAGGAGTCCACTGGTAAAATTTGAGCGCAATCCGACTACTTACTATTTGTAGTAAGTCACCTTCAGAACAGGGCTATAAATAGCAGGTCAGCACAAAGCACCAATGTGAACAGGTCAAATAGGTCATGAGCATCCCATGGAGCAAATTTCAAGTCAATCAGGGTTGTAGAAGTATGAAAATCAAGGGATTTACTAAAAATAGAAAGCTAGGGCGAACCAGTTGCAAAATTGGCTAAGTGTTCAGATAGGTTCAAAGTCATTAAAAAAAAATGGAGGTATCACCTGTCATATGCACCCCAGGCATCATGGAGGCTTGAAAACTTTCTAAGGCATTGAAAATTCCCTGACACCCTCAAATGCGCCCAATTTGGAGAATGAGGAAGAAAACGCCTAAGTGAAGTAAAGTTGCCTGACACCCCCCTAAATGCGCCCAAGTTTGAGAAGTTGGAGGAAATTTTTCCAAGGCAAGTGAAATGGAAGCTCAACCCCCAGAATGCGCCCAAGTTGTCAAGGGGGGCACAAATTTGTTTAAGTGTTTGAAAAATGGCACCACCACACTTGAAATGCGCCCTAGGCATCAAGGTGACTTGAAAAAATTTCTAATTCTTCAAAACTAGAAGCAGCCACCTCTAGATGTGCCCAAGGTAGCAGGAGTCATAAAAAATTTCTAAGTCTGTGATAGAAGATGGAAGGAGGCCTAGCAAGGAGTAGAGTGGAGTTGAAAAAATTTCTAAGTATTAAAATGGCACTACCACCTTCCAAATGCGCCCTTGGTAGGAATGAGGATAGGAAAAAATCCTAAGGCAAACAAAAGTGGAGGCATGACCCCCTAAATGCACCCAAGTTGAAAGGGTGACTTCAAAAAATTCTAAGTGTTGTGAAATGGAAGCTTAAGGGGTGGAATGCGCCCATTATAAGTTAAATGCTTGGAAAATTTTCTAAGTCAAAGA
Source organism: Sequoia sempervirens (assembly GCA_007258455.2). Classification (NCBI taxonomy): domain Eukaryota; kingdom Viridiplantae; phylum Streptophyta; class Pinopsida; order Cupressales; family Cupressaceae; genus Sequoia; species Sequoia sempervirens. Next base: position 179,530,306 of record VDFB02026320.1, read on the forward strand.
AAACTTGAAGCTCCCCCCCTAATATGCGCCCATCAAGGTGAGGTAGCTGGAAAAGTTTCTAAGTGTTGAGAAACTAAAGCTTCACCTCCTAACTGCGCCCTAGCTCCAAGAGGGTGAGTTGTAAATTTGTCTAAGTCAACAAATTGGAAGGAGACCCCTCCAAATGCGCCCTTGCCAATAGAGGAAGAAGCTAAAAATTTCCAAGTCATTAAAAGTTGCTTTACACCCCTCAATATGCACCCATGGAAGGAATGGGATGAAGAATTCACTCTAAGGCATGGAAAAATGAAGCACATGGGTCTAGATGCGCCTAAGGAAGAGACATCAAGATAAAAGAATTTCCTAAGGGAAGAAATAAAAACAACAAAGGGTCAAATGCACTCTTGAAGAAGGGGTAAGAAAATTGTCTAAGTCAGAGAAAATGAAAGCTCGAGCCTTCATACGCGCCCTCAAGATGAAGTGGAACTCAAACATCAAGATAGGTGAATGAAATTGTTAAGGCAAGAAGATAAAACATCAAGATGATATGCGTCCTAGCACACAGATGTTAAATGCAAGTTATGGGGGCAAAGTACCAGACCTTGGAAGTCAGAACATGGAAATCAGGTAAGTGAAGTGAATTTATATTATAAATTGTCTTGATGCTCTTCTCTTTATTTGTTTTGCAGGATGAACGCTAGGACCAAGGCATGATGACTTGAGGTGATGGAACAAATACTCCTGGACAACATTTGGAAGAAGATAAAGCTACATGTTTGAAACTCCTCCATGAAGTCTCATTTGCGCCCGAACCGTGAAGGGAGATGTTGAAAGAAACAACTAAGTGTTGAAATTCCTCCACAAGAATCTAAATGCGCCCAACTCAAAGAGGCAGGTGGCAAGGAAGAAATGGTTGAGTCCTGTTGTGACCTAATTCACACCTCGCCCCATTGCAAATGGGGACCCTTGTTGTTTGCCTTTTAGGTTTTGCTTTCATGTGCCTCGTTTTGTCTGCTCTCCATTTGGGGGTTTTGAGTCTGAATTTTGAATGGTCACCCGAGTCAAGCAATTGAGTTTTAGCCTGGATCACTGTATAAACGTCACCATCGTGCTTAAAGGGCCTGGTAGACGAAGATCGACTATCGTTTCAGTCAAATCCGACACCTCCAAGTTTTTAGGGTTTCTCACCCCGGGCCCCTATTTTTTTAGGACCTACTTTTTTTGGCACTTTTGGGCAATTCTGGGATCCCTATTTTTTAGGGTCTATTTTTGGAAAGTTGCTATTTTTGGAAAATTTCTATTTCTAGAAAGTTTCTATATTTAGAAAGGTCATGAGTTTCAAAAATCCACTTAGAAGTTCGAAAAGATCAACGAAACTCTCAGAAAATCGATTCGAAATTTTTTTGAAATTTTGGTAAAATTCTGGAAAATCACATAAAAAGTTCAAAAAATCTGAAAAATTTGCTCGAAAATGGTGAGAAATTCTGGAAAATCGCAGAAAATGGTGAATAAGATGATGAATCTGTCAACAAATTGGTAAAAAAATCAGGAAATTCATCAAGATCTCTGAACAATCCATGAAAAATCTGAGAAACTCATGATAAATCTGAACATCGTTCATGGAGAAGACTAAACTTTGTGAAAATTTTCCTAAGTAAGGAGTTTACCAGCATGGAGAATGGAGAAAATAAGTCAATGGTGAAGGCTTCAGCCTTAGTCAAATGGGCAATGCCAAAGAAAGTGAGGAAGTCCGCCCAGCAAGAGAGCCAATGGCAAACAATCTGGCAAAGTCTGCCCTCAGCATGGCCTAACAAATGATGAAGTCCGCCCATGGAGAAGAGGGATTTGTCTAAGGAAATGAGGAGATGGCCAACCAAAGGATGAAGTCCGCCCTATGCAAATGGCCAAGCATTTGATCAAGTCTGCCTTAGTCAAAGAGGAAGTGGCAAAGCAAACTATGAAGTCCGCCCTTGTGTGGCTGGGTAAAGGTTGGCAATGGTAAGCCAACTAGTAATGTCCGCCTATGTCCATGTGGTAATTGGCAATGAAAGCAAGCAAGTCCGCCTTAGCCAAGAAACTAAGTGGCATCAAAAGAGAGGAAGTCTGCCTTGGCTAAGTGTTAGATGGCATAAAATTGTATGAAGTCCGCCCAGCTAGAGTGAAGATGGCTTGACAAAGGCTAAAGTTCGCCCAGCCTTAGAGAGAAATGGCAAGCCAAGTTGCCAAGTCCGCCCCAAAGCAAAGGATAAAATGGCTAAGGCGTAGCCAAGGCAAAATGGTAAATGGCAACAAAGATGGTGAAGTCCGCCCACTAGATGGCAAGGAAAAGATCAAAGTCCGCCCTTGTAAGTGGCTTGAAGATAGACAAAGTCCGCCATGTATAGAGGGGTGAGAAAAAATTAAAACTTTGCCTAAGTCTAAACCTTTGGAAAATGAAAATATGCATGGCACTTAGGAAATTCGCCCAAGTGTTTAGAGAAAATTTTCGCCATGGCTAGCTAAATTGTGGAAAAATCAAGAGAATTTGGACAAATAAAATTGGACGTGGCAAAATAATTTTGGACAAGAGGCAATTTATGGCCAAGGAAATGTTGGACGTGGCTAGAGAAATGTTGGACGAAAAATATTTATGGCCAAATAAAATTGGACATGGCTAGATAAATTTTGAAAAAACGATTAAAAATCATGGCCAAATGAAGTTGGATGATAGAGATTTTGGCAAGAAGATTGAGAAAGTGAAAATTCGCCCAAGGCATTGATGAGGAAATTTTCGAAAATCAAAAGTAATTCGCCATAGAACGAATGGGTTGGAATGGACACATAAAATAATTATTTTACTTATTTTAATCATTTATTTTCCAACACCCAAAAGGATAAGCCTTAAAAAAATTCGAAATTGGAAAGAAAGATAAAGAGCTTTCGTTAGACTAACGTCGAAATTGGAAACTTTCCCGGACAAGATCATTGAAGATAAAACTTGCCATCCGGAAGCAAAGTGAAAGATGAATTCAAACTCAATTCAAAGGAAACAATGCAAATTTTCTAAAATAATCGATCTTCTCACCTCTATAAGTGATTTCACTTCTCATTTGTGCAATCATTCAATTTTTGAAGAAAGTGTGAGAAGAAAAGGTTGAGAAAATCTGCAGCAAAGTGAAGGAAATATTTTGTTATCAGCTTGCATTGTGATCGTGATTACTTCTCCAAGAAGTCACAAGGCAGATTTGTTTTGTCCATTTCATTTTAACATGAAGTTTCATCGTTATTTTCTTTCCAGCTTGATTTTTTTTTATGAAGTCTGAATTGACAGTTAGCTGGAATATCCTTCAAACTGATTTAAATTTCGAATTCTGATTATTCTCTTTGTTTTCTTTTGCAGATCTATTTTCGAAGCAGTGAAGATGAAGTTTGCAAGCAAAGGTGTGCAAACACAATCGAAAATCAAGTCCAACTGGGAGCACGTTGTAGACACCGATCTTGGCCACGTTGACCTTGAAGACTTCAAAAAAAGAATGTACGGGACTGATGGACGCCTACCTACACCAATTGCCATGAGGATGATGCGCAATGGAATCGTCCACGTAGCTGGATTTCCACCAGCAAAAGAATGTCCAAAATTGATGGTAGAATGTGCACTACACTACAATGCATGAGACAGACAGATAGAAGCTCCTGACGGAAGAGTCCTTGCCTACTTGTCCGAACTAGCAATCCAGGAAACCTTTGGAATTCCAGTGTACAATCGAACATCCTACCACACCAAGGAAGATGCACTTAAGCTTTATCAGAGCCAGCAGGATCTTTGTGCATCCAACATAAACAAGAATTGGTTACTAAAACCCAAGCCTACTACAGGCAAGATGCCAAAGAAATTGATCAGAACCCACTTCAAAGAGGAATATGGTGACATCGTTTTGCTACTAAACAGAATCGTAGGCAGTGCCCACGGTGCTCCTTTCGAAAATTGGATGTACTATTTTATTGATGAGATAATCACTGGAGTCAAGATGTTCAATTGGTCCAGAATGATTAGTGATAGCCTGCACGAGCAGTTAGTCAATTTTGAGGAGACCAAAGCTTTCCACATGAGCTCATACATTGTATATTCACTTGCAAGATATTACAAATATCCTGGATTGACCTGCAAAGGCGTGGTTGGCAATGGCCAAGGGCAATTCAAAGCCTACGACTGTTATCCGCAGCTGCAATTGAAAGAGAAGTCTCATTTCCGGCGAGCTCACGATGCCTTTTTGATGTATATCACCCAGCTTCTTCAAGGCGGAACGCACCAAAGACTCTCACATGAAGCCAAGAGCCTAATCAGTCGGTATGGATTCTAGTTCATTCAGTATCCTAAGTTCACTTATATCAGAATCCAAGGATTCACCGGAAATTCTTATAGACTTCCCATCTATCCGACCAACAAGATGGTATTGCTGGAAGTGCTGAGGCAATTAGAGGCGTATTAGAATATTCAAAGGCCAAAGCAAAAAGCGGCTGTCACCTTTCCTTTTTTCATCGGCAACATGGAGGAGTCATGTCCGATAGCACAAGCAGCAGAGGCTGCTCGACTGGAAATTCAACAATATCCATTCATATCATACAAATCCAGGAACAACTTTGATCCGCTCCATCACATCAAAACTGTGGACGGAGAGAGGTACAAGCATCGGGTTGACTTAGAAGACTTCTGGGCCAATGCAGCAGATGAATATGACATAAGGAGGAGGTTGTGGTCGAGATTGCCATTAAGCATGATAAGGACTACCGAGCTTTTCAAAGTGCCTGATCAACTATAAGATGATGGAATCTATTTGCAGCCAGGTTTCAAGGAGAATGAGCCACTTCCCCCTATAAAATGGTTTGAACCTGAGATGGGTGACCTAGCAACTTTGATGCGGCCTGTTTTCAAATACTCTCAGTGGTGGATAGATCGGCAGGTAGAAATTTTGAAATAGAGAAATGTGCAATTCACCTACGAATTAATGGGCGATACAGAGTCCTGTTCTTCAAATGCCGGTGCATCTCGTGGAGATGGACCAACAGATGCCGCCAACTCGCAAAAGAAGAAGGAAGTCGATAAACCTGCAAGACAAGACAAGGATAAAATGGTAGATGAGGGGGGCCTTCTCGAAAGAAGCACAAGTCTAAACCCCTTCAGTCGGCCACTTCCAGGAACATAGAAGAAATACTCGCCTTGGATAGAGAATCCTTGGAAAATGCTAAAATCCCTTCTCCTGTTGAAAATGTGGAGCCAATACAAGTAGAAGATGATGATCAACCTTCTCCAGCAAGCACAGAAATCCTAGAATCAGATAATGATACAAATATTATGGATGGAGAATTCGAGGAAGGAATGATTTCTGCCCTCAAAGGAATCCAAAATGATCCATCCGTCCAAGAAATTCAGGGTATGCAATTAGTCCAAGAAGTTCAGAGTATGCCATAAATTCAGGAAGAGCAGGAAGTACAGGATATACAAGACGTCTAGGATCAACAGGAGGACGTAATTGAGCAGCCAACAATCCCAGAGTGGCTGAAAGAAAGATTGAAAAGAAAGGCGCCAATGGAGGTTCCTGAGGAGGACAATGACAGATTTTCTGGCAAGATTAGAGCAAACTGCCCCGAGGAATAAGGCTAAGAAATTATCTACCATCCAGAGAGATGAGGCTGGCAATCGCACAGTACAAATTGTAGCACCCACAGCCGACAAGTTCCAAGATGAGATCGCCCCTGATGAATATGCTATCACGACCATCGACATGGGTCCTACAACAAAAGGGCAAGAGGTCGAGGACTTGGAAAATTCCGTGGCTACAATCAAGTCCAGGTTAGAAAAAGAAGTTGCCAAGAAGAAAGAATATAAGAAATAAATTCAGCGCCTAAAATATTACATCCAGCACTTGACCGAGCCACTAAATGAAGGTGACCAAGCAGCGCTTCCACCTCCAAATTCTTCACAAGAACTAGGTGCAAACTTTGAAGAAGAACTGACTACGGCGAGAGAGGCTAAGGATTGGATGGTTGGAAGGAGAGAAGAGGTGTTGGCATTTGCAGAAAAGTTGGCACAAGTAAATGAGTAGGCTTCCTTTATGCTATCACGAGTTGCAGATCTTGCAGAATCATGGAGTAGTCTCGAAGATATTCAAAGCAGGATCATCCCATGTATCCGGGAATTGAAGAACATCTCAAAGAAAAGGTTGATTGAGGACAAGGTTATTGAAGCCGGAGCTGCGTATGATTTTAATGGATGGTATTATGCTCTGATCTCAAGAAGAGGAGTCCTCGAAAAGGTGAAGCAGGATGGTGCCAGAGTTGAAGAAAAGGTAAAAGAAATTTAGAGTAAAATTTATGAAATGGCTGCAAATATGCTCGATAAGGATGCTGTCAGAAAGAAACACTTGCGGTCAAAGATTTTAAAAGAACATGTGCAGAGAATTTTCTCCACCACCGGGCCAATCATGAAGGAAGGCTTCACTAAAGTATTCAACTTCATGGCCATCAGAAGTTCTTTCTTGCTGCAGGAACCAACATGGGCTACTATTTTTGCGGAGTGTGCCGAGAGCTTGGATTTGCTGGAGTACAATGTCAACGTGCTGCCCGACATTGCCATGGAAGAGGTCGGCTTGATCATGTCCAGATTCGCTGAACGTGAGGCTGCACAAGTGGATAAGGATGCCACTCTAGATGTCTAGAGTTCTCTTCAGTTAACTAATTGAGGTTTTGGAAACCCTAATTAGGGTTTAGTTCTGTTTAATCTGGGCCATTAATCATAAATCAATCTCGGCCGTTCATTGTAATTTTGAAAAACTATATAAGCCCCCCCTCACTCTCTTATTTTCATTAGAAATTAGAAAGATTAGAGATAATTAGAACATTAGAGATTAGAGATTGGAGATTAAGAAGTTAGAGCAAATAGTTAGATTGTAGAAATAAAGAGAGTTTTTATGAGATTGTTGTGAAAACACTACTTTGATAATGAAGCTCAAATGCATGAGGTGCCTTGAATACTTGATTGTCGAATAGTTGCATGGTCGCATATTTTCTTTCTCTCTTAGTAAATTTGAATTATGATGTGTGTTAGAAGGATGATAGATTGATAACAGAGACTGGTGAAACCGAGCTCATACTTTCTTTGAGTGGATGATTTCACTCAATGTGCAAAGTTAGACTGAGCTTTATTGTGGATGCTTAACTTATGTTTGAATAATTGTTGTTCTATTTGATGGTAATTATTCATTACGTGAAAATCACAAGCACATTCCTAGAAGATTGCACTTGCTCTGTGTAGTTGTCGTTTAACGTGGCGAAACAGAGTATTGTTTATTTGGTTTCATTTAATCCTCGTCTTCTCTTGATTTCTTAGGAATAGCATAGGATCCCTAAAACCCTTAATCTTTTTCACTTTTTTATATAAATCATAAAACCCAAAATGATACTGCATCTATGTCTCCGCTTTTCCGAATAACTTGCAAAATCTTAATTGTGCCCACAGCAAATCACATCCATACCACAGAGCCTATCCGCGTTCATCTTAAACATTGGAATTACCCTATGACCTCACTTGCAATCTTAGCATAGGAAGTAGTTTTTCAAGAGAGAATAGAGCGTCTGTGACACTTTGTTCTAGAATGTTTGTTGTGTCATAAAACACGCATCAACAAGTCCAAGACAAGAAAATCCTTCGAGATCAAGATGGAGAAATAATGAAGGCCCAGGGGTTAGAAATCATCCTCAAGCACTTCAGAGTTAAAGAATGACAACTAAGAGGAAAATCATCATCAAGCAGGAGAAAGAAGTTGCAGTCTTGGAGTTTTAGATTGAGAACATGCCTGCCATGCCAATTGAAGCTATGTTGGCCAAATTCATAGAGTTTACAGTCAAGAAGAACAGTGGGAACACGTCTCTGGATGAGAATCTTCTAGAAGATAGTGGGCATTAATTGCTCATAGTGGTCAAAGGAAGAAAGTGGGAATCTTTGCTCATTTATTATTCCTTATTCCACTCTACTTTGTGGTAGTTTTTAGGGTTAGGGCTTGTGTGGCTCAATCTGAGCCCTTCATTGTAATTGAATATGAGCCGTCCACTAGATTTGGCCATCTATAAAAGGGGCATCCCCCCTCATTTGTAAATCATTAGAATAGGGAGACAGCTAGGAGATAGCTTAGAATAGCATAGATTGATAGCATAGATTGAAGAAGAAGGAAAGTTTTCCATTGAAAGCTTTGTAAGAAGTTGTTGTGAACACTCTCATAATAAAAAGAGTTATCATTGATGGTGGTTTCATCTTTTGTTGTGAGTAGCTAGCGAGGCTTCTTCGTCCTTCTAATTCGCAATAGAATCTTAAAGTAGATTTCATTTCATACAAATAGATGATAGTTGTGGAATGTGGTGTTTAATTTGAGCAAGCTTCGCTTATCCATACCACTAGCGGGCTCACTGATGGTGTGTTCGCCTTGCATGGTCAACTGGAACATTGCGGACTTAACTTCGATTATGGTTTATGTGTTGACATGCGTCGTTGTGATGGTGTCCTCATATCGAATTGTGATTTGAATACTTTTAATTACTCCCCTTGAAGATTGCACCAGTTCTGTGGAAGTTGTCCGAGGCGAGGCAAAGCAGAGCTTGGTTGAAGTTTGTAAGAATTGATCCCACATCCCGCACCTTAGAGTAGTCCATAGCCTTTCTAATCCCTGCAGCCATTCAGTTTCGTACTTTTCTGGTTAGTATTAGGAAACTTGCACTTTATTGACAAATCTGTTGTACCCAAAACCAAAATTTTTGCTTCACTAAGGCATTTTGCTTAATTGAGTCTTAACCTTGTTAAAGTGATGTCAGAAGGTCATTTTTGGGGTTTTCAAATATGGAGTTGGTGTCAGTATCATGTCAGTTTGTTACTGAAGAGATTTAAGAAAAGTGAAAATCTGAACGAAAAACATCAAAATTTTCTATCTCTGGAGAAGGGAGCACATTTTGAAATAGGCGCCCTATCTTTTAGAGGCTCAGATCCTATTTTTAGGGTTTGTCACCTCTAGCAGACTTCTATCCGGCCTCACGTCAGCTTCGCAGTGAGCTATCAAGCCTATCAAACGGACCTGTTTTGTTCGAGTTACGGAAGATACAGCGCAAAACGAGGCGAAAGCGAGAATTGGCTAACACTGGTGAAAAGCGCAGCTTTTGAAAGGGGCACTCTTGTTTTTCACCCCTCAGATGACATTTTCTGGGGAAATGTGCCTTTGCAGCTATCGTGCAAAACGAGCTTAGCTTCGCGCAGTGAACCTGAGTTCCAGTCCTGAAAGTTGATAAAACAGAAGTTATGAAGTATTTTGTTTTTTTCCTTTGTTCGAGATGTAGAAGTCAAAATTTGACTAAGTCTGAGAAAAAGCACAGCTTTTGAAAAAGGCGCTTGGATTTTTGAGCCTTCAGATGTCAGTTTTATGGTTGTCAGTCTTAAGATACCTTTTGATCAGTTTTTACTTAGCTCTGCGATGCACCTGCCAGCCAGTCAATCGGAAAAGTCAGTCAACCAGTGTCAGAAGATGAACAGGGGTCCCGACAGAGGTTTTAGCTTAAATTTTCATAAAATTTGGCTAAGTCTTGAATTCGCTTGAGAGTTCAAAGTTGAATTTTTGAAAATGAGTTGAATGGATGCCTTAACTGGAGTTCTGACTGTAGTTAGACTAAACGTTTTATGGGTTGTCATCTTCAGTTTATATATTGGCATGTTGAGTAATCTTTCAGTTCGCATGTCGAGTTAACTAGTTTGCATGTTCAGTTAACTATCTTGCATGTTGAGTTAACTTGATTGCATGTCCACTTAACTGAGGATTATCACTGAATGTCAACTGAAGTTTACATGCATGGCGAATTTGGTTACAATTGTGAAGATTTTAGTGAAGATGGTGCTTCATTAAGTGTCAACTAGAGTTCAAGAGGGACGAATTGAAAGATGAAGCATAAGTTTAGTGAAGTATGGCGCATGAAGTTGTTAACTTCAATCATGAAAAGGGTCGCCATATTTAGTGAAGCATAGTTTTGTGAAGCTACGCACTTTTCAAGGAATAATAACTTTAGTTCCGAAAGGGTTGTTATTTTTAGAATTATATTGAAGCATAAGTGTGAAGTTGGCGCATTTTTGAAGGCCAACTGAAGATTGAAAAGGGTCGCTATTTTTAGAATTATTTAAAGCATGAAATTGGCGAATTCTTTTCAACAAAGATTGTCAACTGAAGTTCTCAAAAGGGACGCTTTAGTTCTAAATTGTGAATTTAAAGCAAGTGTGAAGATGGCGAATTCAACAAGAATTGTCAACTAAAGTCAAATTCGCATGAATTTGTTAACTAAAGATTGAAAAGGGAAACCCTAAACATGGCGCTTTATTTAGCTTATTTCAGTTCCAGTTAACTAAAATGAGGTCCAATCAGAAGCCAAGCACCATTTTTCATGGATTTGGTGCTTTATGTGAATTTCAATGATGAAAGCTTATTTATTTCAGCCATGGCGTCCATTATTTCATGATCTTTAGCTCTGAAGTTCTTATTTCTCTTGAGCAACCAGCAAGCTAAAGGTGATTCAGGTGTCCGTTTTCAGCGTTCTTCATAGCAACAGATTCAGATTGTTTGAAGGAAGAAGATTCCAGACTTTATTTTCACTTTGCATACAGGTTTCATCAAGTTCCAGAAAAGAGATTGGCGAATTCTTTAGAAGCAGACAAACGAAACTTTCTATCTTCTGTCTTATTTCTTCTATTTCTCATCTTAGGTACTTTCTTCGCATGTCAAAGAAATTCAGCGTATTTTCAGAGTTTGATCATCTGGGTTCGCATACTTTAGCATTTGCAGCAAAACCCACGTCTTAGATTTTTTCGAGAAAATTGCCCCGTAGCCTTCATTCTGAAGCTCTGTGCTTTTTTCTGAGAATTTCTTTGCATGTGGGCTTGAATCACATCTTTTTAAAAATCGCATTATCTGGGTTTGTTCATAATTTTGTTGTGCATAAAACCCATGTTCCAGATTTTCTCAAGAAAAATTGCCCCAAGAAGCTCTAAAACCCCTACAATTCTCAACTGAAAAGTCTTTGCATGTTAGGCTAAACAACGTGTTTTCACAATTCTGACGTTGTGGGTTGTCTTAGAATCATTTTCCGGACAAAACCCATGTCTCAGAATTTTTGGTGAAAATTATCCTCCGAAGAATTGAAGAGACAGATTATTATTTTTGGACATCGTTAAAGTCCCAGATGACAGGGAGATCGATGAGTTCTTGGTCGAAGTATTAGACCGAGTTGACATGGAGTGATTTGCCAGTTGGAACGTGCAGTTAATTTCTAGGGTTGAGTCCTGAGCAGCAGTTAACTTGACTTCCAGTCTTCAGTTCACTTGTTGACTTAACACATGCTTATCTCATCCTCGGAATTATCAACACAGGAGTTAGGGTTAGGGTTTCCAGTTAACTGAAGGTAGTGGCCAGTTAACTTTGCTTTAAATAAGGACGTGCATGCTTGCACATTGTCCAATTAGGTTATTTGTACCAGTTAAACTGATGGTAACTTGCCAGTTAACTGTATAGTTTACTTCATTAGGGTTAGGGCATAACTTGCATGCATTGCAAGAACTGTAGTGAACTCAAGGTGATTTTAGGGTTACCTACACCTTGATGTATATAAATAAGAGCTTTTGCTCATTTGTAATTAACTTTTGCTGGAGAGAGAAATATATGTTGTGCCTACCTTCCCTCAATATTGCTCTTTTGGTATTTGTTCATGTGTCTTCGCTATTACGATTAATTGTTATGCCACATAGGGTTTCATGCAATTGTAATAGTGGATTCTTTATGTCTTGTGAATCTTTTATCATTTCAATCAAGTGTTATGCCACATAGGGTTTCGTGAGATTGTGATGATAAAATCGTTTTGTGAAGTCTTTACTACTTTCAATCAAGTGTTATGCCACATAGGGTTCCATAAGATTGGCGTGGTAAATTCCTCCCATAGTTAGATCTGTTTGAACATATTTACCATTGAGGTCAATTGTTATGCCACATAGGGTTTCAAGAGATTGAGATGATAAATCTGTTTGGTGTATCTTTACCATTGTGATCAATCGTTATGCCACATAGGGTTTCGAGAAATTACGGTGATAAATCTATTTTGTGAATCTTTATCAATATAATCAAAGGTTATGCCACACAGGGTTTCGTGAGATTGTGATGATAAAGGCTGTTTTGTGAAGACTTTGCTATTTCAATCAAGTGTTATGCCACACAGGGTTCCATAAGATCGTCTTGGTAAATTCTTAAATCTGTTTTGTGCTCAATAAGCTGGTTTAAATTGAGATGATAGTTGCGCCACCTTGCCCTCAAGTAGAGAATTTAAACCCGTTTATCGTCCGATAGTCAAACCCTGCTCCATTTCCTCATGCTCTGTTTTCTTGAGGAAACTGGATAGATTTAAAGTAGTTAGCTTAGTTGTAGTTACTGATCTGCGAAACCAGAAAATCCTTAGCTGCAACGTTCTAGGTTTTCTTAACCTTGTGCCTCTTCCAGCTGAGAACAAAAAGATAGGACTTAGATTACTTTTCTTTTCATGCATTCCAGCACAACAAGGGAGCTTCCCCTCCTAATTTGAAGAGCACTCATTGCGTAGTGTACATAGCTGTCCGTACAAACCTGCACTCCAGAGGTGTTAGATTTTACGCCAACAAAATCTTTCAAACCACATAAAAACCCTTTAGTCTGTTGTTTGTTGTCTGCTAACAAACAATTATGTAAGTCCCTCATGATACCAACAAATCACAACGAACCAACTGAACCTATTCCACTGCATAAAAGGAACCTTGGAGTTGAACGCATGAACTTTCTTGCAATCTTAACATGCTGGATACTTTGATCAAGAGAGAATAGAGTAACCGTTGGAAACTTTATTCTACTGTTTGGTGCGGTCACAAAAAACACATCAACAAGGGCTTACATATTTGTCAATGTTTCTCAACCTAATGATTAATCATGGAGTGTGATCCAAAACTGTAATGTTCCCTAGTTTAGTAAACTTACAAAAACATAAGCACCATATTAAGATATATAATGTATTTTACACAAACATCATTTTACTCATGTAAATTGCTTTTAAATCCTATTTATATATCATGTGATAATAATTAAGCACAAAATTCAATGTTTAGTTCTTTCAACTTACATAATTTAAGAATGAGACAAATAACTACATTATCAACTAGGGTACTAATATTATAACATGAAAGATTGCTCACTTCCGAACGGAATAGACCTCCGCCTTATTTCTCTCCCTAACCTCGTGGGATGGTAGATTTACTACGCCAAAGGCGCGTGCACCATCTCGAGTTGGACACCCTTAAGGATTGGCTACTCGTCTTGGGCTTCGTCCAACATTGGGTGGATTTACCCGCCTTTCCCTTCCACACACTCCCTATCCTCATTGAGCGTTACGAAAGAGATTTCGGTCGAAGTCTATCACGTTCATTGTTGTGAACTATATCATTTAATACATTATAAATCTACATATTTCAGGTTTGTCAAATAACTTAAATAATGGATATTTGCTTATTCATGTAATGTCCCCATTTTTAGCACTACACTTTTCAGTGATTGATGGACTATTCCCGGTGTGTTGTCGGCTAGTCAGTGGCAGAATTAGGGTTTCCGGCTGTTTGGTGGGTTCTTTTGAAGATTCAGGGGTTTGCATGTTGGAGTTTGGATTCCTTCTAGGTTTTCAGAGAGCTTTGCAGAGGTATGGCATGCAACTGTGTCGGGCAATCTTTCCAGACTTACTATTTTTAGTAAGTTATGACAGCTACATCTGGGAATTTGGGATTTTGGATTGTGGATTCTTTCTGGGTTTTCAAAAAGCTTCGCAATGGTATCGCATGCACTTTGATCCGAGCAACTTTCTGAATTTACTATTTTTAGTAAATTCTATTTTTGGCAGCAGCCCAGTTGGCATCAATTTAGCAAACTTTCCTCTTCCAGCAGTTCAATGGAGTAATTTGGATTTTGGGCTTTGTGGTGAAATTGTTGATGAATATTTAATTATTTAAGTGGCTAAAGTTATATTTTAATATTATGATCCCTTGGCCTAACATTACAACTTTAAATTGTTTTTAAAAAAGGGGACTTGAAGGGTGGACACCTCATCAGGAGGTAATGTTATATTTTTCTAAGGTCAAAAAATCAAGCTTGGAAAAGGGACGTCAACTTATGAGAAAAGATGATTTTTTAAATTAATAAAAGTCAAATATTGCTTTGAGGAAAAAGGACGCCATCCATGGAGGGAAAAGAGATTAATTCAAATTTGAAAATTAGGGCATCTTTTTTATGTTTCTAGAAGATTCCTCTCAAGCTTATAAAAGGAAGCTTCTACTCTTCAGTTGGATATCTTATGTCTTCAGTAATGTCAGAATGGTAACAGGGTTGCTTCGAGGAATGCATGCCTCCTAGCATGGGCTCGACTTCTTGCTTGAAAGATAGCAACTAGTGGAGAGTTAGCTTGTAGTTGAGAGGATTTTGTAGTGAGATTTTGCATTGTAGAGGTTATTTTGCATATTGTAGCTGATTTCTTGCATGTTCTTTCAATTTTGGAGTTGCTAGTTTGTCATTGCTGATTGTAGATTTCACTCATATCTCATGAAATAAAAAATAACCTCGTTCTGGGTATTGCATATTCTTGTCTAACTACTTGGGGCGCTCCTTAATGCAAGTTTGCAGATTTTTTAAAGACTACTTTGATTTTTTCTATAGCAAATCGCCCTTCTCAGGGCCGTACCATCTCTGGAGTCATTGGGAAGCGTGCAAGAAATAAATTAGGGGTTGTTGGTTGTGTGTCTTCATTGGGATTTGGGCGCCATCATCAATAGAGCATCATGCATTTGGTCTCATGTGTTTTGGGTGAGTTTTGAGTGAGTTGTGTGCATTTTAGTGGATTCTAGGGTTGCTGGTTATGCATTTTAAGTTGCAGGTCTGTCAAAAATCAGATTATAAAGTTGGTCTTTTGAGTGGAGTTTGGGTGTCTAAGCATTCTTATCGAGCAAGGGAGAGTCTACTATATTGTTGCAGCATTATTTAGCTCTTAATCTTATGTTCTTGGCAGGCACTTTCTATTTCATTGTAAGTTGAACAGTAGTACTGTCAGCATTCTCATTTATCTTCTTCTTTGCTCATTGTAATACCTGCTGAATAAGTGGAAGAGGCTGGCTTGCCGCCTATTTAATTTCATTAGTAGCTTTAGGGACCCTCTGACCATATGCCCGCCATCTCTCGGCACATTCTTGGTTAGAGTTACTTCAGCTCAACATGCACAAGATCCTCTGACCATATGCTCGTCTATCCTAGATGCATTTTTGGATAGAGTTCAATTCCAGTTCTGCATTGTACCTAATCCTCTAACCATATGTCCGTCCACCTTGGACACATTCTTGGTTAGAGTTCTTTCTGCATCGTTTGGTTTTAGAGCTAGCCTTAACAGGTGCTTATTGTGCTGGTGTGTTCATTGAAAAATTGGAAAAAATTTGGTCTGGTTCTTTACAATTCATTTCTCATTTAGAGAGTATATGTTTTATTCAATTCATCAACAATATAGTCATTAGTTCGTTTTCCTAAGAGCTAATGTTATGCCATATTGTTTTTCAACATTTACTTTCCTTTGTCCATATAGCTAATAACTTTATTTAATCAGTTTATGCCCAGATGGATGATTCATAATGATTCCATATTTAATCTTGTATGAAATAGAAATATTACTAATAAACTTAATCATGACCTCCTGTAGGAGGCTCGGTTTATTAATAGCGACTGAGTTGGGATACTTACCTCTGATTGTCGTGCTAACTGGACTTCTTCCAGACTTATTTCCCTAAGCCCGATCTGTCTCCTTTCTTTATGCGAGGATGTATCTTCCTAAGATTCAATTGTTCTTGTTCCTTTGCACTCAAAGGATATCGTTAGTGTAACTCAACAGATAAGAATCTATTATCCATAATTATATTAATCATCATAATTATTTATAAGGCTCCATAATTGCTGCAAGCATCATTATTGCACAATCGTGAAAATATATATTTAGTCTACATAAGTGTGTATGTGATATTACCTCTAATTGACCTCCATTTATGAAATATGTATATATGTCATGAACTCTATATGAATATGCGTACTTTATTTTAAATATATATTTATCATTATTTCTAATCAATACCCATTATTGTAACTAATATTTGAATATATATCCATTTATATATGTATGGAACTATGAGCTTCAATATATATATATATATATAGATGTCTAAAATAACATATTAACAATGCTATAGGAAATTATGAATGATATTATTATTCCCAAAATATTCTTATGTATAAAATGTATTGATCAATCATCAATAATATATTTACCAATGAAATTAAATATATTTATCAATCATTTACTGTTTTAATTCTTAATATATTTGTCCATCATCATTATCTAAATTAATAATATATTTAATAAACATCATTTTCTAAATATATTAAAGTATTTATCAACTGTTGACCGTTTAAAGTTATGAAAATACTTACCACCTAATACTTACCACTTTAATGGGTTCGATCTGCATAAACTATAATCACTTCCCCCAGCCCGATCCCTTATCTATCTCCAGCCTGATCTACTTGTATATTCTGGATTTTATTTATTGTTTTTCCCTGATCTGCAAAGTCTGTCTGCCTTTTTTCCCTTCAGCCACGATGCTATATCCTTTATATCCCTCCTTGTGAGGGAAAAAACATGTCTTTTATTATATCTTCCGCTTGGTGAGGGGCACGTCTCTTTACAGCTTAATCGCTGCCTTCTTGCTTAAGACAAAGATTTACTTTATTTCCTTTATGTCTTAGAACCCTTCGATGGCTATCTTTCTTTATTGGTCTATGTTTATCGCAGCCTTTAATGAATTTATGTTTTATTTGTTTTTTGGTTGTTGTTTAATGATTAATTATTTTAATGTTAGTTGCTGCCCTTATTATCTTTTGCTGTTGGCTGCTCATATATATATATATGTCCTTTATGTTCATATTGATATATTGTGTTTCCTTATATTTATATATTTATTTTTTATACATTATTATATTATAATAATAATGTTAAATTGTCAATATTTATTTTAATATATATGTGTATTATAATAATATTTGATACTTATATTTATATTTGGATTATAATCATAATATTATCTTATGATAATTATGATTATAATAGCATTAAATCGTTATTATTTCTTTTTATATTTTTAATATGTATTATATTTATTTACTTACTTTTTTGATGCTATAAATCTTAGTGTGACAATTTCAGAGACATGACAAAAAGTTTGATGCAAAATTTAACGTAAGTTTTTTCTAGAAACTCTTCTGTGTAGTCTTAATGGACTATGAAAAGTTAAACAATGTTTATCATTGGCAATTTGGCACCCTTAAAGAGAGGGAACCGTTCTTCATAACCAAAATCATGGCGAAACTAAGGATAAAACTAGCCAAGAGGATAGCAGATATAGCTTTTCTAACATTATGTAATGACAACAATGTCTTACCTTCCTTTGTTCGGGTTCCTCACCACCTAGGGAACAATAAAAGAAAGCATATTTTTGAACAAGTGTGTGTCTCATTACTAAGATAGGTCATTGACAGCATCAGAGCTTTGATTACCAATATCTCTGCACTTTTGGCCTCACTAAATGTGGATCTGTGAATAAGACGAGACAAGCTATCATAAGCAAAATCTGCAGGTTTAAAATCAGGCAGTAAACTGAGGTAGAAAAGGAAGTCCAGCAAAGTTAAATAAGTTTTTTGGGACTGGCAGTTGACCTTTGTTTGATCCATATTGGATCTGGAAAACGTATGTAAAACAGAAACTCGAACAAATTTGGATTCAGACACAGAAATGGGTACAGCATAAGAAACTGACAGAAAAACACAAGTGCACTTGAAATACAGAATGTGCAATGTAGACATTACTTCACATTCTTGTGTGTACAGGAATTTGTGATATTCCAACTAAAAGTATATAGAAATCAACCCAGAAAATGCTAACAGCGAGAATATTTTATTTAATTCTTGGCATTACACACAAACAGAAATGAAAAATATAATATCACTCACTAGAGCACCCAGCACACAAATCTGAGTTCTGGAGTGTCTTTGCCACTCTACAGATGATAATATATCATCCTTCTGGTTCTGGACGTCCTGCAGAGTATCCATGGGTCCTGCTCTTGAGGGTTTTTGTCCCCAAGGCTAAAGGAGTAAACTTGAGATGGTGCGCCCTTAGTTTTCAGGTTGTTGCAGCAGTATTCCTTTTTCTTGTAGCTGAAGATTAAATTTGGTTTTTTTCAATTTCAAAAAAAAACATCTTTCTGCCCAAAGCACTGCATTAAACCCCAAACTACATGGAATCAATTCCATAATTGGTGGTTTAACTGAAACTAATTTGCTAAGATAACTGACAATTAACTCTTTAATTAGCCAAGATAACTGACAATTAATTCCTCCTTAATTAGCCAAGATAACTGACAGCTAACAGGAACTAACAGCGTAAGACTTAAGAATGAAAACTTACTCTTAATCTGACTTAACTGCCAACAGGACCTTTAGTATTCTAACCTAAGACTGAAGACTTAGTCCTTATCTGACCTAACTGCCAACAGGGCCTTTATTTCCTAACTACTTAATGATAGAAAATTCATTCAGTGCTCAAATTAACAAGGGGACATTACAGAATTTTTCTAGGGCCCAAGAACCCTCATGTTCACAAAAAACTAAATAAAAGGGAGTTGACAGAATTTTTCTAGAGCCCAAGAACCCTCCTGTTCACAAAAAACTATAAAAGGGAGTTGAAGCTTGAGTTTAAAAGAACTAATGAATTGCTGAAAAGATTGGAAGAACATTATAAGAGATTCCAGTTGTTCATTAGAGGAGATCAGCAGAAGTAGAGAGCATAAGATTGAAGTCCCACTGCTTGGAATTATCTTCTCAAGTCAATACACAAGGTAACAAGGCCATTGCTGCTACCATAATTCGGGTTTTTCCTCTGCATTTGGGATTTCTAGGATAAAAATCTATGCGTTGTGTGTCTTATCCAAGTGTATTTTCTATTTCACTCACAAAATTATCTTCTCTTAAAGCAAACTTCATTTGTTAAAGCAAGTAGCAAGTAATCAATATTTTTTGTGATTCTTGAATTCTATTTTGAAAGAGTTCATAGATCATTTTGATATCAAAGTGGTTTGATTCTTGTGGGCTTGTGAAGAGTTTTTGTGTATGACAGTAAAACTATAAGAGAACAAAAAACTCAAAAGTAGGGAGTTGAATGTACAGGTGACTGCACTAGAGAACCACATGAAGGAGATAATTGAAAGCCAACAATGGTTGGCTAAACAACAAAAGCATATGACAAAGCAAAAAGCAAAAATGGTGCAAGAACAATCTTCCACTTGTGACTTGGTTAAATCCTTTGCCAAGAAATTTGGTATTGGGGAAGAAGAAGATGAGAGATTTCTAATTGCAGAGGATCATTTGAAAAAGAAAAACAAAACAGTGTTCCATTTAAAGTACAAAGTGAAGTAAAAATCAAATCAAAAGAGATCAATAGATTAAATGAAAGTATTACAAAAAACAAAGTGATAAAAGTGTACAGGATTAGACCACAAAATTTTGAAGGCACGGCAACATTGATTGGCATGGGCTTGGTTGAGAAGGACAAGATAACAAAGTATTTTGGAGGACTACATTCTCACATCTAAAGGAGGCTGGTTAACACCAAACCAAGGACTTGGAGGAAGCATGTGTTCAAGCATACTATGTGAAGGAGGAGAAAAAGAGGTACAAAGGTGAGTCTTCCAAAAATAAGAGTAGAAACTACAAAAATAATTGTAAAGAAAAGAAATCAAATGTTGTTAAAGAAGAAATGAAAGACAGAGTGATGCAGGGCATCTAGTGGTGTAAAGGCAATCTTACATCACCCAAAAATATTGTATTTTCATTATGTTTTAATTTTCTTTAATTGTTTTGGGGTCCATGGCAACACATGCAATCTTTGGGATAGTCAGAAGTTTGAAACAACCAAAAATGATCACCTGCTATTTTTTAGTAAGTCAACCTATTTGGGTTCCTATGGACATGAAAACTGTCCCCAAAGAGTGAAATTGAAAAATAAAATTATTGGTGAAAGAATCATCTCAAAATCTTGTACAATTTTGGAAGATATTAAATTTTTCATCCCAAAGAATTTCTCCGATAAAGTTTCAAACTCAAAATTGAGGACCTTAGAAGCCCCGGAATAGGCTGAAAAGTGTTGATCTTATAGATTTGGGGAAAGCATGTTGTAAATCACTTCACAAGCTTTCCAACGATATATTACAATGAAAAATCCTACAGTCGGATTGACAGTTATGGCCCTAAGAAGTTGTAACTATATAAAAATAAAATAAAAATCTTTTAGGGTGGGAAAATGGACGGTGGAATTTCTGGTGCCAAAATAGGGTTACACCTTCCAGAATATTCTAAGGCAGTTACACTTCTAGGATAAAGATGGAGAATAGGGTTACAGAAGCGGGCTTCTACAGTGCAGATCATGGCTTTCTTTTGGCTTGCAGATTTCTGTAATGAGAAGGTCCATGTGACTGTAGTATGTTATTTTCAGACTATTATAATTTCACTTCATCAAGATAATAAAAAGAAAGTGTTTCCTTCTGCATTTTCTGTTTATTTCTCGTGTTTAGTTGTGTGTGTGGTATTGTAAGGGAAGTACCCTTCATCACAGAGACTCATTGTAAATTGTAAAATTGATGGGCATGTTAATTCTAAGCGTTGGAAATTTCATCATGAAGTACATCCTAAAAATAAGAAAAAGGAGAAAGAAAAAAAGAAATCAAGGAAATCCATGCTAACTATACAAAAAGATGGAATTGAAATAGAGGACAGTTCAGATGTAAACGATATAATTGGATGTCCAGCAACACTAAAGAAAGGGAAAAAGTTTGAAGAGATGAACAAACTTTTCATTTTGAAACTACAAGTAAAGAAGGCAAGCTGCAAGAGGAAATGTATTGGTAGATTCCAATTCACAATGTAATCTAATTTCAAAAAATACATTTGAGAAGCTTGATCTGAAAATTGATGAACATTCTCATCCATACCCATTAGATGGGTCAAAAGGGGTGAGAAATACAGGTAATAGAACAGAACATTTCAAATTTGCTAAATGTTATCCTTCTTGATGCATTTGACATAGTTCTTGGGAGTTCTTATATGTTAGTGATGCAATTTTTATTAGAAGAACGTGTTGGTCAAAGCTGGAATCAAACACACGATAAGAGACAACAAACACATAAAAATGGCAAAAGTAGCCATGGTAAGCTCTAATCAAGCAATAAAATCAATTCAAGAAATCAAGCAATTTTGTTTACTCATGTTAAAATGTAAGAAAAATAATGGAATAGGATTTTCTATTGTGACTAACTCAATGTTGAAAATCTTGGATGAAGTCTTTTCATCTTTTCAAAAAACTAAGTGATAGAACCTAGAGGATTGCTACTAAAAAGAGAAATGGAGCATGACTTGACTCTTACCAAAATCAAACATCGGATTGTATCAACACACTCTACTAGAGAGCAATGAAGTCAAGAAACAACTTCAAGAGATGCTTGAACAAGGGGTTATACACCTTGTGATTCACTCAATTATGGTACAGAAGGACTGTTCATGGAGAATGTGTATTGACTACAAGGATCTTAATAAGATCATTATTAAGAATAGATACCAGAAATCGAATGCACTATTCAATAGATACCATCTTATGATGATAGATGACCTGTTAGACCAACTTAAGAAAACAGATATTTTACTAAGTTAAATTGTTGAATTGAGTTATCATCAGATACATATGAAAGAAGAAAATACATGGAAGAGTGCATTCATAACTAAGCAAGGACTTTTTGAATGGTTTGTAATTTCCATTTGGCTTAAGTAATGTACTAACTACTTTCATGAGATTGATGAATGATGTGTTAAGAGATTTCATAGATAGTTGTGTGACTGTCTATCTAGATGACATCCTAATTTTCAATTCTACTTGGGAAGAACATCTTCTCCACATTAAAGAAGTCTTACAATGGTTAGAAGAACAATTGTTATGTAGCATGAAAAAGTGTGAATTTGCTAAAGAATAATTTGTTTATTTAGGATATGTGGTAGAAGGAGGGAAACTAAGAACAGATCCTTCCAAAATAGAAGCAAATTTAAAATGGCATCCACAAAAGAGTGCTACAGAAATTAGGAGCTTTATATGGACTACACTATTCACCTTATTTCTTCCTCTTCCTCCATAGCCTCACCTTCACATCAAATTTTAGCTAAGGGAAGCAACTTTCACTGGGGTAAGGAACATGATAATGCTTTTAAAAAACTAAAGCACAATATAAGTCATGCTCTTGCGCTTGCCCTTCATGATTTGCAAAAGCCTTTTGAAGTAGAAACCAATGTAAGTGAATATGCTATGGATATCATCATGCTATAGGTGTCATCTTGCTTCAAGGTAGTAAAGTTGTTTGTCATCATTCAAAGGTTTTTACTTCAGTTGTGGAGGATATCCAGTTTATGACAAGAAATTTTATATATAGTTCAATGTATTACACTCCAATTCAAATTTTGGTTTCACATTCAAAGTGTCATTGTAGAAGCCGTTAGCAGATTGGGCATTAATCTAAAAATAGAAATGTTATTGTAAGTTGTGACAGCACCTCAAGAGAAGTTTAAGACATGATGTTGTTGGGAGCTATGCTCCTAGAATGCTAAAACAATGTTTGTTGTCCAACATGAGCTTGCTTCCAAAGGAAAGGTCATGGCATTTCATTTTGACATATGATATATGCGGTGTTCCACAAGGATGTGTCCCCCTCAAAAAACCCCACATTTCTAGGACAGGGACGCCTTCAAGATGTAGGGGAGAAATCCCCTCACCACACTACCACCTTAGTTGGGACGTCCAAGACACAATCGGGACGTCCGAGACGCAATCGGGACGTCCGAGACGCAATCGGGATGGATGCCAAGATGTCCAAGGGACTCCCAAGAGTCTCTTGACTGTCCTGGGGATGTCCAAGCATCTCCTGCAGCAGACAAGCCCAAAAAAGCAAAAAAATAAAAAAAAATCTAATATTTGTTTGGGAACCAACACCCAAGGCCAAACCCTACTGGCCAATGGGCCCAACCAAAGCCTCCCAAACCCTGTAAGACACCCTAAAATCTTCACTTTTACTCACAAATTCATTCCAACAGCAAGGTTGAAGAGGAGCAAAAGAGTGAGAGTGAAGGAGTGAAAGAGTTAGTGAAGTGTTGCAAGTGCAAGAAACTTGAGTAGCAAGAAGAAGAAGAAGAAGAGGGATTCTACAAGAAGTTGCAAGGATTTTCCAAGCATAAGGTAGGATTCAATGACTCTTTAAAAAAGAAAGAAAATAATTAGTTTCATATTCATATTCATATTTTGTTCATAATTTCATAGACATGGCTGCAAGTGCATTAGCATATTAATTGTTCAATGTTCAATGTTCATATTGTCATCAAGATTCAACATTGAAATTTGAAATTAAAAAAAAAAAAAATCCTACTCATAGACATGGCTGCAAGTGATGTTTCTTCCCCACAGCAAGCGGCCAATGTACCAAGATTTGAAAGGACAGACTCTTGGACCTTCTTACTACTATTTGTTCTAAAGCTCATTGGAGCTATGTTAGTTAAGGTATGTATTCTTGTTTCATGTACTTGTGAAGTTATTATATTGAAATGAAATCTTTATTGCAAATTAACATGGCAATATGTTCATGTTTTATCAATAAAGAAAAAGAAAAAAATTTATTGCAATGACATTTAACACGTTTACTTACTTTTAGGATGTAATTATGGAAATTTTAATTTGACGTACAGGATTGGTCGTCACAAAAGCACACTTGGCGCCCAAACCATTTGCACACTTAAGCATAACTGAATTTTTGTTTCTTTAAACTTTCTCATGACCTTTTGTACTTATGGTTGGTCTATATCTTACTATTGCGCCCCAAAAAATAAAAAATAAATCTCGGTGTGGATTTATCTTCCTAAGGCTTCTCTTCTTTTCACCTCACCTAACTGTTGAGTTTTTTTAGCTTAGAACAAAACTTCTGCACAGGTTCAGTATGAATGTGCAAGTAGTTTGAGTTGTTTCTATTTTGTAATTCACTTTAATGATCAAAGTGGAAGTATTTCATTTAGTTAAATAAGTCTAATAAAGTGTAGATAATCACTAATTATTTATAAAGATCTTCCAGGTCATTCCTGTGTGAGATAAGATTTCTATTTTGGAATATTAGATGTTTTAGCTGAATATTATAAAGATAGATACACGATAGAAGTTCAATAACTCAAAGCAGTGTAATATTTCCATGCAACTTAAGGACTAGTTGTAGAGGTGGCTTTAAGCTTTTGAAGGAATGTAAAGCAAATTATAGGGGTAAAATATTTGTATCTCATTTCATCGTTTCTGCTGTTATAATTTCAATGTTTTGTGTGTAATTCAATGTTATTTCAGCATTAGGAAATTATACATCATGATTGGAATTTTTAACACTAACCCTCTCTCATTTTATTGCCAACTAACTTTTCTCCTTCTCATTTCTCTTCTTTCACTTTATTGACATTTTATTTTTCTTTCCTTTTTTCACTACTCTTCCATTTTTACTTTCTTCCTTTAATTAATAAGTTTCCTTTGGTTAATATGGCCCATGGGTGTGTTAGATTTAAGATCATATTAGAGCACAGAAAATTAATTCAAAATTCAACACAATAACACAGCAGATACCCTGGGAAAACCCTCCTCCTCAGGGAGAAAAACCCAACAACAATATATCACTTATATATTGGATATCACAAAGAATTTCTCCTTTACAATGGGCCGATAGGAAGGCCAATAATAAGCATCACAAACTGATGCAAACACATAAACAATATGATGCAATCTGCAGATAATAAACTCAGCCACCTACAGAAACTCGAACTGCTCTTGAAGACAAACACGCACTTATGTGAATCGAGCTTGAGATGAATAGAGAATCTGAATGCAATCACAGTAGCAAACTGCAGATGATAACTTCAACCTTCTATAGAAAACACGAACTGGCCTTCTACAGAATTCGCACAATGATAGGAATGGATAATAAATATCGAATGAACAAAACTGAATGATGAACAATGAAGTCCCATCGAGCATATATACACAATGAATGGAAGAGTCATGTCTTTTCAAGACAAGTCGGCTTTCATCAAGAAACATGCCTCCTTCATGAAATCGCGCCACTTCAAGGTTGGCCTTGATAACAAATATATCTCTTTATTATTCGTGCATCTTCACTAATCATGATGTTGGCTTTAACAAACAAATTGCAACCCAACAATAAATCGATGTCTCAATAAATTAAATAGCCCTAGGCTATGATTTAATTTATCATTATGAAGCAAAGGAGATCGCTGGAAGAATATGACTGGCACTGCCATTAACATCAACAGGGTGCCTATGTGCCAACCCTCCTTAAATAGTACACAAATCTAGACCATCAAATTTAATTAGAGAAATTTAAAGAAAGATACCTATTTTAATTTATTTTGGCAAAATGGGAAAATAAGGAAGATCCAGATGGGATTGGCTAGAAAAGCCCATCTCCAATTATATCCCAATACACTGTCCAGATACTAATATTACAGAAATAGAGAGGTCAGAGATATAGTAAACACTTAGAAGTTTAGAACTAGCCAAAAAGAAGAGTAAGCTTGAAATGTGCATACCTTTACAAAATCATCTATTGTCAAAGTGCAGTCTTTTGAATACCCTGCTTCCTCCAAAACTTGACCCACAACTTGCTGCAGTTATGAAATGCATCTAGAACTTCAGTAGGAAGTCTAAAAAATAAAGATATAGTTATTTATGAAGGGAAAGAAATTACACCAAACCAAAATATTCCTTTCAAAATCATTCATAAAATTCCTATCTTTCATGAAAAGCATGACTCATCCTACAACAAACAGTGAATGATTGAAACCTGCAAGGGATTCTGAGTACAAAGAAGCTATTCTGTTCCAATTAGGATTTAGTTTAAGAACACAAGATAGGAGAATATAATGGACCTGACGCTGCTCTTCAGAAATAAAAGAGCCAGTCAAATCCTGCAAGACTTCTAGTAAATCACGAAGTGTCACTTTTCCATTGCTGTCTGAATCATAAACCTTGTAGATGACTGGTAAAGAGCCATAGAACAAAAGTGATCACCAAGTACACGCATGAATGCCTATCCATGTCCTTGAATCAGAAGTTGTAGGAATAACATGTTTAACAAACCTAGTAATGTCTTTATGCTTTGTAGAAAGCTATACACAAATATCTATTTCTTTTTTTTCCATTTGAATTTCAAGGACATTAATTTTAATTAAGGTCTTCATTGGAACTCTTACATTCAATTTTTTGAAGCAGATTAGCTTTCGAACTAAAAGGTGACAAAAAGGATATAAAATCTTTGAAGTTTAAACCATCGAGCATTCTCAACAACCTCTGCACAGAAAAGACAAACATTAATAATCTCAAACTGAATTCTGCTGATACAATTCTATATGCAAATTAACTTACTTGTGTTCATTAAAATTTTAGCTAAATTGGGTGATCTTGAATCTAGCTTGAGAGGGTAATCATGATTTGCAATTCAGTGAACTAGTAAAGCTCAATTCAGTAATATGAAACAAAGAGTTACAATAAACCTCAACATCAAAAGTTTTTACCTTCGAAAGTGGATTCACTGCAAACTCTGGCACAGATAAAAACTCGTCTGCTGATATAAAACCCGTCCCATTTCGATCTAGTGCACAAAAACGTTCATAGAGGGAAACTATTTCTTGCTGTGAAACTGAAACAGTGAAAAAGTTTGAAAATCAAGACACTCAATTACAAGTGATTATGCATGCATTGTCTGTATAGTTTAATACTTGCCATGGTGTTTTGTCTTGTTCTTAGGCATGTAGATGTAGTGGTTAAAATTTCCTAATTGCCAATTTTCGTGAAATTTTCTCCATAAATATTTGCCATTGGAATATGAGAATCTGATTGAATTTCTATGAAACAGCATCTCCTCTTCGTACAAGTTTGCTAACTTTCCATATAAGATACATAAAATATTATAGATTTCACTGTTTCAGATGAAAAAAAAAGATTATGACCATGAATCTGACATTGAAAAAATGTTAGTCAAGATTTTCTAAACTTCTACAATATCTGTTTTCTTGTATTATTATCTCTGCACTGTATATTGAAGGCTACAGAATTATAAAAGTCAATAATACAAATAATTGTAAGCATAACAAGAAAAAGCCACCTTTTAAAATATTAATGGATGCAAAAGCAAACTAACTGGAGGATAGCATGGGGTGGTTTGATGATATCCTGTTATAGCAGAGCATTAGTTAAAAAAAGGGGTGCTTAAATTAAAAAGACAACTTTCTTGTCTATTAGCAAATTTAAGAAAGAAAGAAATTTCCCTCCATACAAAAGTTTAACAAAATGGAAAAGTTAGCAACAACAACTTTGATTTATTATCCATCATAATTACAAGAAATGACAATGGCAATGATAACATGACCAGAAATGAGGCTAAGGAGGTTGTGCATAAGAAATGGGTGGATATCTTTAATTAATTGTCCATCATAGTTACCAATAACGACAACGGCAACAATAACATGACCAGAAATGAGGTTAGAGAGGTTGCACATAAGAAAATATTAAATTTATTTTTTTAACCTAATTAAAAAATTGAATTTAATCCTTCCAACACTAAGTATACATAATTATTCATTAACATTGAATGTCCTAACTTATATCAATTAAGATCCTACGTTATTGAAGAGGCTTTGCAAGATACCAAAATATTATTCTTGTAAGAATATTATTCATTAAACCCCATTCAGACAAACTTTGTATCTCCATTACTACACATTAATTAGTAATTTGGAATCAAGCTTACCTAAGCCTAGAATTATAAAATTTAAACCATACTAACTATGCTTAAAATAGCAAATTATTTTACATGCCCACATTTTAAACTAAGACTCCACAAATTAAATATTGATAAATTTTTTAACATGTATTCAATTTTATCATCAAAAGTAGCCCATGATTACACCAAAACTAACTAGAAGTTAGAATGCCCTAAAAAATCCCGCCAATCATAGAGAAAATAAAAACAAATACAACCCAAAATAAATTCGGCACAAACAAGATAAATCTAACACAAAAAAGGCGATACAAGGCGATAGCAGCCAAAGCAACCAAAAAAGCTCGACGGGACAATGTTCGAAATTCTCTGATATTCAATTTTCTTATTATAAATTCAACACTTAGCAGAAATTTCAGACACCCTAATAAAAATGTTTTACCCCTGCCCAAATGAACTGACCCCAGAGACAGACAAGCTTGAAAGGGATAATTCAATTTAATCTTTCATTCGCATAGATTTCAAACGACATGAAGAAAAATATTCACAAACTGGCCAAAAAACATTCGGTCTAAAACTAAGTAATATTTCTAGGCAGCAAGTTTGACATAATTTATGTTTCTGTTTGCTAAAAGATATCTGAATTTCTCTGAAAGTTTCTCATATCAAAAATCCAACAAACAATCCATTAAACCCTAGAAAATGTTAGAGAAAGGGACTAAAATTCTGGAAATATTGTTGATACCCATTAAAAATTAAAGTGGTCTATAATAGGAGACAGTTCAAAAACACCTAAAACACAATTGTGAGTGACCCACGAGATTCAAAGGAAATATCAACATACACATGTTATTGCAGTGCTCTTGGACCTCCTCGATGTCATACTGAGTAAGCATACTTGACGTGTTGCCCATCTCTGCATGTACACTTCCTTTACTTCCCTCTCACCGCAGATAATACGTTGCTGTAAGACACAGCTTAACACAAGGAAGATTTGAACCGTTCATGTGGAGGAAATAATATCAGCCATCCGTTTGGATCAGCTGTTGTGTGTCGCGGTTACCAATCAAATGGCCGCGGCCATGCCTATATTGCCTCCGTCTCGCAGTCCTGAGCTTAATCTTCAATGCAACCTGTACAAAAATGGTAGATTTGTAACAGGGTTTGGACATCCATCAACGCATGACGGAAGGTTGATTTTTGTGAAATGTAATTGCTAGTGCCCTGGTAGACATGCATGCGAAATCTAGAACCATAGACAAACCACGTGGACAGTTTGATAAACTGCCTCAAAAAGAAATTTATTGTTGATGTGAAATTGACTGCCACGCTGGAGCATACAAAGCCGATAAAGCATTAGAGGGGTACGGAGAGGAGAGTGAGAGGATGGAGGTGTACATAAGAGACACATGTATAGAGATGGAGAGAGATGGAGAGAAAAAAAATAGAAATAGGAAGTGATATATAGAGTGAATTAGAGAGAGGGAGAGGTATAGGGATAGGCAAAGATAGAGAGATAACGAGATAGGTATAGAGGAAGAGATAGAAGAAGAAATATGAAGAGATAGAGATAGAGAGGCAAAGAGATAGATATAGAGGTCCGAGAAGAGGGAAAGGGGGAGAGAGAGGGAGAAAGATGGATGGATAGAGAGGTCCATAGAGAGAAAGAAGGGGACAAATAAACAATAAGCCGTGGAGAGGTAGAGAGATAGGAGATAAAGGGAGAGATAGAGAGGAAGATATAGATAGATATAAAGGGAGAGGGAGAGGAAAGAGAGATATGGAGACATAGATGGTGAGATAGAGTGATAGAGAGATATAAGGAGATTTAGAGAGGGGGAGAGGGAGAGAGATAGGAAAATATAGATAAGTAGAGGTGGAAAGTAGTGACAGAGATAGGGAGAGAGAAATAAGGGGAGATAGAGAGAGGGAGAGAAAGATATATGAGAAGATAAATAATGATAAAGATATATGGAAAGAGAAATAGGAGAGAGGTAGATATAAAGAGATATATAGGGGGATAGGGAGGAAGTGAGGGAGAGAGATATGGGGAGAGAAATAGAGAGAGGAGAGAGAAGTAGATAAATACAGAAAGAGGGAGTGATTGGGAGAGAGGGAGAGAGAGAGAGGAAGAGACAGGGATATAAAGAGGGATAGATGGGAAGATAAAGATAAAGGGGGAAAGAATAAGAGATAAAGGATATGATAGAGACAAGTGATAGAGAGGGGGGGATACATATAGAGATAGGGAGTGTGTGAATGAGTGATAAATATAAAGATAAAGTTAGGGAGGGGGAAATAGGGAGTGTGTGAGTGACAGATATATGGAGATAGAGAGAGAAAGAGAAATAGATGTATATAAATAGACAGGGAGGAAGGGAGAGAGAGGATAGAGAAGTAGAGAGATATGGAAAGAGGTAGTGATAGGGAGAGAGGGAGAGATAAGGAGAGATAGATATAAAAAGAGTGAGAGATGAAGAGATACATATATTGAGAAAGATAGGGGAAGAGAGAGATGTAGGAAGAGGTAAGGAGATAGAGATAGGGGGAGAGATAGAGAAGAAGATAGAGATATATGTGGAGATGGAGATGAAGACTAAGATAAGGATTACTATATAGAGATGGAGAGAGGGAGATGGAAGGAGACAAGAAGAGGGAGAGGAAGAAATGGAGAAAGAAAGAGGAGAGACAAAGAGAGAATGAGAGGGGAGGAGATGATAGTCTAAAAAAGTAGAGATATGAAGTCATATATAGAGGAAGAGAGATAAAGAGGGAGAGAGAGAGACAAGGGAGTGAGGGGGAGACAAATAGGTATAGAAAAAAGAGAGTAAGGGAGAGAGATAGGGAGAGGGAAAGATAGATGGGAAAAGAAAGAAATATAGAAGGGAAGACAAATATAGAGAGAATAGGGGAGAGAGAGGAAGAGATAATAAAAAACCAACTTCCTTGTATATTAGCAAATTTAAGAAAGAAAGAAATTTCCCTCCATACAAAAGTTTAAAAAAATGGAGAAGTTAGCAACAACTTTAATTTATTATCCGTCATAATTACAAGAAATGACAATGGAAATGATAACATGACCAGAAATGAGGCTAAAGAGGTTGCATGTAAGAAGTGGGTGGAGATCTTTAATTAATTGTCCATCATAGTTACCAATAAGGATAGTGGCAACAATAACATGACCAGAAATGAGGTTAGAGAGGTTGCATACAAGAAATGTGTGAGTGTGTTTATATTAAATTTATTTTTTTAACACAATTAAAGAATTAAATTTTATCTTTCCAACACTAAGTATACATAATTATTCATTGACATTGAAGAGGCTTTGCAAGATACCAAAATATTATTCTTGTAAGAATATTATCCATTAAACCCCATTCAAACAAACTTTGTATCTCCATTACTCTACATTAATTAGCAATTCAAAATCAAGCCTAACTAAGCCTAGAATAATAAAATTCAAACCATACTAACTAGGCTTAAAATAGCAAACTATTTTACATGCCCACATTTTAAACTCAAGACAACACAAATTAAATATTCATAAATCTTTTAACATGTATTTAATTTTATCATCAAAAGTAGCCCATGATTACCCAAAACTAAATAGAAGTTAGAATGCCCTATAAAAAATTCTTGCCCAATCATAGAGAAAATAAAAATAAATACAACCTAAAATAAATTTGGCACAAACAAGATAAATCTAACACTAAAAAGGCAATACAAGGCGGCTAAGGAAACCAAAAAAGCTCAACAAGACAATGTTTAAAATTCTCTGATATTCAATTTTCTTATTATAAATTCAACACTTAGCAAAAAATTTAGACACCCTAATAAAAATATTTTACCCCTGCCCAAATGAACCAACCCCAAACACAAACAATCTTGAAAGGGACAATTCAATTAAATCTTTCACTCGCATAGATTTCAAATGACATAAAAAACAAAATTTCACAAACAGGCCAAAAACATTCGGTCTAAAACTAATTGATATTTCTAAGCAGCAAATTTAAATAATTTAAATTTTTGTTTACTAAAAAATATATGAATTTCTCAAAGTTTCTCATATCAAAAATCCAACAAACAATCCATTAAACCCTAGCAAATGTTTAGAGAAAGGGACCAAAATTCTGGAAATACTGTTGATACCCATTAAAAATTAAAGTGTTTTATAATAGGAGACAGTGCAAAAAAACCTAAAACAGAATTGTGAGTGACCCATGAGATTCAAAGGAAATATCAACATACACATGTTATTGCAATGCTCTTGGACCTCCTCTATGTCATACTGAGTAAGCATACTTGACGTGTTGCCCATCTCTACATGTACACTTCCTTTACTCCCCTCTCACCATAGATGATAAATTGGTGTGAGACGCAGCTTAACACGAGGAAGATTCAAACCGTTGATGTGGAGGAAATAATATCAGCCACTCGTTTGGATCAGCTGTTGTGTGATCGCAGTTACCAATCAAATGGTCGCGGCCACGCCTATATTGCCTCTGCCTCGTAGGCCTAAGATTTCTCTTCAATGCAACCTATACGAAAATGGTAGGTTTGTAACAAGGTTTGGACATCCATCAATGCATGACGAAAAATTCATTTTTGTGAGATTTAGAACTGCAAGTGCCCTGCTAGACATGTATGCGAAATCTAGAACCATAGACAAGCCACGTGGACAATTTGATAAACTACCTCAAAAAGAAATTTATTGCTGATGTGAATTTGACTGCCACACTAGAGCATACAAAGCTGGTAAAAGACATCAGAGGGCCCAAGCCTGGAATTTGACGATCACCACTAATTTTCACGTGAAAAATTTATGACGGTATGGTCATTTAAATATCATATAAAAAAATTTAAAATATTTATAGAAAAATTATCGATCCAGCATCCTTGCCTAGATTTTGTGTGGTGGCGACAAAGAGCATTAAATTCTTGAAGCAGATATTGAGCTTGGTTCCAGATGAGGGGGCGGGTTGGTTGTAGGCATACATTGCTACAGAAGGCTTGGTGGATGCGGAAGAGACAGCTAATTGGGGAATGTCCAGAATAAGAAACCGCTTGAAGTAAGAGTGCAGTGCGGGTGCATTTTGACTCTTGGTGTTATGGGTGGGGGTTTAAGCAAAGTTTGTGTGTTTTGTTGGGAATGGTGACAAGTCTGGGTGCTCAAATCTCCATAATTTTTATTTATGGTGTTGGTATGGGTGTCGCTAAATCCTTTTGTTTACGCATATAGACAATATTTGGAATGGTGTATTATGGGTGATGGCTCCATTTTGGTACCAGAGAGCCTGAGTATATTTGTAGGTGGAGGTGTCTCGTGTTAACCCATTTTCAACTTTGGTTTGTCCTAGTATTCTGGGATGATCCATTGATGGTCCCCTAATACTGATTGTAATGGTCATATTTGACCTGTTAATATACGAATGTAGCCTCTTAGCTACTTTTCGCATCGATAGAAAAAATTTAAAAAAATAAGTGAAATGTTCTATATAAAATATTTTATGAATTTTATTAATCATTTATATTAAATATAGAAATATATTATTATTTATAATCTAAATTAACTAAGAATTTTTTGAATAAGATATACAATTTTTAAAAATATCAATAAACAATAAAAATACAATAATCTAATATTAACTTGTAAGGAAGTTAAGGTAGCGGAACAACTTCCTACACTAATCTTGAGAGGAGAATAATGCAAAACTTTTACAAATCTTTAACAGTTAAATAAACTTAAACAAAAATAGACATAAATATCATGCATACCACAACACAATGATTTACGTGGGGAAAACTTTTTCGGGAGAAAAACCCCACACTCCAAAAGTTGTCCAATATATTATTTAGAAATCACAAAAATTACAAGCATCCCCTCAGACCCCTCATGGGGGAGGAAAGGGGGGCGGGATCCCCACCACGCGGCCCCCCAACGCACACCACCCCCCACACCCCCTATCGTCGAATAAATAGTACCTTATGTATCAACATTATCTTGAATAGTACCTTATGTAACAATAGTACCTTATGTAATTGCAAGGTTGAGACACATTTTCTCAACATAAATTTTAATATATAATTTACTTATATTTAAACTCAAAATTAACTATTTGTGTATTTTATATGTGTATACACATATATCTATACTAGCAATCGAACCTTTGTGTGCAATGGGTACGCCAAAAGTGTGGAAGGTCAATTAGGAAAAAAAATGGTCTATTTTTTGCATACATTTGCATAGAATGTGAGGTCACTTGGTAGGCTATTTATCAAATGATGTTGTTTGTGCAACAAAGGTATCAATGGAGAAGTGATAGCTTCAAATCAAGTATGTTTCAACTTATAAGGATCTAGACACAATTGAAACAAGGCCTTTGAATTAGGAAGATAATTAGGCTTCATTATGAAGAGATTTGAATGTTATGTTTGCAATAGGGATAGAGAGAGAGAGCGAGATATAGGGGTAGAAATATGGAGAGATATAGATTGGAAGAGTGTGTGGGAGAGGGGGTAAAGAGATAGAGATAGAGAAGAATATAAAGATAGAGATGGAGATGGATATGAATATGGAGAAGGAGAGTGGTGGGTGATCCCACAATAGTGGTTTACAATTTTTGGCCAAACTGGACACTGAAATTATTTTTTTAAACTAAATCTTCACATTTGGGCACCTATAGTGGCTAAACCGTGAAGAATTTGAAGATGATGAAAACTAAAGTCTCATCACATTTTGTACGTAGATTCTAAAAATATTTTTTAAAAAAATTTTGGAATCAGATTGCACTTCTTTTTCCATCTCCCACGAAAACTGGTTTTTTACAAAAACAACATTTTTAAAAAGTGACACACACCGTATAACGCATAACTTTTTTTTCATGAAGGATAAAATTCTAATTCTTTCGAATTTAGATTCATAACTCTGATATCTAGCGCTTCCACTTGGTTAGACAGTTTTTTATTCAATATTTTTTCTTTAATCAAGTTTCGAAGTCAAACCAATTACAATTCAGACATAGCACGATCGTATAATGCATAACTTTTTTTGTATATATCGAAATTCAATTTTTTTTTTGTTGGATCAAGAACTTCAATATCTGGTGCACTCATATTCTTCATTTTTTTGATAATCTATTTTTTTCCACATGTGCAGAATAAAGACTTTCATTTTCAATGAAAAACCTATGTTTAATAAAACTAAAAAAACAAATACATAATAAAACCAAAACATATTAAAATTATATTCGTTGGATAGCTCGTTATGAGGAATACCTAATTCAAATTGGGTTTGTGAAGATTCCTCCATTTTCATCCTCAACTCGACCTCCGAAGTGCCAAAATTTAGGTTTTTTTTTGTGTCTCAGGGAGGGGATGAGGAATAAAGAGGGTTCGAATGAACCCCTAGGGGTTTGTTTGAACCAGGATTCATTCAAACCCCCCTTCTATAAGGGGTTTTGATGGATTTTTTGGCAGGAAAGTATTAGGAGGGTTTTCCTGGACCTAGGTTCTAGCGAACCCCTAATGGGTTCAGTCGAACCAATAGGTTTGTACGAACCCCTAAAATTAATTTTTTTGCCATGCATTCATTTTTTGTGAGTTTTCCTTTCTCACTTCAATTCTAAACCACTATTGTGGCTTAACTCGAGTATAGAGAGGAGAGGGAGATATAGGGATAAAAATATAAAGAGATAGAGATGGGAAGAGTGTGCTAGAGAGAGGGGCTAAGGAGATAGGGAGGAATATAGAGATAGAGATGGATATGGATATGGATATGGAGAAGAAGAGGGGTATGGAGTGAAGGAGAGAGAGAGGATAGAGGGATACATAGAGATTACAAAGATATGTAAAGAGATGGAGAGAGATGGAGAGAGAAAGATAAAAATAGCAATAGGAAGTTATATAAAGAGAGAATTAGAGAGGGATAGGAAGAGATGGAGAGATAATGAGATAGGTATAGAGGGAGAGATAGAAGAAGAAATATGGAGAGATAGAGATAGAGAGGCAAAGCGATATAGACATAAAGGTCTAAGAAGAGGGAAAGGGGGAGAGAGAGGGAGAGAGATGGATGGATAGAGATGTCCATAGAGAGAAAGGAGACAAATAAACAATGATATGTGGAGAGGTAGAGAGAGAGAGGGAGATAAAGAGAGAGATAGAGAGGAAGATATAGATAGATATAGAGGGAGAGGGAGAGGGAGAGAGATATGGAGACATGGATGGTTAGATAGAGTGATAGAGATATAAGGAGATATAGAGAGAGGGGGAGAGTGAGAGAGATAGGAAAATATAGAGATGTAGAGGTAGAAAAATAGTGATGGAGATAGGGAGAGAGAAATAGGAGATAGAGAGAGGGAGACAAAGATATATGGGAAGAGAAATCAAGATAAAGATATATGGGAAGAGAAATGGGAGAGAGGTAGATATAAAGAGATATATAGGGGGAAAGGGAGGAATTGAGGGAGAGAGAGATGGGGAGAGATAAAGAGAGAGGAGAGAGAAGTAGATAAATATAGAAAGAGGGAGTGAGAGGGCAAGAGGGGGAGAGAGAGAGAGAGGAAGAGACAGGGATAGAAAGAGGGATAGATGGGAAGATAGAGATAAAGGGGGAAAGAGTAAGAGATAAAGGATATGATCTAGATACAAGTGATAGAGAGAGGGAGAGAGATAGAGAGGGGGAGATATAGATGGAGATAGGGAGGGAGAAACATGGAGTGTGTGTGTGTGTGAATGAGAGATAGATATAAAGATAGAGTTAGGGAGGGGAAAATAGGGAGTGTGTGAATGAGAGCGATATGGAGATAGAGATAGAGATAGAGATAGAGAGAAAGAGATATATAAAAATAGATAGGGAGGAAGGGAGAGAGAGGTTAGAGAAGTAGAGAGATATAGAAAGAGAGAATGATAGGGAGAGAGGGAGAGATAGAGAGATACATATATTGAGAAAGATAGGGGAAAAGAGAGATGCGAGAAGAGGTAAGGAGATAGAGATAGGGGAGAGAGAGAGAGAGAAGAAGGTAGAGATATATATAGAGATGGAGAAAGAGATAAGGATTACTATATAGAGAGGGAGAGAGAGAGGGAAATGGAAGGAGACAAGAAGAGGGAGAGGAAGAAATGGAGATAGAAAGAGGGAGAGACAAAGAGAGAGAGAATGAGAGAGGGGGAGATGATAGGCTTAAAAGGTAGAGATATGAATTCATATATAGAAAGAGGTAGGGGGAGATAAAAGGGAGAGAGGGAGAGACATGGGAGTGAGGGGGAGACATATAGATATAGAAAAAGAGAGTAAGGGAAAGAGATAGATGGGAAAATAAAGAAATATAGAAGGGGAGACAAATATAGAGAGTAATAGGGGAGAGAGAGGAAGATATATTGAGAGAAAATAAAAATCCAACTTCCTTGTATATTAGCAAATTTAAGAAAGAAAGAAATTTCCCACCATACAAAAGTTTAACAAAATGGAAAAGTTAGCAACAACAACTTTGATTTATTATTTGTTACAATTACAATAAATGACAATGACAATGATAACATGACTAGAAATGAGGCTAAGGAGGTTACACTTAAGAAATGGGTGGATAGCTTTAATTAATTGTCCATCACAGTTACCAATAAGGATAATGGCAACAATAACATGACCATAAATGAGGTTAGAGAAGTTGCACATAAGAAATGTGTGAGTGTGTATGTATTAAATTTAAATTTAATCATTCCAACACTAAGTATACATAATTATTCATTAACATTGAATGTCCTAACTTATATCAATTAAGATCCTACGTTATTGAAGAGGTTCTGTAATCTATACCAAAATATTGTTCTTATAAGAATATTATCCATTAAACTCCATTTAGACAAACTTTATATCTCCATTACTCCACATTAATTAGTAATTCGGGATCAAGCCTAACTAAGCCTAGAATAATAAAATTTAAACCATACTAACTAGGCTTAAAATAGAAAACTATTTTACATGCCCACATTTTAAACTAAAGACTCCACAAATTAAATATTCATAATTTTTTTAACATGTATTTAATTTTATCATCAAAAGTAACCTATGATTACCCAAAACTAAATAGAAGTTAGAATTCCCTATAAAAAAAATCTCGCAAATCATAGAGAAAATAAAAACAAATATAACCCAAAACAAATTTGGCACAAACAAGATAAATCTAACACAAAAAAAGGTGATACAAGGCGATAACAGCCAAAGCAACCAAAAAAGATCAATAGGACAATGTTCAAAATTCTCTGATATTCAATTTTTAGACACCCTAATAAAAATATTTTACCCCTGCACAAATGAACTGACCCCAAAGATAGACAAGCTTGCAAGGGACAATTCAATTTTATCTTTCATTCACATAGATTTCAAACGACTTGAAAAAAAAATCACAAACTAACCAAAAAAACATTTGATGTAAAAATAATTGATATTTCTAGAAAGAAAATTCGACATAATTTAAGTTTTTGTTTGCTAAAAGATATTTGAATTTTTCTGAAGGTTTCTCATATCAAAAACCCAACAAACAATCCATTAAACCCTAGCAAATGTTAGAGACAAGGACTAAAATTCTTGAAATATTGTTGATACCCATTAAAAGTTAAAGTGATCTATAATAGGAGTCAATTCAAAAAAAACCTAAAACACAATTGTAAGTGACCCACGAGATTCAAAGGAAATATATATCAACATACACATGTTATTGCAGTGCTCTTGGAACTCCTCGATGTCATACTGAGTAAGCATACTTGGCGTGTTGCCCATCTTCGCATGTATACTTTCTTTACTCCCCTCTCACCGTAGATGATACATTGGTGTGAGACACATCTTAACACGAGGAAGATTTGAACCTTTGATGTGGAGGAAATAATATCAACCACCTGTTTGGTTCAGCTACTGTGTGTTGCAGTTACCAATCAAATGGTCGCGACCACGCCTATATTTCCTCCGCCTCACAGTCCTAAGCTTTCTCTTCAATGTAGCCTGTACAAAAATGGTAGATTTGTAACAGCATTTGAACATCCATCAATGCATGACGGAAGGTTGATTTTTGTGAAATGTAATTGCAAGTGCCCTGGTAGACATGTATGTGAAATCTAGAAGCATAGGAAAGCCACATGTACAATTTGATAAATTGCCTCAAAAAGAGATTTATTATTGATGTGAATTTGTTTGTCATGCTGGAGCATACAAAATCAATAAAGGACATCAAAGGGCCTAGGCTTGGAATTGGTGATCATCTCTAAGGGTGGGGTTCCATGGGGGGCTTCAGGAACTATTTTGAAGGAGCAAGGGTCCCATGAAATAAAAATAATAATGCTATAGGATAAATTAGAATCTTTTCCTCAACAGCCCCTACTTTTTAGTTCAAAAATTTAAGCTGGTGCAAAAGGGGTGGGGCTAGAAATTGCCCCACCAACTTAGGCTTTTTTTTTGCCACTTGTCAATCACTTGAGGTTTTAAAATTCTTAGCAATTAATTTTTTTTTTATTTTATATTTATTTACTTGCTAAATTGTGTATGCAAAATAAAAAAGTTCATGAGACCACCAACTTCCATAAATATAGGAGCTTAAATTTTTAAGCTTGAATTATGCTTCAAAATTCATGGGACCACCCACTGAAATTTTGTAGGAAGCCCCCTCCATGGGACCCCACCCTAATTGTCATGTGCAAATTTTATGATGGTATGGTCATTTAAATATCATATAAATTCTAAAAAAATAATTTATAAAAATGTTATGTGAAAATTTCTATATAAAAATATGTTATGAATTTTATTCATCATGTATATTAAATATAGAAATATATTATTATATACAATTTAAATTAAGTAAGATTTTTTTGGATAAGATATATAATTTTAAAAAATATCAATAAACAATAAAAAATATAAAATATATAATTTATATTTAAACTTGAAATTAACTTTTTGTATATTTATTTTATATATGTGTATACATGCACACATACACACATATATACTAGCAATGGTACCTTTGTGTGCAATGGGTACACTGAAAGTGTGGAAGGTCAATTAGGAAAAATATGGTTTATTTTTTACATATATTTGCATAGAATGTGAGGTCATCGGGTAGGCTATTTACCAAATGATGTTGTTTGTGCAACAAATGTATCAATGGAGAAGTGATAGCTTCAAATCAAGTATGCATCCACTTATAAGGAATTAGACACAGTTGAAACAAAACCTCTAAATTGGGAAGATAATCAGGCTTCATTATGAAGAGAGTTGAATGTTATGTTTGCAATAGGGAGAGAGAGGGAGATATAGGGATAGAAACATGGAGAGATAGAGAATGGAAGAGTGTGCGAGAGAGAGGGAGATAGAGATAGAGAGAAATATAGAGATGGAGATGGAGATGGAGATGGAGATGGAGATGGAGATGGAGATGGAGATGGAGAGGGGTATGGAGAGAAGGAGAGGGGTATGGAGAGGAGAGGGAGATATAAGAATAGAAATAGGGAGAAATAGAGATGGGAAGAGTGTGCAAGAGAGAGGGGGTAAGGAGATAGAGAGGAATAAAGAGATAGAGATGGAGATAGATATGAATATGGAGGAGAGGGGTATGGAGAGAAGGAGAGTGAGAGGATAGATGGATACATAGAGATGGAGAGAGATGAAGAGATAGATAGATAGATAAAAATAGAAATAGGAAGTGATATATAGAGAGAATTAGAGAGAGGGAGAGGTATAGGGATAAGCAGAGATGGAGAGATAACGAGGTAAGTATAGAGGGAGAGATAGAAGAAGAAATATGGAGAGATACATATAGAGAGGCAAAGAGATATAGATATAGAGGTCTAAGAAGAGGGAAAGGGTGAGAAAGAGGGAGAGAGATGGATTGATGGAGAAGTCCATAGAGATAAAGGAGATAAATAAATAATGAGACATGGAGAGGTAGAGAGAAAGGGAGATAAAGAGAGATAGATAGATAGATAGAGAGGAAGATATAGATAGATATATAAGGAGAGGGAGAGAGAGATATGGATACATAGATGGTGAGATATAGTGATAGAGAGATATACAAAGATATAGAGAGAGGGGGAGAGGGAGAGAGATATGAAAATATAGAGAAGTAGAGGTAGAAAAATAGTGGTAGAGATAGGGATAGAGAAATAGCGGGAGATAGAGAGAGGGAGAGAAAGATATATGGGAAGATAAATAAAGATAAAGATATATGAGAAGAGAAATGGGAGAGAGGTATATATAAAGATATATATAGGGGGATAGGGAGGAAGTGAGGCAGGGAGAGATGGGGAGAGAAATAAAGAGAGGATAGAGTAGATAAATATAGAAAGAGGGAGTGATAGGGAGAGAGGGAGAGAGAGAGAGAGAGGAAGAGACATAGATAGAAAGAGGGATAGATGGGAAGATATATATAAAGGGGGCAAGAGTAAGAGATAAAGGATATGATAGAGACAAGTGATAGAGAGGGAGAGATATAGAGAGGGGGTATACAAATAAATATAGGGAGTGTGTGTCTATGTGTGAATGAGACATAGATATAAAGATAAAGTTAGGGAGGGGGGAAATAGGGAGCGTGTGAGTGAGAGAGATATGGAGATGGAGATAGAGAGAGAAAGAGATGTATATAAATAGATAGAAAGGAAGTGAGAGAGAGGAAGATAAATAGAGAGAGGATAGAGAAGTAGAGAGATATAGAAAGAGGGAGTGATAGGGAGAGGGGGAGATAAGGAGAGATAGAGATAAAAAGAGGGAGAGATAGTGAGACATATATATTGAGAAATTTAGGGGAAGAGATAGATGTGGGAAGAGGTAAGGAGATAGAGATAGGGGAGAGAGATAGAGAAGAAGGTAGAGATATATATGGACATGGAGATAGAGATAAGGATTACTATATAGAGAGGGAGAGAGATAGGGAGATGGAAGGAGACAAGAAGAGAGATAGAAAGAGGGAGAGATAGAGAGAGAGAGAGAGAATGAGAGAGGGGGAGATGATAGGCTTAAAGGGTAGAGATATGAAGTCATATATAGGGAGAGGTAGAGAGAGATAAAGAGGGAGAGAGGGAGAGAC
Source organism: Sequoia sempervirens (assembly GCA_007258455.2). Lineage (NCBI taxonomy): Eukaryota > Viridiplantae > Streptophyta > Pinopsida > Cupressales > Cupressaceae > Sequoia > Sequoia sempervirens. The sequence goes on from VDFB02026320.1 coordinate 179,572,405, forward strand.
AAGGATGTGAGGGAGAGACAAATAGGTATAGAAAAAGAGAGTAAGGGAGAGAGATAGGGAGAGGGAAAGAGATAGATGGGATAAGAAAGAAATATAGAAGAGAAGATAAATATAGAGATGAATAGGGGAGAGAGAGGAAGAGATAATAAAAAACCAAATTCCTTCTATATTAGCAAATTTAAGAAAGAAAGAAATTTCCCTCCATACAAAAGTTTAATAAAATGGAAAATTTAGCAACAACTTTGATTTATCATCTGTCATAATTACAAGAAATGGCAATGGAAATGATAGCATGACCAGAAATGAGGCTAAGGAGGTTGCGCGTAAGAAATGGGTGGATATCTTAAATTAATTGTCCATCATAGTTACCAATAAGGACAATGGCGACAATAACATGACCATAAATGAGGTTAGAGATGTTGACATAAGAAATGTGTGAGTGTGTATTAAATTTACCTTTTTAACCCAATTAAAAAATTAAATTTAATCCTTCCAACACTAAGTATACATAATTATTCATTAACATTGAATGTCCTAACTTATATCAATTAAGATCCTAAGTTATGGAAGAGGCTTTGCAAGATACCAAAATAATATTATTCTTGTAAGAATATTATCCATTAAACCCCATTTAGACAAACTTTGTATCTCCATTACTCCACATTAATTAGTAATTTGAAATCAAGCCTAACTAAGCCTAGAATAATAAAATTTAAACCACACTAACTAGGCTTAATATAGCAAACTATTTTACATGGCCATATTTTAAACTCAAGACTCCACAAATTAAATATTAGTTGGAATGAGTTTTCCACAGTCCATTAAAATTGTTGCAAGCTTTTGGAATCAACTGTGTATGTTTTTGTTCCTCTTCTTGATAATGAATCGCTAAGTGTGATACGAAATGTTGACACAAAACATACACAATTGAATCCAAAAGCTTACAATAAATTAAATATTCATAAATGTTTTAACATGTATTTAATTTTATCATCAAAAGTAGCCCATGATTACCCAAAACTAAATAGAAGTTAGAATGCCCTATTAAACAAATCCTCGCCAATCATAGAGAAAATAAAAAATAAATATAATCCAAAATAAATTATACAAAAAAGGAAATACAATGCAATATCCAGCTCGATAGAACAATGTTCAAAATTCTATGATATTTAATTTTCTTATTATAAATTCAACACTTATCAGAAATTTCAGACACCCTAATAAAAATATTTTACCCCTGTGATCAGGAATAAACGTGGTCCCAGAAATGAGCAGCAACACAAAACATGCAAAAAAACCACCTAAACACCTAACACCTCAAGATTGGGCTAAAAATTAAACCTAACAAAATAGATAGAATGATAATACCTTGTTAAGATGTTCCTTTGGTTGGCCCTTCGATTGTTGACGTGATATATGCTCCTCTTGATGGAAAAAGATGTATGAATGATATGTAATATAGATGGAAAATGGATGAGAATGCTATGATGAATGCAAGGAAATGGGAATTCTAGCTAAGTATCGCTCAAGTGAAAAATTTGCAAGAGTTTGGTTAGCACAATGATCAACCCCTTAAATGAGAGAAAAGAGGGGGTATTTATAGAGGAAGTTGAATTCTCTAAGGCCAAAATGAAGGGCTATAGTGAGTTGAGAATTCACAAGCCCTCACATCTTGACATGTGGAATGTAATATGGCCTAGAAATGGTGATGTGTAAATGAGGTGGAAGGAGGGTACATGATGTGGAGGAAGGAAAAGTACCTTGCAAGTACCTTGGGAGATGAGAAAATACCTTGGAGGAATAAAAAGTGAATTTAAAATTCACATGATTGGGGAATCTTGTGGATAAGACAAGGTTCCAAAGGGAGAGGTGGAAAGTACCTTGGATAAGACAAGGTGTCTAAAAAGGTAAGCACTTGTCACATGTGACTTGATGTGACAATTCAAAGATTCCATGGGGAAGATTTCACATGTGACTTTATTTGACAAGTCAAAGATCACATGGGGAAGAGAAAAAATAATTTAATATTCTTTGGAAGGATAAAAGGAATTAAAAATTCCTTGGGAAAATGATTAGGTTACTTAATGAAGGATTGGAGGAGGGTTGGGTGGCTAAAAGAGATTAGAGGTCAACTTGCAAAAGTTGGAGGATGTGACACATCCTAATCAAGGATTAGGCATGTGAACATCTCTAATGATGAGATTAGAAGATGGATTAGGATTAGATAAAAATGATGGAGGATGTGATATATGAGGAATTAAATAAATGTCATATTTATTTAATTCATTTGATGAAAAGGGGAAGGTATTTAATTATTTAACTAGATACCTTAGGGATTAGAAGAACTTTAGAGGTATTAATTAAATAATAGTGATATTACTTAATTAATGCGGATAAGGGGATGTTTAGATGAAAATGGATAAATTTGGATAAATTAAGTGTCCAAATTTAGGTGTCTACAACCCCTACCCAAATTAACTAACCCCAAGCACATAAAATCTTTAAAGAGACAGTTTAATCTTTCATTTGCATAGATTTCAAAGAACATGAAAAAAATTCACAAACTGGCCAAAAAAACATTCAATCTAAAACTAATTGATATTTCTAGGTAGAAAATTTGACACAATTTAAGTATTTGTTTGCTAAAATATATTTGAATTTCTCTAAAATTTTATCATATCAAAAACCCAACAAACAATCCATTAAACCCTAGCAAATGTTAGAGAAAGGGACCAAAATTCTAGAAATACTATTAATACCCATTAAAAATTAAAGTGGTCTATAATAGGAGACTATTCATAAATACCTAAACACAATTGTGAGTGACCCACAAGATTCAAAGGAAATATCAACATACACATGTTATTGTAGTGCTCTTGGACCTTCTTAATGTCATACCGAGTAAGCATACTTGACGTGTTGCCCATCTCTGCATGTACACTTCCTTTACTCCCCTCTCACCATAGATGATACATTGGTGTGAGAAATAACTTAACACAAGGAAGATTCAAATTGTTGATGTGGTGGAAATAATATCAGCCACCCATTTGAATCAGTTGTTGTGTGTCATGGTTACCAATCAAATGGTCGTGGCCACACCTATATTTCCTCTGCCTCGTAGGCCTAATCTTTCTATTCAATGAATCTTGTATGAAAATGGTAGATTTATAACAATTGGACATCCATTATTGCATGATGGAAGGTTGATTTTTGTGAAATGTAGTTGCAAGTGCCTTGGTAGACATGTATGCAAAATCTAGAAGCATAGATAAGCCATGTGGATAGTTTGATAAACTACCTCAAAAAGAAATTTATTGTTGATGTGAATTTAACTGCCACACTCAAGCATACAAAGCTGATATAGGACATCGGAGGGCTTAGGCTTGGAATTTCATGATCACCTCCAATCGTCATGTGAAAATTTTATGATGGTAGATCATTGAAATATCATATAAATTCTAAAAAATATATTTATTAAAAAATTATTTGAAATATTCTATATGAAAATATCTTATGAATTTTATTAATCATGTATATTAAATATAGAAATATATTAAAATATATTATTATATAAAATTTAAATTAACTAAGAATTTTTGGATAAGATATATAATTTTAAAAATATCAATAAACAATAAAAAGTACAATAATTTAATATAAACTTTTAATATATAATTTACTCATATTTAAATTCATAATTAACTTTGGGCAAATGGGTGGGCACCCTTCCCACACATATTGTGTGGGTGGGCCGAAGATCAAGGATCGGGGGAGTTAAAATTGTGGCAAGATTTGGTGGTAGTGTTGACATGGTGGCAAACTACTCATTACCTCCACACATGGCATCGTTATTAGGGCAATTATGAAGTTTTAAGGGGTATTACAAAGCTTGCAACATGGAGGTTCGTGCCATCATTTTCATCTTGGGAAATCGAGGAAAGGATTGATTCATGCAACTATGATGGAATTCATGGTAGTAACACCTGCCACCTTCATTATTTCACAATAAGACATTGCTTCCATCACAAGCGCTTAACTCATTTGGTGGGTATTGACATTTGCATTCCATATTGTGTGCATTGAGCTTTTGTTTGACATTGGTGAGAGTTGCAGAGTGAAGTTTCAATGGGAGAACAATCCAAATTTGTGGCAAAGATTCTAGTTAAAATGTGTTGCTATACTTGCATACGTCCTTCCTCAAGTAGTTTTACACCTAAAAAGATTATTTCATTTACAAGCATATGAAATTTATTTGGGTTTAAAACCAGACCATTGGTCTTACAGAGCTCATAGAGAGTTCGCAGACTTCTCAGATGGCTTCTGATACATTTGGAAAAGACTAATATATCATCAATATAAACAATAATCTCTTTATGATATTTATGGAAGACAGAGTCCATAAATCCTTGAAAAATTGAAGGTGCAGTTTTTATACCGAAGGGTAGGACCTTCCACTGGTATAAACCTTGAGGTACGCTGAAAGTTGTTTTGTACCTGTCAGGGGCATAAATGCTAATCTGCCAGAAACCTTTGGTTAAATAAAATTTAGAGTAAAACAAGGTTCCTTGAATATTATACCATATAAAATCTTTAGAGGGCAAGGGATGCTGGTTAGACTCTAAACATTTATTCAAAGGTTTGTAATTGACTACTAACCATTTTTCCGCAAGCTCATTACCTTCTTCATCCATTTTTGGGACATACATGGCATGGCAGCTGTATGGCGAGGTACTTGGCTCGATGAGTTTAAGATCCAGTAACTTCTGGATTTCTTTTTCACAGAGGGATCTTTCATCCTTGTTCATAAGAAAACTATTGGCCCTACTTGCTGGTTCAATGTAGTGACCTTCTTCATCTGTCTTCAAGGGTAATTTACAGACGAAGCTTCTTGTCATCTTATTCAGGTCCTTACTGAAAAGATGTTATTCAAACAATTTTCTCACTTCTGTTAATTCGCCTTCATGACTTGTGAGTTCTCGGGCGATCCAGGAGTAGTTTGTCTTTTTCTTTGTTTGAAATACTTCTGGTATTGGGACATCCTTCTGAATTTTTGTTGAAGGGGTGAAATCCCTGAGAAGAGAAAATTTGTTAAAATAATCAAAACAAACATGGTTACAAGTTATTTCAATAGGACTCCATGTTTGCATGGTTGGCATGCCTATAGCTGCGTCACAATCAGGTAGCTCTGTGTGAATAAACCGTAGATGGTGTTGAGTACCATCTGGAAATTCAATTGGCGCCCATGCACTCCAGTAGGAATATCCTTCATGACCTCCAAAACTAATCTTAGTTTTAGTAGGCACCCATTGATGTTTTGGAAAGTAGTTATATCTAAAAATATTTAGATTTGCACCAGTATCTAACATGATCTTCAATTGGTAGACGTTAATTCATTTGAAATGAATGGTAAATTCACTTACCGGACTTTCATAACCTTTGATCATGTGGCTGAAGTAAGGAGCCTTCTCAGAGTCTGTAGGACTGGGAACTTCTTCGAGGAGAGCTTCTGTGAGTTCATCACCGTACTTTTGTTGGACTGCTTTGAATTCTGCTTCATCATCAAGTTCTGTAATATGGACACCAGAGGCTTTGGCTACCATGTTCAAAACTTCCCACGTGGGTGGCACTCCTCTTCCATAAGTCTGTCTCTGCTGACGATGGGCTCTAGCTTTGGCTAAGGGAGTGAAGATATTCTGTGAACTACTTCCTGGTTCACTTTTCTGCTTGTGAGTTCACAGATAGGCTTCTAAAGCGGGTTCTTCCTGCTTGGCGGCTTCTTGCTGGTCCCTGATTTCTTCTTGCTGTAACTCTTTTAATTCTGTTGCAGCTTCCTTCAGGACTTTCTGTAGGAGCAAGATCCGCTGTTGTCGCCAAGCTTTTCTATTTTGGGTAGAAGTTATTTGAACAGGACCTAGAGTTTCATGGCAATATAATCGTTCCAACTCTTCTGATTCTTGTTGTTGGAGTCGTCTGAGTCGTCTTTCTTCATCATATTCTATTTTGGCTTTGGTCTGGAAAATTTGTTTTTCCAGATCATCGACTCGTTGGTTGCGTGATTTCCACATGTGATAACCATCTTTACGGCCTCTGTCCTGAATGAGTTGGAGTAAGGCAACCTTTTTTGCTTCTTGTTCCTGTAAAACCTCTTCAGGTTTACAGAATATTCCTTTGAACTGTATCATGTTGCTGGTCATGAAAGGAATTTCGAGGTCCAACTCTTCTTCTGACTCTGCCTTTTCAGTGACAGAACTATCTTCTTCAGATTCTTCTGATGAATGGAAATGAACACAGTCTGAATCTGATCCAGAGGTTGTTTCATTGAAATAATAGTACTCTTCTTCTGTTTCACTGAGCATTTCTTTCATCAAATGAACTTTCTTTTTACCTTTGCTTTTCCCGCGTTCTGGGCACTTTTTTGCATAATGCGGGCCTTTACAAATATAACAGGTTGGTTTGTGATCTTTTTTAAAGGACTTAGGGAATGTCCTTTTCTTCTTAAAGAAACCTTTCCGTTTCTTTTTTCCAGTCTTCTGACAGCTTTCACAGATGGTTTTCTTTCCAAAAAACTTCTTTTTCTTAGATCGTAAAGAACGACCAGCTTGGTGAAGCTTACTGACAAGATCACAACCATAACCTTTCTTCTTTTGTGCAGTTCGCATGACTACAGCTTTGATTACTGGTCTAACTGATCTGATTAGGATTGTTTCTTCACCAGCTTCCAGTATCTTTTCATTGAGTTCCTTGATAAATTCAAAGAGCTCAATCATGGTAACGGCTTCCCATCCTTTATTCTGATCGCGGAGCCGTTCTAGAAACTCGGTATAGTATAACTCACCAACATCTTCAAAGGACTGTAGAAATCCTTTGCCAAGTTCTTCATTCATGCGTTTGCCTGAATTGAAGAAGTTGGTGAACTGCTCTTTGCAGTATTGTTGTAGGTAGCTGAGATCACAACACCTATTTTTAGTAAACTTTTTTAGAGCTTCTTCTTCCAGTGTTGTAGTGCTTCCTACAAAGAGTCTAAGTAATTCACTAGCTACAGCTCCCATACCTTGACGTATGAGACCTTTATAAGTTTGGTCTAATTGACCCCAGACTTTAGCTGCAACACCCATGAATCCATTAAGGGCAGCTTCAATTATCTCTGCCAGATGTCGTTGTGGTGTGGCGTTGCACTGGTTTTCAACCCATCCTGAAAGTGCTTCAATCATGGCCTTATTCTTAAGAGGATCATATGTTTCCATTTGTGACCATGGTGGAAGTAAGGTTCCTTGGGACTTCAGGTTTGGTAGAAATGGGTCTGCTGGTGTATTAGTCGTAGCTTTAGGGATTTTGGCCATATTACTGGTCTTTTTTTCAAAGGTACCCTTTTGAGGGTTGAAGACCTCATCTGTTGCAGTTCTCGTAAAGGAGAACTGTCTTCCTAGCTCATCAATCTCTTGAGCTATTGTATGACCTAGTGGTCGCCTTCTGGCCGTTCCACTGCTACTGGCTTGTTGACTAGCTGGTTGGGTGACTTGGTCGCCAAAGGGACTGAAGCGTAGATGTTCTAGCTTTTCCGTAATTTGATCCGAAGTATCCTTTAGTTTCTCCTTATGTTCTTGGAGAGGCTGAATCTTGAGGGCTTCGATTTCTATTCTGTCAATTTTGTCTTCAGTATTTCCTACTTTGTAGGAAAGATGATTGACAGTAAGCTCTAGGACTTCAAGCTTTGTTTTATGTTCAAGTCCAACCTTGATCAAACCTTGTTGGGTTTGTTTAATCTTAATAGCTTCTTCTTGGATTTGCTTTAGGAGATTCTGCTGTTGATTCATCCAGTTGTTCAGGTCAGTTTTTAAGGCATTATAGTCTACTTTCAGAGAGTTAATCTCTTGGGTGACAAAGGCCTTATATTCCATATTAAATTGGGCCAGCTTGGCCTGCAATTCATGAAACAGTTTTTATTCTCTTCATGATCCAGTCGATCCTGGATTCCATTTTGGAGAGACTTTGCTCGAGCATCTTTGACTAAGAGTGCATCAACATTTATGTCACTGGGACGTTGTGGCCAGTATTGAATCCACTGTTGTCCACTTTGATCATACTTGAAGAAATCTTTAAACGGGGGAAGGAGTCCTTCAAATGTGTGGGTTCGTTGTCCTCCACCAGTGAGGGTTACAACAACCTCTGTTTCTATTTCTTCTTCCTTTGTAGCATCTTCAGGATACTCAGGGAATTTTACTGTTCTTCCACCCATCATGTTACTATACTTTTCCGGGATAGGTGGATCTTCTGGTCCATACCTTTCATGCCAAGAATATTTACAATTCTTGCAGGTTATTGTTCCATGCTCATCGGCTTCACAGTCAGGATGTGAGCAGATAGTAGTTTTGGGAGGAGGTTCTGGTATGGTTTTCCCTTTTGGGTGTATGACCCGGTTTTGAGAAAATACTATAGGATGGAAGGTACAACCAGGCATATGATTTATAGGTTTTGAGCTCTAGGGTTTTCTACACTGGGTGTCTTTGCCAAGATATCTAGGATCAAGAGGATCTGGTCTGTAGGGTCCTGGTTGATAAATACCTTTGCCTGTATCTCTATTTCTAGGCTCAGAGAAACTAGATCTGGTACTGGCAAAACTCTGTGTACGGGACAATGTTCCTATACCAGGGTTGAATTCTTCTATCTCATCATCAGAGAATGTCACATATGCTTTGCCATCTTTCTCACTGATGTGAGAGATATGTTCCAGGGCTTTTGGTTGTTTGTTTTCAACCAAGCTTTTGTAATTAATTAACTAGTTCCGAGGAAGTTGGAGTTGGGATAATGGCACGATCTTCGGTGCCTTCAGTTTTATCAGCTATTTATCAGTTTTGGTTTCCCAGACTACACTATAACGCTGCTGTCCAGGTTTTGATCTAGGATCCCTCATTACCGGGACAGTAGTGTTAAAGAATCTAGCACTAATTGCAAAGTGCAGAGTATGAGAGATAGATCCGTCTTTCATATCTAGGCCTGCGGATTTCCATTGGAATCTCAGAACCTGATTTAGGTTTTTATCTCTAAGGGAGACTGAGAAATTGGGCACGACATCAAACTGTACAGGGCTGAAACCAACACAACCAGTAGCACCACCTAATAACATATCTTCATATTTATTATGCCGAGCATCAAGCAGAGCACAACAGGCATAAGACTGTATACCTAACCTATAATGAGCTTCTATTCCACACAAAATATAACTAATATGCAAGTACTGATAACCATTCTTTTGTAATGCAGCTTTCTGCATTTTAGCTATTTGTTCATCAGTGAATAATTACAGAAATTCTTGGGTTTCGTCAGTAACTTGTATTTGTCTTTCTATTATCTGACAGACTCGTTTAGACTTAAAAGTCCATGCACTTAGGTCAGCATAAATATCAGTAAAAGGCTTCTTTTCCAATCTAAATCGTGCTTTAGGTATTTCATTAAACAATCTACCTGAAGAACTAGTATCATCATCCTTGGGTTCATAAACAAGTCTACGTTCATAAGCAGTATCAGTATTAAGTTGCTCGAGACTTACTGTATCAGCGGGAGGCAGAGGATTCGTCTGTGGCTCTTCATGGTATGCTTCCATCTTTAACGCTACCAGGTACTGCAGTAGAATAAAAGCGACGATTTACTTCACCTGTCCGTCGGCTGCTACGTCTGATTCTTTGTGCAGATATTCTGTCTGGCTTACGAGCAGAGAAGATGGAGAGAGGTCGCGAGATCACTATCGAATGCTTCAAATTAAGCTTGAATCCCAATTGCTGATAATTGCAAGACTGAAAACTGAATACTAAGAATACTTAAGAACACAAAGGTTTATACACAGGAAGTGATGAAGGCTAGAACACAGAATTCAGTAAAAACTCATGCCATATTTCATTATATTACTATTCATGCTATAGTGCTGCTACAGTGCCGTCGTCGGCTGAAGGTCGAACTCGGCTGTAGTTTAAAACATAAATACAACTCACCCCAATACCACCGGGGAAGGGTAGATGGGAAGGAGGTGTAGGAGGGATGGAGAAAAGAGAAAGGGGCGGATGGCCGGGGACGAGGAGGAGACTAAGGGTTTCTCGGACTTATTAATTATGTTGCGTATGAGAAGATGCTCTCGTGATCAAAAGTATGATCCCCATAGTGACTTTTGGGTGTAAAGTCGACATGTACGTGACATGTGTCCTAATCACGGTTGTCTGCTTTTCCTGTTCACGCCACTTATCACATGGCTACGGAAAAGTTTGTCGGTTGAACCTTATCCAAGTTCACGCACTAACCCCGTGGGTCCTGCTATGGATAAGATTCTTTTTACGTGTCACTCTTCCAACAACGGAACTCAAAAATTATCAAAGAGACGGTAAAAGATCAGCTTCGGTGGAGCCAGTCTCTTCCTATAAGAGGACCCCGAAGACGCCTCTCACAACACAATTACTTAGCGAGTTCTTGAGTTTTAGAAGAGTCGAGTCTATATAAGTCCTTTAGCATTTGTATCCTTCGGTTATTATATTTTCTGCAAGTTTGTTTATAATAGCCAGCCGCGATTTGTACAACCAGGCATATGATTTATAGGTTTACGGTTTAGGGTTTAGGGTTTCGGGTTTCGGGTTTGGGGTTTAGGGTTTGGGGTTTGGGGTTTAGGGTTTAGGGTTTAGGGTTTAGGGTTTAGGGTTTAGGGTTTAAAATTAAAAGCGTAAATCACTTGCAGCAATGGAAGAAGACCAAAGTTTGCACAAACTTGTAAAAACTTGCAAATTTTATTAAATAACGTTCAAAACCAGTTTCGGGGGAATTTCACTCCCTCATCAGTTGAACTTGTTACAATAAAGAGATACAAGGGGGGTATAAACAATCTACCTGAAGAACTAGTATCATCATCCTTGGGTTCATAAACAAGTCTACGTTCATAAGCAGTATCAGTATTAAGTTGCTCGAGACTTACTGTATCAGCGGGAGGCAGAGGATTCGTCTGTGGCTCTTCATGGTATGCTTCCATCTTTAACGCTACCAGGTACTGCAGTAGAATAAAAGCGACGATTTACTTCACCTGTCCGTCGGCTGCTACGTCTGATTCTTTGTGCAGATATTCTGTCTGGCTTACGAGCAGAGAAGATGGAGAGAGGTCGCGAGATCACTATCGAATGCTTCAAATTAAGCTTGAATCCCAATTGCTGATAATTGCAAGACTGAAAACTGAATACTAAGAATACTTAAGAACACAAAGGTTTATACACAGGAAGTGATGAAGGCTAGAACACATAATTCAGTAAAAACTCATGCCATATTTCATTATATTATTCGTGCTACAGTGCTGCTACAGTGTCGTCGTCGGCTGAAGGTCGAACTCGGCTGTAGTTTAAAACATAAATACAACTCACCCCAATACCACCGGGGAAGGGCAGACGGGAAGGAGGTGTAGGAGGGATGGAGAAAAGAGAAAGGGGCGGACGGCCGGGGACGAGGAGGAGACTAAGGGTTTCTCGGACTTATTAATTATGTTGCGTATGAGAAGATGCTCTCGTGATCAAAAGTATGATCCCCATAGTGACTTTTGGGTGTAAAGTCGGCATGTACGTGACATGTGTCCTAATCACGGTTGTCTGCTTTTCCTGTTCACGCCACTTATCACATGGCTACGGAAAAGTTTGTCGGTTGAACCTTATCCAAGTTCACGCACTAACCCCGTGGGTCCTGCTATGGATAAGATTCTTTTTACGTGTCACTCTTCCAACAACGGAACTCAAAAATTATCAAAGAGACGGTAAAAGATCAGCTTCGGTGGAGCCAGTCTCTTCCTATAAGAGGACCCCGAAGACGCCTCTCACAACACAATTACTTAGCGAGTTCTTGAGTTTTAGAAGAGTCGAGTCTATATAAGTCCTTTAGCATTTGTATCCTTCGGTTATTATATTTTCTGCAAGTTTGTTTATAATAGCCAGCCGCGATTTGTACAACCAGGCATATGATTTATAGGTTTACGGTTTAGGGTTTAGGGTTTCGGGTTTCGGGTTTGGGGTTTAGGGTTTGGGGTTTGGGGTTTAGGGTTTAGGGTTTAGGGTTTAGGGTTTAGGGTTTAGGGTTTAAAATTAAAAGCGTAAATCACTTGCAGCAATGGAAGAAGACCAAAGTTTGCACAAACTTGTAAAAACTTGCAAATTTTATTAAATAACGTTCAAAACCAGTTTCGGGGGAATTTCACTCCCTCATCAGTTGAACTTGTTACAATAAAGAGATACAAGGGGGGTATACATAGGAAAAGTGGAGACAAATCCACTATAATCCCGATCCCAACAAAAGTGCAAACACATCTCGAAAAAAAGTGTCTCGATTGAAGGAAAGAAAGCCAAAAGGCGAGCGTTGGAACTTTTCGGCCAAAAGCCTAATTGGTTCAGGGTTTAGGGTGACCCCCGAGTTCGTCGCTTTAATAAACTTAAAGACAAGAAGGAATAGGGGGCCCACAGTCTTCGAAAAGACGCGCGTCCTTCAAAGGGAGACAGAGATGCACAATCCTCAAAAAATGCCACCAAAAAGCCCATGGAGCAATCGAGAATGAACACGTACGGTGAAAGAGCCAGACGATAGAAGGTTCGAGGACGGGCCCACGGGGGCAGAGGTGCGAATGGAGCTGGGAGAGGTCAACGCGGGCCAAGAAGGCCGGTGAAAGGACGTGCCAGCAAACTAGAAGCATGGCAGGTAGGGCGGGAAGGAACCATAGGTGGTGACGGGGCGGCCAACGTGGCAACCCGTGTGGAAGAGCCAGGCAGGATGGAGCATACGCGGCAGGGGCCCGGTGACCAGGAGCGGTCGACGGCAGCAGAGGAGGAGCCACGACCAGGGGGTGGCGAAAAAACACAAAGCGGCGGCCTCATCTTAACGCAGCGGCGAAGGAAAAAATAAAGGCCCGAACTCAAGGCGGCAGCGGAGAACAAACTCGGCGGCGGCAGAGAAACCTACAGGTGGCGGAGGCTGCATATTTAAGAACCAAGCGGGCCCTGCAGCGAAAGAGGGGACGACGATAGCAGAGAAGAAACCAAAGCCAAGAAATGGCGACGGGAGGACTCCGCAGCGGTCGGCCAAAGTTGGGTGCAGGTCCCGAGCGGAGCACGGGCGGAGCTCGAGCGACAAAGTGGCAGGGACGAGGCCACGACCGAGAAGGCCACGAACAAACAGGTCCGAAGGCGGGCCAGAAGCGGGCCAAAGGCAACGAAAAATAAGAGCCAAGAAGCCACGAGCGCGAACCAGCAGAGGATCGAAGGGGGTGGCAAGGAGGAGCCGACCCGAAGGCTGCAATGAAACACACCAAAACCCGAAGCTACAAAACATAAAGATCTCTAATTCACAGAAGGGAAGAAGCATGGTGCGAAGAAGCAGCAGGAAAACTTCCAAAGGCAACGTGAAGAGAGAAAATTTAGGGTTAAAATTAAAAGCGTAAATCACTTGCAGCAATGGAAGAAGACCAAAGTTTGCACAAACTTGTAAAAACTTGCAAATTTTATTAAATAATGTTCAAAACCAGTTTCGGGGGAATTTCACCCCCTCATCAATTGAACTTGTTACAATAAAGAGATACAAGGGGGGTATAAATAGGAAAAGTGGAGACAAATCCACTATAATCCCGACCCCAACAAAAGTGCAAACACATCTCGAAAAAAAGTGTCTCGATTGAAGGAAAGAAAGCCAAAAGGCGAGCGCTGGAAATTTTCGGCCAAAAGCCTAATTGGTTCAGGGTTTAGGGTTTAAGGTTTAGGGTTTAGGGTTTAGGGTGACCCCCGAGTTCGTCGCTTTAATAAAATTAAAGACAAGAAGGAATAGTGGGGGCCCACAATCTTCGAAAAGATGCGCGTCCTTCAAAGGGAGACAGAGATGCACGATCCTCAAAAAATGCCACTAAAAAGCCCATGGAGCAACTAAGAACGAACACGTACGGTGAAAGAGCCGGACGATAGAAGGTTCAAGGACGGGCCCATGGGGGCAGAGGTGCGAATGGAGCTAGGAGAGGTCAACGCGGGCCAAGAAGGCCGGCGAAAGGACGTGCCAGCAAACCAGAAGCATGGCAGGTAGGGCGGGAAGGAACCGCATGTGGCGACGAGGCGGCCAACGTGGCAACTCGCGTGGAAGAGCCAGGCAGGACGGGGCAAACGCGGCACGGGCCCGTTGACCAGGAGCGGTCGGCAGTAGCAGAGGAGGAGCCACAACTAGGGGGTGGTGGCAAAACACAAAGCGGCGGCCTCATCTTGACGCGGCGGCGACGGAGGAAAAAACAAAGGCCCGAACTCAAGGCGGCGGCGGAGAACAAACTCAGCGGCGGTGGAGAAACCTATAGGTGGTGGAGGCTGCGTATTTAAGAACCAAGCGGGCCCTGCAGCGAAAGAGGGGACGACGGTGGCAGAGAAGAAACCAACACCAAGAAATGGCGACGGGAGGACTCCGCAGCAGTCGGCCAAAGCTGGGTGTAGGTCGCGAGCGGAGCACGGGCGGAGCTCGAGCGACAAAGTGGCAGGGACGAGGCCACGACCAAGAAGGCCACGAATAAATAGGTCCAAAGGTGGGCCAAAAGATGGCCAAGGGCAACGAAAAAATGGAGCCAAGAAGCCACAGGCACGAACCAGCAGAGGATCGAAGGGGATGGCAAGGAAGAGTTGACCCGAAGGCTGCAACGAAACACACCAAAACCCGAAGCTGCAAAACATAAAGATCTCTGATTCACAGAAGGGAAGAAGCATGGTGCGAAGAAGTAGAAGGAAAACTTCCAAAGGCAACGTGAAGAGAGAAAATTTAGGGTTAATATTAAAAGCGTAAATCACTTGCAGCAATGGAAGAAGACCAAAGTTTGCACAAACTTGTAAAAACTTGCAAATTTTATTAAATAATATTCAAAACCAGTTTCGGGGGAATTTCACCCCCTCATCAGTTGAACTTGTTACAATAAAGAGATACAAGGGGGTATAAATAGGAAAAGTGGAGACAAATCCACTATAATGCCGACCCCAACAAAAGTGCAAACACATCTCAAAAAAAGTGTCTCGATTGAAGGAAAGAAAGCCAAAAGGCGAGTGCTGGAACTTTTCGGCCAAAAGCCTAATCGGTTTAGGGTTTAGGGTTTAGGGTTTTAGGGTTTAGGGTGTTGGGGTTTAGGGTTTAGGGTTTAGGGGTTCAGGTTTAGGGTTTAGGGTTTTAAGGTTTAGGGTTTAGGGTTTTAGGGTTTTGGGGTTTTATGGGTTTTAGGTTTTTGGGTTTTTAGGGGTTTTAGGGTTTTGGGTTTAGGGTTTAGGGGTTTTAGGGGTTTTAAGGTTTAGGGTTTGGGGTTTTAGGGGTTTAGGGTTTAGGGTTTAGGTTTTGGGTTTTGGGGTCTAGGGTCTAGGGGTTAGGGTCTAGGGTCTAGGGGGTTAGGGTTAGGGTTTAGGGTTTAGGGTTTAGGGTTTAGGGTTAGGGTTTAGGGTTTAGGGGTTGGGGTTGGGGTTGAGGGTTGAGGGGTTTAGGGTTTAGGGTTTAAGGGTTTAAGGGTTTAGGGGGTTTAGGGTTTAAGGTTTAGGGTTTGGGGTTTAGGGTTTTGGGGTTTAGGGTTTAGGGTTTAGGGTTTAGGGTTTAGGGTTTAGGGTTAGGGTTTAGGGTTTATAGGGTTAGGGTTTTTAGGGTTAGGGTTTAGGGTTTTAGGGGTTAGAGGTTTAGGGGTTAGGGTTTTAGGGTTTAGGGGTTTTAGGGTTTAGGGTTTTGGGGTTTAGGGTTTGTTTAGGGTTTAGGGTTTGGGGTTAGGGTTTAGGGTTTAGGGTTTAGGGTTTTAGGGTTTTAGGGTTTTGGGGTTTTGGGTTTTAGGGTTTTAGGGGTTTAGGGTTTAGGGTTTAGGGTTTAGGGTTCAAAAATCTTTATGAGATCACTTGCAGCAATGGACGAAAACCAGAAGGAGAAGCAGATTAAAAATGTAATATTTTCATTGATAATGTCCAAGACATGTTTCGGGGAATTCCACCCCTCATCAGTTGGACTGACCATACAACAATGAGATTACATGGGAGTATAAATAGACAACATGGAGACAAATCCACCTTATCCACTCCACTTAAAATGCAAACTCCTAAGCATCAAAAAAGACGTCTCAACTTCGAGGACAAAATCCTTAATAAATTTTAAATAATTAAATCTAAAATTTAAAAAGGTACGTGCGGGTACTTTTTGGCATGAAGGCCGAAAAAGTTTAGGGTTTAGGGTGACCCCCAAGTCCAAAGTTTAAGTTTTGAAAAAAACTAAACGAAAAAGGACTAGGGGGGACCACACTCTTTTACAAAGAGGCACGCTGTCCGAAGGAAACATGATGCACGATCCAAGGCGCCGAGAAACCTGCGGGGGCAGTGTACGAAAGAAATCCGAGGACGACGAACGGTGCAAAGGCCGGTCGGTGAAGATGTCCGGAGGAAAGAGTACATGCACGCGCGGGCGAAAGTACCACCATGTCGGGCTGGGGCCGCCAATGGCAGGGGTGCAGAATGCACGGCCTGCAGCAAAGGCGACAAGGAAAGGTGACTGGGCAGAAGTCGTGGCAAGAGGCCAACGAGGCCCGACAACACCAAAAAATGGCACACTGTGGTGACGAGCAGAGGCCAGCATGGCAGAGGGGCTCGAAGGACGCACAGCAGCGGCAAGGGCCGAGAGGAGCTCGGCGAAACCAGTTCGATAGGGGCGAAGAAACGGCGACAAAACGCCACAGAGGAGCAGGGCCGATGAGATCGGCAAGCTAAAGGTGACGGGGCGAGGGCCAGCAGACCGAACAAGCCTGCATGACGGGCCGAACCAACAGCGAAAGGCGGCGGCGGAGAAAGCCACAACGGCAGTGGCGACCCGAGCGTCCAAGGCAGGGGTGGCGACGGCGGCAGTGGGACTCGGCGGCGGCAACATCTCGACGAGGCAACGCAGAAACTCCAAGCAGGGAGCAAATAACGTGGCGTCGGAGGAAGAACGGGCTCCAAAGTGGCGGGGGCTGTGCAGGCCGCTGCATATTTAAGAACAAGAGGCCCCGCAGCGACAAAGGCAACAACGAAACCAAACACGAAAGTGGCGGCGGTCGGCCAAAAAGACACAGCCCGAGCTGGTGAAGAGAGCTCAAGGAGCTCGAAGTGACGACGGCGACGGGAGTCAAGGCTGCGGCCATGAAGAACCAGCAGAAGACTCGGCAGCGGCGGCCACAAAATCAAACCAGCAGAGGATCGAAAGGAACGGGCGGTAGAAAAGAGGCAAAAGCCAAAAATGAAAACCAACCCAAGCACGCAGCAGAAAACGCCATCCCTCGAAGCCTGCAACAAATAAACACTCTGAGCAGCAGGTAGAGTTGAATGGACGACGAAGAAGAGCTGCGACTGGAAAACATCCAAAGGCAAACGTGAAAGGATGAAACGTTTAGGGTTCAAAAATCTTTATGAGATCACTTGCAGCAATGGACGAAAACCAGAAGGAGAAGCAGATTAAAAATGTAATATTTTCATTGATAATGTCCAAGACATGTTTCGGGGAATTCCACCCCTCATCAGTTGGACTGACCATACAACAATGAGATTACATGGGAGTATAAATAGACAACATGGAGACAAATCCACCTTATCCACTCCACTTAAAATGCAAACTCCTAAGCATCAAAAAAGACGTCTCAACTTCGAGGACAAAATCCTTAATAAATTTTAAATAATTAAATCTAAAATTTAAAAAGGTACGTGCGGGTACTTTTTGGCATGAAGGCCGAAAAAGTTTAGGGTTTAGGGTTTAGGGTTTAGGGTTTTAGGGTTTAGGGTTAAAACTTAAAAGCATAAATCACTTGCAGCGATGGAAGAAGACCAAAGAGATTGCAATTTTGAAAAACAAGTAAATTTTATTAAGTAACGTTCAAAACATGTTTCGGGGGAGTTTCACCCCCTCATCAGTTGAACTTGTTACAATAAAGAGATACAAGGGGGTATAAATAGGAAAAGTGGAGACAAATCCACTATAGTCCCAACCCCGTCAAAAAAGCAACTCAAATCTCGAAAATGTCTCGATTGAAGGAACAAAGAGCCAAAGAGGCGAGCGCGGGAACTTTTTGGCCAAAAGCCTAATCGGTTCAGGGTTTAGGGTAACCCCCGAGTTC